>OX454332.1:28387206-29772876 GCA_949716465.1 Chalcosyrphus nemorum | reverse complement strand
GCAATATTTATTTTATGTGTATGTACCTGTTTTACAGCCAGGTCCAGCAATTTAACAACCAAAATCGGTGGTTGAATTTAACCAAAGAAATGGATTTATCAGTTGTCAAAGCCGCTTAAGTCGGCTTAAGAAGAAATTGAGTTAAATATATCACAATGTTTTCCACTGTCAATTTTACATTTCAAAACTCAAAAAACCAACCAATGTATGGACAAAAAGGCAAAACCAAAATTTTAATATCTTAATGCATCTTAACAGAAAATCAAAACTTCAAACGCGCTTTTCTCAAATCTGGAAAAATTGATTTTGGCTTGTGGCCACTGACATGTATTTGTGGATATCAGACATGTAACACTAAATAACCATTTTAATACATTTTGAATATTGATTGAAACCACCAATCATGGTACAGTATAAGTAAAATAAAAAATAAATATTAGGCGATAAGCAGCCCATAGAGGGCCAAGGCCTAGCTTCTCATAACTGTTCATGTTGTGCGTGGTATACATTTCTGCACATACAGAAGGGACCTAAAGTTTTATGCCGTATCCGAAGGGCAGAGTGGTTTTGAGAAGCTTTCTCATGGCGGTAATACTCTTGGAAGCTTGTGAGACCTCACAAGAGATGTGAATGTGAAAAAAACTTGTTGGCATTTTCTGGGATTTGAAACTTAAAACCCGTGTACAGTAGTCCAATGTACTTCCTACTAAGACATGGCAATCCATGGAATAATCACCAAATCCCCCAAACAGCCTCCTCATTGGACTGGTATACTGATAGATGGAAGATGTCGAGTGGGTCTGGAGCGGGAATCTCTGGTCCAAACTACAAATTATCTATTCCTTTAGAACAAGCAACCACAATCTTTCAGTCCTCGCTATCAAGCCTTGTACCAGAAAATGCATTAGAAAAAACCTCCGTAGATCGAATATTAGCATATTTTCAGATAGCCTCAAGGATCTCAGATTTTTTAACTTTGAGTCAAAGCTAGTCTGTCTCTCTTGCAGATTGCTGCACACAATACAGTCACACTAATTTGGGTCGTTGGACACAGGGTCATCTCTGGCAACGAAGTCCCTGATGAGCTTGCCAGACAAGGTTCTCAGGCTCCATTCATTCGTCCTTGGTCCTTTTTGTGGCTTACAAGCTAAGCAGATAAGGATAGAGCTCAATAGATGGAAAATTCAAGAAATGCTCACTCACTGGAACTCTCAAACTGGCTTAAAACATGCCATTCTCAAAAGAGAGAACTAAGAGCATCCTTACCATTAGTAAATAGAAAGTCAAGTAAATCACTGATTTCCTAACTGGACATTGCTCTGTCACTTATCATCTCAAGAAAATGGGCCGTGTCCAATCGGACACGTGTCGTTTATGTCTTTAAGACACAGAAACAGCCCCATGTACATATGTACATACGTGTACAACTGCATGCCGCCCACAACATATATTCACCACTGTGAGAACCAAGTCATTCCCATTGGTCCTTAATTTTAATTAATTTAATTTAATTTAATTTTAATTTTATTTTATTTTTTTTTTAAATGCAAAAAAAATAAAATAAAATGTTTTGAAATTATATAAATAGAAATAGAATAGAACTTGCCACCGAGCAACTCACATCTAGCGCTAAAAATTTTCTCAGAATAAAACTGACAATGGACAAAATCTTTGATTTAAAAGATGAATACCCGATTATCGAAGGCTGTAACGATGAAACCGAATTGAGTATGTATGAAGATGATATTATTCCAGATTATGAATTATTGAAGGAGAGTAAGAGGAAACAAACTCACTCGAAAAAATATCTTCGTAAATCAGCAAATCGACGCTGCATTGCAGATTACCCAAAAGTCGTAGAGGGATGTCCTAATACATTAATTATCGGCCCAAATGGAACCCAGCTCAGCCAATCCAACTATAACAAAATGGAATGGAAAGATGTGTCACAGGCAACAACAGAGTTATGTCATTTTATTTTTGATGAGAAGGATTTAGCTACACAATCTATAACGGGGTATCTACCTCCTGCATATAGACGCTCTAATAGAGAATGTTTAGGACTGTTAGATCCATTAAAGGTAGAAGACATAATTCAATTGGTGTCCTCTAAGCTGAATGTTAGACAACTACATGTACGTGCACTAATTTCCATGACATGTATCGATGCCTTCAGACTCGCAGAACAGAATGCTCTTTTAAATGTATAAAAATGACCGTTAAAATGTTGTGTATGTAGTCTTGACTCAAAAAAAACATAAACTCTTAAAAGATAAATATAATTAAGATAAAAAAGGAATATACATATATTAAATGACGTTATTCAAAAAAGTTAGGCAGGGTTTTTTTTTGTTTTTTTTTTCGAAAGTAAATAAATGTTAGAAAATAGCGCTTAATTTTTAATTGGTTGAGAAGTTCTTTCTCAAATGAACCGTTTAGTGGAACGTCAGTGTAAAGTTCTAAGCATTGGTTAAAAATTAAATCAATGAATTTCGTTCATCTTACGGATATAATTAATTTCTGTAATGGTACTCTTTTGAAACTTAGAATCTCAAAAATATATGCAATGCTTTATTTCATAGGTCCGTTCGCGTACTTTTTGCACTAAAATTAGTAGATTATCAAATTTCAAAGAGTGGGGGTAAAATTCTCTAAAATTACGAAAAAGTATACCAACGCGTTGAACAAGAAAAAGTCGAAAAGACACTTGCGGTGAAATTCGTAGCATCGGAATATTTTTTACTCTCTGTTTGTAAAAAAAACTACGATCTCTGTACGTGAATAGCTTTTTTTTTTAAAAATTCGTAAAATTGCGTAAAAATTCAATATTTTAGGAGGGTATGCGAACGGACCTCATGTTATTGTAGATTGAGCAGACAAATAAAAACATATGACAATGCTACAATCCGTCTGGAGTGGATCATATGCCACCTTATCCCTTTCCTATAGATCGCCAATATGTTTATTTGCTTAAGTATTATTTTTCTTAAGCCGGCGTGTGAATGTGCGTATTTTGAAAAGCTTTTAGCTTTCACTATATTTTTATACTAGGAAATGATATTTTAATGAAACGGACAAAAACACGAGTTTCATGCAAAATTACTTTCAAAAAGTGGATCTGTCAATAGGCGGATTTCGAAAGTGTGTACTATTTTACTACTTACTTTTCGAAAAACCTCTCATCGATTTAGTTCAAAATTGAAGATCCAAAAACTGGTGGCAGGGAGACGCACAAACATCAATCAGTTCGGCTAGTGACTAGTTTCAAACGTACATATTATAGTATGGAATGGAAGTGAAATGAACCTAGTACGTCAGTGTAGAAACGTACTACTATACCAGCAAATATAGAAATTTCCATTAAGAATTTCCTATCTTATGCTTATGTGACTTAAGAAAACCCCACAGAAGAAGCATGACGGGATTAAATAGCACGATCTCGGTAGCCAATTCACAACGCCTCTACGTGAGATAACCATGTTCGGAAATTGCTCCTGCACGTCATGCCGTTCTGTTGATACCACATGTCGTTGGTGTATCAATGAATTGGGGTCAATAGAAATTAATTATCATCGATCATTAGCGCTCGCCGGTGACGGTGATGGCCTGGCTAACGTCGTTCTTACAACAGTTTGGACCAAACAGTGATTTTCTCTGTCCCAAATTCGACAATTTTGCTTGTTGATGAGCCCATTCATCCAGAAATGGGGTACCGTTAAATGGGGGAAAGACGAAAAATGTCGCTCGAACAGAAGACCCACTTCCATAAAACAATTTAATCGTTTGCACATGTTGTTGAACGCTTTTACTCCCTAAGTTGAATTGGCAAAATATACTTAATAAAAGATAGCCAGTTTGATAGATGTAGCTTCGTGAATAGGTCCGCAATCACCTGTTTAAAAATCCGTATTGGAAAACCAGCCAAAAGCCTGGTAAATGCCTTTTTTGTGTTGGGTGTGGACAAAGAGCGTACATATTTTAAAACAGCGAATTACTAAGAAACTTTGTGAATTATATAGAAAGCTGTTTGCGTACAGAAGATTTTCGTAGTTTTTCGCATAATAGAACACTCAAAAAGAGAATAAGAAATTTGCCCATGTTGAGAATTTTAGTGCAAGAAATTTCGGGTTTATGAAAAGTTTCAAATCAGTGTATTCTCAACTTTTTCTTGATCAACCCGTTCGTTTATTTTTTTTTGTAATTTTAGTTCCCTCTGAGAGAATGTTTCCCCCACTCTTTGAAATTAGATGATCTAAGAATTTTAGTGCGAAAAATACATTAACGGATCTATTACCTGTTGACAAGGGAGATCCACTATGAAAAGGCAGTCAGATGATAAGGGATAACATAAAATAAGGGCGCTATTGATGCAAGAAACTCTTCGAACCATTCCCAGGAGAGTAAAGCTGACAGTCTTTGATAGAGATGTCTACCAAACGGGCAAGCCGAAAAAGAAGTCTTACGTGAGACCAAACAATTTGGCGTTGTCGTTCCCGGCACCAAATACAAACACAAAATTGCTGCAAAAGTATTATTTATGACATTTTTATGACGTGAACTTCATAGTTGGTGAATTTAAAATAGTTTCTGAAATATACTTATGGCTCTCAAACTTCGTATAAAATAAACGAGAGGCAAGACGATAGTGGTTAAGTTAAGGAAAGCAAAATATATCGTTGACTACTACGAATGAGTGCCCAGATTTGTCGAAAGATTTCGCTTGGATAACGAAGGTTTTTCAAGTAATTTTCTAAAAACTTAGTTAGAGTGGAGTACCTTATGTATTCCAATTTCTTTTCAAATCATCCTTGAATCAATTTTTCGATATCTAATTATACTGATCCATAGTTTTATAATTATAATGCCCGGGTTTATAATTTTATTAAACAATGTTTTTGATTTAACTTTTATTTTTTGTTCATAATTTGTACGTTCATCATACGCTAATCGATCTATCCAATACATTCAACCATTTAAGTGCATCCAGCATCCAACTAATCGAAATTTATATATCAACTTTCCTGTTTCTTTCTTTTTAAGTTCTGCATATATATTTTTATTATCTAAAAAATAGTTGAGCTTAATCTAAACGTAACGCAATATTTAAAAAAATCTTACATTTACGACACAAGTTATTATTGCTTGAACATACCTAAAAGATTGCTCTCATTTTTTCACAATATGGTACTGGCATCACTTACAACCCGCCAACTGTCAATAAAATGTACGATTGTGCATTGTTGGCAACTTCGCCAAGTCCATGAAAACGAACAAGTGAGACAAGAGACCTGAAGTGGGAGTCAATTCTTATTAGAAACAAGTGTGTGAAAGAGTTAACACCACAAACGAACACACTTTTTTGTCTTTATTTTTGTGGTGTTAAAAATCCAAAAGGGAGAATCCGTGGAACATATTTTCGACAATTTGCTATTTTTTCATTAAAATCTCGTTGTCCAGGAGAGTATTCCTGGAGTGAGTGTGAAGTGATTGTCATTTGCTCGAAAAGTATTTTACTGCTGCCAAATCGCCGCTGTCGCCGTCGTTTTCGTCGTCGCCTTCTTCGCCTTCGCCTTAGTCATCAACTAAAAGCAAGACGAAAAGCAAATAAAAATTCTGATTTCTTTTTTCCCTCATTCTTTTCGGAACGACAAGCTTTCAGTATTAATTCCGTGACTTTTTTTTTTGAAAGAAAATCAAGTAATTTTGAGAAGATCAAGTCAAGCTGTGAAGTTTTCTTTACGACAGTTCCCCCAATTCCCTAATCTCACACGGCGCGAGAGAAGAGAAGATGGCGATGGAAATTGGCACTCAGATGAATGGTCTGACGTTGGGTTCGTCGTCGTCATCGTCAAAGAAAAAGGATGCAGCCGAAAAGGAAAACCTCTGGTGAGTCAATTGAACAAAGGATTGCACTTTTTTTTTCTTGGGGGAGACATGCAGACGCCCTTGAAATTCTTTCGCCTTGGTTAGGTATTTCATTTAGATTTTGTAGAATGAATTTGCATGACTTCATAATTCTCTCCCTAAATGGGGGAAGGTGTGGAGTGGAGACGAAAGAGCGTAGTTAACTGTCAATTTTTTAGTGTGACACCACACCTCTGTGCTCACAAAAGGTGAGAGAAGGTGTTGCCACTTGGCTTTAACCGAGATCTTGGACGAGTCATCTTTGAACATTAGACCATTAGGCAATGGTTTACAAAAAAACAACAACAATGCGGCGAGATTAAAAATCTAAACTCAACATATTGTTTATGTTGAAGTGGGTAAACACTTGATAAGAGAGTGTACAATGTAGAAACAGGTTTCGATTGATTTCTCATCTTACTATGATCGATGGAGATACATCATCGAGCCGAAAATAGTATTGATTTTACCTGTTTGACCAACGAATTTGTTAAGCTATATACAAACTGGTAAGCTATTCACATTCAGAAGGACATAATTCCAAAAGCTACTTATGAACCAAATAGTCTTTAACGAAACTAACTTTTCAAATTCCTCAATATGCTGTAAATAAATGATTTAAACGGCAGAGATCAGACTGTTAAGCGGTCAAATACATGAATCCATTAGAACTATGTACCTACTTAACCGCAAAGTAGGGATTTTGCGGATGCAGATATTTTAACATCCGCGCATGCGGAGTTTTGAAGTACATATTCGCGCATGCGGATTTTTAAAGTACAGGGCCACTATGCTTTGCTGTATGAATAGCTATATTATCATAAAAAAAATATATTTTTAGGTTATTATTTCATAAACAACAGTAAAATGTACATTCAGCAACTACAAAATGGCTGCGCGCAGCCATTGGGGGTGAGGCCCCATTTAATTTTGCTGAAACGACGAAACTCAGATTCCTTTTTAGGTTTCGCTTGGGGGAGCGAATCTGTTAAGCGACCCGAAGTTGGCTATTTAATTTAGTTTGTCTATGACTGTAGGTTCCTTCTATTCTTTACATATGGAAATAAAACACATAGCTATGCATAGCTAGACCATAGTCCCTTACAGGTTTTAGCCAGTTTATATACTTTTTTGCAGTGTCTCGCGAGATTTCGATTAGGACTATAGGTATCATGAAATCAAACTTAACTGCTCCCTACTGGTCTATCTGTGGGATTTGGCTACTCGAATTCAAAAATAACATGCAAGTCTTGCGGTTTTGGATTATTTTTCACTAAGACCAGTCAAATGCTGCTTTTATTCAATTTAAGTGATCCAGGAGTTTTTTTAAAAGCGCTCGAAGAATCCTTTTGGATACGACCGGCTGAGTTCGCGTGCTCCAATTGACGTGAACCCTTTCACTTTTAATCCTGCTGCCATACGAAGCGTCTTCATCTCAGCTGGTGTTAACTTGCCCTCATATATTTTGTACAATGTCCAGCAAACGCGGTGTTAAGCATTCCTTTCAGTTTATTGACATTTTTCGGTCACACAAAATAGAGTTTTTCTGTCACTTCAGCTACCCTGCGCTTCTCTATTAAACATAGACCCCAAATGTATGAACTTTTCGCAATTGGAATCACTTTTCCATTCAAATAAATGCCTGGAATAGGATGGAGTGGATCAGTGGCGTAGATATGCTTTAATATTCCTAACAGATATATATTTCAAAAATAGTATAAGTATATCTACAATTTATTGCGTATCTCATCAGCAAAATTGGCATTGGCAACACTTTACGTAAACTATTTGGCAAAATGTTTAGTATTCTGTACATTTGGCGTGAATATTATAAATAAATAATTTATCATTGATAGATAAAAAATATTGTCGTCGCTGGTGCGTCTGTTGGTTGTGTAATTTTCTTTAAAATTGAACTGGTCGATTCTGCAAACTACCTGTTCACTTGATGACGGCACTTTCAAATGAATCATTGTTGAACTGGTACTCAGATTTGCTTTTATCTATTTATGCTAATATTTAGCTTTGCAGCGCATTTTTTTACTTTCTATTCCTTGTCATTTATATAAAACGGTTGAGAGTATTTACATAAAATTCCTCACACTTGTTCCCCATAGAAATTTGATGAGGACCTTATTTCAAGCAATCAATCACGTGGCAGTTTTTTTTTTTTTGATGGAGATCTTTAGCTTTCTTTCGCTTCAGCTCTAATTGAAGATTTCCTTCTTTTACTGAATTTTTTTCCGAGACATAACAAGAATCTTAATAATTTTTTTTACAAAACCTTTTTGCCATGTACTATTGTTGTTCTTAGTTTGAATAAAAAAAAAGTCTCTTGTTGCCACTGAATAAAAGATAATACATATTAATGCATGCAATTATCTATTTAAGGCACATGCGTGTAAATGTGATTGCAGGCGTAATTTCTTTCTGGCCACAAGGTAAAAGTAGCTCCAACAATCTCTTGCGGGCTGTAACGTCGTATATTTACCGATTGTAATGCTCCCATAATATATGGTTCCCTTTCGAACGGTTTTTTCCTAAACTAGTTACTTTTATAAATTAATAATACCTTTTTCTAATAATCTGCAATATTTCTCGCAGGTCGGCTATTCTGGGTGAGGTACAGAAGCAGGGCAGCACAAAACTTCCATCGAACAAAAACGTATTAGTATTAGGTGACAATGCCACAGGTAAGACGACACTTATTGCCAAGTTGCAAGGTGTTGAGGACCCAAAAAAGGGTTCTGGTCTCGAATACGCCTACATTGATGTTAAGGATGAATACAGAGACGGTTAGTATTTCTTTTACTTCAAATAGTATTAATATTTAAAGTAATTTGTTTTTTAATAGACATGACACGATTGGGTGTGTGGGTTCTTGACGGTGATCCAGGTCATGTGAACCTCTTAAAGTACGCCTTAAACGAAACTAATTATGCACACACCTTGGTGATACTCACAGTGTCGATGACGGCACCATGGGCATGGCTGGAGCAACTTAATCATTGGATCAAAGTGCTAGCAGAACATATTGAAAGTTTAAAACTCGATCCAGAAGAGAGCAGAGACGCCCGCCAACGTCTAATAACTTCATGGCAAAGTTATTGTGAAGTTGGCGATGATATGGATCCCGGATCTCCTATAAAGCGTACCGTTCGTAATAATTCAGTGGATGATGATGATTTATTACCATTGACAGAAGGTGCGCTTACAACAAATCTCGGACTAGATATGGTTGTAGTTGTCACAAAAGTATGTTAAAAATACGTGAAACATCTATAGCATTTACGATATAAGTTATTTTGTTTTTTGTCCGATAGACCGACTATATGACGACATTAGAAAAGGAATACGATTATAGGGATGAACATTTCGATTTTATACAACAGTGGATACGTAGATTTTGTCTACAGCATGGCACATCTCTGTTCTATACCAGCGTTAAGGAAGATAAAAACTGTGATCTCCTCTATAAATATCTGACACATCGGATTTACAGCCTACCATTCCGAACACCTGCTTTGGTTGTTGAAAAAGATGCTGTTCTTATGTAAGTTTAAGAGAGTATGTATTTTCTGTTGAATGCTTATTTTGTTCTTTACAGTCCTGCAGGATGGGATAATCTTAAGAAAATTAGTATTCTTTATGAAAATATGCACTCGTGCAAGGCCGAGGATTACTACACGGATATTATCGTTTCTCCTCCATCCAGAAAGGTAAGCTAATCCTGTCTGTTCTCATTGATAGATATTAGTGAGCGTTTTTTTATCAACCATAAACAAAGGAGAAAAAATTACAAAAATATGCTAAAATATTACTTCTCCTTACTTTTTTTTTTAGACTGTTTCTAATCGGGAAGCCGAAGTTCAAACGGAGGACGAACAAACTTTCCTGCAAAGACAACAACAAATTCTTCAACAGGGACAAGGTCAGATTAGGGGAGAATCGCCACTACGCTCACAAGGTGGTGGCAAAAACGTCCCCCGGACACCAGGCTCTACTGGTCAAAGTTCCCCTAAGAAGGTAAACTATCAAAAAGCAAATGTTTTACAGAAGTCTTGAAGAAAATCTTTTTCATTTCTAGATGGATGTTAAACTCAACCCCTCAACACCAGGTGGAGAGGGTGTTTTAGCGAACTTCTTTAATTCTTTATTGCACAAAAAATCCGGCTCACCGGCTACTCCGCCTGGCTCACTCAGTTCACCTCGCACAGCTAATGGGACAGATGTCTCTATTACGCCCGATAAGTTTTCAGTACGCACCGATGCTGCAGCCGAGCTTGATAGATTGGCAAGAAGTGTGAAAAAGGAAATGGACTTTACACAAACAGATTGTTAGAGAAATGAAGACCAGCAAAACAGAAGCAAGCATAAATAAAAAAAAAACCACTAATACCGGTTAATGTAGAAATATTCACAAAAAAAAAGAAAAAGAAAAAAAAAACATAAATCCAACTTAAAGATTGTAATCCCAATTGTTTTATTAAGAGGCAGTTCTTAGCGCCTGCGCAGATATATAGTTTCAGCTTAAAAATAATTAACTTATTAATTTTTATTATAATAAACAAGAGAGAAATTGTTAAAATAATCCAATTATTATAACTTTCTATTGTATATTTATGTCAAAATGAAACGAGATTAAATTTCAGTAAGATACGAGCTTTTAAGTTTTTATTTATAATTATTGTTTGATTATTATTTATTATGTCATAGTGTAATGTTGTGCGAAGGGGATAGAATACACAGAATTTTCAGAAGAAAATAATTAAGACAGTGATGTGAATTCGTTTCGCAGTGTTTGGTATTTACAAACGTCTTTAAGGTAAGCTAGTAGCTATTAGAAAAATAAATTTAATAATACGTTCAAGTATGTCAATCATTGAAAAAAATAATGAAAATAAAGAGTGTGTTTCGTGATGGTATCACTAAATTAACATACAAATTCTACATGTGACGTGAAATTCCATACAGCGCTGTATTGCAGGAAAGATATATATGATAGAATCTTCGCTGATTAAAAACATGAGAACTCTTCTCAGTAGTACATATTT
Source organism: Chalcosyrphus nemorum (assembly GCA_949716465.1). Classification (NCBI taxonomy): domain Eukaryota; kingdom Metazoa; phylum Arthropoda; class Insecta; order Diptera; family Syrphidae; genus Chalcosyrphus; species Chalcosyrphus nemorum. The sequence continues at coordinate 29,761,918 of OX454332.1, read as the reverse complement.
GATGTTGTTGTGCGATTGATATTAAGTGAGCTTGCAAGCAGGAAAAGCAGAAATCAGGAGCGATGTTCGCCGCGAAGCGCATTTTTCGGCGAAAGCGCAATTTGGATCTATGTCAATAGTCGGCGAACACTATTGCAGCTCGCCCTTTTCTATGCGCCCTACTACATACAGGGGCCCAACTATGTAACTCGATTCTACTTTTGATTCTATTCTAAAGTTTTTTCCGATTCTACTTTCAAGTGGCACTATGTATGAAAGTAGAATCGAATGTTAGTAATGCCAACTTTTTCTCACCAAATTTTCGAATTTCGTTCGAGTATCGAATTTTACTGACATAAGAAAACGTCATACAGAGAGCAAAACAAAAACAATCATTAATTGAGGAAGCAATAACAAGGGTAATAATAAGCATATTTGTGGCTAAATAAAAAGTTTAACAATTATTGAAGTTATAGAAAAGATGGACAGTGTCGCAATTTGGTTGTGGGTTAAGGCGTATACGATTTGTATTTGTGGTTTTAGATGATTGCCTAAGCAGAAAGTATATTTCGATTAAAATTATTATAAAATGATATATTTCATCAAATTTGTTCTTTATTTAATACATAACATTACATTACACTACACATAACAAATTTCCAATATTTTAAGTATATTATACTTACATTTCGCCTAATTTTTGTGTTCAATATGACCTGCTCGAAAACTAATTTGCATTAGAATAAAATCTTGCGAATGCGGATGACTTTGACAGGAACTTTCGAAATATGTGGTACCAATTTTCCGAAAAAAATGGCAATTCTAGGAATGTTCGATTTTAGTTTTGTCAGAGGTTGCTATAGAATTACAGAGTTGCTATTTTGCGAATTCGATAATTTTTATTGTAGAATCGAGTTACATAGTTGGGCCCCAGGACAAAGTTCGCTCGCCTTTGTGTGCGACACATTTTTTGATGGAGAAAGTTATCTACGGTTTTAAGATATTAAATTGAAGACTTAAGTAAATCAAAAACATCAAAAGTATGAGTTAAAATATGTATTTGTTTGCATTAAGAAAGATAGATAAATTACAACAATCGGGCAGTTTACGCATTTGGCGGAATTTACTATTTCTACTGATTACTAACAGATGAATGTAAACGTTTGTGGAAATATGGAAAACGTGGAAATATTTTGGAAGGGCAATGTTCCAAGCGATCGCTCTGCATAGTTGCTATTATGACCGCGAAGCGAGTGGAAAGAATCGCAAATTATTAGCCTCGCCGCGCACTTCATAGTAGACCCCGAACAGTTGGCAGTTGTTCTTATTTTAAGAAGACTCCTAGTTCAATATCCAAGGCAGACGTTGATGACGCAAGTACAAGTTGCATGATTTGTAGACTCTATAACTCTTATAGTATATGGTGTATATTCCGTATACCAACCACAATCCACTCATTTGCGTTGGAAAAATACCACAGGAATTACGTCGATTAATCCTTTCTCCCGTACAAAATCGATATATTCTAAAAATAAGTACAAGCCGTATGGCAATCCAGATCAAAAGCTTTCTATTTCTATGACGTAATTTCCGGAGGTAACATACATGAACACACTGGAAAATGTGTATTTTGCAGTGCCCTCTAGAGTACGGCCATGCACTTGCAAATTCACCACTTACCACCCGCTGGTGGTGTTTTTTTTTCATCGGTAGAGGCTGCTAGTGGTCTTTCGCCTCATGTCGTAAACGTCAAAATCATGCTTTCCGCGAGATTCAACAAATCTGTTTGTAAACAATTATTACATACAATAATCAAGCGTAGATTTAACACAGTTTCAATGGCATGCAGTCGATACGAATACGTGAAAAACTACGAATTAGATGATAGGATACTGCCCAATGTCTGGATAGTCATCCGTTTAGATGGCAAGGGGTTTACCAAATTCACGAAACAGCACGAGCTTGAAAAGCCAAATGATGAAAACGGTAAGCAAATGAAATACTAGTTGGCGTATAATTTATAATAAATTTGAAACTATTTTCAGCCTTGAATGTAATGAACAGTGCAGCACTTGCTGTCATGGAAGAATTCCGCGACATAATCCTCAGCTATGGACAAAGCGACGAGTATTCGTTTGTGTTTCGAAAGGAAACAAATGTTTACAATCGTCGGTCAGCGAAGCTCCTATCGTATGTCACAAGTTTATTCAGCTCTGCTTATGTATTTAATTGGAAGAGTTATTTTCCCGAAAAGGAACTACATCGACCGCCCTGTTTCGATGGTAGAGTAGTTCTCTATCCCTCAGATCAGAATCTTAAAGACTATTTAAGTTGGAGGCAGGCTGATGTGCACGTGAATAACTTGTACAATACGGCATTTTGGAGTTTGGTTCTTAAGAGCGGTTTAACAAATCAGCAAGCGGAGGAGCAGCTCCGTGGTACATTTTCGAAAGACAAAAATGAGCTACTTTTCTCCAAGTTTGGGATCAATTACAATGATTTGCCTGCAATGTTCCGGAAGGGAACCATTCTTTTAAGAAAGTATTTAGAGTTACCTGAAACTGGCAAAAGGAGACAGTTGGTAATTAAATTGCATCAGGACATGATTAAAGAAAAATTTTGGAAGGAGCACCCTGAGCTGCTTGGGCCGTACACTCCTGCGGAGTATTACTTAGATGACAGGACGAAAGACTCAAAATACGTAGTTGATGAATTTCTATCCAGACAATTTAATAAAGAAGCAACATTGAAATAAAGTTTTGTTTTATAAACGCGTTTAATACATAAGTACATTCTATATTCTATTCGATTATGATCTCCATTTGTTGGCGAAGGCTCTGAAATGAGCTCTCTGAATCTTTAACAGAAGATACAATTCCGTATGCAAAAGAAGATCATTTGATAATAAAAATTGTTGATGGCGAAGACTACGAAAATTTGAAAAAGAAACATGAACTGGGAAGGCAATGAACAGAACAAAATAAACGTGAAGCGGAATGCAAGCGTGCTGACATCCTGGCTATATGCAGTTGTATCATGAGAATACTTGACTCTGGATTGGATATGAAAGGATGAGTACCGGGAAGCTATATAGTTTAGGCATTCAATAGAATGCTTTCTATGTAGAATACCATAAAACAGAATCAATGGTCACATCTTACAAATTGTGGGCAGGAATCGTTAAGAAAATGGTAAATAAAAAGATATCGATGATATTACATAATTTTTGATAAATGTGGGCAATTAAAGGTGAGAGGTGTAAAAAATAACGAATGCACCGAGAGTTTAAGTAAGAATCAAACAATAAAATATGGCCAACTCTTACTAGGTGATCCATTGTGTTCGCCTTATTGAATTTGTGTGGATTCTACGTTTAACAGTTCGTACTATAGCCAGTACTACTGCCGCGTCAACACAATTTTGTTTGGGAAGTCATTTTTTACATATAGGCCCTTTTATTTCCTGTACATTGAGGAAGATTAATTTCAGTAAAAACAAAGAAAAATTGACAGATAATTTATTTATTTGCTTAAAATATATGTAAGTCCACTTAAAAAAATATCTCACCTAGGGAATTCGTAAGGAAAACAAACCTAATAATTCGAACCAACAACCCTTGGATATGCAGCCTGTATTTAAAATAATATGATCTCCATTGTGAATGATCAAAATTCTAAAGTGCACAATACATAGTGTTAAAATTGTATAAAAATTCGGTAACACACCCTATGTTATATGAGTATGAACAGCTGTGAAATGTCAGGTTCTGTTTACAAAAATTACATAAACTCGCTAAAAAATTCTTCATTTATTTATTAACTTAAAAACTAAGCACAAAAATGTGTACCCTTAGGTAGAAAGTAAAGGTAACTGTAGCTAATTATTAAAGTTCATTAAGAAACACAGGCAGAGTGTATCAGTGTCACATAACCAATTCCTTGAAGGTGCAAATCCATGGACCACCGATTCGACTATGTGCGAAACTAAACTAAGAATCTTTGCAAGGATATTACACAGCCTGCCATTCATAAAATTATTATAATGTATTTAACCGTAGAATAGAAGTACATGTATGCATCGTCTATTCGATACAAGATGTGCGTTAGAAAACAAATTGATTTTGTACTTATACCTTTTTTAAGTATAAGAGTGTGTACAGTGAGTACTTTCAAAACCTGTAAGAAACTAGTACTACTTTCTAAAGATAACTACAATTTAATAGATATTTCAGACCCTTACCTATAAATAAATAATTATTAAAAACCAATTAACGCCAGGGGCTTATGCTTATTGACGCATGTTTCTTCGTCAGTAGAGCTCATCATCACACAAACAGTAGTAAAACATCCTTATCACTGTGGTCAAAAGGTTATCACTGAAGCACTTTCAATCCATATAATTTTCTATGTCGACCCCCTAGAGACATTTTTTTGAAGATTCTTCTTTTTTTCCAGATCTCAGTTGAATACCATTCGTACAAGTGGTAAGGAAGCTTGTGTTTATTTCCAAAAAAAAAAGCTCACAATGGCTGCGAAACGTGCCATCTATACTCTCACATCAAAAGCCAGCCCCCTGCAACAGTGGAAAAGCATTTTTTCAATTCATAATCAACTCTTGGACAACGGCAACCAGAAGTTATTCACTTCATATAGTAAGCGAAAAACGAGTTCGCTTAAGCATTTCTCAACAACAACGTGTTTGGCGGTAAGTGCGTATTTATTCTTAGTTCCTAAATAAAAAAGATGTTTTTGGCAATTTTTTTTTAAGTAAATTTTGTTTGTTTCTTATCTTCTTATCCTTTCTATTCTCTATGCCGGTTTTTTGAACTAAATGATGGTGAAACATGTGCGCATGAACAGAATGCATTTATTCCAGGAATTCCCTGTGTTTTTCTGATTGATCATGTTCAAGTTATGGTCATATAATAACCCCACTGGTGTTGCTTTATCATTTATTAATTTTAATCGAAATCAGCCAAACAATTTATCGATAAGTTGTTAAAAATTGTGTGTTATGTTGCCAAGTCATTTATTGTAGGTGTTTGCAGTAAATATATAAAATAAAATCAATTCGACTACTTTAGTTCAGTGAATTTAATTATAAAAATTGTGACTATTGAATTTCACTGTCCGATGACCTCAAAAGTAGGGGAATTTTCTTAAGAACAATCTGTTATCTACTGCATGAGTAGTATTATTTTTTTTTTCAATAAAAGTCATACAAATTTGTTGACCTTCAACTTCCGCTCTCCACATGTGGCGTGAATTTGTATTTTTCTTTAACAATGTGACTGATTAAGAATATTTGCGTATTATTTGCGCTTTGTTCGGGTTTAATGATTGTTTGGTAAAATAAAACATGATCACTATCGAAGTCGATTAAGTAACTAGTTAATAGGACATAAAGTTCTTGTTACCATGGAAATTGATCAGCACACGTTCGTATGTAGGCAGCAATAGTAATGTCAATCAAAACCTGAATTAGGTAGGTATCACCTGTTGGTTTTTTTTTGTAGTACAAACATATCTTATACACCTACTTACTTTTTGTGTATTTCTGTTAAAGTCTGAAGAAAAGTTTTTATTACTATCAGTGTAAAGCAGTCTATTTGTTTATATGCATATAGGTACCTACCTACCACAAGTATCTCGAAGAATATGTCCTGAAATTTAACGTGTCTTGTAGTCAGTTGAAGACCCAACTAGTTCTTTGGGTATCACCTCCATAACTACAGTCTTTAGCCATATATAATCAGTACCAATATTCGCTAACCAGAGTGAAGTTCACATGGCTATATATTTGCCATGTTTCAAGGAAATTCAATTGTGAGATCAAGAGCATCTCAATGAATAAACTACCTGCCAAGATTTATTGTTCTTTTTTCTCTGACCGATTTGGTTGCACTTTAGTCTGTGCTGCCTAGTTGAAAGTGTTGAAATTCACCTCCGCTATGCACCTGTTAATTTGCATTCGATGACACGTCATTTTTCCAAGTGATTTCGATCTCTAACCGACAGTTGAGAAAATGCATCGTACAATTGCATCGTTATTTAAATTTCGCGTATTTTATTACCATCATTTACAAAATGAAGGACGCAGATCATATATTTACAATAATTCCAGATCTATTTTTAACGTTTGTTTACTTATTATAATATGTTTTGAACAAAGCCTTCTTATCTTTCTCTGCTGGTGTTTTCAATAAATAGAACTTGATTACGGGATGCACATTGCACATGCATATGTTATTGCGTGCATTTCCTTATCAATATTAACCCTTAACCGTTGTTAGCCCAATATTTTCCACTAAGATTAAAATGCATGTTGACTTACCCCCATGAATTTATTTCTACTTGCATCATTTCATTTGAAACTTTAACTCGTTGCATACATACTCTCAAGATGAAACGTTTTTCGAATGTAAAGAATCTTGAATCTTGCTTATTTTATATTTATATATTTCTTCTTTCTTTTTTACTTTAGAAAATGTCTGGAAATTCAAAGATTCTGTTTGACACGCTTGAGGAATCTGATCCAGAGCTTATCAAATTGATCAAAGAAGAAAAGAAACGCCAACTATGTGGTTTGGAAATGATTGCTAGTGAGAATTTCACTTCGGTGTCAGTTTTACAATGCCTTAGTTCGTGTCCACATAACAAGTATTCCGAGGGGCTTCCTGGTAAACGGTGAGTTAATATAATCTATTTATTCGATCGAAAATATAAATCAGGTCACACAGTTACTGATTTGCTTTTTATTTCTTTATAGGTACTATGGTGGTAACCAGTTCATCGATAAAATTGAGCTTCTCGCTCAGAAACGTGCTCTAGAGGCTTTTGATTTAAATCCTGAAGAATGGGGTGTCAACGTGCAGCCATATTCGGGATCACCAGCCAACTTTGCCGTTTATACCGGAGTATGCCAACCCCATGACAGAATTATGGGTTTAGATTTGCCTGATGGTGGTCATCTTACTCATGGCTTCTTTACGCCTACAAAGAAAGTATCTGCTACGTCAATATTTTTCGAAAGCATGCCCTATAAGGTGGATTCAAAAACGGGTCTTATCGATTACGATGAACTGGAGAGAACTGCCAAACTTTTCAAGCCGAAAATTATTATCGCTGGCATGTCGTGCTACTCGCGTTGCCTGGACTATGAGCGTTTTAAAAAGATCACTAATGACATTGGTGCCTATTTGATGTCTGATATGGCGCATGTAGCAGGCTTAGTGGCCGCTAAACAGATACCAAGTCCGTTCAAATATTCCGATATTGTCACAACAACCACTCATAAAACACTGCGTGGACCGCGTGCTGGTGTTATTTTCTTCCGCAAGGGTGTGAGACAGGTTAAACCAAATGGAGACAAGATTTTATACGACTTGGAGGAACGCATTAATTCAGCTGTTTTCCCTGGTCTTCAAGGTGGACCACATAACAACGCTATCGCTGCAATTGCTACAACTATGAAACAAGCGTCAACTCCAGAATTTGCTACGTATCAAAAACAAGTACTATTAAATGCCAAACGCCTTTCCCAAGGCATGCTATCGAAAGGCTACAATGTCGTTACTGGAGGTACCGATGTGCATTTGATTCTTGTCGATCTTCGCAACGTTGGGTTGACAGGTGCCCGTGCTGAATACGTCCTCGAAGAAGTGGGCATTGCTTGCAACAAGAATACAGTTCCTGGAGACAAGTCAGCTCTTTATCCATCTGGTATTCGCCTTGGTACGCCCGCTCTTACTACACGAGGTCTTGTCGAAGAGGATATTGATCAAGTTGTTGAGTTCATCGATAATGCACTGGCTGTCGCAAAACGCGCAACTGCTGCAGCTGGACCTAAAATCGCTGATTTCTACAAAGTTTTACATGAAAATGCAGATATAGCAGCTGAAGTTAAAAGTTTGGGGGAGAAGATTTCAACGTTCAGTTCGAAATTCCCACTCCCTGGATTGGAAGGCCTATAAAAAAGGAGAAACAAAATGAATTTGCGCTCGAAAAGTATTTACTACTTTATATATATTTTTTAAAAAAACAGTAAAGCTAAAAATTTCTTACAATAAAAACTAATTCTAACAATAACATAGTTTTTCATTGATTCCTCGATCGTCCGAGTGGCGAATTTATCAAACTCAAGAGAGTATGATGCACTGTTCGGAAGATAGACATTCATATGTACGTATATGATTTATATGGTGGTGGGTGCCGTTGTCAGTTTTCATAATTGAATCCAATACTCTATACGCTTAATATGATAATTTCACCTTGAAATATTCCGTTTATGCGATCTGTTAGTTTGCATCTTTAAACCGATAAAATTTTAATGGACCTTTGACTTCACCAAGAACTTTAGCTCTTTACTTTGAGACATTACTCGGTTCCTGAGATCATCTTCTACCTAAGCTTTATAATCAGATTAAAATCTCAACTCGATCGCTAGAATCTTCATATAAACGTCGTGTTTGTAATTTGGACGAAAGTGTCACAAATATGAGAAGACAGTACGATTTCTTTAGAATATCAACGAAAGAATAGTGACAGATTAAACCGAGTTTAAATGTAAAGTTGTGTTCAAAACTCATTTATTTTATTCGGTCAAGGCATATGAAATGATCGAGTACATAATATGATGTGAAGGATCAAACAAATTAATTCCTAAAAAATGTCAACGTCAAATCAGATAATCGAAATTACTCATGAGTCCTTTAATAAATGCATAAGTATATGGCGGATTATTAGCTTCCAATAATTTTACGGTGGAGAGTGGAAAAGCAATGGAAGCTTGAAGTATAGGTATAAAACATCGTTGCACGAAGGCGTTATAGACATATTTAAGCCAACCTGGCTATATTGTGCATCTAATACAAAATAAAAGCTCAACTTAAAAGATAAATAAAAATTTGTGAAATAAATTATAAAAAAAAAATACAGTTTCCCCTCTCAAGTGTTCCATTACTTTAATTGTTACAAAATTGAGGTGCAATTCGTTACTAAAGAAGAAGTCAAAATAATACCGATTGAAAATACACTTTTCAAAATTGCTCACGATTTTTGGTAATATTTAAAGGCAAGCTGCTGCACAGGTTTTAAAATAAAGGTACCTATACGTTTTTATTTCATTCGTTTAAAATGCCAATTGAATTTTCTTTATTTTAATATACCAGTTGTCTGGTGATGCATGTGTCTACTACTTTTGTGTGTTTTATTTTGTCTGTTATACCGGTTATAACAAAAAGAATATTATTTCTCTTTAAATTTGAATTTTCCATTTTATAGCTAACCAGTTATGTGATAATGTATTCATTTATTTGTTTGTTTGGAAGAAATTCATAAAAAAAAGTTTTTGATTCTTATAAGAACCTACGAGTATGTACCTTTTTTTCAATTGGTCAGTTAACCGATTATGCACATGATTGAATATTTAAGTTGGTTTGGTTGATTATGTGTGTAAAGAATATAGTACATATAAATATTAAAACTACAAAATATGCCTCCTTCAGTTTATCGGTTACAGAAGTTTCTAAATCCGATCAAGTGTATTTGATTTATTTTCCAATTTTGTTTTTGAAAGAATTTTAACATTTAATACATCGCACATCCGGCGAAATATCGAAGCAAATTAAATTTTTGTACATATTAGGTCCGTTTGCGTACTTTTTGCACCAAAATTTGTAGATTATCAAATTTCGAAGAGTGGGGGTAAAATTCTCTCAGAGAGAGCTGAAACTACGAAAAATAAACGAACGGGTTGAACAAGAAAGAGTTGAAAATACACTGTTTTGACAGTTTTCATAAACCAGCCCACAGAATTGGGAAAGTTCTTACTTTCTCGAGAGCGCTCTCTTCTGTGAAAAACTACGAAAATTCTCCGTACGCGTACGCTTTTCGTAAAAATCCGTAAAGATTTGTAAAAAATCGCTGTTTTAGGAAGGTACACGAACGGACCCTTTAAGAAATGGAGTTCAAAGTTTTACCTCTTCTATTAAAGAACAAGTTCCCTCTTTTTAAATTTAGACAAGATACAATTATGCCGTTCTTACACCAAAGAGAACTGAAAATTAGAAAATTATAGCGTTATTAACTCTATTTCAGAAAAAATGCATTTACGTCATTATTGCACCGGATGTGCGACATGTCAAACAACGTCAATTCAAGTTAACATGAACAAAGTAGAATTTGACAAAAAAGGTGGAAAATGGGGTTCTGTTTGATAAAATATTTTTTATCTGCATATTTATGAATTAACTCTATTTATCACTGCGATGTCAGTCATATTTGATTTTTCGTTATGTCAAACTAGGCGTTTTGATGTTAATCGAAAACTTTAAAACTTTTTAAGATACTAATGGTGAATAGATTATTAGTTTGAGGGAAGTCAAAGTTAAATGATGTTTTAAGATAATGAGGTTGTTGATTACCGTATAAATGTTTCCTTTTCACATCTTTAGTGTACTAACGATTCTTTTTGTTAGTACTTCAACAGCCGGTAATCAATCATAGAATTTAATTATCAGATTATAGGTTGTTGTTTAAGTATACAAACGGTGCGACCGATAAAACATTAAGCCTACATATTACTACATTTTAATTCAATTGTTCATGCTTCAAAAATTATTTGAAAGTAAAAAGAATAAAAATATTTTAACAGGAGAATGACTTTTTTATAGTTTAAATACAAGTTATGAATTTTACCGGTTATAATAATCAAACACTAAGGTGTTTTTTCTTATAAATTGATTTTTTTTAAGCTGAGTTTGATCACGTGCTGATGCATACTCCGTATACATTTGCAAATTCGGCATAAAGTATCGTTTTTTAATGATGGATATGCGTGCATAGTTAAGTTGTTATACCGGTCATACCGACTTAGTATCTATGTTTTGCGTCAAAAATATATACATACACATACATTTTTGTTTTCGTCAATTTTGTTTACTATCTAAATGATCCATTTATGTTCGAAAATACGTATGAATGTACTTAGTTCTCAGAAGTTCCCTGCGAATGTATTCATTTGCTTTTCAAGCTGTGTGTGTATGTGTATAATGAAGCTACTAAAAGCTGAATAATTAGGACACATATTATAATAATAATGGTATTCATGCAACGTCGTAAATATATTGTATATCAAGATGGTAACCGTAGAAAATTTATGATAACAATATTATGACATTTAGTCATAAAAATGACCGATGAGTAAGTTAATTTAGAAAAAAATATAATAATAATTACGCAAGCAGTTCTTAAAAGTGTCCATGAAACCTGTGTCGTACACTTATGCATACGTTTGCACACATGTGGTAAATTTATCACAAGAATACCCTTAAAATATTTTTATTCAATCAAAAAAGTTGTGTTTTTGTATACCACAGTTGTTTACTCGAAAATTAATTTATGAAAAATAATTCTCCGGTAAAGTTGTTTATACATGTAGAGAATGCAAGCAACTTGATGTTTTTTTTGTTTTTCGTCTTACGTCTTACCTATCTTATGTACCTATCTAAAAGAATAGAATGCGTGAATCTGGACCACCTAGATTCTAGACAGTTTGTTACTCTTAAAGAAAACATATATTTACCAATAAACTGAAATTACCTAAAACTCTAATACATAAACTAGGTAAAGCTAGGTTAGGTTAAAGTAGGGTTATAAGGCTATCAGAATACACCACGCGCCATAAAGAGCGATGATCCCTAAGGCGAGCCTAAACTGCAAGAACAAACCTTAAATACATCACGCAATCATTCAATTGCTCTATAGTATTTAAGTAGGTATTATTTATTATTTCTATTTTTTTATTTTCAGAGAAAACATAAACATACCTCATCATTTAAAACTCATCAGGTCAGGTAAAACTTATTAAGTAAAATTGTCCTCAACTACTCAATAAGTCAAGTACTTACTGAAGTGTTGCAGAGAATAAAAAAAAAAAGTAATTAATTCTTAGATACATACTTAATGTAAATCATCAAAAAAATAATAATTATCAATCCCAAAAATGCATTTAAAGTTCATTATTAGTACTTGTGACTTTTACCTTTTAAATGACGTAAAGCTAATGAGTTTACAAAAATATGTCTTTTTTGCTATGAATATTAAAGTCTATAAGATCACTAATTATCTTCTCTAATATAACGTGTAAAAGGTTAATTTAAGACCATAATTTGAATGAACGAACGTTAATTTAAGATAACAGAAGGCGACAATTGATTTTAGACGTTAGTATATCGCTAAAAAAAAATAATAGCGAAAAATTTGCGCCATAATTCGAGTGGTTAAATGCCAATAAGTGGCCAATTAAGCTTGTACAGGGTGGGCCAAATACAAGTTTCCTTTTAAAAATGCAATAAAATTAACAAAATTAAATTTTTCCCATGTATTACGGCTTTATTAGTAAAAGCAAACATTCTCATTAATTATGCAATACAACGTCGTTCAAGTGACTGCCTCGGCTGGCTTCGCAGTAGCCCATTCGGCAACTCCAGTTTTAAAAGATCTTGTTGATTTTTTCGGACTGTAGCTCACGGATTGCTTGGATGATATTGTCCTTAAATGCTTGAATCACGGTTCCCCACAAAAAAGTACTTAGGGGTTACATCGCAGCCCCGTAACGGCCAATTGGCATCACCAAGACGGTTGATAACACGTTTTGGGAATTTAGTGCGCAAAAGATCGATTGTGGCAAGGGCTGTGTGGCATGTCGCGCTATCCTGCATGAACCAGAGGTCGTCCAAATCAGTGTCTTCAATTGCAGTAAAAAAAAGTTGGTTAACATGGCTCTGCAACGCCCACCGTTGACCGAAACGTACGTGAATTGAGTCTCACAGTGTTGTTCACTAGTATACTAGTCCCATGAACTGTTTGCACAAACTTGCGTACAGCCGCCGGCTGGTTCATTTCGGCCAAAACTTTTTTTCAAAAAAAGCACAGTTTGGGCTACGCAGCACTTTTCGAAAAAAGTTTTAATATTTCTCAATGTTGTTGAAGTGTAAAACGACTCATTTCGTTCCCCGGAGGTATAATACTGACTTTCCGTCAAGATTTCGAGCGAGAGACAGCTTTCAATGTCAAAATAACCTATGATTTAAAAAGAAACGACTAGATGGCCCACCCTTTATATAAAACACCTTCAATTGGTTCCGTGAAGCTACCTCCACTAGATTACTAAAGAAGTACGTACCTAGGTACATTGATCTATCTCTAGAAGAGCGCTTACACTCACCGATGCGTGTCAATTTCCCAATATCTACAAATGTCTTATCTGCTCGCATATTTCTTCAAAAGATAATGGCCAGGGAGTATTCAAATTATGGCTCCGATTTGTGAACTATGTACATTAATAATTTCCCTAGATGTTCTGGGGTGTTTGTCCGGCTTTGAACACCCTGTGTTTTTCTGCTTTAGCTCACTTGCGGTAAGCTGTGTTGCATATTCTGTTGAGAATACTTCTCCTGGTAACACACATCGATGCCTTGATACTGTCGATAATGATGGAAGTCTCACAGCTTTTTTTGCCACCTAGATTCGGCTAATTCATTGCTTTATACAGCAGCCTTGAGCATGACTGACTAGCTCAGACAAAAGACTCTAGCGTCTTAAGCGTAGGCTGACAGCTCAAAAGTCCAAATTGAATTCTATGTAGATGGAAGTTTAACTTTGACTTTTGTTATGAAGAATGGAAATTCAATGATATTAGAAGCCTTCTTCGCTCGGTTTGAACCTGTATTTGGTTCAATAAATACCTAATAAGTACCTAAGATGCAAATGGATGGAACTTTCATGTGTTCTTAACTGGCTTGCACTTTAACTTACTCTTCACAGATTTAATATCCATGCTTTGTAATAAAAGTTCTTACTTACTTCATTCCATAATTAGTGGTACCTCTTCGTTTAAATATGCACCAGCTCGTAAGAAATCTATTTTTCCATTTGATGTCACCTTGAGGAGACAATAGCGAAAATAAAGATGAAACCAGCATCTTGAATAAGTAAGTACCTACCTATAATCATATAAAAAAATATAAAATTTGTTTATTTCTACGAACGAAGTTGGTGGTAAGCCCCACTCGAAATGATTTTTTTAACAATTTTAAATTCGAGGAAAAATGGTACATCTATTATGAAACTTTCAACTGAATTTTCTATACCAGTAACAATATCTATTTGGGTTTTGTTTGAAAGTCACTTGTTTTGGATTTTTGTTTATTCTTACCAACCAGTTTGACTGTGCGAAGTTTAAAATAATTCTTTCAAAATGAATAGATATTTTGTTTAGTTCTTAGAACTTTTACTCGCATGTACGATCATAAGGTTGTGTGAGGTAGCAGGTTTTGTGAAAAGAGTAATAGATGCAAATTATGGTTAAAAAAATAATCTATCAAATTGTGGAAACATATGACTGTGTGCCAATTATTCTAATGATGCGATCTCTCACTGACAAAGATAGTGATACTAATAGCTTTATTATATTCGTGATAAAAAGTTACAGAAATACGAGCATACACTTTAATGGAACATGATAAAAATTTTCTTTTACTTACTTATGTAAATGGCACTACAGTTCGGAGTGAAACTGAACCTCAAGCATCAAACCTCTCCCGTGCGTTGGCCGGCTCACGAAGCAGTTGCACTTACATAGTTGGGCACGCTAAATTGGTAAAGATCTCAGTGCCATTTGTTGAACTAGCCATAAAGTCTGTGTAGATAAAGACTAATTATAGTCTACCTCAAAATTATATCTGTCTCTTCCTGAGTTCTGTAAGTTTACATACCGATGTAAAGTGTCGCTTGTAGACAGCAAATACCTATTTTGTATTGCTTCATTCCTAAACCATTTTTGCTGCCTCTGCCTCAATACTTCCACATGCTCCTGGGGCAGTCCGTTGAGATCTTGAGAGTACGTTAATATCATTACAATTCTCTAGCAAAAATATTCTTTGGGCAAAAATATGACTTCTGTCAAATGATTGTATTGTTGTTGGCTGGCAAAATAATTTGAAGTAAATCAATATAAGAAAGTGACGTCTAAAAGTGGGTAGCTTTTTTGTTCAACCCGTTCCTGTACTTTTTTGGAGATTTGTTTTTCTCTGAGAGAATTTTACCCCCATTCTATTCATACTATTGTTAGCGGTGTTTTTTAGAGCTAATTTCACAAATTGATGTTTTTGAAATGGGCTTTAACAAGTCTAGGCAAGTATTATAATGTGGCGTACTACGAATTGGATTAAGAAAGTATATATAACGGTACTCTGGTTGTTAATTCATTATGTGATTGCAATATTTGATATGTGCTATAAAATGACATTTTCGAATAATTTCATTTCCACCCATTCGTACAGTTTATTTTGTAATCAGAGCAAGCCAAAGGCCATAGATATCCGATCACGTATTCCAAGTTGAAAGAAAGAATTGCAATATGTTTGTGCAGTAAAATTTGAAACTATGGTGATATTGCTTCAATATGATACCATTTGTGGTGTCAGAATTGTAACTCAGGACATTTTGACCGTGTCTATGTTATAATACACTATTGAACATTTCATTCAATGCCTTATTTTACGCCTAACTCCTATTTGACAAAAGTTAAAAGTACGTACAACATGTAATTTTTACGAAATAAGTTAATCGAGAAGCTTTCAACTCAGTATTTATTTAATGAAATACATTGTTACGTACTTTTTTAAATCACAGAGAAAATTAGTAAGTTTTTTGTATAATTTGTCATCAATTTGATTATGGTATTTTTGGGTCCCGTGGCTCAGTGGTAGATGCGTTAGACTACTGGAGGGCTCCAAGTTCGAATCCGGAGAACAAAGTTGTCTCTAGCCGCACCTCTGTTAAGCCTATGACAAACATTCAAAATAAATTGTCATGTGAAGGCTTTTCAAAAAACAAATTACTCATAGTCTTGCATTTGTACGGCAATTAACAAAACTTCAACTCATAGGAGCCGACCTAATAATGCTTAATGCAAATGTCTCGCATAGCGTGAACTGTTTATTAAACCGTGATTTTAACTTGGACATTATTCTATCGTTTATCAGTTCGAAGTAGACGCTAGAAAAGTAATATGAAGGTTTGGCAAACCTGGTATGTACTTGACACAAAAATATAATTTAAATCCACAGGGTAGCAACTGCAACTTATTTATTACATATACCTTACAAACAATAACTTTACGTTGTTGATATTTACCAATCCTATGTTGACCTCTATGCAATACAAAACAGGAATACCCATACCCATATTAAGGAAACCCCATCTTGTATCTTGAATAAATTAGAACTGCTAAATGTAGTATAAATATACCAGTAGAATATTAGACGGGTACAGTTTGTGTGAGATATTTGAGGTGAATAGTACCGAACGAGGTATTGTGATTGAAGAAACAGTTAGTTGGTGTGTTGAATTGAAATAGCAGGTGAATAAACTTGTTCAAAAACATATCGAACAATTCTGTTATCGATGTTAAGTTAGGTCTTAATATTTGTTTACTTAAAGTTCGGAAAGTTAAACACGATTTTATTTAAATTTAATTATTAAGGTATACTTACTTAGAATCCGAATCAGGTATTTTGCAAAAGTATTCGGGTTCAATGAACATCTAAAGCGACAAGGTATGCATCGTGCGCGTGGCCGATAATCACCATAATTCTACTTTATTGTAACTGATTTTAAGCCAATCAAATGAGAGCTTAGTGTTCTTACTGCCGCTTGATTTTGGCGAGTACATACATATGTGCATATGCTTGTAGGTTTGTGTATTCGATGGTACTTCGGATGCAATTTTAAGCGTGCTGTTGTCATCTCAATCTCAAACATTTTCCAAAAAAAGGAAACCGTGGCAAGGAGAACCGGATTGCCAGTCCATGAGATCTAGATGATCACTTTTATTTCGGTGGATGCCGGTGGTTCCGCGTCATTTTTGTGTTTCAAGTCTTTTGAGCTTGTGGATGGTTGTTAATCCCTTGTCTTTGTTCACCATACATTAGACAATAGTAGAGCGAGCGATTCGCGTGTGATATTCATCTTAATTCTTGAACACGAATACGACAGTCGATTACAAAGTTGTATCTTACAAACACATATGTACATAAAGAACATTGTAATAACTAAATGCGACTATGGTCGAGTTTGACTGTCGTATTCGAGTTCAAGAATAGGGGTGATTATTAGTAGCATCCTCTATGTAAAGGAAGACGCGAAGAGTGATCAGTTTATAATCGTATGCGAATTTTATATGGCTATGAAGATATTGTTTAGCTAGACTGTAGAGGTATTGTCATTTCAAGATTCTGAGATGTTTTCAAAAAAAACCGATGTGAAATAATGCGATATTTTTTAGGTTAAAAGTTTTTTCTTGAACTCTTTCTTCACAAATATAGTATCTTGCTAGATTACAAGCCTCTAAAATTATTCATCTTCTACAGATTTTTAACGATGTTCCATTTTATTCTAGAAAATGTCGGGGAACTCAAAAATCCTTACTCAAACGCTGGCTGAATCTGACCCAGAACTCAGTGATTTAATGAAAGACGAGAAAAGATGTCATACATGCACCCTAGAAATGGTAGCAAGTGAAAACTTCACTTCTCTATCGGTTTTGCAATGCGTTAGCTCAATCGTGCGTCATAAATACTGCGAAGGACGTCCTTTTAGAAGGTGAGAGAACATAAACAATTCATAAGATAACAAACTAACTTTTCTTTCTAAAAAGATACCATGGTGCAGATTTGTATATTGAAAAGATTCAACATCTAGCCCAGAAGCGTTCCCTGGAGGCTTTTGATCTAAACCCTGAAGAATGGGGTGTTAACGTACAACCTTATTCCGGATCGATTGCCAACCTTATCGCCTACACCGGAGTGTGTAAACCTCATGATAGAATAATGGGCCTGGACTTAACCGATGGTGGTCATCTAACTCATGGCTTCTTTACTCCAACACAGAAAATAGCTGCTTCATCGATTTTTTTCGAGACCATGCCATACAAATTGGATCCGACGACTGGCCTTATCGATTACGATGAACTGGAAAAAAGTGCAAAGCTCTTCAAGCCCAAAATTATTGTCGCAGGAATCTCTTGTTACGCCCGTTGTTTGGACTATGAGCGGTTTAAGAAAATTGCTGATGCTACTGGCGCATACGTGATGTCTGATATGGCACACGTGGCTGGATTAATTGCAGCTAAACATATACCAAGTCCATTCAAGTACTCCGATATTGTTACAACAACCACTCACAAGACATTACGTGGACCACGTGCAGCTGTTATTTTCTTCCGCAAGGGTGTGCGACAAATTAAACCAAATGGAGAGAAGGTTCTCTACGATCTGGAGGAGCGTATTAATTTCGCTGTATTTCCAACCATTCAGGGTGGACCTAATAATAACACCATTGCCGGTATCGCTGCAGCCATGAAACAAGTGAAAACTCCAGAATATATAGCGTATCAGAAGCAAGTTCTTGTTAATGCTACCCGGCTGTCTGAAGGATTGCAAGCAAGGGGCTACAAGATGGTTACTGGAGGCACTGATGTGCACTTAATTATAGTTGATCTTCGCAACGTTGGGTTGATAGGCGCTCAAGCTGACTTCGTTCTCGAAGAGGTGGGCATTTCTTGCAATAAGTGTTCAGTTCCCGGAGACCCTGCTCCTTTTCATCCATCTGGTATTCGCCTTGGCACCCCAGCTCTCACCACGCGAGGATTTGTCGAAAAGGATATCGATCGGGTTGTTGATTTCATCGATCGTGCACTGAAAATCGCAAAACTTGCCATTGATGCGGGCGGTCTAAAAATCGATGATTTCTACAAAGTTGTCGTGGAAAACAATGACATCGCTGCACAAGTTAAGTCTTTGGCAAAGGAAGTTTCAACGTTTAGCTCGAAATTCTGTTTACCTAGCTTAGGAGATTATTAATGAAAAAACAAAAACAGTTACCAATCTAATTGATATTATTCATTGAAAAGTATTTATTATTTCTGTTGTCGTATTCAACATTAAATTGTGATTCACTGAATTGGTATCAATAAAAATCTTATAATTAAATTTAAAAAATAAAAACTACACTCCTATTGAAAATTATACGAAGAAAAAAACGGTCTATAGGTGGGCAGCTTACAATAACTCCATTTTTATACATTCCTTGGCTGGTCGTGTCATCCGATGGAATCGCGAATTGTGCGTTGATAGAGACCATTTCGTTTTGAAGCTCTTGTTACACATGGAGCAGTCGTGTTTCTTCGATGTAATCGAGTGCTTGGAAGCCATATGCCGCCGCAGCGCCGACACGGACTGTAACTTACGGTTACACACCTTACACTGCAGCGATTGTTCTGTGGAGACATTCGAATAGACATGAAATAAACTCTTTTCATCTTGTTTTATGATTTTTTTTTTATTTCTACTAATGTTTAAAAATAAATAATCCGGGGGAAAGTGGTGACTTAAAGGCTACATTTACATTTCAACTCTATTTAAATCTGAAAACATTTTTAGTTTACATGCTAAGGGAAAATACTTTTATTTTATTTATTTTTTTTTTTTCAATTTAGCAGGAAACTAGATTAGGTTCTTTTGTTTTTTTTTGGGAAGGAGTTAAATCTAAACTATGAACAATTTGTTGTGAAAGGATATTTTGCATTGCTTATAGAAGCAAGGCTTCAGCTATATCTTTTCGACTTATTCTAGACCGTAAAGTAAGATTTATATTGATGTTTGTTTTCTTAAAAAAAACACACTAATTTTTCGTATATTTCTTAAAATATATATGTATATATATGACGGGATTTTTGTTTCTCATTTTTTTGTTTTTTGTTTAATTTGGACGCAGGTGGCTGGTTGTGATTGCTCTCGGTACTTATGAGTTTTCATTTCGGAGTGTAATCTTTTGCTCGTGGGATATTCTTATATGCTCACGTAAACTGTATTTATTTTTGAAGTTCTTTTGACACATATCACACTTGCGGGGTGGTTGCGGAGTGTGCTGGGTTCGAATATGTCTCCAAAGATTTACGGTCGTTATAACCATTTTGCAAAATTGACATTCAGTCCATTTATTATTTGGCAAATCTAAAAGTATAACAAAATATATTTTTTGTTAGTATTCGGTATTTTTCATTATTGTTGTGTTTTTTTTTTTAGTAAATTTTGATTTTTTTTTAGTTAACAATTGACAGAGGTAATAAGCGATGTCGATATTTTGTATATACTTAAAGATAATATGTTTTTTTTTTTTGTTCGGTTTTATAAATCAATCATTTGGAGACATATTCATAAAGATTCTTCGAGATTTCATTGATAATTTGAAATATTTTATGTAACAAAAGAAAAAACTAACTTGGGTTAACTGTGCCAAATGGAATGTAAGTCGCAAGAGACCCAGAGTACCCACTGTCTCTTGTAGATGTTAATACAAAAAGTAATGGGATGGAAAATAGATCCACACTTAGCATTTAGCAGTCGTTGATAATCCTCGAAATTCTTGAAATATGAAACGAAAGAAGGGAATAGTCAGCTCAACAGACTACTGGGATACGGGACATAGCTTCTCGTGACAAGTGTTGTAGATTTTGCTTTGTACACAAAAAGACTTAGCGTATTATGCCGAATCCAAAGGCCAGAAAGATTTGAGAAGCTTTTCATGACAGTAATGCAGTCAGTTGTTCACGTAAAAAAAATACTTTGCTGGTATGAAATCACAAACTTTGTGCTTAGTAGTCCGACATGCAAACCATTGTGGTACGTCGTCCAACACATAGAAAATCGTTTTACTTTTTCGCTATTCATTGGGTATTTTTGTTTCTTAAATTGTGGAGCACGAGTTATTGGTTTATGACCAGCGATCTAAAAAAATGATACACTAAAACAGCAAGTTATTTGAAGTTATACATTGTTGTTAAAAAGGTTAATATAACGCTTTAAATTGGGATAAGAATCTAAAACTAGTAATAAATAGTTTTCTTGATTTTGTTGTTATACAGAAGTAAATTTTGTATGAAAGTTCATCAGCCAAGTTTAGCTCTCATATTATTAATGATAGGTTTTGTAAGATGAATTGCAGTAATCACCGAAGAAGGGTGCTCAAACCTTTGATACTTATTGCAGTCCTAGAATATCTGCCAAAAGGAAAAGCTCTCTTCCGTAAGTGAATATTCAACGGCGCTGTAACAAGCACGTGATGTATAGACGGGTTTTTTGTGGGTAAGAGGTACTAGAAATGTCTTGTATCTATTTTGTCTGTACTTTCATTCACACCGGCCTACTCTAGACATTTACTTCAATAGAAAAGTACTAACTAAGTGCGTAAAGCTCAAATATTTGTTATCTCTGCAAAGTGAAGCAACTTGTGATAATAGCATTAATCATTTGGTAGGTGTAGTTCTTCTATGATCGCTCCCTAAGTTGACAGAAAATCTATACATCGCAGTTGTACGTTCGGCTCTCACATACGGTTAACAATGCTGGACAATGTACAAGATGTGTGAGGCCAAGCTCAAATAAAGATCAGCAGGAGTTCAAAAGCTTAATAGAATAAAAAGTTTAAGGATCCTAGGAATTCCACATCATAAGTTAGATAGAGCACTACTTACTAAGTTTCTTCGAACTCTGTTAAAAAGCTGATATTATTTAACGTTCCTAGGCAATCGGAATCAAGACACTGGAAGACACAAATACATTTGATTATGGCAGTGATCCAAAGCCAGTAAGCGTTTTAGTTGGGAGACAGTGAAAAAGAAGACTTGGAATACTTCTATTTCGAATCATAATCTCGTCGTAAGGGCTAAGAGCTTACGTTTCTTAGAGAAGACAATCAATTCTATTCCCATTTCCTCTGCACAGGCTTTCGTAAGATAATATTCTACCTCAATCGGTTCAAACCACTCATAAGACATTCAGACTCCAACTGTTTTCGTTTTGCTCTTCTTAAATTCCAAAATTGAATGTCTAATAATCTGCAGAGATTGGTGATTAAAAGTTTTTTTTTTAAATAAGTTGGATGTGTTTGAAGTGGAAGTGAACTTCTTAGAGCAGAGAGAACAGAAGTGTGTGAACCTTATGTAACAGAAAAAGCGCGCAATTGAACTCTTTTATAAAGATTGCAAACTCGAAACAATCCTACACAACTGAAAGACTTCCAAGTGGTTTTCTTACTGAGCGAATTGGGAAGTCATATACAGACTTGAATATTACAGTAAAGGAAGTCATTAACGTTGATGTTATACGCATACAGAGTCAAGTTGATGGTAGTAAACAAAAAAATACAATTGATTGGTGAATTTTATTCCTTCCAAGGTAAAGTCGCTTTTACTTAATTTCATTGTGTACCAACGCGTGTGCAAAAGGTGTTGATATCAATAAAGCTAAGACGCATCGTTAGATAACAGAGAGTGATATCTGACTAACGTTTTTTATCCATTAATTTGTTAAGGTGGTAAGCTAAGATGTCTAGTCTTTTCATTATAAAGTGTTTATTCACAGGTAAAATAACCTATTTACGACGCGTATAGCTCCCTTCACACTTCATCCTTGGACGCAAATATGCATACATATAGCCCAGAAGCCTTAGAAGCCACAGAGTGCCTTGCTCTTATTAAATTATGGATCAAGGTTATAATCTCATGCATACAATTCCAGGGAGCAAATAAATAAATCATCAACCAAAACTAAAACAAAATCAAAACTAACCTTGTATTGAGGAGTTTCCTTTTTCATCCTTCCCGCCACTGTCCGTGCTTCCTGGTTGTGATATTAAACGACCTGTGTACAAATTTTAAGCGGTTTCATTCTCTGTTAAAATAAAATTGTCTCATAAAGCATACCCATTTCGATTGTTGTTATTTCTCCTTCTCCGGATTCAGTGTGGAATTTATCTTCGATTTCTGATTCTGTTAGTATTTCATATTCTGAAGTGTATTGTGTAACAGTTTGTCCACCAGCTTCTTGGGACGATTGATGAGATTGATTGACTGAATCGTTTAATTGATTTGCTTCGGAGACATCTATGTACTCGGGGATGTCCATTTTTACTGTTGCCGGTAGGTAATTTATTTCCGTTGCTAGAAGAGAAATCTTATAAGTCACAATTCCATTTTTAGGAAGTTAATTTTTCAAATAATACTTTTGACAATTGTTGGTTCCTCCTTGGGAGTAAAATCAACAGTTTCTGTGGTGTAGATGTTATCATCGTCATCAGAAAATGTTATTTTTCGTTTTTTGATCGTAGGCGGACTGGTTTGTTGTTGTGTTATTTGCTGTTGCTGCTGCTGCGTTTGCTGCTGTGAGATATGGTGTTGCTGGGTCTGTTGAGTTGTATGTTGCGTGACAATTGCTGTCGCTGGAATCTCGATTGTCTGAGAAGATTGAGTGACATTTTCCGTAACCGTTCGTATTGTACTTGGGATGGTTTTTATAATTTCATCAGACTGAGGGCGAGGAGTTTTTGGTTTTTCCTTTTCTTCTGATGTCAAACCTTGGACAGCAAGTAATTCGGCAGTTTGCAGAAACGATTGCAAAGCTTCTTGGTGTACATTTACTTCGCCCTGAATAATACAAAATAAAGTTAAGCTTATGTAAGTAATCTTTTATAAAAACTATTGGGAGTAAATTACTTTCTTTAATGCGTCATATAGTGTAATATACTCTTTATACTTAAAGAAGGTAATGACTAAAAGATGCCGAGAGCCAATTATACACCTCATGGCTATTGAATATGCATAAAATGTCACAATCAGACAAAGTTACTATGGGTAGGGCTTGGCAGTTTCTATTTAGTCTGGATCATGGTAAGTTCAAATGTAGTTAGATATTTTAAAGCCCAGGCTGGCTGCCATTTATGGGGTAATGTCTAGTTAGGACTGGCCATCCAAGCGATAAGGTAACGGCGGCTATTCCAACCAGCTAAGCCCTTAATTCAACTGCTTTCAGCTAAGACTGGGGACCAACTGATTAATCAACCAATGGACAGGAGTTGCACAGACTTTTCCCGCTTACTCACACATGCAACCACCCTAGATTGTAATTCAAAACAAGAAAACACCTTACCTGATACATAAATTCAATTATCGAGTTCAAATCATCGAATTTGATAAATTTGAAAATGATCACTGGATGCGGATGTGGATTCTCCTTGAAGATTTCCTTAAAGTAGCCACTGCACGCCGAGAGGAGCACCTTGTGCGCCTTAATCTTTTGTCCATCACAACAGAGTGTAACGTCGACAAAGTCATCGTTCAATCGCAATGAATCAAATGCATACGTTATATGTCGCAGATAGTTGTTCCAACGCAGGGAGTATTGCTGCGATGTGGCCATTTCTTACGCGGTTAAATATTTTAATGTTTCGAGTTAGTGTGAGACCCAGAACGAGTGTGAGTTCGTTGCCAGAAAAAACTCAGAAAAACTCGTATTTGTTGGATTATTAGCCACGCTGCTAGCAAATGGGAAATTATGCAACAGCTGGGTTGTAGTTTGTTTTGAAATGCTTTATTAAACTTAAGTATTTAGGATATTTTACAGAATCAATAAAAAAAAATAAGGAAATAGTTCAACTTGCACCAAAAAGTTTTTTATGTCAAACAAAATTGGTGGCTGGAACTACGTTATCGACATATGACGCCATTTTATTTTACACAGTGCGATGACGGCGTTCAATCGTGGCATTTGTGATGGCGGTTGAAATATACAGCGCGGTATGTTTCGAGGAAGACGCTTGAAGTGTGACAACAAAATTTTGCTCCATAAAATAAGTTTTGATTCTTATTTAAAGGTATTTAGTTAGATATGAGCAGTAATTACACATATATCGAAAAAGGAATGTCTAATGGCTTCTGAAATGTAACATTACTGACGTAGGAGAAACAGAGAAGTTTATAATAGTAGTGAAGTTTACATTGAACGATTTGCTAGGCGACCCATCAAATCGTTCTGCTCTGCTTTTATGCAGAATCTTAGCAACCACTTGTACGGCAAATATTGAAGATTTGGGTACCATAGTTAATAATGAATTGCTCGATAGGAAATGCATTAGGAAAGACAAAATGAAATCGAAATCGTGATGTCTACATTAGTAAAACTTTCATCATGAAGTAAAATATGTTTCATCTTAACAAAGAGTCCCAAAACGCTAACGAAGTATCAGAATCAGATCATATGTGTTATATCATGGTAAAAATATTTGGCATTTCTGAGTTTACGCAATAAATTATCGCTTGAACATTTTCCTATAAGGTACATAAATTACTTTTGAGAAATGTTTCATTGCCCGCCTGGGTACGGCTAATTCTCGATGTGAACAAAGTCTAAATTTGTATTACGTAAAACCACTTTTAGACCAATACCAAATTTTTGGTCGAAAAAAACTCTCTGTCACTGTCACTGTCATCCTCTTGTGTTTCGCACAAAAGGTTCTCGATGGGAAATAACACAGAACAGAAATGGATGAAATAAAAACAAGGTTTTTGGATTTGCTCAACAAACAGGTACATCCCAGACTGACTATTTAATACGAAGAATAATTTACAACCTTTTCATCCTACAGGGCAGGCAGATGAAAATCCCAGCAATGGGATTCTCTGACTATTTCATCCAGAATGTCACCACAGAACCAGAGGTTGCATCAAAAGTGCAACCGTCCACTTCCACATCCGAGGAGGACAAGCAACAGAAGTCCGATCAGGAGATTCTTGAGAGCACAGAGGACATCTACTTCGATCCAGACAGTGATCCTAGTCTCTATGAACTTAAAGTGAGTTAATTAACAAATTCTTTTGTTATCAAATGAAACCAGTTTGTAGTCATTAACATATCGTTAAACGTATTTTTATAGAAAGTTCTCAGCGATGGCATTGATTTGGAGAAAATCAACAACACAATGTCTACTTTAAAAATGCAACATAAGGTTTTGTCGAAGCAGGTTCTACAAAATATTCTGGAGCAACGAAGTGCCTGCAATGTTGAATTGGCGGCAATCAATGATGTCCAAAAGGAACTAGAGGAATCTCTGTGGACGTGTAGAAAGGCCCGCTCGTACTTAAATTATGCAAAAACCAATCTGACAACAACTAGTCTTGAGATCTTAGCTGCTTACCGCAAGCGAGAGGTGTTAAACGAATTGCTGAAGTCATTGCATGCTATTAAGTCGCTGGTTAGTAAATTTATTAAAAATTTCATATTTTAGTAGCTGTCGGCAGCCAATTAGAATAACAAGGGAATCTAATAAGAATTTTCATGAAAAGCATTATGAATGCAAATGCAGGTGCAGGTCTCTGTATCAACTTTTGTCAAGCAACAGAGCTACGTCTAAGCTGTTATAGTATGTCTGCTCAAAGCCTGCTTAGCTTAATAAGTAGCTTGAAGTAGAAAAAATATCTGCTAGCTCAGTCAAGGGCTATAAATATAATACAATATCTATCACCAAACAGTGTAAAGAATTAAATATTTTGTATTTTGTTTTTGTTTCACTAAAGAGATCAACGGATGTGGAAGTACAAACAATGCTCGCGGAGGGTAACTACTCGGGAGCAATAGATTTACTTTTAAAGTGCAAAGATTCTGCTGCCGAATACACTCAATATGACTGCGTACAATCACTTTCAAAGAAATTACAAGAGACATTACTTTTGACGGAATTTCAATTGGATACTGTCTTGAATGAGGTAAGTTTTAAACGTCTTTAAAATTGTAAAATCCATTTAAAAACACTTTTCTTCAAGATAATACTTAATTTCGACATTAAAAAATATGGAAAACTCCAAGAATCTTATAAGTTACTGAACAAATCTCTCTTCGCTATGGATCAGGTAAGAATGCAGATCAAATGCGGTAGATAACATTAACAATAACTCTATTTTTTTGCTGTAGCTCCATATAAATTTCATTTCATCAATTCATTCATCTGTAAATTCGGTATTACGTGCTTACAACGATCCCAACATTGACGAAACTCTCAAGTATTTATTTGAACAACTGTGCGAGCAAGTTGCTGCAGACAAATACATTCCATGTTTAATAAGTTTATGTAAAACTTGTTGGACCATTTTAGCATCGTACTATCAAATTGTTATGTGGCATCAAAATTACAAACTCTATCCCGAAGACGCACAAGATTCCCCGGATAGTTATATTCAAGAGAAACTGAAAAAAGGTCAATCTCGCATATGGAATGATATACAATCAAAGATGTGTGTGTATTTATCGAGCACTAAGCTGAGAAATCTAAAACACGAACAATTTATACAAGTCCTTTCGGTGATTCAAAGGCTGCAGAAGGTTGGCATTGAATTTTGTGGCGAGCATTCGGAGAAATTAATTGCAACAATGCAAGCGCAAAGTGAAGAGTTCTTTAATAGATATCATGTATCGTGTTTGGAGGAAATTTGTTTGTTTCTTGACAATGAATCATGGACGATTGTTGATTCATTTAGTAATATTCTTCAATTGCAGGTAGGTTATTGTGTGCGTGTGTTATGTTATGTGTTTAATGGTTTTATGGATTTCCTCTAGGAATTTCGTTCGGTTCGAAATACCCTGCGTCGGCACAAGTCTCCGAATATAGCGATTTTACCCACGGAACCGAATAACAGCCCAACCAGCAATAATAACTGTGATGAATTAGTTTCGGCGCATTCCCATGACGGTGGCAGTTCGATATACGGATCGTGTGGTTATTTTATACGATTTTCAGAGAAGAGTTCACCATTCGATGGTGGTCTAGATGCAGCCATGCTTGAGGAGGATATTCTATCGGGTATTGTTGATGAGGCATCGTGTTACTTTTCTGAAGAGAGCGATGACGAGAAAAGTACTCAGAGTAAAGATGAAGATGACGGCCATGGTGGTTCGCAGTAAGTTACAATACGATGCTCATGACCATGATCTATTCTACTAAGTATCTGGTTTCTTTTCAGACAAGTAATCGTAAATAATACGTCGCTAAATGTGTTACGATGCATTGGACGATACTTGCAAATGTGTAAACTTCTACATTGTATATCACCGAAAATAGTAAGCAGTATGTTGGAACTTATTGACTTTTACTGTTATGCAGTTCATGAAATCTTCGCAAAAGACTCGGTAAGTATTTAGTAATAGTCTCTGTCTTCTCTGTCGAGGGTTCTTAAATGATCAGCTTTGATTGCGCACCGAATCATCATCATCATCATATACATGTGTTCTTTCTTTCTTTCAGAATGTACAGATGGAAAAGTTTTACACCAGTAAAATTGAAGGAAAGCTGAAGATGATAGAGGAAAAGATTGTTCCTAATATAAAAATCTGGCCTTTAAACTTTTCTTCCTTGGTAAAGTCTGATGGACTTGTGAACTCTTCTTTTATTAAAGAATTTTTCTTTGAATAGATAAATAACGAATTAGCTAATCCAGATACTCTTTACGGACTATCGTTGCGAATAGTTGCAATTGAGAGTGGTTCCTGCATGACCTTACAGTTCCATCAACTGAAAAACTACTTAAATCACTTGTTGCCTGTAAATGAGAGAAATATCCTTGCATCTTACTTTGAGTACACAGATTTCATGACGAACATTGCCAATCCTGTCTACACGTGTGTTACATCAAAAATCATTGATTTGCCAAGTATTCTTGCAGCAATGTCCAAAGTCAAATGGGATATAAACCATGTGAGCTATCAGCACAGTGGCTATATTGACATTATGAATAGGGTAAGTAGGAGTGTGGCTTACCTTTAGCTCTTTTTAATAATTATCTTATTATTTGAAAGAACGTACAAACTTTTGCAATGCGACTGGAGGAAATAGCTAAAGAAGTTACAATTCCATCAGAGGCTGTATGGAATACGATGGCACGTGTAGCAACACACCTACTAGTTGAAGGGTAAGCATATGCTAGAGTTTCTTTTCAGTTTGTTTTTGAAATATTTTTTTGTAGGTTTTCAAATGCGAAAAAATGCTCGGCTGGCGGCAGAGCACTCATGCAGTTAGATTTTACAAATTTCATGTCAATAATAGAACTAATCTCGGGCTTTAAATTCATCGAACATCGCTCCTATGTTGATGTCTACTTAAAAGCGTACTACTATCCGGTGGAGCAGTTCGAAGAATGGGTTGAAACACAAAAGAATCTCGGCATCTATTCGAAAAAGCAACTGATCAATCTGATCATGTGCGTGTGTTCGGGCAATAAGCGAATCAAGCAAAAACTTTTGACTTCCTTAGAAAATCTCAATAGTAGCACCAGCAGCACAACATAGTAAACATGCAATGTTATAAGTTAATAAATAAATTTATTAATTTAGCGGTTATAGTACGGTAGTTCAATTTATTTTTATATATGTATGTAAACAATGTTTAGTTTGTCAATGTTCCATAAATTAAGTAAATTTAATCATTCCAAAATTTTGCTTTAACAATTTTTATTGTGACTAACGGTATCTCTATTCATGTATCTCTCTCTCTTACTATCAGTGCAAACAAATTATGTAGACTTGAAGCAAATTGCGTTATGTAAGATTCTTTATTTAAAAAAAAAAATTACAAAAGACAGTAAGATAAGCTTTTTTTTCGTATATATGTACGTATTTTAATATATTTATACTTTGAGTCCTTCTGTTTGGTCTCTAATCTCTCTACCGAAGTGCTGAAGATCTGTCGTATTTGTTTGCACTACTATCTCTTACTAACTCGAATGAACAAACTTAAATTAAAACTGTGTTAATAATTTGTATTATTTATTCAATGTATAGTATTAATATTGTACAATATATATTATATTTAAATATACCATGAAACTGTGCGTTATGCATTTTTATTCATCATGTGCGTAGGCCGAAGAATTGATCCTATATGTAAGTGAATATTGCAATTATGACTGTTGCAATAAAGACGAGTATACAACTATGCATGTTGCGCCACGAATAAAACAAAAACGAAATGATTTCTCATTTCTACTTGCTATTCCTTAGTCATTGGCGTAAAATTATATCAGATAAAGTACAGTTAAAAGACATTTATGCGCGTAACAAAGTCAAGATTAGTGTTTCTCTATTTATAGTCGACGTAAAACTCACTCTATAGTTATCGACAGACGCTATATTTAAAAAATGTATCCGAAACTACATTAAGTAGGTTTTTAACCAACCCGTCATCTATCATTTTGCATATATCTGTACATATATCAAAATCTTAGGTTAGATTGGATTATAAAAAGCGGGTGATGGTGTACTGCTACCAATTTGAATATATTGTGCCCCCGTACTGAGCACAATCGTCGATTTAGTTCTCGATTAGATTAGTTCCGTCAGTCCAAGCAGTTTTTTTTAGCTGGGCTGTCATTATTGGATCCAATGACGGTAGACCACACTCTGTCAAGATGTAGGTACCAAAAGGCTGGTTATTTTATTGTGAATTATTGTTTTACATTCGGTTCCAGGAGGTTTAACCTGATCTCTGCAGAATCTACACATACCCATATTGTCCTATGCCCAGGTTCCTGAGGTACTCCTTAAATCTATAGTAGCCTATTAATATGCGTGGCTTTTTTCATATTTTACTTCTCTTCTGATATGGCCCAGTAGTTTTTAGGATTGTCTCATAATGGTGGATTGATCCCAGAATTAGCGGAGCCGTTTCAGCTTCTCCGTTGCCCTCAACTACCGCGTGTCTTATGACCTAATAGAGGATGACTCTATTTTTATAACTTTTTTTTACTTGAATCCTTTAATCCCTCGGGAGGCATATGGCGTCAACAACGCCTGCGCGCTATTTGTTCAGACTTCTTCTGAGCTACAGCCAGATCATTTCTGAAGGCTTTGATTCCTCCTCGATTGTTATGCGCCACATTTTCCCAGAGTTTCCCGTTATTCTGTCTGCTTGGGTGAGCGGATTTAATTGCATAGCGTATTTCGCAATGGAGCTGTCCTTGCGCCGTAAAATATTTCCGTTTGCGTACCCTCCTAAAACAGCGAATTTTTACGAAAAGCTGTTCGCGTACGGAGAGTAAGAAATTTCCCCGTGCAACGAATTTTAGTGCAAGAAATTTCTTTGGGCTGGTTTATGAAAACTGTCAAAGCTGTGAAATCAGTGTACTTTCAACTTTTTCTTGTTCAACCCGTTCGTTTACTTTCGTCCGTTCGTTTGTTAAACCCATAGAGCACCACCGATTTTACGTTGAAGCGGAACAGTAGCAGCTTGGTTCTTAAGGTGATCATATTACTTTTCCAGATTGTGGATAGCATTCCGAACGCAGACGCAACCTTTTCTATTTTACTGCACACATTCAGTTCGGTGTCGCGCCAGTTAGACGACTCCACACTTCCTATTCTTAGTTAAGGAAAGTTACCAACATCGTCGACTTTCAGCCCGGCATTATTAAGTAGGTCGCGGGTGTAGGAAGCGTTCTGGGTTTCTATGTACATATGTAGGTATTATGATAGTGTTTATTATGAGCCACACTATTATAAGGCGCTCCGAAAGAAGTCTCAATGTTATCTTGTACGACCTCAGTACCTAAGTAGTAGCTTGATTGTTAGTCGGAAAAATAATAACGAAAAATTCCGGTAAAGTGCTACAGTACATATTGCCTCATCAATCAAGGAATGCTAGTTGAGTATTTGGGAACGAAATATCGTTTACTTCATTCAATTCATTACTGAAATTGTGGAATAGGCAGGGTAGACAATGCAATCATTCAATGCAGTTCAATCAATAAGACTATTTCTGACTTCACCATTCTGAACGTTTAAAGTTCTTGCTGCATTCATGACTTCAAAACGAATGGTGATTTACTTTTTTCAATCTGAAGTCTTTATTGACGTCATTGAATTGAAACAAATCTACATGAATTCTTAGTATGACTTCATGTGAATACAGTCCGCAATGATTGCATTCTTTTACAGACTTGCCACCAATTGTAAAATTTTCTCTAAATACGCACCAAAAACCTTAGCCTATTAGTAGCTAAGACGAAATTATACCAATTCGGGAATTTTGTTCCCAGAGCATTGGATAAAAATGTAAATACATGTATTAAGTTAGGGCTAATAATAAATCTGAACAACGACGTCAGAAAAGGTATCGTACGAATTTTAATAACAACCCTTAGCTTACCTGTTGCAATGAAATTCGCACCCACACTCTCTTGAGATGAACGATAAATTCCATATTGCCATTGTGCCGCCATACAAATCTAAATAAAATACAAACCTATGTATGTATGGATGTATGTATATGCACACAAATTTATACAAAAGTAGATACATTTCACATCACATTTGTTGATAGTAGTCTAACAAGCCTCTTCCCATTGAACAGCTGGCATTTTTGTGATAAAAACAGGTTCAATGTGTCTTTAATCGGTTGCAAGTTGTCATTAAACTCTGATTGTAATAAAAAACATTATTTGATGGTTAATTCGTGTAATATATAGCAAAATCAGCGCAGTCTTTGTGTGTTAATACAAGTTCTCGTGAATTATTTATAGTCGTTGTAACAAAGAGCGAGTCTTCTCACTTTGGGCGTATTGCTACATTGTATGTAGTTACATACTAGACACAAGTGCTAATGTTTCAATTAAAATCGTTTAAGACTTTTGTTATGAAATACATATAAAAGTGTAAGTTTGGCTATTGTTATTATTTACTTGAAATATTTACTGTATTTTGTTGACATTTTAGCATGATATCGCCGCCCGCCGGAAGTTCGTTAAGACTTGCGCTGTAGTATCTGATTTATTTGTATGGAATGTATCTTTAGATGGTGTTTGTGTAGTTGAGTGTATCTGTCAGTGGCTGAGTGATTATACTATTGGTAAACTAAAAGTGATTTAGTTGTATGGATTGGTAAATTAATACAAAAATTCAAAGAATATATTTTACGAAATGGAGCATAAAAAGTGTAAACTTGAGTGGATTCCTTTCTTACCTTTTGTTAAGAAGGTTAAATTTGCATCATGTTAACTAATTATTTTACCGCCACTTTGGGTAAACACATGTAGCCTCTTTTTGATTAAATCGTATCAATTTTGGATACGTAAATATTCATATGTACACATATGAATCTATGTGCATTAAACCTCAATGATACTCTCCACTATATGTACATATGTACGAGTATGAATGCCTATTGCTTTGTGCAAGTGCAAGTATCGCAATGTGTTAATGTAATTTATCGTTTTTCCCCTGGAATCATTTGGTCCCAGTATTGTATGCAGTACTTTATAATCTTATTGGGAAAGATCAAGAGTAAAAGCAATGACCGAGTTCCCAACACTGAGCTGCTAGAATACTTTTGCACCGGGATGACAGATTTGTCGCCAACGAATCTAGTAGCCTCTAGGACAAAGTCTGTCATTCCGGTGCAAAAGTATTCTAGCAGCTAGATCTCAATGATTTCTGAGCTTAGTAGATTGCGGAGTGTTGGGAACTCGGTCCTTATGTCGCGTATCAGACTGTATACAATCCAATCCGGACGGCAAGGATGTTTGACATATGTAGGTGATCTACATTTTTAAATCGCGTTCACGCCAGTGGCTTTTATTAGCAGCTACAATTTACAACTACAAATTTGTGCTTGTGGATCTCAACTACAAATTTGTAATTTCATGCCTTGTTTCACAGAGTAATTATGTAAAATTTTGACGTACTTACTTTACTTATGTCCTCTATCCCCTTCTGGGTCCTAGGGCCTTTACAACGACTACTAGCGATTTCTGGAAATGTGCCTCAGCTCTTCCAAACTCTTTTCCCAGTTGCCGTGGTTCCTTTTCAACTGTTCTGCGCACCGTATTCCTAAGACCACTGCGTATCGTGCCATCGTGGGTAAGCTATGGACTTGCCACCGTTTCGGAGAGTGTGACCAATTCACTGCCACTTACGTCGTCGTATGGTTGTGCCTAAAGAATCATGGCCCGTTCTCTGATAAAGCTGCTCGTTAAAGATACAGTTTGGCCAGAATATCCTTAAGATGTAGCGTAGATACCTAACGTTTTGTTGATACATTTTTGTAAGTCTTAATTTGGTCAAATAAGTGCCAGGTATAGTACCATTATGGTGTTCAATGATTGATTAGATTACCGTTTATGAGGATGTGTGATGGAAAGAGAAGTCATCACTGGCACTCGGAGACACTAAAGGTCTATTTTGCTTATTGGGAGGTCTGTCTCTAACGATTCAGAGTAGATTCACTATCCGTGACTCTGTTACCTCTACAGTACTAGAGAAGAATCTGGGAAATACGATTTGAAGGCGTTGTTCTTGTAAGGTGGGGCAGTTGTACAACATGTGTTGGATTGACCTCCCATTCATCTCTGCATCTTCTACATAAATCGCTAGACTCGCCATTCCATTTGTGGTTTAGTTCCTATGGCTGATTAAATTACTCTCATATTAATTTTTACCAGTCTTACTGTCTAAGAGAAGGCACTTCTTTAGCAGTCTGGAAGAGGTAGGTTCTTGTAAAGACCAACCGAAAGACCTTCTCAACTTCTGTAGGGCAATCAATTGCTTGAGCGACTTGATTTAGGCTTTAGGTTTTGTTTTGCCATTTAAGACTCACTAAGGGTATCGCGATGGGTTCATTATGGTGCCTAGTGTCTTTATGATGAACTCATAACCGCTAACATAACCTAACCTAAAGTCTAAAAGAGGCTTGCCAATTTCCATTTTGTCTTTGTATTTGTGGGAAATACTCAGGGTTGGGAGAATCTTGGCCAAGTCGTAGGTTGGGCGCTTGGAAAATTTACGACATTTCAAGGCTAACACGATCACACCGGGATACCTGTGGATGAAAATCAAAAGGAGTTATTCCATCCAATATCTTTTTGGTACTTAAATTCTGAGTCCGCCTCGATGCTCAAAGATGGTTGCCGCAAAGATGGACAGATAGAAAAACACGTTTATTTTGAAAGAACTGAAACACATTGCAACACTCGTTGCAATTTAAAACTTAAGCTATGGTATTATATTACGTTAACACTTCTATTGTAAATCCTAAGTTCAGAAGTTGCCTATTTATCAATGAGTTTTTCCAGAAGGACACAGTAACTACACCATCACTTTTACACAAAATGTTTGTCTTGTTAAAATTTAAAACGAATAAGGCTCGTTTCATACTATCCGGTTTTAGCCGTACGGCAAAAAACCATACGGCAAAAATCCGAATGCTGTTGTCCATTCACACTATACGGTTTATGCACGGTTTTTTTCAATCGCAAGCTTAGTTTCTGATTAAGTGCTGTGTAACTACACTGGCTTGAAGACAACTGATCGTACGATTTAAAGCCGGCAAATGTGAAAGCGCGCATTTGGTTATGTACACCACTGCGTTATCGGTAGCCGTACGGTCGCCTTTAGTTGCAGTGGCAGTGGACGGCTGCTACACGGCATCGTGACGGCATTTTGCCGTAACCGTGTAATGTGAAAGGGGCCATGCTTTTCTTCAGGCCACTAGAATAATTTCGCCGTACGGTTTTTTTCCGTACGGCTAAAACCGGATAGTGTGAAACGAGCCTAACTTAATGTAAGTACGAACTACGTACGTTTACACGTCCCAATATTTTCGATTTCGAATAATTATTCGATAAAACAATCTAAACAAAAAACCTTGTTGCATTTAATCAAAGTGAAGATTAAAATAAAAATCACAGCCCCACCATTTGGTGTCCAACAACTTGACCCACTAATAGCCAGATAAGCTAAGTTAAGTAAAATTATTCAGTTTGCATGCTTACCGCGGTAGGTACATGCTGTTGGCATTTATCGTGAAACCAGAGTTTCTGCATTATAAAATTAGTTTAAATCACTTTTTGTTCTTTTTTTTTTTTTTTGGTTTAAAATGTAAATTCTTATTTCAGTAAAACATGTCCAGTTGGATAGAATATACACCACCCAAATGGCGCGATCTACAAATGAGAGAACTGAAAGTAGACGAAGCATATCTAGTGCCCAGTTCGGATTATGACGACAAAGCATACATTTACACACTCTCTGACGAGTGTTATACGGTGACTATGACCTCCTTTTGGGAAATAAAAGAAAAAAATTTAACAATATTCAAAATCACACCCACTAGTGCCCTTATACAAAAGTGAAAGCTGTTTTTGCAAATCGAACAGAGGAAGCATTAAAGCTAAATATAGCTCGTCCGATAAGTTTCAAAGTGTTTGGAAAAGATGTTGGAAGATATGCACCTGATAATGTGTAAGAATGTAATCCAATTGCATGAAAATACCGCTAATTAAATGTACATTCAGCACTGCACTATGTACTCTACAATATCCGATGCAAGAGTTTGGTGTTTATAACTTTTCCATTCACTCCAATGGGTCTTGTGAAATGATTACCGACAAGGTTGGTGTTAATGTTAACTTTTGTAAGTACTTAATCGGATTGATCTTCGAATTGATTTTTGATTGGAAATTTTAATAGCAATATTGTCGGTGTTACTGTTGGGTGTATTACTGACGGTGACAACCAAATTGTCGTTGTGTGTTCTGAAAAAATTCAAGTCATCATCACCAACTGCCGAAGTAACCAGTAATGTGGCAGAACATGAAAATACTGAGAAACCTGTTCAGAAGAGACGAATGAGAAGCTTGGATGCTTTTAGAGGGTAAGTTGATATATAATGTCTTTATCTGTATCTTTAAAAGAGCATTTTGAAATATCTCTATATAAAAGAATAAGCTTGTCTGTTAAGGTGTGGAAGAAACTACAATACTGGGTGGTCTAAAAGATACAAGTATATCCAAGAATTTTTTAATTTTAAAATATTTGGGGAAAAAAAATCCTCAATTTTTTTAAGGTGATGTATTTAAATATGCATACATAAATAAGTACATATGTACATAAAGCTATAGCCATCGATTACAGTGTTAACTTAGAGTTGATATTTGTGTTTGAATGAGTTGGGAACTGCCTGCATTTCTTTAGGGCTCCTAAAGTCTAAGGCTTTGTGTGTGTTCGACCATTGTGGCTGCCTATTAATTGTGTCATTCTTTTGTATAAAGGTATCCTATCCACTATCACTTTCGTTTTTGATTGGTCGTGGCTATTGATTACTGTTCCGCTTTTTTTTTTATAAGGATGTTCCTTTGAATTATAGTTGAGCCAGAAACGATGTTGCAAAGGCACGTATTAACGCACAGCTTTCTAGTGATAGTAGCAGTCATTTCCCAAGAATCACATCCATATTGCATTACCGGCTCACTTGATACAAAACAGTTATAGTTTGTTGTCTATTCATATTTCCTTATCCGACCCGGCTAGCTACATCCAGTTAGGCCTTAAAACACTTACTTACTTGCGTCCTTTAACCCCTCGGCGTGCATTGGGCGTCAACAACGCCTGCCCGCTATCTTGTTTGTATTTCTGCAACGCGTTTGTGCTCTCTCCAGCTCATTCCAAAAGAGCTCGATTCCTCCTTGACTGTTCTGCGCCACGTTTACCTAGAGCATTATGCCACTGTTCTGCCTGCTTGGGTGAGCGGATTCCTCTGCATGGCGTATTTCGCTATGGATTTGTTTTCACGCGAATGGCCTGTTCAATCCACTGCCAGTATAGTAATGCTTAAAGGTTCCTGAACCGTTTTCATATAAAGCTGTTCCTTAGCCAAAAAGTCAAGATCTGCAGGTACCTTTTAAATTTTAATGAACGCTTTTAGCTTTGTTGTTAATGGTCACTCTCTTAAAGCACGGACATGACGTTGGAGCGGAAAACTCTTAGCTTGGTGTTCAGCCGATTGTATTGGTTTGCCAACATTCCTAACGCAGATTTTGCTTTGGAAATGCATTATTTTATTTTGACATTATTTTAGTATACTAATGGCAACTATAAACTCTCTGAATCGACACCTAAGCCACGACAATCTATGGCTTAAGTTAAACCACTACTTAAGTGGAGTTTATCGTCAAACCTTTACTGTGAGAACAACACTGGGTTGATCCTAAGTTTATGCTTTATCGACACTTAAGCTTGCACTGTGAAAACGTGCATAAGACTCCTTGGAAAAAAAAAAAATAATAATAAATAAATTTTGCGAGTTTAAGGCAACCTGCAAAGGAGCTAGCCCTGAGAATCAACAAACAAATATGATATCGTTTCCACTAGTCTAGAACCAAACCCAAAATCGTAAAAGGGTATTTATATCCCCTTTGGCATGTGCAAATTATAAAAAAAAAATATACATATGTAGGATTCGGAATAAAAAGACACTTTTTAATTCAATCCTGTTGATAATTTAACTTAACTTAAAAAAAATATGTAAGGAACTCGTCGTCTTAATCGTCTTTGGAATTGTGACAATCCTTCTAAAAGGGATCGTATCCCTTTCCTATAAACCTCCTATTGAACCACTATATTTGCTTACAATTTTTTTCAAAAGCGTGAATTTTTTGAAAAGAGATCGTATCAGAGGATGGATTTAAAAATTCTTCATACATTTAAATTAGGTCAGAAAAATTTTGTTACCAAGTTTTCGAAAAAGTAAGCAAAAACTGGTGGCACACGTACGGACAGATGCACGCACATGGCTCAATCTTCTCAGCTTGTGATGTTCACTATGTTTTTTAAAATATTTCTCTATGTTTCAGACAGTACACCAAACGTAATATATCCTTTGGATAGGATATACACAGTAGTTATATATGTTTTTACTCTTTTCTTAGGCTGGTGATAATTTTGATGATCTTTGTAAACTCTGGAGGCGGTGGCTACTGGTGGATAGAGCATGCACCATGGAATGGTTTACATTTAGCTGATGTTGTGTTTCCATCATTCCTGTGGATAATGGGCGTTTGTATACCTATTTCTATAAAATCTCAACTCTCACGTGGATCAACTAAAAAATCTATCTGTAAAAAGATAATTTGGGTAAAAATTTATCACGCAAATAAGTGAACTATTTATTTAATTTTGTTTGTTAAATCTTTCTAGAGGTCTATAAAAATGTTCTTAATTGGGGTCTGTCTTAATTCTATCAACGGACCACAAATGGCGAACCTTCGTATTATGGGAGTTTTGCAAAGATTTGGAATAGCTTATCTAGTTGTTGGCACGGTTCATACAATCTTTGCAAAGCCAGAATATGTAATGCCTCAAGTAAGTTCAATTGGTGAACAAAATACATTTGATTTTAATATAAGACTTGTATTTTATTAGTCAGGCTGCAGGAGGTCAATATTTGATTTAGTTTTGTTAAAGGAACAAATCATTTTTATGCTCGTCTTGATTGCCACTAGTTTGGGAATTATGTTTGGAGTAAATGCGCCAGGATGCCCGAGGTACCTTAACAATAAATACATTTACAAATGTATGCCTTATGCATGTATATATTTTTCTAGGGGGTACATTGGACCAGGAGGTAAGGATTCGTATGCTGCTTATCCGAATTGTATTGGAGGCATAGTTGGATTTGTTGATCGAGTAATTCTTGGAGACTCCCATATTTATCAACATCCAACGGCAAAGTATTTATACGATTCAAAGGCATTTGATCCAGAAGGAGTTTTTGGTAAATATTAGTGTTAATTCACAAATGATAACGATTTCATCTGTCTCTTGGCTTCAGGTTGTCTGTTAACAATTGTTCAAGTATTTTTCGGTGTGATTTGTGGTTCAATTTTAATTACCCACACGGATTGGTCGGCTAGAGTCAAACGGTGGATATTATGGGCCATTGGGCTTGGACTTTTTGGAGGAGTTTTATGTTTATTTTCAGAAGAAGGAGGATGGATTCCATTGAATAAAAACTTATGGTAAGGAGTTTATAAAACAGAAGATATTTTAATTTTTTAGGTTGAACATTTTATGGTACCTTCATATCTAGGTTTAAGGTAGTGTTTGTTGGAGAAAAATAGTTGTTTCATGCTGATATAAATAAGAAATTATTCAAAAGCATTCGCTTCTATTGACTACAGTGTTTTGGTATATTCTGATAGCAGAGTTCAGTTATTTAAAAGTTTTGTTTTAATCGTTTTTTCGTTACTCTATTTTGCATATCAAAATTATGTTTTTGTGAAATAGTAATAAAGTTTATTTTGCTTTTGATTTCAGGTCTCTTTCGTTTGTGTTTGTGACATCTTCAATAGCATTCTTTTTGCTCAGTATCTTCTACTATGTTATAGACATTCGACAAGTCTGGTCAGGTTATCCATTTGCTGAGTCTGGAATGAACGCAATTATTTTGTATGTTGGTCACACTGTATTTCATAAAATGTTGCCGTGGCATTGGACTATTGGAGCAATGAATACGCATTTCGTTCTTCTTCTGAAGTGTACCTGGAATACTGTACTGTGGATTGGAATTGCCGTGTACCTGGATAGTATAAAGTTTTATTATAGTTTGTAACTGTTGGAGTTAAGATATAAAGATTATGAATGTATACATGTATGTTATTATTTCTTACTATAATGAATCTAACGAAAGATTTAGAAAATAAATGTGTTCTCATCTGAAGAAGCCTATTTATCTAGGTTTAACATTTTGGGCTACGGTTTTTGAGGGTTATTTTGAAATGTGCTGCTGGCAATGCGTTAAGATTTGAAATTACAAAAAAAAAAACGTACTGGTTGAGTTGGACAACAAAATTTAAAATTTAACTGATTTGACAGTTTTCAAAAACGAGCCCAAAGAAGCTCGGAGAATTTTTTTTTAATCTTTTCTGTAAAAAATTGCGGAGAACGCACACGAACTGAACCAATGTTACAACAAAAGGTCCGTTAGTGGGGGTAAAATTCTTTCAGAGAGAACTGAAACTACAAAAAAGTAAACAAGCGGGTTAAACTAGAAAAAGTTGAAAATACACTGATTTGAAAGATTTCATAAACTTGGTGAAGGTCCATTATTCTATAAGATAGTAGGCATACATCATAGGTGTAGTCGAGGTGCTTGAGCTCAGATGTAAGAGTCCATCGGATTCCTCCATTTCTTGTTGATAAGGCCGCATTCAGCACATCGCTAATCACCAACAAAAACAGTATATTGGTGAAAGTATGCAGCCCTGTCCACCCACTTTGGACTTCGAATTCCTCGGACAGCCTTCCTCTGTGTAAGACATGACATGTGGACCCAGCATATGCAGCTGTAGCATGGGGAAAATTCTTAGTTCCTTGTGAGCGCTGTC
The DNA here is from genome assembly GCA_949716465.1 of Chalcosyrphus nemorum. NCBI lineage: Eukaryota > Metazoa > Arthropoda > Insecta > Diptera > Syrphidae > Chalcosyrphus > Chalcosyrphus nemorum. Next base: position 29,720,842 of record OX454332.1, on the reverse strand, counting down.
TTCTGTGAAAAACTACGAAAATTCTTAAAATTTCATAAACTTTCATTGTTTTGGGAGGGAACGCGAACGAACCTATATGTTCGTTATCACATCGAATTCTGAACGATGTAAACCACAGGAACATTCTTGTGGGTTGAGTGATTAAAATTTTAGTGCAAGATGCTGGGAAGACTCTAGTATGTTATCCCTCCGAGTAGTAATTGTTTATATTTATTCTCTAAGGACAAACAAATATAAAATATTACAATTCTAAAAATTTCCTGTTTTTCTTTATTTTTTACGATTACTACCTTATTAGTCAATTGATTTGTTGTACCTCCTTAACTCATATATTTCATTTATTCAAAAAGATAGGGAAATTTCAAAAATGAAATCAGGTAACACTGGTTGGACCATCTTACTTTTTATATTAAAAATGTAAAAATTCTTATACAGTTATGTAGACTTACGTTGATGTTGACATTTTAGTCGAACCGTATAGTTTCTAAACTAGTGTACCTACTTAATTGCATTTTAGTTTTAAATTTGAGCTTCTGCTTGAGTTAAATATGTCTAGTTGGATAGAGTATACAGCACCGACATGGCGTGATCTACAGATGAGAGAATTAAAAGTAGACGAAGCATTTGTTGTCCCACGATCCGATTATTATGATATAACCTATATTTATATGCTCTCTGAAAAGTGCTATACGGTGATTGTCATTTCTTTTTCATCGAGATTAATATTAATAATTACACTTATTAGTGCCCTTATTCGAAAGTGAAAGCTGTTTTTGCCAATTGTACAGAGAAAGCCTTAAAGTTTAACACAGCTCATGCGACAAGCTTCAAAATATTTGACAGAGACGTCGGAAGATATGCCCCGGCCAATGTGTAAGATTATAATCACGTTCAAAAATAAATATCCCAACTAAAGTAAACACTTCATATAGCACTTCACTGTGTTCTTTGACACATCCAATGCATGAGTTTGGGGTTTATAACCTTTCTATAGGCTCTAATGGGTCTTGTACTATGATAACCGATAAGCCCGGCGTTAATGTTAATTTGTGTAAGTTCATAATATGATAGATGTTCTTTAATAACAATTTACTTTTCAGCAATATTGACTGTGATATTGTTGTGCATGTTGTTAACAACTATAACAAAATTATCAAAAAGGGCCTTGGTAAAGTGTAGATCATCGTCACCAATTGCTCAAAAGGGCCGTAAACTAGAAGTACAAGAAAATAGCAAAAAACCCACGAAGAAGTGTCGAATGAGGAGCTTGGATGCGTTCAGAGGGTAAGTCTGCTACAACCATGAAATTGAGGAAGGAATTTAGAGATGCCAAAACTTTAACTATTCCAAGGAAAAAAAAAAACAAAAAGTGTCAAATATTCATCTGTTGTTAAGTGCTTCTGATCTGAAGTTGGAAGATCAGAACCCTTCCATTTTACTGCATCATAGTGGTCCGCCTGTGTGGTTTGCCGGTCAAAGAGTACAGAGAGGCTTTCGGATCGCAAAGTACTGAAGAGATTTCCCTAGTGTACACCGACATTGATTGGAAACTGTTCGGTGACTCCTGCTTGGCATCTTATATTCCTTCCACTTTTAGGCATTGGAATACCGCTCAGAAGTTTGGATATGAGAATCCAGAACTCAGAGGGTATCTCACAGGCTCCAACCGCTTTTCATTTTTTGAAGTATTTGACTGCATTCCTAATTTGCTTGACAGTAACGTTTACACCCTTATTGTCGTTGTCGTCCACGACTCTGTTTGGCGTTGGCGATCAAAAATTAACGACTTTTGTCGAGGCGGCGATCGACAAAGTCGTCTGAAATGTATGTGGAATGTGAGTGTTCAGATAGTCGCGTCGTTTTAGTTACACAATGTGAATTTTCAAACGCCTCGAATAGACAGATGTCATAAGTCGTTATCTACAGAGGATGACGACAATAAGGGTGAATACCGTGGCCATTTGTGGAGAATTTTGTCGTTTTCCATAGCTTCCATAGCATTGTTAATGCTTTGGTGAACGAATTTTCTGGACATTTCTTTCCGGAGATGGCGGCAATTTTTATGAAGATGATATTTGGTCTGTTCCCGTACTGACTAAAACTACGAAAATCATATCGTGTGCATGGGGCGCTTTAGGGGGAGTTTAGTGGAACCATGTGTATGGTGTTTTTTCAATATGGTATATTTGTGTGTTTCTAAGAAAATTTTTAGAAAAAGTATCATAAACATTTTGAAACCTGTGAACGTCTTGCCTAGTCTCTGCCATTCACTGTTATGTCGCCTAGGAATACAAATTTTAGGGCCTTCCGCGTACTGTGTCTACTAAAATTGGTAGATTAACAAATTTCGAAGAGTGGGTAAAATTCTCTCAGAGGAAGCTAAATTTTGGAAAAAGTAAACGAACGGGTTGAACAAGAAAAAGTTGAAAATACACTGGTTTGACAGTTTTCATAAACCAGCACACAGAAATTTCTTGCACTAAAACCCGTAGCACGGGGCAATTTCTTACTCTCTCGTGAGCGCTCTCTTCTGCGAAAAACTACGAAAATTTTCCGTACTCGAACAGCTTTTCGTAAAAATTCGTTAATTTTCGTAAGAATTCGCTGTTCTAGGAGGGTACGCGAACGGACCTTTATTCCAAATTTTTACAGTTTCGTGTTTCATATTTCAGATTGGGCATAACTTTGATGATTTTCGGCAATACTGGGGGTGGTGGTTACTGGTGGACAAAGCATGCGCCATGGAATGGCTTACATCCAGCTGATGTTGTATTTCCATGGTTCGTATGGATCATGGGTGTTTGCATTCCCCTGTCTATTAAGTCTCAACTTTCAACTGGATGGACTAAAAAATTAATTTTCCAAAAAACACTAACGGTAATTCAGGAAATTATAGAATAAATAAGAAAAATATGTTCTTTTAGAGATCAATTAGAATGTTTACAGTTGGTATCTGCCTTAATTCCATAAGCGATCCACAGATGGCAAATCTTCGAATAATGGGAGTTTTGCAAAGATTCGGTATAGCTTTTCTGGTTGTTGCCACGATTCATACGTTGTTTCTGAATCCAGATAGGCGAATGCCTGAAGTGAGTTTAAATAAAAAGGTAAATTGTCTTGTTTAACATTCTTATTTTCCAGGCATGCTTTAAAAGATCAATTTTTGATCTAATTTTGATGAAAGAACAGATTATTTTTATGATCCTATTGATTGCTGCCAGTTTGGGAATTATGTTTAAAGTGAATGCACCAGGTTGCCCGAGGTAGTTGCACCAAGCAGAAGACATATTTATTACATGTTTGATCTTTTTAGAGGATATTTGGGACCGGGAGGCAAAGATTCTTTTGCTGCTTATCCCAATTGCACTGGAGGAATAGTGGGATTGATTGATCGAACAATCCTCGGCGATTCCCACATTTATCAATACTCAAGAGCAAGGGATTTGTACGATTCGATGGCGTTCGATCCAGAGGGAGTTTTCGGTAAATATAGAAAAGAATTATACAATATTTGATAACCATTTCAAGGATAACACAGGCTGTCTCTTGACTGTTGTTCAAGTCATGTTCGGCGCGATTTGTGGTTCAATTATAACAACACATGAAGAGTGGATTGCTAGATATAAACGATGGCTAGTGTGGGCCATTGGTCTTGGACTTCTCGGAGGAATTTTATGTTCGTTCTCGGACCATGATGGATGGATTCCATTAAATAAGAATTTGTGGTGAGATTTTGTAAAACTATACTCGCAAGTAATGGATTTACCCTACTTATACTTACAGGTCTCTCTCATTTGTACTTGTGACTTCTTCAATGGCTTTCTGTTTGCTCAGCATACTCTACTACATAATAGACGTGCAACAAGCATGGACAGGATATCCATTCACTGAAGCTGGAATGAATGCAATAATTATCTACATTGGTCACATAGTCTTCCATCAAATGTTGCCTTGGCACAGGGTTATCGGCGATTTAAATACACATTTCGTTATCCTCTTATACTGCATTTGGCAAACTTTTTTATGGCTTTCCATTGCAATTTACATGGATAGCATAAAGTTCTATTATACTCTATAATATAAGTTTATAAAGACCAAGCTTGTTTGTACACAAAATATATGTTTTTATTTTTCATTCTTTTCTTTTTTGTTTAAATAAAAAAAAATATGATTTTTTGTTTTCTTTTTCTTTAAATTAAATAGCTTTAATATCTAATTAAACTTTAAAACGCACAATTGCGTTTAATTTTAATTTTTAATTAGTGTAAGTAATACATAGATTAAGAATCTTATTTTGGCATTTCTAGGAGATTTCTTTTATTCAAGATAGAGATTGCTTGATTGATTAATTTTTTCTTTCATTTTTTGCTGCCATGGAAAACGAGTTAAATCTAAGTTTTGTAAAAAAATATACTCGTATATATGTTTAGTGTGCGTTTTGATTCTTGTTGCTTTTTTGTTTGTTGGTTTATGATATTGTACATTCACAACACATGAGAGTGTAGTATAAGCACTTTACTACTTTATCGTCGTCTTCGTCACTTGTGTTGGGTGAGTCTTTATTATTGTTGTTTTTATTTTTCTTCTTCTTCTTTTTGTTCTTTTTCTTGCCAATCTCAGTGAGCGACCTATCGCATATTCCATCAGGGAAATCAAGCGGAGAGTAATCGAGCTTAGACTCACTTACACTTTCAATGGAATTGATGTCAACCTAAAAGGAGAAATATATATTTAGTAACAGCATAAGATATATTCTTAAATACTAAATAAGGTTGTCTTTTTCTTTCAACATGGCTTTGCTTCTTCTTTGATCTTAATAATATTTTCCAGCAATTGGCGCCCAACGTAGGCATTAAATAGTTTTATTTATATAAATCGAAATCCAATCGAATGTCGCCTTTTTATTGCAAAATTTGTATTACTTCACTCTTGCAATAAGAGTACTATTGGAGCTTTTAAGACATATACTCTATAGTATGGCTAAAAGGAGACATTTATTGTGAGTCCAAGTTCTGGACAACTAAAGCATTACCACCAAAGACTTCACAAAGTCGTCAAATACAGTGAAAGCCAAAAACCGTAAAGCAGATTCGAGCAACTCAAATTGCAAAAATATGACGAAGATGTAATTTTTCAATCTCCATCTTCTCACGAAAAATTCGAATTACCCTGACGAGGTTCTTATACAAAATAGAAGCACGAGAAAAATTTATGAAAAAAGTCTACAAAATTGAGACAAAGTCTCACAAATCGCTCTTTGTAAGTCGGTAAAGATTAACAAAGAAAGAGTGCTTGGGTGGCTGTCGTTGGGTGCATTATTTACAAAACAAAGCCCATTTCAATAAAGATACATAAAGGGATTAAAATGAAGAATACTGTACCTCTAGGAGCGCACATCTTATGTTTAACACATTCTTAGAAGACATTGGGAACAAAAAAGAAAAAAGATAGATACTGAAATAGGTCTCACTGTTTGTCGAATACATGCGAAGGACTTATTGCAAAAACATGATAAGCTACTTCTTTTTGAATCGAGATTATGGTTGCATTCCTATTAGGAAAAACCGTTGCTAACAATATTCCACTCACTTACTCATACACAAATAGATATGGCTACCGGTGTGACAAGTAGTGAAACATAAATTTTCGTATCGCGAAACGAAACAAGCCGAACATTGTAGATCTTCTCAATATTTTGCTTTTTAGCTTAATACCATGTTTCCACTGAACCGAAAACTTGAGGTTTAGATGAACTTTTGCCTAAACCTCAGTAAGTCGTTGCCATAAAGTCGAAATCATTTCGAATGTCATTGTCTGTCCATTTTGAAGTGAAAACAAACAACCAAACAGCTGTCTGTCGCAATCAGTGTTGGGACTTAAAAGTGGGCGAATTGGGAAACCAAAAAGTGGTCGATTATTGAAACATACCATAAATGCGACAAACAAATTAAACAAGGCATAACCTAAACAAAAAAATATAATTGGCAGAAGTCCCAACACTAGCCGCAGTTGTTTTGACATATAACATTTTGACGTCTAAAAATGAACACCAAAATAAACTGAAGTTCACACTTAGGGTTGTTCGATTTCACGACCTCTTACGGACGGATGAACTTAAGGAGATTTCAAGTAGGTTTCGAAACGAGGTTTGGATGAATTTGATGAAACCACGCGATTTCGTTTGGTGGAAACATGGTATTACATGTTATTGCAATAAATCCTTTATACAAATGTACCTATGTACATATTATAATTCATACACTGCCGTGGATACTAGTTTTCAAAATTTATTCAACATACCTCTGGACGGCCATTACTGTTAGGTTTCTTATGATTTGTACTCAAATGTTTCTTATGAGGACTGTGTACATTGACGACATCGCCATTGTGTTCTTGACAACATGGTGGCGATGGTAAGTCATCTTCGAGATCTTCATCGATTTTCTTTAAATTATGATTCGATACTGAATTGCTAATTAGATCACTAGCAGAAACGTGATTGTTAATTTTCCCATTCTGATCGCCTTCCCTTGGTGGTGATGGCAGCTGATCGTTGTCTTCAAGTTTGCCCAATACAGCAAATTTATTTTCCTACAAAAAAGAGCATTGATCAATCATATAAATCTGTTTTGTAGTTATCTCATACCGCTAATGCAGGCATATTGTGTGCAACAGCAATTGCTGGTACTCCCGCTGCACATGAAATGGGCACCAAACCAGATATCGATGGGCCACTATCAAGTCCGTCCGAATCCCTGTAAATAATTCAAAATACAAAGTAATTTTATTTAATGTATCTATCTAATTTATGGACAATTTGTTTTCTCTGTGTTTGTAAGTGTAATGAATGTGTTGTCACACCTAAGTTCTAAGTATGTTCCGAATAATGATAAAAAAAAAGCATGCACGCAGGTCGAACGACAACTAAAAAGTAAAACGAATCGAGGTGAAAAACGCAACTTGCACACTAAAAGGCGGCGATATTTTCGATTATCAGTTACGTGCGAGCTCTAATTAACAGAACTTGGGCATTATAAGACCCAGGTAGATAGATAGATAATAAAAGGTGGAAAATATTCCAAGAGTGCAATGAATGGTAAGCAAAGAAATAATCGTGATAAAAATAACAATATATACAATACCAGAGCCAATTGTAAAAACGAGTCACGAGCGATTGCATCTTTCGTGAAACTATGAATGACGAGACGATCCGTCAAAAAAATTACTTAAACCGCGATTACATGGAAAATTATTCAGCAAAATTTCAAGCACAAAACTTGACCACAAGTTCAAGATGTAAATACTTCTCAAATTACAGTCAAACAAAAGAAAGTAGAAAGATTGGCTTTTATTCTATTTAGTATACTTATGAACCAAGAAGAACAAACATTGTTTCGTTTTGAAGAGTATAATGACAATGTGCAGATCAAATAGATATTTAACTGAACAAGGGTGCATACAGTGGACTGCTCGACTATTGGCGAAGCTCTTTCTAAGTCTAGAAATAATACATATAGTTCTTTTTTCCTTGGATGTCTCCGCCTACTAGATTTCGAAGTTGTATCGGGTTTCTTGACCACATAATATGAATATAGATAGTACTTATTGTACTCTTTGAATACAAATACTTAGGGCATAAATAATAAAGGCTCTCAAAATGATAAAATGATTTTGATTTATCTTGAAATAATGATGCATTTAGAGAAAAATAAACTTGATACGGACCTTTTATGGGTTGGAGAACGTGTGCATATTTCGATGATGTATCGAATGTCTTTCAATGTTAACGCAACGAACGGACAGTTGGCAAAAAGCAATATCGATTCCACGTTTGTGTTTGTGTGCCACTTTTGATGCTCAACGCGAGCTTCTCTACTTTTTCATAGTTTGCTTTTTTATAGTTATTCTTTTACGTGTTTTTGCACACAAAGTAAGGAAACAGAAACAATTAAAAGAAAACTAATCACTGATTGTGGAATAGAGCTTAGTTTCACGATGTGAATGACCGAATCGTACCGGTATTCAGTTCTAAAATGTAGGCTGTTATTTAGGGGCCAGTATTAAATGCATCATTGAAAATTTTGAATTCCATTTTTAAGACGATTAAGCGAAAAATATTGGCTTTAAATGGTTCCAAAATTAAGCTAATTACTTTTGGAATTTTTTTTACAATGAAAAATGCCTAATTCTGGTTAAAACTTTTCTTTCAATCCAATTTTATTAACTCACTGATCGAAATAGGTTTTAATGGACAGCTTTTTCTATAATTTGGAACACAATCATTTCACTGATGTGTTCGTTTTTCATTCTATTCTCATCTGTCAGTTTTGGTTTCAATGATCAACTCCAACCTCAAAACCCATACTTAATTGTTGCCATTACTTTTGATGGTATTTTCCTGGATTCGAACTTGGAGCCCCATGTACAGTAGTCTAACGCTCTAAGCACTGACCCACGGGCCCCAGCTCTAGTAACATACCTAAGCCCAGTTGGCTACGTAAACACTTTAAAGAAAAGTTAAAATGCAAATAGACTGGCTAGAAAAGTTGATAGAATTAGGTTTTATTAATAGGCATATGTACATATATTCAATGGAATAAGAAATAAAAATTGCCCTACTACATGTACAGGGTGAGCCAAATACAACTTTCTTTTTAAAAAGATCGGTTGTGGCATGGCGCGCCATTCTGCATGAACCAGAGGTCGTCCAAATCCATGCCTCCAATTTCAGTAAAAAAAAAAAGGCGGTTAACATGGCTCTGTTTCATGCACCGTTGACCGAAACGTTGTTCCCAGCCTCATTTTTGAAGTTTTCACTCTCGGCAACAGCTGCCACAATCTCGTCTGTGCGCACCGTACGATGAAAAGGAGCATAACTATTGTCCTCTAGCATACTAGTTTCACGAGCTTTTTGCACAAACTTGCGTACAGCAGGGGCGGTGAGTGCTACCTCTTGGCCAAAACGTCTTTTTTATAAAAACGCACTGTTTGACCTACACAGCACTCTCTTTGGAAATACATAAGTTTTCAATATTTCCCAACTTTCCTCAAGCGACTCATTTCGTTCCACGGAGGTATGATACTGACTTTCTGTCAAGATTTCGAGCGGGAAACAGCTGTCAGTGTCAAAATAACCTATGATTCAAAATGAAACCACTAGATGGCCCACCCTATCAGCGACATGTAATATTAATTCGATATATGTACCAATAAAAATTTTAATCTAAAAAAAAAACACAATGCATTTTTTGGAAATGAAATATTGAACCATCATTGTAAAGTGTATATGTAAATATTCAAACAATTAGTACATTATTATGGGAGTTAAGGATTCATAAAATGATTAAGTTTTAATGCCATGACTTCTAATGAAATATATACAATGTTTTTGTTGTGAAGAAACACATGAGGTCCTGGGTCCTAAAGCAATACAGGTACTATTAGCAGGCGAAGACATCAGTTATGAAAATAAACTTTATGATATTATTTCTATTCTTAAAAATATAACTCCTCCGTTCCCAAATATCATTCCACCTTTATGCAAAAGCTAAAAACTTACGCTTGTAATAAATTTTTATGACCTTTACTGCCACCCAGTGACCATGGTTCTGATCTCTTTTGACCACCCATGTAATTTATATGTTTATTCGTTGAGTCGAAACGCCCCTTGGGGTGTGATCGTTTTCTTCCAGGTATCCATAGATAACGTAGGCCACCTTTTTTGCTGCTGTTGCGGGAAGATGCCATCTGTTAATATTAGCAAATTACTATCAGTATTTAAGAAAAATTTTCATTATCATTTAAGGACTTCTGTGGAAAGTACAAGTAGAGTGTCAGCTTTAGAGTCTAACATACATATATTACTAATTAGCTTAATTAAAATTTATTAGTTTCTCTCTTCAGCATTTTTGAGTTCAATTATTTGATTTGCTATGAAAAAAGCCAAATCCTAGATAACCAACTTAATAATCATTTTCTGCTTATTATTTCGACAATAATTCCATAGATTTTAATTGCTCAACCGTAACAAGTTGTTCAAACAAACTATGCAATAAAAAAATTATAGTGTGCCCCAATAGAAGTCTTATTATGCTCTGAGAAATGTTAATTTGATTGCTGTATTTAAAGCACGGACTGTTAATTAATAAATGCATGTTAGATACTCCTACTACAGAGTGTATCTGTTTTCGCACAGGAATAAATGTCGTTTTAGGCCAATTAATTAGTCACGCAGTGCACCATTAAGGTTTTTTCTAAAAGCCGAATATATCGGTTACTTATACGATGTTGTGGACACAATCAACTCAATAAGTTCAAAGATAATTAAAAGACAAAAACCTTTTTATTCTTACGTGTAGAAAGTATTGCCAGTTTAAAAGTAGTCTCCTGAAGGTCCGAAACTGACGAGGAGCAGATGTGGGTATTGTGCGTGAACACCATCTTATGGTAGTAACTCTCCGACTACGCACTACTGCAGTTTGAAGACCTCACAATGATGTAGAAATACCCAAGTCGACAGACTCAGGATCCCTTAGTGCGCCAGCAATTAAGCACCATCTTTCAGAAGTGTCGAAACAATCAGCGGATTACTGACCGCAATCGTTCAAGAACACAGGTGTGCTGTGAAAAATGGTTTTGCATCTGGTCGATTACTGAGAAGACATAGGACATGGCTCACCGAGGCTGGTCGACGAACGAAAACAGTTAGAAGCTTGCTTAGCCACTACTCCAGAAGCTGGAAGAAGCGAGCTGGATTGCCTATATCAGGATATCGGATGAATATGAGAAAAGTACTGCGTAGCTACAAAAGTAGAGCAGGCTGCACGGAGGTGCGTCAGCAGGACCGTCTATAGAAAAACAAAGGAGCTGACAGGTGGTCGCAGCTTCAGCCTAGTAAAAATCCTACACGATTTTTGTTTAGCTCAGATGAGGGACAGCTCAAGAGATGGGAGGAGCTATGTTCTTAAGCTGCCATAGGTACAAAATTCCCGAATACGTACCAAGACCCCTCGTAAGGATGAGATCACTACTGCGATAAAAGCACTAAGAAACAACAACGCGGTAGGTCTTGACGGTATTCCCGCCGAGATCTTACGAGCAGCTCCAACAACATCAACTGAGCTACTGTTCCTTCTAATTGGAAGAGTTTGGGAAATTGAGAACTTTCCTGACAAATGGAAGAAGGAAAGGAATGATCATCAAGCTTCCTTAGGAAATAAATTTAATGGAGTACGAAAACTGGAGTCCTGGAGCGAATCAAACAACACCTGGAAGACACACTGGATGCCAAGTGAACAGGCTTCCGCTCTGGATCTATGTACCTGTGTTCACCACTCCAATACCCTGCAGATCATTATCGAACAGTGCGTTGAATATAGATCGCTAATTCACCTGCTGTTCAGTGATTTTGAGACGGCATTCGATAGTGTTAACAGGGAGTTTATTTAGCATGATTTACGCAGGATCATCAGGTATCCCAGATAATTTAATTGATATTATCAAGGCTACATATGCTGGATCATGGAGGCACCGCAGTTGGGGATGAACTGAGGCACATTGCCAGAAACCGTATACGAAGGCGAGATATCGTCATAGAGGCTCTCGATCCCAAGTCTTAGCCGTGAAGGCAAGTGGAGTTACCCATAGCGAACACACGAGAAAAGATCGCAAAGATATTTGATCTTATGTATTAAGTTTAAAATAAATATAAAACAAGGCAATTTTTGAGGTTTTTATTTATGTAAATATGTGATGTGTTAACAAATAAAAAATGTTTTTCTGTTTTACTATAGTTTTATTTGCAATAAAATGACAAAAAAACTTCGCCTTCAGGTTAAAAAAACCTCACTGAGGTTTGAACAGAGTTCAGTCTAGTGTTCGTCGTCGACATGTAGAACGATTAAACTAACAATGTCTTGTCCTGAGGATCCAAGTATTTAATCATTTTTGGGAGCATGTCAATCGAAACAATCGATACTCACTTATGGACGTTACAAATAACCAAAAAGTAGGTACCAAGCAAATAAGTGATACCATAAGTACTCGTACACACGGAATTGCTCACTTATATTGGTCAGATTATATCCATTATAATGAGGGACACTCTCTCTACATATGCATTTCCTACTACCACAAGACAAAAGATAAAAAAATTGTACAATAAGTGGAAGTAGATCAAAAGTATACACTTTAACCCGTATGCAACGACCCCTTGTGAAAAAAAGAGTACAAAATACATTTTACCTGCACCACTACATGCGGCTTACGGTGTAAGACGAATGATTAGGGATTTTTTCATAATGCTTTTTTAAAGGCGGTAAGACTCCGATCATCGTTGTGTGTATCTCTACGTTTTAGTCAGTGTGACCTGCTGCGCCTTATTGAAAATTTTTCTATACCTTTTTTTTATGATTGGCTTTTCCGCTAATTAAAAGTAAATATGAACCCTTTTACATCTAAAATATACAAGTGTTTAGTATTTCCTTTGACCTCCATAAAAATAATAAAACCAGATGTTCGGCCTTAAAACAATAAAAATAATTTGACTCAAAATTTCCTAGTTTTTTATGGCAATAGGTCACACTGATTTTTTTTTTTGGAGGCTGTGGTTGGTATTGCTTTCTTTTTCTTGACAATGTATTTTTAAAGGCGGTGTGACTCCGACGCTTATCAGCTGTGCGTCATATCGCTATCTCTCTCTCCCTACAACGCTTCTTATATCCATCTTCTTCTCATATCTGGGTAATTTAGTGAGAAGGACAGAAAACGAAAACGGTCGTGAGTGTCCCTACTCATTATGGATATACTCTGATATTGGTATGATATAATTCTTATTGAATGTACAATTCTGCAAAAAAAAAACTGTGAAGGTCGGGGCATGAATCACAATTAACATTTTTGTCTTTTTATATGCGTAACACTAAGGAAGTCGACAAGTTTGCAGGAATTTAAAAGCGGAAATGGCCCAATAGGAAGTAAACGAAGACAGATGTGTAGTTAGCGCTTATTTAAGCGATTAATGCCAACCTTTTGGATGACTCTTAATGTCGGTTACAGATTCAATCCTCCTACACGGTGCAGATGCACTCGTCCAGGAAAAATATAGAAATGGCAGCAGTGTAGCGATTTGGAGCCCTCAGGATAACGCGCACCTACCGGACGGTTTCAGAGGCAGCATCCCTAGTGATCGCTGGAGTGAGGGCCAATTACCTTCTAGGTGCAGAAGGGAAGTATGTTCGAAGGGAAGACAGAAGTAAGAAAGCAACTAGCATCAGCTGAAGCAAAAGAAGTTTCCAATCAACGCTGGCAAGAACGCTGGAGCTCAGAAAGTAGAGAAAGATGGACCGCGATGGACTGGGCGAAAGAGCGGGGAAGTAAGCTATTATTTCACCCAACTTTTTACACGGCATTACTGCTTTAGTGCCTATCTATATATGATGGGGAAAGTGAGAAGCCCAGATTGTCAATATGGGGATGTTGCTATGGATGACCCAAACCATACCTTTTTTGAATGCAACAGATGGCAGACACAAAGACGTCAGCTGGAGGAAGAGATAGGCGACATCACCACTGAAAATACAGTTGGGAAGATGTGCTCGAGTGAAGTTACTTGGTGGCTATACAAAAACAATACTGAGGAAGAAAAATATGGACCAAGAGCTTGAACAAAGGCTGGTTTAACAAATAAGATGAGAGAAGACGCTCAAACGCTCAAAAAATGCATGAAATTGATGAAAGCCATATCCGGCAAGATTGATAAAACCCGCAAATCCAGAAATGAAAAGACCGGTCCCCAGAGAGGAAAGAAAACGACATCACTCTGAAGTAATCCGAAAGCGATTACGGAGTGGATAGTGTCAAATAGAAAAAAGGGGTTAAGGGGTTTTTTTAGTGACTGGGATGGAAGAATGCTTGGAAGTCTCACACTGCTTGCAGCAGAGCGGGACTGCTTCTCGTGAACATAAGCTTTTACCTTACCCCTTTGGCAAAAATCGGTGAGACTTAAGTGTCTACCTTAATACCAGAGTCATTGTGTATAAATTCAAATTGATATCTGACTATAATACTATACATTTATATTACACGCTAATTTATACATATAAATATATATTGTCCAACATCCTAGCTAAAATATGCGTTCAAATCAGACGTCAATAACTGTCCGTACGTTAGTAACCCACTTTGCATGCCAATTGCTTATTGAACATATAAACAACGCATTTTTTCATGAGTATGTCAACAGCATACATATGTGTATTCGAGTCATAAATCTTTAAAGCATATTTGTAAAATATATTTAAGTCTCAGTACAAATTTAAAGATAAGATGCCTGTGCTAATATTTTACTTTGAATGGTACATCTTGCATACCTTAATGAACAGCGAAACAACAGCCTTTACGTTGAGTGATTTAGTTTAATTACAATCGCACTTATCAATCAAATGTGTTTTTCTTCAGAGAGTTTATAAGATATGTATTCTGAGAGACGTGCTAACGAGAACATTCGGATCATTATTTGCTGACCAATTCATCAAAACAAATTAATTTTAAACTCTGTCACAATATCGATATATTTTGAACCGATAATTTATTTTATAATTTGTTGTTCAACTGTAAGCAAAGACAACAATAAATAGAAATTCGGAGAATTTTCTCAAATCGGTGTATTTTACATTTATTTCGAATCTAATTACAGAAACATCCTATGCAAATTAAGTATCAGCAATCGGCTATCAATTAATTTAACCTTAAATCAGTAAATGCATATGCGAATGACGTACATATGCTGAAACTGAGACAAGTTGGAATTGTTAACACATAGATTCGATGTAAACCGCCAGAAAGAGAAATTTTTGTCGCATGTGCAAAAGACGGAAGTATATAGAAGCGAAATATTAAAAAAAAAAAAAACCTGTTTTAAGTGGACCGCGAAAAGGATGAAGTGGATTGAAAGTATTCAAATGAGTCATGATCGAGTTTGATTTCATAGAATATACATATGTATTTTTATTTCTATACTATACATTGTAAATCTATAACGCAATATATGTATAAGTTTGTTATGTATAGATTGGAACTTTTACTGTCTCATTTAATGCATATTATTCCCTTTAATGCATTGCTTGATGGAGTCCAATCTGTTTCTTAAAAAAAAAGAGATATAAAGTTCACTTAGGTTATATACCTCTGATTTGCATGATGTAATTTCAGACTTTAATCTCAGAAGCTTTATTTCACAATCGGTCCACTTTAGAGCAAGAATTTCGTCTTTAATTGGAATCGACTTGAGTATCAGTTTCTGATGAAGCCAAGCATCACACACTGAGTCACCATTCACTTAATCTGCTTTGAATACCAAGGTTAGCCCTGATTATTTACAAACTTCTGAGATAACCCAATTGTCCATATAACCGCTGAACAACGGTTCAGCAACAATTGCAATTTAGTCTGAGTTGGCTTCGTCTATAGTCTGTCTGCCAAATTCCATTAAATATCCCAGTCTGATCTGCGACTCCAGTTAATTAGTTCAATCGTGCAACCAAATTCTGAGTTATAACCAAGCATTAAGTTAGAAATGGTTTAAGAGTTAACCGATACCTTAGAGTGGATTGCAAAGTGTCGCGTCATTACCTCCTCGTGGTGCTCTCTGGACAGCTACGTAGTAGTGAACTAACGATGAGCGTATGCCAAATTCGTCTATGCATTTATTTATAGCTGAACACTGAGAACTGCACGAACACAGGTGGGTGAACTTTAACACTCGTATAGGACCTGATGAGGCATCTTTTGCTGACCTGAACATATTCATCGTGACTAAAATTTGTCGATTTTTCAAAATAAACAAAAATTGCCGACAGCCCTGACCAGCGTCTCAGGTATATAACAAGAGCAATCAGAAGGAAGATGGAAGACGGATGAGTTTTCTAGACGGAATCAACGGCAGAATCAGTGGACGGTTTTTACAGTCTACTTCGACATGTTCGAAGCTCAGGTCTGTAAGGATTTCCATAACTTCGTTAGGGTTATTGAATAGAGTTGGTGGCGGATGAATTCTAAATGGGTCAACGCCAGAGCTCGTACCAGCGAAGTAAACCACTGATGTCAGTTTCTCGAATCGGCCCTTCGTCCAAGGAGCTTACACTTTTGGAACTGGTCCTCCAGGTTGAGGATTGACAAAAACAAAAACCTGCCTTGGAGATCCAGCTCATTTTGCAATTCGATTTCGATTATTCACCTGGAATGTACAAAGTTCAAAAACCTGAATCTGTCCTCTCGCAGTACAAGGCAGATATTACTGCGATCTAGGAGATACGATGAATAGGATCAGCAGAAAAGGCCTAGATACGTCATAAAAGACTGCTTGGAGGGCAAAATGCACGAGAACAAGACGAAGTATGCATATGTTGTCAACAAACAAAACATTATCTGTCCAAGATATTGAGCAGAACGTTACTGCTGATAACTATAATTTGGAACAAATATAAACCATACAAATGACACCTTTGTAGAGATCCGACGAAGAACTAAGAACTAAGAACGGTTTGGCAAAACATCTGAATAACAATAACACAAATAAATGCTCTGTAGAAAGCTCATCTTACCAGTGAGCCGAGTGCTATATATAAATAAATAAATAAATAAATATTTGGTCATAAGCAGCACATGGAGAGCCAAGGCCTAGCTTCTCCCAACTGTAGGTGTTGTGCGTTATATATATTTGTACAGGTACAGAAGGTACCTATTGTTTTATGCCGTTGAGGCCGTGAAAAAATTTAGATGGCATTTTCCAACGCACTAACCACTGAACCATGACACCTACGAGGAGAAAATACAACCGCCAACTCTATGAGCTGTACCAGGATGAGGGTTGAGTCCACCAAGCCAAGATACACCAACTACATTGGCTCGCCCACATCAAGGAAATGGACAACAATGCTTCAGCCAAGAGCATCATCGAATAACAGCCCGTAGGTTCGAGACAGCGAAGAAGACCGAACATCTGGTACAAACCCCAATTTGTTGTGTATGCCGAAAAACTTGATCTTCGCAAGTGGAAGTATCGTGCCCGGAACTGCAGAGGAATGAAGGCAGCCATGTCTCAGGGAAAGACTCTACTTCAGTAAAGTAAGTAATACCATAGATTACAGTATCTTGGCAGTAGCTATTTCTATTTCTGCATAATATCTCTGGGCAATAGCAAATGCCTTAGGTTAGTTGATTGTGAATGAACAGTGCACACTAATTTGAACATCTCCTGAGCAAATTCCAAAAATCATACCATAATTCATTTTTAGCAGTAAGAAAGAGAAATAGCCTGGAAGTCATCAAAGTACTAGTTTGGCTTTGGTAGCCGAGTCTCGAGGCACCTAATAATAAAGGGTTATTACGAAGGCCGGATCAAATCTTGATAAATAGATGACATATAAAACATATTTTACAAAATGTGTCGACGTATTTTCATTATATTGCCAACTTGTTGGGTTAGTTTCTATTTACTTTATCAGCTAATGGAAATTCATAAATCGCTTTCGCAGATGAGAAGGAAACATTTAAGTTTCTGAAGTAGAATTCAAATTCGGCATCATAAAGTGTATTCTCGCAGCACCTTAAGTTCTGAAGCTTTAAACTTCAAATTGCGTGTATCTAAATCTTATACATGTGTCTCTTCTAAGCGATTTTTTTTTTCTTGTTATATTTCAGTTTAACGACAATTCTTTAGAAACTCACACCTCTTATAAAATTAAAATTTTATCACGTTCATATAAATAAATCTTATTATGTTTGCTCTTTTAACTGAAGCAGTTTCACATTGTGAGCGTTTATTTACCCTTTTACGACAACTTTGAGGAAACTTGTTGTTATCTTATCAAGAGAAATTGTTAGGTTTCATAATGTTAGGTTGTAAGACAGTATCTTAAATACACATAAGGCAATTTAATATTATTATTTCTAATTTAGTTTATTACCTATAAAAGGAAGAATATGTAGGTATTTCCTTCCTTTTTTCAGCTATGCAGAGACTACTCACAATTGATTTTTTTATGGATATAAAATGATTACTAGTAACGAGCTAATGAGTCAATGAACCCAATTTCTCAGTTTAAAATGATGAATGTATATTTATAATAAGATCCTAACTCTTTTATCGCTGATACTTGTCAGGGATTTAAATGGTTTTTACTTTAAATTAAGCTGTTAGTCACAAGTTATCCACTTTGATGGAAAGTGTTACTAACGTTAAGCATTTATGCAGTGATGAAGCATCACTGCTTATTTGCTGAGAGAATATTTTGTTAGCGTATTATATATGTAAAATATTAAAACTTGTGGTGCGTGCTGCCTGTGCAGGAAGGAAAAGAAGCATTTTCATGACAGTAATACTGCTGTGGAAAGAGTTTTTCAGACATTCAAGGAGGTAAGGTCGTCAGAGAACTTTTCCATGCACAGCAGTCTAACGCACTGACCACTGGCCGACGGCACCCACAGGCAATTCAATGACTGTCCTCAATTGAATTTCCAAAGGAAACTTTTTATGTTTTTCCTACTTCGACCTTGTAGCTAATAAAAGCTTTAGTTCTGCGATGCTGCAATACTCACTGTAAACATATTTTGTTAGATATAATTACTTATCTACTGTTAAATATGTGTACATATTTACTTTTCTTTCTTTCTGACATTTTTTAATGATTCTAGCCTGCCGAATCAACAACACATCAACCTCTTCCGTGACGCTTGTTCGTTTATGTTTGCGTATCAGTTGCGTATCAGTTCCCTTTACAAAGCATGTTGCAGAGACACGTTACTGTTACATCTTTCAAGAGATAGTTAGAAGTAACCTGGTTACCCTTTGCCTTGATTTGTTTCACATTACATCCTGGCATTCAGATTTGATTTATAAAAAACGCACACAGAGTGAATCATTCATTTTATTTATCAAAAAATGAATCTATCAGTTGAATTATTCCGAACTACATACGAGTATAAAGTGTGGCTTGAAGATTTGTATAACTCTACTGTATTTCTATTCAATCTGATTCATTCGCCAACCGGCTCCACGCAGGTGCCTCTATACTGAACACGATCTTAATATTCCCTTTATTATTCTAACCCTGAAGCAAATAAATTTAAATAAATCAATTCAAACTGACCCCAATGTGCAATTAGTTTTAATATAAAAATAACAAATTCCATGGGAAAATTCCATAGCAATGATATTCCATTATGATCTCTTTCAAAAGAGAATCAAATGAATTGCCGCCGACCTAGTATCTACGTAATGACCAGGAAAACCAAGCGTGACGGATACAAGGCTACAACGCATGTCTTCTGGTTTTCCCTAGTGAGTTTTCTGCCAGAACAAATCTTATCTGCATTGCTTCAGTGAAGCAAAAGATAGCTTCAAATCAAAAAATCGCTGAAAGATCTATTTGAGTTTTATGTAAAAAGTCGTATCATTTCTATAGATCTGTACGATATTGTGAAATCAGAAAGAAACTAATGTTATCATAACAGTCGACAATCAAAGTCGCATTAATCTAAAATAGGCTTTTAAGTACATACATCCATTACTATACCTTTAGCTTTGAATACGATCGAATGCCGCACATCAAGTGTTCAGGGTTACGTCAACCTACTCGATGCAGCCACAACAAATTCGTATACACGACGAGCTCCAACTTAAATTAGCAGAGGCGTAGCGGCATAAACAGTTGAATTTAAATTCTAGCTACAAACTTTTTTCTTTTTTGTTGTATTCGTGCTGTATCATTGATAGTGTAATGAAATACGAGACGCTTTTTGGATCAACAAAATTATTAGTTTAGAAACCAATATATAAACATGTCTGTCCTAAATTTTTGCTGACGCTTAGGTCAGCAGCAGTCAGTCATTATATAAACGCTGTAAGCTTTCTGCTTTAAACAAAGGGACTACATTATTCAGGTAACGTTTGCAATTCAGGTTTTGCGCTTTCTATCTGAGGATCCGAGCGAAGAGAGTAGGTACATACATATATGAGAATAAGTAAACCGATATTGGTAACAAGAAACAAGAACTCCATTCGATTCGAATCAATTCCACTTCAACACGCCCCAGAAGCAGCAGCAGCAGCAGCAGCATCTCTATAGAGCCACCACGATTCTTTCGCACATACCTATAAGCCAAGAGCTACATATTTTTATGTTTTTATTTTTTGCTGCTGCTTCTTGCCAACCACCACATAATGTACATTACATACAACGTACCCACCAAGAGTCAGCCAACAAAGATGACTATCAACTTTGTCGCACAGGTTTGGCTTGCCTTTTAGATGGTGACCATAAAAAATGAGCTGACTTGGCAGCGATACTCCAAAATGAAAAAATACCGAGGTTTCTTTTTAGATTGAAACTCTGCTTAATTTGTTCTTAATATTAAGCTTAACCTTGAACTAATGCTATAACAACTTTAACTTACCTTTAAGAGAGGTGGGTCACACTGTTACAAGGCGAAGGGGGAGGAAAACTCAAGCGCGATGATGATTTCAATTAGAAATTTTGCGAATTGAATATTCTTCACTAATTTTTTGGGCACAACACACGCGATACGTTCCAAGGATTTAGTTAAGATGGACTTTAGTTTTTTCGAATGTCTTCTTGAGTGGAAGGCTTACATTTTACAAAAAAAAAACAACATTCCGTAGATTCCGCGATTCGAGAGGAGAGAACTCGTTTCAAAACCGTTCGTTTATTCGTCGTCTTCGCCGTGGTCGTGATTCGTGTGTAACGAAGTAGCGACTAGAAGAAATGTCAAAAAAAAGTAGTGTTTTGTTTGGCATTTTCTGTGTGTGAGTAAGTACTTTTTTGCGTTTCGCTTTTGGGATCTGTTCTTGAAAATCGCAAAACTGGAGATGGGAGTTGCGCATGGACAGAGATGTCAAACACGAGCTTGTGTTATCGATAAACGGCCTGAAATTTAATCGATTGTCATTTGAACTAAGGAAATAGTTTAATGCACTTTGAAGCAATTATTTAGCTTAATGTAAAGTCCACAAATCTTCTTTATTAAAATATGGTTACTCGTTAATCTTTAGGTTAATATAAAGGGTCACTTCGTATGATTCTTTTGGATTGGTATTGGCAACTATCAATATAATTTACATCGGAAGAAATAGCGCTGAATTGAATTATGAATTTATAAGTGAGTTTTTTTACCTATTGGCATACACGCACGCTGAGATTGCGATCTGATTCAATCCATTGAAAGATTGAACAGTTTGAACATGATTCATCAGACAGATAATAACCATGACCACAACCACACCCATATACATGATTTTTTCTTATTGGACTCGGCTCCAAAAGGCTGGTCGAGAATAGCGTCAATCGTGATTGATTCAATCATTTTTACCCGTTCACACAAAAGTATTGGAGATTGCGTGCACACACCCCAAACCAATCAATCACAAGATTGTCTCACAGCACAGGCACTTTCAATTGTCTCGGTTATTTAGTAATGAACGACTGAAACAAAAGTATTGGCAGTAATGTAACGAAAAGGAAATTGGAAAATGTTTGTTTTTTTATATGACATTAAGAATAAACTTGTCTCACATTCGACAACTCGATACATCAGTAGAATGAACGAAGAACGGTACGAAACCAATCCAATACTGATCGGGATAGATTATCTGAAATCTGATTGGGATTGATGATCGTTGTTTTGTATCTATCTCTATCATTGGACGATTGAATGATTGATTGGAATCACCAAAATACAAGAGCGATCCTATTTTCAAATTTGAACGAATGACCCAGCTCTAGTCGAGAATTATCAATTCAATTTCAGCTCGACCCGCATTTACATATACGAAGTTCAAACTGAGCTTTATCTGGGCGCAATTATTAATTAAAACTTTTCTGATCACGAAGAGAAGGAATTTTTTAAGAGTAAGAAGGTTTTTTGATGTTTAAAATCTATAACCAGGGGAAAGATTATGAATTTGAAATTTGCAGATCCGACACATTTTAATCAAGGGCGAAGTAGAAAACGCATATGTATAGTACATTTTTGATTTTTCTTCTTCGTTGATTAATTAGGATTAGGATAATAGGGATAACTTTCTCTCTTTACCGTATCGCTTCTGGTTTGCCACCTGCCTCTTTCTCGCTGCGTATAGGAATGCTGATGGACATTGTATTTTTGGCAGGCTTCGTTGGAAGTGAAATGTACTCTTGTCTTTTCAACCAGAACCTTACACTGGTTCACTGAGCTGTAACTTATGTAAAACTGAATCGATTGTGGTGATCATTCTGCAAAGTATATGACATGAATCGCTCTATTTCCATAATAGCTGCTATTGTAGTTTAGACAATGCTGTGGGCAGATGGTAAGTTTATAATTATTACTTAGAACGACGCATTATCATGTTTGTAGCAAGATTTATGTGATTGTTTTATTAAGTTTTTCCTGTAAACCAATAAAATTATTGCTGACATATATGTAGGATTGTTTTAAAACAAACAGTGTCAAAGAAAAAATGTAAAAGCAAATATTAAGGGTTGAGTTGAAATGAGGTGATGCCTATGAGTTTAAAATAAAAAAAACGAAAACAAATTTAACAAAACAATATATAAATATATTTATTATTTAAAATAAAATAAAAATATTACAAACTATAATTTAATTTTTGTGCCTATAATAAATATAAGAGGTATGTTATTACTCGGCATAGCCTTTAAATTTAATTATAATTTAAATTGAGTTTTGACGATCTTGCAGTGATCTTTGGATGGAAGCGCACATAATACAACACCATACAACAAATGCCAATGTAATAGAATGCAATCGATAACACGCACAATGGATAAAATAACGGCACAGATCTCATATTCTCCGAGGAATATAAAATGAATAACGCAACACAAACGATATTTTCCAGAGAGTTAAGTGTATAGTAAATAATATATTTATTTCTGGTCCGTCCATCCTTTGGCATTATGTATGTAAACAAATAGACAATTCCCAAAATCATACAAAACAAAAAATTTCCCATCGAGAGGTCACAAAATTTCGGCCGATCTATAAGAAATGTTAAGACTCCAAAAACTAAACCATGAGTAATGCAACCGAGAAGTGTCCACAGTGGAAATAGACTAGCCACAAATGAAATACAAAGTGTACGTGAGACTGAAAAGAATTTTTAAATAAAAGGATGAATACAAAATTAATAGAATGAGAATGAAAGGAGAGAAGCATTTTCCAAGGTATCTTTCTAATTTACCTGAGACACAAAAATGCCAACACAGTTGTAGAATGAAGCCATTTGTTTTCATGTTGTTTTTATCGATTTGAGCGTATCGATTGCATCGATGGTACGCCGATAAGCACCAGGCCATGCTACAAAAATACGAGCAAATGGCCACAATTTGAATATCTACAAAAATATCGTAAACATTTTGTTCATGTATATTTCACTGACATAATTACTTACTGGACATATCTTCTGGCAGTGATAACACTATTGATATTTGAAGAATCTTTTGTGGAGCTGCTTCCAAAAAGCATTCGAAAATCCGTATAAATGCAACATCACTCTCTTCTCGGATCATTAATTTATAAAATCTGTGGATGAGGGATTTATACATAGTATTATACTATTTTAGTTGAAGATGGTGGTTCTATTTTATCAGAAAGCCTTGAAGAGGTTTCATGAAGACTGTAAACTATTCATGAAGGCTTTCGACTTACTTTTTTTGTGTCTCTAGATCGCCTCTCCTTTCAGCCTTTTTACAAGATATGGCATAGCAAAGTGCGTTCCAATATCTATAAGAAAAAAACAGTCACAATCTAACATCCAATTAAATTAAAGTCTAACAACTCACCGAAATAGAAACGACGAGATGAGCGTTAGCCATGTCACTTTGTAGCTCCCCTTGTTCAATTTGCCGTCTTGAAAGCACCTGTTGCACAGTAAAATTCAATCTAAATAACTCAACTTTATATTGAACTTTCATACTACTTACATATTGGCATGAATAAGTGTCGTAATGATCATAGGAAGGACAATACAAACGGTCGTCCATGCGAAATAGTTGATGGCTCCGTTTTGGTAGTAGCTTAAGGCCAACTTGACGTTTATTATCACAGCGACAGCTCGCATTATTATCGAAACAAACGTAGAGCATATCTCGTAATATTTAATGGAGTACTTGATATCGGCGGAGTCGGGCTGTGAAGCCCCTCTTTCACGGATAAGGACACTCTCTTGCCATTCGTGGTGTGGTTTGTGTTCTTTCGGTACTGTTCCAATGCCATGATCCATTTTATTTGCATCCGGGATTGCTATATCATCACTAACAAGTGGTTTATGTGTGGAATTTGCTTAGGAATGCGACCCGAGTGGAGAAACATAAACAAAGAACACTCCCAAATAAACCCGATGGTAGAGATTCCTAAGGAAAAACTTGTTTTTAAGGAGAAATTTATGCAAATGCGGAGTCTTGAGTGCAGCGAATGGATTTATTTAATTTATTTTATTCCTAAAGTTGACAAAAACAGAAATTTTGTTAAACCTGTTAATTAACTTTATTTTTGTTGACAAAAGTCTGGTATCTTTTGACAGTTAGTAACTTTCACACTGTTCAGGCGATGAAGGGTATGCTCTGTTTCAAGTTTTGTTCGATTGTAAATAAACGGGGTAACTACTGTAATGAAAATCATGTTAGATTCATTGATTTGACAGTTTTCAACAACCAGGCCAAAGAAATTTCTTGCGATAAAATTCGTAGCGTGGGGAAATTTCTTATTCTCTTCTATAAAAAACTACGAAAATTCTCCATACGCGAACAGTTTTTCTGTTCCGGATATATTGTTAGTTATTTCTGTTATACTTAAAAGGTGTAAGTGTTCTAATTGACATCCCAAATACCGATGACTCACTATGCTGTAGAAATTAGAAGAAATAGTTTATCCAGGAGAATTTTTTTATTTTGGATTTTGGAGTAAAGGGACGCTAAGGACAAGAAATTTCTTTACCTTTTTATCTTTTTTCCCATATATTTTAAACTCAATCTTTAGATTCACGTTTATATAAAACTCAAGTCTATCGCAGAAAATTTTGTGATCGAATCGAGTTAATCCTGTTTTAGTCCAATCTGCGTTTGTATGTCACTCAGCTTGAATTAAATTCGGATTCAATCTATCATATAAACGTGGTATATATTGCCAACCGTAATCGACATTGGAAAGCATAAGCTAATGTCATAACTGAACGAAATGGTTAATTTGTACCACTAAATGAATCGACACTGGGCTTATTAGCTACATATGTGTGGCTCATAAGATTGTGACTATTCGTGGGCTAACATATGTGCGCATATGCAGCTAAATGTTGATTATGTTTCTCAACATTTGACAAAACCTCGCGATTTCGTTGGAAACAAAGTTTGTTGTTGCGATGAGGTGATTACAACTACAGTCATAATGTCACTCAGTCTGAAGGATAACATTCAAGCTATTGGATATGTCGTTTGCTCTTTTCAGAGGGAGCCTGGTATATATTCATGAATAAATAATATTAAAAAAAAAAAACCTGTTGCTTACAGTCTTGTAAAACGGTGAATTCGAGTATTCGTTCCTCAGGGAAACAGCTCAAAATCGGTGGAAATAAAATCGGTTTGGTAATAAATAAAATTCCAACAGGGACAGTAGCTGGTATTTATGTATGTTAAGGAAGTGAACTGTTCCTTCCTTCTTGGCGATACATATTTTCCAGTAGGTTTACGACCTTCGTGCATTAAATATTTAAAGAAATTTAAAATTCCACGTTGATATATTGGCATTTGGGGACTTGTCTAACACCTGCTACCGTATTTACTCAAACATCAAAAATCACCACCCTAACAACCTCATACCAAAATATTTTAATTTTTGTTTAAGAGAAAAAATAATTAGGTATGCTGAAAATACTAAGAAGGTTGAAAAATGTTATATACGGCTTTGTTAACTTAATTTGCCAAGAAGTGTCTATAATTTTAAACATAAATGACAGCTTTTATGCTCCATAAAATACTGCAATATTTAAGACCCTGAAACCATTGAAAGAAATGTAAGGGACAAACCCTTTGAGAACATATGCACACGAATGTGTAAGTAATATGAAAAAAGAATAAGAAAAAAATTCAAAAAAAAGGTTGTGTCCCCGAGAAAACTTTGAAACAAGAGAAATTTTTCCAACACAAAGGATATAATTTCTACTCCAAGCTTTAAGGATAAGTGAATAAACAATGTATCTTTTCTTCAAGATATTACATCATGTGCTGTGTGTACATGTGTCTACATGCAGTGATATTGTTCCCTTAGGTTCACGCATGGAACTTTCTCTTTGCATAATAAAATCTCATGCCGCACCAAATAATTCCAGCCAAAGTATCACTAAACAAATTATGTATCCACATATGTATATGTTTGAACTCTAGGATAATGATTGGCCTGGTTTGGGGTACATAACTCATATGGATGTGGAGTAGGATTCGATGTGTTAACACTCTGGGACTAAAAATTATCATGATTAATGAATAATGCATTGGTAGGTATAGCATAATAAAATGAATAAAATATTTCTAAGGAAATTATTTATGTACATTATGTGCTCTGTGTGTTCTATATTTCGATATTTTACCATATGAATGTGTTTGAAAGAAGCTCTATGCCATAAAAAAAAAAACGGTTTCCTCTTAAATGTATCCGTTTAAATCCCCATAGCCTTGGGAGTTAGTAGCGTCAACATGTCATCTAAAATTCTGGTTGTATTGAATTATGAAGAGTCAAAATTTATAGCTTATTGCCCATGGTCACAATTTATTCTCAACAGTTTGTACCATAATGATGACAGCATTTGCTTTCAATATCAAGAGTGTATCCTACTAGTTACGTACATATGTAGACAAGGCATGACCTAGTGTTTCTTATCGATCCAAAGCTAATTACTACCCTTCTTATAGACTGAACACCCGTACTCCCATTGCCCTAATTTTACTCACTTTAAAACATTTCGATTTTTCTAAAAAATATTGTGTGTTAAATCGTAAAATACGTTGTAAGTAACTCTAATTGCCTTCAGTGTAATGTCATCCTTATTTCATTGATTGGGCCATCACACACTGGTGCAATAACTCCGGAGTAAAATTGACTTTATAGAAGAAGGAGACGAAGTGTAAATTAATAAACGGAGTATAATTTTCATCCCCTGTTGAAGAAGTTGCAGAGCGGTGTATAACTTATCCATAAACAAACTGTCAATTTTTTACGTACATGTCCATCATCATATTTATGTTTTCATAAAATGCTTGTCTATCAGTTGCTCGGTCTCCATGAGTTCCTTTGCCATTCACAGCAGATTCTAGTAATTGCTTTAAGTGAATAAATGCTCGCGATAAAAACATTATTTCCAAGAATTTTGTAATCCTCCTAATCTGAAGAAATTGACCGTGAAAGTTTTGCCTACAAATCTAACTTTCTTGACTTTCTTAATTTGAATGCGGGAAGAAAATAAAGTCATCGTCCTTCTTATCATATTAGGATAACAAAGAAGCGGTTTTCTGTGGAATTCAATAAAAACTTTAGTAAGTATTTAAAATGTAATCATCTTGTTAAATGCAATTATCGTGGTTTAAGATTTGTTTCTCCCCTTCAAAAAATTACTTACTCTTCTCTTCTAAGAGTTGGTGCTTTTCACAAGGAAAAGGTCGATACCAGAATACAAATATCCGATTATGAATGGCATTGATCTGATTCCTCAGAAAACCGCAAAGCAAAATCTCGGCGTAATATCAACACCAACAGGACAGGAGACTCCGGACGGAAATGGACTAGGTTTATCATACCACTTATAAACTGTAAGCGAAGATTCTCTAGGGAGGAATGTGGTATTGGTACTGTCTGTGCCAAAAATGAACTCGCCATCTATACCGACAGATCCAAGATGGATGCAGGTACTGGTCTACGGCGGGCCCCGTAATACATATCATCCTTCAGATCCTTCAGACTCAACGCCAGTCTTAGTGTCTTCCAGGTTGAGATTGCTGCAATAAAAGAAACTGCGGATATGATTATTGAGGAAAATATTTCAGGAAAAACAGTCAAGCAGCTATCAAAGCGTTGCTGTCAGCAACGATACGATCCAAGCTCATAAAAACGTGCATCGAAAGACTGGATGGTATCTCAAACGCCAATTAGGCGACCCTCTGTTGGGTGCCTGGCCACATGGAGATTCCCGGGAATGAGAAGGCTAATGAACTGGCCAAGGAAGTGTCACATCTAAGCTCTTTGCCGGTCCTTCCTGACGTTTTGCATAATGCACAAAGCCACAGAGAGTGAGCCGATGGTGTCTACGATAAAAAGAGATCGGCTAATCTCATGAAACTAAGTCGCAGAGGTATACGAACGGTCGTGATAGGCAACCATGCAGAACGGCTAGGTATAGTCCATAACGACTTCTGCAGAAGTTGAAGGGACAAAGAGGAAATAGAATCCATTCGTCCCCACCTAATGTCTGACTGTCTAGCATTGGCCGTGAAAAGGAAAGATAGATCCTTCCAGATTTGGATGATCTAGGAAACATAGAGCTCAGCAAACTCATGAAATTCAAACAAATACTGGATGGTTTAGCTGAGCGGTCTAATGGGTTTAGGTTCCCATCAATCTTTAGGCACAATGGACTCACAGTGGGCTAAGTAAGCCGTTGAATCCATATAACTAACCTCACCTAACCTTTATGAAAATTGGGTTTGTAGACAAATCTAGGATAACAAAGCTCTACCAACTGATTTGATGGATGTGTAATTGCCCCTAGTTGAATGTATATTCGGTCTCAATCAAGCTAATTTAAGTTCCTCCATTCATCCTAAGGTAACTACTATGTACACCACTTAAATATCACAAAGGAACATTCATCTAATGGTTGAGGGTTCTGAGACTGCACCATCATTTTATTATATTACATATGTATTACCTACTTTGCTAAGGAGTCGAGAGTATTTGAAAGACTAAATACTGTGTTGTCGCAGTCTGAAGTCAAAACACTCGACTTTCTGTCAACTCTAGACAATAACCATGAGCTGGGAAACAATTGTGTCCTTTAGAGATGCAATGTGCAAGAACTTTGCAAACAAAGATACTCCACTCTTTAAAAAGCAGAGGAGGAGAAAAGAGAGAGAGTATGTATTCTGTTAGACAGTTGTTTGGTTATACCTACATATGTGCGAGTAGAATTCTAATTCTAAAAGTCTCCCGAAAAGGGTAAGAATAAGTGTACACTCTACATCACAATGCAATTCATTTTGCCTCAAAGTGCGTCATTTGTCGAAGAAGAATCCTACTTCGAAGTCCATTAGAAGACAATTCTGAATAATTCACGACCAATAAATGACCAACCGATTTCAAAAGATCGACCCAATCACCCATTAAGCCAGCCAAGGAAATTAAAACAATACAAACTCTTCGTCCTTTCCGCCTTTATTTGCCTGAAAACTCACAGCCAAAAGGCGACCCTTTCTTCATTTCTTTGAGCTTTCGAGTTGATTAATCAATCATCACACTAAGAAGATATGAAGTGCCATCTCCCCACTCTGATTAAGGACCCTTTAAAGACATTTTTACGACGAAGACAACAACACCAAAGTGAAGTAAATGAATAAGTAAAAACTTGGCTACAGTATAGAGAGATTGAAGGATAAAACAGCACCTATCAAGGCGTTAGCATATGTATGTATGTACATATTCAATTTTGCACCAAACAGGACATCGTGACAACCTCGTCGTATCTGCACGTTTTCATTTACTTTGGTATTTCTATCATGTTGTACATAAAAAGAAGAAAAAACTTGTTGAATCCTTCTCAATACTACTGCCAATCCTTGACTATCGCGCAAATAAAAACAAAAACTGCAAAGGAAAAACACTCTCATGTATAATAAACAGATTTTCTCTCTCTCCTCCCCCCAGTCTAAATATCACATACAGAGGAGACACTATGTCAACGACGAAGAAGTGGTTTCCTTGGAACAAGAAATCTGATTCTAAGGAGCATCCCCGAGAGCTTTTATAAAATAAAAATAATGATGTGTACACTCGACACCGAATTCATTACATTGGCTTGCCATTGCGGCGGTCCTTTTTTGTTGTTTACTTTTTTCTGTAGAATTTTATTCTCTTATACAAATCTGCAATCTCTATCTCAAACCGCAGTTTTGGATGCTGAATGCTTTCGACGAGAGCTTTAATATCCTTCGTTCCGATTCTATTCGTCCGAATGTGGTGGTGGTAATGTGACTCGAAACATGGGTTTTGCTGGCAAAAAACTTACGCAGCAGACGCTGCGGCTCTGCTACCCATCATGAAGATGAAAACAAAACATTGAAAATGTCATCATGCCAACAAGTTGTAGTAGTATGATTTCGTCCTTACTATCGTTTACAGTGGCAGCGGCAGCGGGTGAGGATTTCTGACGAGTAGTCCTGTTTTTCAGTGTGCATTTTACGAAATCGTATCGGAACTTTGGTCGTGTTTTTCTTTTTTCGAAGTCGCGTCCGTTGGAGTTTCGTTTTGAGTTTTTTTTTTCTTCTTTAGGATTGCATCCTTCGGGTGTGTGTATGCATTCTTCGTCATTAGTGTAGTAGACTTTAAAGAAAGAAAAAAAAAAATGAATTATGGGATTTGTATTCCTAACGGTATACCGTAGATACAGTGTCTATTGATTAGTGATTTGTCTGTGGATTTTATCCTGAGTGCAACGGATGCACTTATAGTTAAGCAGCTGTTTCGTTTTCATTATCCTTAAAGCGGTAAGATACAAATATTTTCTTTCATTTCAAAACCCTTTGTTTGTCAATGGTCAACTTACTGAGTGTCTATCTGACAGTGTATACCCTTGCTGATAGAATGCAATTCGTTAAGGCGTTGAAGCATACGAACAAAATTGAAAAAAAAACCTCCTGCCCTAGATATAGTGTACACTAAAGGCACAACCCTATGGCGTATATGTGTGTACATGGTTTTCATACAAAAAACTACTCGCTGTAATAAAAACGTACTACAGCTTTGCTTCTTTTATTGATTCAGGATCCTTTACAAACTATTGTCCTAGCTTTTCGTATTGTCTTAGAAGTGTTACTGCAGAGGCTTACCCCAAAGTAAGGACTACCACACATACATAAACACTTTGCAGGAGCATGAATCATGAATAGTTAATAGATTAGGGACCGTAATGGCATATTGCGTACGTGCTGCCATATAAATTCTGTGATAAGTTTTTCACCCAAACTGTACTTAGTATTCATTGTATGGATGTTTTTTTTTTCCATCCTTGCTTACTGAAAAGGCAAAGAAAAAAAAAAGCGCAGAAATAATTGTGTGAAGCAGTCTCAAGTATATGGATGCCAGTTAATTGGAAAACGTGCCCATTTTGTGTGTCTTTTTGTAAGAGAGTGTATCGTATAATTAAATTATAAAAGGAAGTACCATTTCGACATGACTGAGGAGGTATTGTATTATGAAAAAAAACACAAGTATGCAAATTTGTTTACAAGCCCGTCTGTAAAATTAAGAAGCAAAAGTGCGTAGTTAGAAGGTAAAGGCAAAACATCTCAACTTTACTATCACTAAAATAGGTTTAATGATAACTAGAATTTTCAATGAAGCTCTGGGAGAGGAGGCTTCACAGCACGTTATCATTGACGTAAAACTCATCACGATTATGCCATAACTACTTTGTTAATTGGCATAATGAAAGAGCCAATAAAACAAGGGTGTTGTGCTCACGTCAACAGCAAAACTTTAGCTATCAGCATTTTTGAAAAAAAAAAAGAAAACATTTTGTCTTAAAGTTAATCACAAAAGACTTCAGTGTGGGTGTCATTGTTGGTAGAAACAATTAATTAAACTAGTTAAAAGTTGCTGATGGTAAATATGTTTCTTAATTTACAGGGTGTAACTAAATTGAATGGTCGATATATTTAAGATATTAATAATTGAGTGGAATGGTAATGACTCAAATAACAATTTTGAGAAAAAATTAGGAACCAATGTTGCCACTGCTATTGTTTTTTTTTTTTTTTTTCAATTCCAGTGAAAGGACATCAAAATTTTATCATTATAAGTAAATGGTGTTTTTAGATGCTATAAAAGTTAGCAACGTCAAATCGCAAGATATCGGTGGACAATAATTATTCAATCAATGTCGTCCATATTTTTGAAGAAATAACAATTGATCATTGTTCGGTAACATCGGCTGAATTTTGAGCTTTAGTTTTTGGCTTTTGATTTTTCTCACTGGCTGGCGTAAAATAGTGCACTGTTGTAGGCTCATCACTAAATGCTTTTTCTCAATAAAAATATGCTGATCAAAAATCCAAACGGCGAACTCTTTCGGCAAGTCTTGATCTCGAGGCTCTAGTTCCTGTGTCAGGGATTGTAAAGGCATGCATGAAATCACAAATGATTGCAATCAAATCATTTAAACAGTGGAAAAATGAATGCAAACTTTTGTATGCTAAATAAATGGTGATTGCAATCAATTGCAACTAACTTTTTAAGCTCCAATGTGAAATAAATAAATGCAATCATAAAACTGGATTCATTACAAATTGCATTTCAAAATGATTGTAATCTTTTACAAATTTGGCGTGTATGTGTTACAAAAACAAGACTATCCAGCCGTTTATGAAGACCAACAAAATCAGGTAATTCTTTACGTTTTACAAACTTAAGACCTATATTCTTTATAAGTTTGAATCTTACGAAAGCATTCTAGTCGCATAAGTCTCTTATCAAATAATAATACATTAGTAAAACAACACCATTTATTAGAAAAACCTAGTGTTGTTAAAATGTATAATCTGTCTGGAACGAACTTAACCTTGCCTTAACACTATGGAAATTCATTATTGCTTGTCTGGTACAATGTATGTGATTTACATATACATACTACGAGCTATGAAACTAATTAAAAAATTAAAATGAAAACATTGTAAAAATATATTTTTTCATTTTATAACTACAGGATATCCTATTTGTCTTCATAAATGTACCTCTTAAATGTACAATTACGAACATCATAAAAATGAATTTTGTTATTTCCTGTGAGCATATGCTACATTATGATCGTAAACATGTGCACTAACTATGGGGTTAACAATTGCAATATGCAATATTGTGTATGTACATATTTTGCCAATTATTGTGCTCAAAGTCTTTTTTTTTTAAAAAAAGTAGAACGATTGGGACACACTGACTAACCTGGAACCTGTGCACTGACTTGCAACTAATTTGAATTTGAAATTAAGCTTAGGGAATGTTTTCTAAAGGGGAGTAAATACATTTATTATATGTACATATGTCAAATATTCTTAGTTTATAAGCCAAGGTTTAAGAAAAAAAATTAATAAATTATAATCAGATCCAACAGACTAAATTACCAAACTTTGGCTTGAAGAGTGGCCATGATATCCAGATAAAACTACCTTCTGATTAATCGGTTGGTGGAATTATCGGTCCATATTTCTTCAAGAACAAGGCTGGCCAGGATTTAATTTACAATGACGTGCGTTATCGCGTCATAACAACGGAGTTTTTGCTGTCTCAAATTGAAGCCCGTGATCTCCAGGACATTTGGTACAAACTACTTGTCACATAGCTAACAATCCTCTCCGGCTAACCCGATGTTAAGGTCCTCCATTTGTTTGCGCCACCTACCATCAGGTCGTCCTCTACTGCACCGTCCATTCGGGGTGGATTTGAATACCTTTTTATCTGGAACTGGTGAATCCGCTTTTCATGACCCAGCCATCTTAGTCACTGCAAACCCTTCTGACTATGTCGATGTCCTTTCTTTACTTATTCAGGTCCTTTAACCCCATATGGCATCAACAACGTCTGCGCTCTATCTGGTTCGCACTTCGCGTTTGAGTTCTCTCCAGTTCATTCCTAAAGAGCCTGATTCCTCCTCGGCGGTTCGACGCCACGTTTTCCTAGGCCGTCCTGCTTTTCTGCCCGCTTTGGTGAGCGGGTATTCCAATGCATGGGGTATTCCACAACGAACTTGTCTTCGCGCGGTAGGGTGTGTCCAATCCACTGCCACCTTCTCCTTCGTATAGTAATGTTTATAGGTTCCTGGTATTTAAAGTACTCAGACACAGAAATGTGTCTTTATTATTGCTTATAACTTCGTTTGGTATATTCCAAAGCAATCATTTTGGTCCAAATTTATAAACCAATTGGGATTATTTCCCCAAACTATGCTGAAAGCAAAGAGGGTACAACGAGCAAGGTTCAATCAATATGTAAGATTTTTAACTTGCAGCACAGCTTTAAAGAGACATTGTTTTTAAAGAAATTACAATGAAAGCCAATCATTAAGGTACTTATTAAAATTGAAGTAGATTAATTCTCTGCATCTTACAGCTAATGCCTACTACGCTTTATTAATAATTTATGCACAGCTACGGCCACACATATGTACTGTCCCTACAAGGATTCCAGGCAAATTAGTACCTAATAACTCGGTTTTACTGCCGGTCTTTATTATATGCAAACAGTTTGATTTATCTGCCCATTTAAGGACCTACATTATACACACACCGAACCATGAATGGAAATAATTGCTTCAAATGTGCTAATCCATCCAGAGGCTTTCCATACAATTCCACCCTAGTTTATATGTTTGCCACGCGTATAATAGTGCCATGGAAGAAGACTCGACTCCGCTGGATGAGTACAAATAAAATTTATGCTCTGCTGATCTCACGAAACAGTCATTCGAAAATGAAACAGGCAAAGCTAATATGTGTGTTGAAAGGCAAAAAAAAAAAAATTGTTTCCAACTGAAACAACGCCATTGAGCTTGATGTTTCTGCCATGACATGTCCTGACAAGGGACCCAATACTTTTGATTTGATTTCGCAACAATGCTGCCTTGTTTTTTATTTATCCACTTGACTGCAGGAGAGTATTGAGTTTTTGGAAAAAAAAAACTCCTAAATCAGTTTAAAGGAAACATAAAGGAGGATACAGAGGAAAAAAAATGTGAAGTTTTCTTTAAAGCTCGGTGTTCATACTCTCATAGCTCATTCGACTAATTACTCGGAAGCGTATCCTTTCTGAGATGCATGAGACTGATTTCATACTCTCAAAGGTAAAGGAGGTTTCAAACTGCAATGCCAACAAAGATGACATTTCGATCAGTAAAATTAGTCCTGTTTGTCAGTGTCACATGTATGCCCAGTTGCATACCTCAAAACTCCTCATTGATGTACACATCTGTCTTTAGCAGAAAATTAAAGTCACCCTCTGTCGTTATGGTGTTGACAGTAAATCGAATTGCTTTTGATTTCGTCCTTGTGTTTGGGATCAATAGTCATCAGGATATTTTAGGGAATTGGTAACAATTGGCATTGATGTATATATGACCTGATATTACTCTTATTTTTTTTTTGTTTCCCTTGATGATAACATTGGATAAATAAATCTAGGACCTATTCCTTTTTGGAACTGTGAGAACAATAAATTGGGTAACACCATTTGATTTCACTTGATTCACACACAATAAAATAGGAATTGTTCTTCTTTAGTTTACGAGCATATTATCACACGTTTGGCTTGTTTGAAGAGAACAATATCCTTACCAATGAATTTCGAACTTTTGTAATGATACTCATATGTGGACTGGGTACAGGAAAAGGGGTAATTTGATTGTAAAAATGGGTTGGCAATAAGTTTTTGAAGATTCTGCAACATAAACTTAGGAAAACGAGAATAGAAAAATCAGTACGTGATTTCTTTCTACGAATAAAATTGAAATCCTTTTTGATTTAAGAGAAAATCGATTTCAACAGATCTATTTGGGAATAAAATTTTGCTTTTATTGAATATTGCGTGGAAAGCTGAAGGATCCAAATCGATTCATAACTATGGCAAATAAAAATATCATTTAAACTGTAAGTACCCGTACTAATGGGAATCATATTGAACAGTCGTTAAGTTATTGAAGCATTTGAAAACAATTTAAGAAGTGAAGACAAAAGTACTAAATTATTCTTACAAAATACTTAAAATATTTTGAATCATGACAAAAAAAACCAATAGAATCGTTTCAAGTCTTGAATAAACAGTCTTGCTCATGTTTAAACAGCATTTCATACTTTCCTACTATTTATGAATTATTGATCCTTAACTTGTCGTATTGTCGTATTCAAGGTCGAACTGCTTGACAGTTTCTCACGATTCTTACAGATGGGTCTAAAAAAGAAGACCAGATTATGCTTGATTATTTTAAGATTCTAATGTCACGTATTCTGGGTGTTAGCGAGACCCGGACAAAATACAGTCATCCACATGAACAGTAAAAGCATAAATCACATTCACAATAATAAACTCAAAGTTGGTTGAACATTGTAAAACAAGCAACAATGAACAGACTTGTCCTATTCAATACTAAAACATTAGGGTGTTCACGGTAATACACATGGAGCAGAAAAGTTCCCATCTCAGCGATTATAAAAGAGTATGGGAGAGTTGAGGCATATTGGCATTGTATAAGTCCTAGTACTTACAATAGGACACACAATATAAAAAAGGAAAAACAAAATGTTCATCTTAGTTCCTAAATTCGAGATGGCATTAGTCTTCCACACAAAGGCTGTATGAGATGAGATGGATGAAATGCATGAGGGTGCTTTACAGAAATGGAAAACTATAGAACTACTGACAGATCACAGCATACAGGCGGCCATCCTAGGAAATGACGCTTAATGGACCTATACAGATTCTTACACAGGAGCAGAAGATAATTCGATTTATGTCCCACCAAACCAAAAAGCACCACTGCAGAAGATAGCTCTTTTAGAATATTCAAGCGACAAGCAACACAGTTGGGATTCCATATAAGCAGCCCATAGAGCGCGAAGGTCTAGCTATAGGACCTATAGTTTTATGCCATATCCGAGGGGCATGAGGGTTTGGACAATCCTTTTTCATGACACTTGTACTCTTGATTGTTTGTCAGACACTCAGAGGACGTGCGGCCGTGATAAAACTTCTGATGGTACTCGTATATTTCTGCAGTTGAACTTAGAACCCATGGCACTTGTCGCTCATTGCTTGATCTTAGTCTTAGACGCCTGTTCCAGTTTTTTAAGAAAATGTAATCTAAAGCCAGTTTTAAATTTATCTAGAACCCGATAAATCCTTTATTTATTGTTATTGAAAGATTCATTTTCAAAAAGAAGCAAAATATTTTGAATAATTTCCCTCAACAGATCTACAAAATCCACAAAATAATTCATTCAAGTTAAGCTCAGATGTCGTAAACGAATCACCAACGGAAGTAATCAGAAGATATGCAAATTGTATCAGCTCACGACCTGCAGATAAATTTACCTTATTGCCCTCAACTTTATGGGTTCAGTTTATATTGACATTTAATATATGCATTTCCCAATGATATACGAACCCATTACTTTAAACCGAAATCAGAACAATTTAGTACAAAACTTATCCAACTACCCCACAGTCAAAACTACTGCAACAGGATGGAGTTGAATATACATATGTATGTACAGCATAAAAAAATTGTTCAATTCAATTATTTTGTTTGCTCGGACAAGCATGAATTTATACACATGACTCTTGCAATCATCTACGACAAATTCTAGGTCGACGTTCATTACATTTATCTCGTAGTTGATCCTTTAAATATGGAAATGCTTTCACATATATTTCTGCAGGAAGGAAGGATGAGTTCATCTCTTTTTTTTTTTTTATTTGACAGTTGATGGTAGTTTTTGAAGTTTTTTGCTTTTTCAAATTCTTCTCGGTCTGATGAGTTTTTTGCCGGAAGGATTTGTGTTTACATTTTGAACTTTTTTTTTTTGTTTTTTGCTGTGGACAAGTTATGGGTGTTTATCTTTCTCATCTAGTACAACTTGTAGCAGGCACTTTGGGTTTCAGTTTTTTATTATTTTACGCACAATGAAAGGTTGTTTTTGAGACAACAAAAGCTAATGGATACAAGCAAAAATTATAGCCAAAGGAATTTACTAAGCAATAAACTACTTGTAGGGAGATTTGTAGTATTTGAACATATTGCCAGCAAGGTCACCTTATAGGGGGTATACTGCATGTTCTGGACCTTAGTCATAGAGGGACTCCTGGAGCTACTATCTGAGGCTGGTTACCGGAAAAATGTAGCCATAGCAATACTGTTAGATAGTCAGCCATCAAAGCCCTTGATTCCTACATCATTAAATCCAAGATTGTATAGGAAACTTAATGAACTAGGCATGAATAACAAGGTTACACTCTACTGTATTCCTGGACACGTCGGGATCAAAAGTAACGAAGAAGTGGACGCCGTGGCAAGACAAAGAGCCAAACAAATTCAGGAAAACAGAAAAAGATGACACGGTAAGAACCTGGAACAATACTACTAGCCTAGGACAAGCTAAGAAACTACTAGGAAGCTACAACCGGAAAAGATTCGAAGCTCTTCCTTAGCAAGAATAGCCTACGCATCCTAACTGGCTTCCTAACAGGACACTGTAAGCTGAGGGAGCATCTACGGAAACTAGATTCTCAAAAAAAAACTAGTCTATAGAGTGAGCTCTGAAGGGAATTATTCGCACCTAGACTAAGTAAGAGTGTATGACCATCAAAAACAATTCCAAAGAAATCTTAAGCGAAGGGGCACTCTAAAGAACGTACACATCTCTTCAAGGTTTGTAGAAGGCACAATAGACCACTAGGCCGCGGAGCAGAATACCCTGTACAAATAATAATAACTATGCTTAGCTTCGCACCACTACATAGCTATAATGAGCTATTATTTGTATTACCAACGATATTAGAACCGAAATCCAGTGAATTTGCAAGCCATCTGAGCAATCCCATTCCAGACACTTTGCTTAAAAGTTTACGATTCTCCAGAAGAAACAGCCGTCAAAAAGAACAAATCTGATACACAGATGGCTTCAAGCTTTATGGTGTTCCAACGGATCGCATCTATATACATATTTATGAATAATCGAGCAATACTACGGACTCTTAATCGTATGGGCCTGAATAAACCAGCTTGAAAGTCTTACCTTACCAAACCACATCATCATAACTTGGATCCTAGTTAGCGGGAAAAAAAAGCTAAGATTGCCTGGAGAGAAGAAGGCGATGGACATCCATTTGTCGGACTGGAAACAATTTTAGTCTAAAGTAAAATGTCAAAAGTAAAATGGAATCCTAAATACCAGGACAACCAAACGAGCTTAAGACAAGTAAATTGCTTGAATATAGCTAGGAAAATCTACCTGAATACTTAAGCGAACATTTTTTACACAAACAGAGGCGACGGAACAGATTCTTTGTAGATACAAAGGGTCCGCAACGAAACGGCTACACGTATAGTGTCGTATCAGAAACAGATCCAATGATTTGTTGGAGATTCTGAAACAAACTTTCTTTCAATTCAGTTTGAAATTTACAACACAACCTAAATATTTCACTGGCAGTCCCAGTTTAATACACTTAATCTTTACGTTTTTGAATTAAATATTTTTATTAGCCAGGGGATGGTCCTCTATTTCGTAGGACTTAATTTTTTAAAAGTACGAGTTCATATTCGAGCCTTTTACTTAGAAATGGAAGCATTTGTCAGATAATAGGATAGCAAGGCCATCATTTTGTAGAGTAGACAACTCCACCATAAGGATTTCCATCCTTTACTGTTTAATCTCCAAGATTTTAAACTATCAGTGTAATCTAGTGGCAAAATCTGAGTTATTTGTATTTAAAGCTACATAAAGTTGCCACTTTCATTGTTAAATGCACTCTTAGTGTCAAGAAAAGCCGCAAGTCTTGTGATTGAAAGATCTTTCTATTATTGATACTACCCCTCAAGGATCGTATATTCGAAGCTGATATTTACCTAAGTTCCGGATGTCTATTGTATTGTTCAATAAAAATATCTCTTTCTTAAGTTCAATCTTAAAATTTGGAATTTGGAACAATCACTTAAAAAAAATATAAAAATATTCCATACGTGAACAGTTCTTGAACTTTAACTCTTTTAAAGACATGTCCTTACTACGACCAATACTTGTTCAATAACAGAATTCTCCCCATGACACAAACACTGCAACCAAAAATGTGGGAGTTCTAGAAAGCCATTATCCTTCAAAAGTAATTCTCCTTACATCTCTTGAATGCAGGATTATAGACAATTATGCCAATTTAATGAAAAGACAGCGCGGATATCTGCTATTTAAACAATGCGCCTCTTTGTTAATTAAAAACCCATTATCTGCAAAAGCAGTGTATTTTTAGACCGCGACGATTCGAAAATCTAATTAATTTCTATCAAATGTTTATTTTCATTTTTCCGTTAAATGTGGATTTCATCTAATTCAAACTGATCCCATTTTAATTAATTCACATTATCGCGCGACACTGTGCGTTACCAAACAATTTACCCAAAGTAGACACTTGTCGTCGGTTTTTATGTGTTCGGGTACATACCGCGGTTTAACTACTCGTATATTGCATACCAACAGTATTATGTGCTTTTGTGGTTACATGTACCTCCACTTGGTATTCCT
Source organism: Chalcosyrphus nemorum (assembly GCA_949716465.1). Taxonomy (NCBI): domain Eukaryota; kingdom Metazoa; phylum Arthropoda; class Insecta; order Diptera; family Syrphidae; genus Chalcosyrphus; species Chalcosyrphus nemorum. Next base: position 29,680,226 of record OX454332.1, on the reverse strand, counting down.
TCTTTGTTTGTTTCTTCTTATTTGCTTCTAAAGGATTCAAAGAACAAAAAAAAGGTCCTTTGTCGTGAACTGGCATTGAGTGCTTGTATTTGTAAATTCTTTTGCATCCCATTTGAAACGTTTCACTGTACAAATCGTGAATATTGTCCTTGACTATAGATATAAGAATCGTCCTTTATTTATATGTGGATTTCTTTATTGTGGCTTTTAAAGAATTGCGATAAAATTGATTCGAATTAAAGTGCAGCGTGGACTGCCAAATCATAAATTATATCTTTTAGAGGAAATGAATTGAATTCCAAAGAGCAACTATAACTTATGTCCTTTTTTGGATTTTTCTTTTACTCAATGCTACCCACAGACAGGCGATGAATCGGATGAAATTATTTCCTTTTCTCAAAAAGAATGCATTGTTAGAGGAACTTGAAAGTTGTGAATCTATTTAATATTCACTACTGCCCACGTTCCGGCCGATACGTGTGGAAACATGCAAACATGCTCGCTGTGGTCATATAAACGAGATCGAAGTCAATACTTAAATTTAACATGTGTACTAGTCTTGAAATACATTTCAACAAGATTACATTTTTTGCCGTGCTAGGAAAGAGTTTAACTAGAGCACACAGACACAAAACCTGTCCATTTTACTGAGAGAGAAGTAAGAAGTTTCCCATTCTACAATTTTCTGTAGAAAAAACTCTCCATCAAATTGGCAACCCTTTATCCTTGATCAGAATTGCAACCATCTTTGAAGATACCACTAAACTCAAAACATACATGGTTCTCTATTCAAAGCAGTCCAGATTGTCGAGGAAATTAACCTCTTACTTTTGCTTTAGCGGGAACATTTCTGTCTTTCTGACCAGAATAACTCCAAGATATTTGGCTTCAGCAGAGACTGAGTTACCTAGTAAGGCCTTTTAAAACTGTCTTAGTAAGAAGACAAGTGTGCTTAAGCACTATGGATCTTTACGCATTAGTACAGGCAGGTCTTTGCCAAGGACCGACAGTAAGCACGACAGGAAGACCTGGTGCGGTCCCGCCTTGGGGAAAGCCCCTAAATTTTTCCAACAATACACTTTGCACCCGATATGTAAGTTCTATTCATCGGCAATGCATTGGTATGATTTACACTTCTCCAGAACCATGGTGATCCAATTAGAAGATTTGTTTCAATTCAATGACTTCAATAAGGATTTCAGATTGAACAAAATAAATCACCATTCATTTTGAAGTCATGACTGCAGCAATCTCTTGAAGTCAGTTAAAGTATTTGAGGTCAATGATTGCATTGTCTACTCTGCTTTCAAAGACTTCAAGTGACTTCAACTAAGTGAATGCAGTCACTGACTTCAACTGACTTCAAGGAACTGTGAATGCAATCAGTTAATGATAGTGACTTCAAAGAACGCAGATCAATCAAAAAGATTTCATTATTTCTGAATTCACCATTTTGAATGCTAAAAAAAGATTGCTTCAGTCATGACTTCAAAATGAGTGTATTATTTTTTTTTTCAATTTGAAGTTTATTGAAGTCAATGAATTAAATCATTTTTTCGCAGCATTCCAAGGAATTAGGTATATTATTGGATTCTTTTACAGCTCTGCCAAGGAGCATTAAACAAAACCTCAGGATTACTGTCAAAACTACCATTTATCAGACATTCGTTCCCTTTCTGTTCTCATCTGTCAGTTTTACTTTCAATGATCAATGATTTTGTTGTAACTTGTCAAACAAAATTGTACCCACTACTCCACTGATTTGTTCCAATGATGGATTTGAATGATAGCTATAACTGAAGCCTTAGATATGGGATAGAATTAAATTTTTGACGAATGCAAGCCCAGATTGACTAAATGACTTTGGAAATTTTTTTGAAGTACCCATCGATATTTTTCACCAAAGTTTGAGATTATAATTGAAATCAATACAAAATGGCGTCAAGGAGCGGGTATATTCATCATCAATTTGGAACCAAACCTCCTTTTATTTTGCTTAAAAATCACGTCCACTTTAGTATAAGTACTTATTTGAGCATCTGTATCTAAATTTAATTATAACTTTTTGCCATTAAACTTCATAACATAAGCCCTGAGGTAAATCACTAGTGACTGACATTTTTGAAGAAACCATTTGTGCAGCTATAATAAATTAGGACAAGACAATCTCTCCAAATGATTTCAGTCGGTACTTAAGAACAAAAGAAAAGGACATCTTTTATGTGACACACTTCACCAATTGCTCCCAAGTGATTCCTTCAACATCTTACTTCACTCCTTTATCTACAGCCAGAGTCACTGATGAACAACCCATCTGAGTACCCTTAAAGACCAACTCGATTGGAGTAAGGCAAGGAATTATTTTAAATGGTCCCCAAGTTTAATCACAGTCATGTACCTCGCCGAATGTCTTAATTAACAAAACAGAAATATACAAGTCCATGCCGCAGCACGTTCAATCTGTTCATAGATCACTTGAGACTTAAAGTTTAATTTGAAATCATCTTCAGGCCACACGAAGTCTGATGTCGTCGGCTTAGTGTCCTTCAAAAAATGGAACACAGAAGTGGTCAAACCATTCCAAATCTATTCACTTTAACAAGACCAAGTATCTACGCCACAGACACAGCGTGGGCGCCCCCTGATTTTATATCTATTCCATCGATTCACTATAATGTCGCCCCATTAGTGACCCACTCCAAAGATAAAAAGTGCCAGAACAGCAGCCGCATTCGCCCACCCTCTATGAGGACTCTCTGCTGATGTAAAATCCATACACACTTCCGGGTCAAATGAATTTTCCTTACGGTTGTTGATTTCATGCAGCTCTTCATTATTGTTTTGAGGCTATAGAACCTAAGTAAGCGTATCCTAGTTGTGTTCAACCCACTCTTTTGAGCCATTATTTTTAAGGATGGCTGACATTTCGGATATTTTCTCTTCTGTGAGGGTGTGAAAAAGGATATTTTTTTTTGTTTCCCAAGAAGCGAAAATTATTACATCTCGCCTGTGTCTCTTTTTGACACTTGAATCTTCACAAGATGATTCGATGATAATGAAAAAATAAAAATAATTCCACTTAAGAGGATTATGTGTCCTTTCAAGGAAGAGGAATTAAAATCTCCTTGACACAGCACTTCAATACCACTCCGTGTAGTTTCGTATTTCTCCGCCACTTATAGGTTACTCAGTGAAAAGCGTCAAAACACAAAAGTCAAGATGTTTCTCTTTTCCATCGAAATTGTAGTGTTGTTTGCATGAAATGTGCTTCAGGGTGGGATTGGTCCTGTTGTCTGGTGGACCTGCAATAAAGGAGGCAAGACAACCACCTAACAAACACAAAGACAAAACAGATAGAAGACGCTTTGCTCTGGGTAATATTCACCCTAATATGTTGGATGAAATTCAGGATATACATATTTAACGTATAAACTATGTTATTCTATGTAATCCTTATATTGTGTCTTAATCCTTATATTGCAGGACATTCGGTTTTGGGGGAAAAAGGTATTAAATTCTCTTCTCTTTTCTTTATGGTTAGGACAGATTTCCAATTCCATCAGTCAGGACATGAGAACAGGCTATGTTGTTGTGATTTCTATACAAAAGGCAGCCCATCAATTTCGGTATCCTTACGAACAGGAGTTTCATTTTGATCGAATTTTATTATGGGTTACCGTATTCAGTTTATTTCAAATTTATCAGGGTAGACTTCAATGTGGTTTCCATATATTTTTCTTCCATTTCAACGAGAATTCTGGTGCATGGATGGATGTTTTATCCTTTGGCAATTTCAAAGAGCTATACATTGAGGAAATTACTTTGAAACTGGTTGACAATCTTAATAGAACGCCTTTTCCCATAAGCTTGTTCTCTAAAGTGAATGTGCCTTCACTTGGAAGTTAATCGCTTGTGAGCCATACACATAAAAGCTGGAGAAATTGGCTGTGAATTACAGCCCTATTTCTTTCCTTGATAACTAATCATTTTGACATGAACTTATTCAAGGCGTTCGCATGCTTTTTTAGCTAGAATTTAAATTTTAACACAGCTATTTAAAAATGTTAAGTTAAAGTTTTTTGGCAGCAAAGCACAAATTTGGAAGGATTATCCCTGGCAAGTTCTTAACGATGTTGCATATTTTTTATTTCCTGCTCTACTTAGGGCGATTATTATTTAACTTGTAAAAATAAGGGAAAATGAAAGTGTGTAACAGACGAAATAAGGGAAAGATGATTAGAAGAGAATGGGCGGGTTATAAACAAAAGGATAAGAAGCAGCCCTCAACCACATTATGTGTCTAAATATCGTTTCAAAAATGTTTCTTCATGACGCATATCAGAGACCGGAAGCAAGGAGCTCGTTTTGTGAGCCATTCGAAATATTCACTGCTTTTTAAGTATTCACACACATTCGTATTGCTTCACAAGAAGTATTCGCTGGTCTCTCATTTTATTTTCTCTCATAAAATAATCTGAAACGAGTTCCCATGCACATTTTCTTACACTTTGCTGCCTGGCACTGTATTTGGAAAATGGCAGTGAATATTTCGAATGGTTCGTATAGTGCTCTTTGTTTTTTAGCCTTTCCTGTCATTAATAAGGTCGCATTTGTTGTTTGCACTTGCAGTGCTTTAAGTTTTCCATCTACTTTTTAAACCATTCAAAGGCTTGTGAATCAATTGTACATTTCACTGCCTTTGTGAATACTTTGATTCAATGAATACTTTGAACGTAAGACTACTCGCTATTCTCGATTCGTTTTCATTTCGTTTCAGAAAGTAAGCTTCGTTATCGTTTTATTCATGATTCGTACTCGCTTGTTTTCTGTGTACGTGAGACTATAAGGGCTCGTTTTTAAGGGAATAATTCACAACGGTAAAAGGATACCCCGCACAGTGAAACGTTATGTGTTCCGTGTTTTTTACTGCTTCTGCGCAGATTGCAAAATAAGTGTTGTCTTCATGCCCAAATTTGTGCAAGTATGCTCTGAAACATCCATGACCAGTAAGCAGCTGTGTCAGGTACATAGAAGTTCAGCTCTCCATGTTTCCTGTTGATCCAAAGATCGATATTCGAGATCAATCTTTACCTTTGTCAGAAGAGTTCCATCGATCTTGCTTATCTTCCAGGTTTGTTCGTAGTAGTAATTCATCATGAATCTGGAATCTCTACTCCGTTCTCCATTATCCGAAATCGACACAGAGGAAACCCCGAATAAAACATGCTCAGGTGTAATTAAAGCACTGGCATTACTATAGGACGTATCATCTCATTTCCTAGCGAACATGCTATCACTGCTGTCGACATAGATTGTATCCCCTTACAAGAGTTGATACTCAGGCACCAAAACCACTAAGGATCAGTTCTTCCGGAGATATTCAACCCAAGCTGACACAGAGCCACGTAAGGACACTTGTTCTTTTGAAAAATCGAGTTAAATACTTCTTTTTCAGGAGAAGAGTATAATTACATCATGACCTGGGTTTGTTACAAGTTTTCTTCTTCTTCTTCTTAAGTTTTCGTAAATCCCTTTGTAGCGTACACAATGCCTACGAGTCATCGGGAGCGGTTTCTGGCAATGTGGTTTAGCTCTCCTAAACACTTCTCCTAAACCATCCTGAGTTACTGGGTTCCATTCCATCGTTTGGTTATCTACGAACCTGTCTCCTTTTCAGAGAGTCTGACCAATCCACTATCCACTTTCGTTGTTGTATGGGTGTGTCCATTGGTTTTAACGGGGTTAAGACTTCAAAAATCTTTATGCTCCTGGTAACAATTGTTTGCAGCTTTGTCGCGATGGCAGGGGTCATGTTCAAAGCTTAACATCTATATAGAATTTTGTCTGCTACAATAGATTGTAACAACTTTCCTTGTTCCAATCTTATGTAGTTTTAATGGAGATCCAGAGTTATCAAGAGAGTATCCAATTGGATACCCTTAGCGAGAGCAGTAAATTTGATTGTTTGAAAGGCTCATAAGCTATGTTTTCAAGCAAATTTTAAATTTGAAAGCGCCATCATAAGTTCAGAACTTAAATCTTTAAAGATTCTATCTGCATGCAAACCTCTTTAAATAATTGTATTACACACCTACATCAAACCTATACTCGTAAGTATATAAGTTAAATTAATAAATCACTAACGACTCCCAAACTCTCTTCAAGTCCAAGGCACGAGTCGGGACACTTAAGTTCCTCATGAGTACTTTTCATTTCATCGTCAGCTAAACGAATTATGGATATCACTTGTGTTCTAAGTGCACGATGCATAAACAATAAATCAAATTTCGTACATACTCTTAATAATTCAATCCTGATTGATTGATGTCCTTGTTTTGATTTTCTGTATTCAAAAGGTAGATTGCTGGCAGCATATAACCGTATGTACATTTAATCGACAACATGGAAATACATACATATGTATTAGGAAATAATTTGAAATATTGAAATTCAAAGGAATTCCAGAAAAACATCTTTATGTTCGAGTCCTGACATAAAATTTGCATATTATGAGCGTAGGCCGTTTTTTTCTGTCCTATAAACAAATCCATTCTCTTTTAGCCTGACTACCATCAAGGTACTTTTTGTTTAGTTCATTATCGTAGCTCTATGGCCTTCTAGCAGGATACACTTAAGGCCATCACTAGGAAGTTTTTAAGACAACAATTTACTTGCAGCCCAATTTGACGTAGACTGAGTCCTAAAAGGAAGCAATCTATTGCTTTTTTTTATGGATTCATGCCAGGAAGCAGAGATTCCTTATCTACGTGTGTTTTTATTTTTTTATTAAATTATTTTAAAATGCGTATTAATTTTGGGTTTTTATGAGTCTTATGCTTATTTTATGGTGGAAAATGTTTTTCATTTTTTTCGGGGAAAAAACATCCAGAGGCACAGAGTAGAACAAGAACTTAAGCTGGAAATTTGTAACCGAGGCAATAAACCACGATGTGATGAAAGCAATTTACTCCTCGCGATACCGCCGAAAGAAGATTTAACATTCAGAATGGTAAGTGACTGTGAAATTGGATAACGTGACAATGACGAAGAGGCTCCGCTTTGAAATAAAAAAGTGGAATTTTCAATAAAATTTGAAAGCCAAGGATACACGGTATATTTCACTTCGAATACAATACATAAGTCCATGGGCATTAAAGCATTTATGATTGTGTCCTAAGACTCTGTTTCATGGTACCTAGGTGGTGTTCCGAAAAGAATTTGTGCAGAACTATCGAATTCGAGAGGTCAAGCCTCAGGATACTACTACACACTATGCTGAGACATAGCACATAATTAGCCATATGATTAGCAGTATTAGAATAAAGTCCAGCACCGCCCTTGATGTCATGACTGGGCTAAAACCATACGCCATTGTCACCGAAGAAATATCGGCAAAAATAACTCAGCGCCTCAGTCACTTTAAACTTTGGAGAAATAAAACAGCGGGTCATTGCATTATCACTAAATGGCCAACCACCGAAGCAGCATCGGGTTTCGGCCTTAAATTCAATATCAAAGTCCACCCAAAAGAGAGGTGGTCAACAGAGTGGTCACGTGTAGTGGAAAAGAGCAGACGTTTTTGGAATTTCGCACATAGAGTTCATCCTGCGTTTCAAGAATCCTTTAAAGCAAAAAGAAGCCAAAGAAACTACTGGCAAATTTAAATCAAATGAAATGTTCAATCTGTAAAGTGTTGAGAAAGGATTCTATGATGCTGTTCGGGATAATAGGGCAATTCAACAGTAATCAATTCAATCTCGATAAACTAAGGAGCTTCTGTACTTCTTACTTACTTTTCTTCTGTATCCTCTTGTGGTTTCTAGGGCCTCTACAATGCATACGCGTTATCGTGTGCAATTTCTGGAAATGTGCCTCAGCTCTCTCTTGCCGTGCTCCCTCTGTATAAGACCCTGATCATTCCAGTTGTGCTTTAGAGCGCAGAAACATGGACTCGGGCATGGGCTCGTTTTCATTAAAGGGTTTTGGAGAATAAGATTCACCAGCGAACTATACGCCACATGGATTTAGTCAAAAAACTGGGTATTGGACGTCTGAGATGGCTAGGACATTTAGAGCGAATGGACACCAACGCTTCAGCTCGCAGAGTCTTCGAATCAAACCTGTAGGTACGGCGCAGTATAGGGCCTCTTGGCGTTTTATGTTAAGCATACAAGTTCAGGGCGAACTCGACCAACTTGAAGTGCGCAACTCGAGGCAATTAGCTCCGAGTTAAGTACAGAGGTTTCTGGTTGAGCCCCGGGTTCAACGCGGACTGTAGAACCGTCTAAGTAAGTTAGTATGCGTTTTCTAAAATCTCGAACTGGAGTGCTACCTGCAGGACAAACAACTGGAAAACAGTTGGCGCTCCGTCTTTTTGTTGGCTCGAAATGCTAAAGAAAAGTTTTGAAAATAGGCTTCAAGTAAACTACGACTATACAAATTGAATTTTCAATAATGAATCCCTTAGCAGAGCAATTATTGGCGCAGGAATGTTGTGATCTCCTAAAACCAACTCACAACCAAAAAGCGGGCGTGGTATTCGGCAAATTTTTCAACATATTTCTATTAAAGTTTGTTCCCAAGAACTGATATTATTCCAATGAAACCGTCGAAAAACATTTTTTTTTTTAAAAAGAAAAATGTTCCTTAAATGTAGGCGTGGCCATACACAATATATGGGAGATATGTAGATTAAAGGAATATCTACATATTTGCCTTTTGTAGTTTTGTAAAGTTTTATGTAAAATTAATGAAAAAAAAGTTAAATTTTCGAAAAGTAGGCGTGTTAGTTTGCGGATTTTGAAAATTTTTACACTTGTTCTGTCCCGATATTCAAAGACTTTGTATACAAAATTTCATTATCCTAGGTCAAAATTTAAGGCCCAAAATTGGTGACAGACGGACGGACGGACAGACATGGCTCAATCGAATCGACTATGGATAGGTACTGATCATTTAAATTTATACTTACTTTTTTGGGTCTGTCTGCAATATTTATCCATGTTACAAACTACCCTTAAATAGGGTATACAAAGAGAAGAAGAATAATGTGAAAATTATCCTTAACGACAGCATCAGTTATAATTGCCTATAGGTGACACTAAAGTTGTGTATGCCATTAACAAGGTCACATTTCTGCTACGTCCAGTGCGCATTCATTTGAATCTAATTTAAACTAGTCCCAAAAACACTCTAATTTGAACCCTAAATGGCAGATGTTTTTCTGGGTAGAACATTATATTATCCAGATAATCAAAGTCGTGAACTTAACCAAAGAAATTGGGTGCTGCTGTGAGTGCTTTGTTGATGGCTATTATTATTTCCTTTTCACTGGCCACCTCAAGGTGTCCGCAAATGCCCCAGAACGTTCCTTTCAATAAAGAAGTCAAAAAGGTCAGCGCTATATTTTATTGGTAAAAATTGAAAATAACTCAACTTGTAGTATGAGTTTAATTAAGAACTTTGGTTCATAAATTTTTATATTTATTTTCTTCGATAACCCTTAACTAACCCAAGGGAGAAACTTTCCTTTATTACCGCTGCATTCAAAGCCATTTAAGGAAATAAAAAGATTTGCGATTAGAATTTACAAGAAACTAATAAATCACTCAAAGGGATAAAGTCCAACCAACAACGTGTTGGGTCATTAATCAACATGAATAGTCGATTTGATGGTGAATACATTTCAAAGGAAAGGGTTGAATTTAGTCCTTAACTTTGCAATCGCTAACTGCTAACAAATTGTGGTTTGAAGGAGCACACATGCATTCTTGTGGGGATTTTTATCGAGAAGGGCAGTGGTTTCCTCTTTTTCATCCTTTTATAAGTAATTTGGATCAATTTTTAACTTTCTGAATTTCAATCAATATACATGTGCTTTCAAGAGAAAGGTAATAGGATTCTTTCAAAGTAGGGTGATGGCACCAATACCCGAACACTTAGCGTAATTTCAAAAGTAAAAACGCTGTGAATTATTATGTATGAAAGAAAAAAATGTAAAACAAATTGTTTATGATAGATGAAAGTTTATTTAATTATTAAAATATAAGCTTATGTAAGTGAGTACAAACATGTAATTATAAAAAAAATAAAACTAAAGTATTATCAGTTTCACCAGAAGCCGAACACTAGTTGCCTAATTACGAACACTAAGTTGCCTGGATTTCGAACACAATCATTTTAAATAATTTACTGAATTATTCTTAGGTAAATATTCCTTGAACACAGTATATTTAAAAAAAGGAGGCTTTAAGGTTAAACAGCTTTTTTATATATACATATTTATTAAAAAAATAAAAAAAATCATTTGAAAAGAAAACTTAAATCTCAAAAAAACTAAACTGTTTAAAAAGCAAGCAAACAAACATTAAAAAATTAAAAATATGTTAACACAAAAAAGTAACATTTGCTATGTAGACCCTTTAAGAAAAATAATAAGTTAAAAATCAATAAAAAAAAAACAGAAACATTATCGAACGGACGAATTCATCGTTTTGAAAAAAATAATCTTTTAAAATTAAACACTAATTAATAAAAGAAATATCTTTATAAAAAATAACATTATATATATTTTTTTAAGAAAAAGGAACATTAGTAACATGTAAAGCTTATGAGCAAAAATGGCAATTGTTCGGAAAAGGAAACTAGCAAAATTTGGTTTCCATTTACCGAACACTTAATAACAGCAATAAACAATAAGAATTTTGAACCAAATTCATTTAAAACCAATAAATTATTGCATTGACAAATGCATAAAACAATAAAATTCAACTTACAATTATTTTTGTTCTAATAGATACTTATTTTGTTTGCCCACTCCTACTATTTTTTCTTTACCACACACTACACCGCTTTATAGCAGCCAATTCTTCGAACAAACTGATACCTGTTTGCATAAGAAAAGGGTGAAATATGAGTAAGATATCGTAATGCTAGATAAGGGAAAGTGTATAGATTCTTGTCAAACCGGTTTTTTGCTTCTAACAAGAAAAGTAGGGTTGTTTTGGCATATTTAAGGAAAAAGTGTTCGGCTACTGGAAGTGTTCGGAAATAGGTGCAACTACCCTAAACATTAATTTATTTTAAAGGCGAATGGGCAATTAAATAATTTTATTATAATTTTTTCATTTTCGTCATCTTTTCATGTGATGGGGTGTATTTTTAAATTCAAGCATGGGATGTGATAGAAATTTAAGTTTAGAGGCAGAAACACTGTTCTGTGAGTTATAGTCTGTTTCCAGCTCGGAAAGCAGGCGAATTACCTCAGCGAATAAAGCAAAGTGTATTGTGTAAACAAAAAAGTTAAAAAGTGTTTAAATTTCATAATTTTCGTAAACACTGAGGAAAAGTAAACAAAGAGTGTTTCATTTTTTGAATTTATGATATACTTTCAGTACGTTGCACGATCGTATTATATATTTTGTTTAATTTTTTTCTTTGCAGAGAAAACATGCAGACCAACGTACAAATTGATTCGAAAAATCTTCGATCGGGGAATAATGAGAATTATAGGAGCAGGGGACATCATGTCACCATAGAGGTAAGTCCTAGAATAAGGTATTAAGGATTGTGTGATCTTTATAAGGCTCTTTGATAATTTGTATAATTTGTAGTACGACGGAACACTTTATTTTTGTTTTAAGTGACTTATAAATGGCTCAATAGGTCGTTCACAAAACGATGGGTCAGATCTCAAAACCTGAGCTAATAAACATCAGAGCTGAACCCGTAATCTCGGACTCAGTTTCACATTGAAAACAATGAGATTCATATCACCAGTTTTGATTATGATTGATGATAAGTAATTTTGATCGAATTCTGTGTCCCATTAAGAATTCAGCAGGACTGTAACAATTTGCCAGTGGGGTGGCACGATATTCCATTAATGCTACTTGTGAGCCGTCTTTATTTTGCTTTAACAGGCCTTTCACTACCTTAACAACCGACTCGATAAATCTATTGCTTTGGGGAAAGCGAGGACTTGAGGTTATGTGCTTAGTTCTCCATGACTCAAACCGCAAACCGCCGAAATTCCGATATGTTAACTTGTATAAATTGAGGTCCATTGTGGGTTCTTACAATTTCTGGGATGCCGAATCTTGCAAACATGGACTTTAATTTTTCGACAACGCAGAGTGATGTCTGGTTTTCCAATTCATCTACTTCCAGGAACATGGAAGAGTTATCGCTATAAGACATATATGTCTTACCGAAACAAGTGCACAGATTAATGGCTATTGTGTGCTAAGGGCGTTCCGGCATTGTTGACGCTATTAATGGTTGATGCTTCGGTGTCCCAAATTGAACACAAATAATGCACTGACGGATGAACTCTTCCACTTGCTTGGAGCAGCCGGGCCACCATACCATACACTTTTTGCATTTGACAATGCCCAGGTGACCTGTGTGTATTCTTTCGCATTTGGGGCGAAATAACTAAGCGCTTGCCGTACATCAAAAGGTGGTCGTTGATTGCCAGACTGCTGCGATCGTTTTAGTATTTCTTTATTTCTGGTGAATTTTTCGATTTGTGGAGTCAGCCGCTCTCGCAAAATTCAGTGATCTTCGCCATTCTTGGATCCTTATTCTTTTTTACATATTCGTAGTGTAAAAATTTTTCTGAAATGTAGCAATCTCTACAACAGCTGAAAACATATGAAAATGCTACGTGTGTCTGAAGTGGATATTTTGATACCCTATCCTTTTCCTATATGCATATCTCCTCTTTCCGTCATATACTTCTTTGAAAACTTTTTGTTTTCAAATTTCTACTAAAAATAATGAAAAATGTGGATTTTCTTAAGAATTGGGCGTGGTAGTGGGCAGTATTTTCCAACACATACTGTAATTTGTTTCTAAGAAGTGATATTTTGCTAATGAAACCACTAAAATGTAGGCGTGGCTATACATATTTACATATTTGCTCCAGTAAGTTTTATCGAGTTTCATGTATAATTCCTGAAAAAAAACAAGATTTTTCGAAAAGTTGGCATGTTTTAAAAATGTTTACACTTGGACTGGTTCCTTTCCTAAGGACATCGTATTCATTGCTCTACAGATAGACAGCCAGACGGCGTATTAAAGCAAGCACTGACTTTTGCTTTTTATTTCTATTCCTAAAAGTGTGTGTCCACTTGAGAGCACTTTCGCTAGTAATCTCTCGAGAGTAACTCTCGAGTAACTCTTGAGTAGCTTTCCATGTGAGAGTAAAATTTGTGTGATTTACATTCGCGAGATTTCTAGAGTAAATTTGCATGTAGTCTTCTCGTAACAGTGTTGAGAGTAGTCATCATGATGTTACATAAGCGGAAAATTGTGGCTGCAGTTGTAAATAAAGGCGAAATAAATATAAAAAATCAAAATAAAAACGTGCTGAGTTCAACCATGGTTTTTGGCGATTGTCAAGCAATCAAGTAAAAATAGAAAAACTTACTACTTTCCTTAATTTGACTGACTCAACGACAGATGAAACCAAAAATTACAGAGCCTTAAAATAGAGCCATTTGCTGGTATAAACATTATCAGTTCCGGTTCCACTTTTTCTTTATTCTTGAATCACCTATGCAAACAAGTATGAGTTTTTAATAAATGTAAAATTAACGAAATGAAAAATTTTCTTACGTGGTTTCTCAAATTATGAATTTTTCTTTTAATTTCATCTTCGCACATGGAAATTCCTTACTAAGCTTCCTTATTATTGCGCTTTTATTTAATTTGTGTCCCGAAATTTCGGAAGAAATGAATTCCACAGAATTTCTTCGGATTCGCATCTCTCATTACTTAAAGGTATTTTTGCTGTTCCGCATTGAAGTCATGCTCGCGACTACCTACTCTCAGAATACGAATATTGCTTGAAAAGTGGGATTTGTCCTCGAGAGTAAGATAACATCTGTCCACTTGGGAGCAACTCTTCAAAAATTTTAAAGGTGTGAGTAGTAAACCAGCTCCTTGCGAGTTGCTCTCAGGTTCGCGTCCACTTAGAAAATTGAGAGTTGTTTGAGAGCTACTCGTTCAAATTTTACTCTCAAGTGGACCAGCACTTTAAGAAAATCTATAAAAATAAATTTCATATAAAATTATTGAAAGAAACTCCTCCCAAAATTGATTATGGCCATATACATAATATAATAGATTTTCTTCGCTACAAATTTTTGAAAAAGTGGGATTTTTTAATAATACAATTCGTCTGGAGCAGATCCTATTCCTTTGACATAGCCAAAGTAGTAAGATGTATGACTGCAGTTGCTGCAGACACACTCAATCCAGGAAAGCCCGTTGTGATAGTTGATCCGTTGTTGATTGACGTCTAAGTCAACGATTTCACATAATTGTCAAAGAAGTATTCACTTGGATGCATCTTCCTTCAGATTTTAGAGAGCACGACAGCTACACAGAAGATGAGGTGTAGTTTTTTCCTCTTGCTCGTCCAAGCAGCCCATTTTTCGTGAAAATAAATTTTTTGAGTATTTTTACATTAACCTCGAAAAACTTACTTAAGAAAACACATACATATGTAGATATTCAGTTGCTCTACATATATTGTATGTGGCCACGCCTACTTTTGAGCGGCCTTTTGCACAAGAAACTGTTTTTCTTCGATTTCCTTCAAAATAGATCAATTCTTAGGAACAAAGTTAAGTATACATACATACATGTGCGGAGAAAAAATGTCTTTAATTATTTGTTACAAATTAGTTTCAGAAGTAATTATCCTTCTCGCTTTATAGCAGTCAGTAGACACGTAAAGTAAAAACTTTTTTATGCATCCTACATGTGTACCTGCACGCAGATGTACAATTTTAATATCGTCTGGATACATTCCACACTCTATACAAAAGATACCTTATGTTAAATGCTCGGGCTCCGCACGAAGCGTATATTATATGAAAAATAAACCACGATGGTGACCAACTTCGTTATAACAAAGACCTGCACCCAGTTTACGGACAAGATAAACAACCACCTCTTGCAATTACCACAGAGCTGCAGTAAAGCAACAAGTGGTCTGGTACTCGATGTTATTGCCGCAGTACTTTCGAAAGCCACAGAGAGGATGAGTTGGTTACGACGAGCATGACCATACATACTAAAGAACGGAAAATATATGGACCGAAGAATGCAAAACCAAATGAGTGGAAACACTGGCGTTGTATGAACTATTTATAAGAAATGTGACCGCATAGAGTTCTGCAACTGACGTTGAATAATGCCTGAAAAGGGCGACGTGGTTTTCAGATGGTGTCGCACTAAAACTAGTCCACCCAGTGGACTTGTGGGCTTGTTATTCACGAGGTGAAAAGAAGTCCAAAGTAATCATGGTTACTACTCATTTTGTCCTACAAATGGACCTTTTTTTTCAGCAAGTATACATACATAGAGAAGAAGAAAGAAGAAGTTATTTCTATGACGACGACGACGACGATGACGGTAGTGTATCGTTTGAATCACGGCTATTTAAACCCAATTTGAAATCACTTCGCTCCTCTGCACGCTCTGTACGTGACAAGTACATCTAATTTCGTTTAATATGGAACTTATTTTCTATGTTTCTATGGGAAATGCCATACTCTTCTCGAGTCAAGGAATTATATGCACATCATAGTAAGCGTTCCGGTTTAAGGATAACAGATAACAAGAAAGTAGGGCAAGACCAAAATTCAATTTTGATTTCATATTATTATCTCTGGCAGCAAGGCAAAACGATGTCCTTCATTTTATGGTGTCAATATTGTCCCAACATTAATGACATGTAAGGCGCCATAGAATGGCAAAGTGAATCAGCAAAACACTGAAGTCATGCTGTTGGAAAACTCCCCAGAGAATTCTTCTAATGAAACAATCATTATGCTAATGTCAAAAGTTTCCACAAAAAAAGAGGAGAACTAATCAAATTTGTCATGTCCATTCATTCGAAAGTTATATGTATGTCACTTGTCGGGGATGAGTTTTGCTTTGTAAAGAACTAGGAATAAACGCAAGTCTTTATGAGAGCTTGATAGGCGATGAAGCTGTCTGAAAAGTTGTGCTGCTTTTGAAGAAACACACTTTTCATACATGTGTACATAGCTCACTTTAATTTTTTGAGTTGAAATTCATCATAAATGTACGGTATATGCGATAAAATTAATAGGGCAATTGTGACTTGAATTTTGGGCTAAGCTTAGTGACAAAATTAATGAAATTTCGAACAGAAAACTGCATGTAAGATTTAAGTTGGAGCTGGTTTGGGGTTGGAATAAAAATGAGTATTCCACTAATACAAGTCGTAATATCTCGAAAATACGGCAAAGGAATATAAGATCATCTTTCCTCCTGATTCCTCCCAATATTTGCTCAGCTTTCTTACTTATCGTCCAGCACTCGGCTCCATAAAGCAGGACTGGTAAGATGAGTGTTCTGTAGAGCATTAATTTGGTCCGTCGAGTTAGGAGTTTTGAACCCAGTTGTTTCGCCAAACCGAAGTAGCAGCGGTTTGCTAGGGTTATTCTTCGTCGGATCTCTACAAAGGTGTCATTTGTAGGATTAATATTTGTTCCGAGGTAGGTGAACTCCTTAACTACCTCGAAATTATAGCTATCAACAGTGACGTTCTGCCCAATGTTTTGGACAGATAAATTTTTGTTTGTTGATAACATATACTTTGTCTTGTCCTCATTTACTTCAAGACCAACTCGTTTCGCCTGCTCATCAATGGCCGTAAATGCCTCTACGACGGCTTGCCGGGATCTTCCGATGATATCAATATCGTCTGCGTATCCCAGCAGTTGGACGGATTTGTGAAAGATAGTGCCTTCCGTGTTGACACCTGCCCTGCGCACTATCTGCTCCAACACGATATTGAAGAAATCACATGACAGCGCATCTCCTTGCCTGAATCCGGTACACGTTTGGAAGAGTTCCGAAGAGTTGTTTCCAAATTGAACAGAGCATCGCGTGTTTTCCAGCGTTACGCGACACATCTGGATAAGTTTCGTCGGTATCCCGAATTGGGCCATCGCCTGGTAGAGCTCAAGACGATGAATGCTGTCATAGGCGGCTTTAAAGTCGATGAAAGGGTGGTGGGTTTCGACTTGAAATTCGTTGGTCTTTTCCAGGATTTGTCTGAGTGTGAAAATTTGGTCTATTGTCGATCTGCCGGGCCGGAAGCCACACTGATACGTGCCGATTAGTGTGCTGCAGACGTTCACACAATACGTTGGATAGAATCTCTAAACCTACAGGACCCTTTGTCCTGCTTGTTTGAATGAGTGCAGATACACGCTGCAATTGATGAATCGATGTTTAGGTTATGTCTAGTCCTCGATCAGTTTTTCCTTCGTACTGTAATGTTCTTAGGCTGACGACACCAAGTGGGACGCACAACGTTTCTGCAAAGGAACCATCAAGGGAACCGCTTCTCGCTCGCTCGCTCATTGCCCTCAATGTTGCTGTGACCCGGCACCCAAACAACACCTCTGATCTAGAGTAGAGGGGTCCTCCTAGCACTATTCTGCCAGCTTTGAGAATGTGGTGGTAGATATAATAGCCTTGATAGCCACCTGGCTGTCAATAAGGATGGCTATAGTGTTTGGGAGTGAGGAGATTTGGAGGAAAGTTTCAAGTACAGCAAGTAATTCAGTCTGAAAGAAGCTGCACGAGCCCGGAAGCCGGAAGGAAATGGAGATTTTGAGGGCTGTGGAAAATACCCCCGCCCTCCACACCACAGTCTATTTTTGAACCACGCATCGGTGTAAACTGTTGTTTCAAACTCGTTTGTCACTTCGCCTAAGTTCCACTCCTACCTGGTTGGGATTATAGGCTTGACACTTTACTAAAGTTCACTTTGGGAATAGTGTAGTCGGTTGAAGAAGACCAGATCCCTTGGTAACCGATTCAGGATATTGCTGTGATCATCAGGTTTGGTTACCCAGTATGCTGTATCTCTTAGTCTAACCGCACTACAAGAGGTCGAGTGGTAGCAGATGAAGTATTACATTCAAGGCATCGACTTTATTAATAAGTCTGATGTTGTAGTCTTTTCCTAAAGCAGGCCAACAGACTAGTGATCCATAGGAAAGTATAGGACGCACCACTGCGGTATACATCCATATGACTATCTTGGGAAGAAGGCGTAGAAAGCCACAGAAGACTTCTTAGCCCTAGCTCGATGTTAAGCTTTGAGCTATATTGTGAGTCAAGTACCACACCTAGGTACTTTGCGCTGGAAGATAAGGAAAGCAGTTGATTATTGAGCCATGGTGGCATGAAGGTCGGTATTTTGGTTTTAGTGGTAAAGAGTATCGATTTCCGTTGACGCTGAGCCCACATCTAGTGGATCGAATTTTTTCAGCCCTCCTGTCTTGTGCTGCTTATTTCTACTGCTTTTAAGGCAAGGTATTCTTTGAAGAGCTGGCGTTATTGAACTTGGTTGTGCTAGTCAAATTGGAGCAGTTGCTGTTGATGGATTCAAGAAAAAGGCCTGTATGAGCTGACACAAACTGGTGATCGCGTTCGTATTTAATGTCGCGTTCAAGTTTGTTTCGGATGTCCATTAGACCATTTCTAAAGCAACGGCTGAACGCAATGTGAGCTTCTTCTAGTTGAATATTCGCTGCGTATCAAGTGAAATCAAACTGAGATTGTTGTGTTATCAGATGTCCATAGACCACTTACGATCTCCAAGGCACACGTTTTTTGTACGGTCTTGGCTCGCTTGGGCTGAAAGAAATCAACACTGATGATGCAAGCCAAATTAAGGGATGTAGTGTACAAAAACAAGTTTTTATATATTTTTGTAGCGCACTGAAATGCAGAGTATTTGTCACCACCATAATTAAAGGAATAGCAAGGAAGCATACTACGTGTCAGGCTACATTTTCACACTCAGTTCGATAAGAAGATTTCAAATGAACCGGAAATCATATTACATTCAATGCATTGAATTCAAATTCAGTCAACCAGCGAAATGGAACACGTACGTAATTGTATGAGCGTATGTGTAGGTACTCTAAGGAAGTACATCCTTTCTCTTTCGCTGCCTTCTTTTTCTTTTATTTTTCTTCTTCAAAGTACATTTATTTGATTTGGATACCTTTCTGTTCTTCACTGCCATTGGCCTGTCATTAAAATTACATCATTGCATACCTACACCACCTGTCAGTTGATTTCAAAACACTATTCCTATTATTTTACGCGTCATGTGTTTGTATATGTGAAATACGCTCTCTTTGCTATGCGTTTAATGAAATGCCATCCACTGTTTCTGAGATCCAAATATTCTGCCTGTCTATATTACTAAGTTATGCATGGAAAGGTGTTTATTTTTTTGTTCTATTATGACACTGAGGTGTCTTCATGACATCCTAGTGTCCATGTAAATGAGTGGGAGTCCTTTTGACACCAAGTTATTTATAAATGAGAAAAAGGACATGACATAATGATTGATTACATTGATTTCCGTAATCACTGATGAGAGATTGACTACGTAAATGACGTGGACTACGTTTTGAGATATTTTGCCTGATTCTTTTCCTTTTTTTTTTAAATAAATGAAACAAAATGTGATTATCTGGAAATTGATTTATGAAAAGTCGTTACTTTATTTAAAAAAAAAAAATGCGAAAGGACTTAATTAAGACTTGATTTTGAGAAATCGAGATTAACTTTAAATTGTTCTTTCCTATGAATTATTGGAAATAATAATTTAAGCAAAAATTTTAATTGTTTGATCAAAAATTAAATGTGAAACACCATTAATTATCTTCAAACTTGTTTTGTGTTTTTATTGTTTTATGATTTAGAATAGAAGATATACCCTTTTCAAATTGGGAGATTGAATCATACTTTTTTCGTAAAAAATGAAGAACGTCACTTTGGCCTGAGAATAAATTAAAAATATAGATGAGAGGACGTAATGATGTCCTTGAATGGAGACTTCAGTCAGTCAATGATTTTATGGGCAGGAATACACTTGCTCTGTTAATGTCGGGCTCTAGGCAGGGCCAGGCAGCGCTTTCTAGGTGAACCCATTTTTGATACCCTAACAGAGTTAGCGGAGCCTTTTGGGGAATTTATCGGGGAATTACGCCTGCCTACATCCGATAGTTTACATCAGTTGTGGTAATAAAATAGCGCCCTTGTGCTAATTAAGTGTCAGCAGACTTTGCTGGTACAACCACTTCTACCAATCTTCCATGGGCAGTAAGGCATGTAATGTTAATCAGATGGAACAACATATTGTATGCATCAATGTCGTTCATAATTTCAGAGAAATAATATCTGATTAGTATCCAGCAAGGTTAACCATTTAAACAAATAGGGACTGATTATGCCACCATTGTCAAGACCACAACAAACAGAGCACTTATGTATGTGGACGATATGGGTCTCATGGGTCTATTCTGACACCATCCACGACACGTTTTTTTCACAAATTCATTGAGTCAAATGTAAGCCTCACCATATTTGATATGTAAGCCATGGTTTTTTGGCTTTAGTTTATACACTAGCTGGATTGAAGATGGGTGTGAAGTAATAATCTAAGTCTGTGAATGATTTGCTAAATCACTTTAATCAGCTAGTCTGTAGAATACACTGTCTAGGAAAATCGAATCGAGTCCTCGAATTGAATCCACATGTTGAAGACCCTGACTTTTTGCACCTTGAGACCTTCATAGATGTCACAGGGGAAATGATCGCTGTCGACAACAATTGCCATTGTTCATCTGCATTTGTTGGAACTGCTGGAATTTGTGTAATCTTTTCAGTTTTTGATTAGCCTTACTCCTTTTGATTAGCCTGCCTGCCTCCTGCCTTAGCATACACATTAAGAGTGTAAGTACTATTGTAGCTATTGAGGAGATACCAACTATGATTATTCGGTTTTGAACAGCCTTCGCAATAAGTTGATTATCTTTAGTCGATGCGGTTGAGTAGAATTGTCAAGTGAACCAATGCCAATGTTTGAAAGTTCTTTGATATAGCTGTTCGTTGGTCATAGGAACTGGTTCATAAACGTTCGCAGCGTTCTGTGATAATGGCGATCACTTTCCAATTTCTGAATTCATATAACAGCACGGACTCAACAGTTGAACAAAACAGTGTTAGCCAAGTACATATTTTAGCTGAAGGATTTTGGGCATCATTCATTTTGGGATTCGGTCTCCAGGGACTGAGATAATGCCAATGCTTTTAAAACTTGTTAATCTCTCAACTCCACCAGGTGTTCAGCAATGGCTATTTAAGCGAGAGAATTGCTGCCATAACTAAGTTAGTTTTCAACCCTAGACTTTCAGCCTTCCTTTCCACTTTTGTGGGTCGAGGTACATACTCCTGTAAGAAAGTAAACAAGCGTTGCCAGCCTAATCAAGTTGTTTAAATGATACAAAAGTGTCGTCTTATTTCATTAGAGCTTCTAATCAATAGTAAGAACAATATTGATGAAAGCATGCAACCTTGCCTGATTCCACCCTGTATTTCGAATTATTCCTAACACTTTCTTCAGTACGTGTTGGTTTGAGATGATTCTGAGTGGAGATTGCAATGAAAATGCAGTAACTGAAAACCAAGATAAAGTACTTCAGTGTATTCAATCTCTGATTCTGGAATGTCTCTCTTGCGAAAGGCTAGATAGGATAGGATACTTGTCATAATATATACTACATATTTTTCTTTAAATGGCAACAAATTTTTAATCTGTAAAAGTTTAAGTATACTCTTGTAGCTTATGGAAGAGACAATTAGTTCACTGGAGCGAGAAATAATATCGACAGAAAAGACAAAGAAAACTACAAATTGCAATACACTTCATGGTTTGTTCTATCACATGTAGTAGCTTGCTCCTCCACTATTTTCCTACAGAAATAATAAGGCCCTTAAAATGAAGCTAATTTTATGATCTAATAAACGATCAAGAGATTATAAACTATTCACAATATGCATTTCCACGTAAAACCCGAAGATATGTATAAAATAACTTCTTCTCCTTGCATTTTTTTGGGTAATGCTCTAACTTTTTATCTCCTCCACTGTTTTACTTGAATCCTTACTAAAATCGTTTCACGGCTCTGACAACGATATCCCAAAAGTCATTCGCTTTAAATTGCCATACTTTTTTTCCGAATTGGTTCTGAAGATGTAACCACATGTCGTCATTTCGATTACCTGTCAGCTACAAAGCAAGGATACATCTCGTAAATTTATATTCAAATCTTCCACGTCTCGGCGGTTGCCTTACTTGTATTCCATACAAATGTCCCAATTGAACAATATGGCGATTTGATATGCAATCATAAACCTGAACGGTTTCACATTCAAAATAAATGGCTGCATCCATAAAAGAAAAACCGTTGTATACAAGCTTTTTTCTGCACAAAGAGAGGGACTCTTATACGAAGAGAGATCTATTTGATGCAGAGAGAGAGAGAGTGGGAGGCAACAAAAAGCTTTAGAGAGGCAGAGAGCGAGAGAATGTGATAGCAGAAAGCTATATCAATCAGCTGTTTCATTTTAATGAAAACCACCTTCAAATCTTACCATACCACGACTACCTCAAAGTAAGACATCCTTGTACCTACATTAAGTCACCTTGGTTCGATGCTATGAATGTTGTTCATTCGCAGGTCCTGTTGAGTTTGAGTTCGGTTATTTTTAAGGGGCGCTTTTTTTATCATCTGTATACACATGAATAGCTGTGTATATGTGAAGGCAGCACACAAATGCCAATACGACAAAGTTCATGTTCAGTTACCCGCTGATGATTGAAAGGACTTTTCTCCAGTCGAAAGTTATATTCTCGAGTGTGTTGACACGCCAACATTTTTTGCTTTTTAACGCTGTTTCTAAATCGAATCCTTTCATTTCTTCTATCTTTGCTTCTTTATACGGCTTTTTTTAGTTTTGTTTACTTTTTTTGTTTTTGTGTCTTCTCGGTTTCGGTTCGTGTTTGTTTGTAAATATTTTCGATTACGTTATGTTCTTGTGACTGAAGTTTAAAAAAAAAATATCAAAAAAAACAAAAAAGATGTTAACGTTTTGTTTAATTTCGCGGATAATTACTAAACAAGGATACAAATAAAAAAAGGACTTTTCTTTTATTTGAATAAGTTAAACGATTTTGTTGTCGGTTTTGTTTATATTCTGGATTAAGTCATGCAAAAGTAATCAAAACAAAGTATGTTTATTCCACTTGAGCTATTTTTATAACTTCATTATTGTTGTCGCCATCAATCCTAGCTGCCTATACGTATATCCTTTTTTTCTGCATTTAAATTTTTAAACATCCTACTTCACGATTAATCAAAAATCTCGTAGCGTAACCCTGTGGAACTCCCAAAAGGATAGACCTTCCTTGTCTCTATTGTATTCGCAGAGGAAAAAAAAAAGAAAAGGAATATTTTTGGTTGATCCTTAAATATTTAAATTAGCAGTAGGAACAGTGCAAAGTATATACTTTAATATATTTTTTTGTTACAACTAAATATAAGAAAAAGTGTGATTTAATGTTCTCTTCAAGGATAATCGGTAATCACATTTGTATTGTTGATGTTAAATTGAATTGAATTGGCCTTAAGTGCTACCGGAAATGAGACAACTTTTGATGGGCATCCTTGTGCCGCATGGGACGTAGAGAACAAAAGCAGAGAATCCATTCGTATAGAATCAAGAGCCGGTAAAAGTACACGAGGCATTGTTTGTGTGTCACATCCAATACACGAAATGTGTGTGTGTGTGTTTTGTGCCAGGATGTGTTGTGTTGTTTGGGGAGGTGGCACTGTAGACAAATTGTTTTGTTTTGAAACGAAACTAGGAGTTTCTCTCGTTTTATTTGTGATTGACAAGTACACTAGGTAGCTAAGGAATCGATTTTAATGCGAAGTGATGTCTGCACAGGACATTTTGATATAGTACAATCGAACTTCAGCTGATTGATATTCGATAGAGGTAGCTATCCATGTTCGGTGCGTGTGTTTGGACTGTATGATGTGGGACAAGTGATTAGTTTCAATTCTTCTGAGTGAGGGAAGACACGCTGGAATCCTCGTAAGACAAAAGAATCCTCCCAAAATGTGATGAATTTTAAGTTAGTCGAGGCAAAAGATTACCATATTGACAGAAGATTTATATATTTCCTGCCTCAATACGAATGTATGTATGTGTGATTGGTTTGATTAACTAATATCCTGAAGGGTATTTTCTGTATAATCCATGAGTGGGTGCTAAAAAGTTTATAGTTTCACATAAAAGAATGGGTATTATCCGAAGAGTGAAATTTTATTTTTCAATGTCCTAGATACCCTTCGAAAACTCATCATGTGTACTAGAAAGTGATAAAGTTTATCATACGAGAGAAAGTTTCAGCTCGGTCAATAACTTTACGAAGTATTTTTGAGTTGGGTGGTGTGATATATGCCTTGAGGGTTAGGGTAGAAAACTTTTGCAGTTCTGGAGTGTTTGGGAGTGCATTGTTGCCTCAAGGGTGGGAAAGGATCTGTCGTATATTTGAGGTAAACCTGTTTTATAGGTGCTAGGAGTTTTCCAAAACAAAGTTTGTGCTCTGTTATTATTTCGAAACGTGGTGCATTACTATGATTGTAGTGTGGTAACGTTAGATAGATAGAATATGGAGAAGAGGGTGTTTATGAGGACTTAATTGGGGTTTGTTTGTACATTTTTTTTATCGATGTATGCATTGTACTCTTAATGGATTTTAAAGACAGAAGGTGGCTCTTCATATTTATCGACTAATTCTCATATAGAAAGGGCATCCTTCCTATGCCATATGGACCGTCTCTACAAGTGAATCGACATAAGTTTCTAGTCTGTTGTAAGGCCTATTTGTTAAAAAAACGTTTTACAGATCTGGCAATGCTAGATTTTTCAAATTTTCTGAAAATTTAAACTAATGTTAACCACGTGACGTTGTATGACATTTGACACTGAGTTGAACTTTAATTGCTTGCCATCATATTTTGCTCATTTCATAGGCCTTCAAAGAGATTCTAACTTGTCGATAAATCTAAGAAATAGAGTAAAAAGTAAAAAGTAAAACTACTTTGGATAGATAGGTCTTGATTATGTTTGGATTTAAATCACAGGCTTACTTAGGCCAAGGTAGATGTATCTTATGCATATTGTGCATTAGTAGCTCCCGACGTACTTGGGTATGCAACGATTCATGTATATCTTGAAAGTGTTGTCCTCCAGGTAGAGTTTTCCTGATCAGACTTCCTATGGACTGGTCTTAACTGACTGGGTATAATCGTACGTGTATCATGAGTTAAGTTAAAAAAAGGGAAGTCCTTGTTCACTTCACCTTATCCGTACAGTACATATGTATATTGGAGTAAAAACATATGTGGGGTTCTAGAATCTATGTGGCATATTAAATAGAATGAGCTACAGAGCACCCCAGTAGCATAGTTTCACTGCAGAGCCCGACACTATCACTCGAACTGTACTATGTACAGAATGCCTTATGCACGTGGATTTGTTTGCTCGCGAGCAGGTGCGTGCTTTACAAGCAAGCTCATGGCGCATTGATCTTTGTGGGTTTGGCACGAGAGTGATGTGCTGATGAATTTTTTTTAATAGTAAAGCATATACAAGTTCCTTATGGAACTTGAGAGTGCACATTGCATTAGTGTAGATCAAAATATTTTCAAAAAGAATGGATAGAACCAGTTGCTTAAATCCTGCCGTTTTCATGGTCTCAAACGAGTTATCATAATTATTGACTTTCTGACTCGGTGGCATATACGTAATATTTCTACATTTTCTAATTTTTGCGCAATTCAATACATTTGAACCAACTCGCCGGGTTAGTTATGGGAAGGACTCCAACTTGGATTCAGGTCAAATCAGGTTGGTTCGATATCATTGGATGTTTTTTCTTTTAAAAAGGAGGCTAGCTATAAGATCTGCGAAGCATCTAAACGTTTCATTTCGCCGTTCATAGGCTTCAGTTGGCCTTCTCTGTCTTGAGATAATTGACTTATTGATTACATTGTCCCTTGATGTGCTGTGACTCAGAGATTATTGCTTTGGACTGGTGTTAATTGGTTTCAAGTTCGAATTTCAGAAAATACCTCTTGCAATCAACATTCTAGAATAGGTACTACTGTCATCAGAAGGCTTCTCCAAAAAGTCGTCTGCCACAAAACTATGAGTCCATATTTTAGAAATTACTGCGATTTGTAATCTTATAAAATTTTTGGTAAAAAAGCAATGCAATTCAGTAGATCTATGTTACTCGTTCAAATTTGAGAACGAAATCGTTTCGTTTCAAAAGTGATTCGTTCATTCCAATGAATCATTCATTGTCAGAGACAAACAAATTCTGCTAACAATAGAGGGATGGGGCTATTCGTGAAAAAATTCAACTCGCGACATAGACAGCTAGTACACTGTAGACATGAATATTTCTGGTAATTCATTTATTCAATCATTATTCATTTTGATTGCAGTACCATCACTTTACGTATTCAACCGATGAATTGAAAATAACAACAAGAAATGCCATATGGTATTAGATATCATCTTTTCAAACTCAGTCTGGGTAGTGGAACAAGTTTTGGCTTAGTAAAAATATAGATTGTTAAAATTAATCTCCACCTAAATATTAAGGGTTTTCTCTTTCCTTTTAAGACAATGCCACTTAAGAATCTTTTTCTGCGTTTCCATTCAATCGCGCGCTATGAGTTTACGGAAAACGCGACCAAAAAGCAAAAAGCGACCTCCAAAATGTTGCTCATGTGATAACAACATCAAGTTGAGCGAACAATTGGAGGCGCGACCATTTTGAAGCTCGTGTGGCCTTATTTAAGTTTTCATAAAACCTATGAATTCAAAGACTATTCGCTTGATTCGGAATGATAAATTAAAAGAAAACTAAACGCTTTGTAAATTTTTGCAAGAAAAAGAAGACGCATTAAGAGTTTAAGCTAGCGCATGGAATAATTTAGTTAATTATTATTTAGTCCTTTCAGTAAAGCGTTTTGTCTTATTTATGTTTTTGTAGCGTATACGTGACTGTTTTTTAATTTATTCAGATGTCTGTGACCCTTTTTAATGGTCAGATATTTTGGGTTTTTTCTTTTAGGATACGGCATCATTACCATTGGTTTTTGTAATGGTTAAACGAGGAAGAGGTTATAAATTAATCAGCTTTTGATGTGTCCTTTCACTTGAGTAGACATTTTCTCCAAATATTTTCTACATCTTGTTTCTTTTTCAACATCTTCCACTACAGTAGCTGTATATTAACTAACAAGCTAACGCTTTAAAGTAGATATCGAAGGATCATCCTTCAGTTCTCGTACTTGTAGAGTTTTTAGTTGACAGGGGTTCTAAATTGTTCAAAGCATTAAACATATTTGTCCGTCAGAAATATAAAATATTTTAAAAAGGTTATTAAACATTTTTCAAATAAAATTCTTCGTTTCTGTCACCTGTCACCTCGCTTAAAGTTGCGTAAGAGTTTACTCAAAAGTTGAAGTGATAATATTTTTGTGCAAGAGTACACATAGCACCCTTGTTAAGAATTTCCTGAAAATATTTACAAACTTTGTCTTGACTTTCTTAAATGCAAATGTTTACTCCCTCCTAGTGTTTACTACCCATGGTTTCGGTAGTGTTACCTATGGTGATGTCAACAGCAATACTTGTCTGTTTCGTGCTGCATGAGTGCTCTTAAAGTGCGCGAAGATTCAGATGAAATAAAAAAAATTTCTTCTAAGTTTCACCATAAACCATGACTAGCAACTGAAAATCAATTTGCGTTGAACCATGTAATTTGAAAATTTTTATTTTACCACACCAAAAGGAACATTTTTACTTGGCGCACTTCACAGGGAACACCCTCGCTCCACGTGCAGCATTTCCTTTCATTTTTACTCGCACATCAATGTAAATTTTTTGCCATCCCCCTGAGTTCACAGAGAGATTCAATCAAAGTTGCAGATATTTTTAGGCAACAAAATTGAAAAGAATATGTGTGTGGCTGGTTCCCCCTTCTTCTGATGTTCATACACCAAGTGCTTGAATCAAAAATTAAAGATTAGCTTCAATTGGGAGCAGTTGATAAATTACACAAGTCGCTTCCTTGACACTTTTATGGATATTAAAAGGAGTGCAGGTTTGTCATAACACCTGAATGCATAATGTGCCATAAATTTGCCAAGTCGTAAAAAGTATGATGGTGCACCTTGGACCTCTACGTGATATCTGCAGTGCGCTGTTTTTCATCTTCTGCTTGCAAAGCTGTTTTTCCTCCTAATGTCCAAGTCATCACTCTTGATTAGAGTGCATTATTGGCTCTTTAATGGAGTCGTATTTAGATAATAAAAACAGTTTACTGGAGCATTAATAACAGACAAAGCTTAACATTTTACTGGGCAATATTTTAGGTGATTTTTAAACTTACTTACCATTTAAGATCATCGAAACTTTATTTCACTTTATCACATTCTTGTTTTAATTACAATTTTGAATTTGTTCAGCTTTGCTTACCTGAGTGGGTGGCGTGGCTCAGTCGTTAGTGCGGTGGTTCCAGACTCAAGTCCCAGAAAATGCCATAAAATTTTTTTTTCGGACTCATCTTTTGAGAGCGTCTTACGGTCTTCTTGATGTTTACAGCTTCTGCAGAAGGCATTACAAGAGATGTCCAGTCTTTGGACATGCCTTCCTATAGCACAGTGCCCAAAGAGGGTGTTTACTATTTTGGAGAGGGTTGCTCTCTTGTGTTTCAGAAGTACGATGGACCTAGTTTTATTTAGCGTGGGCCAGAGCAGTCTTGCAGTGTTACGGTGGTGGAGCTATTGCCACCGCATTAGCATGGATAAGGTATCCATAATAAGACTTTGGCGTCGATGTCCGTGACGCTTATGCTGTTTAGACCTGAGGATCCTCGTCGGCCTAATTCGTCAGCTTTACAAATCCCTGGTATGTTACAGTGACCCGGCACCCAGCAGAGGGTTAGGTTGTACTCTAAGCGGGATTCTTTTACTGCCTTGGACCTCGTTGTGCTGGATCGGAGGGATTTGATAGCCGCTTTGCTGTCGTTGTATATGATAATATCCGATACTGATACTGCATTAACCGCCAGCCAGTCAGGAAGGCTGAAGGAGAGGTGAATGTCCAGATCCTTTGACAAGATTCTAGCACCGATTCCTTCTTTGGTTTTGGAGCCATCAGTAGAGATTGTCAGAGATTCATGGTGAAGGACATCCCGTTGTGTCCATTCTATTTTATTGGGTATTAACCATTTGTAGCCAATGTTGAAGTTGTGTTTAGTGGACAAGTGGTCGGTGACCTTTGGAAACAATTATAATTACCTAAAACTACGCTAAAGAGATTGTATAAGTCCTCTAGCCTCTGTTCTTGAGATTCTTAGCTAGTTGCTTAGTCCCACTGGAAACAACAGGCAAAGATAGGATATAGAGGAAGCAACATCGATGATTGCTTTAATCATGGCTCTTCAGGATGTAAACTAAGTGGCAAACGCCACGATCGATATACACGGTGATGGTAAGACCTATTTTCACATATGGTTCACTAGTATGGTGGACGGTACTTGAGAAGCAATATCAGCTTTCAGACCTCACCAAAATCCAGAGGGCGGTATGCATCGGTTTCATGGGATCAATGGAAACCGAGCCGACTTTCATTCCGCTTGATATTTATTTTAGAAGTCTGACAGTCAAAACTGCTATAAGATTGAGAGAAAGCCGATTGTAGTCATCAAACTATTCTGTCAGAAACGGGAGATTACCAATGGATGAACCCGATGCTAGCATTCGAAAGAATTCTTGACAGAATTTACTGAAAGAACTGGAGAACTAGAAGAAAAAGGAGTTGGCGTTCTCTACTAACGACGGTTCTAAAATGGACAGTGGTGCATGAGTCGGGACTTATTGTTAAGCACTAGGAAGGCTATTTCAAGCCGAAGGTACTATCTTTCCACTATTGTTGGAAAGACAATAACTGTCTATATAGACAGCCAGGCAGCCATTAAGTCTCTGGACTGCTATAATAAGGTCGAGGCTGGTGAGAAGCTGCAAATCCCTTTTAAACGAGATATCCAGAGTAAATACGGTGACCCTCTGGGCATATGGATATCGAAGGAAACGAAAGGTTAAAAATAAAACCGTTGTTAAGTCGATTTAAGGAGTTATCGCTTGTAGCCACTGACATGGCACATCTAGTACAAAATTCTTATCATGTTGTCTACATAAATTAAGTCCTCCATTCAGTTTTACGTTAAATTACAATGGAAATAACGCATCTCTAATTTATGAAATTTAAAAATTAAACTCTCCAGTTTTAAATAGGGCATATATGTAACCTTTCTTTCTACTAAGAGATATGTATACTTACTCGTAAGCACTTACGTTGTGTTATTACGAAATAAAGGAATAGAAAACGTGGCATTTCTTTCGAGCATAAATGGCATTCTATTACCTTTTCTGCTGGAATTTAATTACAGGTCATATTCATTATAACTACACTCTCAACGTGTACTTATGTATGTCTGTTAAAATATAAAACAAAATGTGTTTTCTTAGTAAGATACTTCAGTAGATAAAGATGTCCTATACGTTTTCTCGAATTCTTTTCAAGTGTCTACGTAGTACCTAAGGACACATAATAGCATTCTCTGAGGTAATGTAATTTTATTGACTCCTCCCTAAAACATTTGACGAAATAAAATGCTTCGCACATGCTAAAATTGAGTGCTACAGTATATTTTCAAATGTGGAGGTCTACTTCACAAGTATTCATAAGTGAAGAAGTCTTAATGCGCGCCAAGCAAAGTACATTCACCTTGAGGTTTATGGAAAGTAAATGGTCGAATGTATTAGTATGTATGTCCTTTTAATTTTCTTGGTAACTTTGTTAAAAGTTGACGCAATTTTTTATAATGATATGAACGATTTCTATTACTACTTAAGTCACTTATGGTTTACTAGTTGGCTTCTGCTTGCTTCTTTGATGTGCCCTTTAACCATAGATAAGGGAAACCTGCGAACCATTTCAGTGGTAGGTAGACAGGTCCCGGAAACCTTATTATATGAGAGTTCTGTTGATCACTTGCATGCTCCTTTACTAGTTTCAAGGATATGGCAACTTACCTGCTCATTGCAGTTTTTCTATCAATAAAGTCTTAGTACTAGATCATAACGTGTGGGCATCTATTTATGATGCTGAATTAGGTGACAATCATGGATGCAGATATACACAAGTGAATACGAACTAGGTTAGGTTAGGTTTGTGGGTTGGCAAAGGAAAAGAAGTATCTCCGTCGTACTCATGTCACCCATAGGGGGGCTTAGAAAAGTACCCCTTGCCCATTTAACCCATAATTATTTGTAACAACAACTCCTGATGTTCTGATGAAGTTCAATAACATGTCGGTATTGGCGTTGGAGAGTTCTCCAAGATCCTGAAAGAAGTGTTTGCCGAGGAATTTGTAACTGGAGTGTTGGAGTCCAGGGCACTGGCAGAGGAAGTGGTTAGTGTCCTTTATAATATTCTCTTCGCCGCATCCTCTGCAGCGTTCTTCTTCCGTCCGACGTAGTTTCTTTAGGTGGTACCGCAGAGTGTTGTGACCCGTGAGTATCCCCACGAGCATGGGCATGGAACGTCGTAGTTGTTTTGCAGTTTTGCAAGTATCTAGAGACTACCAGCTCAAGTTCGCCTCTCTCGGAGCCAGTTTCCCTGCTTCAATCCTGAGAACGCAGAGCGGGGTGCTTATGGAGAGGTCATTCAAGTTGGTCCAATGAGGCTTTTCGGGACACCCTCATGCCCTGTGACTTTGTGCTGTTTTTCAAGAACCTTAAGCTCTTCGCGACAGCACTTCACAAGCTTGGATTTTATTTCTATGGTGGTAATTGCTTTGATAGCTGCCTGAATGTCGATAAAGAAAGTGATACCTTCTGGCGGTATTGTGATTGATTCGCATCTCCGAAGGGCACACACTAGAGCTGTATCCCAGCCGCATATCAGAATAAATTCAATCGTAAGCATCCTTTTCGAAGTCTTTGGTGAAGAGTGAGGCCCGGTAAGGATCATCGTGATGTAACTTTAATGTAAAATTGAAGAATAATGACTAAATTTATATCCTTCAGGTCTGAAAGCGGCTGTCTTATTATCTAATTAGCCAGAATGTATTGTGAAGCTATACATAGTTCCTTTGTAAGTGATTACCATTTTATAAGCTGGAATTAAAATCCATTTGAATAGAAGGAAATTCATAATTTTTAATCTTTCACTCACATACCATACTGACCTACGGATATTTTTAAAAGCCAAGCATTCTAGAACACTCGACAAAAAGGCGTGTATTCTCTCTCCAATATGTTTCTACCTCTATTGCCTGTGAGTAGTATTCTTTGATTATATTTGTTTGCCTTTAGCCTTAGTATCGCCAGATGCCACACGAAATAACTACCTTTGGAAGCAAGGTCAACCATTCATTTTGCCACATGGGCACCTGCCGACTTTGAGATTTTTTTATTTTTCTTTCTATGGATGACAAAGTGATGAAAACGTGTTTCTTTTGACCTAAAATTGGAAAATTTGTAGGTCAGAGATCGAAAATATTTCAGCTTTTATAAATGATTGCATGGACTAGTATTCCCATAAACAATCTATGGTGGTGGATGTATTTATTTATGAAAGCAGTTGCTGCTCACTATGTCGACTGATGGTCTATGAACAATCGGATGAAAATATTGTAAAATGGCGAAATATTTGAATATACAAAATGGTGACATTTTCAATGACTGACTGCGCTAAATGTCTGACGATAGAAATCTCCAACCATTATGATGCATTGATTTATTTTGTCACGTTACATGTTTACAAAAAAAAATTAATCGGCGATGCTTACTGTGCTAGAATTTGGATTGTTTTGTTTATTTTAATTTGTATGCAATGCAGGGCGCTATTTTTACAATCGCATGTGGTTTGATGCGTCGATTCTATTTGAATACATAATATTTGAATATAGTCGACGGGTTTTCATATATTTGTGTGTATCTCTCTTCTAACAGTCAACAAAAGGAATAATTATGACGAAAGGATTCTTGGTAGAAGATTAGATTTGAAATTCTAACTGAAGAGATGAAGGTTACATGAATCCATGGTTTAGTTTATTGATTATTCATATCGACGTGGTTCGCAGATGATGTGTTTTATTGATGAAATACATAGATTATGAAGCAAGTGAAGGTATCACTGTTTGGCGTTTTTCTTACTTTATGCTTTCATAGAAGGCGCTATGAATTCTAGGGTTCTAACATTTTGTGAGTATTCACAGGACCTTGGCACTATATAAATACGGCCTTAGAGAAATGTTTTATCAAATTCGTGTGTTTTCGAATGTTTGAGATCTTAATCTATACTTACTGTCATTAAGAAGAAACTTATTGACACTTTTTTGTTTTGTTAGTTTTGACTAATTCTGCTTTAGGAAGGTAGTCATTTAATTTTATCTTTTCTACTAGATTCGAGGAATAATCAACAAATCCCCTAACATCCTCCTCATTGGATTGGTATCTGGGTCTGGAGCTGAAAACTCTGGTCCAAACTACAAATTATCTATTTCCCTAGGAAAAGCAACCATAATCTTTCAAGCAGAGGTCCTCGCTATCGAAATCACATAATAACATGTTTTCTGACAGTCAAGCAGCTTGTTGCACACAATAAAGTCATACTAATTTGGGTCCTTGGACAAGCTCCATTCATTGGTCCTGAACCTTTTTTGGGTTACAAACTAACCAGATAAGGACAGAGCTCAATAGGTGGGAACTTCAAGAAATGCTGTCATTGCTCTCCAATTATCATCTCAAGAAAATGGCCCTTGTCCAATCGGACACGTGTCGTTTATATTTTGAAGACACAGAAACAGTCTACCATATACTGGGTGAATGCCCAGCCATAGCTTAAGGACTTAAGGACTTTAACAAAGCCTTCACATCACTCTCTAATGTCTCCTATGCTTCAGCTTCATTAATGAACTAGACTTCAGCTAATTGCATACAATCTTGCTAGGGAATAGCGACCACATGTCACTGCGACCTGAATAGATCTTTTGTGAGTTATCACTTACTAACCTTAAAAAAAAAACTTACCTCACTTTTAGTAATCCTTCAATTTCATACCCTGTGCTAACACAATTGAAGAGACAAATAGAAAAAGGTCCTATTTGTGTCATTACTCATATTTGGAGGTAGGCGTAGATCACGGCATTTGAAAAACTGAAATGTTGCGTAGACTCTGCTTCCACTAACCTCTTCAATTACCTAAAAGTTAAGCTAATGGCTTGCTTCTTCATCAATAAGTTTTACATATGACTCAATGTCCTTTTATTATGCCAGAGTCTAGTTGCATGTTACAGCGACTAAGGCATATGAATGTCTTCTTATTGTATGCCGACCATTGTCTATATTGAATGTGTCAGATTGGATCTGGTCTAAATTTATTAGCGTAAGAAACCTTAAGGGCAAGGATAGTTTGTGAATAATGCCCGCAGCGTGCTTTTATGTGCCTGGTATCCAGAATAGGGTCACCAAATTGGTTCTTTATGAGAGATAATTCTTGGAATGTTTTCTCAGCATCCATCGCATTATTGCAGAATCCAAAGTCTCAAGGGTCTAGGTAGTCTAAGTAGCCAGCTTACCTTCCGATAATATTATTCAGTTCTTTTAGGTAGATCAAAGCCAGTTCCTCTTTGTTGGTAGCTCGATTCCTTTGGGTCAAGAATTGTTGTATCAAAATGGATGCTTGGAGTCATCCTTACTGCCTTGGACTCATCCTAACTGCCTTGGAGTCATCCTTACTGCCATTAAATACTAACCTATACTTAAAGCAGAATGAAAGCAATTCCTAGCATTGGATTGTTCTTGTTAGCGATGACGCTTAAGCCAGGTAGATTAGAATGGTTGAAAATATGGCATAGGTCATACGGTTAATGATAAAGTTTTTAGGACAACTTTTTGAACGTAGGAAGAAATGACCCTCGAGTTTCGAGTTTCTAGGCAATTGGCACTTCTCAAAACTTTAGAAGCTGCATCCGGAAGACTTTTGCGAGCCTTAACAAGCAGAACTGGTACAACATGTGAAAGTCGTGGAAGGCTTAAGCAACCGCATCTAGCTTCTTCAGGGCACTTCAAAACTTTTCTTGCTTACTGTAGTTCTTGTCTTGTCATCGCTTTTAAAAACCCATCAAACAAAGTTCTGTTCTGCTTTAATGAAGTCATCATTCAAAAAATATGTATGGTGCCTTCCGTAACTGGAACAGTCTATTTCTGGCTCAACTAATGATTGGCGCCCTATTTTTCACAGTCAATAGACATTGTTCCACCTCAATAGGACGATTGAATTGCGGCAGAAAGAAAGTTATTTTTTTAATTTCCTTCAAATGTACTCAGAACTCGAATTTGTTCGTTCGGGCGGATTTTGAACATTTAAATTTATTCTGTTCCATTTATTTCGTTTATTAAATTTCATTGACCTGGCTCAGGAGTTAAGGCTATCAAACAGATTGACTGACATGGCTCAACCGAATTTACTATTAGTGGGTCTATCTTTATTAAACATATCTCTATGTTACAAACTATGTGTTAAACTTCGTGTGGAGAGACAAATGTGAAACAATATTGACAGTCTTTCCTTAAACTTGTTTTGAAATCTTACTGTATAAACATAGTAAGTGGTACCTAATTACCCATTTTATTTCGTAGAAACTCCATGCAGTAGGTCCATCAAGAATTCACATATCCACTTAAGGCTAATGCATGCTTTTCTTATTACTGGTAATCCCTTCTAAGTACTTTTTCTCGAAAATACTTAGCAGTTGTAAACGAATTTGTATGAAAAACATATAATTTATTCCATTGCAAAAAAAAGTACCAAAGGTTGACGGTATAATCCGAAATTTTCCTCGCAACCTTTCACACAAAGTCATTCTTCGATAAGCATCCATAAGCCGAACGTCGCTCCTTCGGAAGAAAAAAAAATTCCCTTTGTAACCAGATTTCTACGACACAAATCAAAGCTCAACCGAATACCTCTCCTAATTTGAAAGGATATCATCTCCCTTAAGAAATCCAACCCGCCAGTGCGAATCAATTTAGATATATCCTTTTTCTGAAATATTACAAAAATATTCTCAATGATTCTATTACAATCTTAAGAATTGTCACAGCAGCTGTCGATACAAAAAAGAAAAAAAAAAAAACACCAAGGATGTAATAAATTCCATTCAAGGCATAAATAATATGACAAGAGTAAAACAAAACAGCATTAGTGCCACAATAATGGACTCTATGTCAACACAAAATAAAAAAAAAAAACATCCCAAAAAAATATTAATGAACATAAAACCACATCAAAGCACACAAAGGAAAATAATCGATAAAAAGGAAGTGAAAATAGGTACGTTAATAAATAAAGGCAAATGTACCACACTATGATGGATCTTGTGTTGAAAAAGTAGAACAAATAGAATTAGCCAAAATAATGGTCCCGGCTTACGCAATATATTGCCTCACCTTTTGACAGCAACAATGGTGTAATAAAATTAACATATTACGCATTCATTTTGTCACATACTTACTGTCAGAGGGCGGAGAGGGTAACTATTGACATGGCAAAAAGAAAGTTTAACAAAACTGAACAATTTTCCAAGGCGTCCTTCAATAAAAACCCACCACTAGTCGTAAAAAAACGCAGAACTTTAATGCTCATGTTATCGCATAGGAGAATGGGGCTTAAAGTCCTAGAAATAACTGCAGAGGAGGATACTCATTCTGAATTATTTTAAAGGACATTTAAAAAAAAAAAAAAATACGAATATGGTTGAATGACTTTGATTACCCTTGTTTTTACGAGGGAAGTTTTCGTATCAAATAGGTCCTTTTAAATTGCGCAATTTTCTCCTTGAAGGGTGATTCAACATCCTGTATGAGGATAAAATGAGTATTTCATTGCGTAGAATTG
This sequence comes from Chalcosyrphus nemorum, assembly GCA_949716465.1. NCBI lineage: Eukaryota > Metazoa > Arthropoda > Insecta > Diptera > Syrphidae > Chalcosyrphus > Chalcosyrphus nemorum. The sequence goes on along the minus strand of OX454332.1, from coordinate 29,643,248 downwards.
ACTGTTGGTTGGATGATTTCGTTTACGATTCGTTTATACTAAGCCAAGCATGGATTATGAACCCGAAATAACCAGCAGCTGACAGCCGAAATAGGCATCCTTATGGTCGGCTAATTTTTAATTTAAAACCAAAATAGAGTCACAACTATTGCTATTGTTAGAATGTTACCTTCTTGGAGTGGGCTGACATTTGCATTTGACTTTAGTCTTTTGATATCCTGCTCCACTGTTTAGATGAAGGGCGCTCTACCTCGTATCTCGTAAGGGTAATATTTGCATGCAATTAAATTATAGCCACAAGGCGGAGGACTGCTGTTGCAAGTGCTTCGTAGAAGACCACCAGGATTCACTCGGGCAAACTCGCAGCTGTCATGCCAACCACGTATCTTTTTCTTTTGCATACTTAATTGGAAAAAAATGTTACGTATACGCCCTACATCTGGTGTATTGACATATTAACAGTCATTCGATTTATTCATTTATGAGTTTTAAGGTAGAAAAAAGGTTACATGATGGATCGCTCTCTGAGTTATGGCCAGAGAAGGAGTTTGTATTTTATTGCAGATGCTGTAAGGTTTTATGAATTTATTTTTTCTAGAATTTTTAATTAAATGAGAAGGAAATATTTCAATGAATGTGTTCAAAAAAGGGCTTAAAAAACTTACAAGGAACAATTTTTTTTTTTATGCTCAGGGTAGTGCATACCCATAGAATTTAAGAGCAATGCTTTGGTGCATATACTGGTAGAAAAAACAGGAGGGGTTGGGTGGAGGGAGAATTTTGAACAAAGGAAACATTTTGCATGGTTCGTCCTGGGAGGTACTTGTATAGTAGTGTAGTTAATGATAATTTAATGAGCACGCTGTGTATAACGAGAGTTTTGGAAAAAAACTAGCAAAAGGCTAAATATAGAAGCTTACATCTCTTGAACAGGTTGTGTTTAATTTTTTTTGGTTTTGGTTTCATAACAAAGGAAGCATGTAGGTGGTACATCCTGGAGGCTTGCAGGTACAACATGCTTGCAGAATGTTGGTAAAAATAATGAAATATGTAGCAAACATTTTCATATATATTCATTCGTGCTGAGCTTATAATCTGCAAAAAACAGTTTGAAATAAAGTAAAGGGTGTTATAAGAAATGAAGGTCCTAAGGGTTGTATATACTCTCTCATGGAAGGCCAAGGCTTTTTGGACAAGTTTTTACATAATAGAGGGATTAAAGCCTGATTATTGCGATCAACTTTTATGCAATTAATAGGGAAGTTAGTTAGTCAATTATGAGATCAAAAGAATTCATTAATGGTAGACCAGTTTTCAACATCTAGTGTATTTTGTTATACAGGATTAAATTTAAATTCCAGAATAATCTGACTCAACAAGTTCATTTTACTACCAAGGCAGAAGGCTTCGTTTGGTCCTCTGATGAGGAATTAATGTGTTAACTATGTTGTTTTAACAATCATCGATTCGATTATAATTGGGTGGCTAATTTGCTGAACATACTGTACTTTATTGCTCCAATGCCATTGACAGTAAGTCTTGTGTAAGTCTAGTCCAGGTCTATTCATAAGGGTTTGTCAAACAATAGCTTAGTTCAGTGACTCTGTATTGTACTGTACTGTTCAGTCCAGCACATGATTTTCTCTATTACTTTTATGGTAGAATATATGCTTGATATTCTTGAGAAGTGTCAAGCGAAAATTGTTTGACAACTTAATACTATTGACTGCTAATGGAATGAATGCCTTGACTTGTTGAACAGAAGGTTCTAATCTGTTCTGATAGTTTTTACAAACTTGTGCTGTTATGTTCTGTGCTGTGCTACTCTTCAGTCACTGAGTAAAAATGTCAAAGAACTGTCAAATGTGACCTACATATGTTATGGCTTTGCATCTTGCAAATGAAAGACTATTTACTGTGTTTTTTGTCAGACTTGATGCACAAATGGAAGATATTGAACTCGACAAGAGTTCGATTGATGGCAGGGGGCTTGAAATTGGCTGAACATAGTAAACTAGCTCATCTATTCATGAACTCTTTTAATAGTGTAGGAGAGCTTCTGTAAAAGTGGGCATTCGATGGTGTTTTGTTGCATACGAGCATGGAGAATATTTGGCTGAATAAAGTAAATACGTGGGACACTGATCTTTCTTAAATATTACAAGAGACAATAATTGGTTAGTGTTTCTACTAGTTCCGTAATTTGAGATCAGTTTGTCCAATGAATCCATTCCCTCCTTTGCGGCAGTATCTGAACGATATCTCAGAGGCCAAAAAGGTGACCCTCTCTTGGGTGCCTGGCCAAATAAAGTTGACCGGGAATAAGAAGGCGGATGAACTGAAAAGGGTCACATCTAAACTCCTTACAGGCCCTTCTTGAGCACACCACACAAACATAGACAGTGAGTCCTACGAGGAGGCTAACAAACGATGGTGTCGATTAGAAGTCATAGGGACGAAGAGGAAATAGAATTCATTCATCACCTACTGTCCAGCATTGGCCGTGAATTCATACAAATACCTGGATGATTTAGGTGAGCGGCCTAATGGGCTTAGGTTCCTATCAATCTTTGGGTAGAATGGACTCATAGTGGTCACAAGGACACCCATATATGTACATAACCTAACCTAACTTTGCGGCATTGCTATCCACAATGATCTGTGGTTTCTACTTTACATCATAGTTAACTTCTTTAGAGCGGTGGAATGTCCCTAGAATGACAATATATGTATTTGTTTAGGTACGAGTATATATGGTACCATAGATGTTACTTGCGTTCGGAAATGTCAAAATTGTTTTTGTTTTTTAACTTCTACAAGGAGAATGGATGTTTTATTTTTATTTGTACAGAACATAGTATAATAGAAGCAAAATTTGACCGAGTTCATAAAAAGTCAAGAAGTCGGCGATTTTTGCCTTGAAATCCTTTCGCAAAGATCTGGCACCAGTTTATTTATTTTGGTACTGCTTTTTGTTCCTTCTCAGTATTCAGACATAACTATTTATTCTGTCGCGTGGCACCTCACTTTTCTGGTTCATTAAACATCTACTGTCGAAATGGACATTTTCCACGATAAGCCTCCAATTGTCATCAATCCCTACTCATTCGCATGGATCGGTAATATTTCGACCCATTTTGCCTAACATATTTCAATCGGAACTTCTTACAGCTAATCGTGAGCTCATGTCATACTTTGAAGCAATTTACTGACATAGTATTTGATCTCGAGCTACGAATTCTCCAAAGATTTATACACCCCTGCTAACTGTTCGATTTTGTTTTCACCACAACATGATCTGATATTTCTGGACAGATATCCCTCTCAATTTATAACGCCAAATAACTCTCTCTCTTTCTGACATTGTCCTGCCACATTATAGAAAATAAAGGCTGAAACAATGTGTCATTTTGATCCGAGGGACCATAGTGTTATTTATTTTTTTTTATGATGTACCAACTACGTTAATACTAGTCATTAGTTGTAAAAGAATTGATTTTCGGTCAAAAGGGGCAACCGACTGATGCAGACTTACTCAGAGTTTGTTCGGGCTGTAGCTCAAACTATCCACCAGGGGAAGTTGTTACAAGAAGAGTCATTGATCCTTCGGGTTGGCATGATAATCTACCCAATAACCCATTTTACTTAAGCTATCCTGGACTACAAGGTTTAAGTTCTTAAACATAGAAAGCAGAGTGAGATGGTCGTCTTTCGGTTAAATTTTAAAAGGCACATTTTTTCGATAACAACCAAAACAGTATCCCGCCCAATGAGGTTCATTGACACTGATGTGATAGCAGCTTTCACTACAGGTTTGTCAGGATTTTCATGCTTTTGACCATGAGCCACGGGGTAGTAATGGTGCCATTAAAAGGCGTGCCTAAATCTCTTTTTTAGAGTTTTTCTTACCAATTCTAAGTCATGGTCTCAACTTAACATGGAAGCGATTCGAGGAGTCGGTCTATTTTTTTTTTAATTGAAAAATTGACGTCCATCAGACGAAGCTTTACTTTTTGACCATCAATACATCTTTGGATGACATCTAAGTAGTAGGTATGACATATGACATCAAAGGCCTAGAATACCTATTAGCGACTTGTCCTCACAAAACTGAATAAACATCAAATCACCGAGAAATAGAACAGCTTACCAAATCATTGATGTGTTGCTACTGAGTTCTTAATTCTTTTATAATCGAAAGGTCTTCATTTCCCGCTCAAGATTGTAATTTTTCCGCAACTCTTTTGCTAATAAAGTTCCCAATATTCATCGTTATATGACCTAGAAGGCATTTCACACACTTCTCTACGGATTTTCTGCCTTTTTGTGAAGCTCTGAAGTATTTTCTACCACTTTCCACTCTGCAAAATGGAAATCTCTTTACCATGAGTGAAATAGGTTATGTGTTCACTCCCCAACCTCTGAACCATAATTTCTTTATTTTCCACAAGGTTTCAGCACTCAAGTTAGTTAGAACTGCTAAATGGAATATAGTTCAAGGACTACGATGTATTATTCATTGTGGTAGCCTTCCTTAATGCGTTTTTATTTGCCGATGGTTATATTTATGTTAACCTCCTCCAGCTACCTAATCCATAATTCATAATTCATCCCTCTTTGCTCAGTTGTCTACCACTTGTACCACTCATTTCAACCACAATTCCCCACAATAGAACTTGTTTTATTACCTAATTACGCAGCATCTTCACACCATTCATTCGTCGTTGTGGTTTGAATCAAAGTGATGAATAGAAATTGGCAAAAGTAAATACCCGTAATCAATTTCCTTTGCAAATCTACTTTACTCTCGCCATGTTTTACATTTGTAATTACTTCTTCAAACACCTCCACCCACTTTGGTGTTTTGAGGAGAATCTACAAGTAAAATATCTTTGATATCATCTTGGGAACCATATTCATGTTTACTTTCATTTCGATTGGAAGAAGGTCCTTGCAAGAAGTGGGAGGAACACTTTACAACATGGGTTTGTCTTTGTCTCTGCTATGTTATAAATTTTGATTAAAATTGATTCATCTTGTTTGGGGGGGAGGCAGGAATGAAACACACATAATGAAGGATAAAGGATACTGGCCAACATAAAAAAGTTGCTGAATCATTCTCCAGAAAAACACATAAAAGTTTTGGAACTCTTATAGAGTGTCCTTCTTCAAGAATGTATTGAAATTGATTACCCTTCAATGAATAATCTTTTTTGTCTCATAAATCTTTGTAATGATGGATAAAAATAGCTCAACTTAACTATAAAAAAAAAACACTTGAAAGAAAATTATAAAATCAAAAGGATGAACATAATTTCAACTGAAAAAAGAAAAGAAAACAAACTCATGGACCAACTAATATGAAAACAAAGACAAACTCAAGTCTAAGTCAATAGAAAGCTTTAAAACTTGTTTCGAAAACATATCTCTGACTGCACATCATTTACCTACGCATTTCTGACTATAAACAAACTTTATTACTCAACATTTGTATACACAACAAAAAAATAACTCACTCCCCTAACCCACCAAGCACACATATGCACTCACAAAAGTGCTTAATAAACTAAAGTTTAAATTAAACAAAAAAAAAAAAAGAAAAAAGTGAAAAAAATGTCAGTGGATTTGAGCAGCCAACCAGAACCAACTATTTCCATAGTGACAACAGTTCCAACAGTCGCTCAGAATGGGGGTGAAATGGATGCCTTGCTCCTGGGACGCATTGGGGTAAGTTTTTTTTCCCCCTGTTTTATCCTTTTTTTCAACTCAGTATGTTTAATTAATTAGATTACATATTCATTCATGTGTGTATTGTAGCTGTTTGCATGGTATTGAAGTATATAATAATTAGACTCTTTAATTTTTTGTTTCAAAACTTAAACTAAAACTGTAAATTAAACTAAACTACTTGTAAAAAGAGGCATTTCATGGGAAACTAATTAATTTTTCAAACCATAAGGAAAGTTGGTCATGAGGTCGTTTTTGTTGTCAAAGGTAATTAAAAGGAACATGAGTTCAGTTGGTGTGTAGATTAATACGATTCGCTAAACAACATCATTGAAAGTGGGCGATATACTTATGTAAATACATAAACTGTGGTATGGAGAAAGAATATAGGATCGTTTCATATTTACTTGAATTTGAAACATCATAACTTTAAAATGGTAAGTTGTATTTGGCACTCTTTCCTGTTTTGTTTTTCTAGCTAACAGAAGAGCTGATCATCGGTGGTCAGTTTTATGGAGATTGGCGCGCAATATGGACATGAAGACTTCTCTCTAAAGGGGCGTCCAGACCGAGCGAAAGATTTCAGAAACATTTTAGAAACATTGCAAGAACATTGCAGACACTTTTCTGATCTATTTCGCTCGATCTGGATCATTTTCTGAAATGTTTTTTTTTTTAATTTTTACTTAATGCTGTTACATTATCAAGATTTTTCCAAAGTCATAAAAAAAACATAACCTGAGGCCTGTACCACAAAACTAAAAGTACTACAAGTACAAGTGAAATTTGACAACTGTAGAAACAACACAGCATCATTGCATGGTTTAGCAACATACAGGTGTCAAATTTCACTTGTAATTGAAGTACTTGTAGCTTTGTGATATAGGCCCTTGGCCATTAAAAACGAGGCAATGATTTAAATCTTGATACGAAGTTCAAAGAGCGCTTCCATTCACTAACATGTTTAAATTGGCTACAGAGTTTAGCAAGGTCTCAAGTGCAGCAGTTTGACTATCACTACAGCCACTTTTTTCTGTCATAGCAAAGGTCTTCGGCTGAAACCATCGATGAAAGCTGTTGCCGAAGTCGGTCCTGAATACCAGGTATAACTTTATACCTTTGCCGCCGCTGTTACCTTGGTGTCGTAGTATTAGACGGCTTATACATAAGGCCGAGTCATATCATAGGTGTCGCGCAGGATCATCAAAGCTCCAATGCGGCTCATATCAAAAGCATTTGAGGGTCGTCAAAAGAAAGTCTACAATCATGCACCATAATTAGGGAGACCGAAAGCCTCCCCTATTAACCCCACAGAAGATGTAGTGGCTACTGTGTGTCATTCATATTCCTTCATAAGGAGATTCGCTGAGTTCACATTTTATTGCCTCTCAAAAACGAATCTTAAGCTAGCTCCTGTTCGCATTCATTCCAAGAAATGATTATTTACCCTTACTGTATTTGGAAAATGCTATAAATGTTTCGATTAGTGCGTGAACTGCTTTTTTTCTGTCATAAAAAAAGGTAGCATTTGTTTTTTGTACTTGCTGTATTCTGGGTTTTCTATCAACCTTTTGAATCCAAAAAAGGCTCGTGAATCAGTTGAATATTTCACTGCATTTGTGAATACTTTGAATGAATGAATGCATTTAATGTACTACGCACTCAAAGATTCATGAAGACTAACACCATGATGATTCGTTTTAATTTCGTTTCGTAAAGTGAGCCTCGTTAACGAACGAACGTCTGTGTGCATGAGACTGTGAAAGGCTCGCTTTTTAGCAAATGAATGGATTCATCCAGTTCTCTGATACGCAAGAAAAATCATTATCAGAATAAGATGCCTCTTATTGTCCTGAGTTCAAAAATGCAAAACCTTTCAGAAACGTGTCTTAAATGTTTTTTTTTGTTTCTGAAATGTTTCTGAAGCGTAAAAAATGCTGCAAATGAGTGAGTAGACAATTCGATCATTCAATAAAGACTTAAATCAGAAATAGTTCGCTTAATATGTTCATACCCAATATGAATGCAACCAAATACTGTGAACTACAAACGAAGGAAAAATCATATGTAATTACTCTCAATAATTTGGACACGACCCAAAGACAGTGAATATTGAAACCTAACACCAACCCGAGTTTCAAATTCACCTATACAACTAGTTGGCGTTAATTCTACTCATGCTTATCTGCTTCCTTTAAGATTCAATTTATTTTGAAAGTAGTTCATGTACACCATCCAAAAAATACCCTTCCATGTTTCTCACTAAATTTATCCTATTACACGATTAATATTCATAGTAATTTTTTACTTCAGTATATTGGAGGAATGTCTACTAGGATCTTTTTTCATCCTCTTTCGGATTACGAACTTAAATTGATTTTCCTCCCTTCTTTGTACTTGTTCCATATTTGTTATCCTCTGTGCAAAGTATTATGCTTTACAGTTTCGGGTTGATATTTCCCAATGGAATAATGTATAAAAATGGGATTTTCATCCGATGGCATTTTTTACGTTCGTTTTTTTAGACGGAGGTGATTTTTTTTGTACATCTTGTATCGTTTCATATTTACTTGAACCTTGAGTGCATTTGAAGGTATTCCATGTAAACTCAATTATCCTCACAGACATGTTTTAAATTGATCATACTAACACCTATGTACGTCTGTCCAACTGCGACACATTCGTCCCTAAATTAAGTTACTTGAAGAAGTAAAGCACAAACTATCTCCTTGCATTAGAGTGAAACTTTTAGACCTGTCAACACAACTTTCTGTTTGGCTTTCGTTAGGAATTCAGAATTCTTTGAACTTGCTACAAACTTCATCCTTAAAGTAGAGAATGTAACTGTCATAGTCATAAGTGTCATTTATAAGTCCCCCTCATTTTGAGAAAGTTGCTTAACTAGAGTATAACATTGGAAACTTTTCAGCTGTGCGGTGGATGGGATTAAATTTTACATGTGACATGGGTTAAATGCTTTATTAATCAGGTTTCATGTTCACTGAGCCCAAATATAAAATGAAACGTTCCCTTTAACTGCGCATATTTTTAAATTCAATTAAATGATTTTTGATGTGAACAGGCGCGGTAATAAAATTTAATTCAACTCCAAGTGGATGTATAAATGAATGTTATGATGCCTAGCGGATGCATGATATATTTCATATGTCTTCTTCTCTTACGCATTTATTTCTGATTATTCAAAGGATGTCCAGTGATTCTTTGTCTATGAAGAGTGGAACAACACAGAAACAAAAACTCATTTACGTTTTCCTATACAAAGAACAGAAAGAAAAAACTATCTATGTATCTAGTGAGCTATATCTATTCAAGCAATTTTCTGCGAAACAACTCATTATGCAGGAAAACTGTAGAAACATAATCCCTGGAGCGTTAAGTTAATTATGAAAAAAATACTTACTTCAAGTCATAATTAACGAGTGGTATATAGTTTATGGTCATCAGAGCTGAAACAAGAAAACAAATTATATTCGCTGAGTAAATGTCCTTTCTCAAAGAAATGAAAATGAAAGAAAGCTTTTGTTCCAGAAGAATAGTTTCAGGGTTACTTCAATAATAGGAGGCAAGGACTGTAACACTCGTGTGTTCCTGCAATACCTTATTACTTTGAAGTTGAAACTCATCTGTGGCCACTTATTCCGAGAAACAGCTAGGACAAGTAGCGATATTGTCCACATGTACACCTACGCATATAATACATGAATTGGACAAGCACAGTGCTGCCAACCTTTTGTGCTTACATCATTGTCCTTTTCGCATGTCAATGATCATCATCTGTACGTAGGTTTCTGGAACCCGTCCCTCCATCCATATCAGGTATCGTGGATGTCTGTTGTTTGTTATTTCAGAGTCAATCAATCATGATTTTATTCAATTACGATACTTTGGATTGCATCTGAGATTCGATTATCAACCCGAAATCCACACTGGTTGTCATTGTATCCCTCAGTTGGTATTATTATCGGTCAATGACATGGAGTTTGACATCAGCTTGATCGATTATAGGTAATTATCAAAGACTCGAGTGTCCCTGTTCTCTTTAAATTTTGGAGGAGGAGGAGAATTTAAAGCCCAACCTCTTCATTTATCATTTATTGACTGTCTCTGTACTTTTGGTCCACTGTAATGCGGAGTATTTCTTTTCAATCAGCGGTGGCAGGTGCTGTCGCTCCTGGACAGTTTTGGCGTAATGAGCACAAAGCTAGCCGCGAACATGGTAATTTAACTTTTTCCAACAAATCTGATGAGCATTTCTTGTCTTCTGAGCTCTTTACTTTTTACTTTATGATTTTTTTTGTAACGTCATTATTTGAACCATGTAGATGTTGAACAGCGGTGTGAAACTCAAACTTCTTTGTGCTACTGTTTTGTTTGAAGTATCACAGCGGGCTATATAGGAATTGCCAAACTTTGACAAGTGATTACGACCATATTGTTAAGGCTACTTCTGTCAAATTGGCTGTTTTTTTACTTAATCTGTGTTGCCATGTCAACGTCTAGCGTTAAACAACATCAAATTACTGAATCGCTTTAAGAAAGTGGGACTTCTGTTTAAGCAACATTTCGCATTCGTGTCTGAATGAATGGATTCGCCAACAAGCAAAATTGTCGAATGAGGGACAATAATAATCCACACGAGATCCACAAAATTGCAATACATCCAAAGAAAGTCACTGTTTGGTCTGTATTTTGGATTGGAACTAATTTGGCCAGTCTATCACCATCAACGGCCAACGCTATCAGTCGATTGTCATAAATTTCTTTGACCCCAATAGGAGGATGTGGACATCGACGACATGCGGTTTCAACAGGACGGGCGGCGCTACGGATGAAATTGAAATTGCGCATGAACTTAGAGCATTATTGAATTGAATGTGATGGGTCACAAGTTGGGTCGTATCTGTGATATGCCTGATGTGGAGGCCCAAATTCTAGCTTAATTTTTCCGCCACCATGTTTCTTTGGCGTATTTGTAGATGTGTACCGAATCGAGTAGCATTGATTTTGTTTTCTTTAACCAAGTTTGTTATAAGGATTCCTACATATCTTGCACTCGGTTGTGTTTACTATCTTTCCTATCGACGAAGTATTTTGCTCTTAAAGCTGTCCAGGTTGTCCAGTGCTCAGTGCTAAAGAGCAGAACTGCCAATGTGCTGCTCTATTTTGACATCAATTTCTAATAGATTCCGTCTGATTTATACCTACCTATGAACTCAAGTCAAGAGCTTGGAGAAGCTGTTTTCAAGCTGCACAGAGCATCGTCTGTCTTCCAGCGTCACGTCTTCATAAGTTATGTCTGATTATCGTCAAAAGCGCCTGAATTTAGACTTGATTTTAGGGACTCGCCTTAGTGTGAAAAGTTTGTCTATTGGTGGATAGGATGTAGTATGTGTGCCCCTAGGCGTGGGCATGCGTCCTCCATAGACACTTAACTAGCGATTTGGTTCATAAGTGCTACCTACTCATCATTTCCGTGCTTAAAGAGTTCAGCTGAAAGTCAATTTACAACATGAGGACGAAATAAAGTTTTTGGGGAGTTAGGTTAGGTTAGGTAGATGGATGTCTTAGATCAACAATTCGGGTCCATTGTGCCGGTCCATTTAACCCTGGGAACGCTGTAGAGAACAACCACATCTCAGGAGGTCCATTAGCTCAACGTTGCCTAAGTCCTCCAGCTGGTGATCGTTTATATTATTGTTATAACAAGCATTTTTCACTTAGTCAGGAATCTATTCCGATGGTTCCTTGGGTTTTAGCCTCTTGGACGAGAAGACGGTTTAAAAATAGTCATCAGCATTCAACTTCAGTATCTACTTTCGTAGTAAGGGTTCATTCATCACCATGTCTAGTCCATAACCCTGACTCCACTTATAGATTGCGCTGTTGATTCCATCAAGAGAATCCGCCATCCAAGCTCAGTCTTCTTACATGTCTTGGACACATTTCAGATGTCCAGTTCAACAAAGAGATGCTTCATCCAGTCCCTCATGAGCGCATAAGTGTATCCAGTGGTGATTGCCTAATTACGTAGTTTAGCTTTGGTGTGATATATTTTTCTGTCGCTGCTCAATTCTCGTATTGCTTCAAAAATTAGGGAGAGAATCTTTAAAGCATCCTAGAGTCAATGCCACTCAACTGACTTTATGATATTTTTTATGGCACATGATACCATAGATACCAGGAATATTGCATGATGCATAACTTTTCATCATACAACAAAGAAGTTAATTAAAAAAAATGAAAACACAAAAAAACTACTACATATCCTACATGTCCTTGCATCTGTGTACAGTTTGCTTTAAACACGCATGGGCTACTCATTCTTCAAAGTTGATTGCCTATCAATGTTGCCATTGTTTGAAGATGATTCAATTTTCGTTCATTAAAAAAAAAATACAACCACTTTTAATATTAAAGTCCCAGGTTTCATGTGCACCACAAGCTGCTCCACTAATTAAGCCCGTCCAAATCCTGGATAAAACAAATTGAAGTTGTTTTTCCTCATAAAAAAAGAAAGCCAATTCCTTTGCTTCGTTAAGTAAATACCACCCAAATGGCAGTGTTTAAAAAAATCTCCATCTCCAAAGCTGATGTGCTCTTAAAATAAGAGAATTAACTCAAACTATTAAAACAATAGAACAATACGAGTAAGGACAGTAGTAAATCCCAAAATCCCAGTCGTTTGGGGGTTTTATTGCGCTGGATGATGCAGCGTGGGTAATATAATTGAAAGGATTAATTCCCCACCCATAACCATCGCCAAATCAAATTTAAAATCAACCAAAAATATACAAAGAAAAAAATCCCTTCCCGTTAAAATTTCGAGTCGTTATCGTTGAATATTCAAATCATCTGCGAATTCCAGAACTATTAGCATAAAGCCACAAATCAACCTCCTCCCAATCATTTATTCCCGATTGCCGTAGCAGCAAAGTGGTATTTATAGGATTTTAATAGAGAAAAAGGTACACACTTTGATGTATTTAACATCCTTGAATTTTTAATGGACTCCTGTCATACTGGGGCATTATGAAATATTCATCTCCGATTGATGTCAATTGCACTGTAATAAACTCTACTCGATCAATTCTACAGCAACGTACGTAAATTCCTGTGTACACTACATTATTAAAACAAAAAGAAAAAAAAAAGGACAAAACACGAGCCAGGACATGCCTACTGTGTGTTTGGAATTCAATTGAAAATCCCAAAGCTTCCGAAGAGCAATAGCGAAACGGCTGCTTTGCGTCCTTGCATGGATATTATAATACTCAGCTCGTGTAGTCTATTGAAGAATTCATGTTTTATTGGAGAGTACTTGAAGCGAAATGTATGTATGCTCCTTGAATCAGGAGAGTGGGACATTCGACATACATTTGAATTAAATGAATAGAATTTTCTGCTTCCTGTTCAAATATGAATTTAGTTTTTGGATTATCCTTTTGAATTCGGATTTAATATGAAAGAACAAAGGAATTATATTCGGACAGGGATTTTCTTAAGAAATATGAATTTAAGGAGAAAATCCATTGACTCATCTAGTTTTTGTTTTGAGAGAAAAAATATCACAGGATACGATGAAATCACGTGCGTGAAATAGTGTCCTGCATTAGTTGACCTCTCTCAATGTCAACGTAAATAATATTTCCCTCTCAAGTACCCAATAATCACGTCCCCTAGAATGAAACCAGGACTCATCACCTACACAAGTATTGTGTGATTGGAATGTTACGTGAGAAGCATATCAGGAACCTGTAATGTAATAAGAAGAGTTATCATGTTGATTTCTTAAGGATTGTCCGGCAGGAACTCAATTGACCAGAATAAGAGAGTAGAAATGTCCGCTGCAAATTAAGTAATTTTCTCGACAAGTAAAGTGGACTCAAGGAGTGATGTTATTTTTGTACGAAACGACACTCTGTACTTACTCGGGCGAAATGAATTAGATGAAAACAATTCTCAAGGTATTTGAAGTCTTCCGTAATCTGGAATTTGTTCTATTAGAAGTGACACATTTTTAACATTTGTGGTTAGAAGAGACACATAGAGGACAGAGAATTCGTTTCTATATGTTTCAAACGATAAGCATTATTTTAAAATTGGAAAATAGCTAGTTTTTCCTGCAGAATGTTCGAATGCTCTAAATTTGTTTTACGGTCAACTTAGCTCGTTAGCTGTTTCATGAGGTGGAAGAATTTATTTTCAAAGTAATAAGGTGCTAGAATATCGCTGGTCAAATAACCAAACAAGTTCAGAGCCAATACGGTGACCCTCAGTTTGTCATGGATATCGAAGCTTGCTAGGAAAGGGACGACGATGCACGATGAAGATGAAGCAATTTGTCCGCCTTTACAGCAAGAAAAGATCATCAAATCTGGATCGTCTCTGGCGTAGTTACCGGCCGTTATGCCATTGGCCTTCACGCGAAGCGACTCGGTGTGCCGCATAATGACTATTGCAGAAGCTGCAGAATCATCATCTGCTCAGTGACTGTCATGCCCTATTAGTCAGAAGAAAGAGAACTCTTGGCAGTCATTTCGTCTCGGAGCTGGAGGACTTAGGCAACGTTGAGGGATGGGAGGTCCATATATTACTATCTGGGTGGTTCTAACAGCTTGGTTGTACAAAAATTGTTAAGATTTTAAACTCTTTGAAAGTTTTCTTAGGTCGACATCAATAGATTCTCGTCTGTTGACAGCAAGTGGGTGAATTTTTAGCACAGGTGTTTTCGGCACACATTTTAATTTTTTCCCATTTTTAGTGTTCCGGACCTTAGAAGGTAAGACGGAACACTTATGGGTTTGATACGGTGTCTGTCTGTCCGTCTGTCCGTCTGTCCGTCAGTCTGTCACAGCCCTGTAACTTTTGAACCGTTAGACATAGAGAGCTGAAACTTTCGCTATGTATACATTATGTGGAAGCCTGCACAAGATGGCGGCAATGAATTTCTTTTTGGGAGCCCTTTTTTGGGCACCTTGTATGAAGGGCAAAAAAAAATTATTTTGTTCCCCATCATGTGGCATATCAAATTAAAGAGAATTTTACAATGGCTCCATATATGTGAGAAATATTTTTTTTTGACAAAATTTGTTGAACAAAAAAGCTTGCCAAACATTTGAAAAATGTTGTCCCCCCCCCCCCCCCCCTAGCGGCCAGACCATAAATGCTAAAAATATGAAAAAAAATTGTAGATACGTAGAATTTTGTGTAGATTGTGAAATAAGTACGAAAATTTCTGTATCTTCTATATTTTCTGAGAAAAATTAAAAAAATGGGGTATCTAGTTACCCCACTGAATCTCCCCCAGTTTTCATGTTTCCTAAATAATTTTTACAGTAGGTCATTATTGATACTAGGATTGGCTCAAAGTTTAAGTTTCATCCAAATCCGCTAAGTCGATCCCGAGTTACAGATTTTAGAAGAGCGCATAGCCTTCCCTATATTCTCATCTCTTCTCTTGCTGCTACCTCATTCGATTTCGATTTTTCAAAAACTAAGTCATTTGCACGAATGGATCGTATATGTTAGCTCTATGCTGCTATTGAAAGCTAAATAAGTTTAAAAAAACTATCATTTTTTTTAACTTTGGGCTTTTTTTTTTTTTAAATTTTTTTCCTAAATTTTTAAAACTCTAAATGCTGTACTCCTTCGCATGTCAAGTATCGCCAGTGTTTTGCTTTACTTAAACCATTAAGTAAGCAAAGTACCGTTGTATGCGTTTTTATCCAAAAGGTTGGTACGCCTAAACTAACTGAAATATGAAATTTTATCAAAATCGTTGAAACCATTTTGGAGAAAACTCTGTGTTTGTGAAAATGGCGCTACGTGAAGGAACTATAAGAGTAGGGCTAGAACAAAAATTTCAATGTCCCCTATAGTGGCCATGCAATAGATCCCTTATATGAAATTTGAAGTAAATTGATTCACTCGTCATACAGACAGAAAAACAGAGTCGGCAGACACACTATAACGAGCTTCTCTATCAACGTAATTTCAGAATTGTTTAATATCTCGAATTCCAATTTTTGCTCGAATTCAATGCATGTTTTATATCGAAAGTGCAAATTAAAATGGACTGGAATGTCAGCTCAGTATTACTAGGACATACCTACGTACAAGACATTACATTATTCATATCGAAACCAGTATCAGGTGTACCTATGCAGGATATGAATAAATTGCCTTCTATTTAATGACAATATAAAATGTCCGGAACACTATTGCACGAGGCCCTCCTCGCACTTGCCCAATATTTTATTTTATTTGGAAAATAAATCCATTCAAATTTGCACTTACGAGTATCAAAGCACTTGGTCTATTTGAACATGACCGCGAAAAAGAACCTGTGAATTACGAACGAATACAAAAATCACGCACAATTCTCTCCCCAGTCAAATTGGATACCACCCATGGAGGATAAATATTGAAATCTTATGTCCATTTCACAATACCGCGATAAAGCGAGGTGAGTCTAGCACGAGTTTTTAAAAAAAATTGAAATCAATGCAAATGTATGAAACAATACAACATTGACGCGAGACTCGTTCTATCGCATCGCGTTCATTTCGAAAAATTGAGAAACTCTCGCGACGTGACTGCGTGACAGTAGGCTGATTCGATTTGTAAAGTAGCCAGAAAGAGAAAGGTGTTCATTTGTAGGGCTATCGTTGCTGCTTTTTCACTTAAATTATATGAGCTCGCTGCCAAAAATATCGCATTTATTGTCTGATGGGAAATGATTTTATGACGACAAGGATTTCTCGTCTCTCTCTAGTCGCGTTCTCTCGCGGCATTGCGAATCATACAAGTACATAAGTTCTTCTGTCTTCCAAATTAATTAACGATCATGCCCCGTTAATCAGT
This sequence comes from Chalcosyrphus nemorum, assembly GCA_949716465.1. Lineage (NCBI taxonomy): Eukaryota > Metazoa > Arthropoda > Insecta > Diptera > Syrphidae > Chalcosyrphus > Chalcosyrphus nemorum. Next base: position 29,626,637 of record OX454332.1, on the reverse strand, counting down.
AAAAGCATATCCATATCTACTTTAGCACGTGAGGATTATAAGAAAAATAAAACAAAGCCATAAGGGATGCTATCTAAAAGCATAGGCTCACAAACGTACTTTAATCCTTCTACTCTCAAGCTGAAATCTGTTTATTAAATTGGGAACATCAAGCCTTCAATTTTAATGTTTTAATCTCCGCCAAAAAGTATTACCTCAGATGAATAAAAGCCACTGGTTTCCGTCCAGCACCAAGGTCTCATCAGTTGTGTTGTTGTTGGTTACACTTTTGCTCGAAATGCATTTTTTGGCAATTTAATTGGATTTCAAGCGCGTGGCCTATTTTTTCACCTTCAAGCACTGAACAACGCTTTAAGGGCAACCAAGTTCCAGGAAAGCCTACATATATGTAGCTTCTGGTTCGGCCACAGTTATGCTTAAATACAAATCCGTAAATGAATAGAACGAAATTTGCGTAAATCCACCCGAGTGTGGAAATTGGTGGTGGCTTTCCGGTAGTGGCTTTCTGCTAGGATACTCCCAAATAACTAGATGTAGGTGTATGTATGGATATACATAAGAACATTTTGATTTACGACCGATTTTAATGAATCTGATGTCTAGTGGAATAAATCTCTATCATCGCGCTTGTTCTGTCTCATCTGTTCCTCTCCTGCCTGAGGCTTAGTGGCGGGCGGACGGGCGTAATTTTCATGGCATCCAGGATGTTCTGTTCATGTGGTTTCTTTTGTCATCTGTTATACTGCCATCACGTGTGTCAACTTGGACATCAATAAGATACAAAGGCCTCTATACATGGGGCAATAAAACAGTAGATCTATTAGTGTCTTTATTTGCTTTATAAGGAGTATTCGTCCTTAAACACTCCCACCCAGAGGAAACAAAAAGAGAACGAAAATCATTGAATTCTAGGAGCTTAAGTTTCATCGTAAGTTTAATCCTTAAATTACAGCAAAAGAGGATATATAGTGAAATTGGAAAAGTTTTATAATTTTCAATCAAAGTTCCCTACATACATATGTATGTTTATGTACATTTTTTCCAATTACATACGTACTTGAGAACAAGGATGGTTGAATCATTTAATATGGAGCATTAAATTTCATGTCCTGCCATACATTTAAACGCACAGCGCCTGTTTTGTTTTCCCATGTCCCAAGGGACGCATATATTTGTTTTTTACGACCCGGTGATGTTTTAAAGGTTTAAGCTATTACGTGGCTGTTCGTGCCATGTTTACTTATAATTTTCACTAGCTGCAAATAATTTACGTAATACATTCTGCTTTAAGAGGAATCTTGTACAATTTGTTGTGTAAGGACATTTGTAATGCTGTAAGCCGTTTTTTCTGTTTAACTTTCAGGATTGTTATTAATTGGTGAGGGTGAGAGACGTACTTCTGTGTTGAAATTAAACTTGGTCATTTGTTTTAATCTGGCGAAGAGACAGTTAAAAATAAGGAGGTCATTCGAAAGTTGGAAAATTGGCGGTGCTAAGCTGACATTGGCAAATGTTTCTTCATGGTGTACAAAAATTACTATGCTTTGCTTTCGTATGGAGTATCATCTGGACGAAACGTAGGATGTCCTAAGGATGTTCCCTAAAGATCTGCGATATATTTGCTTTAATTTCTATATTTCTATATTTCTATAAAGGTGCGTCCAGAATGAGCGAAACATTTTGAAAACATTTGAAGAACAAAGAAATAAGAAAAATTTCTAAAACGTTTTTGAAACAATGTTTCTGAAATATTTCTCTCGGCCTGGATGCACTTTAAGAATTGATATTACCTTACTTTATAAAGACTGATAAGCATAAGCTTTTGAGAAAATCGTTCCCAAAATATGGGCATGGCTATGCACAAAGTACTGAGGACTTACGTCCTCAATAATATAATATTTACGTATTCTAATATCTACAAGGTGGCGCTAAAGTCGTCACCCAATGTTCTTTGGCTGAAATGTTTTTGGATGAATAAAAAAATGTTGGTTCTGCTTTTGGATTGTGTTTACTTCATGTCTTAATTTGTTTCCACTAAGCGAAGCCAAGAAAATGATATCGTCTAAGTGGCCGCCTCCACAAGAATTGATGACCATTTCGATTTTTTTTTCGTCACTCTTACCAGAACTTCCAGCGATATATATTTGACGCATATTTTCTTTCAGGACATCAATAGTCTGCGGCTTGTTCATATAGACTCGTGACGTCAGTAAACCCCACAAACAGAAAGCTGGAAGGGTGAAATCAGGCGATCATGTCAGAAAGATCAAGTTCCAAACTTAAGGCCCAAAAAATGGTGACAGACGGACCGACATGGATCAATCATGCTGGTTATAATTTTGTCATCGTTTTCTTATTGGAAAATCAAAAATTAGTCAAAATCCATAATCATAATCCAAAATCTTCGAAATTTTGACTTGCGGGAACAGAAATTCGCTATTTTTCGGTAAAATTCGTAGCCTTTCGTAGTTTTAGTTAGTGCGGGAATAGACCTTATAATTTTTGCAAATGGCGTCGTGCGTCAATCATATTTGACATATGCAATCACTTGACAGATATAATCTTTTCCTCTTAATAGAAAAAATTGTAAAGTTATCCAAATAAAGTATTCCATCACTCAAAATAATTTAGTTCATTGGATGATTAATTTTGCGCCACCTTGTACTTGCTAAATTCTTTCTTACCATGTTTTGGGTAGATCACGTGTTTCCCCCTCTATTTTCCTCCAAGTTACCACCGGGTGGTCATGCACTTAACTTTGTTCCACTCGAACCTTGCGAAACTTAAAGTTTTAAACTAAAAATTAAGAAAGAAGAAAATTAAGGAAGGGGAAGGAGCATAAAATAAAGTTTGGCTTTTAGTTTTTTACTAGAACGAATATCCGTGGGTTAAAAATTAAAATTAAAAAGCTGTTCTTTCATACAAGAAAAGGCAAATAAGCAGTTTTACCATCTTTCAAGCTGAACCTTATAGTGCTGAACTACGGACTTGAAATTGCAATAAAAGAAACGTTCAAGGACGAAATATAAACATCCTATAAAGTAGTCAAGGTCTACTCAAATCGAGGAAATCGCATTGAGGTGTTGCTCTATTTTCTTTTCTCTTTAGACACTTCATACATATTCAATTGAGCACATATGTATGTAGGTAGATTATTTATTTTGAGCTCCTTATAGGACTTCGAAAAATAACTTAGTAGCAGGGTGCCGGCTCGGTGGTTAGTGGAATACTGTACATGCGGTTCCAAGCAAGAATCTGAGGAAATACAAACATCGGCCTTAAGACTTATGAGCGTCTAACAAACATAAGAGAGTGTTACTGTCATGAAAAATGAGCTCAAAAAATCCTTCTGCTGGTCTGTTGCTGTACATGCAGATTTGTAAAACACGAACAATACCCACAGTCGTGAGAAGCTAGGCCTTGGCCTCTATTAGGGGCTTTTAGCCAAATATTTATTAATTGTTTATTCAGTAAAAACAAAGCAAATTTCCTGAAACCATATTCAGGTTAGTTGTGATATTTATTGTCACATTAAGTCATTTATTTCTTCCTCAAACTATAGCACATGCCATAGTGCACAACCCCGAACGCCACTTAACTCTGTTTATTGGCTTATCCTCACATATGATTAATTCAATTTATACGTACTACATACCATTCAATCGAGAATCGATGAATCATTTTTATTTGAATTGGCCGTCAATATCTCCACATGACCTGGCATAATCACGAGAGCAGATTTTATGAGTGCAGTGATTTTGTTACGAACGAGTATTGTTGTATCCTTTCAACTTTTGTCCCTAAGTCTTTATATCATCTATTGGCAAAAATATTTTTGTGAGCTTTATTTCCAAACTACTACTAAAATATACCATAATAAAGATTTTTTTCCGCATCGCTTGTTTAGTTCTATTATTCCTTTTGTTCATTAAATAAATATGGATTGCCTTTTAGCCTTAGTAGGCAGAAAAAAATATTAAACCGAATTAAATTTGCTGAGGATTATTAAGAAGAAGATCAATTTATAGAGAGAATGTGTTCAAGAGGATGACATGCTGTATCACCAACCTTTTTGTTAACTAAAGGGATATTCAACAAGAGATGTCATTCTAAATATACTTATGCCAAATGTCGACATTAGAAAGATTGATAAGTCATGAAATAAACGTTGAAAATAACTCTTCAGAAAGTAGCTCGTTTTGTGAGGCATTCGAAATATTCACTGCTTTTCACGAATTCACAAACATTCCTATTCCTTCACAAGAAGTATTCGCTGGGCTCACATTTTATTGCCTTTCATACAATGTTTATGAAGCAAGCTCAAATTCATGTTTTCTTACACTTTGCTGCCTGGCACTGAATACTTTGAGTGTACTACGCACTCAAAGATTCATACCAACACCATAATGATTCATTTTCATTTCATTTCGCACTGTGAACTTTGTTTTCGTTTCTTACATGATTTATACTCGCTTGTTTTCTCTGTGCATGAGACTGTGAAAGGCTCGCTTTTTGGCGAATGATTCACAACGGCCAAGGATTCATGCAGTATCTCTCATCCGGGGTAACATTCTCTTAGAGAAAGACAAATGGCTAAAAATGGGCGGGAATGTCCTGAACTTATAAAGTTGCCCAACGAAATTCCTTTCAGCAAAATTCGCAGAATTGGGAAATTTCGTACTCTCTTGTGAGCTCGCTCTTCTGTGAAAAACAACAATAATACGAACGGGAACAGGAATTCACTATTTTTTGTAAAATTTCATAGATTTTCGTAGTTTTAGCCAGTGCGGGAACAGACTTAATATTAAGGATGGTTTTGTACATAAAATTATTCATTCATTTTCATTTGCCTGCGTAGGTACATCAACAAACAGAACTGTAGGATTTGGGGCTGTGAAAATCCAAGAAAAATAAACGAACAACCTCTTCATCTATAATGAGTTATGTTTTGATGCGGATAGATAGAAGTTTGAGGTGGCAGATGGAATAGATTGCGTTACTTTATTTTGACGACTTTTATTTTCAGCCGAAGATCTGAAGAGCCACACAGCTGATGAAACAATGACCTTATATTTGTGACGTGTCATTGTTTGATGTTGAGACTTGAATTGCCTTCCGAAATCGTGGGATTTAACACTACTAAACTTTTGTCTAGTGGGCGTGTCAGTGGCGGGTTTTGAAAATGTTTACACTTGTACTGCTTCCTTTTCCAAGAACCTCTAATACAAAATTTGAATGATCTCGCTCAATATTTTGAGGCCCAAAAACTGGTGACAGACGGACGTACAGAAATGACTAAATCAACTCGTCTAGTGATGCTGATTGTCATATGTATATATATTTTTGGGTATATCTTTAATACATATAAAACAAACTGTGTGCTACAAAACTGTGTCAAACTTAATATACGCTTAGAGTGGGATGTGAAAATATTTGAGCTGTTATACAACGAATGATCCAAATATTGGCTAATATTGTAGTTCACTATTAATGTCAGAGTATGTTCTTTAGACTAAAATCAAAAATATTACCACATTCTGCAAAAATGGCGTTTTCCTGTTGATTTAAAATGATACCTCTAGTTGAACAACCTTTTAGTTGGCCGATGTAACGTAGGGGCAGGCATGCTAGGGAGTAGGGAGATTGGTTACTTAAATAAAAAGTATTTGAGTAATGTGATGCAGGCATGGTGACAGAGACAGGAGACGTTTTGGAGTGTAACTCTGCTGGAATGGAAGTCAAGGGAGTCTCATTTACCTTTAGATATACGCAGCATTCTGCACGTGTATTTCTTAAAATGCTCAGATGGTGTAGTGAAAATTGAAATGGGAGATAGGTATGTGTCTAGAGTTCCCTGGGTTTGTATTTGAAAAAAATCATTTGCATTAGATCAGAACTATCAATATTAACTGCTGCTAGTTGTTGGGTGAATATATTGTCAGTGGTATCAAGATCACGAGGCGCAAAGCTCTGCTGCACAGTTTTCTTTAAATTCTTAGGTTTTGTAGTAGTGTAAGACTTGACTAGCATACCCTTCAATAATGGGCTTGGTAAAGGTAAGGTAAGGATTTGTGTAGAATATAGGTTAGGGCATTTTTCGACAATCGTTGACTAATCTAAGGTCGGAGTTAAGGTTCCTGTCACATATATACACAAAACACCGAAATCCGCCAATGAAGAGACTGATGGAACAAGCTGGCCGGAAATAATAAGTTCTCGTCAGAGAGACTAAATCTGCGCCTCAATCCTTTTATGAATAGCATGTATTCAAAATGCATTCGAAAACATTTCAGATAAACAAACAGGATGAATTCAAATAAGAAACACATCATAGTCTCATTACGTTAAAAAAGGCTAAACATTTTGTGATAAAGCTTCCAAGGTCTCATAAGATCCAATAACAAATTTTGCGCCACCATTCTAAACGTTCTTATACATCATGCAGCCAAATGGAACTTAAGGCTTTAAGATACAAGCATTATTTCAACCACATATAGTATCTTTGTACAAAATCAAAATCTCTACATTGTCATGCATCCTCCGTAAAGGCACGCACTTTGTTAACGCCACCATCATAAGCCACAAGGATACGATTCTTATAATAAATATCATCTTGTCTAAACTCATTTCCCTCTATCTCTCATCTAAAGTGAAAAAACACTGAATTTTGCAAACAAGAGAATTTGTAAGGAAATCACACTCCACCATTTGTGTTGTGCTGTATCTTTTCGTTGGAAATTCTCCTGTGCATTGAATCTTAAAAGAGGTGTCACAAGCATTCACAGCCACTGACACCAAATGCAATGAACTGTCACAAAGTTTATAGCGCCAACAACAAGGACATTCTCCCAAGAAAGCAAGAATATGTATTTCATTATATAGTTGATCCTTGATAACGAGCTCGAAGATGGACGTCCGTCGTATATAAAAAAAATAAAACAAAAATTTAAACACTGAACTAAAGCATCCTGTGAATGCGCAACAAATTTTCAAGAGAATTTGCATGAATCTTGTAAAATATTTCTTTCTTTCATCTTTTTTTTTTCGTTTCCTTAAATAGAGACTATTAGGTTTTGAAGAATATATACTCGTATTTATCTGCATGAGAGGTATTTCTTTAGAAGGTAACGTATCATTTTGTGTTTTGTAAATATCTTCATTTAGAGCTTGTATTCCTTCGCAAGGCATCTGTATCTCTATATTAAAATGGCAACACAACTCTGACCATTCTATTAGATTTTAGTATTTATTTTGGTTTTTTGATTTAGAATCCTCTCAAGGATATAATAGCATTGCTCTTCTTCATGCAAAAAAACAAAACCACCACCACCACCACTCTCATCTATTAGCGCTTTCTCCTTAAATGCATAGATACATAGATACTCGAAAAACAATTTTCAAAAAACCTCATTCTGTTTAGACTTAATAATAATGTCTTTTATTTTTCTTATTTCCTTAATACAAACAGCATTCGGTAAGTGTTTTGCCTTTTACAACAAAAAATCTATTTAGAAGATAAATCCGCGAATAAACAGATACAACGACGGCCAGAGTAAATTTAATTTCAGAATTTCTTCTTTTTTTTTTATGGAATTATGATAATGCCATCAGTAGCTTTTATGGCAATGCTGTGGCGAGCGATGGTAGTAATAATAATTTAACGATGCCACTTTAAAGGCCCATACATATACAAAATTTGATTTCTAAAATGTAATAGCCCGTATCTGTGTGTCGGGTGGTAAGGCCATAGATACGTATATACTATGTTCTGTAGGGCGGAAGTGACTTTGTGAAACTACGTGTACTTTTATGGTTCTTATTTTCTTTTTTTAATTATTACACCTCGTTGGTATCTTAAGATTGACTGAAGGACGTGAAGTTGTAATGCATCCTTTCTTTTCGTTGGCTTCATAATAAGTGCACCATACAACTGGGTGCATGAGTGCTTTCTTCTTTTCCTCTTGCTGCACATTTTTCCTTTGGATGAACTCCTTAAAGGAATCAATTCTCACACACATTCACATCGAAATTTTCTGCTAGAGCTGGCAAAAAATTGGAAAAAGAAAAAAATTGAGGGCAAATAGAGAACGTGCTAAGGAGTCTTTAAACTTTAATAAGATAAACGCTGAGCACGTAAAGTGACAATGTGTGCATGGATTATGAATATTGGATATTTAAAAAAATGAAGGATTAAGCAATTTTGGCATGAGAGAGTGCTAATGAACATTTAAACACATCTGAGGACTTTTTAATAGTGCCGCTGATAGGAACGTATCTGAATGGGTGAACAAGCAGGAAATCGTAAATTAATGCGATAGAATCATGATTGGGGGTAGAAGTAGTAAAGGATATGCGATATCTACTAACAGAGTGAGTTATTACATGTGGAGAAACGGGAATGACCTTTTAAAAGGACTACACAATTCGATTTCAGTGGAATGGGAGATAATCGTAAAGGCGTTGGCATGTAAATCAGAATTATTCCGGTTGAATTATCGTAGGGATTTGAAATGCGGGATTATGGGGAGTAATTCTGAAACGCTTTTTGAAGGCTTTACCAAAGGATAATACTCGCAAATTTGGGCTTATGGATTACGAATTATGCTGTGTTTAGTTTAAGTGGGATAAGTGCTTGTAGAGTGTCCTTAAATGGAAATTATGATGGTCCTTGAACGATATTCGTGGCACGTTTCTTCAATTATTTATTTAAAATTTTTGAATGGCTGGTGAGTAGTCTTCCGGTTTTTAATTCTTCGTTGACCTTTTAGTATAACGTTTCTGCACGTCCGCTTAGGTGAAAGGATTTTTTACTTTTTGATGATATCATCTTCGCCTCACGCCCTTTGAAATGACGTATCTTTTAAAGTGAGGTCCATGCTCATATAACTCGATGGTATGACTGTCCACAGATAGCAATTGGCTTTGCGTTTAGTCCGAAAATATATACGAGGAGTCAATTCTAAATGGATTTTGAGGGGTAAATAGAATTTTGATTGAGTTAGGTAAGGAAGTTGAAATAAATTGGTACCCTTCTAGGATATAAGTCGTTATTTTGCTTGACAAAAGGTGTTAGCTAGATCATTTTTTGCTTGTCGGAATTCGTAACTAGTCTTTCTGATCTGAAGCCAGACTTTTCCTCTTGCACTGCTCTTATGCTGCAGCGCTTTCTTATGGGCATCTTCTGTTACCACCTTCCGTTGAATATCGTCATCATCACGGTTAATATTGCGGTGGTCCGGCCTCGGGTTGTTGGCTTTTGTGGTAGGGCAGATACTTTTTGTAGGCCTAGGCGTGCTGAGGCATCCAACATTAAGGTTTTTCTTTTTACCGACTCGTAGCTTCTTATGATTGGACACTTGAACGCATTATGCTGCAATGCGAAAATGGTTCGGGCTGATGTTGGTTTCATGAAAAATGAGAAAAATACGGGTCTTCTGTCAAAAGAAAGCCAAGTAGGTGTCTTAGTTCTTAGTCTAAGAAACGTAGTGCTACTTATTATATATATATATTTCATAGCCTCTACTCAATTCTGGAAATCCTTACAGACTTAAGCTTTGAATATATGACAGTAGGTAGTATCAAGTGATTCCGTCTTTGATTCCATCGAGAGAATTCACCCACCGTGTGCCACCCATCAACCTTCTGAGGTGCTTTCCAGACATTCAGGGCAAAAAGAGATAACTCATATGGTCCCATATGAATACATATGTTAACCCAGTGGTGCTTACGCAGTTCAAAGTGTCGAAATTTGGCATACACTCATCCTTAGTTAACGCACATGTTGTCCTATATCCTATTCTACGGATATTGCTTGGAGCTGGTGATGTGACATTTGCCTGCCATTTGAATTTTTAGAGATTAACGTGACTCAAGTTCAGCTTGATGCGGATTTCCGTGTTATTTTTGAAAATCAATCATCAGTAGTGAATCGAAAAAAGTTTTGAGTAGTCGATAGATAACTACTCTGTCATCTAAGTTTAAAAATTGATCAGTCCGCGCAGATCTGGGAACAGTGGTGAGACGTGAGACTATTTACAGTCGGTTGGAATGAATGTGAAAATTCCTATTCAGTTCTAAGCAAAGTTGCTGTAATTTTCAATTGACCTTATAGGCCAACTCTTGCATGCTCATTGAATTCGTATCAGAAAATATAATGGAATAGATTTAAGGTCTAGAGAACTAAGTGAATTCGAGTATCTCTACCACATTTTGTATTGTTCTCACTTTGAACATCAAGCAGGAACATTTTATTTTAATTTTTAAATTACTCAAAGTTATGAACGCAGTAAAAAGTTTACTTGGACAATTTATTTCCCTTTGACTGAATGATCCTGAAATTTGAGCTATATTCCATTAAAAATAATGACACCCTTATTGCATGTAATCCTTTGTAAAACAAACCATGGTGTGCTTGTGTTGCCTGTTCTTTGTTTACATTGAAAAATAAATTGTTTGGATTTGATTTGATTTGAAGCACGGTATACACTTGAAAAACGTACTTTTCTTTGATCCCATAGGCGGACACTCAGGACAACAAGGATGTGGAAAGGGTTTTTATCCCCAAAATCTGGATGTAAACAAAGGAAGGGAAGCGTTTCTGACATTTAACTCGTTAGTATTGGAGAGCACTTCACGATGAAATATCATATAGCATTTTTATTTGGAAAAATGAGATGCGATTTCTTAATATCTATTTAATGCTTTTCTAAATTTAGAAATATTTGTATTTGATGTTTTTCGTTATGCATGAGGGTATTATGCTATGCTATAACCTTCAATAGTTTCAAAATGCTTGGCACAATAGAGCAACCGTGGTCAACTCTATGTTATAAGGAACAATATTCAATTCTTCTTGGCTTACTATTAGAGCGTCTTTCGAACGTAAAGTTGATCAGGATCAGTTTTCTTTTGTTAAGAGAACTCATGAATTTAGCTTCTGTCCCACTGAAAACTACGGAAAGACTGGTGTAAATTTGTCAATAATACTTGTCGAGCACAATTGATCGATTTTCGGAAACATCTCCTTTGTTGGATGAATGGCGTTCATATGTTCCTATGATTCTTAATATCATAAAAATGTCCGTAGAAGCATTCTGGCAGAGTGCCAATCCTTTGAATTTATATTTAACTTAGCCTAGGTGCAAATAATTCCCTTTAGAGCTCTCTTTCTAGGCCAGTTTCTCTAACGAATCTGAGAATGAGAAGTGGGCTGGGATATTCTCTGCTGATAATTGGTACATGCCCAAATGTTTCAATCTTTTCAATGCCCACACGACTCTAGGAGTTGGACCGGACTCCCACTTCACAAAGGTCTTCATTTGTTTACCTAGTTCCCGTAGATGCTCCCTTAGTTTACAATGTCCTGAGTGGCCGGTTAGGATGCGTAGTTTATTCTTGACAAGGCAGATGCAAGGTTCGGATCTTTTCCAGTTATAGCTTCCCAGTAGCTTTTTAGCTTGTCTAATCCCTGTAGTATTGTTCCAGGTTCTTGTCCTGTATTCTTTTTCCTTTCTTTTTTCCGGGTTCCTGAATTTTTTCGCGTTTAGTGTCAACCCCTATTCCGCAGGTCCAGTGAATGATTCTGCAGTTCTTTATCGTGCCATGGCGTCCGCTTCTTCGTTACCATTTATCCCGACGTGTCCAGGGATCCAGTAGACTGTGACCTTGTTGTTCATGACCAGTTCATTAAGTTTATGAAGGCATTCCCAAACAAGCTTCGATTTAATGATATAGGAATCAAGCGCTTCAATGGCTGCTTGGCTATCTGACAGAAGTTGCGCATATTTCAGCCTGAAAGATGCTGGCACTCTTGCCAATGGGTTCAGAATGTTTCGTTCTTGGTTCAAATCCTCCTGCACCCGTTTCTTTTGCTGCATTTTATCATTTTCGTAAATTTTAAATGAAGCGACGAGTGCCTGTCTACTTTCATGTGCATGTACTTTCAGTGAAGTATTACTCTACTTTCTAAAAGTGGATTAATTTCCCACCAGAGGTAGAGTAATTTCCCATGTGGAGTAAATTTCCGTCTAGTTATATTCCTGCATCAAGGAGGAAATGCCACTGATATGAGACTTTCAAGAGGAGAAAGCATAGCAAACTTGCAAAAGTAGTTACTCACGTAGAGTATGAATGCATTGATAGCCGATTGCAATCTTTGGTGCAAGGATTAAAAGACTCATTAACCCAGTTCCAAACCACGGAAACTAGAACTTACCTTTCCTAATATGTAATACTGATTGCAAATGGTCCATATACTTAGCGCCCTATTTCTTCAGTGACATATTCTTAGACATTTTTTAGATAAACCATCAGCATAAAAAGCAGCACATCCTTTGTTTGTTCATGCGCCGTACAAGAACTTGCTATGCAACAAAGCTTTCTTTCCTGTTTGAATCCTAAAGCTTTATTAAGGCATTTCCGTGCTTCATCAGAATCGTCATGAATTCAAATAAAAAGAAAAAAAATCCTCCTCCGCTTGGCAGAATCCTGCGACCTTCACTTTGCATCGTGTGTACGTACTCAACTGGAAGGATTCCTGAAGTGGTTATTAAAAAGTCAATTTTATCTGCTTGCAAATGCAGGGGGTTAAAACTGACGATCCGAAATATTCCGTTTGAAAGGGAAAAAACTCTCGGCAGTGCATCCAATATGAAATCTGATTTCACATTCAAGTGGTGTTTGTATAGATAGAACAACCGGTTGAATAAGTAGAAAATATTTGCAATTCGATTTGAATTCAGGTTGCACTTAATAAAAGATACATTTTTGCATGAAATATATTTGAAAAACATGAAGTCAGAGAAGCAAGGATTTTTCGATACCCGTTTGGCTAACCGCCAAAATTATCAAATATATCTCCCATTGTTCCTTACAACAAAATCATAGTAAAGGGTGCCAAAGGTGAACGACACAAAACCCCTTTTCGCGTGACGATATGTCATTTCATCCTTTCACACAAAAAGGATTAGGTATATTAAAATGGTATGAAGATCTTAATAACAGTCTTGCACTCAGAATGCTTTTACACTTAGGGTTATACGTGTCCATTGACGTCGATAGCTACCACTTACATAAAGAATAAATGCATTTGTTTGAATAACTTTTTATGTTATGTTCACATACTTCTAGCAAAACGTTCAGACACACAACAGTCGTGAGCAAAAATTATGGACCAGTTTATACTACGTGGTGATTTTGATTTTCTTTTTATGGTGAACCTCGAAAGGGTGGTGGTATTTTGCTGGTCCATTGTGATTCTTTATGTTGCCCTTCAATCAAAATAAACAAAAGAAAAACAGTTTATCATTAAGCGAAAGAATATTGAGACAATCACGTGGCAAGTGTATGATAGTGGTTTGACTTAAGGATGACCTTCTTTGCTTGGAAATGAACATCTTGGGTGGTATCTAATTAGACAAATTATGAAATAGTCATCCTTAGTTGACCGGGAGTTGGTATATATTTTACAGGATTTAAGGTCTATTCTTCTTTTTAGTTACTAAAGATGTGTGGACAGCTCTTGCAGCTCTCTGGTGATATAATACATTGATACAACAAAACGGATACGAAGTCGGAATGGAATGATTCTAGCTGATGTTTAAACTGCTTGAATCACTTTTTTAAATTTTGGACAGTAGAAAGCATATTTCTTACAGATTCGTCAGATTTTAGTTCTATCTAGTCCCTGGAACTACCAGCAATACTCGCAAAATATTAGAAGCTTTCTTCTGATTTTTCCCAGTTAATTTTCGGCCTGGCAGCAAGTCCTGGATTATTGTGAGAAAATAAGCAAACATCGTCAACTTATATGTGAGGGTCAATCAAAAATACTCTTTATAAGAAGATGACAATCGAAATTCGGTGCAAGCTCAATGAGAATCTTAACCAGGATGCGAATATTTTTCGAGTTCTTAGTCAGTTAGATGATCCTCAAATTGTTACACTTTTGGAGCGAAAGATGCTTTCTTTATAAGTGGGATTAGTACCAAGTGGACGTTTTGTTTTGATGCTCGGGAAGCGATTTTTTGCCCCACTCCATACTTTAGCATGTTTGCGTGCTAAACCACCGCCCCTGTACCTGTCCTGTTGTACTCCGGTTTCCCAAGCTTCTTTTCTTAGAGCCATCATATGATCATATGAAAGTTAATTGGTGATTTTAAAAAGTTTTCTGCTGTTGCACCCAGCTCCCAGCAGGTTGACACTATGACCCACTTCTTGATATAAAGAATTTGGCTTGATGATCCCTGCTAAAATACTCATTTTAATGAAGGTATCCTGGGACAGCTAAGTAAAGCTTGACTATAATTTCTTTGAGGGTGTATTAATCCTATACGAGTTTTTTGAATATCACTACTTAGTAAGGCTTAAAAGCGGTCTCTTATATAAGGATCACTTTTAGGATCTGATCTCAGAGAGCTCAACAGGTAAAATTTTAAGTTCCACCAAAGACACATTCTTCCACTGTAATGTTAAATATGATCCACACAAATAAAAATGTCGTTTCTTTTTTGCCTCCACTGTACAACCAGTAAAATCGCTGAAGTAGTAAAAAAAAGGATACTTTTAGAAGTTCCGTTGAATTAATTGAAAAAGTTTTGTTGCAGTTTGTTAAGTTGATTGTAGCACTGATTGCCTCTGTTTAACTATAGTCTACAGAATGAACATTGCGGATAGCGCTTTCTTCTGCACTGGGTTCGCTATTATGAACAGGATTTGGAGCAGGATAAGTGCTGAGTTGCATTAAGTTTCTTGTTTAATTTGCCACAACATAGAGAATATAAGGAATAGATGCGGAATAAGAGACCTATATTTTAAAATTACAAGCACCACCAAGTATGCAATTGCAAACAGTAGATTCTTAATAATAATTTTCACAACTTGTTTCTGTACTTGGAAACTTATCACTTGTAGGAAGTACTTGTTCAGGGTTCAGATGCAATTTCGAATTGAAGAAGTTTTTGGTTTTATGTAAATGGCAAACCTTTTGTGTTCCGAGCACAGGATTCTTATGGGTCATACTTACTGGGAATTGTAATAACAGGTTCCACTTAATTTTGAAATCTTTCTGCAGAGTGTTTATATTTTGGTTTCAGTTTGTATTACAATCTCTTGTTTATTGATTGTTTTGGGAAATTAAAAGTATTGAGAGGGAAGTGATGTGCATTTACAGTATACATTTGTGCATGTACGGAAGGGAATTAGTGTGCAAGTCCTTCTAGGGCTGTTTCAAAACGTTACCAATACTTAACCTGGCAATGTTGCTTAGTACTTTTAATACTTATATTTCGAGATGTATTCATAGTTCAGCGACCATATCTTTAAGTATGGGTCGTTTTTATACCCTATCCTAAGGGTATATTAAGTTTGATACATAGCTTGTAACATAGAGAAATATTGCAAACAGACCCAATAAAGTATATATATAAATGATCAGTATCAATAGCCAATTCGATTGAGCCATGTCCGTCCGTCTGCCCGTCTGTCTGTCACCAGTTTTTGGGCCTTAAATTTTAAGCTAGGTCAATGAAACTTTGTATGCGAGGTCTTTGGATATCGGGACAGAACAAGTGTAAAAAATTTTAAAATCCGCCCACTGACACGCCCACTTTTCGAAAAATTAATTTTCTTCAGTATTTTTGTATGAAACTCGGAAAAACTTACTTAAGCAAATATGTAGAGATTTCCTTACTCTAAAAATCTTCCATACATTGTATATGACCACGCCTACTTTTTGGGGGTGATTTTCTTTAAAAAAACAGTTTTTCGGCGTTTTTGTTGCAAAAATATCACTTCGTAGGAACAATATTTAATTTATATGTTGAAAAAATTTCAATATCCGCCCACTTCCATGGCCAGTTCTTGAGAAAACTCATGTTTTGGAATAATTTGAAAAAGAAAGGCACTTAGAAAAAGGATAGGGTATCACACGATCCGCTCCAGACGGATTGTAGCCTTTTTTCACTGGTTTTCACTCTTCGTTCATTCTAATGGGAATCCTTTTCCAATGAGGAAATTGGGTAGCTAAACTGAAAACTGACTAGACAAGAAAGTCACATGGAACTGATTGCAAATTAGTTACTTATACTGGCAAAAATGCTGATTCATGTCAGGCGTCAGTGCATCTAATCTCCTGGAGTCTGGCAGTGTCCAAATTAACTTGGAAGAATCGTATGTAATTTCTCTATTCATTTGTAATTCACAGTATTTTTTTGCGTTCATGTTGAAATTTGCTAAGTTCTTCTGAGCGAATTATTTGATGTGTTACTGTGGAAACTGAGTGCATATAGTTGGGACTTGAGCTTCCTTTAATGACCTCATACAGTATGACTACCGAAATACTTGAAACCGCAATATGTTAAAGGAACCACCCCATGTACAATGTGCATTCTCCTGAGACTTTATGGTTTGTAAAACTCATTAATACCCATGTCCACTTGGTTTTATTTTACAAATGTTATAAAATTTGTTTCTATTAAATTTTAAATATAAAACTTGATGGCAAATTAATATGGGTAGCTGCGGTCGTTGGGGCGTATCTTGGTCATATTGTGGTCTCAGTGGGCGTTGAGCTGTAAATCGATACACCAAATGCTTGACATGATGCAGTCTGTGGTTATAAAACTTTTTATCCATCTCATCATATCCGATTTATGCATATAACACATTTAGTGGTACTAATTTTTTTATTGAACTATCTTACAAAGTAGGTGATAAATGTATTTATCGTGGTCAATTATTTTATGTAGATTTGTTGTATAACGTTCGATTAAGTGGTTTTTTGTTTTTTGATAGAGAAAATGACAATGGAAACTTAGCAGTGGCGGACTTGGTTCGACGTGGTGCAAGTTAGAGATAGATCGTGCACTTAGATATTACTTGGATCCATTATACTGGTTACGTATGAGAATTCTTTTATGAGTGGAATCGAAAATATAACAAGAAAAACGTGAGGGCTATACGTATACTCCACCCTGGAATTATTGTAGTAAATTTATGAAATTAAAAATTGGGCAAATGCGAGGAGGACCTCGTGCAATAGTGTTCCGTACATTTTATATTATCATTAAATGGAATGCAATTTATTCATATCCTGCATATGTACACCTAATACTGGGTTTAATATGAACAATGTAATGTCTAATGAACTCTATCAAATGGTAAAACCAAAAGTAAGTAGGTACATATGTCTTAGTAGTACTGTGCTGAGATTCCAGTCCATTTTAACTTGCACTTTTGATATAAAAGATTTTTTGAATTCGTGCAAAAATTGGAACTCGAGATATTAAACAATTCTGAAATTACGTTCACAGAGAAGCTCGTTATAGGGATTTTACTTCAATCTTCATGTTAGGGAGCTATTGCATGGCTCCTAAAGGGGATGTTGAAATTTTTGTTCCAGCCCTACTCTTAGAGTTCCTTCACGTAGCGCCATTTTCACAAACACGGAGTTTTCTCAAAAATGGTTTTAACGATTTTGATAAAATTTCATATTTCAGTTAGTTTAGGCGTACCAAGCTTTTGGATAAAAATGCATGTAACAGTACTTTGCTTGTTAAATGGTTTAAGCAAAGCAATACACTGGCAAAACTTCAAGGAATACAGCATTTAGAGTTTTAAAAATTTAAAAAAAAAAACCCAAAATTAAAAAGAATTATAGTTTTTTAAACTTATTTAGTTTTTAATAGCAGCATAGAGCTAACATATACGATCCATTCATGCAAATGACTTAGTTTTTTCAAATTTTTCAAATGTTTGGCAAGCTTTTTTGTTTAACAAATTTTGGCAGAAAAAAATATTTCTTACATAAATGGAGCCCTTGAAGGATAGATATGAAGAGCGCTATGTATCGTTTGTTTAGCGTGACGTCTTCATATTATCGTGTTGTCCAGAGTTCTCTAGAGACACGGTGTGATGTCTTCTTCCGCTTCTTCTGAATGTAAGTGCTATTTTGATTTTGACTACGGAGAAAAAATTAAGTTTCGGACCATTGACAGGTCTTATCAAGATCCTATTTTTACCAATTCATTTGTTTTTTTTTTTTTTCATTTCTTGGAATCACTGTTAGTATTGTTTTAAGTATAATTACAGTGGCAATGTAGAGGTTATGTATGACTAGAGTATAGATCCTTTAAGGTCATTTAAGTTCAATTTAGACTGCGGAGAGTTGTATGTAATTTGTGCATTCATTTGTAATTCACAGTATTTTCTTTGAGTTTATGCTAGAATACACTAACAATTATTAAATTTCGTAGCTTTGAAAGTTATATAAATATGGTTGGGGCTTGAGCAGCGAATTCTTCATTCAATGAGCGCATGCTCACTTCAGAGTGAGGGTTCCTAAAAACTAATGCTAACAGCCAAAATATGGTTGTAACAATAATCGCATAGAGATCCTTGCCTTTGTGGAAATTAGACGTTGCTATACAGGATTATGTGTGTGTTATAAACTTAGGCTCCTGTTCTAAAAGTATTTTCCGATCTTTCGTTAGTAGCAAGTGAGAAACTAGAGAAAAATTGTTGTCAAGGCTTAAATCTTACATTTTTGCGTAAATGAAGTTAAGGATGAAAGTAGAAAAACCTGTAAAAAAGATTGAGACGCACTAAAAAACCAGTTCTGTGAGTGAACTCAAATTAAACCACAAAAATACGTATCTACCAAATTTTTAGTACCAATAATAGAAGCAAAAACTACTGATTTGACTCGTGGCTTGATGACATGTGCTACAGAAGAGGATAGCTCTAATTTATTTCTTTAAAACTTTTTCGAAATTCTAAAACACATTTTGCAATTTCAAGCCCAAATTTAAAACAAATATTTTTTTAGGATTGCTTACATTGAAAGACAGATGTTAACGCTAATGCTTTGTGGCATTTTTTTATAAAGAAGAATTAAAGTTCAAAGCAAGAGTAACTATTAGGAAGAACGGTAACCAGTTTGTTTAGTATTTAGTACTATTTCCTCATTTATTTACATTTTACTCGGAATATAAATAAAGTGTATGTACTTACTATGAGCAGTGTTACTATCTTCGCTCAATGGCAACACTTCTCTCAACTAACTTTTTTGCATGGTAAATGTCTTCTAAAGTTTTGTTTTCAAATGGAAGCTTAATCTGTTATGTTAAGTGAGCTTTAAGTAACAGATTTTTGTACTTTGAATTTTAAAACCTCGATTGTATATGACAATGTTCATAACACTCGTGAGTTAAAAAATCCGCAACACTCAGTTTTAACATTTTTTAAGAGCTTCGAAAGCTTATTTTGTTAACAGTTCACAAAAGCTATATAAAATTTACAATCAACCAACTGAAAAGTCGACCTCTTGACTTTTGTGACATATCCGGTTTGCGTCCTCACTAAAAGTTGCCCTCACACAATATTTACAACCCGAATTGTCACAAATTCATCGCTTTCCTTAATGTCTATGCAAATTAAGCACATTTCAAAAGTTCAACTTTAGATAATGAGAAGATGAGTGGTTATAAACGAAAATGTTATCCTACAAGTAATAGCCCGACGTAGTCTGCGTCAAAACGCATAAATTGAAGAATCTTAGCGAGAGCAGAGTACAATCGAGTAGACTGGGGGTAACGGGTGGAGAATTTAAATTCAAAAACAAATCCCATTCAGCAGCACAGAGTTTCCATCTACGACCCAAACGGGGACACATTTTACGTTTGAATAGGAAAGCGGATTTTCATAGTGATTAATGGATTGTGCGTATTTTGAATTAAATTTTCACTGAATATATTAAAATATCAATTTTTGTTTAAATGAATTTTTACTTTCATTAGGTTTATGGAGAGTAAGCTGCATACTTTCGGGGATAAAGTGTTCTGCATTCGAAATTAGATTCAGTTGACAATTATTATTTCTATCTACTGCTTAAGTTAAAAGCACTTTGCCAATTTCGAGTAGAATTGTTTGATGTAATCAAATTTATTAAATTCTTTTGAACGGTTCGTAAAACAGAAACTTTTTGGGGATTTCTTTTCTTTTAACAGCCCAGCTAGCTGACTCGAACAATCAGCACCAGCGGATTTGTCCACTGGAATCGGCATTTTAAATGAATTACATCGTTTGAAAGGGATTCTTGTTAAATTTTTTCCTGCTGTTCGTCTCTGCAGAGGATTATTTTAGACATTTTCGTTTTTTTTTTGAGTACAAAGCCATTGAATTTTCTCCGACTATGTACCTTTTTTTTTTCTATGTTACTTCTTTTGTTTGACATATCAATGGGCGACTTCAAACGATGGCTGTTACAATGGTTTTCGAATATTATAAAAGGTCTTTATGCTTCCGGCCTTTGTCGAATTTTGTGTCCCCTTAAAAGAAGTATGTCCAGTAGCTTTAACATAATGTATTGTCAGACATTCTGGTAAATCAGGCTTGTTTACGTTCGAATTTGAGACTGGTTGTGGGGTACAATGAACATTGCTATAACTACATCCGCATTTCTTGTCGTTAGAGCAAAAAAAGGAGGAACAAACATGACCTACAGAGGTCATCATTAGTGTTACAGTGATGGGGTATGGCAGCGTTTTTTGCAGTATCAGTGATACGTAAATAAATTTTAAAGTTTTAAGAGTGTAGAGCTTCTGATCTGGATGATAAAGAGTCAGGATTTCGATTGAATCTATGTACGTTTTTTAGACAGCGCATCTGTAGATAGATTCGTTAAAGAGTCTCTCCACTTCTCTTGTAAATGACAATCTTTTTGATGAAATTTCTAAAGCACAGGATATTTGATAGAACAGTACATATGGCCACGGTTTTAGTGATACGTAATAGGTGGCCGATAATTGGTAGAGGACTTTCGCTGTTCCATTTGCTAAAGTTCTGCTTACGAATGCTTGTAGATTGAAACTGGTTTTATCGCGTTCGAATTTTATTTCTTGAAGAAACTGCTTGCATTTCTAATATCCAATTAACGAAAGTGCAGCTCTCTGTCTGTGACAGGACATTATACTAAAGCATGGTAAAAAACACAAGAACTTAAAATTCCATAAGTAAAAAGGACTACCGATTGAGCGGTATGTTAAGTATATGTTGTTGATACACACTGTCGAAGCTGCAGTATCATTTCACAGTCATGTGTTTCAGTGCGGCAGACTCTAGGGGAACTCTTTTCCTGTCGACTTGATGAAGTCATAGACAAAACTTTTATTAAATTAATATTTTTCTTTAAATGCCAAATGGGATTAGAGACTTCTGACGATGCATAACCAGGTCATGTGAGAGTTGGTATCAAAACGGCAGCAAAGGAACAATTGCGTTTTTTTGTTCGCTACTTCTGTTCATCTAACCTCAACTTAACTCTTAAGCTCTCAATGTGGGAGATATTTTGTATGTAACATGCAAAAGGCAGTGGAATCCAAGTTCCTTAAAGCCACATGTAGGAACTCATAACTATGTGTAATGTGTGGTGTAAAACTTTTAGTTTGAATAGAAGGGTCTAAAGTTTTTATTCTGAATTCGGAGGGTTTTTTTTTTGCAAAACTTTAACTTTTGTCAGATGCAACCTTACAAGGTTGAAATTCACGCATAATAGAAAAGACTATTCTGTACTATGTATTCAGAAGTAGTAAAAGTTTTAACACTATAATTCACAAATAAACATGTGTACATACATATATTCACAAGTCCTCTTCTCTGAACTACCCAAGGCTTAGGTACGTCCCCAACATGTTGAATTGTATATTCTATTTATGTTAGCGATAAGCAATTGCAATCGATTTAGTCAAATAAATATCGATCGGAATCAATTGCTAGCCTTCGATTCTTCTCCTCGAATTGAAATCGGTTGGAGTTAATAGTTGCTTATTGATTGTTCTTATCAATTCTTCTCTGCAGAATTCGTCTAATAAGAGATACAAGTAGAACACAATTTGTCTTTTGGATACAAATATTATGCGATTGGTGTTTTTGAGGGTCGTCTCGCGTCCTCTTTGTTAAACCGGGCTTTGCTTAAGGTCTTGCTCCAGACTTTTCTCCCTCAGTACTGCTTCTGCATAGCCGTAAACGCGCTCCCAAGGAACTTCACTAGAGCACATCTTCCAACATATTCAGGGGTGATGTTACCTATCTCTTTCTACAGCTGACGTCTTTGTGTCTGCCATCTGTTGCATTCAAATTGCAAGGCATATTGGCAAGCTGGGCTTCTCACTTTATCAATCCTATATACCTATAGAAAGGCATTAAAGCAGCTATGCCATGTAAGAAGTTGGGTGAGGTAGAAGCTTACATCCCCGCTCTTTCGCCCATTCCAATCTGCAATGCACCTTATTAGCCTCGCGGTCCTATTTTTTCTCGTTTCTGTGCTCCAGCGATCTTGCCAGCTTAAGTCTGAAACTTCTTTTGCTTCAGCTGATGCTAATTGCTTCCCTACTTCTGTGTTCCTTCGGTGAATATGCTTCCTTTCTGCAGCTAGAACGTAAATAATCTCCGGTAGGATCTCGTTATGCGGAGGGCTTCAAATCGCTACTGCTGCTTCACACTGCTTCTATTATTTTTCTATATTTTTCCTGCCCAGATCTCCGGACCGTATAGGAGGATTGAGTGTGTAACTGACATTAAGAGTCATCGTTTACTTGCTTTGGGGCCACGAACGTTTGTCATAAGTCTGCTGAGTACAGTTGTGATTTTTTAGCTCTTTCAGATGCGGACTTAATCTGCTACTAGAAGGTGCTTCTCATTTAGATGTTTTACAGCTTCCTTTGTTGAAGTTATTTCTGAGCCAACTTGTAGCTCTATAATGGTGGGTATTCGTTTCCTAGTTAACAGGACAATCTCTGTTTGCTCCACTGCTAAGTAAGAAACATAACATAGATAATCGTTAATAGAAATAAACATTTAAATATTGCGTTGCTTCCTGAAATATCTTTCTTCCTTAGTGTTGCACTATTTCATCAGTAGACTAAAGACAACATCCAATATGTTACCAGATTAGTGATGAGCTAGCAACATTCATATAAATAACATGCATGAATTTTTGCATATATCTTTTGCAGGATAAACTAGAATTACAGGACATATGTCTCTTTTGTGCTAGTTTCATTATGCCAATCCGCCAACATCATTGGCGTTATGCCACTTATACATACATACGTCGCTATTGCAACTATCTGACCTAGTGCCCAGACGAGTGTGGATAATATTCTTCCTTGAAGTTTTACCCTAGAGAGCAATACACTCGTTTGGCTACTTCTTAGTTCAAGTTTGACAATTTATGTTTAGGGCGCACATGGAGCTTGTGGGTATTTTTCTTGTCGTTTTTCTCCAAAGTGTACATCATTCGGAGTGGAAAAGCGAGGAAATAATCTTTTTAGTGGATTGACCTTTAAAAGTGGCAACCACCCACAGTGCTCTTAGGATGTTTTTTTTTCTTGTGCAGGTGACGTAAATTAGGCTCCCGAGTGCTGTAAAGGTGAAGGACGTTATTAGGCCAAAAAATCTTAGCATTCCTTCAACCTCTCACAAAATGTAGCATGGGAGTTGTCGCTTGGGGTTTCGATGTTATGCGTGTAGACTTCTCCTTGCGGAGATGCCCTTGTCGGCAGATTTTTGACTTGTTGGCTGGTTAAATTTATAATTTGTTTTTAATACTTAACTTGCGCTAAAAAGATACCACTACTAGATTGGCCTAGAGACGATGTGGTTAGGAGAAAAAAATGGAGCAACGAATCTGATGAACAAAGACATACCTATGGAGGCATCCAAAACACCAACAGGTAGTGAATCATACGTGTATATTCTTCACCTCCTAATTATAAGTTTCACTTCGAGTTGTGATGAATGAAGTTTAAATTTAGATTTGGCAAGTACTTGACACACAGAATGGCACTCTCCCATGCAGCATGTGAAGGCGTTTATTGGTTCTTTTTCAAAAAGACATCGTAATCGAACATTACTTGTGTTCTGTCATTGCATACTTATGTCCTGTCCTTTGTGGGTCATAGGGCCTTTACAATGCCTTAAAATGCCTATGCGCCATCGTGTGCGATTTCTGGAAATGTGCCTCAGCTCTCCCAAGATTAAGATTGGAGGTTGAGGTAATAACTAGTCACCTTGTCACTGCAGCTCTCCCCAACTTTTTCCCAGTTACCGTGCTTCCATCTCAACTGTTCTGCGCCAAGTACTCCTGGGACCGTCACGTATCCTGCCATCCTGGATAAGCGGGTTACATCGCATTGCTTGGTTAGCTATAGATCTGTCACCCTTTCAGAGAGTGCGACCAATCCACTGCCACTTAGCTCGTCGTATGGCTGTGTCCGTTTGATAAAGCTGATTGTTAGAGATACGGTTTGGCCAGGATATCTTTAAGATGTAGCGTAGGCACATACATTCGCAACTTCCTCGCCGACTAGGTGCCACATCCATGAAGCAGAACGGATTCAACCTTGGAAAAGCATTCCATTGAGGATAGAATCCCAGACGCAGATTTTGCTTTGCCTATTCGGCTGACTAATATTGTTTGGTTCCGCCATCAGTTGAGACTATACTCACAAGGTATTGGAAACTCTCTGCTCTCTCAACCGTCTGTCCAGCATTACATATGTATACAAGAATGCAGCCTTCCCGAACCCCACTTTGGACATCGAATTCCTCAGACAGCCTTCCTCTGTTCAAAACGTGACATGTGGTCCTTCTTGCATGAGCTAGATGTAGTAAGGTCGTAAGTCAATATTGTTCCTCAAAACCTCCGGCACAGTGGATGCACTCAGCTTCAAAGCTGTCAAATTGTTTGTCGTCTGGAAAAAGTGCTGCCAAGTCAAAAGTCAAACTCCTTTAAAAGACCGTATATTAACAAAACATTTAAATTTTCTCCCGATAACTGCAGTACTCTTTTCCAAATTTGTAAACTCGATTAGATCGCTGATTCCTTCTAAGCATACCATCAAAAATCCAAATTAACTTTAAAAAGCTAGGATTTAAAATTATTCTTTAGAACACGTTTGTAAGTCACTCCTAAACCATTTTTAATAGCAACATTCCACTAACTTGAAAACACCTGAAGGTAACAATATCAACTGATGGTAAGAGGATTACACGGAACGTGCTTCAACGTTTGAAATAAAATCACTCTCAAGCACTCACGTTTTAGGATGAAAAATAAAAAACAAAAATCCAAGGGTATTCCGGCATACATGTAGCCTAATTTAAAATAGCCAAAACATTCAACTCAAATAAAATACAAAACACGAAAAAATATACATTCAAGGTACGTAGCCAAACTTTCACTGCCGCAGCCGGTCACTTAATTTAAAAAAAAAAACCCCATTCCTTTATCTGATTTATGCTTTGAAACTTTCCTGGCACGATTCTTATGTCAACGGCTATATCCTTAAAGCATCTGTCAAACATACACAAACACACACAAATTGTTATGGTGCTTCCCACAAAATTAACGTTTAAATAAAACTTAAAGCTTCTCCTTGTGGTTCTTATAAAAATGACCCAATTTTCACCATAAGATACAAAATACCGCCCCATTTATTGGATACTGTAATCAATTTTCAGCCTCCTCTCTTTTCTGGATGACTAGTGTAAAGGGATAACACTCAACATTACACCGAAAAGCTCTTGTGAATATTCATTTTTATTGGCAATTATCCTAAGCCGTTGAGTACTACCCGCGCCAAACACACATAGTGTGTTGTAACAACTTGTGTGTGTACTTTGTCCTCGATACTTAATCCAACAACTTGTTGCTTTATCAATTTTCCATCTAATAATGAATATGTTTTTCTACACCACCCACCCCGACCCCCACTTATAGCTATTGATGGGCTAATAAATATGCAAATTTATTGAACGTCAATCCGCCGAAATGATACGCCTATAAAATAAGGCTGTTAAATTCTAATGTGAACAGTTTTATCAGGCGAAATAAGAAAAACATTATCAACTACACTTTGTGTGCTTTTTTTTTTGTCAACTGACTCTACAACTTGTAGGGGTTGATTGGATACGATACGAGTAACGAGAGAGAGCATCCGCACAACACACAAATGCTGCATCTCCTGAAGCCGTCGCGCCGCCACAGCAAAAAGGGATATTCGTAGCTACTGAAAGCTCTACCTTGTTTGGAGTATTAATTCGGCACAAAACGGTCTAACGATTCAGTTCGTTAGGAGCTTTCTTCAAATCCAGTCCTCCTTTTTGTGGTATTCAACCATTCGTCCTTCTCGGGCGCGGCTAATATATTTTCTATTTTTTTTTTGGTCCCGGTTTCTCTTAAAAAAAAAAAAACGAAAAATTATTCTACCATGTGCATTGAAAATTTATTAAATTTTGAAGTCTAGAAAATATTTTTAAGGATGTAGTGTGATCCCGTAGGGCGCTAACTCTCCCCCACTCCCGCCCCGTCAGGGTATGGAGATAAATTTCTCAACACAAACACCTTTTACGTCCACCCTCTCTGTCGTCGCGAAGTGGATACACGCAATGCAGCATTCCTCTGCAGATAAAATCCCGTGTTTCGTTCGGTATTTTTTCTTCTTCTATGTGCTTGGTGTTCGCCCTCCTTTCGTCCTGTTCGAATAGAGTAAACTGTTGTTGTTGTGTACGCAAAATACAATGTGGGTGTTGTTCTAATTGGTCACCTTTCCGTGTTTTTTTTTTTTTTTTTTTGTATTCTTGTTCCTGAAACCGATATAAAACGTGTCCTTTCTTTTTTAACTTTAACGCAAGTTGTCGCTGCTAATTACACCTGTGGTTTTTGCTAGCCGATATCGTTCCTCTATCCTTTTCAATAGAAAACCGCGAACGTGTGCGGTTCGGTTTTTTCTGCGAATTTCAAGGACGAATTGCGTACATTAATTATCAGGAACTATGAAACTGGTGGCTTTCGTTCGAAAATGACGTGATTTTTGTTCTCCCAAGCGCGAAAAAGGACATCAAAAAAGAAGGTGTAGAAAGGAAATTGTATAATTAGTGTCGAAAAGTCGTAAAGACAATCAGGATTCACGCGGTGTGGCGGTGGTGGACTCTAGAGACTTTGCCCACTTGAAATAAAACCTTTTTTTTTTTTTGCTGCTGTTTTAATTGTTATCCTTGCTTTTTGTTTGAATAATCGTTCTTGATTTCAGTTTGCTTTCCCTTCCTCTACGGTTTTTTTTTTGTTTTTTGTTCTGTGTCCTCCTTTTCTGTGTACACACAGCCAAAGAGCATGGTGATGAAACTTAAATACGACGAATAAATGTGAAAGGAAAACAGGATTGTGTGCCAAAAAAGGAATAAAAGTTAATTGGCACAGATGTACGTGTTCCATAGGCACATTGCTGTGTAACATCCTGAGATATCCTTCAAGGAGGTCTATTTGTTTTTTTGTCTCGCATTCCACCCACAATAAGACAACATTCCAAACCAAACCAAAAGAAAAAAACAGTAAGCTTTAGGACTCTCTCGCGCGCGGGAAAAAAACCGACTGTTTTTCACAAAAACAAGGACCTCAAGATGAGCGCACGTTAGTAGATGACGAGATGTTCAGCTCAGGTTAACAAAATTAGAGAGACAGTGTTCTCCGAGTGTGAAATTGGATGCACACACAACGAAGAGTATACATATTGTTAGCTACAACAACAACGAGTATATATATACAAATATTTAGAGAAAGTTAAATTTACAAATAATTAAAATGAACGCTGCACAAAGTGGAGGACATACGGGATCGTCCATGGGGAAGAAGGGCTCCCAAATGGAGGTAAATATAAAATTTAAATAATAAAAAAAAAAGAAGAAGCTTCCTTGATAAAATTTTAAGTACAATCTGCTGTTGACATTTGGTGGCTACTAAGAGAGTATCTAAACGTCCCAAGGGTGAGATGATATTTTTCCTCAGTAAACGTGTTTTAATTTTAAATTAACCGAACTTTTTGAATAAGTTTCCCGTTTGGATGTGAGGCTGTGAGTCTGGGATCTCATGGGATAGCTTGTTTAATAATTCATTCTAGCGATAAGTCAGTGTCGAGGGGGAATGGATCATCAGTGCAATTTGTTACCAACATAATAATTCATAAAAAAAGGAAGATATGAAGTTCCTTGAAAGGGACATGTACATACATATGTATGTGTGGCATGGGGAGGGTATAGAGTGACAGAACTTTGAAAAGTCCTCAATTTATGTAGGATGATACTTATTTTCATGATAGAGCATATCATTCAGCTTCTTTACTTTTATTTTTCAATATTTGCATAATTCTGCGAATAATGCGAGGATGAAATTCCTAGAATCCTTGTGATTGCCTCCCGAGACATTTATGAAATCGAAATCGAATAAAAGAAATCAATGTGTCTAAGGGATTTCAACATGTCTGTTGGATTTGATTGGATTGATTTATCTGCTAAATCAGGCTTAGGAGCGATGCTTTAAATGTTTTGGTAAATATTTTTTTCGTTTTAAAGAGGAGGCCTCAAGACCTTTTTAGGATGACATATTTTTCTGTCGAAACAAGGGGTTTTTCTACTCATAGATCTAATACTCAGTACAATATGATAACTTATCGTGAAAATCTGGGCCCGTTCCCGTACTTTTTGCACCGAAATTTCTAGCTTGTCATATTACAGAGAGATGGGGTTAAATTCAGTCAGAGAGAATTAAGATTACGAAAAGTAAAGAAAAGAAAAGAACAGAAAAAAAAAAAAACAAAAAACCTCAAAACACACTGATTTGACAGTTCTGTCAATTTGTTGCCCAAAGAAAATGTCTGTTCCCGCACTTTGTGCACTAAAATTCGCAGCTTGTCAAATTTCTGAGTGTGGGGGTAAAAATCTCTCAGAGAAAGACAAATGCACAAAAACTTGCGGGAACGAGTTGAACAATAAAGCTGCCCACTTTTTAGACGTCACTTTTTTTTTGTATTGACAATCATTTGACAGAATTCAAAATTTTTGACCACAGAAATTTCTTGGACTTAAATTCGCAGCATGGGGAAATTTCTTACTCTCTCGTAAGTTCCCTCTTCTGAGAAAAATTACG
This sequence comes from Chalcosyrphus nemorum, assembly GCA_949716465.1. Taxonomy (NCBI): domain Eukaryota; kingdom Metazoa; phylum Arthropoda; class Insecta; order Diptera; family Syrphidae; genus Chalcosyrphus; species Chalcosyrphus nemorum. Next base: position 29,597,659 of record OX454332.1, on the reverse strand, counting down.
AAATTTTGACTCGCGAGAAGAGAAATTCGCTATTTTTCGTTGAAATTCGTAGCTTCTCTTAGTTTTAGTCAGTTCGGGACTAAATTTGTGCACTAATATTTACAGAATGGAAAGATTTTAGACTGTCTCTTTCTTATTTTAGAGCACTCTCTTTTTTAAAACTATTACGAAATTTCTCTGGACTTGATTCAGCTCGAACGCATTTTCTAAAAATTCTGTATTTTGATAGGCTACGCTGACATATTTACTGTGAGGGCAGATCGGTTTACTCGCTGTCAAACTAGCTGGTCGTGTGTATACACTGTTTTGAGGTCTGTAAGATAGAGAACTATTAAAGATAGACCCAATAAAATATTTGTATAAATGAACATGTCCGTCCGTCCGTATGTCACCAGTTTTTGGGTTATTTTGAATACGAGGTCCTTGCAAAGGCAGGCAATATAAAGGAGCCATGTTGGAAAGGGATAGGGTATTCCACGATCGGCTTCAGAATGATTGTAGAACTTAAATAATTTTTTTGACAGTAGAAGCAGTCTTTCATTTCAATTGTTGTAGTGTTTGGCTAAGCATCAATTCAGTTGACAACTCAGTATACAATACAATAGAATTGAATTGTGTATGGGCTGCTTTAGGCTCGATATTCGTCATGTTGTGGATAATTTTCCCACCACATTCACTCTACAGTATGTCCCGTGAAAGCAGACGGAACATAATGTCCAATTTGACATCCAAGTTCTACCAGTTTGTTTTGTAAGACTTTGATTGAACAAACAAGTTCATTTATAGTAGAAACAAATTGGCACAGCAACAGCAACTTTGACAACCGGAGGAAATTTTTTAGAAAAGCATTCTTTTCAATGGGACAGACCACATTGACCACAGCTACAGAAATTTCAACGTTAGACCTAAGTTCTGAATGTTGGCTATTGAAGTTGTTGTAGTTGTTACCGTGCTCAGTTTGTTCTGTTGCATTGAAAAACAAGTTGTAAGCTATTGTCGTTGTGCTGTGTAACACCACGGTATCGGTCTATTTGCCCCTACTGTTAAAGTTGCTGCACAATGTGTTTCTACTATTACTCGTACTCGTAAATGAGGTGAAGCTTCCAAATAAAGTTAACGTACGCATACGTTTAGTTACGTCGTGATACACATATTCCGCTTACACGTTATTCATTTACGGAGGACGTAAAGAGTTGGGTCCTCCAAGTCAGCCGTTATTTTCATTGAAAAATCTGTGTTTAGAGGCGAGGCTCCCTTTGTCTAAATAGGTTTTTCAACAAGCAAAATTGTGGTTTCTGGAGTGAGGCAAATCTAGAAGAGACTCATGAGAGTATTCTGTCATGAAACCACTGATTGGCAGTAGACCAGTGAATTGGCCGCTTAGATACTTCTTGCTTACGCTATGTAAAGTTGTTAATGAGAACCGCAAGTACAGTGTCCCAAAATAAGACTGGTAGGATGCGCTTCGCCATTCAAAGCTATAGATGCCGATGCCGGTAAAGCTATAGTCCTGCTCAAGACATAATGATAACTCATTTCCTTAGAAAAAACATCCTTCTTGTTTGTGAACTCATTACTACTACTTAGACCGGTTTGAAGACTTCTTTTTTTTGCGTTGCATGCTGTGGTTTCATAACGGAAACAAAAGAATCATTTGGACATTTTAAAAAGTGTCTTTCATAGGTAAAAAGTTTAACAATTTTAAAGATGTGACTATTCTAATGAGATTCCTTTATGTAGAATAGACACATGAATCTATCTTCAGGTATATATAAAAACCGACTCGTATCTGTGAACACATTGTTTTGAGTTTACTACTACACATCAAGAACTACAATCAGTATGTGCTCATAATGTACATTGCCTTATGACCTAGTGCAATTTTCCGAGTTCCCATTTGCTTGACAATACGGACCAGAGAAATAGTATACCTCTATACATTCCACTCAAATGAAACGTAATGCTTAATGGAATAGCAGCAAACTCGTAGATGCAACTTTCATTTCAATTCCATTGTCATATTGTTCTTGAAATATCGTATAGGTATATCTACTATGCCATACAATTTTCTATACTTTAGATGTTCCATTCGTAGCAGATATTTTTCCTCATATTTTCAGCACGAATTTAACACATTTTAACTCAGATAAAGAAACCATACTAGAGTGTCGTTAGGAACAGAGATTTTTTGTGGTCATATTTTTCATCCTTGCCTTTGAAGCACATCCAAGAGAATACTATTATCCACTTCTTTTTGTAAAAACCTAAAAAAAAAAAAAATATCAAGGAGCTTATTACACTAAAGTATTCTGTGGCTACTTCGTGGGGGTTTTACTTTTGTAGCAAAAAGTTCATAAATTATAAGGAATTTATCATAGAAGAGTAGGTACTTGCTTTGAAAGAGGTTGGTTTGCAGTGCACTTCTTGGAAAGGGCAAAGGTTAATAACTGTTTATCTACAGATGAATTGTAAAAGAAGTAGTGGTATTAGAAAACTGCATTTAAGGACTTAGGTAAAAAACTTATGGTGACCACAAAAGAAGGTAGAAAAAAGGAAAGAAGAAGAACAGATAGGATCAACTTTCATTACATTTTCACTTTATATTATCGATTGAATGGGTTTTTGCTTAAAATTTAATGGCTGAGAAGAATTTCAGCATTTTTATCCTTCAAGTGCTTCCGACCACAAAAAGGAGAAGGAACACTCATCAACAAGATGTCTATGTAACGTTTGAGGTAAAGAGACTAAGTGCTGAACTAATAGAAGAATGGTTTCGTAAAACCACTTCCAAAACAGTGCCAATACAAAGGATTTGTATTCTTCCTCTATAAAAGCTTTCGGCTTCGGTTCGTTAAGTTTTGGTTCACCTTAGCTAACTTTCGAAAGTGCATATGCATTTTTTGGACCAAAATTTGACTGTGAAATTTGGGAAAATTCTAAAATTATTTTATAATTTACAAAATTTTAGTTCTTAAATATGTTTGAATGAGTTTTATTATTAACACAAAATGAAGAAATGAAACTACTTGACAGGTGCTTCCTGACTACGCTGAAGAAAATTTAACTAGGACTTTTCACATTAGCTTCCGATTACTTTCGACTATTATATGCTGTTCAGTCTGAACCGATTTTATATATCAAAACGCAACGAAAAATATTTCCTTTTTCCCTTTTAGCTCATCTTAAGGCTGCCCGCTTTTCGAGAGAAGTTTCCACCAAACTGGGAGCACTGACCAAGTGTCAAGTATAGTCATAAGAGTGGCCGATTTACTCTTAATGATATTTCAGTTAAGCTGTAAAATTGCAGTTAAGCTGTAAATCTTTTGTCCAACACCAAGAAATCAGTGTTTTCACCTATCCATACACATCTTAAATTTCTCTGCAAAGTGTTTGCACTTGTTATCATGTATTTAGGCCACTTTCAAATCTGATCGAAGCTCACCAAATGGTTCGTTAATCACAAATAACCAAATATTTGAAAATAAGAATGTCCCTGAATTTGTTCAGGAAGCTATACTAAACCCACTGCATAAGAAAAGAGATAGTGATAATCTCTGATGATTGCAGAGGCGTCTCGTTGTTGAACTCATCCAAGTTGTTTGTAGGAGTATTTTTCAACTGAATCCCACTGTGGGTAGAAAATAAAAAAGGTCTTCTGATATTTTTAGGTTGATCTAAGCCGAAAGTAATTTATTATTAATTAATTGGACTTTTCACGCAGATTTGTAAGAAGAAACACAAACACGTCATCTAGAACCAGGGCAGTGATTCGAAGACTCTGTTGGCTGGTCTTTTGGATTAGAACACTACATTCTGGTATAGCTAATGATTAGAGCTCCCGATCTTCTCGCCGATTCGTCCTTCTTGTGTATTAACTTAATATGCGACGAGCTATAATTCGGTTCAAAACTAGCTTTCTAATTTATTGATAAGCAATTGGTGGTCTAAGGAAAATGAATTTGCTACATCGAGTTACGAGTATTAAATCCAGTTGTTGTGTCAAACCATAGTAGCAGATCTAGAAGCTCCCAACAGTGACACTCTACAAAAAGGACTTCATCTGGCCTTTATTTACTTAAAGACCAACTAGCTGAACTTGCCCCTTGATTGCCGTTAGACCTCTATGACGGTTTAGTGGAATCTTCGGCTGATATCAATATTGTCAGGGTCCATCCAGCAGTCTTAATCATCATCATCATCTTCCTGGCAGTGGGATGGATTCAAGTGGATTCATATTGTGAAGTGGAAAGTCAGATTAAAAGGTGCTTATTGGTGTATTGTAGGAAGATTTCAGACATTCAGACAACATATGAAATATCAGATTATATGGAGGTTAGTCGAACCAAAATACGTGTTTGATGATGTCCTCCTCATAAAGACTGTAGACTGCTATAACTATCGCCGGGAACTCTTTATTTTGTCTAGCTATTGAAAAACATATTTCACTTTATTGCGAATCTTAGTGTCACAAACCACATGAACCGCATAGCATTCTCTATAAGAGTACAACGGAATTAAACACGATAGGGTGGTTCAGATTCTATTTTGGCGAATTTTTTCAGTAAAATTGATCCAGCTAAGCGAGTTTTTCTTTGAAAAATGAAAATAAACTTGTATTGCTATCAGGTAAAGAATACTTGGATCTTATACCAGACCTACGCATCTTAGAATAGATCAATGAATTTCTGATCAGTTCTCTGCAAGTAATGGTGTTTGAGTCTTTGTCTTTTATTCAAAGCTCCCGACATTTGTAGAGTCTTTGTCTGAAACACGGCTGCCTTTCATACTCTGCGGTTCCGAGAACGCTTCTTCCAGTTGCGGAGATCAAGTTTTCTGGCATCCATGAAAACTTGGTCTTTGTACCGGAGGTTCGGACTTCTTCGCTGTCTCGAAACTGAAGGCTGGGATTCTAAGATTTTCTTGGCTGGAGCCAATGTACATCCACATCCTGGTACAGCTCATAGAGTTCGCGGTTGCATCTTCTCCTCTATTCGCCATCTTCGTATAAAGGACCTAATATCCGCCGAAGTATTTTTTGCTCGAAGGTGCCCAATGTTTGCTCAGCTTTCTTACTAATCGTCCAGCACTCGAAATTCAAAAAAGAATGGTGAAGAGAATTATACTGCAAGTGAAAGTGAAAGCTGAATATGGAGTTTTATTTGTCTAGCATAGACATTTTCTGGGCAAGAAATGGAAGATGGTTTAGTTGCTTATGTCTTCCCAAAGAACTCAAGAACTGAATGTGGAAATTGAAAGCAAAGTCAATCGCCCTAAATTCAATTATAATATTATAAAAAAGAGAATTGCTTCTTTTCTTACTTTTAATATGAACACAATAGGTTGGGTTGACAAGGGTTTAGATATTATGCGCCCTACAGGGTAGACGACTAATAAACCTCAGCCATATCATCCAAACAGTTAGTAGTCCTGGACAATATGAGTAATTCCATGCACTGGTTTAGAGAACAAACCTCTCTTAGGTCAAAGAGGGGATTTCTTAATTCTTCTTACAATTCCCTCGCATTCACGTAGTATGCTCTACGCTCCCATGAACATCTATTCCATTCAAGTTTCATATACCTATAGGTATAGTATGGTATTAGGTTTCAATATTTCTGAAGAATGCCTTCCAGGCAAATTAGGTATATTAATTTTGTTTCTGTAAAAACTGATAGGCTGTAGTTGAATACCCTTAGATTTCTTGAGTAAATGTATCTAAAGGCAACTATGCAACATGCAGCTGAAAAATAATACTCATTTGTCTTAATAGTCAAAGTGTCCTTCCTTGTTTCTGTCTAAAATACAACCTCAAGTACAACAAGTCATCCATTCACTGTAGGTACACGGTAGTTTAAAATACTATCCGCGATTTGTTTTTAAAATATATCCTGCCATTGACCTAACCACAATTGGCAAGACGCCATGGCACCTTTCCAAATAAGTAAGTCATGTTCTTTGTTGAATATTGCACTTCCGGTAGTTGTTCATTTAAAAAAATTAATTCCCACCATTTTTCTTCCAAAGTGCCGCATTCTTCTGCGGTAGCTTGAAACATTTACCACACACGTGTGTGTAGCTTTAGGTATCGTGTTAACTGTTAAACAAAAGCAAATGACAAATGGAATGCTTAATTATCCTTGTAAATTTGACTAGCATGCAAACTGCTACGCGGTCACGGAATATGTATATTTGTGATAATTATTCACTCTTCACGGGGGTGCCAACAAATTAGGCAAAGGATTTCCCCATCCACCATCCGTCTTTCAAGGAGGAGGTAGCACGTGTAAATTGAGCAAACGAAGCGGAAACTACTAAATCAAGTGGCAACCAACTGTGCGGCAGGATGCAAGCAAGTTTTATTCGAAAACGAATAAAATCTAAACTATCCTTGAGAAATGTTTCTCCTTTGAATGGAATTTAGGTGAGAACTACTCACAGTTCCCTTTGGGGACTCGAGTGCCAATTAAAATAAATTACCTCAACGATGAGCGCGGCAAACTCATTCAATTTAAGGATAATAGAGAGTTTCCCTTTCGAATGTTATCGCTACAACGCGTGAACTTTAGCGATTTCTTCAAATTCATACAGGTTACTTTCTTTTCCTTTTCCTACATACATACGTTCAAACAAAAAAAGGAGTTCTTACCAATCATTTTCGGAATATTCTCTACATCTTGAAAGTTCACCTCCTTTTGTGTATGTAACTTTCTCAAGACTACTTCATATCTGCTGTACCTATGCGGTGAAGATATAACATTTCCGAAAATCCTTTTCACATTTCAAAGCTTTATAAATTTAATATAAGTATAGAGAAACTACACGAATGTATGCATGTACCTATACAAAGGATACTTACGTCCTATTTCGATAAAAAAAGAAGAAAATTAATGAAAGATGGCATCTTAGAGAGCAAATATTTTATCAAATATTTAATAAGGATCTATGCAAACGCATATATAAATTTAAATTCAGGAATTTTTATGCTTCTACCCTTTCATGATGGTGCAAAATCTTCTGTGCCTGGGTGTGACTTTTTAAATTGCCTCACGAAACCATAAAGCTGAGTCCTTTTTTGTGAATCTACTTGCGGTTGGGTGCTTTCTCTTGAGCGTCGGTATTGTTTTTAAGAAGCACTGTAGCATGGCATCATCCATCAGAGGGTTATGGTAGGTAAAACGCAGTAAAATTCCTTCCTCCTTCACTGGAATGTCGGACGGTTGTAATGATATTCACACTTTCGCTTTCACCTCAATTATTCGAATTAATTGTGTACTAGTGTCTGCTCATCTGTTTTATCGCAATTCATGCTCAGTAAAACGTATCCTTCAGCGATTGCCAGCCAGTTCATAGCATTAATTTATGCATACCTTTCTAATCCTGGCTCGGTTCCCATGTATCCTTTTTGGCTGGGTAATTGTGGGGAAAAAAATGCAAACTTTTTTCTGGATTCTCATTCATATTCAGAGTTTCTTTGTTTTTTTAGTGCAAAAAGCTAACAAAATGCAAACACTCAACACACTTGCATATGCATGAAAATTTGAAAAGATTTTTTTTTTTCGAAACAAAAAGAATAATCGTAACCTCGGTGGCTGTTAAAAAAAACTTTTCAACACTCATTTATGCGTTCTCCCCATTGTCATATTCATTGTTTTATTTTACGAGCTTAGGAGGATCCCCATCGCATATACATAATATTTTCTATTCGGGAAGTAACAAAGGAAGTAAATAAGCATTCAGTGGAAATTTTGTACAATATTCATAAAGTTCTTAATTGAAGAGGGAGGTTAAAAAAAAGAAGGAATCCGTATAGTGCTTAGCAGGCTTCTTTGAATTGTAAGATTTGACATGTCCCAGTTGTGCTTGACAGAAATAATTAAAATCTCTTGCTGAGTAACCACTTAAGAGACTTTCAAATGTCATCAATTATTTAAATGATTTTTATAAGATTTATTGTTGAGGAAACTCTAAAAGCGAGAAGGGAGTTCATTTTAGTTTTACCTTTAGGCTAACATGTGAGGAGGGTCTAAGTGGCCCGAACTCAACTTGAAATTATTTTATTTAATTTAGATCCAATTATGGAAACTTTTATGCAGTCACTGTGGACTATGTTTCCTTATAAGGATAATTAAGTTTCTTTAAGATCTGGAAGCTGACTACAGGAAAGTCAGGACACATTGAATGCAGGAGGCGTAAAAGCGTTGCTGCCGCTCTTTGCTAATGGCACAGCATCGGAGTCGGGCTAAGCCCTGTGCTCCTCCTCCTTCTCTCCACACCGTGACCTGGCTCCGCCTAAACCCTTTCTTAGCGGGTCATCTTAATCCATCTATTGTCCAGGTGGCGGCACTCGCGGGCGCTTCCTCGTAGTCATAACTGCATTGGACTGGGAAGCAGTGGGTGTCTGAGCTATTCCCGAACTCGTTATCTCCATGTCCTTTGCAGTTGTCTTGCCCAAGAGTCAGGGAGTTAGAGCTTCGCTCCCACCTTCTGTACTGGCACGGTTTAGTCGTGATGCAATTCTCGACGGCTCTGGAACTAGCATTGAGGTTGTGGCAGCTCTTTGGCTGGTTCTGGGTTGCACTCGCCAAGAAGCTGTCTCTCAGCTTGTCACTGGTCGATTTCCACTTGCTAGGTCGTCTGCACAGACATTGGCTCCATCCTGCCCACTAGCATAGATGCACTGTCTCCCCGCATGCTATTTAAGTGGTTACTTATCTTTTGGCATACCATCCAAAGGCACGGGTCGCCTTACACTCAATAGGTTCTTAACAAAGTAGCAGCCATTTGGATTGTAAAACCTCTACTTCTATTTGGAAGACAAGGACGTGTTTGCCTAATGAAACAATGCAGTGTTTTGTTTGCGGATTCCACAGAGACATGTTTTGTTGGAGCTTATAGTGCGGCAGCGAATACATTCATATCTGTCTGAAACCAGTGATGTCAATCTCATACTTCCAGCGCAGCTAGATTCCTTGTGTCATAACATGCGATGGCATATTTATACGGCCAGAATGATGTGGTATTTGTCACGCAAGATCATCAAAGTTCCTGTGCAGCCCATGCCAAAAGATACCTCATATCTAGAAGCTGAGCCAAACATAGTATAGTTTAAAATACAAATAGCCCAAGCTAATGGCCTGACCACTTCCAACATCTTTGCTAAATTCAAACGTTGTTGTAGTTAACAGCGACAAATGGCTTAGTTCAAGTTGCTGTTGATGTGTCAATGTGTTCTGTTCCATTGAATAGCGTTAGTTCTAAGACTTTTCTTTCGGTTGTCAAATTTGCTGTTGATGCGATTCTGCTGCACTCGATAAGTTATCCAAAATCTGCAGAAGCGCAATATTCTCAGTTTAATATCCCAGCTGCTACTCCTACACACCATTTAAACTCGAAAGCATCCCAACTTACTCGACATAAATATTTTATATTTTACATATTTTATCCGTCTTTCAACTCATATTTGAAGAGTGGACTTTCTTAGTTTTATCGTCGGTATACAGATACATAACAGGGAGTTTTACTACCAATCATTTGTGACGGAGGGAATTTATTTTTCGAATTTGGCAACTACTTATTCATGAACATGAAATCCATATTCGTGTCATGGTAATTCTTTGTCATAGTCCTTACATATATTGACTTCAAAAGGAAATATCGATTAGGTCTTAGCGGAACGGAGTTATGGGAGTCATAGGTCCAAAAATCATAGTTGCTATATTCCACCGAATCTTAAAGAAGGACATATTTAGAAGGTTACAGTTGTAATCCGTATAAAACGAAACGCATGTTAACTTTGACTTTAAAAAAAATGTGTCTTATGGCCAACATCTCTGGCAATTACCATTGTCACAAATATTGCTGGTGAAGATTTGGGTCTAAAAAAATATTAACAAAAAAAAGTGCCCCTTAAGAGGTCACAAAAATAATTTCTTTACTGGCATCTTATGCGCGCTCACATACATAATGGGCCTGTAAGATGATGAAAAAATTTAACATATCCATCGGATCCCAAATTTTTATAAACACCCTGTATGTGTCGTAGAATATTGGCCAATACAATAGTGAAGTGATTGAAATTAAGCAATTAAAAATGGCACTTTGACAGGAACATTAATTTGCCAATTAATTGGAAAGCAGCAAATAGGAGCAAACAAGCTTCCGGGCATTCAACTCGGTAGTTCAATCATGTGTGGGGTCAGTTTAGACATTATTGGATTGGCATATTATTTCATGGCAACGTATTGCATTGCATAATGGGACCACCTGTTGAATGTATGAGAATAATATATGTACATTGAAATAATTGGGTACTAAGCTAAATGGATATCTATAACACACAACGAAGATGTTGATGAACTTTCAAGAGATGGATTGATGTTGCATGGCTCATAGGTTATCCCTCGGTAATGAGTACTACTTGGCTTGAGAAATGAAAATATCCCATTACATACTATGTAATACATAGTTGCTTAAGTAATCATGGAAATTAATCCCAGCTTACTATACATACATATGTCACACTTGATAATCGACTGAAAACAGTCTGAATCGGTTCACTCAGAATGAAAACTAGATTAGGATGTCATCACCGCCGAACACAATTCCCTCTGTCTCCGATGTTAGTGACAGTTATAAAAAAAAAATTGTCCATGCAAAACATTCAACCGCTTTGGCACGTTAAGCTGTCAAAGTACGCCATTTTGATTTACACTTCTATTTTTCTCTTTAGTAAGACTCGTCAGAAGCTAAAAGATGGCGAACTCTTACAATCGACACAGCGACGTGCTATCACACACATGTGTTCACATTATTGACTTTATGCGAATTTTTCTTTTGACAGTTCGTACTAACTATTTAGATTACTGCCGACACAGCAACACAGTTTGAGTAGTTATTCGTATTTATGTCAGTTTTAAAGTGACACTTAAAAGGCGTAGTTCATTTTTATTGCGAATAAACACTGGGTATTAAAATAAATTAAACTTTGGTTTCCTTTATAGGTACATTACTATATAAAAAAACTCCTAAAGTTACATTTTGGTCTTAAATTTTCATTTCGACATTTAATTTAACAGCCTTACATTTGACAACTATTTTATGGACATTTACTGTCTTTTCACCTAATGTGGGTCTAATGGTAGTTTACCCTTTTACTTATTATCCTAGTGGGTTCGACCTATGAAGAGGCTGAGACGCAGCATCTCTTCCTTTGACTCGTTCCTGCTTTCAGTTATACAAGTCAATGAATTAAGGAGCAGCAAATAGGAGTAACCAAATGTTAGTTTGGAGCAGCAGTTATTGGAAATGCAATAGACGGGCCTATTATTTGTTGGTACCCTATTGCGATTAAAATTGCGGCCCAAAAGCATAATATTAGACTGTTGCAATTTACACAATAGTTTTCACTCATATACATAGTATAATGAGTCTATTATTTGTCCACCATATCATTCGTGTTAGGCATGGTGATTATATTTCTTTGTCGCTACAAGGATAGTTTCTGCACTCATCCACTTTATGTTTTGCCCTAATGTTGTTTTCACTTGCACCTTTGATATAGGGCAAAAATTCCGAACTCGAGATATTAATCAATTCTGACAATACGAGGATAGAGAAGCTCAAAAAAGTAGGTCCGCCAATTCTGTCTCTCTATCTGTCTGGCTGTGGCTGTGTGTCCCCGAGGCTACAGCCTGAACGAATAGACGGATTTCGATCAAACTTCATGTCTAGGGTCTATAAGATAATCCCTAGAGGAGAAATTGAAATTTTCGTTCTAGCCCTGTTATTAACGGTACTTTACATAAGGCGAATTTTAAAAAAATGTAATTCTTTTTCTTTTTGAACGGCTCTAACGATTTTGACTAAATTTTATATTCGAAATTCCAATCAAATGACTTATTAAATTTCTTACCAAATCTTCTTTCTTTTTTTTTTTTTTACAAAAACCCGATTTGCGGCTCAAAAGATTTCATTCAAATTTCACACTGAGATTAGCACAGAAATGTGTTACAAAATTGCTTACCACATTTTGCCCAAAAGTTATTGTAACGGTGCTTTTGGCCAATTTGTCGAAAAGACGCTTTTTTTGAAAAGGGATGATTTCATTAAAATTCGCATTTTGAATTACAAATCGCAAATGCTATAAAATGGCTTAAAAATATTGGCTAGAGTACTGCGTACTTTTTCAAGAATTAAGGAGTTTTAGCAAATTTGCTCTAACGGTTTTCATGGGTTCATTCGAAAAATGCTATCTGTGTAAATGAAACGTTGCAATAATGGCGGATTATTTCTCGACTATTACGAGAGAGATTCCAGAAGCACAAAAAAAAAAAACATCTAAGTTCAGCATAATAATAAAAATTTTACGCTTTTTTGGTACTTTTGTGAAAAAAAAAATAAAAATCATTTTCCCAAAAACTGAAACTAATTTTTGTTTTTCATACTCATTTGAGTATTTAGCGCATCAATATCTATAAAAAAGTTATTTTCCATAAAAATTCTTAAAGTCAAAATTTGTTGTCTAGTGTAATTAAACTCCATGATCTCATAAAAAAAAAAGGAAAGTCCTTTTTAGAACTTAATTTCGCTAATAAGAGCGAAGCGAATGCATGGCTCTTCTTTTAAATAATTAATTTAAGTTATTAACATCAAACGATTTGCATTAAGCTTCCTTGCCCCCAAAAAGGTCCCGCATAACTTCCAACTAACAATGAAACTTTCCAGAAAGGTCAACAGTGTCAACGAATGTTGCAAAAAGTGAAAAGAATCCACCTCTAAAAGGGTGTCCGACCAAATATAAAACGTAAAGCAAACTTGAATTAATTTTCGCTCGCCCACAGTTTATGGAGACCCGTCCTGTCATCCACCACAATCCTCATGATAGCTTTGTGTCAACATTTTTTTTATACGGGGGAACCAATTCAGCTTTTAGCAGATGAATATTTATATGAATAAAGACTCGTATCTTGGAGGTATTTCTGAGCCTTTTTTGTAAATCATTCTATAGATTCAAATGACCATGACCTATATTTTATTTTCATAGAAAATTTTAATGAATTTTCACATTTGGATAGCCCGAAAGGAAGGCAAGAAAGAACTGCAAGTGGAATATCGAATGTCCTTTGAGTATAACTCCTGATGCCCACATGAAGTACCTACATAATTGAGTTAATTGGCCGTATAACGTTCCATGGTGTACCTACGTTTTTGTGCACTCGAGTAGATATATTTGACAGGATCTCTGTGTGGGATGGCAGAGGTGAGAGATACCATCTGTCGCAAGTGTAATTTAAATCTATATTTCAATTAAATGGAATTTAAAATGCAGCAAAAGGACGTACAAAGAAGTGTATGGGATAAAATCGACCGATAAAAATTAATAGACTTTGGAATGGGAAACCTCCAATTAAATTGTGTCACGTAGCATTTGAGAAATAAACGGAGGATAAGATTCCTCGTATCGTATTGATTGTGCAGAGATATGTAGTTCAGAGAAAAGTCAACAAAATGGAAGGACACATTCTGAGGTTCACTGGGAATTACACTGGATTTGACAACAACCTACGCATTCACATGCGGGGGTGGGCGGCTGCCACTGAGGCAGTTTTCGAGAATTGAGTTCTGGGGTCATTTATTGACCCAGTACAGTGTCCTTATACAAGGATACGTAGTTAAATGGATCATTACGCATGATACCTTTGGTGTAATTGAGCGATAAATGTAAATGTTTCCATTTCAGGTTCCCAAATCATATGAAATCGGGCTATAAATTAGAAATCATAAAGAGTTTCTATTTAGTGAAAGCTTTTTCTGATATTGATTCGAAGGCAGGGGAAGTAGAAGCTGTTGCTTTCCTATACCGATGGCCTAGAAAGTGGGATTAAGGTTCTAAAAAACCCCTTTCCTTTCGATTGTAACATTATTCTTTTCATACAAATGTGTATAACAAGTTTAGTTTTTCGAAGTTGGACATTAGATGTTTACGGCCTGCTGCTTATGGCTTCCATGGCTCATTTTTTATCAAAGTCATACATTTCTGATATCTACAGACCCATCTGTTATTCTGCTCAAAAAAAGAGTATTACGTTTGACTAATTTATGCTCTAAAGATATTTGCCTTGCTTTATTTTCTTTTTTCTTCGCAACAGGTATATACGTAGGTATGTATAGTGTGAGAAAGATTTCCCTAGTACTGGATACATTTTTTCCACAAAGTTCTCCATCAAGAAGAAGTTTGTTGGAACGAATTCCTTTTGCCATCAAAAGGTGTGAAGTTGGTTCTATAAAGGCTGGGATTGTTATTTTCCTTAGAAGTGATCAGTCGTTACCTAGGCACCCGGCAAAATCCAATGCCTTATCATTATTATGTGAGCACTTTAAAGCAGAGCTAGTCTCATAGACTCTCAACAATATGTGGTCCTTCGGGGTAAGAACCACTCACTTTTATGGAAAGTTCTTAGAAGTTAGATGCTCTTTCAAACTTTTCACTAATCCAGGCGATACAGAATCTTTCGAATAATAAGACGAACGTCCTTTGCGTCTTTGCTGGTTCTTGTTTGATAGCAGAAATGCTTTGCAAACATGAACAAAAGATGACCCATGTGATCCAAAATCTGTCTAAATTTGTCCAATGTCATTGATTATGTTGGCTTTCAGCGCAGTGGTGGTGTGTAGTTTATTGGCATAGAGCAGTGAATTAGAAAAACCCCACAAGAAGAAGTCTAACAGGGTCAAATCGCACGATCTTGGTGGCCAATTCACATCGCCTCCGCGTGCGATAACCATGTTCAGATATCGCTCGTCCAAAATGTCCAAGATGACCCTGGCTGTGTGGCCTGTTGAAACCACATGTCGTCGCTGTCCATATCATTCAATTGGGGCAAAAAAAAATTGGCTATGATCGATCGATAGCGCTGGTGATGGCATGGCCAATAATGTCGTTCTTAAAGAAGTATGAACCGATGATGCCACGAGTAGAAAATCCACAGCAAACCGATCGACTCGAATTTATCCACCACGTTGCGTAAATTCCTCTCGGAAGGACAAATATGGCGACCCCGTAAAATGGACGAAGCGCTCGAAACAGTCCTCAAACAGTAGACCCACTTTCATGTACCTATTTATCCATGTTGATTTGGCAAGACAGACTAAATAAATGACAGCCAATTTGACAGATGTGGCTTCGACAATATGGCCGCAGGCATCTGTCAAAGTTCAGATTTCACTATTTCACTGTAAGAACCCTTTATCTAGAGGGCACCTCGTAGAAATGAGTTAAAAGGCATGGGTGCAATACAAGCCGTCTAACTTATTATTCAGGGCATTGACTTCTTTCGCAGCTGCATGGAGAAGGAAGAGCTGGGATTTTCCTTTTATTTTTTTTAAGCTGCACAGCACTACTATCGTCGAAATGATCATTGGAGAATATTTGCAGCGAAGTAAATACAAATTTCGAAGTCAGATATCAGTAATATAGAAAACTCCATCAATAAATCAACTTGGTCCAAAGAGTAACAGATCTCCGTCCTCTTACTTCACCTGCTCTAAGTGACTCCTGTCGATCACTTAAGATAACACCCTAAAGAGGTTATGAAACTAAGTCCAAAGAAAACATAGGTACATATGGACGGCAGGACCAGCAATGCGAGATGTGGGGAATTTTCTCTATTTTGAAAGATTTGTCATTATATGGGAAACATGTGGAAAAGTCGTCTAGAAATGGGCAAAAAACAAAATCTGACTGAAACTACGTTGTATATTTCTTCCTTTTTCTTCCACATAAAACAACACATTTCATACAAAAACAATGCCGACCAAATTATGACACTCTATTAGAAAAAAATGATCAAGCTCTAACAAATACAAGACCATGTGTAACGTAATGGTAGATACTGACATTTAATGACACAGGTACTGAAAATTCCATATTTTTTGCATGGAATCGAAATGAGGGAAAAATTTGGGGAAAAAGAGATTGCAAAATGGGGAAAGTTTTTAAAAAAGGGGAATTTTTCAAAGAATAATCTGGATTTACTGTGTAAGATCGGTTCCACATGGACTGGAGCTTTCTAACATGTTTTTTGTTTTAACTATGTATATTCAACTTCATGTGTTCAGTTGGCTTTCGAGTATTTCAATTTCAATCAAACTCAAGAGGAAACATTCATATATCTCTCTAATTAAAACAAACAAATTAAAAAAGGAAGCATTACAATAAAAAGTCTAAACAAGCAATTTCCCCTTCAAATCCTTTTCATTGAATTAACTACAGGTACAAAAAAGAACTGCTAATTACATCCACGTATAGCTGAACTGTTGACTCCTATTAGTTAAGAACAAAAAAACATGTAATTACCGTTTAAAATTAACATCAAAGGATTTAATGTACGCATAAAATAAAATTCTATTTAAAAGCATAACCTTTAATTGACAGCGATAATTTCCCGACAGGTGAACGCCGATGTAAACGAATGTAGCGGAAAAACGGCAACATAAAGGCTCAATTAAAACACAAAAATGTTCATTCTGTTTGCGGGCTCCCTGTGGTACGGTGCTAATGACTACTTTGAAAACAACTCAGGTTTTAAAATGCTTTTTCTGATGTTTCGCTGTTTGGCAAATACTTTGGCGTGTAATTTAAATGATTTACTCCTGCAAATGGAGTCGGGTGTAAATTAGCAAATGGAATTTCATTGAATTTTGTTTTAGAAAATAATAGACTTAATTAGGCAGCTGTGGCAGTTGTTTTCAGATGAATTCTATGGATTTGTGAGGAAAGCATTGTGATCTGTTGAAATTGGAATTTTAATGGTTTTTTTGACCTAGAAATTCTTGATTTGGGTAAATGCTTTAAGTTTTGCTTGCACTATTCCAAAAAATTAAATCTCTTCAAACCCTAAACTCAGGTTTGCAATAGACTCTTTCTTTGTTCGTCAAGGTAGTTTTAACTTTTAAAAAAAATTTTAAACATCAAACAATCCCAAACTTACAGACAGCCAAGATCTACATATTGGGAATCGTTTAAGGCTTGAACTCATAGATACTTTGGCCACCTATAACAAGAACATTAGGGATTTAGATAACTTCAAACTGGTTTGCGAAAGTTTGAACCTCTCAATCAGAAGAAAATACCACCAAGCCTACCCAGAAAAAGTAAAATCAGGCAACCGTCTTATCCCTTGGTAGAATATTAAGCTTGTTGTATTCAAAACAAAAACCAGAAACTTATCCAATAAGGAAAAACGCACTACTGGTCTTCATATTGAAGCACTAACCAACTACAACTTAGAAATTAGTAAGCGAGAATCATGGATAAACTTCTACCAGAGTCTAAACTATCACAAAAGAGCACACTAATCAAATAGGTTTAATGAAAAACGGATGGTATATTTGCCGAAAATGCGCTGAACATTTCCAAAACTTGATCAAAACTCCAATTTCACCAGAATACTCTCCCCAGAGCTGGCTCAAAAGACAGAGATCCAAAGAAATTGTTCATGAAAGAAAACTCCTTCCATTTAAATTCACAGGAGAAGATGGAATTTTTCCTGCTCTACTATAAAAAAGTACTCCACAACTCGTACTATTTCTAATAAATTTATTTAAAACAAGTTATGCTTGGGATTATATACTGGAGGGAAGTTACTGTAAAATTTATACCAAAAGCTGAACGTAGACCGACAGAACTAACGAAGTCCTGTCGACCTATCAGCCTTACATCTTTCTTTCAAAAAACAATGGAAAAAGTACTTGATAGACATATCAGAGGTGGAGTGCACATTACGAAGCCTATACATAAAAATCAATATGCCTATTATCCAGACAAATTCACTACCCATGCTCTTCAGGAACGCCCAATAAGGATCGAAAAAACCCTAAGAGACAAAGAGTATGTGGTTGGGTGTTTCCTTGACATCGAGGGGGCTATTGATAAAACCAAATACGCCCAAATACATATACAGATGTATCCGTTACACAAGAGTAGATAATACTACATGTACCTAATTAAATCAAGAGAGGAACCCTCTCCAAAATCGTAAACACCCTCACAGAACACTGTGCTATCACTTCTGCAGAAGCTGTAGAGATGAAGAAGAAGAGGAAACAATCAGTGACCTTCTATGCACGTGCCCCACACTCGCCAACATTAGAAAGGCCACATTAGGTAAATACCTGTTCAACGATCTAAATGATCTCAACAATACCTGTACGACTTAGATTGGCTCCTTCGTACTAAGGACCTTACACATCGGCAGCACAATGGGCTTTTAAGAGCTTCCTCACCGAGGGCCGGTTTCAATCAACCAACATGTAGTTGAATAAAATGCATGTTAGAAGACAGAAAAATGAACATCTCACTAGACAGCAACAAACTTAGGGTCACGGCTGCGAAAGGTTGTCCACAGAGTGGAGTCCTTTACCCACTTTCAATGAACTCCTACAAAAAAAGCCGCAGACAAAGCCAGGATTGCATTATGGACTAGCAAAAGTCTTATTGGCAGAAACTGGGGTCTAAACCAAAAAATTATGCTATGGCTTTACACAGTGATAGGAAGACCAATTGTCACGTACGCAGCACCAGTATGTTAGCAAAAGACTCAACAAACGACAAGGCTGGCTTAAACTACTGCAGAACTGCAGCACCCCTTCATACACAAAAAGACTTCAAGGACACGTTTCCAGATCCCAGAAACTGGATACAGGAAAAACCAACATTTGCCAGTGATTCACATGATTGGTACACAGATGGGATCCAAAACAAATAAAGGGGTTGGGGCTGGAGTATACGGACATGTATAACTCCGTATTCCAAGCCGAAATCTTCGTATGAAGAAACGTAAAAGCTGATCAACTGGCCAAAACAGGTTCGGCAGCTTCTTTTATGATGCCTAGACCATTCTGCGGATTGCCTATCACAAAAGCACACCATTACTGGATAGCAACTGAAGGTAAAAAACCAGTTAAACTCTTTATGTCAAACTCCTCTCCTAAGAACACGAAACAACCCCCTCAACTCAACAGGAGTCAAATTCGCTCTGCCACAAGTTTCTTCACAGGACACTGTCGAGTGGAAAAGATCTCATGGCTATAGGGATAGCACAAGACAATTTATGCAGTATGTGCAACGAAAACGAAGAATCAGCGGAACATGTACTTTGTCAGTGTGACTGTTTAAGCAGAACACGTCATCGTTACTTAGGTAAATTCTACCTTGAAGCGGAGGAAATAACTGCTAGCTTACTCAAAGACGTTGTTGATTTCATCGTCCGTCAATACTGCCATACTGAAGTGAAGGTATGAACTTACACAGTGACATCATCCTTATAGTCTTTCAGATGTATCCCTACAATATAGTACACTTAAAATGTGTATCAAATTTGAATATCCACTAATCCACTAGAACTGACAACTAATCCCGCAGCTTAGATGGGGTTTTGTTGTGTAAACTCCTTTTTGTGGCTGCCAATTTATGGTTTAAAATTCAAACACTGTTTGGACATGCATCAGCAAAGTTCAATTGTGGTAGCTACATATACTCGTATTTATCTTTTCTGAGTGGATAAACTTCACGCCATTGAAGGCAGACTAAATTTGCAGCTCGCATCAGTTAAGCACCACCATGACTTCCTGGTTGCATTTGTAATCCTTTTCGAAAGTTTCTTCCTCTCCTTCGCCCGGAAGGATACCCTTACAAGTTTCGAACTTATCCAACTCGAAACATCATTTTCCTTCATCCACTGTTGGGTAGGAGATACGAGTACACCAACTTTTATATCCTTAAATTGTTCCTCTGATGAGATGGACAGTTCAATTTGCAAAGTGCTGAGTCGCATTTATTTACTCTTGTATTGCTCATTTCTCTGTTCTTTATTTAATTGACATTTTAGCCTTAAAAAGGTCAGAGTGTTGCTGTGCTATTGCTTGCTTTGGAATCGATGACCAATTAATTAGAACTGCGTTTACAAACGGCGCCAGTGCCTTTTAACAGCAACACTCTTACGATCCCTTAGTTACTTGAATTTGTTTTTGTTTTGTATAATCCTTTTTCCTTTAATTGGAATTTCGTAGGACACAGAACAGTCGATGAGTCTTTTTTTTTCCAAATTCAAAGGATGTTTACTGAGAGGGGATGACCTAGCACTTGACATACATATGTGTTCGACGATATTGCGCAATATGTTGGTCTGGTCCAGACAAGTGCTGTGTCTGGCATTGTTCTTGTTTGTCTATCCACCACTATTCTTTAAGTGGAAACAGTTTTCAATTATATCATACTTTTCAATATTTCTTCGTTTCAAGGTTGACTGTTTGCGAATATGACTTCAACTATGAAAAGTCGCTATATTATCCTTTTTAATCTTGGTTGTGTGTCCTTTATAATTTGGCGGGGTGGGTTTCTTCGTTCGTAGCCACGTTGTTTTCCTCAGAATTTCTGTCTACAATGTCCTTTTCTGTGGTGTTTATCCTTTCAAAACTTTTTACGTCGTTTTACGTTTCTTTCTACGTTTCAATGCTCAGTAGTCTATTCCAATTACACTTTCGCTGAGAAGGAGAAAAGAAAGAAAGAAAGAAAGAAAGAAAGAATTTCTCAAGTTTTTGTTTGCTGCCGCAATTTTCCAAGAATTGTCCTTGCAGTAGATTAAACTGCTGTTGAGTGGTGAATTTGGTCATTAATTTTGTGTTCAACTTTCAACTGAAACTAAAACTGCTTGGGAGTATTATTTTAGAACAAAAAAAAAAAAAAGAACTAATTTCCGAGCACAAACTTTCCATGAATATAAAATTGTAATCGTCTTACAGACTTCTTCTTTCTAACGCCAGAGATCAAATTTATCTAGAAGAGCGTTTATCCTTAGAGCTATCTAGGGAAAGGTGTTTGTTTTCCGCATGAAGATACCCACCGACTGGCAACGTCTACTGGGTTCTGTTACAGCAATTGGATACACCAACTGATTATATGGAAAATATTCAATCACCATGACTGGATTATTGATTTCAAATATTGAGATTGTAATCCAGGCGAATGATTTACACTTTACACTTCAAATTCAATCAACTTGAGGGAGTTTTTCATTGCAACAAAAATATTGATAATCTAATTGAACACTGGTGAGACTTCTTCGAGCGTAAGTTCGTATCCGTCTTCCTTTTGTTTATTGTGCAAAATAATATATGAAATTTACGCCTGAAAGAATAGTCCTTTCTTAGGAAAAAATTTTGAATTGAAAAACTTTTGAGCCTATCGGCTTAGAGTTGGAATTGGCGAGAAATCCTGCAGAACCGACACAATCTGCTGATAAAGGGGGAGAAAAGGGTGTCGGATAAATTTTGAATCCCTTGGTTTTGGTGATTATATTTTGAATAAGTCTACGAAACTTACTCTCATGGGAAACTTCACCCATCCTTTGGATAAAATTTCCTTGCGTGCGAAAATGTACATTGGAGTTGGGCTTTTGTGACTTTATGAACATTTGCCAATGCAATGCCTATGCTGACTGGTTCGCATTGCCACAGGTTTCTCACAGGACACTCTCTATGTCTATGTGTCTCATAGCTATATTATGCAGAATGTGAAACGAAGACGAAGAATCAGCAGGACATGTACTATGTCACTGTAACTGCTTAAGCAGAACACGTCATCGTCAGTTGGGTAAATTGTACCTTGACGCAGAGGAAAAAACTGCTAGCTCGATCAAGGACACTGCTGATTTTATCATTAACATCCTGAATAAGTTGAAAAAGAGGAATTCACTGTTGAGACCAGTTCCGTCAAGCTTCAATCAACTATCAACGAGTAATGCAAGGTGTAATGTGGAGTTGTTCGGCATGGCTAACTATGCTGAATCAATTTTAAGGAAGGTGGGGGCTTCATCTATTATTAAGACCGTGAAACTAAATATCAATGCTTAGTTATCCACCTTTGAATCTGCATCCCTCCTTACTCACGCGTATAAAAATAATTTTTGTGTAGTGACCGAAAAAAGTCTCGTTCATGAAGGAGATCACACCAATTAAAAACAAAATAAATGTCTCAAAGGATGTTTGCCTAACACTAGCGTAATTCGAAGCTAAAAAATATTCAACAAAGAATAGAGAGTGAATCGCACAAGTAGCAGTGTTGGATATTACCCTCCGGCGGTAGTTTATAAAAAGAGTCGTCTGAATGTCAAAGTCGCACAATACCAAAGATTCTTTACTGCATGCGTGTTTTAGTGCTAGAGACATAAAGCACAAGACATTAGCTTCTTAAAATGCACCACTGGATTTGAAAAATATCCTTTTTAAAGCCCATAAAGTTCTCTGACAAAACTACTCTATAAACGCAACATTTATGCAACAATCTAAGCCTTATAGCACACACAAAGACATACTCGCATGTATGCATGTGTTTATAGTGTCACATGCGTGGAGATTGGTAAACAAAGTGAAAGGATGCGTTTTTCTTTGACATTAATATTGAGAAACAATGTAGGTCATACTATTGCATGGTATTTTGCAAAGGTTTGAAAGGGATGATGTTGTTTTCATTTATTTAGATTTAGATAAATTGTAATTTATAGGTTTTGTGTATATGTAAGCGGATTGGACTACAAATCTCGTGCTTATGCACCAAATTGGATTGAATTATGGCGCTGCAAAGCAGGTATTATGTTGCTAGAAATGAGGTATTACCTATTCAAAAGCAAATATACATAAAATTGGGGTAAGAATTGATCTGAAAGTTTCAGTTCTCATCTCCAGAATCAAGGCTGACAGAAGGACATATACTGTCTCATAAGTGCTCCGTGTTCCCTTCTAATTAGTGTTCCGGACCTTAAAAGGTAAGACGGAACACTTATGGGTTTGATACGGTGTCTGTCTGTCCGTCTGTCCGTCTGTCCGTCTGTCCGTCTGTCCGTCAGTCTGTCACAGCCTTGTAACTTTTGAACCGATAGACATAGAGAGCTGAAACTTTCGCTATGTATACATTATGTGGAAGCCTGCACAAGATGGCGGCAATGAATTTCATTTTGGGAGCCCTTTTTTGGGCACCTTGTATGAAGGGCAAAAAAAAATTATTTTGTTCCCAATCATGTGGCATCTCAATTTAAAGAGAATTTTGCAAGGGCTCCATATATGTAAGAAATATTTTTTTCTGGCAAAATTTGTTGAACAAAAAAGCTCGCCAAACATTTGAAAAATGTTGTCCCCCCCCCTAGCGGACAGAACATAAATGGTAAAAATATGAAAAAAATTGGAGATACGTAGAATTTAGTGTAGATTGTAAAAACAATACAAAAATTCCTGTATTTTATATATTTTCTGAGAAAAATTAAAAAAATGGGGCATCTAGTTACCCCACTGTATCTCCCCCAGTTTTCATGTTATCCAAATAATTTTTACAGCAGATCATTTTGATACTACGATTTGCTCAAGTTATAAGTTTCATCTAAATCCGCTAAGCAGTTCCCGAGTTACAGATTTTAGAAGAGCTCATGGACTTCTCTATAAGCTCTTATCTTGCTGCTACTGCATTCGAATTCGATTTTTCAAAAACAAAGTCATTTGCACGAATGGATCGTATATGTTAGCTCTATGCTGCTTTTGAAAACTAAATAAGTTTAAAAAACAATTTTTTTTTAAATTTTTTTTTTTTTCAAAAATATGT
Organism: Chalcosyrphus nemorum; assembly: GCA_949716465.1. Taxonomy (NCBI): domain Eukaryota; kingdom Metazoa; phylum Arthropoda; class Insecta; order Diptera; family Syrphidae; genus Chalcosyrphus; species Chalcosyrphus nemorum. Next base: position 29,574,012 of record OX454332.1, on the reverse strand, counting down.
TTTTTTTTTTTTAGTTTTTAAAACTCTAAATGCTGTATTCCTTCACATGTCAAGTATTGCCAGTGTTTTGCTTTACTTAAACCATTTAACAAGCAAAGTACGGTTACATTCATTTTTATCCAAAAGCTTGGTACGCCATGTTTTATATTGAAAGTGTAAGTTAAAATGGACTGGAATCTCAGCTCAGTATTACTCGGACATACCTTAGTACAAGACATTACATTATTCATATCAAAACCAGTATTAGGTGTACCTATGCAGGATATGAATAAATGACAATATAAAATGTCCGGAACACTATTGCACGAGGCCCTCCTCGCACTTACCCAATTTTTTTTTTTGTAGCTGCTTCATTTTGGGGTAAAAAGTTCCGTTTGGTAAAAGGTAAGGGCTATTCAAAGGCCACTTTGCCAATATGCCACTGTGAACCTATTCAGATGACAAGTAACGTCATCTTGCTAAAATATGGAACTTCTTTTACTTGCTTGAAACCTTGGAAAGTTGTAGTTGCAGAATCTTTTGGTAGTTACTTACTAAGGGGCTCCCGAACCTTTTAGAGTCTCTGCCTGAGACACTGCTGCCTTCTACCCTCTGCGGATTTGTTCAGAGGTAGGTGAATTCCTTAACTACCTCCAAATTAAAGTTCTGCCCAGTATTATGAATACATAAATTTTTGTTTGTTGATAACATATACTTCGTCTTGTCCTCGTTCATTTTCAGACCAACTCGTTTCGCTTGCTCATCAATAGCCGTAAACGGCTCTACTACGGCTTGCCGGTATATTCCGATGATGTCAATAACGTCTGCGTATCCCAGCAGTTGGACGGATTTGTGAAGGATAGTGCCTTCCGTGTTGACACTCGCCCTGCGCACTATCTGCTCCAACACGATATTGAAGAAATCACATGACAGCGCATCTCCTTGCCTGAATCCGGCGCACGTTTGAAAGAGCTCCGAAGAGTTGTTTCCAAGTTGCCCAGAGCATCGAGTGTTTTTCCACACATCTGGATAAGTTTTGACGGTATCCCGAATTGAGCCATCTCCTGGTAGAGCTTTAAAGTCGATGAAAAGGTCGTGTTCTTTTCAAGGCTTTGTATAAGTGGTCTATTGTAGATCTGCCGGGCCGGAAGCCATATTGGCACATTGATGAAGAAAGGTTTTAGACGTTCACACAATAGGTTCGTTGGATTGGATCTCATTTGCGACATTTAACAGGGATATGGCTTGGTAGTTCTTACAAGACATAGGATCGCCTTTTTTTTAAGATGGGACATAAAGAGCTGATGCTCTAGTCGTCGGGTATGTGTTCCTCCACCCATAATTGTTTGATGACTAGGTGTATGAACACTACTAAGACATCACCTCCGTATTTAAAGAGTTCAACTGGAAATCCATCTGATCCATCTGATGGATCTCTTCTTGCCCTTTGACTCTCTCTATTTGCTGCACATACAGCAACATCATTAAACATATCAACAATTCCCTGTGCATTGGGTCGGTGAATAGGTTGCCATCGCTATTTCAAAGAGAGTTAAAGCATTTGGATTGCTATAAAAGTATTCATCCAAGGTATCCTTACGTAAGAATAGTGCAAAGAAAGTGACCAGTGGTCTTTTTATCCCTACAGCTTCTGCATAAGTCATAGTAGGTGATGTCAAGCCTTCTGTGTGTTATTTTGGGGAGAGAATCCCCACTGTGTTACATTGGTCTAGTTGATTGTCCAAGCAGTTCATCAGGCTCACAACTCCACGATATGTCAATTTTGTTGTTGCTGTTTTTGAGTAATTTAGTCAATTCCACGTTTTTAAAACTTTGACATTAACATTGACTACTTAAACTATGGCATAGTCAACAAAATTTACTACTTTTCAAATTTTAATTCAAATTTTTTGAAATAGCTTTTCAATTCCGACTCATTTAAATATTTGATACACTCTTTAGCACTTTTCTATAGTAAGCAAGTCAAGATTGGTAAAAGTGTCGAGACAATTTGCACAAAATCTAGAGCAGATGTGTTCGAATCCATTTATCCTAAATAACTTAATGTATTTTTCAATCAATTACGATTGCTTCACTTTGTGAAGTGATTTGACTGCTTTATTGGATTTTTGCAAGTACCTACTCATTCATGCAATCAAATTGCATTTGCATTTGAAATCCTTAAATATTTCGATTAGAATAGCACTCTCAACTCAGGTACGGCTCTTGTCATTCGTACTCGATGACAATCAACCAAGTCCTAGAAATGCAACAGGAAATTTGAATGCCCTACATTCGATTATCTGGGCATAAATCCAATTCTGAAAAGAGCATGTCCTATATATTTGTACTCCTTCGCCAAAAGTAAACAGTATTACACAAAAAATGTCCTTTTTTTAAAAAGTAAGGTAGAGTGCTGTAAAATGTCATCTGCACCACTGATTTGTGTATTTAGGTCGCTTGTGCAAACACATTCATAGAAAAAGTAGCAAACGTATAATGTAATACTTGCTGGCATTGCATACTTTAGAGCGAATGAAAATATTGTCCTTTCTAGGATGTGTGTTTGAATTTGTGTGCTGACATTGCGTTGTGTTATCGTTACATTTGGTCTGTTTGAATATGAACGAGTTATGATGAATTTGTTGACTTCTTTTTCTGCATAGTCTCACATTTTATTTGAGGTAGCTAAAACAAAGTAAATACATACTCGTATGTCTGTGTGTATGATTTCATGAGGATGTCAAGGAATTCATATTACCATTTATAGCTGTTAAACATCTGATGGCTTTTATATCAATTTTCATTGTTCATATAAAATCGTAGGAAAACAATACGATTTCGAAGAACACCTGCTGCCGTCTGTCAGAAACATGTTAAAGCACTGCTTTCCATAACCAACAAGCTTCTCATTCGCCTTTTCATTGCTCATATATAACCTTAATAAAGTGAAGGAACACCTGCTGTTGGGCTGCCAGATGCAAAGAAACCACACTTTTCAAACCCGACTTTAGTACCCTCTCACCTTCTTAGCTTAGTCCTGCCAAGAGCCAAGATTTGAGCTCATAAATAAATTTATTAGATACGAAGTTAAGCTATTCAATTACGTAAAAGTGAAAATATGCATTCCTATTTTTACAAAAAAAAAATCTTAAAAACCAGATGGGGACTGGAGATATTAAAACTTTATAGTCCATGCCCCTAAACGCTCGTCAAAAATATTTTCTCATCTAGTGATGTATGTAGAAGAGGCAAAAGTATAAAAGCAATCTTGGAAAATTCGAGGAGGGCTCGTTTCTTATAGATACTGGCTTCGAGAACGATAAACAGCGTGGAGGTTCACTATACGTACAGATTTTCTTCCTGGCAACGCCTGACACTCTAAGTAGTATATAAATGATAAGTGATAAGTGAAATGAATTCAATTATTTTGATGGCTCTGTATTTATTGAAGTCGCTTTGAAGTCAGAAGCATTCATTTACTTGATGCCTTCGAAGTCATTGAAGTCTACAAAGCCAGTGAAGTTACCTGAAGACATTGACTTAAACAATAGGATTGTAGAAAATGACTGCGAAATCATGACTGAAAAATTAATGGTGATTTATTTTTTTGAAGTTGTTGAAGACATTCAATTGAAACACATCCATGTGAATTCTAAGATGAATTCCGAAATGGTTGCATTCTTTCACAGTCCTTCTAAGTAGTAGGTGCACTATGGAGGCTTTACACTAAGACACCTATCCTATTTTGCGTTACACTCGTTACCAACCTTTGTAGCTATAGAGCCTGGTTCCTCAGTAGCCAATGTATAGAGAAACTAATCAATGAAAACAAGTATTAAGCCATAAGTAACCTAAATGGCTTTCTATAGCTTCAGATATGTGATGTGTGCGGTAGACATTTCTGACCGACCTAAAGTCAGATCCGAAGTGTCTTTGATAATCTCTTTCATGACGGTAATACTCTTGGATGATTGTCAAACGTTCGCAAGAGGTGAAGCCGGAAAAACAGAAAAATATATTCTGCTATTAAATCTGGAACCCATGTACAGTAGTCCAATGCACTAACCACTGTGTTTTGAGCCTTAACAATGCAATTTTATGAAATTAAGGTCTGTCAGTCTGTCCAAGTCTCGTAACTTTTGAAGCGAGTCAATTCATGTGCTCGGGCAAAGGTGATCGCCGCCTTGTACTTGACCAGTTCTCTTGAGATTGCCTTAGACAGCATATGGCCCTAAGTTGTGCCATCTTTGGATAGCCATATTGATGATTCTATTGTATACCCAAATAATCTGACATGCTGACTAACTTAGATTTTGTGACTTTAGAATCCAACGTCTTAAGCTCAGCCTGACTAGGTTTGCATCTTTCGAATATCCGCTCCATTCTTTCATGAGTTTAGAAATTATTTGTAAATATCGCAGTCACATCCCAATCCCACTAGTACAAATGTGTATATCCCCCCATGTGATCATTGAAGTCTAGAATGTCTAGGTATCAATCCTATTTGTATTGGACATTAATCAAAAATCACTACCAATGTTGGTGTCTCCTGCACTATCCGTTTTAGAAAACACAACGTTAGTGAGTCAAAGTGCAGCTATTGTATTTTAAGTTTAAAACCAGAAGACACAAAAACATTCCTAGTTTTGTCCTGGGCAAAGGGCTACACCAGCTTTACCAGCTTTACCACGGCCAATACTTGTATATGCCTCGTATTTTGCCTAATTGTTTATACAAGAGTTTACTTTGTTTACTTTGTCCAACACAAAACCAAGATATTTGGTGTAGGTAACCCAAGGTATCTGGTGTTTTTTTTTTCTGGTGAAGCACACCAATTTTTTTTTTCTCTGGGTACATGGTCTCGTGAAAACAAAATTAAATGTGATGTAATATCTACGACGTCATTTGAGTTCGTTAAGTTATGTTTAAAGTTTTATTTACTACCATTAATCAGTACTCAAAGAAGCAGGGGTGTTTTGTGAAAAGTGGGATGGACCTCTGGATAAGGATACATAGCTTACACTACGATGATTGTGAGCTTAGTACGCTTCAGTGATCTATTGGGTTAGTTTTAAGTTAACAACATCTGATTTACTTGATGTCAATTTCCTCATTACCGTTTGTTTTTCATGTATAAGGGAAGGAATTTAGAAATTTTGACTATGGTTGGTTGGATGGGGGTGGCTTTGAGTTGAAAAATGCTAAAACACTTGGACCAGAAATAGGTCCCTTGTGATAGCACGGAGTTTGAATCCTGAACTCATCAATTCTCGTTATTTCGAGCTTGCTATGAAGCGTAAGAGCCTTTTAAGTTGACGTTTTCTAGATCACCTAAATCATTATAGTATGAAGCTTCCTTCTACTGGAAAAGGCTGGGCTCTTCCTCATCCCTGCAGCTTCTGCAAAATTCTAGCCTTTTTGCGTGCTTGCCTATTAGATTGCATGTAACGTTTGCATGTAACGATGTGCATTGCTCTTGTTTAGCATGATGCTGTTTTTTATTCTGGCGAGTTCGTCGGCTTTGAGTTCGCTGGAATGTCCCTACATATAACCCCACTACCAACACAGGAGAAAGTTGAACTGCTCGACCATCTCCGTGAGAGATGATCAGCAGTCGAGGGCTTCTAAAGAAGATATAGAGATCGAATCCAGTGATTTGATGGCAGCTTGACTATCTGAAAAAAAAAAAACAGATATCTTTAGCGGGTATCACGTTTTTCTTGAGCCACGATAAGACTTCTTTGATCTCCAAAATTTCCGTCTGGAACACGCTACAATAGTTTGGACGACATGAGAGCGAAAGATTAAGACTTTCTGAGAAAACGCCGCCCCCAACTCCATCCTTAGTCTCTGAAGCGTTAGTGTAGAAGTGAATCGCATTATCTGTAGGTTAATCCTTTTGACTTTGTAATGGAAATTCGTTGAATTGACTTCATTGGCGTGGAATCTCCTATGTCTTATCCTCGGCTCTCAAGCTACATTTGTCCATTTCATTCAAATTCGATTCAGCAGTTTATCGAATATGACCTCTATCAGATAAGTGGTTGAAGAGTATTAAGAATACTTTCAGATGAACGCTGTTTTCCATACGTACATATATAAAGAATGTCCTTAACATTCAAAACTGTAGAGCAAAATTGCACACACAAGGAGGAGCCAAGACCATTTAGTTATCACACGGAACACCTATGCTATGCCGTGCAACATTGTTGTCGTCCATATTAATTTCGTGTTTACCTTGCCTTTGGTGTTTCTTTTTTCCATAAAGGGTTTGAGCACGTCAAGGAGGATAAGAAACAGCTAATCTACAATCAAGGCGATGCCGTAAGCACTGCTCGTTTTCGCTAGGATTATGTTAGTTATGAAAATCTTTTGCGTGCGTGTCCAGGCATTCAAAAAGTATATTTCCATAAAAATACAGACAGCTCTCGTTCAGTACCTGGATTATAACGTTCATGTGGTAGTTGACATCCTTCCTTTTAATTAAAAGGTTATACTTTCATCCTATGACAGGCAAGGATGTGTTCATATATTTTCGCCCGGAGTCTTGTTGCATGCATGGAAGAAACTAATCTTGTTTTCGGGCTTGGTAGTAGGTTGTTTGCTTTTTAATCAATTTATGTCCTGTGAAGGAATTTTGTACGGTTTCTTGTTAGCCTCGCGGCACAAATGTCGGTTTTGATGTTATGAAAGGATCTTCTTTCTGTTTTCGCAGATCCTAAGAAAAAGGACATGAAGTGGTGTAGTTGCCCGGAAGAGATATTGGACGGTCTGTCCTTGATATAGTCCCACAAACTACTTCTTAATAGAAATAAGTACAGATACTTGAATTCTTTAGTGTTATTTAATTTTATTTAAATTTATTTGCGTAGTAACTCGCTGGAAATAAACCGAAGGGTGAAGGGCACTCAGAGTGAACATACCCGTCATTCATGTGAGTGGCACACGTGCACTTCACGTATCAAGTGCCATTAAGGAAAACGTGGATGCACTTGAGCTTATAAAATAACAATTTTTATTTTTATAGCAGAATCCTTTGTACGTATTATACAACGTGTCTTTAAGTATTAATTTCAGGATTAAGTTGGAATTTTTTGTCCTTGTGACCGGCAATAAGGCAGGATATGCGACACCCAAATATGGTAATGCATACTTATATTCTGATTGTGTTGGATTTTTTCTTTTATGATTTTATAGAACTTTATGGACGGATAAAGCTTTCGCAGGATACGTTTTTCAATGGACAAGAGCTTAAGTGTATAATGAAAAATAATAAAAAAACAGAAAAAAAATCTTTTGAAAGGTTGAAGGTTGCATTGTGCTGGCAGTGATTTCATCAAAGCTTTTACACTGAATTTCCCTCCACCCTATATGGAGAATAATATCTGACGTCTAACATAGATACGAATGTTATCTTTTCAGAGAAAATGAGCTAATATTTTGTGTGCCATAAATCACTTCACATATCAGACAGCACTGATCTCTAAGGTCAGAGCTGATAGGCAAAGGAGGCAAAGGGATGAATGGATTTTTTAAGAATTTCAATTATTTTTTTGTATATAAAATCTTGCTATGTGCTGCACGAAACAAGGAGTATTCTACCATCCTGAGTAAGAAGAATCCATTCCATTTAGTTATGACTCGAAAAGTGTGACCAATCTACTGTCTATGATTGTTCCTACTGACTTGACACTGAGTGCGTACCAGAGAGCAGCGTGAATCCATTCATTTGCCGTTGTGAATCATTCGTTAAAAAGCGCGACTTTTACAGTCTCACGCACACAGAAAACAAGGGAGTATGAATAATGAATAATGTAATAAAGTTCACTTTGCGAAACGAAATGAAAACGAATCATCATGGTGCGTAGTAGGCTCACATTCAAAGCATTCATTGAATCAAAGTATTCACAAAGGCAGTGAAATTTACAAGTGATTCACGAGCATTTGAATGGTACAAACAAATAATGTGAACTCTCTTATGATAAGAAAGAAGCAAATATTAAGAGCACTGCACGAATCACTCGAAACATTCACTGACTTTTTCCAAATACAGTGCCAGACAGCAAAGTGTAAGGGTGGATAATCATATCGTGGAATAAATCTGAATGGGAGCTCGCTTCAGATTCATTTCATGAGAGGGAATAAAATGTGAGCCCAGCGAATTCCTTGCAGCAGGTCTCTGGTGTGCATTTTGTAAACAACGTTTGGTGCGGTCACTCTTTTAGTACCAAATTTATAAAGTAGCACAGAGTCGATGTTGAAACAGGGTTTAAGCTAATTGAAGAATTTCGCCAAACGCAGAACTCAAAATTTACTCTGTCGACTTGGCATGCTCCCAAGGTTTTGGAATCCAGAATTGCTTATATATATGAGCTCAGTCCAAAGGTCCCTGATCACATTTTCTGTCAAAATAAGATAATGTTGGTAACAGACTGTAACCTTGCTGTACACTGCTTTTGATCGAATTTCTCAGAATCGTGACATTTGGATCCATTGTATCAAGCGCTTTTCAGAACTGATGAAGGTTAGATAAGGTTACATTATGAGGGTGTGTGACGGAGTTAGAATACATCACGTGCACTCGGAGACACTAATTGGTCCATTGGCTTACCATTGTAAGTGGAGTGGGAGGGAAAAAAAATGAAGAAGTAGTACTGGGAGGTGTACGTCTATCTTGGTTTCGGTCACCACTTAAATTATTTGTTACTATTACCGAAGTAGGTTTACTATCCAATGCCATCGAAGAATCTGTGGCCTATGATTCGAAGGCGTTGTTCTAGTAGCAGCGGCATAGCATATGATGGATTGACTCTAACTTATCTTCGGCTCACGCGGCTAGAAGTTCAACCCTTTTTAGTAGGGTCTTTGCTTGAATTTTATTCAATTTTGGCCAAAGAGGCAGGATTTGCCTACCATTCTTTTGTATACTTGTGCGTTTGGGTATGAATTTGTCACAGCTTCTGTAAGAAGAAGGAATCAGCGCCGGGAAACCTGTTTCTCCTATATTGAGGCCATAACTTGTTTGATACTCTGCATATAGTGACTGTATACCTTTCCTGGAAGATAGACTTACTTACTTTCTTAGGCGTCAATAACGCCTGCGCGACATTTTGTTCGTACTTCTCCAAAGCGTTTGTGCTATCTCCAGTTCATTCATAAAGAGCTCTATTCCTACTTGACTGTTCCGCGCCACGTTTGCCTAGGGCGTCCCGCTGTACTACCTGTTTGGATGAGAGAATTCCACTCCATTGTAAGATTTCAAAGCAATTTTGAACTTGAGAATACTGATGGGACTAGACATCATTGCTGTGGAAGTGGTGATAGTAGTAAGACTACTTGCTCATAGCCACTTTGAGTCTAAAAGCGTAAGCTGTGCCATACCCACTATTTATTTACTTTTTTGAATAGCTTTTCCAAAACAAATCAAAGATTAGTGTAGACTTTCATTGAGACTGTTGCCAGATCTTGGAGGTTCAGGCTTCTGAGCAAATTCCTTTATTGTCGAGTCTTCTTGAGTTGGGTTTCTTAGTTTGAGTCTCCTTGCCATTGCAGGTCTTTTCAGTATTAGACTTAAGATTGGTTTTAGTTTCAGTGAGTATATCCTCTCTTCATCCTAATTGTGTGAAATTTCTGACAATGAAATTGATCTTGCAACTTACGAAAACGTGGCTCACAATCCCCCTCAAATCCAAGTGATTGCGTAATAAAAAAGTTGAGGAAATTATGTGACATATCTGCCTAATACTAAAAAACCCACATGATGGTGTGATTAAGTCCTAAAGTTTTTTTCATCATCCCATAATGCACACATAAAAGTATTCAAATTGATGATAAGTAAAGATATCATCTAGAGCGCTCATCAAAATTATCAAAAAAAGGAAAAAATCCAAATGTGGGCGGCGACAGCAGCTCCATTGCATGTGCCAACTCTTGATACCTAACAAAAATAATAATAAACGCCCAGATGCGACATATCCACGTGATTATCTGTGACATCTTTTAAGTAGCAGCCAGAAGAGCTTTCACTTAAAAATTATTCTAAAAAGCTCTCTTGTCATTTGCAACCGCAAGTGAATGTGGATATGTGGGAAAGGACAATGCAGACGAATGTAACGAGGAACGGAAACGTTTTGTCATATACGTAGGAAGTGTTCACACTTCCGTTTATCCTTTGTATAAGTTTTTTTTTTTTTTTTTAAACATTGGCTGACTGGGTTATGTTGGTTAAAAGGAACGTGCCACAGGATATACGCTGACGGATGTACAAAGGTGAAGGATAAATTGTGGGAAAGTGGTTGGTTGGATCAGCGTTCAGTGTTTTCTGGAAATAATTTAATTTGTTATGTGTCCTGTCAGCTATGGATGGATTGAGACACTTGTTGCATATAAGCCATTAACTTTATCTGCATTTTCATCTCGTTATAGTCATAGTTATATTGTTTTTAGCTGTCCAACAGTTATAAGGATACCCATGAACACATTTTGTTGCAGGAACCAAGTAGCCAATGCACATATTTACATTTGGGAAAGACTTTGTTATTATTTATTCATGCGCTTTGATTAAGTTCCTTTGAATTCATTTTGTTTCATTAAATATTTACGTAAATATTATACGCATGCATGCACGCACCAACACTTGCTGTTCTTTCAAAGGGAATACTTGTAGCCTTTGGAACTCCCAGATGGATATACTTATGTCTCCTTACGGACACCTCTCATGAGCGAACAAATTTTTTTGGTACCGTTAGTGTCCGCTTGTGAGTGAGTTCACTGTACTGCACTCCTGTTTGTAATTTATTTATTATTTGAGCACGTTTCCAACTGAAGGTGATGTCTGATGGTCTGGTTTACTAATAAGTATTCATCCCTTCTTTGGAGTTAAGTGATATCTTGTTTTGAAATGGTTTTACTACTTATCCAGCAACCAGATTTATTTATACAGAAATATAGGCCACCTTTCGAAAATATCAATAAGTTAACTCGGACTAACTTAACAGTGTTGTCCAATGGCCTTGTAAGCGAATGTCGATTTAGCAATGAATTAAGACTTCACAGAGCAAACTTATGAAGGCTCTGAGCTTGCAGTCAGTCAAATCCTTACTTTTCTTGAACTCATCAACAGCTCTTGCCAAGATAAACCATCTCTAACTAAAGGACTGTAGAACAAAGCAACAAGTACTTGTTAAACAAGGGAAATTTTAACTCGAAGAGAGGAAAAGGAATAGCAAAGAGTTCGTGTAGTGGTATTTGAAGCTTAGGTTGCATTGAGCTGCCGTAAACAGCCCATAGAGGGCCAAGGCCTAGCTTCTCACAATTGTACATATTGAGCGTAGTAAACATTTCTACACGTAGTATACATCTACAGGCAGAGGGGTTTTGAGAAGGTTTCTCATGACATTTATACTCTTAGATGTTTGTCAGACACTCGGAAGAGATGGGGCCATGAAAAACTTTTTGAATTTGGAACCCCTTGCGCAGTAGTCCAACACACTAACCACTGAGCCACGGCACCCACTTGTAGAGTACTGTACTTGTGTTTGTAGCTTGTTTTAGGTTTCAATACTTACTCTCCATGGGTGCTATCAAAATTGACGGGGGGAATTGTATACAATTTTTGCATTCGTTTATAGTTCATAGTATTTTTCCGTGCTTTTACGTGTTTTCAAGTCCTTCTTTTGTAAATTATTGCTCTCAGTTATTCAGTGAAAAGATGAGTTGTTGCTTCTTCAAGTTTGGCTGCAGAACCGATCCTCTTCTATGTCCAGCTTCCTATGGTGTTCCTTAAGTCTCCAGTGACTGCCTTACATGAGTGTCAGGGTATAGGGCCGAGTTTTGGATTACGCTAAGTTTGGCTTCCATGGCTTGTCTTCGACGGGAGATGTCATCTTAGAGTCTGCCCTATTTGCTTATTTCTTCTCTCTTCGGCCTTTCTTCTATTTCATGTTGTCCACTCCCATAAACGAGTTCTGGTGGGGCTTCTGTATTTTCCTCAACTCTTAATACAGGGTGAGGCGTTCCCAAAGAAATATAGCCTCAAAGTCACAATTGCTGGCTAATTGTGTAATAGAATGGGATGATGTTTTCTCACGATACAGCCTGTCGAAATTGAGTTGGCCGTATTTTTTGGTGGATCGTAGGGTCCTTGGCTTGGAAGGTAAGGAAGATGCACAGAGCTTACTTACTTTTCACTTACTTAATTCATTTAACCCTTTGGGGGGTATAGGGCGTTAACAACGTCTGCGCGCCATCTTGCTCGTACTTTTGCAACACGTTTGTAGTCTCTCAAACTTATTCCTAAAGAACTCGATTCCTTCTCGACTGTTCTGCGCAATGTTTGCCTAGAGCGTCCCGGTATTCTGCCTGTTTAGGTGGGCGGATTCCACTGCTTGGCGTATTTCGCAATGGAATTGTCTTCGCGCCGTAGGGTGTGTCTAATCCATTGCCGCTTTCTCCTTCGTATAGTATTGCTTATAGGTTTCTCGCTCGTTCGTTGGAGATACGGCTCGGCCAAAAAATCCTCAAGACGGTCCTTAAACATTTATCGAGGGCGAGGTGTACACCTTCTAAGTGCTGTACCCATAAAGCAACACCGATTCTACGTTTTAGGGAAACAGTTACAGCTTGGTTCTTAAGCTGATAATATTGCTTTTTCAGACGGTGGAAAGCATATCAAACGCAGCTTTGGCTTTCCCGATTTTGCTGCATCCAGCTCGGTGCCACCACGGTTTGCCGATTCCACACTTCCTAGATATAGAAAGTTGTTGATTTTGTCGACTTGCTGTCCGGCGCTGGTACCCGCACTGCTCAAGGCTTTAGTTTTGGCTGTGTAAATTTTGAGCCCCACTTTGTTTGCCTCAGCTTTTAGATTGTGGACCATAAGATGGATAAGATGGAGGACCATTATCCGGTGTGAAAGTAGGCAAATATCTTCTAGGTGTCCTGCACGTCGTCACTGATAACCACCAAAAATAATACAGGTGATAGTATGCATCCTTGATATACTCAACTTAGGACTTTAAATTCTTCAGACACATTGCCATTGTGCAAGAAGTGACTCTTACTGTCTTCGTACATAGCCTTTGTAATAGCTATCAGTTTTTCTAGGATACCTCTTCTGCGCAATACCAACTCTATTCAAGCTGTCGAAAGCCTCCTCGAAGTCGCTAAGCAGATGTAGCGGAGATCTGTACTCAACGCATTGCTCGATTATGATCCGTAAGGTGTTTCAGAGGTTAACCTATGCCACAGACGCCTACTTGTTAGCACTTTGGATCCGTCCGTATACCACTTGATAGTATCGTTTTGAATAGGTACCTTTTTCAATGGATTTTTTCAAAATTCTCAGTTGGTGTCTTTCTCCCTACTATCCGTTTAGAGGTGATTTCCTAGATGAATTCTAGAGCCACCTTGATACCTATACCAACTAACCAATGCACTTTGCTCTCAACTGTCCTGGCTACTACCTTATACGACTGCTAGATCTAACTATCATTTTGTGTCATTACCATTGTCATTATGTGCATCTCAGTGAATGCTGGGCTACATTTCCAGGTTTTGCCTGAGATACCGCCTGTCATAATATCTCCAGCGGCAGTTTATTGGTTGCACACAAACTAGTTTCTCTTTCCAATTGAGCTGGACCACAGTAGTTTTATTAGGGTTAATACTGATTAGATTACCAATTCTGTATACTTTCCGACATAGAATATAAAATAAAAAGCTGAAGAAAAACATAGTTTTATGGGACGCTTGTTGCTTGCAAAGAGTACTCTTACTCCATACCCAAACCAAAGCAAAAAAGCTTCCAACTAAAAGCTCATCACATGCTATAAAAAGTTTCACATTCCTCGGCTAGGTCAGTGTCCTTGCCCACCTGTCTGTGCAAGCTCCAAACAAAATGCTCTTCCATAACTTTTTCCAAAAAAAAAACAAAAAAATGAAGAAGAAAAACTTTCACTTTAGCTTTCTCTTTCCAATTTCGAAATTCGATTCCGATGTTTATTTTTCAAATACACAAATGCCTTCCTTTCAGTTGTGTTAGATACTTTGTAATGAAAATATATTTTTTCCACAAAAACTACGATGAGTTTCCGCGCTCTGTTTAAGATACAACCAAGTGCATATAAATAATTTTTTCATCTTAATTAAGTAGCACACACTGCGCCCAGTGCTTGTACTCAATTTTGTAATAAATTTAAGTGTAAAAATATAAATAAATCTCTTCCCTGTCTATATACTAACGCACGGTAATAAAACACACGAAAAAAAAAATCAATGTTCGAAAACAGCATCTGGATTCATTAGCATATGGTTGAATTGTTTTCCAAAAAAAAGTTATTATATTCTCACACGCAAACTACACGGTTGTAAGTAGTTGTATCTCATAAATTCGCATCGAAAGGATTCAAAGTTTTTTGGACCTCCGACAATAGAGTGTTCATTAAATCTACGCAGTGCACTTTGAATAAATTTACACCGAGTGAAGTTGGTAACATTGATTAGTGTACCCGTTCCAGTGTTTCTTTCTCCAAAAAACAAAACTGAATAGAAAATAACACTATCTATAGGTATACAAGTTTTTACTGCACCCAAAATGGCTCTGTCACGATTTTGATTGATTTGAAGACTTTTGAAGGCCTCCATCCAATCGGATTTTTGTATCTTTTGAGTGTAAATTTAGACATTCGGTTGTGAAAAATGGTTGAGGTACAGAAGGGGTCCTCGGTCGTGAAACTACCATCGTCTATGAAAAGGGAAACAGTTGTTGTTAATGCGCCAATGAAAAAAGTTACTTTGGTGCCAAATGACGAGGTAAGATTTTCAGATACATTTCTTATATTTTATTGACTAAGTTCGCAGTAGTATTGGATGGTAGCCGCCTTCCACCAGGCAAAGTAGTCAATTTATATCTCTCCGTATCGATTAGGGATTATGAAAACAACAAAAAAGGAAACTACGTGCTATTTTGACTACTATCGACTAGAGAAATAAATATTTATTGACTTTCTCATACCAGGGGCCGACTGAATGAATGACTGACACCTTGTTGTTGGAAGGATACGAGTATCTAACCCTTCTGTCGCCTGTTTCATAATTAAGATATAAAACTACAAAACATCCTTGAGAGGGACCATTAAAAGTTAATATTTTTTTTACTTATTGAATAAACTAATTACACAGGCAATTTTTTATGCGTAACAAAAAAAAAAAACAAGAAAGATATATGACCTACATGTCTCGCAGCTGCCACTCCTTTTGAACAGAAAAAAAAGGATATAAGAGAGTTGTTCAGCTTTTTGATATGTTCTGCTGGTAAGATGGGTACCTAGGGCTCACTTGTGTACGCCGTATGAAATAATGTATGCAAAATGTTAGCCCCTCGAAAAGGGGTTAATTAGTGAGGTAAATTAAAAACTGATGTTTATTACAAGGGTTTGCGGTGAGATGGGTTAATTAAAAGGATTCAATTAAATGTCAAAGCGAAAACGGCTATTTGTGACATGAGCTAATGGATTTATTTATAGAATTTTGATATGGATGTGCTATTTGAATCCTCTGTGGCACACGGCTTTAGGGTCTTTGGTATATTGCTTATGGAATTTGCCTGTGAAGGACTTAAGGGCATGGCAAAAAAGGTAATTAAAAAGTGTGATTGAAGAGGCACATTTTGAATGAGCACCTAGATTCTGTCCTTCGCTTATACTATGCATTTGAAATAAGTCCTTCGGAGAGAAGAAAGGATATGTCCCTACGGTGATTCGCTGAGTTAAAGTGTGTCGCACATAATATGAGGTTATTCCTAGGGAGACCTTCTGAGGTGCAAATTTTGATTTGGTTCTGATATTGGTGGATGATTTGTTGGATCCGGTGAATTGACTTGGCTTTCGTAGATATGATATGTACGGGACAAAAGTGTGAGCTATAGTAGATGTCCAATCTTCATAAGTTCGCCAAGAATGCCTACCTTTACTCTTAGATCCTGTATAAGTTTGTGGGTCCTAGGATCACAATAACATCTTTGCTCTAACGTGTGCAGTTTTTGGCAACGTTCCAACTCCTTCCCAACTCCTTACCGTGTTTCCTTCTCCCATCATAAGCCGGTTCAGAAGCTCAGCTTTTGTGTCTAGCACATTAACATAGTTGCGCTTGTCTTGACGGACACTACCCTGTTGTTCTCTCATCTCCCTAAAATCCTTCCTGACATCAAAACCTTCGGTGACATTCTTACCGAGTTTGACAGAAAGTCCAAGACTATATAGACATCTCTATGCAGCTTTCCCGGCGATATTGAGAAGAGTTCTGTAGTTGGAGCAGTTCCATTCAATTACTGGCAAGTGGAACACGTTTTGTCCAAGAACTGTTGGAAGTAGGGGCTCTAAGCCTTCAAATTTAACCCGCATATGTGTTGCCATAACTCATGGCGAACTCATGCACAAGAATTGATGTGCTGAAGAGTTCCTCTAAATCGTTGAAGAAGTATCTCCCCAGGAATTTATGTTTATGGTACTGTCCTCAATAACATCTTCATCGTCGAAGCCTCTACAGAGCTCCTCTGCAATCCTTTGTTGTTTTCTCATATGATACCGCGGAGTGCTGTGCCCTGTGACGATACCCACAAGAGTAGTAATAGATTTCCTGTCTTTCCTAACAGTTCCCTCGGTTCTTGATTTGTCAAGCTTTGTCCTTGTACCGACCTAGGTCTCTGTGGATCTGTGATCTGCCTTCTCTTCTGCTGCAAGTTTGAGAGAACAAGGCGGGATATACAGCGAAGGGTTATTTGGTTCTCTGGTCGATGTTGAGCCAACTCTTGCCAGTTCGTCAGCCTTCTTTTTTTCCGGTATTCCTTCATGTCCGGGAACCCAGCAGAGTTCAAGTTGTGTAGCATACCAAGAGCCTTAAGTTCTTTGCGACAGCACTTCACAAGCTTTGTATCTCAGTGGCTTTTATAGCAGCCTGCCTGTCAATATAGTAGAAGGTAATACTCTCGGGAGGTATTGCTTTTCTTGCAGACTCACGGGCCGCTCTTTTCACTGCCAAGGCCTCCGCCTGGACGACCCTGCTGCAATCTGGGAGTCTGACTGACCAAGCTACTCCAGCGATTCGGAGAAAATGCCAAGACATATGAAGGTTATGCTCCAAGTTCCGGTTGCCAGTATGGAAGACAAGACTTTTTTGTAGTACATTTGAGAAATTCTCATTCGATTTCTTTGCATAATGCCTCAAAATATTCCTAGTACAGTTCAGAGTTTGATAGTTCAGATGTTCTTTATGGTGCACGGACAAGAACTGATTCCTTTCCAGTCCAACTGCACACCTTTAACGCTGTCATTCCTGTCTTCAGAAACGCTTGTGAGGGTTCACCTCTTTTTGCCACCAACCGTTGACGCTTCCGCTTATCGTAAGTGACATATTTTTAGCTACAAATTATGACTGAATTCAGGTATTACTCGTCCTCATTGCGGTACAACAACGTGTCGCAGATACAAACTCTTTCCATCACGCTCATCGTGCTCCATTTAAGAGGAATCCGTACATTTAATGGTTTAAGGTAGTTAGGCGACTAGTTCCATACTTCTCAGGCTGCGATGCCTTGCTCGAGTTTTTCAAGAACTTCATCAGCTTTTGGAGGTATTAGACAATCAGAGCCTGGCTTACATTTTACATAAAAATCGGTCCAGCGAAGAAAACTAAATTCCTTCCTCAAACATAGCAATGCTTTTCAATATTTTCCTTCGTTTTCTTTTAGACATAACCTTACAACCACTGCAAAGAAGCACGTGTCTTACACAGAAATGGGCAGCTTAAACTGTCACCTTTCAAATGACTGTCCACAGTTGTCAATATAATCAGTTGTTCTTTAGCTAACGCCATCTGTCGCCAAGAACATAACCAGCCATTTCCCAGAACAATACGTTTACGTGCCATTTTCTAACCCTCATTTTGAACATGAATGTGGGTCATGTTCATGGCCACATCTACCGAAAAACTATGAAACATAAAGTGGTTGCTGAAAACGAAGAAT
Organism: Chalcosyrphus nemorum; assembly: GCA_949716465.1. Taxonomy (NCBI): domain Eukaryota; kingdom Metazoa; phylum Arthropoda; class Insecta; order Diptera; family Syrphidae; genus Chalcosyrphus; species Chalcosyrphus nemorum. Next base: position 29,556,008 of record OX454332.1, on the reverse strand, counting down.
TAAAACATCACTTAGATTTCAGCTCAAAGTAATGGCACCACCCTAAGTGCATAAGTGCAAAATGTTATTATATTAATGTGTAGAGATTTGTTATGTTCTTCAGGACAGGAAACCGATTGTAGGTACCTACGAGTATGTATGGTGTACACTGAAACATATGTATTATAACAGGAAAGGAGGAAAGTGTGCACTATTTGGTGTGAAATATTAGATTCAATCAGGAGTAATGCATTTTTAGAAAGGCATGTTCCACACGTTTTATTCAAATGTAAAATAATCCTTTGTCTTAAAATGTTGCCCGGTCCTATTGAAAGAGAGTAAACCGATTGTATACATGCAACAACTGCCTGACTTGTCTCTTCAAAACCATTCCAAGGACCAGGTATAAGGATGTAGTCAAAACCATCAGTTGATGCAGTTTGACCTCATTTTTAGCACATTTAATTTATCCAAATCTTTAGATTTATCTTCAAGATCCTTTGGCCCATTTTCCATTCTATATCTATGTATCTGCAATCGAAAAATCTATTGATGCAAGGTATCTACACCTGAAAAGCTTTTGGGAATCGACTGGAACTACTTAATTTCGAAAAGTAATGCTCTCGTCCATTGTGTGCGCCGATGAAAGGAAGCACTCTGTTCTGTCTTATAAGTTAGACACCGGCGAGGCTGGCTGACGAATTGATTGATTGATTCGTTGAACCATATACACAAAGCAACCAGATACAAATTCCATTGAATTTAAGCACCTGACAGAGCACTTTTGTAAGTACATATGTTGGCGAATTTGTTAGTAATTTTTCAAGAAATTAAGGAGCTATTGAAACTGCATTTACTCAAGTGATGCAATTGAAATCGTGCGAGTCTGTAGGTTTAGTGGTTTTTGAAATGCATAAGGTTCAGTTGCTTTCAATGGTTTATGCTATGACTCATACATGATGTGATCCTTTACATTTGATTTGCATTTGAAATTCAAGTTAAAATAAGTCAAATGCATGCAGAACCTGGAAAAATAATTGCAAACTGTCAACAGATTATTCAGTGTTGCTTCAAGAAATACATTATTTATGTGCTCCTTTGCGTCATTGAATAGGTTCTGCATGATATTAAAACTTGAGACTTGTGCTTTGTATTGGGTGAGGTTTACCCACGTTTGGATGTAGCAGGCATAGAAGAGTTAAAGGAATGTTTAAAAATGGACAAGTATTTTAAATTAAGGTTCTGTATTCACAAGGCGCTTTAGTAGGGACAATGGACGGTCTAAATTAAGATACATAATAAACTTCAGAACTAAGGTTAGGTAAGGTCAAATACAAGACAAAGATGGGGTATTTCAGATGCCCGCGAGAGGTGATGGTTGAACCAACCACTGTTTCAAGTTTCCTTGTATTAAGACTATAATCCCAGCTTTGTGTAGGTTATCATGGTGAGACATTGGCGTCACTTCTGAGACTCATCTTCGTAAGTCCTTTTGTATATCCATGCAGCTGTCACTTTACAATATTCTTTAGGTCTCCCTAAACTTTGGTTTTATATCCGTCATTTCTCTATCCGGTATGAGCCTTATGGCTGTCTAACAGACGAGTAACAGCACTGCCAGGAGTACAGTTTTTAAATGGTACTGTGCCTCATTTACTCAGGTACATCCTCGAAAAGAATTTATTAAAGCCCATCAATACACTATGCTCTCTGGTACAGGGTATCATATGATTTGCGACAGTATTTGAACGGATATAATATAATATAATTAGTATTCGAAAAGTGGAAGAAAATACCAAATCATCCTTCATCCTTCATTAAACAGTGCTGCGTCTTCAGCATCATCACGCCGGATGACAAGAAAGCCTTCAGCATTGTCCACTAAGGAAACATTCTGCTACCACTGACCATTAGAAGAATACTGTACTCTTTGCATTGGATACTGACGAAATTTTTTTAGAAATAGGGTACTGCGCTATGACGCCAACGATTAAATGTTTTCCAAAGCTAAGAACTAAGCCCACTACGATAGAAATAAATGAATGACATGTCTGTGAGAACAGCGTCAGAGGACACGAACCATAGACATATAAGGAACTCGAAAGATGCTTGGGTAGTAGGCCGAGGTTCTAGCCGTGCTCAAAGCTGCGGAAGTACTTGAGATGGGATCAATATCCAGTAAGGATATCGCCACCTTCATTGACAATCAAGATTCGCTCAAAGCTCTAGAGTCTTACGTCATCAAATCTGAGCTAGTCAGGGATCGCGAAAAGCTCTAATTAAACATGCAGAGTCGCGTATGCTGGGTACCTGGACACTGTGATTTTGAGAGTAATGACTGGCCAAAAAAGCTGCAGAACTTTCATCTGGGAACATCATTACCAGCAACTGTATTACCAAGAGAAATATCACCAATTGTACACACAACTTGGCCAACTGTAGTTGGGCTTATCTGGAGGGGCACAGTGTATCCAAAAGTCTGTGGCTAGTGATCAATCACAAAAGATCAGATGAAATCATCAACATAGGAAGAACACAAACACAATAGATTAGGCACTGGCCAATCATCAATCGTATTACGGACCTCATCCACCAGAATGTTGGCGACAATGGTTTGCTTTAAAGACTCAATATTCCGGTGATGAGTAGAGCAGGTTATTTTCTCTTAAGCGAACCACAATTTTCAATCCAAAGAGAAGTCCGAGCTACCGAGCTGGCCAAATATCCGGTGATATGAATTCAGGTACATTGTTTTTAGCCACTCTTTTCGGGGGTTTTTCGACTTGTAGCTGGAGCACAATCGTGTTGGAATGTCCAGTACTGGTTTGCGAACATTGTTCGGCCGAGGCTTCAAAAACAGTGGTTTGGTAAACTTAACTTATGACTTCGTAGCTCACTCTCTATTAAGATGGTGGCTTCTCTCAACGCTAGGAATAAGTTCTGAGCTTTTGATTTTTGCTTCCATGTTATAATGCGACTGTTAGCAGGTGTCCTTTGTGTTTTTTATAGAGACTAGGTCCCAAATCTTCTTTGATAATGCAAGACATGAACCTGTTTGGCTTTGATGGCTCTCGGAGTCTTCACAGTGCGTGGACAGCCGGATCTTTGACGGTCAAGTACTCTACCAGTATCCTTGAATAATTAAACAGTCTGATAAATAAAAATTTGAGTAATAGATATCACCTTGTGCCATATTGGTTGCATATTTATGTACATACAGACTGGGAGCATAAATATATGTAAATGTAAAAAAAAAAAAGAATGGTGCACTGAATTATGATAGAATAATTTGTGGTAGCATAACCCTTTGGAAGTTATTGGCTCCACTGTGGTACCACGTATGCAGATATCGTCAGTTAATAATAACAAGGTACATACATACATATGCATGATTTTGAGATGCAGTGAAAACATCCGACTTTAATCTAAATTTTCGATGAAATTTGTTCGAGCTCGACATACGTTTTGCTCTTTGCAGTGAATAAGAAATGCTTTATTAAGGAAATTAGAACTTTTTCAACTTTGTTTTTTGAAGAGGTTATATCAGACACATTTTTTCACTTCGTCCTCAAAAGCGAACCTTCGTAACTTTTACGTGGAAGCCATAAGAAAACACCTGTGATCTACTCCTTGTTATAAACTGTCGAATCTGTGAGAGAGCACCAACTGTCTTCTTGTCTAAATATTTGTTTTTATTAAAGAATTTTGTGAACTATTCACTCAAAAATGTATAGAGACAGCTGAAATCCTTCATACACTATGATAGGGAAAAAATAAATTGCTTTTCTGTGAAATAGTTATTTCTGCTTTTGTATGATACAGATACTATTCTTTCCAACCAAATTACGAACAGTGCTCGAGGTGACGGAAGAATAGATTCATTTTTCGACCGATGACACAACGAATCGAGTTCATCTTTTCACTGCAAATTCTAGGATCTTGATAGAAGCCTGGCTGTGAAGGATAACAGCCAAGTTTTGAATGACGTAACCATATTCCGTAAACGAGTACTTCAATCTGCCAAACACTGAGCTGAGAAAATTGCTCAATACTACACTCTGCATTCTATTTTACTCTGCTCCCAGTTTGCGAGATAAATAGTAAACCAGCGACGAAACATTTAATTCTTCTCCTCTTCTGCAGTGGGTACGTTTTATATCACATAAAGCACCACAATTAATGCTCAATTGGTTCCGGCTCAAGCTGTGACACTGCTTCTAGGTCAGTCTATCCAGTGCAGGTCGCCTGCTATGCACAGGAATGTGAAATAACTTTTCTACGAAATGACTAATTTCGAAAACTATACAATTAATTATGTCACGTGTGCGGAAGTTGTGCGCACAAATCATTTGCAAAGTTTGAAGGCTGAACTGCATTGCACCATAATTCCTGATTGTCAGGAATGAGTTGGAGGAATAGTGGGACAGTGCTTAACTGGATACTTGATGTCCAATGATGATGGTTGATATTAATAGGGTTAAGAGTGCACATTGTTTGTTTGTCGATGGAATGAGTTTTAGAGGCAAGGATACAGGACAAAAGACTTGAATATTAAAAAGTTTTGAACGTTTGGGGAATATCAATTTGATAGGCAACAGGATCTAAGGACTGGCTTTATCTGACTGCTTTTGTCATAACAAAGTTTTGAAGAACTGAATAACAAATGAAAATAAAGTGGACGACTTGCAGCTTTATGCTACTTTTATATACATACATATTAAGGACGAAAGTTGTTTTCTTAAAGAGAAGGAGGATGTTGACCGGTCTGACTCAGCCGGTACTGAAAGGCGTCACTACCACGCTCTTAGATGAAGTCAAATATCTAGGAGTAATTCTGGAAAAGAAGCTTCTCTGGTAAAAACACGTCGAATCAAAAATATCTAAGTCGCTCTTAGTTTTCTGGCGGTGTTTGGATGCTTTTGGAAAGATGTGAGGCTTGTCATCAAAAATGGTACTCTGGACCTATACGGCTATGATAAGACCATTTCTGGCTTACGCGCGGTTGTTTGGTGGAAAGGTCTTTCTCGTAAATACGTGGTTGCCTCTTGCGCCCAACTACAAAGAAAAGTTTATGTCGGGTGCACGGTAGCCTTTCCGAGTATTCCGGGCTCTGCTCTAGACGCACTGCTGAATCTCCTTCCCCTTAATACTTACATTTATCATGAAGTGTTCGTTAAAAGGTATTCAGACGAAGTGGCTCTTGGTATTGGCACTGGAGCTTTGATCTTGCACGACACCTATGCCCCTGGTCTTAGGAATATGTCGTCTGATGCTATGTCGAGGCCAGGGCCAGGGCGTCGGTGTCCATTCGCTCTATATGTCCTAGCCATCTCAGACGTCCAATACGCAATTTTCTGACTAGGTCGATGTCGCTGTAGAGCTCGTATAGTTCGTCGTTGAATGTTCTCATTCGAAACCCGTCAAAGCAAACGGGACCGAAAATCTTACGAGGAATTTTTCTCTCGAAGTGACCACGAATATCTTCATCTATACATATAAGCGGCCTTGGAATCGATAAAGAGATGTCGATGTTGACTTCTTTGGTTTTCTCCAGGATCTTTTGCAGTGTGAATAGACTGATGCCTCTAGAGTTGGCGCTATTGAGGGGATCTCCTTTCTTGTGGATGTGACAAACGATGCTGAGGTTCCATTCATCAGGTTCCATTCATCAGTCAGATTCAGTAGATGTTTTAGATTTAAGCTTGGATATCGCTAAAGCTTGCATATTCTCACTTCACTTAGGTGAGGTGGATGAAGATTTTGTCTATAATCGTCAATGTTGAATAGTGTATTCTGCTTGACAGCGGGGCGTTGGTCTTCCTCACTGTTATAGAGTCTGCAGAAGTAGTTTTTCCATATTCCTAGCACCGACTGTGATTCTTCTACCAGGTTTCCATTTTCATCTCTATAGACTTCTGTAATAAGTTAGGCTTATGTTAAATTAAGGTATAAGGAAGTGTATAGACCTCACAAATTAATCAATGAATCGTGATGCGTAGGAACGACATATTACCATCATTGGGGCCACATGTTTAACTGACCATGAAAATAATTTTTCAAACTCACCAATAGGCTACGGCCTGTGCTGGGGGGCATATCCAATCCACAACCTTTATGTGACATACTTGAGTCTTACCTTTTGATAGCTCTTAACATTTGCTGCTTGAGGCACGAAAGGTCCTTGACGCAGCAGTTTGTCTCTTTTACCCTAAGGACACTTAAAGAAGACAAAGCGATACGTTGAATCAATTTATGAAATTAATTTTGCGAAATATTCACAAGAGAATAGCTCTTCTTTTGGTGCATAAACCACTTTAGCGTAAGTGTTTGCACTTTGAGACTCTGTACTTGAACTAGGTACATACTATATAATGAACTTAAATTTTGTATAAATTTAACACTTTTCTCGTTTCTTCTTTTGCAGGAGCTCGTTGCGATATCCCCAGAACGTAGAAATTGGCGTGGGATTTTCATTGCACTCTTAGTGATAGCAGCTGTATTCAGCCTTATTATTTTTTCCATATTTCTTTTGTCGCCAGGTAAAGTTGATTGCATCTGATAATAAATAATTGTGCTCATGTCATTTTTTGTTCGTATCGTCAGAGGATGAGGGCACACGAATACGCGGACGACGAATGGTTCTCAGTGATGTCATTGGGAATAGCTTGGAGTGGAAGACATTTAATGGCACGTGGTTGAATGGTATTGATATATTAAACATATGTTTTTATAATATTTTAATTTAAATGTTTTTTTTTGAACAAAAATTTAGATATCGAGCTTGTGTTTAGGGATGCTACTGGTGGTCTATCGATTCTAAATTTAGACAATTATACCACTCGAGTACTGATGACGAATTCAACATTTGTAAGTGCTGCTGTGCAGTTCCAACTTGAGTGCACTAATCTTTTTTTTTTTTGCATTCTTTCTTTTGTATTTCAGAGGCAACTGAATGCGGAATCATTTTTAGTTTCACCAGACCAAAAGTACGTTTTGCTACAATCGGATACGAACAGCGAGGGATCAAGGTATGTGTGTTTTGAAGGGCGTCAACATTTAAAAGATGGCCTTCGGTATTTCAAATTTCTTTGAAAAGTTTTTAAGATTTATTTTTGTCTGTACTGTGCAATAGATCACTCTGCTTGTATCAAAAGTAATGATCCTGGGTACATGGCTTAAATCTAAACTCCCTCAAAACCAGTTGGAAAAATAGGCGTTTCTAAAACCTTTTCGTGGAGTTTTATAGTTTTGCTCTTTGTTTGTGCACGCATTACTTGAAAACTACTAGACAGATTTCGAAAAGACTTGGCATGGTTTTAGCTTTTAGCCTGGGTTAACATTTAAGATACAAAAGTGATAGGTGTTATACAAGACAAGTGTAAGCAAAGTGCCATCTATACTATAAGTAGTAAAACTTCCGAATTCAAATAAAGTTGAGTCGTAGCTAAATGCTTCGGCAAGGATGTCGTGGGAACAATTGAACCATTGCTCGCCTTTAAAAGTTGACTCAGCTGACATTTCATTTGAGGAGGATCTAGATCAAATTCGTCGAAATATAAGACAAATATGTACAAGCGGGCACAAGAATGTCAGTTTAAAGTCTACCAGAACCGAATGGAACATGTTAGGAGCAAATCCAAAGTCAAAACGTGTTTTTTAGCAATCATTTTCCCTATACCTGTCTCACTCCACTTATCTCCTGAATTCCCTTGTGGAACCTAGGGCCTCTATTACTACTACGCGCCATCGTGTACGGTTTCTGGAAATGTGCCTGAGTTCTCCCCAACTTTTTTCCCAACTGCCGTGTCTGCATCTCGACCGTTCTGCGCCATGTTCTACTCGCACCTCCGGGTATTCTGTCATTCTGAGATAACGGGTAGTATAATAATGCAACCTTGTTCTACCTTACTTTGAATCTCGCATTCCTCTGACAACCTTCCTCTGTACAGGAAGTGACATTTTGACCCAGCATATGTAGCCTTGATAATATTACGGCTCTCCTGCGTAAGGTACGCCAAATAAACTCCCTGTTTACATTATCGAATGCTTCTCCAAACAATGAACACCAGGTGAAGTGGCGGTCGATATTCCACGCACTGTTCTATGATGATCGGCAGGTTGATGTGGTCGACATAGAAGGAACCAAAGCGGAAGCCTATTTGTTTGGCATCCAGTGTGTCCTATACCTGCCCAATTCTGTCCAAAAGAAGATTAATTTCCTTACGATCTTCTTTCTCTGAGGATCCAAGCGATCTGTCTAGCGCTGTAGTCTGATTTGTTTGTTTTAAGACATCATGGTGGGGGTAATATGCGTTGATTCTGGACCGACTTCATGTGGTCTAAGTTTTTTGGCTAGTCACAGACAGTAACTTCTATTTAACCTATCTAGGTTAGGTTGGGTTGTGAGGATGTGTGATTGAGAGAGAACTAATTATGTGCACTCGGAGGCCCTAAACGTCTATTGTGCTTACCCATGGTAGTGAGTGGGAAGGGTAAATAATACAATTCTGGGAGGTGGGCATCTTTCTTGGTACCGGTCTACACTTAAACCAATCTATGTAGTTTCATTATTCATGACTCTTCTACCTTTGCAGTGCTAGAGAAGAATCTGTGGCCTAGAACTCCTAGCCGTTTTTCTTGTAAGTCAGGGCAGTGGCACAACATGAATTGAAAGGACACTACCTCCTCTTCGTCTCTGCAGCTTCTGCATAAATCGTTGGATTCTGCATTCTATTTGCGGAGCATAGCTCCTGTGGCACAGACTCATGTGATTACTCCAGTGAGCATGCAGATAGAAGCTCCATTCATAGTCAGTAGGGTCTTTGTTCTTAATCTAATCAATTTTGGACTTAATGCACGAGAAGTAGTGCAGTTGTCTCTGGATAAACAGGATGCATTCGCCTCTATACTATACATACTATAAAGTTGTCCATCCGGTTCGTTTTTCTAGGCACCATGTCTACGAAGTTTTAACACGAAATACGTTCCCCTTGGGACCAACAGAAAACAGTGCCGAAGCGCCACGACTCCAACACGTGGAATGGGCACCCAGTTCACAAATGGCACCAGCTGCCAAAATTTCACAGAATCAAGGTATAGCATTCGTCTACCAAAACGATTTGTACTACAAGCCTAAAGTACAGGGTGACTTGGTATGTCGCATCACAACAACAGGTATTTTAAAACTTATATCCTTGTGTGTCAACTTAAAACAATACAATTTCGTTTGACAGGAAAAGCTGGTGTGATAACAAATGGTATTCCCGACTGGATGTATGAGAATGTCCCAGAGCTTAAGAGCAGCACAATGATGTTCTCTCCCGATGTGCAGTACCTCGCCTTTCTGACCTTTAATGACAGTGAGGTGCACGAATACAAGTAAGTCTTTCTAGTGCTGTATAAGTTCGTCTACTATATTCTTTTTTTAAAGGTACACATGGATGGGAGATGGCCTGAAATATCCCGAGATACTCTCAGAGAGATATCCTAAAGCTGGTACCACAAACTCCAATGTGACAGTGAATATTGTCAATCTTATGGTACTGAAGTACATTTTTCCGAGCCAAGTGAAACTACCTCCCGAACTGACAAATGGTAGCTACATTGGCGGACTAACCTGGGCTTCCGCGATCGATCTATCGCTGACTGTCACAGATCGTGAACAAACAAAAGCAACAACGGTCCTGTGTCGGGCGCCATCATTTGTCTGCCAGGCGATACACACCGAGGTGACTGTCAGCGATGGATGGGTACTTCCGGCCGAGAAGCCCATATTTTCCTCTCGAATAAGCGCACAAATAAACGCACATCACAACGTACATAGTACAAAGAACGGATCGGATGCTCTAGCAAATGTGACCGAAGGTCAGACGACGTATGAGATCTCAAATGGTGGGTATCTCCTCAAAAGGTTATCCGTACGTGATGGTGAGCACGGTCACTTCCGCCACGTGGTCTTCATTTCGACCCTCGATCGCCGGTGGGTTCCTCTCACGATGGGTCGTTACGAAGTGACAGAAATCATCGGATGGGACGAGATCAATGAAATCGTCTATTTCATGGCCGCACCTGAGAAGAGACCTGGCGAGCGGCATCTCTATAAAATTAGCCTTAAACTGAATATTACAAAGCCGAATCGAACCTACATAACATCGACACAACCAACATGCCTGACGTGTGACAACACACCGTCGACGTTTAAGCTGATCAATCCGGTGGTGGACAATCAGACGAGTGCGTCTGATGACGGCTGCACGTTTGAAATTCCCAAGAACTGCCTCTATAACAGGGTTTACTTTAGCAAGGACTTTTCGTACTACATTCAGGAGTGCCTGGGTCCCGAATCACCGTCTGTGTACCTCGTCGAAACGCAGTCGAACAATAAGATATATATTTTGAACTCGGGTGCTGAATTGCGACAAAAGGTGGCGCAACTAGCACTGCCACAAATTCGGACATTCAGTGTTGAGATCCGTCACGGTTTCCATGCTCAGGTGCGGCTGTTCCTTCCACCCGGTATGCGCGAAGAGGAGGAGGTTGCTTTCCCACTTATCCTACAAATGTAAGTTATATACCGAACCATATCTGTTAGTGGCTTTAACTTGAATTTTTTCAGAGATTCATCGCCGGGTTCGCAGTTGGTGTCGGAAAAATTCCACGTCGATTGGAACTGGTATCTTTGTAGTCAACGTTCGATAATTGTCGCCCAAATCGATGGTCGTGGTAGCGGATTCCAAGGCGAGCTCCTACGAACCCAGGTTCATGGCAAACTCGGAACTGTCGAAATTGAAGATCAACTGGGTGTCTTGACGTAAGAAAGTGGAACTTTTACTCTCTTTCAAGGCTGACCCTTAGATTTTCTCTTAGGTATCTGCGTGACAATCTTAAATTCATCGACCCATCTCGAATATGTGCCTATGGCTTAGGTTATGGAGGATATGCAACTGCAATGACGCTGATCGAAGACTCACAACAGGTGGTGCAATGCGGCGTTGCTATAAATCCAGTTGTGTCCTTCGGGTACCATTGTAAATACTTTTCAAATTGTTTTTGGGAAAGAAGTGGACTAAATTTGTATTGATTTAGATTCATTCTTCACTGAACGCTACATTCCATTAAGAGGAGACTATTTGAGGGCACTCCAGGAGGCTGACCTAACAATGAAAGCTGGGAATATTAAAGGCCGCAATCTTATGCTTATGCATGGAACAGCTGATACATTTGTTCATCAGGAACATTCCTTAATGTTGGTTCGAGCGTTGGTCGATCAACAGGTTAAATTTAGGCATCAGGTAAGTTGAATACTTTTTAACTTTTAGACTTACCATCCATTACACACATACTAGTGCCCTTGTAGGTCGTAGGAACCTTACAATACCTAGCCGTCAATGCACGTGGTTTCTGGCATTAGGCTTAAGCTCTCCCCAATTGCAGTGCTTTCTTCTACACTTTTATGCGCCATGCGCTTTTCAGATTTAGGTCTTATCCTACCACTGATTCGATAGTCAATGTACTACGAAGGCTCAATATTTGCGAAACAATTTTTCTACTCTGTAGAGCACATGCTTAAAAGCAGGGTGATCAAGGGGGTATTCGAGGCACTCACTCAAATTAAAAACAAAGGATGCAAAGTCTGCTCTCAATAAACAAACAAGCTGGACCCAGAGCTGGTTCTGTTCACTAGAAAAGAGAAACTTCCTGACTTAAGTCTTCTAAAGCTAAGAGGTACCCCCCTTATTCTCTCCAATAGCGCCTGAAGCTTGACCACAAGCTCTTTTGAAGAGATAACATATATACATTTGCAAAAAAGGCAGTAGGCCTCTGAACAGCACACTGCACATGCCAGAATACTATCGATGCATCGCCATCTTCCAAAGGTCACCGACCACTTGCCCACTGAACACAACTTCAACATTCAAACGCTTAAAACCCAATAGAACTGAATAGACACAATGGGATGTCCTTCAGCAAGAATAGCTGACAATCTCTACGGATGGCTCCAAAACCGAAGAAGTAGTCGGTGCTGGAATCTTTTCAAAAGATCTAGATCTCTGCTGGCTACTGCAGCGTTTTTCAAGCCGAAGTCACTGCCATTCGTCCAGCAGCTGACTGGCTGGCGGTTAAGGCGATATCAGTATCAGGCATTGTCATATAAATCGACTGCCAGGCGGTCATCAAATCCCTTGGATCCAGCACAACGAGATCTAAGACAGCGAAAGACTGCCGCGTATCTCTGAACGCGATAGTTAGACCCTCTGCTGGGTGCCGGGTCACTGCAAAATACCAGGGAATTGTGAAGCTGATGACTTTTATTTAAAAGCAAGGACTACATTACGACTTGATTATTTCGCTACTTCTAGAATTCATATCCTAGACAACCTGCAATAAAACTTTAGGTCCCTTCTTTACATGTAGAATTGTATAGGCCCCACAACAGAAGCTAGACCTTGGCCCTCTATGGGACTATGCTTATGAGCTGATATTTTTTTCTTTGCATCCTGTTCTAGCTTAAATTCTGATCATATACAAAATTGTATACTATTTTGCTTCCTATATTACAAGTAATTACAATTTATGATATATAATTTTAGGTGTATACTGATGAAGATCATTACCTCTCCAAATCGCTGTACCACGTCTACAAGACCATGGAATGGTATTTCGATGAGTGCTTCGGGCCCATGGACGAAAACGAGTGGGACCCGACGGGATTATTCGTGTTCAAACAATAAGGGTTCTTCCCTTTAAAGTTCTACTAAAGCGTGCAAGCAAAATGTTCTCCTCACAAGCGAGATATCGTCGTCCATTTAAGTTCATCTTTTCTTATTTTATAATTTTTTTAAAAATTTCTGGCTTTAAGATTACAAAATTAAGCCATTAAAACAGTACATTATGTGTGATTTAAACAAAACAAAAAGAATTTTGACTGATAAAAATGTACTCATCCCCTCATTGTTCATTAAAAACAAAATTAAGTACAGACATAATATTGATGTTACGTCGGAAAATAAAAACAAAGTTAATTTGTTTTTTAACTGAAATAAAATATAGCAAAACGAAAAAATTAATTAAAAAAAAGGTAGTTATTGTAAATGACTGAATATTCGATGTATTATAACAAAATAATGCCTTTATATGGATCTACATATATGTATAAACCAATATATGTATATGTGTGTGTGTTTCAGTGTGTGGATATTAGTAAATAAGTACAGGGTGTTGCGAATTCTCCTCTTAAAAGATGTAACGTAATTTTCAATAAGATGGCACACCCTGTATCTATAAAGTAGTGAGAATAGTTTTTTATTATTTATTTTTAGTTTTTCTGTTATCAGTCGATAGTGTTATTGTATAAGTAGTATAAGTCATTTTCATAAACAAGCATTTAAAACAAAAAAATATAAAAAAAAAACAATTATAAGCGACAAAGAAATAATTTAAAATATAAGTAAACATAATTGTGCCTAATTTTAAAACAAAGTATAAAAATTAATTAAGTTTAATTAAAAATTATGTATTGTAAAATTCAATTTTTCAACTTAAAACATGCATATAACAAGCAACAATAGTATTTGTAACCATTCCCACAAAAAGAAAATTGTTTCCATTTTTTTAAATTATATTTTAATTAAAAAAAATATAATCGGCAGCTTCAATATTATATGTGTATGTAATAGCGATGTCAGAATTAAGATTTTCTTTTTTTATTTTATTTGTAAACCAAAAAGAAAAAAAAAAAAAAACGAAACTTTCATCACTCAATAATAAGTATATAGTAATTGTGTTGTAATAAAAAGCTTTAAATGTACAACGGCGTTTTTTAAAACAAAATGCAATCTCATGTATAACTTCCGGCCGCATTCAGTGTGACTTCATTTGGACAAAAGTTCCGTTAAACATGATACAATTAAACATATCTAGGAAAGTTTTAATTAAATTTTTTTGGACATCCTTGTAGCCATGAATTTTGCCAGTTTCAACACACAAAAGCATAAGTCGAACCCACTTGAATGCGGTCGTAGTATAAATGTAATTTTAAATCTAAAATTTAATAAACAAACAATTAGGGGAAATTTCTTATGCAAAATAGCAAAAAGTTTTACGTAATTTGAATAAAATTAACCAAAAGCTTAATAATAGTTTTGTAAATATTTTCAATTTCATTTAGCTCATTCGTATCGGGAAATCCATTAATTTTTCTTTTAGTTTTATTTATAATCCAAATACATACTCGTAACTATAAAAATAAAAAAAATAAAAATTCTTAAATATTCAGCATATTGTTGTTAACAATCCAACGACACTCTTTGGTTTCATATATAATTAAAGAAATTTCCTCAATAAATTATAATAAACAAAAACGAATAAAAAAAAATACTAATATTTTTTACTAATTTGTTAAAATAAGTGTTATCTATATTGTGAATGTTACGTTTGAAAATTTAGGAAAATAAAGAACAAAAAACAAACAGAAGAAATCGAAAACGATTATGTAAATGTATTCGTGTGGTACATTTGAAGGAAACAAATTTTAATCACAAGGAAAACAGAATTAAAAATGAAAAAAATAACTAAATTTGTTTAACTTTACACTGAACTAAATTTATCAAAAGAAAAACAAAACAAAGAAAGTGAAAAAAAAAAGAAATGAATAAATATTTTCAACAAGGTTTGTCTAGTTTTTTTTTTTTATTGAATCACCCTGTAACTTTTGTTGCAGTAGGTACATTAGACCGTTGACTTGGTGTTGGTAGTGTGTGTAGCTGGCAGATGGGTTTTTTTCAGAAGCTTTCTCATGACAATTATACTCTTGAATGTTTTTCAAACACTCGGAAGAGGTGGGGCCGTGAAACTCCTTGCGCAGTAGTCCTACGCACTAACCACTGAGCCACGGCACCCACAGCATAGTATTCATTGGAAGGAAGTATATGTTCTGGTCAACTAGCCAGGAAAACTATCAGTGTCTAGCTCTATGAAGCCTAGACCACTGTACCAACTAGCGCAGCAAAAAAGGGTATCAAATGTAGGCTAATGGGAAAACCGCATATGTAACAATGACAGAGAGACAGCGGAACATACACATATCATGGCACTGGGACTGCTCAATCAGAATACGTCATCGTTACTTAGGTAAATCCTAATTAGAAATCTGACATCCTAAGCAGAAATCTGACAGCTCACTCTGGGGCTTCATCACAAACATTGGCATCCTTTAACATATGAAGGAGTCACAATGGCAGTAGGAGACCAAATCCCCCCTCACCCAACTTCTGTACTTTAAGGTCTTTCTATACGATAATTTTGAGTTGAGCACGGACATAAGAAATGCACACAGGTTTGTTTTGACTGTTTTTATTCTAAGCCTTACTTTGTTTGAAATAGCTTTTAGATTATTAGCCATCAGATGAAGGTCCATTATCCGATGTCAACGTAATCGAGTACGATGTTAGAGTCTAGGTAATTCCATAGTTACCATTCCTCAATGCTGCATGGAATACATCGCTGATAGCCAGCAAGAAAAGAACAATATTGTTGACAGAATTCACCCCTGATGCACTTCACTTTGAACTTCAAAATCATCCGACGTCTTAAGATTCAGTCATCTCTATCATCTAGAGATGCTTCTCTTGCATAAAGCCAACGAAATCGCATGTCGATTCAACCTGTCGAACATCTTCTGGAAGTCGTTAATTTCTTTCCTGACCTGTACACTCGATGCTTTGCTCTATTGTGATCCTTGAGGTGTTTATGTGGCTGGTGTAGGATAATTTAGAGCAGGCATGTCAAGGCCCGCAAGACAATAACTTGTGGCCCGTGATATGAGATTCAATAATGCTCTAATTTCATGTGGAATTCAATTTCATACATTTTTTGCTCTTGCAAAATGTCCTCTGTGGCACAGGCTGTGTGGAACGTAGCGTTGATGTTGATGGTCATGATGGCCTGGCCAAATTCATTCTCAAAGAAGTATGAACCGACGATGCTGCCAGACCAAAATCCACACCAAGCATTGACCTTCTCTGGATGTATTGCAATTTGGTAGATCTCGTAATTCGACAATTTCGCTGGTTGCCGAACCCATTCATCTATTCAATCCAGAAATGTGAAATGTTGCTCGAACAGAAGTCCCACTTTCACTTTTTGTTGCTTAACTATAACTCTTCATGTTGATTTGGTAAAACGGATTAAATAAAGAAGTCAATTTGACTGATGTAACCTCAACAATATGGTTGGAATCACCTGTCACAGATCGAAAATCCCTTTTGGAAAACCGATATTGTTTTTAGTCTGGCCAGCTGTCATACTTCAAAAAGTGGCACTAAAGCGGTTTGAGTTTGACACCTCTGATTTAGAGGGAGAGTTTGAGTCTTCGATGCCGAGAATTGAACATTTTTTATTCTGATTATATCGACTACGGCTGGAATTTTGAGGACCATGATTCTTTTCTATTCCTGCAGTTCTCAATATGAACAAACTGATGAATTTGGTGCCATTTGGCTCACTGTAAGTATAGATGGCTTTGGGCCCTAGATCATAGACTACTTAAATTAGATGGTCAACTCGAACTTCCCCTGATCGCTCGTTACCTAAAATTGGCGAAGCCTAAATTCCCCTCCTTGTAAATAAATGTGAAGTATTGTGTGACCAAGACCGAACTATAAATTTGTCGAATTATCTCTTTCATTCTTTTTGAACAAAATATTTTTTGCAGGTTGTTATTCCTTTAACAACAACAAATTGTACATACTGCATTTACAAAATGGCTGCGCCTAGAGCTGTCAAATTGTGTGCCCTAAATTGCACTTATATGGGTGAGGTCCCATTTAATTTTGCTGAAACCTCACAACACAGATGAGTTTCTGGGTGGATTTTAGCTTGGGGGAGCGAATGTGTCCAACAATAAATTGACTGTCAATTAAGTTCGTCTATGCTCTAGATAGTTATCTGTAAAATATTTCAAAAATGTCATACCGATTTCTGTAAATTTGTCTTATAGCAACAAACGTGATAGAAAACGTTTCTGACATTTTATTCTCTGAAAATTTAAAGTCAGACCTGTCCAGTTTCAAACATATACGTTATGTACAATTCGTCGATATACAATTATTAGGTCTGAGAATATTCAATTATGGTTTTCGATATTAATTACTTTTCAAATCGAAAACCGCCAAATAAAAAATTATTTTTGAAAAAAAACGGCATCTTTCAAAAACTAGTCATTGCAAATATGAGAGCAAAATGGGTTCCATTGTACTAAAGAAAATGGCCGACAAAAGCTTCCGAAAACATGTAAGATACAAGCTTTTTCGATTTATGCCGCCATTCTCGAAGAAGCCACACCAACACGAAGCCAAAGACAAAACATTTTGTTTTTTCCCTAAGTTACACTACCCCAATAATAGTGTTTATTACTAAGTATACCTTTTCAAAGAAATCAACGAACATGTGTTGTATTTCAAAACCATAAAATGCTTCAGAGAAAAACGTTTCTTCTCTTTCCAACGAAAGCAGAGAAACGTTTCCTTCGATGCATCTAAAGTGAGAAATGTTTGCTCCACCAAACTACGTGTTATAAACAAAAAATATTAGCATATGGTGTCGTTTAATCATGCGACTAAGTAAATGAGCATTGTTTGAATTTTCCCTCGTCTACGTGTACTTCACTCAAAAAGCCAGAGAAATTGGAAAATACCAGGAATAACTCAGCTGCTAAAAGGAAATTACAGATCGCTTGTGCGCAATGCTGCTTCTGAACTGATCTCTAGCTCCTGCGCAGCATCGCATATTTTTATCTCGAAATAAGAAAAAATGTTTTTATTCAAAAAATTGTGTAAATATTAAAAAAAAAAAGAATTTGACTCATTCCATCGCGGGAGAATATGGAAATGAGTGGATTTCTCAGTCTGAAAGTGCACGTCTCAAGAGCAACATTTGAATAAAACAAAAAAAAAACCCAGAAAGTCAGAAAGTAATTTAACTTGCGCTCAGGTATTTTCCTGGGGCGAGGCAGGAGTAGAAAGATACTTTTCATTTTTGTTTAAACTAACAAAATAATACGAAAATTTATTATCCTGTGAAACATTTTTTTTTAATGAAATTCGCAACTCTTTCGCGTCATTGATTTATTTTTACTAGCAAAACTAAATAAAAAAATTCTGCAAAAAGATAGAAAAGTATCTACAGCGAATTCTTTGGAATGTGGTGCAGTCCGTGATGTGAAATATTTATTTGCTATACAAAAAAATATACATAGTATGATGATTACATTTTGTAGCGATCGAACGTGTAAGTGTGTTCGTAAATAATTCGAAAATAAATCACTTTGTTCGGCCGCCGCCACTCCGCCTCTTGCTGCCTCTGACTTGAGGAAATTCCCCACAAAAAAATAAATAAATAAATAAAAAAAAAAGCTTAAGTGCAAAAGATTTTGAAAAAAAAATATATTCATAGTGAAGCTCTTCTTTAATATTCTCTTAATTAACTAAAATAAATAAAAATTAAATAATTTCCATGATTTCCATAAAAAGACACCAACTGGAAATATTGTCGATACCCAGCCTGTGTGTATGAATGTATTGCACCGACAATAAGGAGAGAAATATCGGAATCGGAATCTTTTTTTTTTTATTTTTTTTTGTGCATAACGCGCCTTCTCGTTTGTACGTGTAAACCAGCCTAATTGTGTAATAGCTTTGGCCAAGAGGTGGTAGTATACGTATTAAAATATTTTAAACAATTAAGTGTGTGTACTACCTGAGATGCCTGTCCATCAGAGGAATGAGTGCTTGCCGATCATTCGTTTTGGATATTGATATTCGGCGAACAAAATTTGGAAACAGATAGAGATATATGTACACACTTTGCAGATACTTTGGGAAATGATAAAATTTTAAATCGGACTATCGATAGATGGAGGTGGGTAATTTATTTAATTTTTTTTGCTTCTCCTAATTATTTTTATTTTTTGACGAAAGCCTTTGATGAGTCAGATTATTCATAGACTTTGGGGAAAAACTTAATAATCACATTTTCAAAAAAACAATTAAATACTCGAAAGATGTGTATGTTTATAGAACATGACTCGATGGGGCAATTTACCTGATTTTTTTTTTTAAATGAAAAAAGATTGTAAAGTTAAGAGAAAAAAAACTACATAATTTTATTAATATCTGAAAATAGAACTGATAAATTCATTAAAATGTATAATATGCAACAGATTTTGAAGATATGCAGATTAATGAATTTATTTTGACTGCTGGTGACATCTGCGGGATGTCGCTTTGTTGTTAGTTGTCAGGGTGATTAAAGAAAATTTATGATTTACAAAAAACTAAGATATTTTATGATGATGAGAGAAAATCTTTGTTTTAAAGGTTGTTTGTTTTCGTTGCGAAATTTCTGTTTTATTTAAGAAACAATATTTTTTTTTTTCTTTTTAAAACTATTCCTAGTTGTTTATATAAATTATGAAAGATAAATGGCACATTTATTGACGAATTTATGACCTTCTAAGCAAAAGAGAAAAAAACCTGTCTAGACACACGTCTGTGATAGGTGATTCGCACTAATTTTTATCAGTAAGCATTAGTTATCAAGTAAAACAAAGCATCTAGACCTCAAACAATCTCGCCTACAATGTATGTTGATTAAGGCAACATATTGCATGCACGAACTTTACATGCGCATATCTGACCGATTATAATTCACATCTGCTTTTAGCACTTACAGTCTCTAGGAAAGTCTACGCGAATAAGACGTCATGTTCGCATTCCTTCGTTGTTGAATCTATCTACACCCTTTCATACGTTTATGCGGGCTTTGGAGCCATGACTTAAATTATACATATAACCATGCTTTCTGATTGCTGTTTAATCTCTCAGCTTTTTGTAGGTTCATCGTCCTTTGCATGAAAGTTAGAGACTCACTGGCAAAAGAGCAACTCAAATAGTCATTCATAGCATAGACCAGAGAACTGAATGAGACCATTCATTTGTCGTTATGAATCATTGGCTATAAAACGCGCCTTTCACAGTCTCACTCACACAGAAAACAAGCGAGTAGGAATCATTTAGGAAACGATAACGAAGTTCACTTTGCGAAACCAAATGATAACGAGTTATCATGGTCTTTGTAATAATGAATCTTTGAGTGCGTAGTAAACTCGCATTCGAAGTATTCATCGAATCAAAGTTTTCATTCAATCAGAGTATTCATAAAGGCAGTGAAATGTAGAACTGATTCACGAGCCTTCCGAATGGTGAATAAAAAGAGCTACTTGCTGCAGGTCTCTGGCATAAATCCAATTATCAAAAAAATGTTTCCTTTCACTCCGCCAAATCCCACTTTCCGAATGGTTCACCAGGATTTGTTTAATCGCATTACTCTGGGATTAGGTTTTCTTTTTTCAACACAAGTCAGTTCATTCTTCACGGATTAGATCGCAAGAAGAACAGCGCGGATGGTACACACTCCTCACGCTTTCTTAACTCTGAGCAGGGCCAATCAGAAAACATTTCGCTTGATTGTAAGCTGTCGACAGCCTCCTCAAAATCAAATGACCAACTAGTATCCAAAAGCGAGTGGAATCGAGATTTCAATATTAATGATATTTGAGTCAATCTATTATAATACGAGTATGATTGAAGCTATTTGGCTAACAGAACACAAACTTCCTTTTTTCGAAGCTTAATGGTCATGTCCTTTAATTCTCTTGAAAATTATCCATGTTCATGTTCAAATGAGTGTACGATGCGAATTCAGCCTTCTAGAATTCAATATCATATCATATCATATCTAAGTAGTTAAGGATTCTGTCTATCCATGATTTTTACCACAAACTAGAAAGTCGTCGACCACATTCTTCTCTGGCTGTTGATTGGAGTTCCGACCAGCAATTAGCTCCTTGGTGATGTTGTCAAGAGAATGGCCTTTCAATGTCGACTACTAACTTGCTTTAGTCCTTGAGTCTCAGACGTTCCACTTCGTTCTTCTCCATAAAGTATGTTTTTGTTTCTTTCAATGAATGTAGTAAAATAACATATAAAAGTTATCATAAGATGCTCATCATCGTGTACTTGTCAAATCACTTTTGAAACTGCGTCTAAATCCAAGGCGGTCAATCAGTTCAGGGCCAACAGAGTTTATAGCAGGTGCTATGCTTCCCTTCGGTTCATCCACTCACTAGATGACTGGTATTGCAGAAGTTCACGTTCAGCTAACAATAGTCAATCAAATGAATATTGAAACAAAAGCTATATTGCTATATATTGCTAAGAAAGCTTGCAGTTTCATAGTCGTAGTATTGTGGCTTCATATATTAACGTTGAAACCACGATTAGCACATTAGTTGCAGATTGGCTTCAAACATTGTTCCGATCGAAACATTTACATACAGGGTATTATTTTTACTTTACTCTACAATCTAGCTGTCAACCCGAGAACAATGAGGTAACCATTATATGAATGCACCAGTCACCCCTAAGCCACCCTCTTTTAGGCAAAGATAAAGTAGATAAATTGACAATAGTGACAATTTGTCTTCTTCCTAAAATATTATAAAACAGTATTAAACTTCAGATGATCAGCCAAGATGATCTCCAGAAAACTAAGGACGAGCTCCTACAATCCTTTTCACTGCCACTTTCTTCGCCTGAAGGTCCATGGCCCGTTCTCTGATAAACCTGTTCGTGAGAGATACGGTTTGACCAGAAAATTGTTAAGATATTGTCTAGGCATCTATTAACAAAGCTTCCTCGTGATAGTGGCGGTTACTCCACAACTATCACATCCATATACCAGAACAAATTCAGCGTTGGAGCACAAATTTAGTTTTCCCCTTTTGGTCTGGCTATATCCAGATCGGTTCCGCTATCGGTTGAGACAATACTTCCAAAGTATTGGAAACTCTTTACTCTTTCAACCAGCAAGTTGATGGGTTCAGTGTTAGGCTGATCTTTTTTGTTTTTGCCGAGTTAATATTCAGCCCAACGACGTTTGCTCTCCTCTGTGCATAGGTTTCAGGATCGAATTACAGAAAATACCATCAACGTTTTTTCAAAGTCCCAATTCTTGCGAGGGTCTGTTAAATATCCAAGAGTTATAAGGAAGCTTATCAAAAACAATCTGTCTTTCTGGTACAGTCTAAATCTTTAGGTCCGTCACACAACACATATTGATCTTGACAGTACAATGAATTGGGGCTCTCAAACAAAAGAGTGGCATTTAATGCATCCAGCGTACAATGCTGTGTGTTTCTCCAATAAAACTAAGGTCTATAGTCCTATAGTCTCACTCGAACACCGTAGAAGTAACCTCCAAAACTTTACCCTCAAGTCTGTATTCCCTCATCATTACAACCTTAAAGCATTCAATATCACTGGAACTTTGAATTTGTTTCTAGCCTCTCTTTGTCCTCTTTTTCCTAATGGAAAATATAAAAGAATCCTGAAAACAACATAATTTGATATATGTATTTAGAATTTGTCACTAATGTTAATTTCTGTTTAAAATTTCAGTTACTATTTGAATCAAACACTGAAAATGGCCTAACAAAAAGCTGACAATAACTGATTTTTGGATCTAGAAGGTTTTAAAATGATGTTTACAGGCGCCCATGGGCGCAAAAGGGCAAATGGAAATTCGAATAGTCAAAAACCGCGTAATAGTCGTAGTGCTCAGTATGGATTTGATGTAAGCTTTTATCACTTTTTTCTTCAAGTAAATTAAAAAATTATTTCTAACTTCTAGCCAAGACATAAGCAAAGCAGTTCGTCCGGGCGCATGCCACCACGCGATAGTGCTACCTCTAGCGGATACTACAGCGACAATTACAGTTCTACATCAGCGCATTCCTTCAATTTACCTCGACAAAACTCAAAAGAAGACTCATATTCCCAACATCAGCAGGCCTTTGTCGATAGAAGAACGAACCCCAGAAGTATAACCAATCGACGAGGTGCCATTAAACATCAAAAGTATTTATTTGGGGCAATTGTTTATGAACATAAAGTTGAAGTTTTTTTTTGTTTTTCTTACAGAACTCATGACATTAATGGACACAGATTTGTTGCGAAATTCTTTCGCCAACCAACATTTTGTGCGTTTTGCAATTTATTCCTTTGGGGTTTTGGAAAACAAGGATACCAGTGTATAAGTAAGTTAATGTTGAGATGAAGCGGGTATGTTAAGTTTGCCACATTATGGAAAGGCCAGAGTGATTAGTTTGAAAAATAGATTAAATACCTTAAGACTTTGTCAGACTTTGTCATACTGATATGAATTCTTAATACGCTCGAAGTTGCTCAGATAGCAATAAAATATCCCGAATTTCATACCTTAAGTCCCATAAGTTAAGCTTTGAAATTCCAGATTTATATGAAGTACAAGTTGGACTAACTTTAAGTTGACAGTTCTTCAAAGCATAAACTTCTTTAACTGTCTTCACCAAGTGTTGACAACAAAAAATGTCAATGCCAGTCTTGGAACTCGTGAGCCTTACATATTTCTCTTTATGTGAGTTTTCGTTTCGAAAAACCTTCTATGGAAAAAGACAGTATCTTGAACACGAAATTAAGATACTTAATAAGTTCACAATAGCTAAATTATAATTTGTATCTAACTTTATATAGAGCAAAGGCTTCAACCTAAGAATTGTATATTTTTATCAAATGGTGTCGTAAAAACTGTTTGACGAGGCAGACATAACAGTGACTCTGCATTACAGAGTCTGTAACGCACAATCCAGCCCACGATTTTCTGCACCTATTCTTGTGGTATAACATATTCGTGAGAAGTGTCATAGACGCAAATTGTTTGACAACTAAATACTTTTAACTGCTAATACGAAGAATGCAATGGAACACGTTCTGACTCATTGAACATTGTTCTGATTGTTTTTATACGCTTTCCTGTGCTGCGCTACTTTTTTTCCTCAATCAACAAAGCTAATGATTCCATTCAAGGTTGGACAGCTAAGGTCGACCAAATCCATTTTTTAGTGGGATCTTTAGTTTAAAATATTGCAGCTCCACTTGCTGGAAACATATAATTTCTTATTTGAAGGCCAAAGAGAGTTTGAGAAACTTTCCTACTCTTAATACTCTTCGACGCTTAAAACACGTTTGCGGTGGGCGGCTTCGGCTTTGTAGGCGCCTTTTTAAGAAAACTAACTTTATTCAGCGCTATGCTTTAAAAACACTATAAAAAATTAGATACTCAAAACTGCAATTTTTTAAGTAGTTCAATAGATGGACATTAAATAATGGCCATCTGCTAGTTTAACACTAATTGCTCTTTTGCGCTCAAAAATAGAAACACGAATATTATCATGGGGGCGTGGTTCCAAATTAATCGATTGTTACGTTTCGGCGATGCTGTGTTGTCGTTAAGATGCGAATTAAAACAACAGTCGAACGAAGTAACACACAAATAGCGACTGCAGTAAATTTGTGATGTTTGTGAGGATTGCCATGCTCATGAGATTCTGCATATACATGAATGTATGACAGAGGAACTCCACAAAAAATATGAAAGGCCCACCCATAACCCGAGCCCCATAAACGAACAGATCACATTGGAATTCATTTCGAATCGAGTACCATTTAAGCTCAGATCTTATTAAAACAGAATTGGCCCCATCCGATCAAGAAATATATCACATATCACCAACAGTTTACACGCACTGGAAGATAACCAGATCGACGATTGTTTTTTGTCATATCTAATCGATATTGATTGGCATGCGTAATTTAGTTTTTGATTCAATTCATCTGACCATGAAAATTAGAACAAAATCCGTTCAGTAGTTACGATAAAAATCGCGAATAAAGTAACTGATAGATTTGCCGGGGACTATGTGTAGATTCAGAAATTATGCATACCTGTTCGCAGCTTGAAATGTGTCAGAAATGTTGGAAAAGTACATGGAATCTACTGCATTCATTGTCCCAATCGAACCGACAATTTTTCGTACATTTCACAACTAGAAAATTATGAATATATGTAAAAGTATTCGTAGTTGAATCTAAAACTAAAAAATCTTGTAAAATAAATCCCACTTGTAGTACAAGTACACATATGTAGTTGTAGAAACAAGAACATGCATAAATATTCCAACCTTGTTGGTATGCTGCTATTTCCTGGCAATACAAAAAATAACACAATTATTTTATTGAATCCACAAGTTCAAATATTAAATCCATTGATATCATTTAAACAAATTAGAAGAATGTGTGGTGAATGGAATTATGTGTGAATGATGTGTGACTATTCACTGCCACATTCCCACTCACGGCTACGTTTTTACTCCATGCGTATGATTCTATGATTCACGGCTGCATTTCACGGTTTGATAATAAACTACACATCCACCGAGATTTCGTGTAGTGTACACAGAAGAGGCTGTTATGGAGCAGGATCCTATTGAGCCGTAGAAATTGAAGTTGTGTTCCTCTTTTTTTTCTAATATTTTGGGTGTACTCGTAGATCTCGGCTTATGAAGGATATCAGGTATTCCTTTACGTTTAATAAATAAGCCCAAAACGAGAACCCTTTTGCTATTTTTCTTCACTATAACCTTTCCTCAATGATAATCCTTTTTTTAGTTGAATGGCAAGTCAGCAAGAGGGTGGTAGGCATCGATTTTTGTTTCTGGATTCTTTCCTAGATCTGTAATTAGTATACAAAAACGATCGCTATGATGAACTTTACTGGTCTAAATCCAGAATGAAGCCAATGGGTTTTAATATTCAAATAACACAGCGTATAAGATTTTTTAGGCAATGTTGAAAAGACTTATTTTCTTATAAGAGACGCCATTCATTGGATCGTCCTTTTTATGCGATTTGGGCAAACGATCTAAGATTCCACTCACTGGGGATCCTTCTTTCGGCTGTTGTTAGATGTGTACTTGAGAATGCTTTTGACTTCAGTTTGTATATCTTTATTTTATTAAGGATACTCAACCGGAAAAGGCTCTGTTCTCTTATTGATATTGCAGCTACTCTACGTCAAACTTTCTCACAATACTTTGCTGGTTATGCGCTGCACTGTGTACTCGATACATGGATGCAACCAAAAAGAGGTTCAGCTCCTTGAAGTGTTTGGACATCCAACATATTTAGTGTTCGCCTTGAATCAATCACAATATGATCAATATGGTGGACGGTTAAATAATCATAAGACTGGATGGATTCTGAGGCAAGGGAACCGCTTCTTTGCGGTTTGGAGAAATATGCACCCAACGGTCAGTGGCATGAGAAGGGAAGTAGTTGTTCGTTCACTTAGGCTAAGTAAGAACTTTATGCTGCCATATGCACTATCTGCTGGAAAAATCTGTTATATATGTACATATACATATGTATATCTCGGTGCTATAGGGAAAAGGAAAAAAATTTGAGAGAAATCTAAGCACCTGATCGTGCGTCCTTAGCATCGCCTTTAAACTGGAACTCATATTCATCTAAGTGACATTGGGGGTTACTTACATATATGTATATCCGAAACTATTGATTGTTACATACTCAGGACTTAAGTTGAAACCTATGACCTTTGATATAAGCCTACACGTGCTTATTGTTGCTTTATAATTTCAAAGTAATCATTCTTGAAGAAAACACACTGCTTCAATCAGAATGGTTTATTTAATTAAATTTTTTAATGAAGCTCTAGTCGAAAACACATTAATTTGTTTTTTGCTTACCTTTCAATTTATTTCTAATTTCTTATTGCCCACAGCCTGCCAGACTGCAGTACATAAAAGGTGCCATGAGAAATTGCTTGGTAAATGTTCCGGATCCAGTTTTAATTCAGCGAGTACAATAGTAAGTAATGTTTCCTTTTGTACCAAATATTCAATCGAATTGAAATTTCTTTTGAAGTTGTTAAGTGTTTTATTCTCAATATAAATAAATAAATTCAAAGTGATCGATAGTAAAAGCGAAGCGCCAAAAATAAATGGACTTTCAACTATGTTGTTGTTTTGTTAGTTCAATCAAAATTATTCAAAATGTCAAACTTTGTAAGTGTGACATTTAGTTCTGAAACAATGAAAAGATTCTCTACTATTTTGAATAAAAAGTGACTTATTTGGCAACCTCAATTAAAAGATCTATCAGCTGCAGATTTTTTTTTCAATTCGTCGCAATTCGGTGTCCAAAAAATTATTCAAAAACATAAAGCATGTCAAATTAATGACAGTTTTTTTAAAAAACCTCGTGACGTCAAACAGCAGACATAATTAATTAAATCATCACCAGCATATTGGAGAAATAAAAATTAAATACACACTGTCAAACATGAAAACAATGTGGCTCTTAACCTGGTGTGGGTTTCAAAGCCAGGAATTATCCCGACATGCACTGAAAGTAGGTGACAATGATTTTAATCTTTTTTTTAAGAAATAGAAATATATTAAAAAAAAAAAATATAAAATTTTATAAATGAAAAGCCTGAGTTTCAAAATTGAAAACAGAATCATTTCACACATTTTCGCGCTTTGTTTTCAGTTATGTTATACTATCCATTTTTACATTGAAATTGACACACATTTTTTTAAATTAAAGAAATATTAGTGATAAACTGACACGCCCCTTTTTCAATGATTTGACAAGAAGCTTGAAACAAATTATTCATCCATACGTACATGACGTATGACCACGCCCACTTCTAGTGGCATTTTTTATTTAAAAAAATTAATTTTTTGGGAAAATACGATTTTTTATGTGTGAAAGGAAATATTTAAAAATTTCAAAATACGCCTGCTGACACGCCCACTTGTAGAAAAAAAAAAACGATTTGTATGTGTAATTTTATAAGAAATTTCTAACGAAATTATTGAAGTAAATAGTAAGCTCGAGAAAGGGCTTTAGAGGAAAAATGCTGGTCTATTACGTGATCCGATCTACATAGACGGATTGAATCATTTCGATATTCTAGTTATTTCGACATTGCTTTTGGATTTTACTATTCAAAATCGGGTCCAGAACATGATAAATATTTACATATTGGCCTTATTTTTCACAATACCTGTTGTTATTATAAATTTCTGTTTTTTTTCTAGTTCTTGCGTGAAAGATTCAAAATTGATGTACCACACCGATTCAAGTCATACACTTTTATGTCACCGACTTTTTGCGATCATTGTGGATCGCTACTTTGTGGATTCTTTCGGCAAGGTCTAAAATGTGAAGGTAAGTCTAATGTTTCAATTTTATCAAAATATTTTCGACTTAAAGAGGACACGATGTTTATATAATTTTTTCGTTGAACTGCAAAACGTCGACATGTGAAAGGGAAATGTTTCAGCTTATTAGATTGTACAAACAAAAAGTACATCAACATTATTTAAGTAATTTTTATTACTTGTTGACGGGTCAACATTTTGTTTTGATGATTGAATGGAAAATATTTTTCAACAAATAACTATTAATAATTCTGAATTGTTGTATTTACGCCATAAACCACTAGTCATTTATAGCTCAATTCGCTCAATAAAAATATTTTAAGAACTACTATTGTACTTAGTGTCGTAATATTGTAGTTTTAATGACATGACGGCTAAAATGATATGTTTAGCTGTCGCATATATGTGCATAAAACTTTTTTTCCCCATCATCTGATGTTCGGCTAGGTAGGAGGAATATTTGTCTAAGTAGGCAGCAAGTCTAAAGGTGCGTGTCCATTTGAGAGCATATGAGAGTAAAATTTGTGTGGTTTACTATCGCGACTGGCTGCTCTCAGAATACGAGTATTGTTTGAAAAGTGCAAGTTGCTCTCCGAGAGTAAGATAACACTGTCCACTTGCGAGCAACGCTTTAAAAGTTTTAAAGCTGAGAGTAGGTAGTAAACCAGCACACTGCGAGTTGCTCTCAGGTCCGTGTCCACTTACGAAATTTCCCTCGAGAGTGGCTTGAGAGCTATTCGCCCAAATTTTACTTTCAAGTGGACAAGCACCTTTACGTACAGGAAATACTTTAGCCTGAAAGACGCTGCATGAATCCGGAAGCCACCGGTAGGAAGTAAAGATTCTAAAGGGGTTCGGAGTATGTCGCGCTCCTGCCCAACAGTCCATTTTTGAATCGTGTGTCGTTGACGGTGAAAATTATTGTTTGGAACTCGTATGTAACTTTGCCTAATTTCCACTCCTCCCAGATTGGGAATCTAGCCATGACACTGTTACTAAGATTCACTTTGAGAATAATACTAATAAATTCGGTTAAAAATGTTAACAGATTCCTTGATAACCTATAAAAAGTGCTATTGTGACCATAAGGCCTGGTTACCCAGTAACCTGTATCTCTAAGCCTAACCGCAATACATGAAGATCTTGGTATAACCTAAAAATACATAGTCTTTATAATAAAAATAGGAAAACTATTAGTATTTGGAGAACAAATTTCATTTAGAAAGAATTTTAGTCTTGATTCATAAGAGGGAGAAAAAGGAAAGGCTATCCCTTAGATATATTTTATTAATATGATATGAAATCGCAATGGAAGAAGTTCAACTTTAAAGTGAAGTTCACACATACACATGGGTCTAAAACAGGTTCATGTTCAAGAGATATGAACCTAGAGCTTTCTGAGAGGCTTAAGCACTTATGCAGTATTTTCCAAACAGGGTTTCTAGCAGTAGTAGTATCCAACAAGTATATCGCAATCTTCCTTGACATTCCAGCTGCGTTGAAGACGTTAGAGTTGTCAGTCACCAAATCTAAGCTACTCAGGAATCGTGGTACAATGCTCAAGAAAATATGCATTGCACTCACAACTATGGTCGGCAATGTTGGGTGCCTAGCCACTGCAATATAGGAAGTATTGAATGTAGATAAATTGTCAAAAAAGGAAGGTAAACTCCCACCTAAAAATATCATGAGTAGTATGAAAGCACCCGTAGGCGTTGCTAAAAGAGACATTTTTAGAGATTTGCCAACTTGACTAACCATAAATGGATAAAGTCGAAATTGACACGAGGTAGGATAAGCAGATCTCTGGTCACTGGCCCCTGAGAAAACACCCGAGAAGATTATCAAACACATGCTGTCAGAAACACACTGAAGAATTTGCGCGGACATTTCTCTCACTCGTTCATAGAACTAGTTCAAGAATCTGATTAAAATCTCTAATGCTGTTAATTTCTTGAGTGAAATGGCTTGGGGTTTTATTTTCGGACATTTATGTCCAGGATCGCGCTGGGCACACTATAGCGGCTGTTGTTCGTATGAAGGCCTCGTAATCCTACCCAACCTAGTATAACCTTAGAAGTTATTAATTTTAAAGACAAAAAAAAACATCACTTCCTACGTTGAATGGATTTAAAGAAATGGGGACATGACCGTAAGGTTATACTTCGTAAGTTATTATAAGGCTTTCACTGAATGTCTTGAACTCGTATGCAGTGGTGACAAAAATATGCGTACATACCTACCTACATTTGTATAAATAATGTTTTGTTGGTTACCGGGATTTCAACACTTAAAACTTTGGAAAAACTTTAAAATTTTCAGTATCTCAAATCAACTGTTAGAACATTCTCTTAGATATATCTTAATCTATATATACAACTGGGCTTTTGCATTTCCATATACTTCGCAGAAGTGGATTATTTCATTCTGAATATGTTTTCTTAAATTTGTTTCCAATCTCTTTTCCGAAACCTAAAATATCGGAGTTACTGAATTAGTATACATCTCTCTTTTCATCATCTGACGTATCTACGAGTAATAAACATATTTGCTTAACAAGTTTATAAATTCAAAATTAGAAATGTTTGCTTATTTCCATACGCAAGCTTAAGAATTTAGTATCATCGTTTTTCAATAAAATGTTGTGATATAACCTTTTCTACTCAAAATAACAAACTTATTTTTGTGAGGGATTCTATTTGCGCACTGATTTTCGCTGTCTGCTTTTGCTTCTCGAGTAATCATTGTGAAGACACACAGAGACGATAGAGTTTTTAACCAACTAACACATTTCTAAACGAGTGTCGTTCTGGAAATTTCATTTCAGTTTTTTATATGTTCATATACTCTTTGGAGAAAAATTATTGTCTTAAACCAAATAATAACGTATTGCAAAAACCCTAGATTTTGTATCATTGGACGCGTTTCGAACTTTAGGCCTACTTTTTGAGGTAAGGCCTAACATAAAGAACGGCAAACGATTTTTGATGATTTGCAGACTGATTTAAAATGTAGGAGGACTTTTCTTACCCTTAAATCTTTACAAAAAAATGCTTCACGTTCACCAATCAGATACGTTTGAGTCGCTAGAACACTGAACGCGCCCATTCTTAAATGATATGTAGCTATGCTGTCAGACAAGCTACACCGGCCAAACATTGAAAGAGAAGTCAAGGAGGCATTTTTCTCCATTACCTTACTGTTTGGTTTGTGTATTAATGTTTCTAAGGAGCCCATTAGCAAGAGGTATAAATGTCCTCTCGGCAGCATGCCATGTGTTTTCTATGTATCCCTCTGATTATGTTCTCTAGATAAACGGGCTTCAAAACGGCATTATCGTATAAGCCGGCGGCTTTTGAGAAGTTTGTTAGTTGAATTCTCGAACGATAATCGAACACTACCTTTCTCTTTCTGGCGACTTTACATAGTCACATCGGCCAGCTGTCAGTCAGTTACCTCACAAGAGCTTCACATTTTTTTCTGATTGAATTTTTTGTTTGACAAGTTGCATTAGATTTGCCTCCTCGCACGCTGCATTGTGAATCGGGCTTAATGTTGTGCTTGGCAAGCAAGGGTCCACTGCAACTTGCGTGCATCTTGTTACATATGTATGTAGGTATATCTCCAACTCTTTTTCTTATACATAATAAGGGCGTTAGAAGGGAAGCTGAATACTCTTATATTGAGGAAGGGCGGTGGGTAAATTGGTAAAGAGAATAAAGAGTTTGTATAATTGTGCATGCCTTATGGACATTAAGCGGAATATTCCTGCAAGAAATCCTAAGGTCTACACAGAGAAAGGCTACAGCTTGCCTTATGTGTAGAAACTTTCTTGAATCTTCCAAATATCGCCACAAGAAACTAAATTGATGATTTAGTTGAATTCAAAAATCTTTCAACAGGTTTTCCTCGAGCTAAAATTGTTTGAAGTAAATAATAACACACCTTTGTCTAAGAAAAAGTTTTTGTCTAAAAAAAAACTTGCACTTGGCCAAGTTAAACCGAATCTAGCTCACGACCTATGGTCTACACACAAAAAAACCAAATTTAGGTGACCTGACCTACATTATTTGATATCCCATCTGTCATGTTGCGCACCTATGACAAATGATCCCCACCGTTAATTCCCACCAGATGGTGGGTGAAATGTCATGGCAAACACAACTCACTATTTGTGGTTGGTATTTTGACGTTTCGATGACGTGCGATCGAAACAATAGATACGAGTCAAATTGCGACGTAGAACTTTTCTGATCGTAATTTTTCTTTTGCAATAATCTAGGCCAATATATTTCAAAATTCTACCATCTCAACTCGACAAAAGTCAAAAAAATAAGAAGAAAATTATTAAAAATTACAACAATTATAGGAAGTCATCGAAAAGAACAACAAACGTCACTTTCATAAATGACAAATGCTTGAAATTTATTTCGAAATAATCATAATATTCACGAATTAATTCGTCCAGGTTGCAACACAACACAACACACATCTTTTCATGCGCTGACGTCGAATTTTTTTTCTCGTCCGCCATTCTATTTGGGGGATTTATTTTTGATTCTGCCAGTTATATATGTAGATACAGGTACAGGAAGAGAGCGCACAGCCTCTGCCTAAATGTGATGCCCTCTAGTATATGGCACCGGGTTCTCTTTAACCAGAAATAATAGATAGACTTTCCGATAGCCTGGTCTGGTCTGGTGAGTTCGGTCGAACTTTTTTCTTGTTGTTGTTCCTCAAAAGAGAGGAATTCATTTAAAAACCATGATCTCACCATGAGAGTCGCTGTTGTACAAGAAGATTTGTGAATTTCATTTTTGCTGAAAGGCCTTCGAGAGAATTTTTGAATTTTTCACTTTTTCTACATGATTTTTCTGAGCGTCTGTCGTTTTGCCAGTGATTCGAACGCAAGTCGAATCGGAATACAGCATAAAGGAATAAATTTTCAGTACTATCTGTAATTTCTCCGAAAACGGTTGCATAAAATATAAAGTTTTCTATTTTTCTAAGGAAATTCACTTGAGATTTGCCTAATTAACTTTGCTATACTGGAAGTGCATTGGTATAAAAATAAATTCAATTGGAGTTTAAAAAAAAATACAACTTCCCGGTGTGTGTTGAGAACTTCTAATGCATGGATACATGCATCTTTTTTTTACTGAATTTATGGAAGAAAAGTGTTCTAAATTGATTTGAATTAAACAAGAAAAAAACACACACAAGTGGTAGGCATTCTTTGTGAGTTCAAAAAAAAAAAAAAAAAATAGAAAAGAAACAACAACCAGTCGGATTACATAATTTCAACAAGCAAAATCTCTGAAAATAAATTCGGTCCGCTAAATATATGCAGTGTTCGAGCTATTTATGTGTATTTGGAAAATATGTGTGCTGCTGACAAGTAGTAATCAATTTGTTTTGTCAGAAATAGCGAAAAACAATTCAAAGATACGCCGCGCGAAAAACGACCAAGTGCTAGATTTTGAGTGCAAAGATTTTTCTCTTATTTTTTTTTAAGTGCATCCGTTTGTAGGAGAAAATGCCTCTGTATACGGATCCGGGATATTCTTACTATAGTGGGAGTGGTGGTGGTATGTACTCGCCCTACTATAGCAGTTCAAGCTATGGCTCTTCTTCGTCTTCATCGAGTCCTTATGCTCCTTATTCGTCGACTTACAATCGATCTTATAATGGAACCTATTCGCTTCCATCTACATCGAGATCTGCTCAGTATACGGCCTTAATATCGAGATACCAACCAAAGCTATCGACAATCACCGAATCACCGCTGACATCTCGTGCAAATTTCATCCCTTTGACAAGGATTCAATCGCCAAAGATATCCACGTACACTCCGGTGCTATCTACCAAGTACATATCAACTCGTCCTTCACGTCCAAAGACCATCAATACAGCTGATATAGATGTTTCGGCATCATCGCGCTATGGACGTCACCATCACATAGACGAAAGGCAGAAGGAAGAGGAAAAAATCGAAGCCGAGGAGGCTCAATCGTCAATAAATAACGCCGACAGCGATGCAAGCAGTAGCATCGTAGATCCAAACTCACCATACATGCCTCGAGTTGACGGCACTGATACAGCACATCATGCCCGATCGACTATTAAGCGAAATCGTGCAGTCGTTCGACTATCCACGATGCGATCGAGAAGCAAAGATCGCGCCAAAGTCCAGGATACTTCTGCTAAAGACTCTGAAAGTGAGCCTGAGCCCAAGGTTGAAAAGACCGATCCACTGGAGAGGTTCTACATCAGCGACAAGGCGAGGGAGGAAGGAATTCAAGTGACCATCACCGATATGACTCAGGCACAGAGCAGTGAAACCACCCAAAATGAGCTGATAATCGAAGTAGATCCCATAACTCATACCGTCCGTCGTTTGAGTATCCCCCAGGTGCCCAGTTTCCATGACATTTGTGAGGATATATCCTCCGATAAGATTGACGATGATTTGAATGCTGGCGAGCTTAGACGTCGAGCCTCTCTTATTCAGGAGCAAGAAATCGAAATTCTAAATGAATTGCAAAAATCCCAGTCCGGTTCGATTCAGGTAATCCATTTAGAACGCCAATCTAGCCAAGACGATTGTCGCAAGAGTCGCAAGTCGAAAAAGGTTAAGAAAATTCGTCACAAGATCACGGCAAATGTTGAGGTGGAAAATCAACCATTGACACCAGTTATTCAGCAAACTATTGCTGAGGAATCTACCTCTGTGGTTAGTCCAACTACCCCTAAGTTCTCCTTCAACATTGAAGACATTGAGGAGCACAAGGTATTTAAGCTTCCAAAAAAGAGAGTCAAGAGTGTCAAGTCCAAAAAGACAGAAGAAGCTGTGAAGGCAGAACCAACTGAAAATGCTGCAACTAAGCCAGATCCACCAGATAAGAAGACGGTGTTGTCGCCCAAAGAAGAGGAACCCAAGGTAGCCACCCCAAAGCCTATAAGGAAGGTTCAGAAATCCGAAAGTGGGGAAGATTTTTGGTCACAAATTGGCACCAGGGAGACTCTCTATATGAATAAGCGCAAGAAGGCTATAGAGAAAACACAGGCTGAACTCGATGCTGAAAAGGATGGAACTGCTGAAACACCCAGTAGTCCATTAGCATCACCAAAGATGGAGGAATCCTTACCAACAACACCCAAGACTCCGCTGAGTCCATCCTCAACTGTTTTAGATACTCAAACACCGTCATCCCCTAAGGTTAAGACTCCTTTAACTAAGCCCCAATCTGTTTTAGATGACCAGCCCCCAGCATCACCAAAGCTAAAGTCCCCATGGGAAACTGAACTCAAGAAAGTAACTAGCAAACCTCCAGCTTTGGATAAACTTAAACCTACTTCACCCGAAAAGGAATTCCCCAAAAAAGACGAACCAAGTACTCCAAAGAAAACAACAACCAAACCTCAGGATAAAATTCCAACAACTGAACCCAAGAAGACCGCTACAAAGTCCCAGGACTCGCCAACAAAGCCTAAAGCTGTACCAAAACTGGCAGCGAAAAAGAAATCCAGTCCGAAAATTGATGCCAAGGAGGAAACATCTTTAGAATCGACTTCAAAACCGAAAGCAAAACCAAGTGCATCCACAAACGATGAAAGTGTCGCCTCGCCGAAAATAGATTCTGGCAGCGGTGCCAAGTCACCTGAGAAAAAGAAAACTGTCAAAAGTGACAAGCAAAGTATTAGCACCGCCTCGAATACAGTTACCTCAAAAACAGCAGAAGAAAAGGAAATTCCAGAACCAAAACCCGAATCAACTAAAAAGCAATCATCACCCAAGCAGGAACTGCAAAAGCCATTAACACCCACCAGTCCGCCTGCAGTCACAGATACATTTGCCAGTAAATTAGCAACACCAACACAGACAACTAGCGAACAAATTAAAAGCACTGAATCGTCACAACCAATTGAACTGTCATCGGCACCGTCATTGGCGCGACCAGAAACCCAAAGCGATACGTCAGATGCACAGGTATCTAAAACTACAGCAACCGCAACTACTGCAACTGCATCGCCAGAAAAAACTGAACAGCAGGGTGTCCTCGCTAGCGGCGGCAACAATAATTTAACAAAGTTCGCGACAGTTTCTAATTTGGCACAGTATCTACTAGACGTTGATGCTGAAGTAGCGGACTATATACCCTCCTCGGCTGAGGAGACAGACAGTTCTAGCGATTCGTATATCGAGGACGGTAGTTTAAGTGCAAGCATGAAGAAGAAAAACAAGCAATTGCGAAAAAAAGCAAAGGAAGAACAACAAGCGTTCGACCCAAATAAAAAGATTAAAATCGATACAAAAAAAAAGTGCTACGTGAAGGAGGAAGCCCCGAGGTATCCTCTAGTGGCTACGCCAAGACCATTATGGAAACGGGAAAAGGTCGTCTATGAAGAGTCTTCGAACAGTAGCAGCGAAGAGACAGATAGCGAAAGTGAGTGCACAACTTCGGATGAGTACGAAGATGAGTTGAGTCCAAAGGATGCTATAATACGGATGAGTACATGTAGCAATGATTCGGGATTCGATGGAGGCACAGCACCTTCGAGCTCGAAGAAGGCACTAGGTAAGACATCCAATATAAGACAAAACCCTTTAGAAAGCCCCCCTAAGTATCTATAGGTTCCCATTTGCAAACCAATACCAATTGAATCAGAAAAATCTTCTACGCACTACTGATACTGAATTAGCAATGACCATTTGAATTTATTATTTAATCGCAACTTCAATGTCAAGGCAATTTAAAATTATATTTACAAACAAGTGCTTAAGGCGAAAAAGCTAAAAATGCAAGGCGATTTTTCAATTTTTCATCTGCTAATAGGATTTCAGTCAAATTTATAGGCTTTTTGTACAATCGACGGGAACAGGTGATTTTTGAACACTTATAATTTGTATTCGTTATTTTTATTTATTTTTTTAATTTGAAAATTGCGCCAAATTGTCGTTGCAGTAAATGATTAGAGCAGTTGGTTAATTGGCGATAACTTATGCTGACAGAAGGTCGTTTTTCAAAAATGTATTTCTTGGCAGAATCTCCATGTTTTAAGAATTATTTCGAGGAAAATTGACTGCAAGATAGTGTAGGCTGCAAGTGGAATATGAATTGGACAATAAAGCAAAGCGCATTTTCAGTGGCACCAAAGTGCTCATTAATGTCCATTGTGCTTGCAAACATTAGCACTTTGTTATGATAATGGAATGGTCTGGGGTTTTAGGATTAAAATTTTGTCAGAGACAAACTAGATAATGATTCAGAGCTAAACGACTGACTAATTTTGAACAAACTACTTCTGAACCCACAAGAAATGAATGAAGAAATTAATCTATGCTCTGATAGTACCTATATTTAGTAACTGAGTGATAGATGCTTCTTCGGATGATTGCATAGAGTTATTCTTCTTCGGCCAACGTAAAATTTTGTCATTATTTCTGTTCAAAAATGCACTCATGATTGGAATCTGTTAGTTTAAATATCAAAATTTCAGTCAAAAATAAATAATCAATTCAACTTATTATGGCTTAGTTTTTCTCGACATGTGCTGTACAACATCTGTATATTTTGACATAATTCTGACCAATGAGTCTATTAGTCACTATTATTGAACGATAATTATTTATTGAAATAGCTTAGCAGCCACCAAAACTAATCGAGTAAATAGACAGAATTAGATGTCGTTGCTGTAGAAGAAAGATACATTTCTGAACGGTCAAGGCAAGGACAGAACAGAGGTTTCACACTTTTTTTTTTTGGATTTAAAAATACTTTCTTAACACTATCAAACCTGTCGGCGATAGTTCCATGTTTGTAGTCAGAATCACAACATCGCTAGCAAGTAGTAAAACTGCCGATGCTAAATAAAAATTTCTGGAAGCCCACTGCGATATTGTGTGCAGATTCGATAAGGTAATCAAAGAACAATGAATGCCTTGCAAGACCCCAGCGCACGTTCTCATTTCCGGTTATAGTCCCCTTGGAGTGTCTGAGTCTTTCCTATGTACCTAGTATCCTGAATTCTTCTTTGAGGATGTGTTCTCATATTCTTCAGGATGGTTCAAGGGATGCACTCTTTCTCGCTAGTAAGTCTACTGTTTTGTTACCATCTATGTCCATATGAATAGGCATCTAGCAGACCATTTGACAGCAGTTTGACTATCTGATATTATTGCTAATTTGAAATAATTGCTGGAGTTCTTTTTGAAATTAATTTGGCACATATATCGGCCTAAAAGATCGGACTTATAATTTCAAGCATTCATAATTCATTTTCTCTGTTTCGAAGGGAAAAAATACATCCCGGGGAATTCGAAATAAAGAAGTTTCGGTCTCGTGAAAGAGCCTTTGCAAAGCATTCCGGGCTTATGAGGTTTGAAGCAAAATGGTCCAGCTTCTTAGACTCCACTGTAAAAAGGGGCACAAGCAACCAGACGTACATATCCGCTTTTTCAGCTTCAGACTTAGAAATCTAAAATTTGTACTTGTCCAACTAAAAAGAATCACGAGGCGAAAGAAACAAAAACCCTGGTAGCATAAGCAAATATGATTGACCTAATATTGGTTCTACTAGAGTTTCGTTTTGACGGTAAACGAATCTACATTTTGGCCCTGAGTTCTCTAGAAGGTATCTACAGTTTCATGCATATGCATATGTATATCCGAAGGATAGAAGATTTTACAAAGGAATACTCTTGTATGAGTACTCTTGTCAGATGCTCCGAAAAGGTTGGGCAGTGTATGCAAATGTTTCATCTGTTCATCTGTCAGGTAACTTCTTAATGCCAGAAGCTTTTTGTTCATCAATTTGTAAGCCTCCGAACAAGTGGTACTCTGAAGGAGCTACGCCCAGAACCGAACTGGATACAAGTGGTCCTAGCTGTTGAGAGCAAGCATTATCCTGATGGAATGGAACATATTCTCTATTAACCAGACCTCGTCGGTTCTATTCTAGTCTAAACTCTAGAGACTAGACTGCTGTTGGCAGTGATAGTCTGCTTACGAGGCAAAATTCATTATTCCAGAATCATACGGCTCATATTAAGTTTCCTTCCTTAACAGTGTGACTTTTTATATCAGCGTGACTGGTGAAAGAGGGAACGAGGTCAAAGTTTGAAATGACTTCAGACTAGTTCGGAAGAGTTTACTCAACGGCACTCCTCTACTTCGTGTTAGTCAGGAAGGAGAAGCTTTTACGTACTCTAAATGCACAGACAAGATTCCAACGGCTGGTCACAGTAACCCAAAGAAAGTTGATTGAGATGACATAAGACCTTCCACTCACTGCAGCTCTCCAAAGGCAGGGTTCTTTCGAAAGGTACCTCTGTAGCTCATAGCTTTCCCTGGTAACTGATATGACATGTTGGTATCACTGGCCTCAGAGCAGAAAATGAAGTGTCTCCCACTGGCAATGTGCCTTTGCTTGACATCTTTACCGCCGGAAACACTTTCTGAAAGACTGCTTGCCATAGAACAGAAGACCTCAAAATCGTCCAATTCTTCCACTTTGCCTGAAAGTAAGACTTCAGGACTTTATAGTCTACCTCTTCTGGTTGGTGTTATCTGATTGTGAAATTGTTGTATCACAAGCATTTTTGGCATTGAAAAATCTGATGGCGACTATGTGCCAAAACCAAGCTGAGTGGTGCTGGTGAGTGGGACATTAATTTCCTTTTTTGTATTATATTCTCGTGCAAAGTTCATGACACCAATAGTGTCATTGAGATATGTTATGTCAAACGTTAAGCATAGATATACTTATATATGAACATAAGTATGTATGAAAAACTCTTAGAATTCAGTGCTTATAGCTTCTCATTGAACTGGTTGCACTCTCACCATATAGTATGCCCATAAACAAATGCAATTCCTGGGAAAATTTCCGCAAATTACCGAAATACGATCGCTTTTAAGTTCGAGGTCAGTCAAGTTCACGATCAATTTGTTTCTCTTAAGAGAGAAAGCGAAAGTGCGCCTATTCGCTAATAACAAAAACGTTCGTCTTTCTCTTAATCTCAATCCAAATGTCGACTTATTTTAGGTTTTTTTTCGTTAGCCGCATATTCCTGGAGAAAATATAAATAACTTGTTCTAACGTCGCTGTTTCTTTGTTTCTTAATTATACGAATTATACGAGTACCGCGAATTTATTTCATCCATAAAATTGTAAATTCTAAGACCTAGATAAATTAAACACAAAAAGTGTTGAGCGAATTCTTTCGAAATATTATGACTCCTATCTATCTCTAGGGGAGAATTCTTCGAGATACGTTTTTTTTTAAAGAAAAAATTCACACATTTCAGGTGTTTTGTTTTTTTTTGTGGTGAAAAAAAGTTGGAAAAGATCCAAAAAAAATCGCATTCTCAAGCTTCAATTCAGGACAAACTTCATGAAGCATTGATCAAAACAGTGAAAAACTACAAGATACAAATGTGCATTATTTAAACTAAAGTGCTTCACTGATGCACATCAACTACACATGCGTGCAAATGCGTCATCATCGGTGAGCGACCTATACCTCACCTATGCCGCGACGCTATGTATATATTTAGCTACAAATTCTACGTTTTATGATTTTTCACAGATGATCACGCATTTCAAATTATCCGGTAGATACAGGATTTTGTATTTTTAATTATAATTTATTTGCAATATAAATTTGTGTCTCGCACCTACGGTCGGTCGGCCGGTCTGTGGCTGGTGATTGTAATTTTTCAACTCAAAATGAAAATTATTACCTCAAATAAAGTAGCTAGATGCGAGATACATTTTAAAATATTACTCTTAGAGTGACACTTATCCAAAGTTGTTCTCGCGCGAATAACAAGTGGATAAAGCCGAGGGAATATTTGGCGCCATTGACATTAAAATAAAAAATTCTCTTCTTGTAACGTTCTTGCTCTGCATTGCGTTGTATAAATTGGTTTATTTTAAAGTCATGCATACATCCACACATACTACATCCGAATCAAAGTCTATACTGAGAATTCAATGCAGAATAGATAATTAGATTTTTGGCAGCGGTTTTCCTTAATAAGATGAAAGTGGAACGTTACCTATAAAGCGAACTTTTAAAATACGACTTTCATTCCGATAGCCTTACCAGTTTTTTTTTTTTTTTTCATTTGAAATTAAAGAAAACATTTAATTTAATTGGTTTTGATATGAAACCAATAAAATCGTCCATTTGCGTATTAATATTGGATTTTTATTTTTTGCATTAAATTTTGCACGTTTTCTTCGTTAAAATTAATTTTAAATTAAAATTCAAAAGAATTAAATTAAAAAAATAAATATATAGAATTTATTGCTTTTGACGTTGAAAATAAAAAGGAAATATTTTATAATACAGTGATAAAAATATTTTCAATAACTTCTAAATAATTTTGAGCGAATATTATTGTTTGGGTCGGGATTTGTAAAATAAAAATTAGACGAGTAGACAAGTTGTGCTGTAAGGAGGGATTTAATTTATTTTACTGGCAGCCAGTGCGTCTGTCGTCTGAATTGAATTTGTAAGTTGTTCAACGTCAGAGCTCTCGATTGATGATAGTGAATATATTTTTTTTTCTCAAGAGGTAGAATCGGGGGACCGTAGAGATCTGTAGGTTGGCTAATTTTGTTGATAAATATTTGAGCTCTTCTTTCGTTATTTCAATCGTTTTGGCAAAGACTTCCAGCTGATAGGTTTTCGTATTCCTATATGTGAGATATTCTCTTTTAGAGCTTTTATAGAATATTCGAAAAACTCCAAAACGAAAAGTCTGAAAATTTGAAATCGGCCGATCTTGCCAGCCAGTGCAAATCGTCAAAGCGAGACAATAGGCAACATTAGTCCTCCAGCTGGGCGTGGCCAATCGAAAAATATGAAGATTTTGTAGATTAAGCGAATATCTACACATTTTTCTAAGTTTTTTTTCGATTTCACGTAAAATTACTTAAAAAATGCATTTTTCAAAAAAAAGGCGTGGCACTGGGCGAATTTTAAAAGGTTTTACTCGTGGATTTTTACTTTTCCCCTGATTTTGTATACAAAATTTCATCGCCCCATCGTACAATTTAAGGCTCAAGAACTGGTCATATTAAACTCACTTGCCTACAGCGCCACCTATCGAAATAACAGGTTATCGATCGCTTAAAAATTTTAATGCAATTAGTTCGGTATTTTTTGAGTCTATAAAATACAAATATGGGCGCCACCGATGGGGTCCAAAATTATACTATGTTTCACAAAATACAAAGCAAATACATGCCTCTTCTCTCTCATGTTTTTTCAGTCTCTTCGAGGCCAACGGTTAAATGCCTTAGTATTTAACTAATTGATGTATCATGGTCTGAAAATCTGAGTCGAAATTGAGGATTTGAAGAATATAGTGCATCATGGTTTGTTTCCTTGTATTCTGCATCTATTTAGTTCACAAATATACAGTTGCCGCCATTTGTAAAAGTTGTTCGTTCTTTTGATAGATTGATAGCTTTTGGATCACTTTGTATATCCATTGGAAAACTTTAGGATCGCCAATTTCTCAATATTAAGATTTTTAGTGCTCGTATATACTATTGAATTATTTTGAAAATTTGAACTGAATTTTTAATATATTTTGAAATAATACTTTAATAAATTTATATTTTTTTTAATTTAATTTATTAGCATATGTAAAGTATTTTTTTTAAGCTTCCGTGTATCAGCGTCACCTCTACTATGTTAACACAAAATTTGTTTACGAAATTTGTATTATAAATGTTCCCTTCAAAACTATATACATATGTATCTCCCTTTGTTTTCGTTTATTTTATTTTATCTTGTAAAATAAAATTTCTGCAAAATCTTAATTGATCATAACTTACAAGAGTCTGAATATTTAACAGCAAAAAAGATACAAATTCCATTTAAATTATATTTGATTTAGTATTTCAAAAACATTTAGTAACAGCAAACAAATTATTGTCTTCGTGTCTTGTCTATCCATTGAACGCTTTTCAAATAAAATAATCTATTTAAGTTTTTAAAGCAGCACGTGGGAAAGACTAAAGCTAAAAATATCCGAGTATACAATTTTCTATGCAAATTTGTGACGCTTAGCGTGTTTTTGACTTTTTTTTTTGTTGCTGTTTTGGTTAACCGTATGTACATCTACAATGTTTCCAAAATGGCTGGCTGTGCCACAATTCGGAGAGAAAAAAAAGAAAAAAACTTTGCTTTGATGTTAGTGCAAAAAGAAAGGATAAACGAATATTTAATTTAATATTTCGTTTGTGGTTATGAGCCATTTATATTTCTAATTTACGATAGCAATCTGGTGAGCACATAAATGATAGGTAAATTATTTTCCTGAGTATTTATCGCACCATTTGTAATGAAGACGTTTATGTGGACGACCGACCGACGCAGGTTTTATCCTGAGCTATAAATAGGGAAAAAGTGAAATTTCTGCCCAACACGAGTGCAATAAAACACTTAAAACTTATTTGTGAACAGGACATACTGGAATTTCAAAGTGTTAGGGGAGGTTATACTTTGAAGTTGGGGTTCACTTATTATGTTCTATCCTATTGCCCATGGACTACATCCCGAGGACTAGTTGGATCTGAACTTAAGGTATTCCTCAATCCTCAAATCCCGGGAAATGAGATCGCTGAGATTAACAGACGAAATTCAGAGGATGAGAAAGATCTGAACCTGCAAACACTGCAGACTGTGCTACCTACATCCCTTCGGAGAGGTACAGCAAACCACTAAACCCATCTCCCCTTCCAAATCTGATCCTTGCGGCACTGTCAAGCATTTCATCACACCGGATCGGAGCATCAGTTCGATGAGGTGGAATACGTTTTCCACTGATTCTGTGCACTTTGGACAATAAGGGTTGTCTTCATGCCTAAATTTGTGGAGATATGCAATCCTTGACGTAAAGCGTTTATTGCAGCAACTTCAGGAAGAAATAAAGTAGATCCATCCGATACTTGCTTTGTGACTGTACTTCCCTATATCTCACATTCGCTCTCTAAGACCATAGTTATCTGACCTGTGAGAAAGACCTTATACATACTTTTAGAAATAAGGTAGATGAAGTTCCTGTTTCCAGTTGACACCAAAGTAAGGTTCTATATTCTTCTGTCTGGGGAAGACAGTTTAACACTTTCCCCATAGGTATCAAGAGTCAAGACTTTACTGCTGGGTCCAATATTTCATGTTCCTTCTTGGATAAACCTATCATTTAGTTCTAGTTTTG
The DNA here is from genome assembly GCA_949716465.1 of Chalcosyrphus nemorum. Taxonomy (NCBI): domain Eukaryota; kingdom Metazoa; phylum Arthropoda; class Insecta; order Diptera; family Syrphidae; genus Chalcosyrphus; species Chalcosyrphus nemorum. The sequence continues at coordinate 29,511,608 of OX454332.1, read as the reverse complement.
AAATAATTTGAAACAACATGGAATAGTGTCTACCCATAGGCATAATTATATAATGCTAAGGTACATATTTAAGTTTTCTTGTGATTTTTGAGACCCCTTTTGCAATCATAAAAGCGACAACAATAGACGTGATTTTTTTTAAACCTCCGAAGCCAGTAGTTTATCGGCAGCTTAATTCTTATACCCCAAGTTAGTACTTGTGACTTCGGGGCTATGACATTATATGTCAGCAAAATATACCTATTTTCGTGGCTATGTTCATAAGTTATAGCTATTTTTATTCTATTGTCTCTGTCACCAATATTGAAGCTTGAAAATTTTGAAGTCACAGTTTCTTGTCTAATTTAAAATTTATTTCTTCTATTTATTTTCTACTTCAAAAATTATTTTCTTAAATTGCTTACACAATATAACAAAATTAGTCCATCAATTTCATAATTTACCCTAATTTATTTTCTTGTCAATAGACACCATTGTACAAGATAACTTATTATTGGGTCATCACTACGAACACTCCCTAATGACTCGACAAAATTTCACACCAACGTCTATAAATGATAGCATTGATTTCATGCAACATGTTGCCAAATTTCTAGGCGACAGCTCTTGTGCTGGGGATGAAATCAAGCGTTGTAGGTAGTAGGCTCTTGTTTTCTTGAACGTGTAAAGTTTTCCTCTACTGGCTGCGGAGGTTTCAATAAAACATGGTTAATATTTTCATGGGACAAAATTTCTACAGCATGCTAACGAGAGTATTCATTGTTTTTTTATATTTATAGTATCATTTGTAAGTTTGGAGTTACAATGTATTTGATATTGGTATTGCTTCTTTTAATTCTGTTTTTTTTCCACAAAAATTTAGACCTTTTACTCGATTTTCACCAAAAGAAAGTAGTTCTACGAAAAAGTACTAAAAAATCAGTCAGAATGTGATTTTATCTTGAACATGTCATCACATAATAAAATACCGGGCTTAAATCTGCAGGAAAACACACATAAAATGTCAAAACAATGACCGCATTAAATATCGATAAAAATGAAATGTACATGTGTACCTACTCCGATCAATGATCTCCCTTTGTTTTCCAACAACGACCTTAATACCTCCCAACTCGCGGAAGTAATAATTTTGTAATTTCCTTCCTGATACTTTGTTCACATAGGAAATACATATCGAAACGTGTTATGGATCGTGTAAGATCAAGGCAAGCTATGACGTCACTTATTCTTCTTCTTTGATATAAACAAACAAAAAGAAAATTCGATATTTTTTGTTTTTGAAACTAATTTTAAGTACAGATCACGGCCTAGGCCAATGTGTACTAAATTTAATTTACAACATCACCTAATTGGTTAGCAAGTGGAACGTAATTATTCGAATAGAATCCTTGCAGCTGATTGTTTACATGCATTTAATGTATTTCACATAAAAAAAAAAATTTTATCATGTCACTCGACACACTCACTCGTGTAAGGTGTATTTTCATTATACAATCGCACAGAACAAGAAGATCGTTTGTCTGCTTATCAAGGTGATTTGTCTTGTTTGCCAAAGCGGATGCAGTACATTTTCGGATAAATTTAGCTCATCGATTGTGACCTTAAATTAAAATGTTATTTAATATAAGACTAAATAATAAAGAATTTTTGCTATTTCACAATGAAGTTTTGAAATTAAGTTTTCAAATCGTTTTTGGATTTGTAAATAGATTAACAACAATTTATGGTTTTTATTTTGCACAGTAAATTATAAATATTTAATGGCTTCGAAGAATTCAAAAATCGGTTGTTGTTGTAAACAACGTTGGTGAACTCAAATGTTTTCGAAATAAATTCTTTTGAAAACTATTTTAATGGGTTTTATGGTGCAATATTTCTAAGTTCGTTCGTAAATAAACAACGTTTTGTTTTTATTGACTTGGAGTTTAGGACCAAAGTCCGTTTTTTGAATGGTATCAAGAGAAATATGTACATACATATGTAGTAAGAAGCTGTTTTCTCCCGATGCACCCAATTGTTGTAGGTTTTCCTTATCTCTGTGTTCCAAAGCCGGTTGGATGGGTCAAACATCTATCTATTACAGGAAAGAAATTGTCTTAGAAACAATATTTTTTTTTTTTTATAATCTGCACATGCCAAAGGGGATATGAATACCCTTATACTGCTTAACAGGGCACGGGCGTTAGTTAATGTGGAAGAGAGAAGAAAGGATAGGAAAGAGTTGGTGTAGTGGTATTTGAAACTCAGGTGATATTAGGTTTCAATGTTTATTCTCCATGGGTGGTATCCAATTCGATTGGGGAGAGAGTTGTGTGTGATTTTTGCATTCGTTTGAATTCACAGTATTTTTTTCGCGTTCATGTTGAAATACACGAAGTGCTTTCTGAGCGAATTATTTAATTTTTTTTAATACTGTGAAAATTGAATGGACTTGGTCGGGAATTGATCACCAAACCTCTCATTCAATGACCGAATACACTACCACTACGCCGTGGCCACCCACACCCACCCACAATATAGATCAAGAAGAGATAAGATGGCAATACTATGCAGCATTTAGTGTTCCTTTGGACAGACATTGGTAGTTCAAATCTTGAGATTCCACAAACAACCAAACCTGAATTTGAATGCCTGAATGAGCCAGTAGGGAGTCTATAGACGTCATCATCTGGTTTCTATCAAACTTTATGTACGATTGAAGCACATATTAGTTCCACGCATTATTTGGCTGTTCCCTGGTGGCCCTTGTTCGAAAAATGTTTATTTGAATAGTTCCAAGGAAGTTAATAATTTTCACAGTGGCATGGATGTCCTTCGTATCAGGTATCAGGAGAGTGCGAAATCTCTGGAAAGATTTCATGATCATGATGGAATGAACATGGTGCAGTGTAATAAGGCAAATATTTAAGAGAAAAAACTACTGTAAATTACAATTGAATGCAAAAATAAATTAATTCCATTTGTTATACCTACTTACCAAATAGTTTCGGTAAAGTCCCAACATTTTCTCTGAATAATTATCGAGGTCTTAGTTTTCTGTTTTCCATTCTAAATAAATAGAATTAAATTTTTTCCATGTATTATAGCTTTATTAGTAAGAGCAAACATTTGCAGTAGCGCATTCTGTCACTCAAATGTTCCCAGACCTTGTTGATGGTTTCGAGCTGTAGCTCACGGATTGCTTGGATATTGACCTAAAGTGCTTGGATAGTTTCCGAATTGTTGGCATAACATCGGTCCTTCACGGTTCCCCACAAAAAAAGGGGTCAAATCGCAGCTCCGCCAGTTGACATCGCGAAGACCGGTCCAAATCCATGTCTTCAATTTCAGTATGATCCGTGATCTCTGTGCAGAATTCTCCTCAGGCTAGTGCGTGAAATATCGAACTTTGAACTGAATCTCATACTCTCGGCTACAGCAGTCACATTCTCGTCCATGAGCATCATATCACGAAGGGGACCGTTCCCCTTGCTCACTAGCATACCAGTCTTACGAATTTTTTGCACAAACTTGCAGCAGGCGTGGCTGCTTCATTTCGGCCAAAACTTCTTTTCAAAAAACGCACTGTTTGGGCTACACTGCACTCAATTTGGAAATAAGTTTTGAATATTTCCCAACGTTGTTCAAGCGTTAAGCGACTCATTTCATTTTGCGGTGCTATAATACTGACTTTCTGTCAAGATTTCGGCGGGAAACAGCTGTCAATGTCAAAATAACCTATGATTTAAAAATAAACTACTAGATGTCCCTCCCTTTACTACTGAGAAATGTCTACTCTCTATCTATGGTTCAAAAGTTGCAGAGTTGAGGGCATAAAAACAAATAAATACTAGGCAATCCAGCAGTCCATAGAGGGCCGAGGTTTGGCTTCTAATAGCCAGGCCATAGGAAGTAAGTAATCTAAGTATGAGTATATATACGGTCATCGAACAAAAGTGTTTGCTACTTTGATAAAATTTTCCGTCACATTTTCGAACAGCAGGCATCATTTACATTTAATGTATGACCCAATGACATTACTAGCCCAAAAGCACTCACTTTTGTGGTTGCTAGATTCGATAGTTTTGATTGTCTATGTATCTGGACATATTGAAATGAGCCTCATAGTTCAGAATCATATTTGGCATGGCTTTTGTTCTTAGTTTTTGTGCGAATGTATTTTGATCCATATTTAATAAATTCCTTGTTTTAACTGATTAAAAGTCATAACAGTTGAAGGTTGACAGTTCAATAATGGCACAAAACATTCGTCTTCGGGTCGTTTGGATTTTCAAGATTGTATTCCAACGTTTCAGCAAAATTTAATGAGAGTCTGTCATGTTTAGGTGTTAGCGGCTAGCTTTGACAACATAGCATTGAGGATCATCAATATTATTGACCATTTTGATGTTGTCAACTTAATCACTGGCTGCTCACAATGTTGCGATGAATAGGAAAGAAAGGAACAGTTCTATACACTGGGCTCTTAGTCACGCGTTCATTTACATTGATTGTGAGATATCGCCATTTACATACGACATAGCAAAGGGACATTTGTAACTTTGCCGCCAAACAAAGCCTAAAAATATAGAAATTAAGAACTTTTAAGAATAGTTTCTACTAATCCACTCCGACAGCTTGTAAAGTAAATATTACTACCAATTTTGAATCGAACGAATCATCATCAATTTTTAATTAAATCTCTTTAAAGTACTTGAAAATTTCATTATATTAGGGCACTTCAACAAAGTGAATAGAATATTTCTGAATAAGCCTACATTTGGCTCATCTATTAAAAAAAAACTACAAAGTGCACTTATTTTTAATTATATTTATAATTAATTTGGACCCAAATCATCAAACCAATTAATTTTGATCTATTAATGTGATTTTGGCCTCAGTCTTACAGTTACAGATTTATACATATATATTCCCCCAAATAGGAGCCAACAAAATTCAAAAATATATAAAACCAAAATTAGTCCTTATTAAGTAGCGCAAATCGCAATGCTGAAATTGTATGCATGATATCTGCAAGTGCACAACATTACATCATTTTAAAATTTATAAAATCTGATAAAAGCACTTAATTTATGTCACAAAAAATTAATAAGTATTCTCGTACATAAAGTCGTTTGCTCAACCGCGACGAATACGAAATTGTGTGAAAATTTCCGTAAATTCATACCTGATTTTTAGACTCGAAAACATGAGTAATTTATTTTAAAATAAAACAAAACCGAATTCGAAAATAAACGATCACATGTTCTGCTTTTTTGTAGATATAAATAGGCAAACTCGAAATTGTTTGGCGTCGAAACGAGCTATTAAAAACATTTAAAGGAATATCTTTGGGAAGAAAAACATAAAAAGAACTTATAACCGAAAGATTTGTTAATTAAATAAATTTAGTAATTAAAATTTTTTCCAATTATGGGACAGAGACTCTATGAGTGCTTCAACTTCACCAAAAAAAATGTTTGTTCTGAATAAAAAATCCGTGCGACAGACGTTTATGAATTAGGTTTTGAAAGTGAGAAGAATCATGCTGCCGCAGTCTATAGACTAATTTTTGATTTTTGAAACACGATTTTTGACTAATGACTTTGTAGAATCATAAGCCCATTTTAAACTACTAGCCCGACTAAATAAAGTTTCTTATTCTAACTTGGGTTAGGTAAGCGGGTTGGCAGAAGAAAAACTTTCGCCGCACTCGGGTCAGAGCTGACCAATTGTGTTACCCATAGGGGGAAGAAAGGTGTTCCCTTGCCCTTTTAACCCATATGTCTAGAAAACTATTTCGTAGCAGAGCTGCAAAAGAATGCAATCATTTTTGACTATAATTCCTTGGAATGCTCCGAAAAATGATTTAATTCATTGACTTCAATAAAGACTTCAGATTGAAGAAAATAAATCACCATTCCTTTTGAAGTCATGACTGCAGCAATCAATTTTAGCATTGAGAATGGTGAAGTCAGAAAGAATGCAATCTTTTTGAATGCTCTGCATTCTTTGAAGTCATTTGAAGTTACTAGCATTCACTGATTGCATTCATTCCCTTGATGTCTTTGAAGTCAGTGATTGCATTGTCTACCCTTCCTGACGCTCTGGTGAAGTTCGGCTGCTTGTTGGTATTTGCACTAGAGAGTTTTTTTATTCCTGAAATGCTGGAATCCAAAGCATTAACATAGGAAGTGGGTAGTGTCCTCAACGTCTTCCTCATCGCCGCATCCTCTGCGGAGTTTTTCTTCTAATCGACGCTTTCTTCATATGGTACCGCAGAGTGTTATGTCCCGTAATGGATTCCCACAAGCATAAAGAGTGATCGTCTGTCTTTGCGCATAAGTCTCTCGGTCCTTTCTATATCAAAGGATGGCCATAGTTGTCTTGCAATGATGCTAGTTTCTATAGAATTCCACCTCAAGTTCGAGTCACTTGTATCTATATTCTCTGCTCTTGCCTGAGAACGCAAGGCGGGATGTTTATAGAGGGACGTGTAAGTTTTAGTAAAACTGATGAAACTTTTCTTGCCAATTTATCTGCTTTATCATTGCCCGGGACACTCTCGTCTCCAGGAACCCAGCAGAGCAGAACCTTGTGCTGTGTTCCAAGAACCTTAAGCGTTCCAAGAAGCTTAAGCTCGACAGCACTTCACAACCTTGGATTTTATTTCTGTGGCGGTAATTGCTTTGAAAGATAGGTTCGAACTTACTGGCCCACAAAACCATATTCTGCATATTTTTTTTGAGAATTTTAACGGAATTTTGGTTTTTTCCTTGGAATGAAAGGACTATTGCACCACTAGGCAACATTCAACACACTATTGGAAAAGAGCGCAAGAACTTCTGATAATAATCAATTCAAACATTGGTTGGTTGAAACCGGTCCTCGGAGAGGATGCACTTAGACCAAGAATAGGTCTACTGTGCCGTCGATGTATAAGATGCTTGGGTCGTCCTTTTTTACTGGGAACCATTTACTACTTAGTACGAAGGACCCAATCTTAGTGGTACTGAGATCGTTTCATAGGTATTGAACCTAATGTGGCCTTTCTAATGTTAGTTCTGTGCATAGGAGGTGAATGCTAGTCTCCTCTTTTTCTTCAAACATTACGATAGTTAAGAATTCCAGAAAGTAGGTCTGTCGATTCATGTACGCAAGAGCACCTTTCCTTATAATACTTAAGTTAAAAGTACTACTCTTGCTTCATAATATTTCGAAGAACACCTAATATATCATGTCCTTTGAACAGATTGAATGATTTATTATCAACAAATTAGAAATTATCAAAAATGTGTAAATTTAATATTCACTTTAGCTGAGATATTTATAAGAAGCCAATATCCATACCAAATGCGTAGTAAAGAAAATAAATCGGTCAGAGAACTCATTATACTACGCAAATGGTCTCTCAAGAGACATCACTTGATGTGTTTATTAATCTTAGAATACAAATTGTCTTTTGAAATATTTCGTTTGATCTGAAGCCCACGAAATGCCCCAGATTTGTGGTGCTTTGTGACTAATTCTCCTCATTGGATACAGTTCATTCAAAGTGAGCCTCCTTACAAGTAGGTTTTTGTTCATATTCTCTTATAAATTTAGGGTTATCTAGTTTTAAATATGATCTCACACTTTACTAATCTAGCTGCTAGAATACTTTTGTACCGGGATGACAGATTTTTCGCTAGCGAATATAGCGGCTTCTAGGACAAAATCTGTTAGAGTACAAAAGTTTTCTAGCAGCTAGATTAGCGAAGTGTTGGGACCTTGCCCACTTACGTCTTCTATTACAAAAAAAAACTTAAATTTTGTCAACGAAATCAACTGATTTGATCATAGATTTTGGGATTCTGGCTTCGAAAATATTGGTGGGTGTATACAATTATACTTACAAAACCAACCCTGTCATGCATTAGGTAATATGCGGTCACATCACAGCATATACCTGGTCTCTTACACGTGGGTGGACGACTGCTAAATTGTGTTACGTCCTTCACATTTAGATCGTAAATACAAAAAAAAAAAAACAAGAGAAGACAAAAAATTCCGCATCGCAACTACAGTTTTCCATTAATTATTTTGAGACCGTACGTATGTGTGGATATGTTTTCTTTTTTGTAATCTAGTTGGAACCATCAGCCGATTTATATAACCCCCACCCTACACAAAGACAAATTTTATCAATCTCTCCATCAGATCAGAGACAGAGAGAACTCTGTGGTAGGTAGTATCTGTATCTACAAAATTCAATCGTTTTTTCACATGTCGAACGCAAGCAGCAGCAACAACAATAAATATTTTCCCTGGCACAAAATAAACAAAAGATGTAAACAAAATGTTATTTTCGAATACTTTTCTTGATATATCACTATGTGGTTATACATATGTACATATAAAGGGAACATTTTTAGCCAGAAAACTTGGCCAACATCGTGTACCTCTTTAGATTGACTAATTATATAAAAAAAACACTCCTACATGCGGTGCAAGTACTTAAAAAAGGTTTTTATTTCAAATAAAAAAAAAAAACTCTTTTTTTCTAGACTGTGACGTTAATTGTCATAAGAAATGTGAAAAATTAACGGCTAATTTATGTGGTGTGAAACAAAAATTAATCGTGGAAGCTCTAGCATGTGTTAAAAGAGGTATGCCAACGTTACAAATATGTTTTCTTCTGTTCGGAAATTAATTAGATGTCATTCTGTTTGTTCGGCTAAATTGCTTTAGATTTTATCGATTATATTTCTTTCTTTTTTTTGTGAATAATTAAGGACATATTTCTATTTTTTCCAATTTAAGTAGTGTGTATATTTATGGTATTAAATATGTTGCCAAATGAAATGACTAAATTTAGACCTCCCGGCGAAAGAGACCTGTGAGTGAGTGTAAGTCGCATGGTTTCGATGTTTGGGAATACGAAAAATATTTATGCTATACGTTACGTAGGGATTGATCTACCACTAGACTAGTAGCCTTTAAAACGTGCACCAGGCGGCAGATAGAACCACTCAAATAGATTTTAAATCTTGATCTTGATTGAACAAAAAGAATGGCAATGCCTCAAAAAGTCGGACCTTTGCGAATATTCACAACAGGACCTCAAAAGAAAGCACCACCACTTTTTTAATGCTCCAGCAGAAAACTCATATTCAAATGTATAATCCATGACAATCAACATTTATTTAATTGCCCAACCCGTGGAAGCTGAGAATTACAATTTACAACTTACTGTTCAAAAAGTCCACAGTTTTGATTGAAAAAGATAAAATTAAATGAAAAGCTGACGCCGATTCTCAATTGTGGTATTTTTGTAAGTACGATCGCCTGAATCAAAGGTCTAAGCTACTTAAAGAATAAATTCAAGGAGTGGTCCACAGTCCACCTCCACTGCGACCATGAAGTGTAGCATGCTACACAACAGTAACAAACTGTTACCAATCCTGCATTAAGATTGAGAGTCTGGTATCCATCGTCCATTCGCCCATAGAATTCCACACTACGGGCTCTCAATACTGTACAGAGGCGATTGGACGTGTGAGTTTGCCTTCAAACTATTGACCAAATACTTGAGTGTTTCGGAAATAAAAAGGCATTCCATTCAACGGCCATAGTGAACACAAGAAAATCAGATGCGAGGAAGCTAACCAGTATAACCTCACGTTCATCTGCGTGTCAGGCCACTGTTACATTCCAAAAAATACCGAATCTGACGACTTATCTCAACAAGTAACTTTGTCTTACAACAAATAATATGCCAATGTCTTACTGGTAGATCACAGAACGTGTACTAGAGTTGCCTTAAATAATTCTTTTTCAATCACTGCGATTGTTATACATATTTAAGTGACAGTGAAAAAAAACTGTGATTGTGATTTTAGAAAATCTTCTGATTACAAAAAGTAGAGCGAAAATACGTCGCGTGACTGTGAATGTAACTTTTGTCGATTATACCCCATACATCACTCAAACAATTACAAGAATTTTATCGGACGATCACAGTCCTCCAGTGACTCAATGATCCAATCCGTGAATAGTAGCAGTGGCTGTATTTCGATAGAATAGGAACGAAACCACAGAGCTAAATTCCAGTTGCACTCTGTAGCAAACATAGTATAAAGACACATACACCTATGGTCTGTTAAGATGGCTAACATGGTGAAGTTCGGTGATAATTTTACTGAACAACACATCCTACTCTCAAATGCAATAAGTTTTCCTCTCTTCCTTTATGTGTCTAAACAATTGGCACATGGTTGCTCACTAGGTTTTGTCTCGTTCAACTTTTACGCATTGGGAAGATAAGACATGGGGATGCTTTACATATCGCTCAGACAGTGATTGTGATATCTCAATCACGGTGACTAAATCACTTTAAAATATTCATAAAGTAAAGGTTTCATTTTATTGATCTATAACTTTCTACAAGATTTTAGTCGCCATATTTGAATCCATAAACACTTACATACATACATATATACGTGACTCACGCACGCATAACTAGCTACTATCGACTCCATCACAAGGCAAATGTCAACCTTGACATTCGCTACACGCATCTAAACGTCAGTTTTAACATTTTGAGTAATCGGTCATGTCAAACGCAGCTCATTAGTTTGGACATTTCTGACAGTTTCACGGCCATTTAATTCCTATTTATACACATTACTTAAATAATAAAATAAAAACTGCGCAACGAATATAAGTAGAGGCAAACACAATAAGAATGCATTATTTTTACATTTCTTATACAAGCTTTTTTTTTTTAAATATTTATGAACAATGCTTATAAATACAATAGGAGCACAGGAAGCAAGAGATTCACCCTGCTCACCACTCAGCCTGAATCCCGCCTACAAAATTGAAGCAAACGATGATGGTATTTATATTTTTATTAATTTTTTTTTTTATAAATATTTAAAATTCTTTGGAGAAGTTTGCAAATGGTAACTTAGAGAGTTCTTTAGGCTTTAAACAAATACATTTCATGGTATCAATAATTTTTATGTTTTTTCTTTTCTTTAGAAACTTCGTACACTTATTTACAATTCCAAAAATCGGGACGAATAACAGCTCCGGCAACAACAATTCCTAGGTTTAAGAAATATTCAGTTGAAGATTTTCATTTCCTTGCAGTGCTTGGTAAAGGCAGTTTTGGAAAGGTAATAAAATACGCTTTTTCACAAAAATCAAAGAAGCTAGTCACGCTTTAATTTTTTATATTTTAGGTTCTTTTAGCTGAACTTCGAAATACGGACTTTTATTATGCAATAAAGTGCTTAAAAAAAGACGTTGTTCTGGAGGACGATGATGTCGAGTGCACTCTTATAGAACGTAAGGTCTTGGCTTTGGGCACAAAACATCCATATTTATGTCACTTGTTTTGTACATTTCAAACTGAGGTGAGTAAAATATTTTAGATGATTGCAGTATACTTTTGGTCTAATGATTTTGTTCAAGGGTTTATTAAACACTCTGAAGATTTTTTTGTTTTTCCTTTTTTTTTGAGCTCACTGCAAACTATATAGGATCCAAGCAAATGCTTAGGTCCAATCCGCACAGAGGTGCCATATGATGCTCTTGTGGTGTGAATATGTCTAAGCTACAGACAGAGGCGTAAAGAATTGTGCTACTGTCAAACCCTTACGACTTATACTAGTGACTTTTTTCGTATTCTGTTCGGTGCTCTAGCCGTCTATGTGCAAAATGCATTATGATTTCGAATTTTCGGACAGAAAACTGAAAGACTGTTCTCCACTGTCTGTGTGAAGTAATGGCAGCAGCACCACGCCAGAACCCTACCACAATCCTTTGTAGATCTTTGGTCTTAGATTCTACATAATACCGAAACAGGCAAAAGATTTTTCACTTATAGAAATACTGTTTACTTAGAAACTAGACCGCTACTAAGCTTTACGTCCTCGTTTACTTGATGGACTAGATTACTCCTTTTTATAGCATTATGTTCCTTCTATGTTGTCAAGCCAAATGAGTTGGTGAATCTTGTGCCGTCCTCTCAGCATACAGGATATAATTTCTGGAGTGTCTTAATGAAGGGTTAAGTTTTAAATATGAAGAACACTACCGATAGAGTTACAATCTAGTAGCTAAGTGGAAAGATCTAGATCTAGATCATAGACTGCCAGTTCCCAGCGACTCTTCGATCACTTCTGGGATTAGTTTTCTGTTCCTTCTTTTTATGTTCGAGAAGAGACCAATTTCAATAGGATAAGGCTCGTGTCCTCATAAAACCGCTGACTACGACTATTGTGCCCCGTGATAGGTCGCAAGATATTTCCTATCTTTCTATCCCAGTCTCTGGGTTCTGACCTTGTCAAATATCGACTATAGTTTTTTTGTGACAATGCAGATCTTTATTGACTTCGTGTTGCTTCTCCTGCAAACTATGGTTCACATAGAGGTCAGCTTGTTCTGATGACAATGTTGCTCTAGCTATCAATTTCTAGTACTCCTTTGTATTGAGGAACATTGAGCTCTGTTGCAAGAGGTTTCAGATTCTATTTCTACACCTGTCTAGCATTCCGTCGATAAACAAGTTGAAAGCCTCTGCAGATATTACTCTTACCGCAGTCTCATAAAGCATTATTATGGGTGCTGTGCCGAGTGGTTGGTGTATTGGACTACTGCACATGGGGTTTCACGAAACTGAGCCCGTACTCAGTAACAGTGTGGGATTTCCACCCACTAAACCCTGATCCTCGCGGCACTGTGTAAAACTGCGAGCCTTCCTGCCTTCGTTGCTCCTTCTCTGGGGTTAAATTCACACACAGCCTGTTCGCCAATAGATTACGGCCTTTACGATACCGAGAGTGAAACATTATGTACTTCGCGTTTTCTGTGCACATTGGACAATAAGGATTGATCTGTGGAGTTATGCTCTGAAACAACCATGACCAGTAATCATCTGCGTCAGGGATCAATCTCCGCGTTCATCTACCTTTGTCAGAAGAGTTCCATCTATCTTGTCAATCTTCCAGGTTTGTTCGTCACTGGTGGCTTACTTGTATCATGTACTCGTATGTGCGCCCTCAGTGTTGAACTCCGATAAAAAATTTCCGTTCAGTGATTTAGCCATCAATTTCTCCCCCATTTCCAATATGGATTGAAGTGTCATAGCTTTTTTTATTTTTATAATTTTTGTGTATATTTCTATTATGTTTGCAGAGTCATTTATTCTTTGTGATGGAGTACCTGAATGGTGGTGATCTCATGTTCCACATACAGGAGAGTGGTAGATTTCCTGAAGACAGAGCTCGATTTTATGGAGCCGAAATTATATCGGGTCTTAAATTTTTGCACAAAAAGGGCATTATTTACAGGTCAGAAGAAACTGTTTCATAAAATTGCTTTGCTCAACTTATAATTTTGTTTTGAACAGAGATCTAAAATTGGACAATGTCCTATTGGACTTTGATGGACACGTACGCATAGCCGATTTCGGAATGTGCAAGCTCCAAATATATTTAGATAAGACAGCAGACAGTTTTTGTGGCACACCAGATTACATGGCGCCTGAAATCATTAAGGTAACTAGATCCTAGATCTCCTAATAAAATACATGCTACTGAACAAAATTTGGTTTTAGGGCGATAAATATAATCAAAATGTCGACTGGTGGTCATTTGGTGTTCTGCTGTACGAAATGTTGATTGGACAGTCTCCATTCAGTGGATGTGACGAGGATGAACTATTTTGGTCAATATGCAATGAAATACCATGGTTTCCAGTTTATATCACACAAGAGGCTACTAGTATATTAAAGGGCGTAAGTTTTTAAACAAAATCAAAACTCTTTAAATATGTGTACTAAAACTTTTTGGTTTAAAAAAAAAAAACAGCTCTTAGAGAAGGACTACACGCGGCGCGTTGGTTCTCAATACAGTCCCGCTGGTGATATTTGTGATCATATATTCTTCAAGGATATTGACTGGGGGTTGTTGGAAAAACGGCAACTTCCGCCTCCATTCAAACCCCAAGTGGTAAACCCTTTAAATCGGTCTTAAAAATTCCACAAACTAACTTTTTTTTTTTTTTTAGAAACATCCTCTTGATACACAATACTTTGATAGAGCTTTCACCAGAGAACGTGTGCGCCTGACACCCATAGATAAGGAGATCCTTCAGTCAATGGACCAGGAACAGTTTCAGGGATTTTCTTATACAAACCCAAATGCGACCTTGGATTGAAGATTTCTTCGGACAGAGTATTAAGTATTGTCTTACCTTCAGTTTATTTATACATTGTTTTAGTCCAAGTACAATAATGCACAAAGTGAACGCAGTATTTTGGAAAATGAATTGAATTCGACTCTCGAAAAAATGGTTTACTTTGAGTGAGGTAAGGGTCCTTTAAGAAAATCCCTATTAAAATTAGTTTTAGATACTCAAATGCAGTGGATGGATTGAATCCAGCTTTAGTTATAGTTTCATTTTTCTTTTTAGTCGATATATTTATTATTTTTTTTTATTTATACAAGATTTAAGGAGAAAAAAAATTGATGCTGATGTGAACAATATGTGAGACTATATTATTGAAAATTTTCTAAACTTAGCGTACAACAGATGTTTAAAAAAAAAAGCTCAATGATATTCTAAAATATCAAGTCATGTCATTATTTTTATACAAATGGTATATCTTTAATTATAAGTCAATTAGTATTAAATTAAGTTGGTGTTTTATTTATTACGGGTTCGTAATGTGTAAGTATGTGGAGGACTTTTTTATTTGATTTTATTTAGCACATATTTTGAGGAGAACGTACTCACTGATGTTGCTTTCCGTTACGATAGCGATGGGAAGTACCACTATGACATTAGCCTGTCGACTCAAATTTGCTTACCACGTTGTGAATAGTCCTCTCAGAAGGACGACTATGGCGGCTTTAAAATGGGCAAACCGCGCGAAATGTTGTTCCAACAATTTAATCCTTTTCACATGTTAGCAAGACAGACTAAATATGTAAATGACAGCCAATTTGACAGATGCATCTTCAACAATAGGTCTCTTTCCGTATTTTTTGCAGTTAAATTCGCTGCTTGCCAAATTTCTAAGATTTGGGGCAAAAAATTTCGCTCAGAAAAAGATAAATCTCTGAAAAAGTACAGGAACGGGTTGAACAAAAAAACTTCAAATTATCTTGCCAGTCAACAACAACACAATCATTTGACAGAACTTACATTTTTGTCTAAGGAAAATTCTTGGACAGTAGATCTCTTTCCTTTGAAAATTTACGAAACTTTGACGTATTTGAACAGGAATTCACTATTTTTCGTAAAACTTCGTAGTTTTATAGTAGAAACATATTGACCACAGCAACAGCAACTTCAACAGTAGACCTAAGTCCTAAATCGGCTTTATTTGTTGTTGCTGTTACCGTACTCAGTCTGTTGTTGGTTGGTTGGAAGTGGCTGCCAACTGAAAAGCGCCAACACTCTTGGAGTAGAAATAGGTCCACTTTAATACCACCGAGTTTGGATCCTATAGCCAAATTTTTTTAGTTGCTAGACATGTTATACCTCTTGTCCACCTAAGATGTTTACTCTCAAAATTCAAACTCTCTTAAGAGGCAAGCGACAAGCTAGCATTCCAGCTTGAATTTTTGTTTACTTGTAGCGATTGGTATTATTACAGTGCCTTTGTTCGGCATGATAGCTAAGGTTGATCTTATTCTGGTGAGCTAATCGGCCTTACAGTTCCCTGGAATGTCCCTATGACCCAGGTGAATGTTGAACTTCTCTGCTATCTTCGTAAGAGGCGATCGGCAGTCGAGGGCTACTAAAGAAGATATAGAGATTGAGTCCCACAGCATCGATCTTTTTGTGTCTGCTGTTGAAGTTGCTGCTGGCTGTGCCTGTGTCAATGGGTCTCTACTCTTAGCCAGTACAGGAACATACCTAATATGGCCGCAACCACCTGTCAATTTAAACCTTTTAGGATTTCTTGAGAAGGTAACAGCTTTCTCAAAGTATTGAAATTAAAAATCTCATATTATCTTCGCAACAACTACTGCAACGTTCCTTTGACAAAGATTTGACTGTAGGTACGGATGACTCGTCGTCTCGGCGCTGTCCAATGGGACCATTTTTACTGACTGTCAAATTACGACATTTTGGATAGATTTCATAACGTCTTCCTATTCATTGTCGCTTGCCTCTTGGGATAGCGAATCAAAAAAATCCATCGGTTGCCAGGCTGGAGGAAAATAGCAGGTAATTGATTGTGCCACAAAGTTACTTACTTTTTTTTACAAAGCCTCCTCTAAAACATGCGTGTAGATACTTTAATTCGATATTATCTCGTTCCACCTGTTTGATTATGTTGGCAACAATATAAATTTCTGAGTCATTATGTAATAATCTCTCAAATGAGCACAGATCATCAATCACACTTGTAAGTCAACACGCAATTCATTCAAAATTATGATTCAACGCATTTTGAAGTCGTCCTCCATTCTGTAAAACGAATGGGCAAAATGAACTTCGTGAAAATATTTTTATTTAATCTTTACGTTAGGATTGCACTTTCTAACGATATTCGTGTGGTAAGTTTAAGTCCCTTATTTTTTGGAATAACTAATGTGGCATTGACCTTTGCAGGATATACCTCAGTACTATATAAAAACTACAAATTTTGAGTGTCATTTTGAGCCTGAATTTCTTGGAAATACTTCTTGCTCATTGAAGGCAATAAGTTGGGAAAGGACCCTTGCAACTGCAGCTGCGGACATTTTAAAACCTTTAAAGAATATAACGGTAAGTCTATTGGCATAGGATATCTATTTACGAGTATACACTTAATTTATATACACTTGAACTCTTGAAGTTCAAGGACTACAGAAGATGGCGCTAAAAGCAATTTAATGTTCTACTGCTAGGTTTTGCATTGTTAGAATGGTAGCTTCAGAGTTGCCACACTGCACAGTTAATTTGTTTGTTGTGGCTACTTAAGGCCTTACTTACTGATCGGCTGTGTTGTCATTTTGGAAATTTTCTCCTTCTGCATGTTGGGTAATTTTATGTAAGTAATTTTGTTGTTTTTGGATATCTTACCAATTCCAATGTAATTACTTATTGGAAATCAGCTCACTGACATTCTAACTTTTCGAATAAATTAACGTTTTTGAGGATTTTTTTTCGAAAACTGTAAAACAACAACATTCAGCAAATATATTACAGTGCACTCTCTCCTAAAGAACACCTCTCATAAGCGGACAAATTTCTTGATACCATCAGTGTCCCCTTATGAGAGAGTTCACTGTATATACGAAACGATCCGCTCCTGACAGATCGATGATTATAATATGATTTTTCCTTAAATTCGTTACAGATGCGCTTTCAAATATTTCGCCGTGAAACACATTACGTTCCATTTCTTGTAAATATAACAAAAAATCTCTGCGATTTATTTGCAAATAAAGGAGGTGATTTCTACTCAAGACTACTGTTAAGAACCTGGAAGAAGTTCTCGGATGCTAAATTTATTTGTCCCATTTCAGTAAATATAAAAATATTATTTCTAAACAAATGTTGTACTTGCAGAATGTATATATATATATTTTTATTTCCAGGGTAGAATAGAAATTAAAGATTTTTTTGTGGATACAATTTACCTACCAATTCCAACCGGACAGTATAAGTTAGCACTTATTTTAACTGAGGGATATCCACAAAAATTTGTATTTTCTTCAAATTATTACGCAGTTTTGTACGAAAAAACAAGAACTATAAACAAAATCGGTTAGACACAGTAAGTTGCATTTCTGGATCAGCTGCCGTCTCACTAATATTCCCATTCGAAATCTAAATAATTTCAAAACAATATAGCAAATTAAAGAAAAATTTCAGAAAAGTTCTACAAATATAAGGAATCTTTTTACTTGACAACATTTTTTGAACAAAATAGCTTAATAAACATAAAGCGGTAAGCCTTTACAAAATGTTTGTGGTCGGACTGAAAGGGAATCGTTCACCGTGAGGTAAGTATATTCGAGTAGTTAAATTACGCGAGTTTAGTTAAGTTTAAGTTTTGATGTATCCACAGTAAACTATGACAGTCATTTATTCTATTCTCTGTAGACCTCTATCAATGGGATAAACCTGGCTTCAAGAAAAGTCTATCTAAACTACTTTCTTCATTTTTCAACCAGAGCTGATAAATTGTAAAAAATAAACATGACATGACATGAATGTAATTATATTCATTATTTTACAAATTATCGCACTTGGCTTTGTGGATGCCTAAATGTTTCTTAGTGCATTGGTCTGGGGGTAGGTACGTTAAATTTGTTGGACCTTTCTCTGGTAAAATTGTTTGCTGACGATATGATTGAGTAAAAAACGAAAGTTATGGACAGTAGCCCGTAAGCAGATTTAGCCTTCCAGAATCTGCTTAGCAAAAGTTGTCAATTTGCTCGACTTCATGTTCGACACTGTTGAGTTGAGCGCGGGTATTAGAAGTGCTCAGGGCTTTAGTTCTGTCAGTGTTTGTATGAATATGACTTAACTATTCTGAAAGTTTTACCGTGAATGGTCAACTAGTCAGCATCTCAATTCAAGCAGTAGGTACCAGTAGGTACTCAACGCATATGTATGCATGTATATGTATAGCATGTGGTCACTGGAGAAGGAACCACCACGAAAATCTGTCAGCTTAAAGTCGAGAGTTGAACGAGAAACCTTTTGAGAGAGATATAAAACCAAACCTTTTGCAATGTCTTGAGGGTGTGTGTAGATTAGCTTATACTACCAAGTTTTATTGAAAGACCATATGGAACGTAGACAGACTAATATAGACAGGAATCTATACATGCGCCTGCCCGCACATATGTATCCTAAAAAAGGTGAAGCCTAAATTATCCTCTAACTATAAATATGGCGTCGTGTTACTTTATTTCCCTTTAGACTCCACATTTCTAGCAGACTGTCATTCAATTAGAAACAACAAAATGTGCACAGAACGACTCTACAAAATGGCTGTGCCCGTATAAACTACTACGGACTAAGAATGTGTGAGTGTGCTCCTATTTGATTTTGCCGGAAATGTCAGAAAACATTCAAAATCGGTGGTACCATTCAGCTTGACGGAGCCAAACATCAAATCGACTGAAGTTAAAGATGAAGTTCGTCTGTGATGTGTGAATTATGTCATACAAGTAAGCTAGATAAATTCAAAAAAAACACGTTCAGCGACATCTGCTCAATGTAAGTGGTTAAACTAACACAAAGGTATGACCTGCGATCTATTTTTTCGGCAATTAAATTGTTTGTTCTCAATTAAAAGTTTTCCATTAAAACATGGGCGCAAATATGATGTTATCTCGTTTTACGTGTTGCCTTTGACCAAAACAAAAACATGTCTTAATGATACCAATTATGTACTAATCCCATGATATCAGATTGAGTTATATACCAACATGCAAGCTATTGAATATTGAGTCATGGATACATTTAGATCTATTTCAATTTGAAACACGTAAAACCAAAATGTATCTCTTCAAAATAGTTCTACTAAATTTGCTCACAGGGATTGCATTTTCTCACAAAATATTTTCGGTAATTTTAAGTAAAATAATTTGAAAACTAACTCATAGTATTTTAATAGGAATCTCAATACTATGTAAAAACTACAAACCTTGAGTGTAAATTTGAATCCGAATGGCTTGCTAATGCTTCGTGCTCTTTGAAAGCAATTAACTGGGAACGAACTGTTGCAAATATATCGGGGGATATTATAAAACCCTTAAGCAATCTATCGGTAAGTCGTAAAACTTTAAAAGGATCGAAATAAGTTTTTACTTTATAGATACACTTGCAGCTGTTTCGTCGTGAAACACGTTACGTGCCATTTCTTCTTCATATGTCTAAAAATATTTGTGAAATGTTTGCAAATAAAGGAGTAGATTTTTATTCAAAAATTCTTTTAAGAATCTGGAGGAAATACTCTAATTTGAAATTTATTTGTCCTATAACCGTAGGTATAAGACTCGGACTTATAAAATGAGTTATACTGATATAAAATATCTTTAAAGGGAAGGGTAGAAATGAGAAATGTGTACATGGAATCAGTACACATACCAACGGCTATGCCAACAGGACAATATAAAGCAGAGTCCATTTTTACACAAGGATATCCTCCCAAGTTTGTGTTTTCTACGAACTTTTATGTTGGTATATATGAAAAACGAAAGGATTCAAATAAAAGACGGCATTAAGATCTGGAAATAAGGTGGTCATTTTTTTATATGTATTTTTATTTTCGAGTCATTTGCAATTTTGGTTAACTTAAGCAAGGCTTTCTGATCGCATCTACAGCACTGACAACTCGAAAATGATTGTGTTAACATAATGCTGATTGCCAACAACTATATGTGTGTACCATAAAGGTATATTTGGGGCTTCACTGCGTAGTACAGCCACTGCTAATTGCATTATCCTGGCCCAAGAAATCGCTAAGCCGGATAATGTAAGCAGACCCCATAAACGCTGCTTTTCGACATCTGAGACCCAATTCGGGGTTAGAAAATCCAGTAAGAGTCTGGGACTATGAATAAAAACTATATAGCTAATTGTTGATATATTTCAAGTACATGTAGGCTAACGTAGGTTATGTTAGATAGATAAGTGCATTATGACAAGAAAGTCACTGCTTACTTGAGCCAACAATTCGGGTCCATTCTGTCCAATCATTTGACCATGAAAGCACGTAATAAGTGCGAGATTGTCTAGAGTCTTCATTATAGACTAGGAAACCTGGGTCAACCAAACGCATTGCCACCGAAACACATTCACTTTTGGCTATCGTATCCGCACGAAGACTGATTTCTGGAACGTGAATAAACTATTTTACTCGCAATGTGAAAGATCTCAGAACGCTGGGCTGGACATATTGGGAGCAAGCCTGATAAAATGGTTGGATGTGAATGAGTACCGATCCCATGGTAGACAATCCCAGTGAATATGGAGTAAAACTACTGTACAATACGCAATATCGGTGATAGGATTTTAACGAATAGATTCCGGACTAGAGTACGTCACCATTATACAGGAGCGTTACGCCTCAACAAATGGTTTATCTGAGAAAGAAAAGGAGACCTGTAACCAGCTGGAAGCTGTTTTTAGTTTAATATTCAACATCGACATTGTGATAGTAATGCTCTCAGCCTAAAACATCAGTATTGCATCAGAAAGTGTATATAACGTCAATGTAAATGGCAAAAATCAGCAGAGACTCTTTCTTTCTTATGACAGATACAGGGGTAAGTAGCTGACTTCCTCAAAACGGGCCCGTTCCTCCCGGCTCCTTTCACTTTCACAGCTTTATGAAGTTTCAGCTTTGATTCTTCTAAAATCGTTGCCTCGATAAATAACTATCTGCTTGCCTCCTATCTTATTTACAATCGACCAGTTTTGGTACCCCAACTATTTTTATGTGGCTAAAATTGACCCTTGGAGTAATTGATGAGCTCACAGTATGATTGATCACATTCTATGCCATTTTAATAATAATTTTCTCAATAAGTGGGCGTGGTAATGGGTGGAATTTAAAAAGTTTTCAATACATACTGTATTGTCTTCCTCAGAAGTTATATTATTCCAATCCAATTGTCGAAAAACAATTTTTTGAGAAAAACACTCCTTAAAAGAAAGTGGGCGTGGCCATACATAAGGTATGGAAGCTTTGTAGAGCAAGTGAATATCTACATATTTGATTAGGAAAGTTTTTTCGAATTTCATATAAAAATACTGAAAGAAAAGAACTTTTCTAAAAGTGGGCGAATTTCAAAAGTACTACCTACTTACTTTTTGAAGGACCTCGTATGTAAAAATACATCGACTTAGACTAAAATTTGAGACCAAAAACTGGTGACACACAGACGGACGGGCGGGTGAAGCCCAATCGACTCGGCTAGTGATGCTGATCATTTATATGATCATTTATTTATGTTATTACAAACTATATATCAAATTTAATATACCCTTAGGATGGGGTATACAAATCGATGAACTATGGTTTGTTACGAATAATCACATCTTTGAATAATATTATATATATGTATGTATATGTATACAAAATCAGTATGTGCGTGGTCATTTTCATGACATGGCAGTTTCCAACTTTGTAAGTGCGTGATAAAATATTATTATCTAATGATCCTCAATTGTAATAATTTCAACAAAGAGGTATAGGTACATATTTAGAAAATGGTTGATAATAGAAAGATACATACATTATAGATAGCCAGAAACCCTTCACTGATTACCAGCAAACCTATATGAAAATGTTAATTCATTTATGTAAAAATCGAAATCAGATAATAAAAGTTTGACCCAAATTAAATAAAAAAAACAGAAACGCAAAATTCAATATAATGTAATCAAATTGCGTCTTCATTCGTCTAGTTCCCCGGAATTGATCAATTTTCCGTTCAATATGAGTTTGAAGTCGGTAAAAGTAAAATGTTGTCCAGAGTTTATGTCTTGATATCTTTTATGGCACTGGCATTCTCATACAGGATTATGTTGGTACGTACTACTTTCATTGATGAATAATATTTAGCATTTTTTATTTCTTCTTGCAAGGACTACTTACCTGTTTACTACATCAAAACCACCAACATTGAGTGTCACTTTGAGCCGCAATGGATGGTAAATATTAGTTGCAAGCTAAAAGCAATTAATTGGGAGAAAACTATTGCGAATATATCTGCTGATATAGTAAAACCTTTGAAAAATCCAACCGTATGGCCTATATTTCAAAAATGGATCTATTTTAATCTAGTTATCCCTAGATGCGTTTTCAAATGTTTCGTCGTGAATCACGTTACGTCCCATTTCTTGTGGATATTAAAATAAATTGCTGCGATGGGTTTGAAAATAAGTCAACAGATTTCTATTCAAAATTGGTTATGAAATATTGGATCAAATATTCCAACATTAAACCTGTTTGTCCACTTAAGGTAAGTACCTATACATTATCAACTTAAGGCATCTACTATAAAGTGACATAAATACTTTAAGGGCCATTTGGAAGTAAGAAATTTGTACGTGGATCAGTCCAATTTTCCACTGACCTTTCCAACTGGAATGTATAAAGTAGTTTTTACTATAACAGAGGGAAATCCTCCGCAACTAGTTGGGCATGTAAACTTGTATGGAACATTGGTTGAAAAACCAAGGGTCTTAAATAAAAATAAGGGAACTTGAATTTGACTACAACCAGAAGTGAAGCAATTTTAGTTATTTCATTAGAAAATACTTAAAAATAGATATACTTAATTTATAATTAATTATCCTGAATAAATAGAAATAAATAAATAAAATTAAAAATATAAAGAAAAATTAGGGAAGGAACAACTGTGTTAAATTCAATGATTTATGTATTTAGCTACTTATGATTTAGAGTACAAGAAGTAAACTCAGTTCTAAAGTAGTTAATAGATAAATTAAAGAAGTAAGCACCATCTTTGGTAGAGCTGGCATTTTGAATCATCGTCATCTTAATGGGCATTTTTGATTTACTTCTTTACTTTGTAGGTGTACATAATTTAAGCCGATTTGTAACTTCAGTAAATTATTCCACACAGAGCAATAACAAAACGAAAAGTGAAGATAAATAAGTCAGTAACCAAAAGTGAACATAAAATGTGGATAAATTCGAATCATCGAATGGCGTGGCCTAATATTGTAGACAACAACCATTAATTGTGTAACACTGATAGTACGATTTGTTCGTTAATGGTTGTTGTCTACAATTCAAATCAGCGCCATCTATGATTCGAATGTAATTTTTCGAGTATATGAAAGTGGGTATTGAGAGCTGGCTATACCCTTTCCAATAAAACACGGCTACTGTATCAAGGAACAATAATCAATAGCCGTGATTTATTAGTACTTGATCCTGATACGGGATCAATTTCAATGTGTTCAGCCTGATTTTTTTTTATAATTTGCGCGCACCAATGGGGATATGAGTACCCTTATACCGTGATTCAGGGCGCGGGCGTTTAGGAAAAGGGAGAAGAGGAACAGAGGAGGTGCCTGTGCACGTTGGCTTTAAATACTTGAAGGCCAACACAGAGCTTGGAAGTTCGTTCCACATACGTGTTGTTCGGCTAATGAATGAATCTCTGTACTTGACAGTACGTCCGAAGTTGGGCTTGAGGGTAAACTGATGTGCATTCAAAGTGTGACGCGTATTGCGGGTGAGATTTTGAAGGGGGGGAATGCAGTTGGCTATTTCGCTGGAGCATTTTTGATGAAAAAAGCGTTAAAACAGGGAAAGACATGAGACATGACATTCCTACGATGTTCCAGTGAGACTATGGAGCTCACAATGTCACTATCACCTATGATATTTAACGCACGCTTTTGAATCCTGTCTAGTAGGTGCAAAACGGTCTTAGGTGCACCTGAGCAGATGTGGGCGTTGTACTCCAGCTTTGGGCGGATATATGCTTTTTAAATTCTGCCCAGATTAGACGGGGTTAATTATTTCTTGCACGGCTTAAGGAATCCTAGACATCTTGCTGCATTTTTGGCGACTTCGAATATGTGATCGTTCCATCGGAGATGGTTGTTGATACACATACCGAGAATAGTAAGTCTTTCGGTTTCTGCGATGCAAGTACAATTTATGGATAATTGTTGGGAAGTCTGGTTACGCTTGAGTGACAGTAGACAGCATTGTATTTTGGATGCATTAAATTACACTCTGTTGGTTGAACCTCATATGATTATGCTGTCTAGATCGGAATTTGATGAGTTTGCCGTTCCTCTTCTACGATCGAAGAGCAGGGACGTGAGTTAGGGAACGAATATGTAAAACTGAGGGTACTGTCATCAGCGAAGGAATGGATTGGATTAGAGGTAGCAGACAAGAGGTCACTAATAAAAATGAGTCGGAAACAGAACTGAGCCCTGGAGAACACCAGTATTTATGATATGGACACTGATGTCAGTGAATAATTTTAGGAAACAGAATTTATTCTATTAATTATCTGCCACGTTTTGATAAACTATTTTATTATCATGATCATGCGGAAAATATAACACGGCTAATATTTGCACGAGCGCCGATTCCCTTATTTTCAAACAGTACTGCAAAGTTGTTTTGTTCTTCTCTTGTTGTTTAGTCATTAACTTTTGATGGCTTTCAACGCTACACTAATTTTCGAGAATTTCTCTATCAAACCTGGCTCGGAACGCAGAGCCATTTTGCAGACCCCACCAAAAAGTCTTTAAGTACGTAATAACTATTCCTGTATTAAGGGAAACATACTATGAGACTTAAGCTCAATCTAAAGGTGTCTAAAAATGCAATTTTCAAATCTGGAAGTGCGTGTTGCTTTTATAAAATATTACTATCTGCTGATCTTGGTTTCGTGATTACCTATTTTCAATAATTATTGAAATTGTAATAATTTGAATAAATAGACCAAATCAATCCGCTCATGACTATCATACATGATACATTTATCTACAAATGGATATCAAATAAATAAATTCTGGCCAAAATTAGGTAATATCAAATAAAAATACAAAATTTAGAATTATTTCTTCTTTCGTCTAGTTTACGAATGGATCAAATTTCCGTCCACTTTGAGTTTGAAATTAGGACCAAATGTGGTTAATAGTTTATCTTTTGGGTTCTTTTATAGGCCTGACATTTTCCTACAATAATATGTTGGTACGTACTGTATCTTTTAATAAATAATATAATGCATTTTTTATTCCTTTTTGCAAGAACTACTTGCCTCCTCACTATGTGAAAAACACTAATATTGAGTGTAGTTTTGATCCTGAATGGTATGGAAATTCCTCTTATTGCATATTAAAACCTATAAATTGGGAAAGAACTGTTGCAAATATGTATGCGGATATCTTAAAGCCTTTGAAGAATATAACGGTATGTTACAGAGTAAGAATATAATGTACTTAAGTGCGATGATTGTTTCTTCCTTATCATAGATGCATCTTCAAATTTTTCGACGTGAAACTCATTCATTACGTTCCATTTCTTGTAAATATCACAAATGATTTTTGTGATGTATTAGCCAATAAAGCTCGTGATTTTTATTCAAAATTTGTCTTTATAACATTACGATCGATCATGCTGACGCAAGAATTGAAGCTGGACGACCATGCAAGTTCGCTTATTGGACCAGAGATCCGGATTTTGGTAAGAAAAAATCATTTTCTTGAAAGAGGCTTATTTTTAGCTCAGCGGCTATGTCAAGTGTTTGACTAAGCGTAAAATAGTCTGCACAAATTGACAGTTTGGTGCGGTAATGGCGGCTTCCGTCTTCAATGGTCTCAGATATATGTAGAGCTGACACCACTCGATTATTTTCTCAAGTCTAGGCAAACTAACCACTTAAGGCGAGCTCGAACTCAACCTTCGAGACTCTATTGCCGCTGAAATAATCCCGTCCATATTGGACCGATATCGAAGCCGAGGCGGACATTTCAAGGATGGCATAATGCTTCAAGAGGAAGCCAGAATCAATTCTATGCCTCACTCCGTTGTGGTTTTATTTAAATAGTTCTAATCTGGTCACCCTATTAGTAGCCAATATACTAGTCTCTAGTCTCTGCTGAATTCCTTAAAGGAATCGTAGAGTCTTTAATCTGTACCGTACCATTTAGTACGTAACTATTAAGTGTCTCACATAGTTTTGGCCAAATTAGCATAGCGGTGTGGGTTTCGTCCAGATATTCACCAATGTGTCAACCATGAATTTGGCATGTCTTGCACAGTATGTAGACGTTTTCCTGATAAATTAATAGTAATAATAGATATGATGAGTTCACATGTTCCGTTTTCCACAGTGGAAGAGGCTGTGGTCTGAGGAATTCAAAATCCAAAGTGGGGTTCGGCAGGTTTGTATACTTTCCTCACTGGCCAATGGCCAGTAAATAAAGCTACAATTCTTGCGATATCAGGTCTTGAATTGCTAAGTAGCTCAGCTGACTGTTCCACTTGCGATTTGCAAGCCGGACCATATGACAGCCCTTAACAAAGCCTAGCGGAGAATCAACAGTTTCCGCTAAGGAACCATCAAGGGCAGATCCCGTTCTGGCCAACTCGTCAGCTCGCTCGTTGCGCTCATAATTCCTCTGTCCTTGGACCCAGATGAGGATAATTCTCAGGTGGATACTTAATTGGTTGATTTCAAAACGGCATTGCTCTACCAGTTTCGAGGAAATGGAAACCACATTAATGGCCTTGACAGCGGCTTGACTATCCGTATAAATGGCAATGATTTGGTTGGAAGTTGAGCGACCTCTTAGAACCTGGCAGGCTTATCGAATCGCGAGGAGCTCCGCGTGAAGTTAGTTAAGTATTTTAGAATCTGTGCTACCAAAATTAAATACCTCCGACTTTTCTCTTACATACATTTATATATGAATACATTCTTAAGTGTACCACCAAACCATCTCCCCAATTACAATTTTATAACAACTTGTGCCGAGAAAAAAAAAATTAGCAAAATATATGCTTCCCAATAGCCGTCAATCAAAATCAAAATGACAGCTAATTCCATACAAACTTGAGTTTGAATAGAAAAGGAATTAACGCCTAACTTCACAGATTGTTTACTGCAATCCAACACAAGGACATCATCTATAATAGCGTCTCAATGCCAGGAATTTTACATGCGTAAAAATATCAACTAAATAGCTTATGTTTCCATTGAAAGATGGAACACCTCATTCATCATCTTACCCGATATGCGTCACTTTGTCCATTACAAACAAACAAAAACTCCTTCTAATTACTTATTCTTGTAGCGAAGTGAGAGATACTAAACATTTAATTAAGGATTTGCGCTGTTACGTATCAATTTCCAATAAGTGTGCTAATTGATATTCCCTCCAGTCTAAAAAAGCATAAAATAAAATCGAAAATTGTATATCCAAGGAAACATTTTTAATTTATCCTTTGATTCCTCTTTTGATCTCAGAAATTAATGCATGAGCAACTTGTTGAACAATTGCAAATTGCTAGTAAAGTTCCCCATCACTCCTCACACAGAGAGAGAGAGAGAGCTTCCTTTTTGTTGAATTCGCCTTGAAGTTTCCCCAATCTGCTCCCACCTTTGAATGGGGAATCCTTCCAAGGCATGCGCTCTATTGAGAGAGCTCTATCAGATAATAATTTGAAGAGGAGATTTCATTTTTGTTTACTACCAAGCACTCCAGGGATAGTTGCCTGGCTGACAGGACAAGGGCTGTATCAGTCCATGAAAACTGAAAGGATTAAACAGCTGGAAGCTTTCGGCAAATGCACTTTGTTTTCATATTCAGATACACGAATGTGCAGCTCTTTGCTTTCAGCAGCAACCATCTGGGCTACGAGTTCATTATGAAGGAAGAAAACTGAAGGATGGTATGAAGTAAACAAGTGGTAATGCACCCACACCACCGCAGCTGTAACTTAGTATCTATCTACGGAAATATTTCATCCACGCATTTGATCATTAAAGAAAACATGTTTTCTGAGTAAAGTATTCTAATATTCCATTATGTCTGAGGCTTAATATGTACAATCAGCTGTTCTTTGTTGGCTTTATTTTTTAGATTATGTATTCAGTTTGCTTTGTGAGCTTCCATGTATAAACGGAGCAGGAAACTCGCCATATGTTTCTATTTTTATTTTTTTTAGATTCCTTTCAAAAGTAAAAGCATAGGAATCCGCAAGGAAATCAAGTATTTTTATGTTTTCGAGGCATTCCTTTAACTTCTATCAAGGTTGTTCTTTATATAAGAAACAATCCTTTCGTGTCCTTTCAGTTTTACTTTTAAGAAAATGTTTCAAAACCTAAGGCAAATCACTTCGCTCTTCTATCATGTTGACAACATTTAACTCCAATCCTGATACTATGACATTGATAAGACTTGCTAAATTGGAAAGGATAACGATAATCCTCTTGCTATCAATGTATAAAACAAGATTAGTTTATGTGGATAACTTGAGAGTTAACCTGCTCACTAGACATTGCTACTAATTCTTAGGGCTTAACTTGATCTGCTACTATTTTACTTACGAGCATAAGAAGGCATAACAAACAAAGTTATGAGAAGATCAGACTCATGATTCTTTGGGATTTCACTTAAGTTTCCTATTCTAATGGGGCTGACTTATTTTGAGCGATTTCGTGGGTATTTATCACTTTGCCCGGTGTTCATAGTCATTTTAGATTCTTACTCACTCCCCTTCTCATAGTTTTGGGTCCACATGTTACGTTTTACACAGAGGAAGGCTGTCTGAAAAATTTCAAGTCCAAAGTGGGGTTCGGCAAGGCTGCATACTTTCACCAATACTGTTTCTATTGGTGATTTGATTAGCGATGTGCTGAATGCGATCTTATCAGCTGCAAACGTTTGTCAATAGGTGTCTACGCTATATCTTAAGAATATTCTGGGCAAAACGTATCTCTAACGAACATGTTTGTCAGAGAACGGGCCATGAATCTATAGACACAACCATACGACGACAAAAATGGCAGTGGATTGATCACACAGGTCCATAGCTAACCAAGCGATGCAATGGAACCCACTTACCCAGGATGGCAGGGTACGTGGCAGTCCTAGGAGTACGTGGCGCAGAACAGTTGACAAGGAAACAACTGGGAAAGAGTTGGGAAGAGCTGAGGCACATTTCTAGAAACCAAACATGATGGCACGTAGGCTTTGAAGAGGCCCTAGGACTCACAAGGGGATACAGGACATAAGTAAGTAAGTTCTAATAGTTTACTAGAACTGAGTTTGGCATTATTTCAAGAAACAAGATCGGGACACGAACTGTATTCCTGCAGCGATTTAAAGTTCCCTGTTTTACACCGAAAAGTTTGTTAGTTCCAGAAGAACATGTCTTAGCCTAAGCCTTAGGCATTCATATTATAACTTTTAACTCAAGAAAGACGCTTTAATATATCTCTTACTCCTCGAGGGCTTCCTCTATTTCATTATGTTCGGGTCGGAGGGCGAAATGGGAACTCAGCGAGCTGTCCCGGTTTTATGTCGCTGAGCCAATTTAGTCGACGTATCTTAGCTTTTTGGATTATTTATATCCACATCCTGGATCAGCTCATAGAGTTCGCGGTTGTATCCTCTCCTCAATTTGCCCTCCTCGCATATCGGCCCTAATATCTGACGATGAATTTTTCACTCGAAAGTGCCCAATATTTGCTCAGGTTTCTTACTTTTCGTCCAGTACTCAACGCCATAAGGTGGTAGGTGATCTTCTTAACTTCTTCTTAATTGTAGTTATCAACTTAAATGTAATGTTCATCTTCTGATGATGTCAATACCGGCTGCTTGTTCTAACTTAAGTGTCCAGGAAACACAATCGTAGAATTCAGATTTTCGTTACACAGATGAATGATTTGAAGCCTCTATGTCGGTTTAAGTTTCATGATAATAAAATGTCAAACAGTATTAAACAAAAATATCATAAAATATAAACACGACTAATGCGCCATCTGTCAAAAAGTAAACAAACAAAACAGTATCTCTAAATGAATCATCCATAGTATGAGACATACTAGGAGTTTAAAAGGGTTCCCAAATATCTTCAATCAACCATAACCGTTTCAACAGAAACTATTGAAAAATTATTGCAAATTACCCACATATGTAGCTTAATAACTTTTTAATCATATCACAGATTCATATTTTATTTAAATCTCAAAAAACGCCATTCAAATTAATTCAAATTCAAACACAAGAACTTGTAATTTTCCTCTCAACATGCACATAAATATATAATTTATATCAAAAATTAATTCAATAAAGAAGAAGAAAAATAAAAAAAAATCGAGAAAAACCAATGACACTCCAGAGTGCTACTGAGGATAATGGTGATGCAAACTAAATTATAAAAGCGAAGATCCAATCGAGAAACTTTGCCACATCCGTGTAAATAACATATTCATTTGTGTTACACGCCGGCTTACTGTACGACAATGGAAGTGACGCTGACACAGTTCCCCTTAGCACCCATCGATTATTCTTGAGAATCATCAGCCCGGAACCGGAATCACCATTGCACGGACCCCTGCCGTTGCGCGTTCCAGCACAGAATGTCCTGTTGGACGAGAGGCTGCGAAATTTATCGTTTGTCCTAAAGCACACTTCATTGGATACAATCGGTGCAGCGACCACTCGAGGGGTAGTTGTGACTGATGTTAAGTTTCTTGAATCAACCCCAACGGGTGCACCCCAACCGACAACAATGCCACGTTCACCCTCGATATATTGAGACTCAGTTGAACTCGACCACATGCATGCAGGACGTATAAAAGTATTGTATCTATAAAGTGGAGGAAAAAAAAATTAAATTTCTTTTATTTGCTGTGAGATAAGTGTATCTTATCTTACCTAACTTCGGTCTTAAGGACAACAACAGCAATATCCGCATCGTACGACTTCAGTTGGCTATCGTAGTCCGGATGAATAAAAATGTCGTCACATGACGCCGCTAAGGAGCCCTCCTCATTCCAATTCTTCAGATTGTGTCGACCAAGGAACACCAGCACTTCGTTGGCCGTGTACCGCCTTTTGTTTGTGTGAAAACAATGCGCCGAACTAATCACTATCCGCGAGGATATAAGAGTGCCGCCACACTGATACGCCAGCGATGTCAAATTGTTCACATAAATGGCCGCCAACCATGGCCATGCTCCACGGGATATCGCATACGTGGATGGCGGTGGCGACAACGAATCCTCTTCTTCGTCTGATGATGTTTGAATTTCCACTCGAGGTCCACTCTCACCCGTTCGGCCACAAACATCCTTTGTCTGCCTCAATGGATTTCTGAAAAACTGAAAATTTTATCATTTTCGAACAAAGTATCTGCCGCGCTCCCGCTAGATATTTACTTTTCATTTGCTCCTGCAAATGGCAGAAGCTTGGTATCAAAGGCATCCAGGAAAGAATTCTGTGCTGGTGGTGGGGACAGCGGTGCTGGTGTTGCTGATGGTCGCAAAAGGGGTGGCACCAGCTCGTGATCAGATGGTATGAATGTGAATTTTCTTGTATGCTCCAATTGAATTTGTGTCACAAATCCACTGTGATCTGGAAAAGGAACGTAAAAAGGGCACCCAAGAGGGACATTTTTGAAATCTCATTCCCCATTAAACTGAACAACAAAAAAAAACCCACCTGCTGTTCCGACACAAACGATTTGATTATTTGCTGAAATTTGCAGCAACTTTGGCGGAAAAGGATTCTTAGGAAACTTGATTTTATACAAAACTGGTGCATCCATTAGGAATTGGCCTCTGGTGAGTAGCTCTATCTCCCCGAGGTAGTTCTGAAATGAAAAACAATATTTTGAAATTTTTTACTAGACTGTTGTTGGTATAGGAAAAATAGATCACACACACAAAATTCTCTCCCGTAGGACATTGTTTTGGTTCTCTGTAGGACTTAATTAAAAATGAAAAGTTTTTATGCTTGCTGAGGGTGTATCTGGTAATAGGTTGGCATACAATTTTGTCTCGAAAATGAAGGCACCACAACTAAAATAAAACTTTTGGACTTTTTTCGTATTTTAATTAGGATAGTTATTCGGTTTGTTATAATTGAAATGTTCTATTTATAGGTGGGAGAGCTTCCGTTGATAGTTACTTTCCTTTTTATTGCACTTACAACAAAGTCCCCGTAGCCCCTTCACTATTTTCTTCTAAATACGATATGAAAAATGGCAAAGACGGCGGAGACAAGTTAAGGCACAAGAGCAATGACGGTACGGAACAACGCAATGTTAAGCTCACACAAAGTAAGGTCATCTTTAAGTTTCACACATGATGTTGAGCTCAATGCATATCACGGATATATATGAGCGAGTAAAGACAAGAATAAAATGATCGAAGAGTCCCTAACCAATTTGGCGTACATCAGGGAAGTATTCTCAGTCCTTTGCTTTTTATTGCAGTCCTAGATTATCTGCAGAAAGGAAAAATGACGGAGTATCAATGCTGCCCGTTCTCTGATCCACATCGGACTATTGCAGACATTTACTTGAATGTAAAAGGGATCAAAGGGGATCTATGGTCAATATCTGGAACCACAACAACGACACCCCTGGTTCGGTATGCTGGCAAACACATGCAACTACACAGGAGACATATAAGGCGGCGCTGCATAGAAGGACTAGGGCTGCTCGTGAGCCCTACAAGCAGAGGAGAAAAGAGGAAAATCGACTTCTCAGAAAGGAAAAATAAAGAGCATGAGGAGAGCTCGATCGAGGAGATTGAATTTACTGCAGGAATGATGTTCGAAAATTCTACCAAAAGGTAAAGAGAACATGCCAGGGTTTCAAAGCCAGAACAGAAACCGGCAGGGATAAAAATGGCAACATAGTATAGGTGGTAGAATCGCACTCGGTGCTGAGGATATAGAAGGAACCCTTCTGCAGACAGTTAAACGGCGATGATGACCAATGTTCCGCTATCCGGCAGAATGAACCATTCAATAGTGACGATGATAGTCAGGATTCCCCTCAACCCGATCAGAATAAAGTGAGCATAGCTTAATATCTTACATATATCTAAACTCAAATCCAACATAGCTGCCGGAGCCGACGGCTTAGCAGGATGCAGAAGGAGATGAGCTGGTAAGCAGCATGCACCAGCTTATTTGCAAAATCTAGTCGGACGATGCCCGATGAATGGAACGTCAGCGTCGTTTGCCCGATCGTCAAGAAAGGAGACCCTCTGAACTGCGCCAACTACTACTACTAGGTATAAGTCTTCTTAACAGCGCGTGTATGATATTGTCTGCCGTGTCTGTACAAGGACATAAACTTGTTCAGAAGAGCTCGCATGCAGCGACTAAGATGGCTGGGTCATGTAGAACGAATTGAGTTCAACGTAGCAGCTAACAATGTCTTCGAAACCACCCTGGATGGACGGCGCAGTAGAGAATGAGGAAGTAGTTGAGGGAACAAGTACGAAAGGTTCTCAACCATCTTGGAGTTGGCTATTGCATGGAGCTGGCTCGCAACCGGGTTGGCTGGAAAGGTTCGTTGAGACCCAGGTCCACACCTCAGTAAGTAAGTATGTGCAATGATATCCTCAAAAAATAAGGAATAAAGGACACTGTTGAAATTATAATGTTTGTATATGTATGTATGTGGCTATTGCTCAACGTTGTCCACGAAGTATAAAAAGACACGGGGTACTGAACGTCCAATGGTAAGTATAAAGGCGTACATAAAAAACTACTAGTCACATTATTTAAAGTACTCTACCAAATAAAACTCACTCAACTAAACAATAAACTAGTTAAAAACTGGTCGGTTAGTATTAAAAGACTTGGTAAATTTGATCTAACTGGAGGCTGGAACCCATTTAGGCCTAAAATGCTTGTAATATTACTTGTGGCTCACATGGTTGCACAGTTCC
Source organism: Chalcosyrphus nemorum (assembly GCA_949716465.1). Classification (NCBI taxonomy): domain Eukaryota; kingdom Metazoa; phylum Arthropoda; class Insecta; order Diptera; family Syrphidae; genus Chalcosyrphus; species Chalcosyrphus nemorum. The sequence goes on along the minus strand of OX454332.1, from coordinate 29,477,196 downwards.
TCTAGAGTATTTCCGTCAAACCATAGTGGAATAAAATTCGTCAAATTACTTATGGTGGGGGTCAAATACTAAGAAGTTTTTCAACCAGTCCCCTAATTCAGAAAAATCTTCAAATGACATGAATACAAACATATCATGTTTTAGGTGCTAAGACTACGAAACAATGTAATCAAATTATTTTTAGTTCATCCACTTTTTATACTACTTTTCAAGCTCAACAAATTCACTTAAAGTAGAAACAATGTTTAATCACTAAACACAATCTTAGCTTACCGTAGTTGGCTTTCCTCGCATTGATAATGTGACTTTTAAGTGCAACACTGGTCCCATGTCAGGATTCTTTAGTGACATAACACCAAACCATTCGGAACCATCGAAGCGATATTGAAAAACTTTCGGGCACGGACTTATCGGGATTCCTTGAGTTAGAATTTTATTTATTTGATCAAACACAAGAAACAAAATGTATGTAATATGAAATTTCATTTTATAAAATTTATAAAAAAAAAAATTGATATAAATAAACAATTTATTGTAAACAAGAGACGAACACTTGCAACAGAAGAGCACGAAAGATTGAACTGTTCTGACAGCCGACTGAATTGATCAGTCTGTAAAAACCCATTATTTTTCACAATGAACAACCTGTGAATGAACGTGCATGGGTTTTTCCAACAAAAAGGTCGTGTCAAGTGCAATAGCAAGAACAATAATATGCTCGTGTGTCTTCACACAAATTACATTTGTTCTTTCACTTTAACGTATGTAGGTAGGTATGTACGTGGGTATAAAGGATTAACATTTTATGACAGATGAAGTGATTAGTATTCTATTGTTCAGGGTTGCCACCTCCTTTGCATTCGAGAACTTTCAAGAAATATTTATATTTGATATTTTAATATGTAAAATGCTTAATTTCAGGTTTATATTTAGCATTTTAAATTCCTGTTTTCAAAAACTTAGACGAAAGCTACCGCGCGTATTTTTAAAATTTCACAAAACAACTTTTATGTCAAAACTGGTTTTGTAGAAGTTTCAGGTTTAAAGTTTTGACAGTATCGGTATCATTCACAGGCATAAATAAACTGAAGGGACTTGAAGGTGTTTTTAAATGAAGAAGGAAGGTGGTGGAGCGTTTCTTCAAAGAAAACAACAACGTTTATCGCTCTGGTAAAATAAAATTTAAAACTCATTGTAGTGATAGTCTATTCCCCGAACTTCTACTCCTTTGCACTTGATCATTCAGTAGGTGACCTTACTTGTTTTGCCAAAGAAAGGAAGGAGCAATCGGCTTCAAGCAGTAGTAAACCTAATACCTTTCCTAATGCATAATACTCCTCAAAGAAGGGGAGTCTGCTCTTTACAAGGAGGATTGTAATTAATAATGACTGTTCCTCCCAGCACCAAAAGCACTGCATTATCCTTTTCACATAAAGCGCAAATCTATGGGCTTGTTGGGGCCTAGCCTATAAATCCACGAATACACACGATCTTGTGAGCCAACACATAATAAGCCCAGCGTCGATTCGTTCAGTTTTCGGGCACTTTCGGAAACATTACCGAACATTAGAAGGAGCACTCTCAGCCGCTCATTGCATATGACAATTTGGCAGTTGGTAGAAACTACCCACCCTTATGTGTTTACATAAATGTTTTCTTTTATATTTGCTTATATTATATATTTGGAAATGTCCGAATAATGACTGCTTTCATTTACGCGAAAAATAAAAACTAAACACCAACAACGACAGGGGAAACAAACATTATAGATTGTGTTGATGGGTGGTTATGCGGGCAAAAGCATTATGGTCAGTGGTTGGAGATGACAGAACATAAGGAAGCATTTCGGTCAGTTATGACATTAGCTTATGCTTCCCAATGTTGGTTATGGTGGGTCCTAAACGTTGTTCTGTTCCACTGGCTCTAAAAATGTTCCCACGGTTGTCAAAGTTGCTGTTGCTGTGTTTATCTGTCTACCATAAAACTCAAAATTCGAGTCTGCGTAGGTACATAGGTATCTGCCTAAGTAGATTTGAAAAATTATGCTATTAAGAAGCTAAACAACCCTGGACAACTCTTCAGAGAGCCATTTAGAAGTGTTATTGTTTCTCCTTCTTCTCATTTAAGTTTTCATGTTCTGGGAAATTCTGCATACCTAGTAGCTGTACTCATTCAAAATGGGAATTAAAAACCAAAATCCAAAGGAAAACTTAGTTGTCATAAAGTCTCACTTCCTGTCATAAAATTTATCCGCTAACAAAAAAAAGGCGCCTAATGAACCCAATAATTAACCCTTATTCTGCGAAACTTCAAAACAAGGTCATAAATTTTTTTTACATACACAATGTTCCGCATTGAAAAATACAGTACCTGTTGGACCTCATGCCACCCAAGTGGTTTATTATATAATTTCAATAACAATAGTCCCTCGAGTGTGATCCTTAAACTAAAAGACACCCGTGATTAGTAAAATATCCTCTTTTATTAGGTACCTGCCGTCTAGTTACACCTGCTAGGAGTTTTTTTTCCCATACCTGCATGATTGAGAGTGTATTTAAGAAAAACCCTTGGTGCGCAGCAATTCAGTACTCGTAATACCCTTCGGCCGTTTACAACCTACCGACTGAGATATTCCTCAAAAATGGATAAACTTCAAATAGTAGTTTTAATTTTTATTTTCTGCATTGAAACTGTGAGATCGTGTAATGAATTCGTGTGCGGTTCGGTGGTGTCCAAATGTCTCCTTACACAGAGTTGTCAGTGTAAATTGTCGGATTGTTATTGCTGCAAAGACTGCCTGAACTGTCTGGGCGAGCTATTCACAGAGTGTTGCAGTTGCCTGGAGATGTGTCCAAATCAGAACTCCAGCCTGTCGTCTTCAGCGCCAAAATCACAAATTGGTGATTTTGATGGAATACCCGAATTATTCGACACCCTCACAGATGTGGACGATGACAAATGGACTATCTATCGGTTTCCCATGAAAACCACTCTCAGGAGACAATTTGAAGTTACTAGCCACCTGGGAGACGATATCGACCATGAAGCAAGGGAAATCAAGAAGCCCCTGCGAGTGCCAATTGTCAACTGTACGGTGATATTTTTGAATACTTGTACGTCTAGTAAAAAATGCATGCAATATTGCGAGAGTATGGGGGCGAGCAGCTATCGATGGTTCCACGATGGATGCTGCGAGTGTATCGGAGCCGAGTGCATCAATTACGGCATCAATGACAGCAAATGTGAGGAATGCCCAGAACACGAGCCAGAAGAGAATACGGAGGAGTTCGAGGAGGACGACTATGACAGTGATGATGAATGGGACTACGGAGAGGATGAGTTCAATTATAATTAAAGTATGACAAGTGACTGGAGACAGTTACAATACCTATTTGGGGAAATTTTATTTTGCTTTGTTGTGTCGGAGCCAGTGAAAGTGGAATTTGTGATTATCGAACGATTTTTGTATAATAAATTATTTAAAAAAGAAATATGTATATTGTTTCCTTTATTTTACCTAAAAGTTGTGTACTGTTTTAATTCTCTGCGTCATTTTCGAAAAAACAAAAGTCGAGTCCTACCTACCATGTATCAAAAATCAGGAGCCCAATCATTAATAATCAATGCAGCGTTTGGAGGTACCAAAATATATATCATCGCATCAACTACATGGTTAAATGGGACCTAAATCATGATAATAAAAATCACCTAGACTCTGTTTTTCAAAGTGACAGCTAAATTTACATATCAGCCGAAAGAACTTCATGGTTTGTGAACTCGTACTTTGTCAAGAACAAGAACAAGACAAACAAAATTGTCGGCCTTAGTGTTAATGTACATCGTAATTTTAATGTACAAAGAGCCATGTTCAATTCTTTAAATATGACATTACAGAACAAAGTTATGCCAACGCACCTATTCCATAGTAGGAACAATATTAAAAAGGATTAAATTTTGTATACAATTTTTGTATAAAATTATGGGTCCTTAAATTTTAAGAACTCCCTACATTCATTATAATTTAAAAAAAAATTGCATAAAAATATTACAACCAGTGTTGCCACAATGATACCAACGTATCAAAAGTGATACTTTTTAGTCCTTATTTCGACGTGATACTTTGTTTTCTTTAAAATACCTATGTTGATACTTTTTAATTCCGCCAACTAAACACTATAAAAGCCCAGCCAATCCCTTTATCCTCTGAATTATCAGTCATTTTTAGTGTTCCGGACCTTAAAAGGTAAGACGGAACACTTATGGGTTTGATACGGTGTCTGTCTGTCCGTCTGTCCGTCTGTCCGTCAGTCTGTCACAGCCCTGTAACTTTTGAACCGTTAGACATAGAGAGCTGAAACTTTCGCTATGTATACATTATGTGGAAGCCTGCACAAGATGGCGGCAATGAATTTCTTTTTGGGAGCCCTTTTTTGGGCACCTTGTATGAAGGGCAAAAAAAATTATTTTGTTCCCCATCATGTGGTATATCAAAATAAAGAGAATTTTGCAAGGGCTCCATATATGTAAGAAATATTTTTTTCTGACAAAATTTGTTGAACAAAAAAGTTTGCCAAACATTTGAAAAATGTTGTCCCCCCCCCCCCCTAGCGGCCAGATCATAAATGCTAAAAATATGAAAAAAAATTGGAGATACGTAAAATTTTGTGTAGATTGTGAAATAAGTACGAAAATTTCTGTATCTTATATATTTTCTGCGAAAAATTAAAAAAATGGGGTATCTAGTTACCCCACTGTATCTCCCCCAATTTTCATGTTTCCTAAATAATTTTTACAGTAGATCATTATTGATACTAGGATTGGCTCAAATTTGAAGTTTCATCCAAATCCGCCGAGTTGTTCCCGAGTTACAGATTTTAGAAGAGCGGATGGCCTTCCCTATATTCTCATCTCTTCTCTTGCTGCTACCTCATTTGATTTCTATTTTTCAAAAACTAAGTCATTTGCACGAATGGATCGTATATGTTAGCTCTATGCTGCTATTGAAAGCTAAATAAGTTTAAAAAAAACTATAATTTTTTTTTAACTTTTTTTTTTTTTTAATTTTTTTTTCTTAAATTTTTAAAACTCTAAATGCTGTACTCCTTCGCATGTCAAGTATCGCCAGTGTTTTGCTTTACTTAAACCATTAAGTAAGCAAAGTCGTTATATGCATTTTTATCCAAAAGGTTGGTACGCCTAAACTAACTGAAATATGAAATTTTATCAAAATCGTTGAAACCATTTTGGAAAAAACTCCGTGTTTGTGAAAATGGCACTACGTGAAGGGGCTCTAAGAGTAGGGCTAGAACAAAAATTTCAATGTCCCCTTTAGTGGCCATGCAATAGCTCCCTAACATGAAATTTGAAGTAAATTGATTCACTCGTCATACAGACAGAAAAACAGAATCGGCAGACACACTATAACGAGCTTCTCTATCAACGTAATTTCAGAGTTGTTTAATATCTCGAGTTCCAATTTTTGCACGAATACAATACATGTTTTATATCGAAAGTGTAAAATTAAAATGGACTGGAATGTCAGCACAGTATTACTAGGACATACCTACGTACAAGACATTACATTATTCATATCAAAACCAGTATCAGGTGTACCTATGCAGGATATGAATAAATTGCCTTCTATTTAATGACAATATAAAATGTCCGGAACACTATTGCACGAGGCCCTCCTCGCACTTGCCCAATTTTTTAATGTTTAATGGCAGTTTGAAACATAATTCCTATTATGATACCTGTTGATACTTTTTTTCTCTCTGCGGAGATACTTTTTTTCAAACTCTTGCGGCAACACTGATTACAACATCTACTTTTCGTAAATGTTTCGTTATATGCAGTTATTTAATTATGAAAATAATACCTACTATATTAGAATTCTAAAAAGAACTCACATGGAATCCTGTTTCCAATTTAGAAATGAAAAGGGTACCAGGAAACAGTATCAACCTCAGTACAATGGCATCACCATTTCATATGCACAAACCAAGAAAATAATGAGCACGTTCCCAACACCTCGCTAATCTAGCTGCAAGAATACTTTTACACCGGGATGACAGATTTGACAGATTCTGGCAGCTAGATTAGCAAAGTGTTGGAAATTTGTCCAATCTTAGCTCGACATCAAACCAATTTTATATTGTTGATTCGATGAAAGTGTAGTAGTTTCTGCACTAAAATTCGAAGATTGATGAATTTTTAAAATTACGAAAAAGAACTTTAACAAATTGACCACGGGAAAGTTGAAAATACAATAATTTTAAGAAGATTTTTCGACCGGCAGGACGAATTACACACATTTACGTACCAATACCGGCTTGCTCTAATTTTTTATGATAAAAACAAATTAAAAAGTTTTTTTTTAACTTTTTATAAAAAAAATTTTATTAACTCTGTAACAATTCACAAATCTTCAAAGAATTAAAACTCCAGCTTCCTCCTGGCTATGGGTTGATAAGTTCTCATCCTTCTAGTTCCGCAGTAAGCCTGATACCGTGTTAATGGTGTTCTAGTAATCCTCGTCATTAACATCTTTGCCGCCATCAGTGGGCTCAAAATATTAGTTAATTTTTGAAGTTTCTGATCAACATCCACAAATTGTTTATCAGAAATAGTTTTAGTTTCAATTTTCGATCGGCTGTCTTGCATTTTCTTCTTTTTTTCGACATTTTCTGTAAGTGTTTGGTCCATCCCACAACGTTTTTCTGCTATATATTGAATCAATGCCATTATTAATATTAAAATTAATAAATGCAGTAAATTAATTTCAATAAAAAGTAAGTTTTCCATTACTGTTGAGTCTCTTGTGTCCTCTTTCTTTGAACTGAGAATTGCGATTGATGGAAAACTTTTTCTGGCACCTTGTTTATATGCAAAATATGCAGGATGTTTTGATGCCGGTGATAGATTTAATCACCGGTAAACAGATTCCGTAATGTCCTGTGTTTACGTTTCCTGATATCATAAAAAACTTTCCTAACGCAGGAAAACAATGAGTCACGGCAGAGAGAAAGTTGCGGGTTGGTACGTTCATAGGTAAATAGTTTTATTTTTCTGATCATAAAAATTTTGAAAAACAAATTGAAAAACAGAGTGAATGGTAAAATACGGAAAAGCACTTAGCCTTATCGGCTTACAATTAAAATTGTTCTTGTTATTATTTACTTAATTGGTAATAATTTTTGTAGGTAACACAGTAACAATAAACGGGTTTAACTAAAAATATATTTCCCTCTTCGTTTGCTGCAGGTGCAGTGTCCTTTGAAATTAATTTTTCTGGCTGCTTTATTAAATAAGCCCAGCGCTGTGGCTAAAAGGATGAATAAGGATGCTGTTAGCAAGTGGGAGAAATGAATTTTAACAAATGCCATTATTTTAAATTAAATCCTGTTCCTGAGGTGTTCGCCTTGTGTAGGTCTGATGTAAAACTAATGAGTTCATAAAACAATTAATTGAGCTACCACATTTATACTGAAATATTCATTTTAACTGAGTAGTTTTATGAATAATCTGGATTTAGATTTAAATAGTACTGTTTACCGAAGATATGAGTTCTGACAAGATAACAGATACGTATAAGATCAAATGTTATCTAATGAGTCAGTTGAAGAAAGTAGCTTATATGTATACAAATCCATAACGCATTATGCTCAACAGGTCAACGAAATGCACTATCTACTGAGCAAAGGCTCAATGAATTTCATAAAATTTCAAAAAGTGTAGATATTATTGTCATTACAAATCTTTCAAATATTTTATTACAATAAGACTTAAAACTGAAACAACAATCTTTTTTGGAAAACAAGGTACAAGCCCTGCACAATTTTTAAGAAGAATATACACATGTATACATATGTTTGGTAGAGTGGTCGTTCAGAGAAGAACCCAATTAGTGCTAAAGTGCACCGTTTTGATACCACAAAATTTCGCTAAAGCTGTTTAAGAAGGATGTTATTGGTTGTAATTGAATGTAGCTACACACAACCCGTGGAATTTAAATAAAGAAAGAGGTCTCCAATCTTTACTTCATCTATCTCGCTGAGATCCTCAAACAAGGGTTTGCCGTATGGTTTCGCCATATGGACTCAGATTCTCGGAGTCAAACTGCTCTACATAGAGTGGTATGTGGGACATGATCTCATTGCTTCAATAACACCAACATATGCTGATCTTTGCACTTTTTTTAACCTTTCAATGTTGTAAATATTTCTTGCTACAGAAGAGGCCACCGGACGATGGCACCCAGCATAAGCAGGAATGGGGCTTACAACGGCTATGTACATCCTTTGGGTCCCCATCTTTTACCGAAGGGGTTTTATTACAGGTGTAAAAATATATTTTTGCTTTCTTTACCCTTTTTTCTAGTATATTTAGTTTCCAACTAAGTTTCGAGTTCAGAATCATGCCTAGGCATTTCGTACTAGGACTTAAAGAGAGTGACTGGCCATCCAGTTTGGGGAAGTTGCTGAAATAGGATAGTTTTTGACAGCAGTTCAAATTCTTTTCAAATAAATAAAACTACACCGCGGGAGCTAGTTTCTTTTAAGAGCTCGATTTTTGTGTGCTACATTTGGTTAGAGTGTTCCGCAATTCTGCCTGCTTGGGCAAGCTGATTCCATTGTGTAGCATACTCGTATATCACAAAAGAATTCCCTTCGCACCGCAGGGTGTGCCCAGTCCACTTCCACCGCCTGAAAGTTGACAAACATCGTCAGCATAGTCTAAGTGTTTAGGGGAAAATGCCATAGTCTAACGAATTCCATAGTTTCCTTCTGTCAATGCTGCACAGAGTACATAACTGCTAACCACTAAGAACAATAGCGGCGACGATATGCATCCTTGACGTACTCCACTTTGGACTTTATACGTATGCTTCGGACACCTTACCCTTGTCAAAGACGCGGCTCTTACTGCTTTCATATATAGCCTTGATAAAAGCCAACCAATTAGCATCTCTATTCAAACGGTTCAAAGCCTTCTCAAAGTCGACATGATGTAAGGGAGACCTGTACGCAACATATTGCTGAATCATGATCCGTTAGGTGTTTATGTGGTCGATGCAGGTCGGTTTAGGACGAAACCCGGCGTCGAGAGTTTAATCTATGAATATTGTTAGAAGGCACATAATATCATGATTTCCACTTTTAAGAGGATATACTGAAGCAAGAGTTAATTCAAATTTAATAGTACAGTTTCGCACTTGTAGAAGACTGTCAACTGTATATGTATATGTATGTCAGTCCGGAGGTTAAAATCTTTGAAATAATAAAAGTAGGCTAGTCGCCATCTAATGGGACCAGACTAGACAGAATCTGCCCCATCCATAAAAAAAATTATAGTTGGTGGTTACTTCTAGAAGCGGGAGAAGTTATGTAAGTAATTATGTACATATGAGTGTTCTTAGGTTACACAATGGACCCAGTTTGCTGGTTTACGTAAACAATGACTCACACGGCTCACCTAATCTAATGGGTAAATGGGTAAATTTATCAAAACAAGTACTTAGCTCAGCTTCAAGTCAATTCTTCGCGTGAGTAAAACATAACACAATTATGGTTTGCAACTGTCATAAATTCATCGAACAACTTACTTATCCAAAAATAACATAAAAAATATTCAATGACTCACTGCTTTATGCAAAAACAAACAATATTTTTCGTAAACAAGTTGATTAGGCAGTATCTACCCTAATTGCCATGAGAACTACCTACCTATGCACGAGGATATAAATCTGGACTCCTCTAGAAAATTTCATTCAAAACAAAGATACACTTCAGAGTAAAAGCAGCCAGCACAACACAACGATGGAGGATATTATTATTAAAATCGATTTAAAAAACATACTGATTGTTTCATTTTTCGCACTTCTTACGGCAGTTGTTCACTTTATCTACACGAATTACAGGAAAAACTCAACTACTGTCAGTGATACTATGATAACATCGCCAAAAATTCAAGAACAAAGGAAACCTCAACAAAATCTCACAAATATTGAAGCAAAAGTTCTTCCTGTCAGTGTTGCACCAAACGTACCAAATCTACATCTAGAGGAGGAACTTCGAGTCGCTAAACGGAAAGTTGAATTGTTAACCAGCATTTTGAATACTTTATTGGCCGGGAAAGTTATGCTAACCAAAGTGACTAATACACCAGTTTCGCATTCTCGTCATCTACTTACGTACGGAAAGAGAATGGTGAAGCAGTCCAAAGCTAGAAGAAGGCTGGACTTTTAAAATGTAGATTAGACATAAGTTTTACTGTAAATGTATTAATTTGTGGATGATTTTAATAAAATTAAAATAAAAAAGGAAATTTATTCAAATTTTATTCGTGATTTTAAAGAATTGTACTTGATTTTGAGTACATAAATATAAACATCAATTTTTTTACTACGTACTCAATTTTGCTATTGCCGAAAAAGTGTGCTAAGTTGTCACTCCTTGAGAGCTGTCAAGTAAAAGCTATACGTTACATGGAACGGCGATGACATGACTTTGCGGAACCATTTTTACAGACATTTTCCAAAGTTCCTTCTTTTCCAAACGCAGTGAAGCATCTTTACGCTCAACTAACCTGAACTTGGTAATTAAATTTTCACCTTCGTTATTGAGGTTAGTTGTATCAATACTCCACTATGTCGGGCAATGTTTTGTTAAAACAAATGTACTAAGTGTAAAGTTAGCGAACAGTACTAATTATTTTGTTTGGCTGACAAGATAGGCTTGGGTTCTGTTTGCTTTGAAAAGAATGATACAGGACATATAATTTCGTATTTCGTTGATTTTAGTTAGAAGACTATACATATATAGGGACTTAACATCGCTAGACCCTTTCTTAAAGGATGCAACAGACATGCTTACTATCTTACTAATATGCAGCCTATCATTCTGACTTTAAGGTCCATTCAGCGAACTGTGAATACGAACGAACGAACTTTTGCAAATTTTGACATTTCACTCACAGAAACAGTTTTATTTAGTAGCACCAATTTGCGAATCTCACTTGTTATTTAGGTAGCAAGCAAAAGAAGATTGTGAGGTCAAACTCCCATCTGTGGGATGTGAATAAAATTTGACAGATCTTAAGAAGCATTCGGTTGTTCTTTGCACAAACAAATAACTTTTTTTTTAATAAATCGATAAAAGAATTAAACTCTCTTCCTTGGGTATAGTAAAACAGTCAGTTGTTTGTCTTTAAATGTGCTAAATATGCATTGTTCGCAGTTCGCTCATTCTTCAATCACTCAGCTGTTAGTGGACCTTTAGGCAAGAATGCCAACCTTCCTAGAACTCGCGTTTACTTCATTGCAGGTTCAGAGGTTCCAAACCTGAAGGCTTAAAAGAGTTTGTTATTCACTTCCTGAAGGCGGTCAGCACAATGTACGTAGGTACTAATTGGCTTATTGTGGTATTTAGAACTACACCCACATGGTGATACATCTCACAGTGTTCCGACAATTGTTTTCTTTCTTTGTGAACGAGCTTGTGATAGCAGTGCTAATGTTGCGTACCAGTCAATACTGGGGAGCTTAACTCTAGGTTGACCGATGCAAACAGAAAGTAAGTAAGAAGCCTAGTTGGCTTGTAAAATCGTGGTATCTTAAGGAAAGCGTCATTTTATAATGCTGATGGCATGCTGGGAACTGATTCTAAACTGCTTTTCTGACCTAAGCCCAGGCAGGCTCGCGATGCACGGTGAACGCTCTAATGTGATTGTAAAGTTATACCCAAAGTTGCGCTATAGACAAGGTCTACGTTACACTTAATCTGTGAAATTATAGAAGTAAAATTTCATCAAAATTGTGATCATTTGCAGTAGAGGCCTAGGCTTACTCTTGTGCACAAATAATCTACATATATTAGAAAGTCGACTACGATCATTTTCCTAACCTACAAGCTTTTGACACTGGTAAGCGAGAATGTGTTGGCAAAAATCACTATCAGTGATAATCACGAACAGGGAAAATCTTGTAGGTTAGAGAGAAGATTCTTGAAGTTATAAAGTAAACTATTTTCTTAAAGTCCTTAAAAGAAAACTTATTACGTTCCCACACCACAAATTAGTAAACAAAATTTAATTATTTTTAGGCCCCAAAGTAGGTTATTCCACTTTCATTTATGCAAACAATGAACTATTAATTGCGAAAAAGTAACCACAGAAACTGATAATCAAGCAAAACCTCATCCCCCAATGTACACATATGTTTATCCAATCTATTATGAATTTCGCTATAAATTCCTATTTATGTAGATATAATAGACTTGCAATATTTCAAGACCGCTACAGTGTGCTTATTATTATATACATTTTAATTCTATTATCAGTCAATCAGGTCGTGTGAAAGCCTTAACAACCCCTATTGTTTGGGATTGCGATCCATATCACTCATTGCCCTGTTACTGCAAGCAAACTTGACACTTCAGTACCGAAATAGAATCATCATTCGCGAGTAATATCAGTTATCGCCGAGTGGACTGTCGATCAACACACTATCTGTGAAGTATAATTCATTTTAAATTAAGAAGCAATTAACAAAATGGATCTGTGGGAGAACAATGTGGAAATTCAAAGATTTCGGAACTATCTTCAGATACCTACCGTGCATCCGGATATAGATTACGGTTAGTTTTGTGTTTTGAAAGTGACTTAAAATAATTAGCAATAATTGACATAAAAGCTATAGGTATCTAAAATTGAAGAAAGTCAAACTATTCACAAAGTAAAATTTCTCAGATTTTTAAAAGAACGAAATTATCAAGAAAGCGATTCAAAAGTATATGAAAGCAATATTTACCAAATAAATGGATTTTGTTTTTCATTCAAAACTAATAGTGTAGATAATAACGATCATGTGTTAAGTTTGCATTTCCAAAAATATGTTTGATAAGAAAAGACAAACAAATGGTTCTAAACAAATCGTTCTGAATACTTTGTTCTTCTTCTTTGTTTAGACGAGATTATGATCCAGAGTGTCACAAAACTCCACACTTTACTACATTCCTATGATTTCAAATTTGATAATTAAAGAAGAGGCCCAAATCATTAATTAAGTTGGCACGTTATTTAATAAAGTTTAATTTTGAATTTCTGTTATATCGTTACCCAGAGCATTCAGTTGTGTTTGTATAACACTTTCAATTCAACTTTCAATTTCAACATTATGGACACAAACCACAAAAAGCTTTTGAACGCTTTTCTCTTCATCGCCATCAGAGTTGCCATTGAACGAAAAGAAAACTGTACGCCTGGTTGATACTTCACAGCATAATTTCTCATAATTCTACTAAGGTATTATATTGTAATTGTAGGTGGCGTAAGTGAGTGTTTAATGCTAGAGATGAACTTTAGCTGTGGTGTTTGGTCAGGGGTGTCGATAACATCAAGTTTAATCGATATAATCGACAGTTCGCAGCACATATTTTGATTCAATCAACTATCCTCGATTGTTTCGTCAGATATGGCAGCACACAATGTTAAACATGAGGTTTGAAACAATAAATATCAGTCGACACAAATTAGTTATCGCCTGCGGGAATTTTATTCGGAAAAAAATTGAAACCTTAAAACTAGGGCAAAATACGTCCATTTCTTGCTTTGGAGGAATAAAATTTCATCCCTAAATTCATTTTCTAAGAAGCTCAAAAAAAAATTGGGCAAGTGCGAGGAGGGCCTCGTGCAATAGTGTTCCGGACATTTTATATTGTCATTAAACAGAGGGCAATATTATGTGGATATGAACGATGTAATGCCTAGTACGTAGGTATGTCCTAATAATACTATGCTGAGATTCCAGTCCATTTTAACTTGCACTTTCGATATAAAACATGTATTGAATTCGTGCAAGAATTGGAACTCGAGATATTAAACAATTCTCAAATTACGTTGATAGAAAAGCTCGTTATAGTGTGTCTGCCGATTCTGTTTGTCTGTCTATATGACGAGTGAATCAATTTATTTCAAACTTCATGTTAGGGAGCTATTGCATGGCCACTAAAGGGGACATTGAAATTTTTGTTGTAGCGCTACTCTTAGATTACCTTCACGTAGTGCCATTTTCACAAACACGGAGTTTTCTCCAAAATGGTTTCTACGATTTTGATAAAATTTCATATTTTAGTTAGTTTAGACGTACCAAGCATTTGGATAAAAATGCATGTAACGGTACTTTGCATGTTAAATGGTTTAAGCAAAGAAAAACACTGGCAATACTTGACATGCGAAGGAATACAGCATTTAGAGTTTTAAAAATTTAAGAAAAAAATATTAAAAAAAAAAAACCCAAAATTAAAAAAAATTATAGTTATTTAAACTTATTTAGTTTTCAATAGCAGCATAGAGCTAACATATACGATCCATTCGTGAAAATGACCTAGTTTTTGAAAAATCGAAATCGAATGAGGTAGCAGCAAGAGACGAGAATATAGGGAAGTCCATGCGCTTTTCTAAAATCTGTAACTCGGGAACTACTTGGCGGATTTGGATGAAACTTGAAATTTGAGGAAATCGTAGTATCAAAATGACCTACTGTAAAAATTATTTGGATAACATGAAAACTGGGGGAGATACAGTGGGGTAACTAGATACCCCATTTTTTAATTTTTCTCAGGAAATATAGAAGATACAGAAATGTTCGTACTTATTTCACAATCTACACAAAATTCTACGTATCTCAAATTTTTTTCATATTTTTAGCATTTATGGTCTGGCCGCTAGGGGGGGGGGGGGGGGAACAACATTTTGCAAATGTTTGGCGAGCTTTTTTGTTCAACAAATTTTGCCAGAAAAAAATATTTCTTACATATATGGAGCCCTTGCAAAATTTTCTTTAATTGGATATGCCACATGATGGGGAACAAAATAATTTTTTTTTTGCCCTTCATACAAGGTGCCCAAAAAAGGGCTCCCAAAAAGGAATTCATTGCCGCCATCTTGTGCAGGCTTCCACATAATGTATACAAAGCGAAAGTTTCAGCTCTCTATGTCTAACGGTTCAAAAGTTACAGGGCTGTGACAGACTGACGGACAGACAGACAGACGGACAGACGGACAGACAGACACCGTATCAAACCCATAAGTGTTCCGTCTTTCCTTTTAAGGTCCGGAACACTAAAAAACTTAGAAATTTTTGTCTGTCATTAGTACCGACATTACATTCGTCACTCCCACTGGCTAGCAGACTTCAATGTTGCACAAAGCTGTAACAACATTTAAACTGGTGTGCTTCTTAGTTCCTTGGAAAGCTTAATCCTGCGAAGAAAAATAGTGTCCATGTTATTCTCTTCTTTTTGAACACTTACTGAATTTATCATAATTCTTGTAGATTTTCTTCTATCTCTAAGTCCAACTCAAATAACGTTTTTTTTTTATTCAGACTTGGAAAATGATTCACGAATTTTAGGCTTAAAAATACCCATTTGACACATCAAATTATAGTTCACAATGACATTTTGAAGAACTAATCACAATTAAACTCGTCCGTGAATTGACCGTCCTTCATCAATCCTCGATTATATTAAGTTACATGCTGGCGCCCATGATATACTCTACATTCATAAATGCTTATAAACCCTAGGACGGAGTTTTGCCTCCGAATCTCTTTCTCAATTTTTATAAATGACATAAATGACTGGTATGCTACAACTCACCCAATCCATTCCTGCGATGATGAAAGTGCCATAAAGTTTTCATATTCGTTTCCCAACTCAAGTCTCTGCTCTTCTACTCATTAAATTCCGATGATGACAGCGTAATCAAATGAGGATTAACGAATGGAGTGGAGTGTGATGAATCTAAAATGCAATGCTGAAAGCATTTATCCGCCTAAAGCAGGAATACATCACCCATATCGGATCTGGCACCTTAGACTTTCTAGACAGAGTTAAAAAACGTGCGATAAAACTCACATTCACGCTCGACTCTGGACACTTAAAAACATTCGCCAGATAGTAAGGCAATCAGCGCACGTAAATAATATGATACTTCCCTGAGTTTCCATAAGTTTTACTTACGTTACTTAGTGAAGTCCTTTGGCCTCTCGGGAGACCTAGGGCTTCAACAATGCCTGTGCTGTGTCCTAGGACGCATATTTCCCAAGAGGTCTTTTTGGAATTTGGACCCTTAGGTGTATTACAGGCAACTTGGGTCCTCCAGCTGAGCACATCTAATAGCCTTATGTTTACCAAGCTAACCAGTCGCCATTGGGATTGTCTAGGTCGCTAGATCCCTCTCCATCGTTTTCACCAAACTCCGTATCAAAAACTCATTTTGCTTATCTTTAATGGCTCCTTCTTGTACCATAAGTCATTAGGTCGCATTTAAGCCGATCCAATATACTCATCCAAATATTGCTTTCTTTTGCCATTCCAGAACCATGCGTCAACTTTCTCACAGAACAGGCTAAAGAGTTAGACCTTCCCTTTAAAGTCTATCGTATTTCATCGATAAAGCATCCAGTTATTATTATGACATGGATCGGGACGCAACCAACTTTACCATCAATACTGCTAAACTCTCACATGGATGTCGTGCCAGTATACGAAGACCGATGGTCACACCCACCTTTCGCTGCCGAAATAGATAGTGAGGGTAAAATATACGCCCGCGGTGCACAAGATATGAAATGCGTCGGAATGCAATATTTAGGTGCAATAAAAGCACTTAAAGCCGCTAATGTTCACTGCCAGAGGACAATCCATGTGTCGTTCGTGCCAGGCAAGTCTTCCCAACTAAGTCAGTGTCCTAAATTTTAACCACCCATTTCTAGATGAAGAAAACTCGGGTGAGCATGGAATGCAATCTTTCGTCAAATCTCCAGAATTCCGTCAACTCAATGTGGGTTTTAGCTTCGACGAGGGTAAAGCATCTCCCGATAGAACCTACTTTGTATTTTATGCTGAACGTTGCATTTGGCGTGAGTATTTGCCATTATGTCAGACCTAAGCCAAGAAATATCTTGGTTTTAATAGAAATTATATTTAAAATACGTGGAACTTCTGGACATGGATCGCTTCTACACGAACTGACTGTGGGCGAAAAATTCCGATACATTTTGGACAAAATGATGGACACGCGAGCTGAGGAGGTCGAACGATTGAAGGCAAATCCGAAGCTCTCAATCGGAGATGTGACGACAATAAATCTTACAATGGTCAGTGGAGGCGTTCAAGTCAATGTTGTGCCATCCGATATGGAAGCTGCTTTCGACATTCGACTAAGCAACGATGAAAACCAAACGGAGTTCCTAAATCGGGTAAATGTGAATGGTATTTCGGTACCGGTATCCAAAGAGATGATTTATAAATTTTGTCATTTAGTTGAAGCAATGGTGTGAAGAAGCTGGAGGGGATATAGAAATGGAATTCATACAGAAAACAGCGTATGTAGAGCCGACAAAGATAGATTCCAGTAATCCCTACTGGATGGCTTTTAAAAGTGCAATCGATGAATTGTAAGTCAGTGAATTTCATGCATAAAAACGTGTGTCAATTTTTGTTCTTTTAGGGAATTGGATACAGTAGAGCAAGTGTTTCCTGGTGGTACCGATGGAAATTACCTTCGAGAGGTTTTTTATTTAATTTTCTAATATGTAGAACTTTGACTGTTACACTGTACTTAGATTGGAATACCTACGATTGGATTTTCTCCTATGAACAACACCCCAACCCTCATGCATGATCACGATGAATACCTTAAGGCTGATGTCTATTTACGGGGGATTGATATATACAAGAAGGTTATTGAGAAAGTTGGTAATGCTTGAAGAAATATTATAAAATAAAGTTGTACTTACAGCTTGGAGGTTTATTTTGTTATGAAGCCACCAATTCTTCTAACCAAAGAGACATCCATTTAGGACATTTTGGGAAATTTGATGATACTTTTGAAACTTCTTATTCCCTTTTATTTATTTGCCAAAGATGTCGCGGTCTAGTCGTCAAATTGTTACCATCGTGATGCTCTAATTTTGTCTCTTATGGAGCTGGTAGAGGGGTACCAATACACAGAAGAAATTGGAAAATGAACTCCTCAGATTGGTATACTATTGCAACATGATAACTTTAACTGCAAAGATGGGAGTACTTTGGGACTCATTGAGTTTTTGTTGGTCGAAATTTCTGGGAATTGGCAAATCCAAATTTTTGAGATCCAACGAAATTACATGGTGATTCCCTGTTTTTATTGTGGTTACCATATTCAATTTGGTTGCAGTTCGGTTGGTCTTGTATTGAACCAACCTGTACCCCTTGCACCAAGGCGTCCAGTTCTCCGAAAAATCCCATGTAGCAGAAGCGACGAGTTTGGAGGTTTGGGCAGTCACATATCATGTGTTTGACTGTTTCCATG
Source organism: Chalcosyrphus nemorum (assembly GCA_949716465.1). Taxonomy (NCBI): domain Eukaryota; kingdom Metazoa; phylum Arthropoda; class Insecta; order Diptera; family Syrphidae; genus Chalcosyrphus; species Chalcosyrphus nemorum. The sequence goes on along the minus strand of OX454332.1, from coordinate 29,458,839 downwards.
GTCACCTGATGCCTAGTCTGGCAGCCATTGCCCCTATCGGGCATTGTCCAGTTAGTTTACCTACCATAATACTGATTTATTTTTTGTCCAAGGACAAGAGACTTTTGGTCCTTTTATCGTCCAACTTTGGTCATAAGCTGCGAAATATGATGCAGTCGCCTCTGGTTGTTGATCTTATCCGCTGCTTTCTGATCTGTTATCCTTTTTAGAACACCAAAGGGGATGATTACTTGTCTTCATTTAATGCTGACCCATTTTCTGCAAGTTCGTCCGCTGTTTCATTCCCTTCTATATTATTATGTCCGGGAACCCAGCAGAGAGTGACTTCATGGGTGTTACGTATTCTATGTATCGTTAGTCGGTATGTGTAGAATTTTTTTGATCTGATAAGCACACCATCCAGTGCTTGACTGTCCACCAAGATCGTAACCCTAGATAGGTTTAGTTCCTTTGCGTTTATAGTCTGTGCTGCTTTTGCTTTTTTTAGTCATTTGGGAGTTTGTATGAATCACAGAGATTCACAAACTCCAGCGCAGGTACCAATGATCATTTTTGACTAGTCTGTATAGAATATTAAGCCCTGTGCACTTTTTTACCATTCAGCCCCTTTTATTACTTCACACTTTACTTCCCTTTTCTATTAAGACTATTCCGTCCACATTATCCGTCAAAGTTCATACATCCGATGTTATAGACCCATAAAGCTGTCAGCTTAAATGGCGGGGCAACCGATCAACGGATTCTGTGGGTTGGGGCCTTAAGTGTACAAGTGGTAGACCATAAGCAGCACATAGAGGACCAAGGCCTAGATTCTCATAGCTGTACTTGTTGGGCGTGGTATACATCTCTGCACATATACCAACAGTTTCTTTGAGAAGCTTTCTAATGACAGTAAGTACTATTCGATGTTTGTCAGACGGTCGCAAGAGGTGGAGCCCTGAAAAATTTGGATGTAAATTTTCTTGAAATATCTCTAAGGACTCTTGGAAGGTTATAGGCTATGTCGTATATTGCCAAGTCTACTTTTTAAGGGCGTCAACCTCCAATTACTCAGGTAATTTTTCATCAATAAAATTGTTTTCTTTGATGTTTCTTCCCTCGCTCTGATATTAAATATTTGTATGCCTGACGATCTTTTAGAGGGCAACGCAGGGGGAGTAGGTACGGGTCAGCGACTCCATTGATAAAAGTAAAAATCTTAATTTTTATTTTATTCTTTTTATTAATATTATTATTTAATTTTTTGAATTTTTCAATTGTTATTGGTTAAATTATTACAAATCCCAGTAAGAATCTTTCACTATATATTAAAATTGGGCTTATTACTCAAGTTGTTTATCTTTTACCTTATAAATAAAATATAAATACATAAAATTATAAATCAACGCATAATAACATAAAATTTTCTTTCTTTCTTATTTTTTTAATATTAAAAAAAAATAAAACAAAACAAATTAATATTAAAAAATAAAATAATAATAATCATCACACTATTTACATAATTACATTAAATTATTTAGTTGATTGAATGCTTCGTCGTAAAGTTGTGTCATACAAACGAAAGTTATTCTTGCGTTTTTCGCCTCTCTATCTCGGTAGCTTTATTTTATTACATATCTATAACTTCTCGTTCGTTCATTCTTAAAAACAAATTTGGCTCAGTCAAACGCTAACACAATGAACAGAATGTATCTCTGTTCCAATTGATTTTTTCTTTTCACTTTTTAGCTAATAATAGGTTGAATGCATTACACATTATATCTTGTATCTCATCGAACCGAAATTCCATTTATGGTTATGACATTTCCCGCCGTGGGTTCGGGTTCGTAGACCTCTTCGTTTGTTCGCATCTCGTAGGGTGCGTCGTAGAATTGTTCATTTGGTATTTGATCGTAAATATTTTCTAAAAAAATTCAACAAAATATTCCATAAAAAAGAGTTATGATTTGTGAGATATTTAAGACTACCTGTAGATCGTACAGTGCCATTTCCATTGGCTCTGCCTCCGTGGAACGTATTGAACGTGGCCGGTGGCGATGTATCTAGCGGTATACGATTATTTGCTTCCAATGTGGAGTAAGACATCACAGCAGCATTACGATCTTCTTTCGATTCAGCCGCCTGGACATTTTCTGTATTTTTTACGGGCCTAGCCTTGTTCCTATGCAGGAATATGAGGCCGATGATTATGAGAAGAACGATGATGACGGTCGCTCCAATAGCAATTCCAGTACCCAGACCAGAACTTTCCTGAACATCAGCTGTGGCAATTTCGCAACGTGGCTCATCACCACTCCATCTGGCGTCCTCCATACACTTGCGGAGATACTGGCCGATCCGAGTGTAGTTGAGTATACAGTGGTACTCTGCCGAACCTCCGTATATTGTCGATTCATTGAAGATAATGATGCGTCCATTTTCGATTGGCAATGGTCGACCACAATCAACCGCTGAAAGGATCAAATTTAAATCAAACCGAAACTGCTTTGATTGGTAACTTTGAACTTACGTTTACAAATCGGTGACTTTCCGCTCCACTTGCCGTTCTTAAGACAGACGCGAGTATCATTTCCAATTAAGTTTCTTCCCTTTGGGCACTTAAAGTGTGCAACTGATCCTACTGCTCTGTTTCCCGATTCAAGGATTAGGTTCTCACTTACATCCGGTTCACTGCAAGTGATTTCAACGCAACTCGGTGCCTCATGACTCCATGTTCCATCTTCAGCACACAAACGTCTCGATACACCGTCCAATTTGAAGTTGGCATCACATTCGTAGAGCACTGCGGCTCCGTAGTACGTCACGTTGGTGGCTAGGGTTACCTTGCCATGGGTGATATTCAGTGGTTGGCCACATTCGACATCTGAGAAGGGACAATCTTAAATTTTTTATTCTCTACAATTTGAGATCTACACTTACAAACACACTCTGGAACTTGACCACTCCATTGACCATTATCTTCGCAAGTGACCAAAGCTTCACCAATGATCTTGTAACCGCGCTCGCATCGATATTTGGCCAATGCACCAATCCTGGAAATATAAGACACTCTCAGACTGATTTTCTTTTATAAAAGGACTGCAATATTACCTGTAGGTCTGTGCACTGTTCGAAGTCGACTCAGCTGTTCGAATGAGAGTTCGACCATACATTCGGTCATTTCCGGTCACTGAGAGGAGACTGTGGGGTGCCAAGACTGGTTCAGGGCATCGAATTTCTATAAAAGGAAGGAAGTTGATTAACCAATTCACTTGGATTCCATGTCTAGCGATTGCATACCTTCACATTTTGGCGAAGAATCACTCCATACTCCAGACTCTAAGCAAGTACGTTTGGGAACACCAGTGAGCTTATGTGAGTGTGTACAACTGAAGACCACTTCCGATCCAACATAAGTGGTATTCTTGACATACTTATGGGTACCATAAGGCAGTGGTGTAATTGACCCACAATCGATATCTGAAATCAAAGGAACCATTAACGTCGAGCCCTACGTAGATCTAATCAACTTACATTCACAATAAGGAGCCTCCATATTCCACTCTCCATTGTCCATACATTCCAAAATAGGATTACCCCTCAGCACGTGTCCAGGATCACAGTGATACTGAATAGTCGAATGTACATTGTAGTCATAGCCAACCACATAGGAGCCCGATGGGACGTGTGGTGTATCACAGGTAACCAAATCGCAGACTGGGGCATTGCCAGACCACTTTCCCTCCTTTGTGCAGTGCAGTTCCGAAGGTCCCACAAGCCAATAGTCATCATCACACTCATACTTAACCATGGATCCAACAGTCGTTGAAGAATTGACTAGATGAGCAGTACCGCGATCTGGTCTTGCAGGAGCTCCACAGTCCACAAATCGACATGATGGCGGTTTGCTGGACCATTCGCCACCAAGACCACATGAAATTATCTACAAGAAGGTTGTCATGATTTCAACTAGAATTGCAAGTCTCTAATAAAACTTACAGGCTCTCCAACTAAAACATAGCCAGATTCACACTGATATGTCGCCGTTGATCCAGCTCGCTTGTCAGTTACAGTGACCAAACCTCCAGCAATTTGTGGTGGTTCTGGACACCAATCTACCAGACACTCAGGCTTCTGTCCTGTCCAACCGTTCATGCCACAAGTTCGGTTCTCATTGCCAATGAGAGTGTAATTCTCGTGACAGCTGTAAGTCGCCTGTACACCGAAATAGGTTCGGTCTTCGGAGAACAGTATCGCACCGTGTTCAAGTTCTTCCAATGAACCACAATCGACATCTATTTTAAATACAGGAGTTTAGTCTAAAGGAAGAAAAGGGTTTGCTATGGCTTACATTTGCAAGTAGGAGCCTTGCCACTCCAAGTGCCATCATTGACGCATGTTCGCATTGCCTCACCAACGAGTGCATGCCCCTTTGGGCAGTTGTACTGGATTTCGTTGCCCACAGTGAAGTTCTTTCCCACCACAGTTGTGTTTTGCAAAGAGTCCGGCGAGCCACATGATAAGGGCGCTGTAAAAAGGTTTATTTATACTAACTTACAGAAGGCTATGTAGCAAGGACTTACCATGTTGACAGATGAAATGCAGGTAATCCAGATTACAACCGACATCGTTCCACAACCAATTCCTTCCTCCGTCCAGTACGACACAGTTTTGTTCACCATTGTAGTTGTTCGGTTGATCTTTACCCCATGCAGGCTTGAGCACAATTTCACCTGGAAGTTTTTGAAAGTGTAAAAGATTGAAAATCAGTTGCTAAGGTCCAGAAACAAGGATAATAAATCTGCCATTCTCAGAAGCTGTTGAACGGAAATTTTGGGTTGAAGTTAAACTTTTGAATTCAAAAAACAAATTAAATGGCTAACGCAACGTAAATTGCATTGGCGTACGGTGTTTAGTGACCTGGGGGAGGGGGGGTTAAGTCTATTCGTCGGTGGACGGTTGCACAGTATCTGTTGGGCTATTTCTGTGTCTTCAAGACACACGTGTCCGATTAGAGACGGCTCATTTTCTTGAGATGATAGTTAAGTGAGCAATGAGCAATTCGGAAGTCAGTGATTTTCTTGACTTTGTATTTGCTCACGTAGAGGATGTCTTTTCTTCTCTTTTTCTCGTTAATGTATTGTTTGGCATGTTTTAAGCCAGTTTGAGAGTTCCAGTAGGATAGCATAGTTTGTAAACCACAAAATGTTTCAGGGCTGTCTGGCAAGTTCGTCTGCAGCTTCATTGACAGGGATGCTCCTGTGTCCAGGGACCCACATTAGTGTGATTGTATTGTGTGCAGCAAGCTGCAATAGAGGTTAGAGACAGCACCAGACTAGCTTTGATTCAAAGTTAAAGGAGCCTTCAGAACTGCCTGGCTATCTGAAAGTATGTTGATATGTGATATACCTACGGAGGTTTCTTCTAATACATTCTCTGATACAGAGCTCGATAGGGAGGACCTCTGCCTGAAAGATTGTGGTTGCTTGTCCTAAAGTAATAGATATTTTGGAGTATAGACCAGAGATTCCAGCTCCAAACTCACTCGACATCTTCTCATCCGTCAGTATAACAATCTAACGAGGAGGATATTTGGGTGATTTTATGATTATCCCAGAAGCTCTGGATTAGGATTGCAACCTTGAAGGGGTGATGGAGATGGATTCTCTTGAGCATGAAGTCTAAGAAGCTTAGGAGTTTGTCCACAACAATGGACCAGAACTAGGGCGACAGAAAACCTTCTTGAGGAGAACCTTTGCTTGTTATAAGTTGAAAGTTGAAAGTTAAAGATTGTTCACATGACAGCAGGAGCAGCTTGATAGCGTTCAAACATCATTCCGGTGTAAGAGGGACCTTCGAAATAAAACGTGTCTAAAATCTAGACTCTAAATCTACTTATGTGTATGCATAAATAGATATAGATACGAGTATCTTTTAAATACAGATTATACAATTAGGCACTCAATTTGGATCCGTGAAACCGGTGACTGTGTGAATTGCAACTAAAAACAATTGTTCTCACTTTTCAGTTCATTAATTAAGTTTTTTTAATTATTTTTTTTATTTAAAGACTTAAAGGTACACTGTCTACATATAAACATGTGTAAAGAATAAAATTAGAGTTATGGTGGGAAATAAAAATGTGTCTATGACCTAAGTATACATAATCTGCTGTGAAAAACAAAAAAACAATCCAAACAATAACACTCATGTGAATAGTCTGAATGATAGATGATTGCCTTAAGTTGACTTGAAACAAGGGAATATGTTATAAGTAAGATCACAATGGATATTGTTGTCATATGATACCCGTCTGCAAATAGATTTATGTGGGAAAGAAAAGTTGCACCCTTTTCAGAAAGAAGGGAATCCCTTCGATTAAGAAGCGATCTGCTGATAGAACCTATCACTGGTGTTACTTAGATTGATCTTCGTCATCTTTGGTTCGAAGAATCTCTAATGTAAACTCCCTAGATCGACCGCTTAAGTGAAGCTGGCAGCAAGCAAATGACTTCCAGTTTTCCTGGAAATTTAAGTGGCTTTTAAAAGACAGTACCTACCTACGCTGACAATATATCCTTATACGCAATGTTTTATGATTTTTCACAACCAGCAACAAAAAACAAAGTATCTACGGAAAGTGGCAACACTGAAGCTACTACGACTGTGACACTTCCCATTTAAATGCTTTTAGCGCCATCTCTTGCAACATTCTAACCCACAGTGACAGTTGGTACCTACTTTAAATTGTTTGCAGATGCGAGATGGCCTAAGCTTTTCTGACTAAATTTACTTGGTGATCAATGTATGGGAGATTTATAAAAGTTGAATCCGTTTTACATTTCAGCATAGATCTCAGCTCTCTGATAACAGAGTTAAGTGCCAACCAACCCAAGTTGAATACGGATTCTGACAGTTCTTTTCGCTAAGTTTCGTCGAGTTTTCGTTCACTTTTGTAGAGCGCACTGAGGGTGGCTAGGATACATCGAGTAAAACGATATGACCTACGTGGACGGTTCCCTATTGCAATTATGCGTTCGCTCGGAGTTTGACAGCGCTTTGCTCCGTTATGACATTAGCTACCGCACGCTTAATGCTATTACATATGTAAGTTAGTTTAACTTAGGCTCTGAGCAATTTACAGATAACAAGTTGATCTCTCTGTAAGTATCACGCCTTAAGGACTCAGGCTTGATGGAGGAAAAATAGCCAGAAGAGGGGCTAAAATAAGGCAGGTCACTAAGGAAACTTGTTGCACCACAAGGAAAATATGGCCGTCCTTTGACAGAGTATGGACTTATAGAGAGACTTATGTTTATATATGAAAGGATAAACAATCTCTTTGCCTGCACGCCAGATTAAAGAAAAACTTTGCATGGAACGAGGGAGTACTAGAAGACACCATCCACTTGCTTTACCACTAGCCTGGACTCCAACATTCCGGAAACAAATTCATCGGTAACTTCTTCCTTAAACAGAAAGACCTCTCCAGCCTACCTTTGGATATGATGCTAGACATAGACAAATTAATATAGATGGCCGTCTTCGGTCGATTTAACCGTTGGCTCCCACAAGAGCAAACTACCACCGATTATGAATGTATTTTGACGTTTTCGGCAAAATCAAATCGGAGCCCACGCACACATTCTTAATTGGCGGTAGTTTTTATGGCGCAGCCATTTTGTTGCATCGTTCTGTAAATGTTGTTGTTGTTAATTTAATGACAGTCTGCTGAAAATGTGGTGTGCAAAAGGAAAGAAAGGAAGGCAGCAATCCACAGCGCAGCTCCAACAGGCGTTTCTATTGTTGGTAGAACTCTAATGCATGTATGTATTTAGGTGCAACGTAATAGCAGGTGTAACAAATTACCATCGATCGCTCCTAATCAATTAAATAACATAAAAGGCCACTCGTTTGAACCAACTATTCTCATTTGTTCATAGATTTTACTGATTACTACTGTACACGCTTTCTTGCATGACTCACGTTAATGTAGCTTCAACTTAAATCATTTGCCTCCGGCTATGTGTATCTATAATTAAGCACAAAGAAATTGTTATAAATTTTGACCTTAACTACAACCGCAATAGCATTCACCTAATATAATACCACTGGCAGCAAACACAATAAGCAACATTCGAAATGCTCAAAAACGAAATCAAGTTTCATTCAAAACATCGATCCAAATTGACCACCAAGCTTAGCTCGAGGTAGACAACCACAAAAACAACTTGTCTTGACCTTAAACTTTACCAAAAAAAAAACGAAATATTTTTTTTTTAGCACAGACGTAGGTGTTTGTGACGAAAGTGAATTGGTCTCTCTGTTAATTGTAACTTGTCCAAAGTTAATGGTCAATAAATTATGATTTACGACCTATTTCGCACCTAGACATAGAGATGTATGGTTGCTACTTACCATTCACCCATTTCCAGGTACGCGATGTTATGCCCGGTTCCTTTTGTGCTCCAATCCAAACGAGTTGGGTCTTAAGCTCCGACTTGCGTCGTTCCAATTCTGTGAGAATATAGTCACTAGCGGGGCCCCGAAAGTCATGAACAAGATCACCACCTGTTCAACAAAAAAAAAAAAAAAAAACATTGAAATTTGTTGCCAAGAAGTCAGTGATTTGCATTTATACCAGTTGATTGGCACATTTGTCTAGCCTTTTCGAAACTCTCGCCACGTGTAACATGGAACTCGTAACAAGTCTTGGCAAACGTTGAAAGGACAGTATCGACGCTGAGATTAGGACTCACACATCGTTCGACAGAGAATTCCTCATTGGTAAAGACTTCGACTTCGCAAAGACTTAGGCTTCCTTCAACGCCCACCAGTTGGATGGCGACATATTGTCCAACAAGAGGTCGTGCACAGGTAAAGGTTTTCGTTATACCTTCGTCTAGAGTTCCAGGATACCACGCACAGAGTGGATTTCTCTGAAGATCTGCGCTGCTGTTTCCAACTCTGATTTCCAGATCCTGCAGTGGCTGATGACCACAACAACCACGTGTTGTTATTCTGACTACCCGAACAGCTTGTGATGCTAGAAGGTCTACTCGCCACCATGGCGAGGGTTCTTTTTGTGTCTCCGAACATTCTTGGCCATCGGGATTCTGTAATTAAAATTTACTTTTGTTAGTTAGGTCAGCACATCACAGTTTCTAACACAAAGAATAGACATTCATGAGAGGTTAAAACCACGGAGGTACATTAGCCACAAGTTGCATTTTCAAGGCGAACTGCTTTGGCTAACAATAGAATTTGTATTTATATCTTTTCCATACCACTGATCATATGATGGGGAAAAAAGTATGGTCAGTAATTCAAAATGCTCAGTGGGTCAGGCAATGCAACAATCTGGCAAGAAAAGGTATCTACTCACTTGGCAGTGCATCATCAGTTAACGAACATTTTGTTATACATAGGTATGTACGAGTATCTATGTATCTGCCTTGAGAGGAAAGAGACAACTTGCAACATTTATGAGAATGGCAACTAAGGATGGGAAGGAGTTTCAAGATGAAAGTGAAAATAAAGAGGACGAGGAAGCAGCAACACACTCAAAAGGCCAAAGTGTGGACTCTGTTGAAAAATAAGCTGTCTACTGCTGAAAGTCCTAAACACGAAGAATTTACGCTTTATTCTGGAAGCGACTAATGAGACCATCAGTTCTTTAAGCACAGGCTGACTACTGCTGCAAGCATAGATGTCTTGACTCTTCCTCCTGTTCCATACCAAATACCCCAATGCTTCAAAGTTCTATTAGCATGCATGATTCGCAAGCCGATACCAAGAATACGCCTAAGTACTAAACACACTGTCGTCCCCTGACCTCATGAGGTCTATTAGACGCTCCGGGCTTTGTAGATTTGCTAAGCCAGTTGTAAAGCCTCTGCACTGGAACATAACATGCTCTGCTTCTAGGCGTTCTGTGCAAAAGGGCGAGCTATCGTGCCCAAATCTGTGGAATTATTTTCGATAGCCACAGTTCCCAGACAGGAACTGCGAACGGTGATAGTTACAGTCCCCTTGCGTTCTTTTTGTCCAAGTTTCAATGCGGGGAATCAGCTAGTGGGTCCATCTACTTTTGGTGGTGTTGTCCCACCTAGCTTGTCAGAGTCCTGCAGATGTTGCCCTTTCTTCCTCCTTTACCCTCATCGTTAGCCTGGTTCGCGATAAGCCAAGTGCATTTCATTAGCAAAGATGTCAGTAGGTACCATCCGAGCTATGACATAGGCTGCTTCGCCCGAAATTTTTCGGAAACCGCAAATTGTTCAGAGCCTGTAAGCAGACGAAAGTTTCTTCCTTATTTCCTTTCTTGAGAGTGGAGCCGCCCAAAAGGGGGTAGCATACAAAAGGATGGAGCTCACCACTTTGGATAGCAGGATTCTCCTTGCGTATCCAGGCCCTCCGATGTTTGGCAGAAGCGCTGCCTGCATCTATGATGCCTTTTTCTAGAACACTCGACATGTACTTTAAATTTGAGCCTGTTGTCGAGCATGGGTATTTTAATCCTGCAGTCTTGTAGTCTGGACATTCAACAGCCTCTCACCATCAGTCGAGAGCTATATTAATTCCGACAACTCTGAGTTTGGCTTAACAAAGAACTGAACTGTAGCAATAACCTAAGTCCCAATGAAAGTTAATAACTTTTCTTTCTGTTCTAAGGTCACTGCTAAATTCTGCTTTTCCAACTCGAGGTGAGATTCCATAACTGAGACACCACAATCACAGGACAACAATCTAAATTCAAAGAGCATGATATCTTACCTGATTTCCCAGATTACCATCGTTCGCATATGCCGCTGGTCCGGCCCTTGTGTATGAACTTTGATTTACTGGCTTTCGATATGCCACATTTGTGCCACAAAATGGCAGCTCCCTCTCCCAGCCCGATCGCGGATCGCATTTAATTATTCTCGGGCCAAACAGCTCGTAACCCGAATCACATTCATATGTTGCTTCCAGGACACCACTCTCTCCGGACACTGTCTGCACTTTCGCATTCAGCGGCACAGCTGGCGGTCCACAAACTGTAAGTAAAAGATAGACAAAAATAAAATAAATAGATCTCAACTGGTCTCAGTAAAATAATAAACGGTCAGCGAACCCAAACGATAGATTATTTATCCCATAACGCGCGCTAATCCCAAATGGACTACATGTTCGAACTCAACGACGCAGATGCGGATTCTGATTGAAAATATTTAATTAAGCTCCACATAATAATTGGTCAAACCTGAAAGGCAATTAAGGTCTTAAGTCATAGCATATGTTTGCCTCCAATAACTGTCACTAATGCGATTCTAATACAAAGTAGCCAAAGCCGCCTCGGAATTTTTGGTGACACTTTTTGTGTCCGGCCCTAGGGTGACTGAACTTTAAGGCTCTGTTACTTGTATATTTTTAAGTCTTTCTCTTTTAGTTATGATTTCGTAAAAAAAAACAAGTTTATTTGCAATAGTACGGACTATCTGTACATGACAAGAAAATGTTTACTTGAATCGTTAGAAAGTGCGGCGACGGCGACGACAACGACGACATAGGCATTGTTGGGCACTTGGTGTTGGCGCATAGATTGGGTTATTTATGATGCGTCGTCGTTTGATTTTAATGAGAAACTCGATCAACCGTTGATAATCGATTTTCTTACGAAAAAAAGTAGTTTTTTTCACTTGGATTTCGATCCACGTAAGATATAAACATTGCTTGAGTAATAGATTTAAGACAGAAGTGGTATAATACTGTGCTACTGACAGTGTTTGTCATGTAATGCTGATTGCTGGTATCTCTCAAAATGGAGAACAATCCGAGGAGTTGTGCATTTTAAGTAGTGGTCAGGTCATGTTTTTTTTTCAACTTATCTTTGCGCTTTCGCTTGGTCCGTTCGATTTGGATGGGATGAAGGTTACTATATCAATATAGTAGGTGTCTACGATAAGACAATGTTTGTGAGGATATAAGAGACAACGAATGTTCTTATGTCATTATGGAAAATAATCAAGAACTTTAGTAACTAGACCTGCTTTATGGTTTTATGTTAATGACTCATAAAAGCTATCGATTGATAAATGATAAATTTCGTTCAAAACTTCGCCAAGGAGGGAACAGAACAGACTTTAATCATACGTTAATAGTTGAACAGTACTGGATGCACTAGAAAGCGTTGGTTCACCAACAAGGAAGGAAAGAAAGGACTGAGCAAGCTGATGATTTGCCATGAAAAGGGTTGGCATTATAAAAGAAGTTCGCCAAAGGGGGCATTTGGACTCTAACGGGGGTATGGACACGATTTGAATTGTGAATTTTCGATGCAAAGAATGTATAAATGCTGGACAAAATTTATTACTAAAGTGTGTGGACATTCCAACCCATTAATCCACTTATGGACCTCTTCGCTGAATATGATTTTTTGACCGAAATTGGGGTTAATTTCTACCATTTTGAGAACCCAGTCAGCGAAGAAACGGCGTAATGAATGGTCATTAACTTTGAGCTCCCGGGTCAGTTGAATCTCCAATTTCTCACCAATTTGTGCTCTGCGAAAGGCTGAGTTCTTGTTCGAGGCGTGCAATTAAAAGCCTCGGATTCTCCTGCACACCTCTCACGGATAGCGTCGATATTTTCGGAATATCTTGCTATTCGTCGATTGTTGACAGAACCGGTCTATTTGAATTTATCCACCACGTTGCGAATAGTCCTCTTAGAAGGACGATTAATGGGCGAAGTGCGAGAGCGCATGAGACTTTTCAATTTGCCATATGGAGGCATACGGAGGAAAAGGTTGGGAAGCACTGCTCTAAAGCAAGATGTGAACATTTTTATTACCTTTGGCGGCAGTTGAAATAAAATTAAACTTAAATTCTAGTTCACTTAAATAAAAAAAAAATCTGAAATAAATGGTAATCCTTGAAAGAGGTAATACTTGGAACATTGGTTACTGGCCAATTAGACAACAAATTGTAGTTTACAATGAAAACTTTTAAGCCGGACCTAGAAACGTGACCAAACGTTAATACATAAATGTCAATATCGTAGAAAAAGTCTTACATTTGTCGGAAACAATGTTGCCATACCATATTCTCACAAGCCGCATTATAAAATCAATGCGGTCATTCTTGTCTGACAGTTTGTTAAAATTAAGTTAGAAAACAGTACAATAATCTGTCATTCTAGCATAAAGCAATATCGTTTCATCCATGGTCATATTGGCAAGCTGGGTTTCTCACTTTCCTCATCCTATAAAGGTAGATAGGCATTAAAGCAGCCATGCCCTGTAAGAAGTTGGGTGAGGAAACATTTTACTTCTCCGCTCTTTCGCCCAGTCCAATCTGCAGTGAATCTTATTAGCCTTACGATCCATCTTCCACTCGTTTCTGACCTCCGGCTGTTTTTTTTTTTTTTTTTTATTGTAACAGATGACAGACACAAAGACGTCAAATGGAAGAAGAGAGTGGCAGCATCACCCCTGAAAATATAGTTGGGAAGATGTGCTTGATTGAAGTTACTTGGGAGCGCGTTTGCGGCAATGCAGAAAGTGTCTGAGAGAGAAAAATAAGGAGCAAGACCTTGCACAAGGCCTGGTTTAACATGAAGGACGCGAGAAGACCCTCAAAAATAGCATGAAATTGATGAAAGTCATATCCGGCAAGATTGATAAAACTCGCAAATCGAGTAACCAGAAATGAAAAAGGCGGTCACCAGAGGGGAAGGAAAACAACAGCACTCAAGTGTCAAGTAAAAAAATCGGTTTTTTAGTGAGTGGGATGGAAGAATTGTTGAAAGTCTCACACTACTTGAAGCAGAGCGGAACTGTTTCCATTTAAAAGTTCTCCCCAGTTGATTACTAAGTTTTCGTAGTATTCATGAATAAATTTCAACGCGAGATAACAATGAATTCTGACATTACGATGATAGAGAAACTCAAAAAAGTTGTCAAGATTTAGTACTAAATTTTTGACTAAAATTGCCTAGCCAACTTCTCGAAAACGGTTCTAAAGATTTCGCTAAAATTTCATATTTGAGGTGGCTAGGTATTTGGAAGCAGTTCAGTGTACTTGTAAGCTTTATATTGATATTAGATTCACATTAGTTTCATGCTAAAGCAATATTGCAAAATAAGAGTGCCATGTACCCCAATATATTCATAACGCACGCGAGGGAAAGCAGAACCTTATGGCTTATGGTTTCAAAGAAATCTTATATGTACCTCCCATTCAGTGTTAGTCTAATAAAATGAATGAATTATATGAATTGAATGATAACGAGTGTACTTTATACACAAAGTAACAATTATGAGAAAAAAACGCTTGTTTTCCATTTAATTGAATATTAAATATAAAACTAGTTGGCACTGAAGTCGTTCACAGGAAAAAGTAAAAGCATTGCTTAATTATTATTTATCAAGTTTCTAGTTAAAGATAATTTTTTTTTTTAAAACGCAGCTAATAACAGCACTAGACTTTCCCTATTTGGTAAAATTCGCAGGCACTATCTCACGCTAGCCGTCAGTTGAATGGATATTTAATTACGCCTAGTGTGCACTTGTTAATTATGAGCGATTTATGCAGAAAAGGAAAAAAAAAGAAGTTTTGTCAAACGAGGGCCGAGCAAAACTGCAATAGTTAGCAACTATACTATCTTAATCTAAAGTTGCGTATTCACACACTAAACACGATTATGATTATTATACAACACCAGTATCAGTATCTGTATCTATATCTGAATCTGCGTTTCCCTGTGAGTGAGCATCTCGGCGCAAATATTAACGTAAATGCAGACTCGTTTTCCACACCGTTGCCTCGCGTCGTTTACTTAATTTGATTACAACGCCCGACGCTGACTCTACTTACGTCTCTAATTAACGTAAATGACACCCGAGACAACTCAATTGTATGGCGCTGGGATTTCAAGATCTTTGAGTGAAAAAATCTGCCAAAATAATAACAAACCTTTCATAATTGAAGTAAAGTCGTTGTTGGCCACAGAAATTGCAATAGATACAAAGATACTTGTTTTTTTTTTTCTGCCACAGCTCCGTTTCAGCTCAGTGCAGATGGGAAGCTTTTGTTGGTTGAACTTCCACGACTTATGCAAGAAGAAGAGGAAATAGTGCTTCTCATATCAATGAGGGGGCTGTGGCAATATAGAGCCCATCATCCATGCCATCAAGCACACACATACATCGAAATGTATCTATGGCTATTATTTATGCTGTAATTGTGTTACAGATGATATATTCGGCTTTTATGCACAACTGAGTCTTTGTGGCGCAGCAAATTAATTACTGTAATTAATTTGGTAACAACTAGTATTTGGTCACAAAGGTTCGTTCTCCTATTCTTCTTCCATCGAGTTCGATTGTTTGCAGATGCAGAGCCGCATATTGATTACCTTGTATCTGCGGCGTGACTACTTCCTCAGTTTCACTTTTTTTTTGTGCGCGCTCTCCACAATTGTGTGTTAAATTTCTTCTTGTTCCGTATATATCTTGTGTTGGAGTAGCAACAAGTGATTGTAAGAAATTTACTGCTCCGACTGGTATCCAATGATAGGTTTTGGCTTGGGGCAATTGAAAGTGAAAAGTCTATTGGAAGAGTTATTGCCGACGCGCAGCCACAGAGACACAGCCACACGCAATGAAAAAAAGCTATTTCCAGTTCTGATTTAATTACTAGTGAATGGATGCGAGAGTTCTACGGTGTAACTGTTTAAACTGGTTTGCGGGGTTGAAAGATTAATGAGAGAAGTCTATAATCTGTTTTGCAGTTGAGGAGGTTTTTTCTATAATATCTGAGTAGCCATTAGCAGATATTAGCACAGTAGCCGGTCAAAACAAAGTGTGAAAAAGATTTGAATTATGACTTCATCGGCAGATAGATACTAAGCCTGATATCTGATCTTGAGATGGTCTCACAGATCGACTACCTAGTTGGATTACGTAACACGTACTCGCATCTACATGACCGACTTCTCGTTCTGTCTTTATTAGCTTATACGTCAGAAAACTCTATTATATGCTTCGTTTAGCAGCGGAATACTGACGATCGCCTTGAATTACTATTTTAATTGCGTCCATTATGGGGCGTGAACTACTAACCAATCTATCTATAAAAGTTTAAAGTGAGGCACTGTCACTGAGCTGAGTAGAACATGTCATCATCATACAGGTAAATATCTGTCGGTTCATCGCCTGCACTACTATTATAGTATACGACGAAAGAAATGGTCGAACTCCCATCACAGTTCCAGTTATGATGAGAGCTACTGCTTCACTTCTTAAAGAGTTTCGAATTTTCTGGATATCTTGGAGAAGGGAATGACCAAATGAAGATCGGCAAGGCTGCATCCCAATATTATTTGTATTGGTGACTAGCTTTGTTGACGGAAAACGGGGGAATTTGGTGGACTATTACACGTGAACTAATACATCTCGACTAAGCTGATTTTATACACATATTTTCTCACAGGATAATAGACGTGCGCTAAGGATAAGAGTGACAGAAGTCATCAGCTCACAAGCACTCGACAAACACTTGAAGGAGTTAAATACTTAGCTAACCATCCCAAGCAATGGAGCCCGTAAAGGCAGGATGCCAGGATACATGAGAAGTAGGTACATGGAGTAGAATAGTGAAGGATAAAGAATGGCAAACGGGAAGAGTTCGAAGATGAGCTTGAAACTGAATACAATAACGCGTAGGCATTGTTCAGGCCCCTTTTTTGCGTGGAAATCTTTCAAAGACGAAACTGAGCCCATACTTAGTGACAGTGTGGGATTTCCATCCACTTAACCCACCTCCCCTTCTACTCCTGATCCTCGCGGCACTGCCGTTAAGCATTTCATCTCGAGGGGGAACTTCAGCCTTAAAAGTATATTCGGCTCGTTCGTATTGGCAGCTATCTGCGCTGCGTTTCGTTGTCTTCCTTCATGATAATAGCCACGGTTTCAATGATTGAAGCAATCAAGTTTCTTGCGTTCTCAGCATCAGCCCTAATAATGTTCTCTGGGGTTAAGTTCACACCCAGTTCGCCAACAGGTTACGGCCTTCACGGTATCGCGGAGAGGTTAAACATTATGTGCTCCGCGCTTTCCACTTCTTCTGTGCACCATGGGCAATAAGGGTTGTCTTCATGCCCAAATCTGTGGAGGTATGCTGCGGAACATCCATGATCAGCAAGCATTTGCGTCAGCTAGAAGTTCAGCTCTCCATGTTTCCTATTAATCCAGAATCAATATTGAGAATGAATCTTTGCTTCCATAATCTTTGCGTGGTAATTCATTGTTCAGCAGGCTCTATGACCAATAAAGCCATACATGTGTTAGATGCTGCACTGCTAGCTATTCAAGTATTGCAACACTTAAATACATTCGTATCAAGACAGGAAGAAAACATTAAGTCTAGCAACATAATCATATTTAAACTAATGTCTTCTTGCATTCATAATCCTCTATTTGAAATTTAAATGAGTGTCAAGTGTCAAGCAAAAATGTCATTTATATTTTAAAGTGCCTCCTTTTTAAAGTATTTTCCGGTACAAGTGACTTTTCATTTAAGAAACAAGCTGTTAGTTGCACAACTAGCAAAAGATTAAACGTGATTATTTGTATGAGTAATTAACTCGTGTGTTATTTACTATCAGTGAACATAGTACAGAAAAAAATGAGCACAATATTTAAAATAATGCTCAAATAATTGACTTGGTTAACATAAGACAATCCCTTACTTAACCCTTGTAATCGATTGTGTTTGTTTTATTTATTAGCGTTTTCGCAGACACTTACAAATTAAATAAAATTGAATTCAATAAAAAAATAAGAAAGTTTTTAAAATAAATAACTAAAGCAAACCAGTTGTTGTTTAGATTGCCCAGAGATAATGGAGATCTAGTGTTTGTCAAAGGTGGGGAGGGAGCATGTGATACATACATATGCGTCCGACAATGAAAAACAATTTTTGTTTTAAACCTAGATAAATAAGAGAGTCACTTGTTTCCTTAGTGACGACTACTTTTTATTTAGATCAAATATCAAGCCTTTAGTTTGTACATGTTCAGTCAAACACCTGTCAATACGTTTTCCTCCGGTTGTTATAGAAAATATTTTATGTAATCGAATTAATAGTATTCACCAAGTTGGTCTAACATGTTCGATAAATAATTACAACAAGTTATTACTTGGCGTAACTCTTTAATGCCACGATTTAAATAAAAATTAACTAACGTTAGCTTACCTAACCAGGGGCATGATTCATGTCGATGTGGTCTTACTGCAGATCGGATACCGTACCAATTTAAAGAGTGTTTCCATTTGTGAAGAAAATATAAGAAATAAGACCAGTTTTATGTATTATTTCCCGTAATCTGGCAAAACAGCTAATAAATTGCTTGCACTGGTTTAGAAACGATCTTGTTCCATACATGTGGATGAGAATACACTTAGACTATAAATAGTTCCTTTATGCTTTCCTTATGTAAGTAACCAGAGTAGGCTTCCGGAAGGAAGCTACCTCTGTAAAGGTTAGAAGTATGTCAGAGATGCCTAGCCTCGTTCGTTATTTGTATTTTAAAAGTCCGATGAGCCGGGTATAGGTCAGTGTTGGCCAAAGTATCCAAGTGGGGTTACATACATACACATGTAGCACTAATTTGCCTCGATATTGATTGAATATCGACAATAGACAAACTAATATAGACAGTCGTCTTAACATGCGCCTGGCCGCATATTTACTTAAGTGGGAGGAGCCTTAATTTTCTAAATGAATAAATGTGAACGAACGTGTGAACAGACGTTACTATAAAAACAATCGTGGGGTTCCTTTCTTTCCTTTTACACACCACATTTGTTTCAGACTGCCGTTCAATTAACAACAACAAAATGTACAGAGAGACTCTACAAAATGGCTGCGCCCATAAAAACTACTGCCGATTGAGAATGTGTGCGTGAGCACCGATATGATTTTGCCGTAAAGTCGGTGGTAGTTTGGCACTTGGGGGGAATCAAACGTCTATATTAGTTTGTCTATGCTCGTCGTCCCCTGGATGTCAGTGACACTAACGCTATTAATACCAGCGGCTCCTTGTCTAGGCAGTACATTCGCGCCTCTGAATTCCCTAGTAAACAGTGACATAGCGGAGGTTAAGACAAGTAGTCTTTCATTAATTGGATTACATGAAAGCGATTTGATAGGTACCCGACTATCGATATACATGAATGTACCACCATATCTCATATTGATAGTGCATCATCAGCGTCAGTCAGCCATCAGCCTTAACGAATGGACCTGTAACTTCGGCTTAACCGTGGTTGCAGCAATCTCGAAGGTTAAAGGAGAGGTGGGCTTCAGGTCTTCCGAGAAGACTCCAGTAACTTTGTTTTTGACTTGTCCCTACATCGCGTTGCAACTCTGCTTTGTTCAACATTACAATATAAAGCACTCTTCCATTATTTGAACCTTTCGATCATAGCCAATTGTTTTCTGCGGTTTTCAGATGATTTGGAAAGACAGTGTTTGCAACGATTACGCTCAGACATACAAACATCTAATAATCAAATTGGGTTCCTTCTCAAAGATGAGCTACCACATCATGAGAATCAGTTTTACTACCAACATATAGCCAGTGCATGCTACTTGGTTGCAGGTCCATGTTGACCCTAATTGGAAATGAAGTTTCGGCTTTTAAGTGAAGTAGACTTCGTCAACTTTACGGAGAAGCCAGAGTTCAGTTCAGACCTCATGATTTTGGATTTGAGGTAATAAAACTTTTTTTTTTCCAGCTAAGAACGTCTTCAAACCGATGGATGGCGCAAGCCTCAGATAAGCCGGATTACAGGAGATGGCAACCTCCCAGTAGAGGACGACCTCGTGGTAGGTAGCGCAAACAAGTGGAAGGGGACCTCAACGAACTTGGCGGGAGTTGGCTGATAACCGGTCTGGCTGGAGATATTTGTTGGTTGAGGCTCAGGTTAACCCCGGCCTGTACCGCCACCTAAGTAAGTGAATAAGGAAATATAATCGGTTACTCTATTGTGACAGGCCGACGGACGGAAAGACATACGCCATCTTTATCAGATGTAACCAATAATGGATGTCAACATTTGACGTGTATGAAGATTGGACCAAAATTATCTCCTTATCTGCCACTCTTTCCGCCTAAAATACACTACAATCACTAACTTTATTCAAATTTCGATTCATTCATGGAAAAATATATGCGTAAATATATCCACAAAATTTGTCCACAACACCCACTCTCTCTTACTTTGTAATAACTAGCCTTCAGCTTGCCAAGTTAACAATTTTAAGCAAATAAATACACGCAGGAGTATTTATTACTTGAAAATCCCCCGAAAACATTATGTGTACGTAACCTCATCCAAAGACAAAATAAAAAATTAAATCAATTTCATATGTCAAAATGTCATTAATGGCCAACTCTGCATGCATTGAATACTGAAAGCACTCTAAACGACCCATTGTAACTGTCGAGTGAACTTGTATCCAATCCATTTGTTTTTATTGTTATTATCTAACAAATTATTCCCCATACGGTCATGGAGCCATCATATCATATAGCTTTTGTGTTTACAAATCGATCCGATTGTCGAATTAATAAATTATGCGCCCGCCGCCGAGACCGTACTCAAGATGAATGAACTCGAATGCGGTTACCTAACGACAACACACTTCACCTGTTGTACTAGAGTAATGCATGTAATGCCGCGGCATCAAAGGTGTTAACAGCTGACGAACTTTTAATAAAGTTCACAGACTCGCTATTTGGGTGTGTCAAGTTGACTTTCTGTATCTGATATGAAATTCCCCCAAAAAGTTCTAAGGCAATATTCAATTTCAGAGAAAGTTTATTCTGAACAAAAAAGAAGTTGTATTGTATGTACATATGTTGGTTCAAAAAATAGTAGGTTAAAAATGTTGACTTTTCGAAGTGGCACAAACAAGTTTGCCGAGTGAATTGGCTTAGTCATGAATCGGAATTGAGAATGATCTGTTGTGGTAGATACTCTTACAGTGCTTTGGACAAAAGGAATGTTTGCTCTTATGGTGAGTGAGTCTTTATGATGTCAATTTGTATGTTTGATTGCTTTGCGAATTACATGGAGAAAATCGGACACGGCTTAGAACCTAACACGATAGTGTATCAAAGCCTCTGGCAATACAGAAATGCGTAGTTTCTCAAGAGTGACACAGTGAATATGAGAAGTGGACTTAAAAAAAATTAATCGAATTGTTTGTGTTGTTTCTTGAAAGATAAATCAGTCCTTCAGTTCTGGAGCTCATTTTTAACACTGAGCTTCTCTTTAACTTTCGAGCATTAAGCTGTCATTCGTTGACAAATGTCAAGTATATACTTTGCGGGTTAATTATATCTACAGAAAATATAGGTATCCCATGGATTGCGTTTCCCAACCCTTCTGAGTGATTTTTGTGGCATAAAACTTAAGAGCTAGACCTGAATTTGTGAAAAATGTACTCGATATTTCATGAAAAGGATGAAACTTAATGCCGACAACGTCCTCTTTCCAAAAGACAATTTTGAGCTAAATAACTTTCATAAAGATTTGGATGCCTCTATTTGCTGCGAAATATTTTATTCTGCAAAACTGAAGCCTGGTCTGATCCTAATAATATTAAGAGGAGCGAAAGAGACGACAAGTAGAGGGACAAACGAATTACACAGTGACAGAAGAGGATTGTTAAACTTTTTTTTTATATTTTGAAATTATTAGAAATCTTTTCGTTAATTCGATCCGGTGTTCCGTCATTCAGTTGAAAGCTGTCATTTAAGTTGACGTATTGTCGAACAGCCCTATAGCAACCGTCACATAAATCAGCTGATTGTCAAGAGCGATGACAGCTTCTCTAAATTCTCTCTCTGTTTCAGCCAATAAAAATGCGTACTCTCAATTTTCTTATGCGTGAACCTCAATATGTGAATGTGTGAACTTAAATGTTTGAATGTGTATACTGTCATGTCATGCCACGAATTGATGGACGAAAAAAGGAGAAAATAAACTAAAATAAATTATGGGCCGCCTTCCATAAGATTGTGTGTATTCTATCGAGCTGTCAGTTAAGAACGACGGAAAAACGGATCGACGGATTGTATGGGTTGGGCACTTAAGGGTCTAATGTAGTTATTGAAAGGCAGTTTAGACAATAAGTGGTGAAATATTTTACTGTCAGCTTGACAAATAGATTGATGATCACATTTTGGATTATCATTCTCCAATTCAAATTAATCTCAGAAATGACAAGAATATTATCTTCAGCCTCTCACAAGTCATCATTCTTGTTTTCGCACGACATCGGTGAATCAGTGAAACATTCACGCCTTTAATGTTACTATATCAAATAAATTCGAAAAAGGCTGTTTAAAGTATGTTTGCTCTATGTAGTATCTGCGTATAAAATAATAATAATCAAATCTGTAATCAATTTTAATAGATGGGTGTAACGCTGCCGTCACGAAGAATATATTTGAAGTCTAGGGCAATACGGCTCGCTTACTACTGATACTCTTTGGGCTATAATGTGAATACTGTCAGTAAGGAGTGGAACTGATATTTGTTTTTCCTTGAAGTAATGCATTTCAATGAGGCTAGACAGTGATTACATAGGAACCATTTTGATCACAGCTGAAAGAGCTTCCTAAGCACTACTTTCAATAAATTAGTGTCCCCAAGTGCAGTCAATAGACTCTGCAGAAATAGAGTAAATACTTGAATAAGTACTGTGAAAGTACTTCCTCTAGGTTGTTCAAGAAGTATCAATTTTGTTAAATTAAAAACTGGGTAATATCCTGCGATCACAGTTGGCGAGTATTAAACTCTTTACGGACCTTTCTTATGTACTCAGCTTGCAATTGAATTATCACTCTAACGCAATGGCAACACATTTTGCTTGATCCTAAATCTCGACGCCAGACAAGCAGGTT
The DNA here is from genome assembly GCA_949716465.1 of Chalcosyrphus nemorum. Lineage (NCBI taxonomy): Eukaryota > Metazoa > Arthropoda > Insecta > Diptera > Syrphidae > Chalcosyrphus > Chalcosyrphus nemorum. The sequence goes on along the minus strand of OX454332.1, from coordinate 29,435,901 downwards.
TCCGCTCTGGATCCTCCTGTGTCGACGACATCAACACTCTGCGGATCATCACCAATCAGCAATATGTTGAATATCGATCGCCACTTCACCTGCTGTTCATCAATTTTGAAGAGGGGTTTAATAGTGTCAATCACGTCCAAATGTCACGTCTTGCACAGAGTAAGGCTGTTTGAGGAACTCGAAGTTCAAAGTGGGGTTCGGCAGGGCTGCATACTTTCACCTTTACCATTTCTATTGGTGGTTTGATTAGCGATATGCTGAATGCGGTCTTATCAACGGGAAATGGAGGAATTCGATGGTCTCTTACATCTGAACTCAAGCACCCGAACTACGCCGATGATGTATGCCTTCTGTCTCACAGAATAACTTTCACCAAATGACAGCAAATATGGAGAGGGAAGCAGACGTCGTTCCGTTCCAACGTTGAATCCGTGCTGCTCTATGGATGTGGTACCTGAAGAGTGACCATCACTATCACGAGGAAGCTGCAAACGTACGCTAAATCTTAAAGATATTCTGGCCAAACCGTATCTCTTACGAACAGCTTTATCAAAGAACGGGCCATGAACCTATAGGCACAACCATACGAAGACGTAAATGGTAGTGGATTGGTCACACTCTTGGAAAGGGTGACAGATCCATAGCTAATCAAGCGATGTAAATGAACCCGCTTACGCGGCCCAAAATAGTTGAGAGGAAAGCATGGCAACTGGGAAAGAGTTGGGAAAAGCTGAGGCGTATTGCACACAATGCCGCGTAAGCATTGTAGAGGCCCTAGGACCCACAACGAGATACATGGCATGAGTAAGTAAAAATGTTTAATATGTTGTGGCGCGCTTCAAGATAAATTACTAAATAAAAGAAACACCTTACTGAAGCAAACGTTATTTCTGCTGATCACTCAAAGATATGATCAAGATTCACGTCCTTGATTTTTAGGTAAATGCCGTAACTCTTTGAATAATTCGTGAATCAAAATCGCCCCCGTAATTCACAATCACTGATAGAAAGTTCCAATAAGGAAGCAACGAGAATACAATACAAATTAGTAATCCTCCTTAAAATGTATGTAAATTTATTCTGCTCATGTTTCCCGAATTTAGAATTAGACAACATTCTCTCTATCGTGTAACGAAGGGGTATTTGTTTAAAGTATTTAATTTTGTAAACAGCAGATATTCTCCACTGATTATACATGCCTTGGATATTTGTTCCATCAAATCTTACGCATTTTCTGTCCATTTTTTCTAATCGCCACATCCCACATAGGTACTTCAATTTGATTTTTCATCCGCTTAAGTGGTGTTAGATACTCATGTATCAATCGCATTATGGTGTGTCCATAAAACGAAGAAATGTGATACATATTTTTCTCTTTACTGTGATATGTGTGGACAAATACATGAGCACAAAGAAAATGCCTGAACCATGTCACGATCTATTACTATTACGAACGAACACACAGTGCGTCATAAACTTGCTCGCATTCGGTAGGTAGCTTAGCTAGGTAGGTAACTCACCGATCCACTGAACTTACGTCAACTTTCGTTTAGTAGATTAACATCAATTTGTTGAATGGCTCCAAGTGTTCATAGACTACTACAATGGTACATGTGTGCCAAGTGAAAACTGCCATGACTTGAATGACCCTCAATATGAGCCATTTATTCACGTAGATAGGTAGAGAAAAGAGTATCTTTGTATCTGTAGAGTTAATTGAATAAAACACAACACTTGTCTTTCCCACTGACAAGGAAACCCTTTTAAATTACCACACAATCACATGGAAACGCCCAAGCCTGACTTAAATTACCTAAATGCAAATTTTCTCCGTGCCTCGTGCAATTTCCGTGCTCTATACAAACACATTTGGTTCACAGAAACACCAGTGTTGTGGCTTGCTCTAGAGCTTGAAGGAATGCACCGCTACCACCCTCGTGCACGCCATCATATCAGACTGTCAGTTAGTATTTAAGCAAAAAAAAAAAAAAATATACCAACTCTTGAGCCACACCTTTGCATAACAATTCCTCTGGATTGGGTTATTTAATAGGAAAAGACCACGACGACGACTTGAATTAGGCTACGGATACAATTCGGCACTGGAAATGGAAACCCATGTGCAATCGAATAAAAATCGATTTAAATTCACCTGAAAGATACTTACACAATTTTGCTGGCTTATAAGCCGCAACTACGTAGGCTTTTGCAGTACTTATGTATAATGTATTGTTGATTGCTATAATAGTTTCCAAATTTGCCAAGGAACACGAAAAGATACAAATTGTTAACTGGGTAGGGGATAACTACCAACACACAAGTGTTGGCGGAAGCCTTAATTATTCGCAATAATATTGCGGTGGTAATATCCTATAAATATATTCCAAGCAACTATTGATTACCCATAGCGACACAGTATACGTGACAGGAATCGTAAGTCTAGCTTAGGTCTGTTCGAAGAAAAGTAGAGCAATGCTTGGAGAAGAATTCGTAAATAGCTTTTTTTTTTTATTATGGACGTACGGTTCTATTCTAGTTCGAGTAGCGGAACAGGTTTGATTTGCATCTTTTGCATAAGACCATTACGTTATTAATGCATAAGAGGACATACGCACATTATGGTATTTTTTGTTTAAATAGGTTATGTAGTAGATACCGTTTCTTATGGCTTTAAATGGATTGCCGATTGTATCTTCTACGTTGACATAGATACTAAATGTTCTTATAAAGACGAATCTCTTTTTTTCTACGAAGTAACAAGTCTGGTCTGCCAAAATTCGTGAGTCAGTGGACATCCGGGAATTTACGATGACGATTGTTGCTTTCTCTGGTGATATCTGAAAAAAATGATAGTTTGACGTCGACAGTCCATTCACTGAGTAATAAAGAATCAATCTTACTAATTGAAGTCCACGATTAGACTATGACTAGCTAATGCATTGGAAGGTGATGGTGTACCTATCGATTTTATTAATGTCAAAATATCTTTATAGCAGTCTGACTTCAGTGGTAAGTATGTTGGGCTACTCTGCTTGGGATCAAGGTTCAAATCACAGAAAAGATCAACGATGATGAGTCTGCAAACCACAATTAGCATTTAGGGGTGATGCTATATGAAAATATCAATCTTGAGTTTCTTGTTCAATTAATGTCGTTAGAGTTGTAAAGCCTATAAGTCTATAAACCAAAAGTCTAAACCTTTTTGTAAGGAGAAAAAGCAAGGAAAACTTTATGTTATCATTCTACAGAGATGGGTAGTAAACTACTGTAAAGAATATGGGAAACCAATTTAAATGTTTGAAACAAACTTAAAGAGGATTCTATAAGTAAGGCCTTAACACAAGCAGTGTTCAAATAAATTTCTTAAAAGAAACGAAATATCTTGGGAAAACTCTAGACCATAAGCAGAACTGCAAGTCACACATAGAATGAACTACTGAGAAGGCGACCGAAACCTTCTGGGCGGGCTCTAGGCTTTTCGGCAAACAATGGGGGTTAAAACCAAAAATAATCACCGGACTTACCTCATAATCATCACTCTGATAATCAACTATGCATAGCTAGTATGGGATGAAAAGGCTAATGAAATGGTCACACGGCCTGCCCTCCAAAGAATACAACGCTTGTGTAGCAATAACTGCGTCAGAGATTCTGTTAGACCTTCCAGCCTCCACCTAACTATTATGAAGATAGTGCTCTAAAGCTTCAACTACTATGCAACAATTCTTCCCCTAACTTAAATCATTGAAAGAATTCCTCTGCTACCCAATCCAGCAGTGTGCCTCTCAGACTTCATGCCTAAGAGAATCTATCTCCATCACCCCTTTAAGGTGGCAATTCCAATCCGGAGCACCTGGGATAATCATCAAATCTATAAAATCATAAATCCCTTAAACATCCTACTCAGTGGATTGGTACCGTAATGGTTCAAGGATGTCAAAGGCGTCTGGAGCTGGAATCTCTGGTCCAAACTTCTAATTATCTATTGCTCTAGAACAAGCGACCACAATCTTTCAGACAGAGGTCCTAGCTATCGAGCTCTGTATCAGAGAATGTATTAAAAAAACCTCCGTAAATTAAATATTAACATATTTTTAGATAGTCAGGCAGCTCTCAAGGCTCTCAGAGGCTTTAACTTTGAGTCAAAGTTAGTCTAGATCTGTCTCCAACCTCTCACACTCTCACACAGGGGCATCTCTGGCAAGGGAGCTGCTGATGAGAGCTTGCTCAGGCTCCATTCATTCGTCCCTGAACCTTTTTGTGGCTTACAAACTAACCCATTAAGGATAGAGCTCAGCAAACAGTATTTAAAAAGGTTCAATGAACTTCAAGCATAAGCAAAATTTTGGCTAGGAAAAGAGGTTGCACTGCAAGCATTAACCGGCTTCAATCTCTTATTTAGTTGGAAAAATCCTTTAATGCCTTGTGGAAGCTTAAAGAGGGACTTACAGTTTTATGTCGTATTTAAAGGTAGATTAGGTTAGGTATTTGGGTTGGCGGGAAGAATTGACTCCTCGCCGGTCGGTTCAGGTTAGAGCTGACCCATTGTGATGCACATAATGTCTGTTAAAGAAAGAAAAAAACATGAAACCATTTCAATTTACCTTGTTTGCGGTTCATTATATTCAAACCAACCAGTGGATTTGATGAATTTCCATAAAGAGTCTATTGATGTACTGAAGAGTTGCTCTAAATCGTTAAAGAACTCCCCAGGATCTTATGTATTGTATGTTGGAGCTCGAGACAGTGGCATAAGAAGTGGGTAGTGTCCACAATAACTTCTTTATCCCCGCAGACTCTACAGAGCTCCTCTTCAGTCCTTAGAAGTTTTCTCATATGATACCGCAGACTGTTTTGCCCTGTGACGATACCCACAAGGGTGCAAATGAATTTCCTGTCTTGGTTCTTGATTTGTCAAGCGTGGGCTATAGTTTCCTTGTAACGATATAGGTCTCTTCGGATTTCCACCTGTGATCTGCCTCTCTCCTGCTGCAAGTATGAGAGGACAAGGCGGAATGTAGACGGATGGGTGATTTGGTTCTGTGGTCGATGTTGAGCCACCTCTTGCCAGTCCGTTAGCCTTCTCGTGTCTCTGTATTCCTTCGTGTCCAGGGACCCAGCTGAGTTCAATCTGGTACTGCGTACCAAGAGTCTTCGCGACAGCACTTCACAAGCTTTGATTTTATCTCAACGGCAGTAATTGCTTTAATAGCAGCCTGGCTGTCAACATACATACATAGAAGGTAATACCGTCAGGAGGTATTGTTTTTACCGCTGACTCATGGGCCGCTGTTGTCACTGCCAAGACCTCCGCCAGGAAGACACTGCTATTCTCAGTGGTTCGGAGAAAATGCCACTAACTAATAAAAATGCTAACTTTTAGGGCACCAGTGGCTGCCTGTAGTTTAATAAAGATGTCTAGTGGAAGGGTAGGAAAGTATTTACCTGTTGCCATTAGTACAATACATGTCATCCGCATATGCTCTGACTTTGAACGCAGCACATGGATTTTTTGATAAACTTTCTTGTGACCGTTGTACTCTTGAATGTATGTACATAAATATGTATGACAGACGCTCACATGAAAGTGTGTCTTCTGTTAGAGCAAGATTGTGCGTCCTTCCGAGAGAACTATTCGCAACGTAGTGGATACATTCAATTCGACTGCTTCAGTGATGAGTGAACTATCCGCCAATACTGAACGCTATCGGTCGATGATGACCAATTGCTTTTGGACCCAATGATTTAGACTTCTTGTAAAATTTCAAGTGTTATGACTGTCAGTAGGAGTTTGTTTGTAGTTTGCTGATTTTGTTAACTCATTCTTTTTTAATTTGCTAAAGAAACAGTGCTGAGTAGTAAACAAGGAGGCCAATTTTAGCTCTGACCTCTTGTGAGCGTGTAACAAACATTCAATTGCGTCGAAGAAATATGTCTCTGCATAATTTATTGTTCAAGAAATAAAATTTGACATTGTCGCGCACTTAACACAACTAATTGCAGAAAATTTAGTGATGTAAAACTCCATTCTATAAAATATTCATCTAACACCTCTCCACAGAATTTTATTTGCAATCCATAAAATAATTCACCGTACTAATGGACAATTTTATTGAGAAAATGCTCACAAAACATTCAAACAGACCCGCTATTTGCATGCATGCTGATTGCATGTTAAAAAATAAAAGGCTCACGTTACGGTATGCCCCATTCGTTTTGTTTTTATGAAACCTAGTGCTTTCGCCCTTTTTTGTCCAACTCATGGATTGCTACACACTTTACCTAAGACACCATCAACACCATAGACATCCACTTCTTTGGCGAGAATATGTGATTTGTTTTTTATTCACAAAAGAGGTAAAAGAAACACAGACAGCTTCCGTTGCATTGTTAACACTTTTCACAATAAATGACCATCCATAGTCACACCGTGACCATGCCAAGTAACCGGTTAATCCAGAGCACTAGTCACCAATCTTGGTGCTTGCTGCTGCCTACAATCGGTGCGATTAAGTTTCGCGCCAGCAGCGAAATACTGCTCCACAAACTAGTTGACCTTTTTGCCCACAACTTGGCAGCAAAAAAAAAAAGAAGCAAAGAAAAACAGTTGCAATGCAAAAAAGTATCTATGTACGTATGGAGGAAAAAAATTAACATTTTTTATAACGGTAATACCATGCACATAGAATGCCTTATCATGTGAAGATGTGACTAAAATTCGTTACTGACGACGCCTTTGAGACGTGTCCCAGGAATTCAATACACCAAGTGCATGACACCCTCCAAATTATGTCCAACCAGAAGTACATGCCTATCAGGAGGTGCATTGCATACTAATGACCATCATAGAATGCTTCTGACAGATGTATAGATAGTATTGTGTGCATGTTAACAGAAATTCTGAAATCTCTCAGGAGGGGTTTACAACAATGGTTAATTAGAGGCTTCCAATTTGGAGGTCATCCCAACGTCAGGTCAGCATTTGTCTCATGACCTTATTTCCTGAAAACACTAAGCCATGTCAAAAGGCGAATTGTGTGCGACATAGTTCCCGCACGTGATGTCACGCTGGCTCTTACAAAATATCCATTAGATACTTAGAGGAAAGTGTGTCACTCAACACCGACCAGCTAAAAGAAATTACAATTTGAAGAGTGGTTTCTTCTTTTGCGCTTAAAGCCGACTGTTTTATGGCCTATTCGCTGCGTTTTTATTTTTTTCGTGTTGCAACTGAAATTTGTTTCGTGTATCTACATAGTGTCAAACGATAGCAATATGAGATACAAAATTGTTTATGTGTGGTCGATCGAATCCACTTATCCGGTAAGTCGTGAATGTTTACTTGCTATGTGGGTGAATTGATTTCTGTTTTTTTTTTTACAAAACTTTGAAAGGAACTACTAAAACCAGTTCGGTGACTTATTAAGAAGTATTTCCTACTTAGCAAAGTTTTTATTATCATGGAACAAGTTGAACTATCCATTTCGGGTTACGAAGCTAAAAGTATATGTACCTAAGCTTAATTAATGGTTTTAAACAAAAAAATACACAGACACAAATACCTTGAACTGCTGATCAGGTTTTGCATCTACAGAAATGGCTTGTTAATAATTTAATAAAAGATTTAAATTCGGACACAATAGACGTCATGATGATTCCACTGGCTTGGTATTTTGAAATAATATTCATATCGAGATATCGATTACCTAATTAAGTAAAGTTTGAAGATGAGTCAAGGCATGTGCAAAAATAGGAGGTGTGCCCGTTGTTTGTGAATGCATAACGTGACAAGGACGAGTATTTTTTTTTATTCTTTTCTATAAATTAAATGTGAAAGCCTAGCTATTATCATCAAGGAAAAGTTATTCCACAAGGGCAGTCGATTAGTAAGGTTGTGACGTAGCTTTCAGCGTTTCAATGTTCAGAAGGTGGTCAATCTAAACAGACATATACTTCAGCTTCTCATCTAGATCGGACGCAATATCAAATGATAATATGCAAACTACATATCAACTGCTATAAAATTCAAACTCCTGTTCCATACGGAAATATCCTTGTAAGTTTTATATATATAGTTAAATTAGCCATTGCTAACCGGCCTTGACGATATCTAAACCAATGTGTCAAAATACACTTGAAAACAAATGAATGTGAAACCTCTTTGATAAACTGACAAGCCAATGAATCATCTGTCATAAATGATAGCTAAGTATATTAGTTATATTCGCCAGGGTCAATCTATATGACAATATGGAACTGTATCCAAAGGAGTCTTAAAATAATTCGCGAAGAGTGTAAAATGCGAGTTTTAAATCTAAGGGAGTTCCATAATTCACCCAAAATTTGATTTAGTGGTGCAGTGATTCCAACGAAAACAAAGATAAGAATGTGACAGCTGACATTTAGGGGTTAGTAAAAATAATGAAGGTTTGTCAGCTACAGTACGCGATTTCCGCACATAATATGGCCGTCATAAGGATTTAAAACCATCAACTGTGAAGAGAATAACTAAAAAAATTCAGTGAGACTGGATCAGTTAGTGATCTTATACACTTTGGGTGTCTTATCACAAGTCGTTCAACAGAAAACATCGAAGCAGTTCACGAGAGTATTGCTGACAGTCCAGGAACATCAATTTGGCACCGTGCTGTCAAGAATTGGACATTTCGAGAACTTCTCTACAGCGAATTCGCACGAAATACTTGAAACTTTATGCTTACAAAGTTCATTTGACTGAAAACTACAAAAAACTACTGAACAACAACAAGTGGATGCTAATTTTTCGAACAAAAACATCTTCAGTGCTGAACATTCTTTTTCGAAAATGCGGCTGGTCAGGCGGTAACAATATGGTGTTCGTAATCGTGAGATGATAACCCAGTTTTTAGTGTTTAAATGACAAGATATGGATGTCACCAACATGTGGTTTCAACAAGACGATGCCACATGCCATACATCCCGAGAAACAATTCAATTACTGGATGAGTGATTTCCTAATCGTGCAATCGGCTATTTTCGCGATCAGAATTGGCCATCCAGATCTTGTGGTTTAACGCCATTGGACTTTCTCTATTGGGGTTTTTTGAAGTCGAAGGTCTATGCAAATAAGCCCACAACCATCAGGAAAATTTGGAGGTGTATTAATGAAATTCAGCCACATTTATGCGAGACGGTCATAGAAAATTTCAATAAAAGAGTAGTGGGGGTTGGGAACATAATTTACACAGAAGAAAAAATCATGAAAAATGTACACCAGTCACAGAATTCCAAAAGAAATATATAGGAAAGCCACCCGAGGTCGACTGATCTGTCAGAGCCTAGTGTGCTAGTGGATAAGGCATGGGGATCGATTATCCTTAGATAGATACATATCGCTATTGCTATTGAGCTTTAAATGAGAGAAAAGTATAAATTACGAAGGACACTCTAAATAGATAGGGTGCAAAATTTGGCATGCCTCTGTATAATGGAGGCCTTAGAAACTTTCTTAACTACAGCCATCGAGCTACAATTGGCGTTAGCTCTTTTGCACCTTGTAGTTGAGATATATTCCAAAGCAAAAACTGTGGGATACAATTGTATACCAAGAGACTCAATATATTAGTTCAAGCATGATACTAACCGAGGAGAAAAAAAAACAACCACTCTTGACCATATCTAGAGACAATACGATCCAAAACCTCACATTTTAGAAGAATTAAGAATAAACTAAGCAACCACGTTCAAACTAGTCAGGAAGTGTTAAAGGACAAAAGCCGCAGCAACATTTCAAGCCGAAGTATATGCTTTAAGTAGTAGTGTCCAAATTAGTGTTGACAAAAACTACATAAACTGCAATTTAAGAATACATATTGAAAATGCAGGAACACAGCTCTTCTAAGCTAATATACCATTTCTCTACATTTGCTTACGAACGGAAGAGCAAATTTGAGTCATGGCCTTCAAAGAACAAATGTGAAAGATCAATCATATAGCTTAGGTTAGAACAGGAACACTAGCCACCAAAATAGGCCCGTCCCGATGCCTTAATGGCAGAAAGAAACTTGAACTTCTTCGTCCAAGCACACGATTGCCCTATACCCTTCAGATTCTTCACCCTACTTAATCTGGACTACTAAATAAGACTTGCCTGGATATAAAGATTTATCTCTTGAAGTACTTCCACACAGTAGGCGAGGCGTTTATATCCTCGTAATACCTACAAATATCCGATTATGATAATCCCAATCTAGTACAGAGAACACAAATGGTTTTAATCGATTTTCCTGATTTGCCCAGTATTTTTCGGATGAATGTCTTTTATTAGGTGCACAACTAGGTCTTAGCTGTTTATCAGTAAATAGGCTCCAGTAGTAAGTGCTGGTTAATTTTGACATATGCAAAACATCATGTGCCATTCTAAAACATATATGTAGTAAGCAAACCATTTTGGCATATTAGTGATCTTCTTTTGCGTCATATACTGTTAGTTGTGTGAAAATATCTGATTTCGTTCCAAACTTTCAAAAAGTGTTGATTTTGGTTGCGTCTTTGAAGCAGACAGTGATTTTGATATTGGCTACCCTCCGCATGAAGGCAGACCAAAATTCTTGGAAGCCGCTGAATTGCAAGCATTTCTCGATGAAACCATGGCTGGGGAACAATTGATGCTATTAAGCAGAGCACAGCGGAAAAACGGCCAGAATACGAGCAAGGGACCGAAAAAGTGATCCTCCAGAATGACAACGCTCTTCCTCACGTTGCCCAACCCGTTAAAACCTGCCGGGAAACTCTGACAAAGGAAGTCATACCCCACACGCAATATTCTCCAGATTTTGTGCCGTCCAATTATAACTTTTTCCAATCGATAGCACATGATCTGGCTGATCTGAAGTTTCGCTCCAATGAAGTCAGTCATCAAAAGATGGCTTGTTGCGTGGATAACCTCAAAAGGTGAACACTTTTACCGCAGCCGTATTCGGAGAACCGAACGTTTCCTTCAGGACAAACCCAATTATTCTACTAAGCTCTGACTTTAGATGGGGAAAGTACCGCTGCATGTAAGACGTATAAAAATATATACAGCACTTCAAACCAGACTTTATTATTTTTGCAATGCCATTCACCAGCAGAAAATATTCCCATAGGGGAACTACTCTACGAAAATTCTCATAAAACCTGCTTCTGGGCGTTTCTGAATATAATACATATACAAGATGATACAAAACAAGAAGTTAACACAAAACACATAAACATACATATGTACATATATCCAAATAGCTACACAAAGCAATCTAATTAGAACGATTTGAATGTGCAAATCAAACTTCTTCGTCGTTGGGAAACTTGTGTCTTCTCTTTGCCTACAAACCAGTATAGATACATCATACTTGCGTACCTTAAAAGTCAACGCAAATGCCCCACCATTGCCATGCCACTTTTCGACACACAATTTTAATAGAATCAAAAACTCGAGTCGGAGCAAAGTTTCCTTTCCCATGGAGAATATACTTTACTGGTATCGTACTCGATCTCTTTGGCCACGAAATGCAAACCAGTTTACATTTTGAAAGAAACCCACTTTAGTGTGCAGTTCTGTTAAATTAAGAAATTATTATATTTATGAAACCCCGATGTGATTTACCCGTATCCGAGCGGCGAAACTTAACCGACTTTTTACAATTAGCCAAGAGTCCAGCGACCGACAGCGCAACTTTGCTGCGTGTGCCAATTTCTAAAGACCATGTTCTTGAGAAATCTAACATGGATATTATTTTTTATTAAATTACCAACTCATGTGTGAGTTGAGGGGGAATCCGAAAAGTTTATTGACCGCCCCGTGATATATGTAACAAATAAAAATTACTTGTTAAATAAAAAAGTCAACACACGAAGGAAGAAGCCACCGGCCATTGTGCAAGAGTTGAGTTTACTTCCTGATTTTTTAATTGCAATCTCCTCGGCCATTGACACCACGATACAATGGGGTTAAGAAGAAGAAAAAAAAAAAAAAAACGCGTGTGTATTGGGAAAGTTTTGCCACAATAGTCCACCACCAGTGTACCACCCTCCGGAAGAATTTCCTCCCCCCCTTTCAACAATGTCTTCAATTGTTTGAGTAAATTGAAGGGAAACGGTTTTTTACAAAACACAGAAAAATTGGAAAGGTGGCGAATTGAGGAATAAAATTATCAGTTAGCGCTAAGTGAAATAAAAGTGGGAAGGCTGAACTGATCATGCTGATGATAATGGTGGGTACTTTTCCGTTTTCCCATCTCACGTCCGCTTTTCCGCACACAGATACTCGGGCTTGGTGGGAGCACAGTGATAATTATTTTTAAGTGAGTTCTTATGCCGATGCTAAGATGAAGACATTCGGGGACACAAGCTATCTTTACGATTTAATGGCAAGAATTTTAAGGCTACTTTACGCTTAACGATCGCATGAGTTTTGTTAATTTGTAAGAAAATAATTCAAATTGGTTTTTTTTTTCGGTTGGCTCTTTTTAGTCTCAACTATTCAGATACAATTGCTTCCTAACTAGAGTCCAGTTGGAGTTTTGCGTGCAGAGCTGATTTATGTTTCCGTCAAGTTGAGCTCATGCTAGTGTAACCTTCATGGTTGTGGGGTTTTTTACTTGCCGTCGGTTTACGTCATCGGTTCGGTTGGTGTGTGCAAGCAAACACTTCGATTAGAATGAGAGCATAAGCAGTTGTTATTGACTTTGATTAGAATTTCATAAGAGTTTGTTGTATAACAGTTTTGCATGATATCAATGTTTGAAATTTCCCTCATGTAGTACCCGAATGGGTGAACTTTTGAAGCCTAAAACTTGAATGTTCTACTTGGAGTAAATGCTAACAGAGGGGTCTTAATTCTTTCAAAATGAAAAGAGTATCAAGTATTTTACATTGACTTAAGCATGCTTGGTTTTGACGTTCATCGACTTACTGACAACTTAGGGGGAGAGCAACTAAGAGACCCTCTCGCGCTAGATGTGCAAAAAAGGATGCCTAGAGAAAATTCGGCAAATGATAAAGCTCGAACTGCATAAACTCAAGCCACTCAATACGGTGAGCTAGAGCCCATTATATCATGTGGAATTTTTAGAGAAGAACTGCATACATAAGCAACGGCAGAACCGTTTATAGATTCATCAAATGATAGATGCTTCTCAGACCTGCTCAAGGAATTGAACAAAAAATAAAGAAAGAAACACGAGTATTCAGTGGAAATACGCAGCCAAATCAGACTGAGAAGTTTGGAAAAAAATACCCTGCAAATCATCATATAGTAATGTATTGAGCTGGAGTTTGTTGTGAAGCCCTAGGAATAAACCTCTCCTTTAGAATAAACAACGACTGAAGCGTCCTTCAAGCCGAAGTCACAGCCATTACACAGCCTTCTAAAATTATACGCAAGAGCTATACCATTGGAGAGACGATATCTGTCTATATAGACAGCCAGACAGCCATTAGGGCTCTGGACTCTGCCATAATTAGGTCGAGGCTTGTGAAAACATGGAAATCACTTTTAAATGAGATATCCAGAGCCAATGCGATGACCCTGAGTTGGGTACCAGGGCATGTGGATATCGAGGGAAAAGATGTTGAGCTTGCTGAGAAAGGGTGGGCGCTGCACATATCGCGGGCCCTTCCTTTTGTAGCAGCTCCAATCAGTTTCTTGAGGAAAAAGTTAGAAGATGAAGCCATCGGTCGTGCAAACAGACGCTGAGTTCATCTGGATACATGCGTAAAGGCCAGAGCGCTATGGACGGCTTTAAGCAAGAAGTGATCATCAACAGTGTGAGCCATTGACCTTCACTAGGTGGGCTGCATAATGCCTATTGCAAAAGTTGAAGCGACGAAGAACAAGTGAAATCTATTCGTCATCTGTTGTGTAACTATCCTGCCTTATCCGTGGGAAGAAAGAGAACTCTTATCAGTCATTTCCTCTCGGATCTGGAGGGCTTAGGCAACGTTGAACTGATGGACCTCTTGAGATTCATATCACTATCTGGGTGGTTCTAACAGCGGACTTTCCTTACACCGTTCTCAGGGTTAAGTGATTGGGCACAATGGACCCGTATACTCTTGGTCCTAACCTAACTTATCCCACTCACCCCTTCATCAATCAATTGCATCAGACTATTATCGTGCCTTACCTATGGGAGATATTCCTGATTTTTTCAATTCAACCAATTCTCAGTGCATAACTACGTACGATTAGCCCTTAAAGATCCAGCTGGCGCAAGAACTTGTAACGGCAGTTCGCGGACTGGGCTCTTGAGAAGCTTGCATTCGACCCTTATTTTAAGCCAATTATCTCGTTTCATGACGTGGCTTACTTTATTCAATTGCACACACAAAAGTGAATTCATATTCAATCTATTGGCATGGACGGTATTTATTTTTTTCAAAAATGAACCCTGAGCTCGCGTTATATGTCAGCTTGACTTCAGAAAAAGTCCGTTTTCCGAAAAAGTGCCCGTTCTTTTTGAAGGACGTGGGACACGAGATTTCAACGATCTGGCTCAAAACTTAAAGCCAAAACTTTAAAATTATTGACAGGCAGACTGATGGACATGCACATGTGTGTGGTCGCAAGCCAAGCAAACGTTGCCCTGGTAACTCTGATTCAATGTGCTTATATTTAAATACGTACAAGAGGGATTGATAGCGAGTATATGACCTGTTTGCACTCAACAGTGTGGCAGTTAGCATAGGCCAACTAAATTAGACAGTCATCTTCGGGTCGTTTGACAGATTCGCGTTCAAAGCTTAAGCCGCCCGAGGTTCCCAATTATTGTCTTCTGGCGCTCAAGCAAAACCAAATGGGAGCTCACACTCACAAGCTTAGATCTAGCTGGCTTGACAGCACTGGGTGTGACCATTTCGTTGATGGTGTGACAGATCTATAGTTAAGCCTTGGACACACGGTAGCTCACAGGGATCGCCTGTTTTTAGAAATGAGCTGGCAGAGGAAGTGCTCTAAAAAAGGACTCAAACAAAACCTGTACTGAAAATTTATTTTAGACAGAGTATAGAATTGATACAAATCTTGTCATATAATATTAGTGTACAGATGTTGCAGGCCCATATAAAGAAGTACAGGGACTATAAAATGTTTTCCTTCTCAAGCTGTCAAAGCTTTGGAAATCTAATATTTAAAAGAATCTACGAAGAATCGCCATCAGAGAAAGGTGCTATGGTCTGTAATGTGGTATGTCCTCAAAATGCTGCGAATCTCAATATGTGCCGAATATGCTTTATGTATTACAGTGACAGACATGTTGCATATAACAAAGTATTGCAATACCACGGTATCAATACCAGCAATCTGTCATTGATAAACCCCAATGCATAACTTATATTTTGTGAATATGTAAATGTCTAAACGCCTCTCAGCTCTTCGTTACAGCACATTAAATAAATGCGACAACGTTATAGCCTAAGACTAAGTACTTTTAATAATTCTTAATTACTATGCCAAGTCACACGTTTATCATTGTGTAATTAAATTACACAAAACTCCTTTACTCACAACTGCATTGTGTGCGGCTTTAGTTTCGCATAAAACTTTTCAGAAAAATTCTATAACTAAAGTCCAAAGGCCGTCAGACACAATCAATCCTAATTTAGCTGTAAAAAGTTGCATACAAAGAAAGATACAACGAGTTGTGATTAAATTTTGATTTTTCATCAATTATCGATCTTTTGAAAGAGATTTATCGAAAAGAAACTTTCACTTCACTTCAACAAAAGACATCGCGAGTATCAACAGCTCATAATAAAAGAAACCACAAATCACAACAGCTCAGATGTAAAATAATGTAGAACAGATACATAAAATCTTAGACTACATTGCATGTATGATAATTGGCTCTTGTCCGTGACCGCCGAGTTCAGCCATGGACCATATGGCGTTTGTTAACCTCAAACGTGATATTAAAATTTATTTTGTTTCCATTTTGACCTCTAACCTTTGTGGATGATAAATTAAGAGTTTGTCTAAAATTTATTTAAAGATATTAGTCAACGCAACGATCAAGGTTCAACGTTCAAGATGATCACAAATGTTTTCCTGTTGAGATTGTTGTTTTGAGACTGGTCAGTGAAAACACCCATCCTAATCCAAACCTCAGTATAAATAGTGAAAGTCCCTAAAATCATCAAAGAATCTATTTTGTTTTTCTTTTAATTAAAATTCACTGACACTTTCATTCCGATGACATCGATGTTGGCTGGTATTTTGTTTCTCCTAGTTAGAATGAAACCGTGGACAGTATTTCTTTTTAATTTATTCAACCACTCACCTACATTCTTTGAGTTGGCATGGTCAAACTTTCCATTTCACGTAGCCGCTGGCTGGCTGGTACAACGAACAGAACGCCGGAATTAATTAAATCCGGTCTTGACTACCACAATGTGTCCTTTTGTGATTTAAATTCAAAATAACCCGCTGGTGCTGACTGCTGACACGGTGGGTTCTTTCGATTTCATTCGACCAGTTTTGGTTCTAGTGTGTGGAATAAGACTCGTTTTGTGTTTTTGTGTGTGTTTGCAAGTATTTATGGCTTTGGTCAGTTACAAAATTGGTCAGTGAGTGAGCATATAATTATTTAAAAAAAAAACAAGATACTGACCCTCTATTAATGTATTTAAATTTGTGATTTGTGTGATTTGTTTAACAAAGGACAGATAGATTAGAGATTTGTAGAAAAAAAAAAATATGCAAACATTTTTATTGAGAGTTAGAGACGATGATATTTGGTCACTCCGAACTGTATAAAGATGTATATACCAAAAGGATTTAGGATAAAACTTACACAACATACTTGAACCAAAAAGATACACTCAACTTGGAGATTATTCATTTCAGCTTGAACACACTCTCTTCAAAAGTTTAAGGCACTTTGCTGATTTCTTATGAAATCAAAAATCGCGTGAGTAAAAAAGTATACAAAGTACAAATGTAAATTGCATTGTATATATATTTGTTTTAGTTGCTAGGGTATAAGGCAATAGCCTTGGACTGTCATGAACTGACTTCTAAGACGTCCAAGAGAAAGTAGATATTGAGATATATAGACAGTCAAGAATTCATCGAATACATCATTTAATTAACTCGTTATTGGTCCAAATGCAATACATCCTCCAATACTCATTTTGCTGGTCCTCTTCCCAGTTTTAAGCTTCCATCTTATGCTTACTTTTCACGGCCTGTAGGTAGCCCTCTTTTGGTTGACGCAGAATCGACATACATATGCCATATTTCATTTCATTTTGTGCCGATAATATGTGCTGTCATCTCTATTCACTGTCGGGCTTCCGAGCATGGAGATATTTACGGCCACGGAATTGCCAATGAGCTAGCAAGAAGAGGCTTTTTTTTAAGGATAGCGAGGGATAAGGGAAGGCGATAAGAATATGAAGCACTTGGCCTATGTAGGTAAAATTTGTGTGCTATTCCCCAAGAGGATTGAATATAATTAATTCTGAGGTTCTGAGGTCTTACTGAAGTCTAGTTCATTTATGAAGCTAAAGACATTTTGAATCAGAGGAGACATCAGAGGGAGATGTGAAGCTATGGCAGGACATTCGTACAAAATGTGGTGGGCTGTTTCAGTGTCTTCAGTCATAATGATATGAGAGAGCAGTGTCCAGTTAGGAAGTCAGTGATTTCCTTGACTTTGTATTTGCTCATGGAGAGGATATCTTTTGTTCTTTTTTTAAGATGTTGATGGATTGTTTGGCATGTTTTAAGCCATTTTGAGAGTTCCAGTAGGAGAGCGATTCTTGGCGAAGAAAAGACTAATCAAAAGTCGACCACTCAACCCTTATACCCAACCCACACACATTTTTAAGTTTCATGCCAAATATCCGCAATGTAGCTCAAAAGAGAAAAAGCTCTCATATTTCATGCCGCATCTCGAGAGAACTGTGAGGCTTAAAAATTAACTGAGCAGCATTGTTGCAGCCAGCCGAATAGGCAAAGTAAAGGCAGCATATACGATGCAATCCACAATCCAGATTTTATACTCCAAGCCACGGCTGTTCCGTTCCAACATCGAATTGATAAAGGATTGAGTTTTAGTCAACGTTTTCGATGCAAATGGATTGAGCGATTGAATCGAACCAATTGTTTGACAGTTTTTCTCCATTATTTTTTACTTTTTAATTTTTCCGCACAATATCTGGACTATACAAGCAAAAAGCACTAAAAGACAAGAAATTCCTTTACGTTTATCCTTTTTTTCTCTCTAATAATCAAACTTAATCTTTCGATCTCCATTTACATGGAAAAACTCAACTCGATCGCAGAGAATTTTGTGATCGGATCTCCAGTTTCAATCCAATCTGCGTTCACACGGCAGTCAAGATGTCACATTATCCAAACAGCTGACAGGTTCAAAGCTATCCGCGTCCAAAGCTTAGAATGGCAGGATTCATGGCGAGCTAGAATTACATGGCGCAGAACAGTCGAGAAGAAAGCACAGCAACTAGGAAAAAGTTTAGGAGATTGGAGGCACATTGGCAGACTTCGGTGGCATGCATTATAGGGGCTCTTGGACCAAGGGTTTTTATACGGCTCATAGTTGGTGACATGTACCAAACAGTTTTGTACAGTCCCACCTGATGCGTGTTCAAAGCCACAAAATTAGCATACAACATACGCTCTTTTGTTTCTAAATTCTTGTGTTGAGTTGCTACTACAATATAATAAGTTGTTGCATGCGAATTTTTTTGAAACAGACGGAAGAAATTCTTTTGCTTATAAGCTCAAGCAAAGTTGTTCCGCACTGATCCTTTCGGCAGTCTGTTAATTGATTTCCCATACTACAATCTACATATGTAGGCTGTCCAAAAGAACTATTCAAAATTAGTTACAAAGTAGTCACAGAGTTTTTGCGTAAGATTTTCCAGCTACTATCTCAAATTTGTGCTATTCTAATGACTTTTTAATGTGAAGGCTGCCAATAAAATTAACTATAAGAAGATTTAAAGATTTGTTAAGTACATCAAAACTAATCCGATGTTTTTAGCACCGATGTCTTGATCATGACTCATGCTCTGTGAATCTTTTTTACATCCAATCGTAAACTCAAAACAATTTAAGAACTACGAACGAGCATTAGTTTGATACTTAGGAATTTTATGGTTTCCATGACATACACAGAAATTTACAGTCACTACTATTAGTGTCACTCTAAGAACTAAAAAAAGAATTTCCTTTATATCTATAGTTGAAGAAATAATCAAAGAAGATACATTCAACCTTAATTTAAATTTTCTAGCAATTACGAAATGCCGCCAAGAAATAATTAATTATCCATGTGCTATAAATAAATAATAATAAATACCTAATTCCATTAAGACCAATTATATTAT
This sequence comes from Chalcosyrphus nemorum, assembly GCA_949716465.1. Classification (NCBI taxonomy): domain Eukaryota; kingdom Metazoa; phylum Arthropoda; class Insecta; order Diptera; family Syrphidae; genus Chalcosyrphus; species Chalcosyrphus nemorum. Next base: position 29,416,530 of record OX454332.1, on the reverse strand, counting down.
CAATCAAAATTTTCTGATATAAACAAACAAAATTTAGTAAGAAATTCAAAATTAATTACCAGAACTTCCACAAAAGTCTCACACATACGAAAAGCTGTATAGATAAATAAACACCAACAACAAGCGACAGCAATAAAATCAAACGGGAATTACTTATTCTTTTGGAAAATAATAAAAAAATAATAAATAAACTGGTTCCCTTGTGACGCTGACCTTTTCGATTTGCTCAAGTAATTTGTGAAAAGTATTAAGTTCCTGTTAGCACCTCTTCTTCTTCCTCTTTTTGCGCAACGTTTTCTTCTTGATTATTTATTGTCGGCAAAAGTACAGAAACATCTTAACCCAAAAAGTATATAAGTAGCTATATAAAAACCCCCTAAATATAAGCTCAATAGACCGTAAATCCAATTCGCTCTACAAATTTAAGAAAAAGGTATTTCATAACAACAATACCTGGAGGGCAACTTCAACGCACTACTATAAAACACGTTAGATCATTCGAAAAAAAAAAAATCGAAAAAAAACCTTGGCGGTGTTTACTTACGAACACCGGTCGAGACCTCGTTACAAAATTAACTGCATCTCGGCCATTATGCTAACTTAAAGAATTACAACCAAAACTACGATCGGGTAATTAAGACGAAAAGAAAAAAGATACAATCAAGATGCTCACCTTGGCTGTTTACGTGTGTGGCTAGCGATAAAAACAAAAGTGTTATCATTTGTCCTCCTGTGAACACAAAGTGTTTCCTCCTTTTGGTATTGTTGTGCGAAAACTTCCAACTAATAATCGAAAGTATCTGCAAAATGCCATTCGGTATGTATCTCCAGATTTCTCCGTTTTGCATTTTGCAGTTTGTTGTATCCAATTTAGATAATGTTGCTGTTGCCTGGTCTGGCATCATTGTGTTTAATTGCAGCGCCGAAGGCAGTGTTGATCTACTGTAAAATGCTGTTGAACTATGAACGCGTATAAAGTTTTATTTTTTTCTTATTTTGCAATAATTTTACTTAAGCGGTTTGGTGCATTTTCACCGTCCCCACCGCGCAGTGGGAAAACTTGACTTTCAAAGCACAAAAAAAAACGAGACAGAGAGAGGGTAGTTAATTGACCACTGAATTGAATTTTACTTCTTTTAAAACATTTTTCACTTAATAAATTATTTATGTATGCAAACACTTAATCAAGAACCGAAACACCCACAAGATACATTTTATTTTTTATTGAAATTTTCGTATTGATTCGACACGAAATGACCACGGACAACAATAGTAAGTTCGCACACCAACTCTTTTGTTTTGTCATGCATGAAAGTGGTTTCTGTAAGATTATTGGCAACACTCGAGACTAAATAAATAATTTAATTATGCAAAGTATGGGTGAGAGCAAAAACAAATATAATCCTTTCTCTTTGCAAATGCAATTTGTAAATGCGGCTGACCTCGCTTCAGTTTCACAAGCGCCCGACCCGATAGATCGAAGAAAGCGAATGTGGTTGTTGTGTGTTGTAGTTTTACACGGTTACGGTTTTTTTCGCGACTGACAAAACGTAAAGGGGCGATTCGTCGACAGGGAAACACATCCTTTCGCGTTAGGAATGAATGACAACCAGGTGCGTAAATTGAATATTCCTTTAACGCGGTTTTGCAAAGGGGAACGGTTTTTTTTTTTGGAAAGAAACTCGCACGATCGCAACTGGATCTACATCACCAAGGTAAAGCCAGACGATGAATAATACGGCAAAGGCGAAACGTCAGCTCTAGATGAAAGTTAACTCGAAACTGGTTTGTTAGCTCAATTGAATGGCCGACTCGGTGTTGGCTGCGGCTGCTGCTGGCAACTTGAATGTTGTCTCTTTGGCTGTTGGTGTTGTGTTTGTGTGTCTGACCGCCTGTCAATTGTACGATGGTGTGCGAGTATGTTAGACTGGTTATTTTGTATTTTTCTGTGCAATATAGTTGGCGACTATCAGATGTCAACATTTATGGAGACTCTGAGTGTATGTACTTTGGAGACTTGATTGATATGAACGAATTATCTACCAGAATACTGTTAACTTGGATGAGCACACTAAGTGGTGGCTGAACTTTATTTTTTCTTCAATTCATTGAAGTTGGCTCAGATAAACTAAATCCCAAATTTTGTGGCTAGTTTCAGTGCAGGGGAAACAATGTGGAAACCATATGTCCACGAATCAGCCATTGTCTTCATATGAGCTGAACTGCTGATCAACCAGACCTTGTGGCATCGAACGGAGCAGGTAAAAATCGGGGAATATGGCACGTGGGGTAGGACTTCCATTTGAGCGCTTCCAGTAAGGCAGGAGCGCGGATTAAGTGTCAATGGCACCTGGGATGGTAAGGCCAGCTTTTTTTTTTGGGTTAGGAAAAACTTCACTGGAGCACTTAAACATCAACTTGTCCATTGTACTACCAGAAAGCATTCCATTACGCGCTCTTTTACTGTATAAGTTGTCTCGTCTTCTTAATGAATTCGAGTAGGCGCTTCAATGACGAAGAGCTTACATTGACAGCACTCACCACGTCTACACCTAGAATCTGTCGCCTGATATGAGAAAAGGCAGGACAATCACATAGTGTCGTCATCCTCTCCACAAGTGTCGCAGACAGATGTTTCGCTAAAGCCAATCAAATGCTTAGCTAAAGGAGCGCTGACAGACAGCAAGAATGCCACGGATTTCTCACTGACGTCTGAGAGCATCTGTTTAGTCAGCCTACATCCAGGAGAGTCATGCCACACACAATTGTGTTCTAAAAGAAACCCAATCACCTAAGAGCCCTGACCGTTGATGCAGGAAGGCCTAAGGCAGGTTCGGGTCTTGAGAAACTCTCCTCTGAGCTTTGTCTAGCAATCTGATTGAATTTCTCCTTTCCTGCGATACCAGTGTGACACCCAGATGAGTGTCAATAAATTTAATTTTGCGACGCAGTTCAAAGCTTTCTAAAACTGAGAAGTGAAAAGTTTCGAAGCCGTCAAGTAAATTTGCAAATAAATGTACCTCACTCGTGACTTGGATTCGTAGGTAACTACATCTTTGAAATTGATTACCTTCTGTTGCTATCTACTTCATGATTTACAAGAGCACAATAACAATGCATGACTGAAAGGACTATTAAATTAGTTTAATCAGTACATTTATACATACACTACTAAGTCGTAACATACAACATAAAAAAAAACCATCAAGCAAAAACGACTCCAATTCATCTTAAGCTGACCTCCTCCAACCAGCTCATCCGCATTCTTAAATTAAATTCCAATTAAACGGCTGAAGCAACCTTAATGGCCACATAAATGGGATGATGTGTTTAGAAGATGGAGGAAAAAGGAAAGATCAAGAAAATAGGTCAGTCGGATAGTAACTGCATCGGGACGGGAATGGCTATCTATCTGTTGGTGTGAGATACATACACCCTCCGATAGAAGCGTCCGCATAATGGGAAAGCTTTTATGGTGGAACAACTTGCGCTGATTAAAGTGGAGAGTTTATGTATAAAAAGCACAACTTTTATTGCTGAAAAGCTTGCTGAAAGCACAGCTTTAGTGGGAAATTAAGTTGAGACTTAGGGGAAATACATAAATAACATCTCATTTAATTAAACAAAAATACAATATTTTTTTGATTTGATTCATTGGAAAAGATCCAAAAAACTTATGTGTTGGGACAGAGATTGAAAATTCTCACAGTACACAATTTAAACCGTGTTTTCACTGCTGGACTCTGGATTCGTGGGCCATCTAGTGGTTTCTTTTTTTTAAAAAAAAGGATATTTTGACACTTACAGCTGTTTCCCGCTAGAAATCTTGACAGAAAGTAAACATCACACCCGCTTTACGCTTGAACAACGTTGGGAAATATTGAAAACTTTTTTCCAAAGTGAGTGCAAACAGTCTTGCAAGTTTGTGCAAACAGTTCGTGAGACTGATATGCTAGTGGACACCACTCGACGTTGGTTTCCATAATTAATGTGAATGTTCGCACTTACTAATAAGGCCATAATACATGGAAAGAACTAGTTTCTTTTTGTACAGATCCTCATTTATGCTTACGGGTATGGATGTGTTCTAAGCATTCAGTGCTTGTAATATACCACGGGTATATTGTAAACAAATACCCTAAGCACTTCAATCATCGGTGCTACTTTACGGAGCTGGTTAAAAATGTTGGCTCTGCTCTTCTCTTCGTCGTTTTCAAAGCTTTCTTAAGGGTTCAATCTTTATGGTATGAAGTCCAAGTCTCCTCGGGTCATATTAGGTATATCTCTCATGAGTTATCTTGGGGCTTCTATGATATTATCTCTTGGGTTAAAGTACCGAGTACATTAAGTGCTCTGCGTCTTCTTCCTGGTGATCGCAGAATGGTCTAAGTGGCAAGCTGTCCTGCCCAAATCTGTGTGATTTTTTCATTCGTTCGTAATTCACAGTATTTTTTTTACGTTCATGTTGTAATACACTAATGCCTGTTTTCACAGTGCGAGCTTTAGTGTCGATCCTAGCATAAACTCAAGATCAATACAAATTTTGTTTTCACGTTGAGGGCTTAACGATAAACTCCACTTAAATAGTGGTTTAACTTAAACCACCAAAAATCATGGTTTAAGTGTCGATTCAAATAATACATAGTTGCCGTCAGTGTACTTAAATAATGTCAGCATCTGCTTTCGAAATATTGGCCGATGTAGGGCGAAGCATTGTAGTCAACTTAAACACCAAGGGAAGACCATTCCGTGCTGTTACATGGATGCAAGACGTGGAGAGCTCGCACTCTGAAAACGAACATAAAAGCCTTCTGAGCAAATTATTGAATTTTATTACTCTGAAAACTGATAGATATGTTCGGGAATTGATCACCAAGCCTCTCATTGAATGCACTACCACTACACCATGTCCACTCTCATGAGTAAAGGTGTTATCCGCGGTAGATAACGTTATTTTCGATGTCATGACGACTATCATACGTAACTATGCTCAAAATCAGTCCTTGTTATAAAAACAGTGTGTTCTCATAAAAAATTCTTAAGGACCGTATACTTCCACACACCACTGTTCATCTATTATTTCACATGCATACTGTTGTCCCACCATAGCCATATATTATTCTTCATTCATAAATTCGTGCAACTTTTACTCCACAACTTCCAACGTTCCAACTAGTGTGTTCGTCTACGCTTCTTGTGCTATATTCTCAGCAAAAAGCCGCTCCATTCCAAATAAAGAAAACGGAAAAGTATACAAAAAAAGCTATACCTACTCGACAGAAGGTAGATAAATATAGAAAACCTCTGGCGACCACCACTCTTCAGCTTCTCTTCTTCGATCGACAAAAAAGAACCACACATTTTCTGCCACGGAATGCAATTCAAAGTGCAACAGAAGGAACAGCTCAATGGTCAATGGATTCTTTTTGGTCGACCGACTACCACCACACACAGCCATCCAGTAGATCTTCAATGAAACACAACCTGGAGTAGACTTTTGCTCTCCGCTTTGCTTGGCACACCTCATACTAAAAATACATACATATTACTCGTATCTTTTCTTCACTCTTTCCGAATGTTGATTAGTTGCCTCACTGAAGCAGAACACTAGCTGGCAGCGCTCCCTCTTGTCTATGCTGTTTCTTCTCGCGTTTCGCTCAGGTGTGCTGCGCGCAGCACTCAGTCTCTGCACACATAGCGGAGTCGGAGATCGCGCGAGATCTTGCTTTATAGCCCAAGGAAGGTGAGGTGAGGAACGCGGGGACTCTCCACATAATAACTTTTTGTTTTCATTCCGTTTTGTTCATTGTTTTCGTCGGCTCGGCTGCGATCGTGTTGTTCTACTCGCTCCTAAAGGTATTTTATCCGCGGGAGTAGTACACTGATCGTGGCGCATCTCAGGCACGGATAAAAAAAGTAATATCAAAAGCTCTAATGGGCATCGAGAAGAAAGCCAACTCACCTCAAAGCGTTTTTTAGTCGATCGTAGCTTTTCACTGTGGATAAACGTATTCGAGATTGCCTCTCTCTTAGTTGAGATCCCAAAAAAAGATTCGAAAATAAGTGTTTTTTGCGCTGCGCTAGGTTTTCTCTAAATGTTTTCATATTTATGACTTTAGATGCAGATGAGAACTGTATAACGGTACTTGATCTATAGATTAAATATTCTTTTTTTACGGTACGGATTGCTACCTGAAAATTAATCGATTTCTCTTGGCTTGGCACTTCGCGTGTGATTTTTTTTTTTTTTAACAAACGTGCGAGTAATACGATCAAGTGAATTAAGATTCTCATATTTTCCCAGTGGATGTATTCAGCAGTATTTTTCTGTTCAAGTTAATTAACGTATTCACCTGGTGGAGTATTGGATTACCACCAGTAAGCGAATCAACGTCGTGTGACCGAGAATCCATGTGTTACATCTTGTCGTCGTCGTCGGCTTAGATAGACGAATTAGTGGTGGTGTTAGCCACCAGCCAGCACCCAGTGGAAATTGTGGCCGTTCCCCATATTCTCGTGGTCTCTTAGGAATCCGAATTCCAAGTGAGTTCAAGTTTTTTTTTTTCTTTTCCCCCTTCTTTTCGTATTCTTCATTCTATGTGATCAGCCAAAAATGAAAAAAAAAATTTTTGGAATATTTTTGAATATTTTCGCGGTCTTTGATTTCCCATTAACATAACTTTTTTTTAAGAAAAAAAAAAAAGGCAAGTCAGGCTTCAATTGGCGTGGCATTGTCACGAAAATGGGCATTGTGGGGGGAGATCCGTTGAGCCGTAAGTGGGAGTTGGTTTCCTACTGTCTGGAGAAAGGCAGCAGAGGGAAACAAAAAAATCATACTCTATATGTCAACAGTATACCTAGTGAAGGAATGTCGTCATTGTCGAACGGCGACGCATTGTGGTGGGCGATCAGTTTTGTTACCTGGTTGGCGAAAACAACCCGAAACAAATCTATTAAACACGCTTAGGAGTTTTTTTTTCTCTTTTTTTTGTTATTTTGTTTATGTCAGCGCCGTGGGTTGTTAAAGGGGAGGAGGAGGGTTTTGGCAAAATACAGCGAAATCGACATTTTTTTAAGACTCTCTTTCGTGTGGATGTGATTTCGCATAATAGAGTCGTGCTTTTGACCACATTAACATTCCTAAGGGTGTTAAGTCATTTGTAACCTTAAAAATAGCTGACATTTTTATTTGGTTCTGACAGACATTGAACCCATGTTCGAACTGTCAAGCATTTTATTGAGTTTATATGATATTACTGACGTTTGCTGAAATTTTTTGACAAATATGCCAATTGTGTAAATCCGGCATAAATTTGTGAAAAAACTTGTGAATTTTCTGAGGTTCTCAAATATAAAGTTATATACCGATGAATGTACATAGTGAAGGCTATGACTAACAAGTTGTGATCTCAGCTGAAAGTCAGCTTAGTACATATGTACATAAGCATTAACTTTTGCTTAGTCTAATATATGGACATATTTTTTAGTTGCCCAAGTTGATGCCTACACTAACCTGTTTAACAGATGTGAAGATATTATGTGTTATTAATGCCATTAACATTTTATAAAAACATAGCTGTGACGTAGAAGAGAAGATGAATCATTAGCTGAAGTTGCTTAGAACACCAATTAACAAATCCAAAATAAAACAAAAGTATTGGGCAAGTGCAAATGAGAGCCTCTAGCAATAGTACTCCGGATGTGTTTTTTACCTACCTACTTTCTAGTTTTATACTGTCACGAAATAAAATGCAATATTAAACTTATCTTGCATAGGTACACCTACATTTGGTTTCCATATGAATAATTCAATGATGTCATTGAAAGTTGAAATGTTTACTAACTCCACAAGTCGCATACTTAGCTTTAACTTACTTATGTTCTGGATCCCCTTGTGGGTCCTAGGGCCTCTACAATGCCTACGCGCCATCGTGAGCGATTTCTGAAAATATGCCTCAGCGGCAATAATCTCATCCTGACTGGGGGTTGTAGTGGGAATTTCTTTATGCGGATACTTCAGTCTGACTTGGGTACATATTGCTGGCGAATACTCGGTTTAGAATCAAAGCAAATGCTATTTTCATCTCTTCAGTTGACCCTCATCCGATATTAGCAACGAACAGTCTTAGCCTTTACTGGGTATTGAGTAGAGCTTCAGCCACCTATAAGCTCTTAACTGATTCTAAAAACAGTTCTGCTGCCGCACCTCGCTGCTGCTTCTTCTGCTTCCGTCCTGCAGCACATTAATGTGATTGTGCTTGTCACGTCCCAAGCTACGCTGCCCTTCTTCTCATATAAAGACTCTTGCTCGATCGTCCCTGCTGTAGGAGCTGTTGCAGTTCGAGCTCTTAGCTCTTGTCTCTGAAACGAGGATGCGATTGAACGTACCTATTTGCTGTCAGTGCCCAGCCATTGTCCAAATGAAATTGTGCTTCTTGGACTGCACTGCACCTAAAAGGTTTGGTTAGGCATAGTAATGTAAGTGCAATAGATCCCTGGTTGGTGCACTGAGGACTCAGGTCTGAATCCTAGAAAATACAAAAAAAGATGCCAACATTCCCTCTGACCGTCGGATGCGACATACATACATATGTATAAATGTAAGTCACTTCCAAGCTAACATTTATTTATTTCTTTAGATCCCTTCATCTCTGAGTGCTTGACATAAATTATTTTTATCGAGAAAAAGAAGAGAGATTTTCACATAAATCAGATTCTCACAGAAGTTACGACCATTCGCATACAATAGAAGAGTTTTTAGTTAGATGACTAATACCGGCTTTAAGCTGAGATCATCCGATGAAATAAAAATCAACTTCAAATCAACACTACCATCTCAAACACAAACAACCATTTAACTCTAATTGCGAAAATGTTTTATTTAGGCACGAAACATTTTATCACATACTTATCTAGCACTTGATAGTTTACATTGAAAAATCAGCAGCCAAAACAAATTTTGTGTAAAAATCGATAGCAAACATTTTATTCAATCAATCAGCCCCCATGCTGTGCACACTATACCGCCAAGTATGGCCCTTGTTTGTCTGTCTAAATTAATTCTTGTTTTTTTTTTCTATTCCTCTAAACATGTCTAAATATGTATATTGTGCTTGTGCTCTGAACCAGTTGAAATTTTTATGTGTTCCAAATCGACAGCCATTGCGTAATCCGAAGCGAAACAAAGATCCCGAGATCAATCATCCGAATTTTGTGTTTCAAGCGAATCCCAAATTGGGGGCGACCAAGAGTTTCTAATTAACTTAATTAATCTCCAATATGTCGGTTAAATAAAGCCTCCACATCCTATAAATAGAAGTGAATTTTTTTGATGTAGGAGCCAGTGCGCTGGAACTCACGCACAACTCATGTTTACTCGCACGCCAAAGATAAACAACGTGCCAGAGAATTTGCATTACTTTCGGCACGAAAGCGGGTCATCATCCACAAAGAGTCTACACGAAAACTTTACACGCTTTATGCCGTGGCGGCGGTACCACTTTCTGTTAAGCATCTGGATGGAGAAAAATTCAAATTTAATTGAAACTTCAGCCGGAAGTTGTAGGCTTCTTATCTGTTTGACAAGTCATTACGTCAGTGTGATTTTGGGCCGGTGCTTTATGGTCACACATTTGGGTCAGGTGTAAGGTTAGATTTGAATCACAAAACAAATTAAAAGCAAAACGAGTTTTTTTTTCATTTCTTTTTGGGTTTATTTCTTTCAAAGATGTCAGTCATAATGGGGGGGCTTATGGTGGGCGTTTTGAAGCCGCTCTTGATGGTCGGGGGTAGCAGTTGATTTCACCCAAAAGAGGTTCAGGGAGCGTGGGCTGTGCACAAGTGCGGGACCATTAAACAACATGTTCACAAAAGCTGATCTTTTATTTATCTCACCATCATTGTTGTTGTCTTTCTTTTGGTCTACAAAATAATTTACCTACTGAGGGCGGACTAAAGTAATGCGTGCTCTTGACGAACCATAGATGGTTGTCTTCCCGAACACCTACACAGACCGTTGACTTTCCAGAGATTTTGTTTTTTGAACTTTGACAACGTCAATTGTGTTGTTTCAAGTGGTCACGGAGATAAATAAACATCTCATTCAAAGTGAATAAGTAATGTCCCGAGAGAGTTGAGGTAGCCGTTTGTTGCAGTTTATGTTGCTGTTCTTTGGTTGTCACGCCATCAACATTTTAGGGAAGTACAACAATTTTGTTAATTGGAACCTCATAGACGTTCGAAACAGGCGAGGAGCAGAAGTGGGCATTGTGCGAGATCAACATCTTATGGTAGCTACTCTCCGACTACGCACTTCTACAGTTCGGAGATCTTGCGATGCGCCAAAATTTCTAGGCTTAACATCGACAGACTGAAGGATCCCTCAGTGAGGCAACAATTAAATCCATCTTTCAGTAGGTGTCAAAACAGTCATCAGCTCATTGCCTGTAATCATTCAAGATTACTGTTATACTGTGGAAAATGTTTTTACATTTGGTGCTGAAAAAATTGTTAGTCGATGGAAGGGAAGACATGGCTTTCCGAGGATACCTAGAGGCTGATGGATGAACGAAAACAGCTGAAAGCTCGCATAGTCACTACCCCAGTAGTAGAAGAGAGCGAGCTGAAGTCCCTATATTGCATGAAAATGAGAGAAGTACAGCGTAGAGTACGACATGACAAGAGCAACTACACAAACGCGCTGGCTACAGAAGCAGAGGATATTGCTTGCCCGTTTATAGAATCACAAAGGAGCTGACGGGTGGTCGCAGATTCAGCCAACATCCTTTGCTTAGTTCGGATGAGGATCAGCTCAAGAGATGGAACGTAACCTTGTATTTTCCAGCGATATGCTCCCAAATCAGACAGAGCTGCCCGAGGTACAAAATTCCCGAATACGTACCACGACCCCAAGTAAGGATAGGATTACTGCCGCAATCAAGGCACTAAAAAACAACAAGGCATAGCTTGGGAAACTGAGAATTTTCCTGACGAGTGGAAGAAGGGAATTATCGCCAAGCTTCCTAAGAAAGGAAATTTAATGGAGTGCCAAAACTGGAGAGATATCTGCGTGTTCCCCGTTGTAGCTAAGATAATAGCTAAAACAATCCTTGAGCGAATCAAACAACTACTAGGATATACACTGGATGCGGAGCAAGCAAACTTCCGCTCTGGATCGTCCTGTGTCGACCACATCAACACCCTGCGGATCATAGCCACTTCATCTGTTGTTCATTGATTTTGAAAAGGCATTCGATAGTGTCAATCGGGAATTTATTTGGCGTGCCTTACGCAGGAGAGGTATCCCAGATAATTGTTTGCTATTATCAAGGCTACATATGCTAGCTTAAAATGTCATGCCATTCAAGACCCAAAGTGGGGTAAGAAAAGATTGCATTCTTTCACCAATTCTATTCCTTTTTCCACATCGATTGGCGATGTTCTTCGTCCAGCTTTGTCGAAGGGAAGTGAAGGAATTCGATGGACTCTTACATCTCGACTAAAGCATATTGACTACTCTGCCGACGTATAGGTGCCTACGTAATATCTTAATGATTTTCTGGCACAACCCTATCTCTAATGAACCAGAGAACGGATTAGGAGCCTATAGACACGATCATCTAACGTCGAAAATGACAGTGAATTGGTCAAATGTTGCGAAAAGGTGACAGTTCCATAGCTAACCATGCTATGCAATGGATTTCGTTAACGTAGGATGGCAGAATACCCGGCGGTCGGAGGAGAACATGGCGCAGAATGGTCGAAATGAAGGTACGGCAGTTGGGAGAACTGAGGCATATTGCCAGAAACCGTACACGATGCCGCGTAGGCGTAATAGAGGTCGTAGGTCCCACAAGGGAACATAGGAGATAAGTAAGTAAGTAAGTCATAGTTGTATGTATGTATGTTTTTTCAAGGGCAGCAGTATCGACTAGTCAAAATGCGTATCTGGTGCCCCTCGCTAGGTGATCTTAGGCTAGAATTTCAACTCAAAGCCGACTCAAACCCAAAGGCGTATGTCATCTCATACTCTCAGACTCGTCTAAACAGCGGGAACTTAGTTCCTTTTGTCGTACCACTCTGACCTTAAATAAGAGTCAATACTATAAATACCAAACAACTTTTTACAAAACTACAATAGGTTGCAATTGTTCAAAAGAAGACAGGACTAGCTATGTACGGCACATCTTCTCAAAACCTGTACTGCTCAACCCGATGAAATTGAAATTGTTCTTGTTTTTTTTTTTTACTTAACTCATAAGACAAGCTTAACTTTCGCCGGTATAGTTCCATATGTAGACCAGTCATTACAACACAACGAGGAAGCCCTTAAATGAGGTGAGCTTTCCATTTGAAATTACATTAGAAAATTAAATTAGTCACACTTGTTTTCCTTAAAAAGAAGAAAACCTCATTTTCGAAGCACTGTACCCCCACCCGTGGCCTGAGTTACGTGCTTGCCAACAGTTTAGCATCAATCTTATCAAAATTTTATTTCCGTTACAGTAGATCGTAGAAAATGCATTTTCCAGTTTTTTTTTTTTTTTATATTCACCACGGAACGTCTAAAAAAAGAAAAACAAATTTCACTTTGAGTCCACAAAAGGCCATAAGCAGCACGCCGCACGCCATTCTGTGAGGTGCATTGGTATTCGCTGCAATATCTGTGCATCTGTGGCTAATGAAATGTACCTATATCTCTGACCGAATACGACAACGACGTCGACTGGTCAAACAGGTGAATGAGTTTGTCGTAAAAAAACAAAAATCATTTTCCTTATTGTGTAGAGTATTCACTTGGCAGCGGACAGTGGAACGCGCTTCGGGTAATCAAAAGAAAAGTTTTTCTTTTATAGGATTTTTATGGTGTGGCAGATACAAAGAGATGACTGGCAGATATTCAATTTTATGACGTCGAACAGATTTAGGCATCTTAATTATCTTTCGTCACGTTTGGTTTTCTTTTATCCGGGTAGTTATGCATTTATAGGGTTAAGCAAATTTCACGAGGAAATGAATACTAAATCGTTTACAACATACTCAGATACTATGAAAACTTTAACTGGTTTTTAGCATAGTTCCACGCACTTTTTGTGACAAGACTCCATTATCATAAAGTCGCTTTGCCTGTGGGAGTTGAATTAGGGACTCCTCCAGTGAATGGCAGTTAAATTTAAACGAATCTGTCATGGGATTATGGGGGGGAGAGGAGGGCACAGACGCCTATTATGTATTTTTATTGCATTCCAAAAGAATAGCGCCATTAATGAGGCGCCTACGCGGGCTTTTCATTTGAAATTAAATATTGTTATGTCTGTTTGGATCACTCAATTTCAAAAAATTCATCTGCATTATTGGAACGCCAACACTTATTCAACGGTTTTTTTCTCTGTTCTATTATTTGAGTGGGCGCAAAATGTAAACTTGCTCTGCTATGATAGGAAAAGACGAATATAAATAGTGTTAACTGCGAACAGCATGTATTTATAGACTCTTAATGGCACCTTCATTAGGTGAACAATTAAATTAAAATAAAAAAGAAAGAAGAAATTTATTAAATTAATGGGACTCGCTTTCTCGTCAGAGAAAAATGGTGCATCTACGTAAAGGATTTGCATGGGGTCTCTAGTTTTCTGAGCTTAAGGTTCTGAACTTATGTACTTAGTTTGTCGAATCGTTTTCGAGCACACGCGGTCTTATTCTGGCTGGTTTTTCAGCATAGACCAGAAACTTGACCCCCCGAAAAGTACTCCAAAGGTATCAAATCACACTAACGACGTGGACAATTCACACGTCCATGTCTTGAAATGATTCGGTCACCAAACGTCTGGCTCAACAGAGTCATGGTTGCACGCGCTGTATGGCATATTGCGCCGACTTGTTGGAACCATATCTCCTTAAAATGATTTCAAATAAAAAAATGACGAATCATTTGCATGCAGCCTTTCACGGTATTGTTAGCACCGGTTTCGGATTTAAGGACAAATGGGCCGTGGATTCCTTCGGCATGTAAACCGCATCAAACATTTTTCTTTTCGTCTCATGAGGATTTGGTTGCACTTCATTAGTATTAGCTAGTTTGACAGTTATCAAAAGTTGTATACCTCTAAACAAACACACTTTACTTTATAATATTTACCAACTTAAGTATTCCCGAGTTCGTGAGTGGTCACCGGGGCATACACCTACTTTAGTTTAAGACAGTAAAGTCAGACGGTTCGGTAAGTGCACAGCAATTAAGGTTTGGAGTGCAGCTACCTTAGTAAAAGAGGTGCTCGAGCTAGAACCCCTATGTCTTGTAAAGACAAAGGAAGGGAAACGTATTGTAAGGCGTGACAAAAATCAACATATCGACTCACTTGCCTAGCGAAGCACACAGGCAGACTAGTAGAAATGCAGTAAGCTAGGGAGGTTCTGATCCTCCTTAAGCCGTAAGCAGCAGTCCTGGCTTCTCACAACTATGCGTTGTCGTTCCTGCCGAAATCTCGAATGTTTGTCAGGCGCTCGGAAGAGCTGGGGCTGTGAAAAAACTTTGATGATCTTTTCTGTGACTCGAACCTGAAACCCCATGCATAGAAGTCGAACACACCAACCATTGAGCCACGGAGCCTCTTTTAAAGAAAATGAAAAAGATGGATTTACTTGTCTCAAGTGTAATATAGCAGCGAAAGGCAAGGCATTATTTTGGACTAAAACATTTCTTAGTAGTTCAGTTGTAGTCAGAACTTTAAGCACCATACAGTCACTATCTGCTCTTGTATGCGAATCAGCTCATTTCAGCTAAAAAATATTTCTATTCAGTTCTAAACCACTATCGCGGTATGATATATGACATATATGACTCTTCAAAAATAGAGCGGTGGACATTTATTGCATTCTTGGAAAACTATTTAAAGTGACACGCCAAGTAAATCAACAAGCAGACTTTCGTGTTCCTTCTGTACCCTACGAATCATTTTAAAACAATCAATCGAGAACATTGGAATCAAGATACTATCGGATTGACCGTGTGGAAGAGATGCGTCCGAGAAAAATCATAGCTTTTTTGAAGGCTATAACCGGGCTATTTATTGTCATGTTTTCAAAATGCTATTAAAAGATCTTAAAGTCAAAAAAATGACTAAGTTATATCACCGAAGTAACTTTATCAAAGAACGGGTCAAAAAGAAGCACAGAATCGGTCAAACCCTACATCGTTTCGTGGAATCCGCAAATAGAACAAAAAGAGTGCTTGCAAACGTGACACTGAATAGATGAGAAGAAACCGAGTTGCATTGGAATTGTTTGGAAGAAGTTGGGAAGGAAATGGGTCATGCAATACATGGCACAAGCTCCTCAAAGAGTGAAACGTATTGTTATTGAAGTTCTTGAAAAAAAAAGAAAGCGGCTACCTGATGCAATTCTCTTTTGAAATTCTTAGCTGAGAGCACGGCTTAAGCCTCTACATGTTATGGATGCTCTTGTGGACGATTAGTTAGTTTTTTATTTAAGTCAAATTTGTAGCCCTTAGAGCTTACAATCACCGTCCCCTATATTCGTGTCTCAACTTCTTCGTTCAGCCTCTTTTAAGACCTCTTAACATTTATTTAAATATGTGCAAAGCCCTAATTTATGCTAAAAAGAAACGCGGTTTTACATAGACTTGGTTGATTGGTTTGGAGTGGATGCCAGCTGAGAAACGCCAACACACTTGGACTAGATATTATTTAAATCACATTCATACATCGTTCTAGTGCAAAGCTCCTAAGTGAAGCATCCTTCTACGGGAGAGAGCTGGGCAGACACAAGGAATGTTAGGAATAGTCTCCTCCTTTTCGTCATCCCTGCAGCTTCTACAAAAATCGTTTGCGAATAGGTCTAGCCTTATTGCGTGGTTGCTTATTAGACAACCACTTGTTGAGAGAAATCAAAGTCTTAGAGCATTTTAAAGACCACCTTAGGCCATCTATCCAACCTGAGAGTTGTACTCTCTATCGCATCCAGCTTGAATTTTTATTTGCATGTAGCGAGTGGTATACCTAGAGAGCCTTTGTTGGGCATGATGGGAAATGTTGTTCCTATTCTGGCGAGAATGTTTCTATGACCCGGTACTCAACACAGGTGAATGTTAAACTACTCTTTCATCTCCTTAAGAGACGATCGGCAGTCGAGGGCTACTAAAGAAGATATTGAGATCGAGTCCAGGAATTTAATGACAGCTTGGCTATATAAAAAGACACGGATATCACGGCTCAATCTGAGCCACGATAAAACTTCTTTGATCGCCATAGTTTCAACCTGGAACACGCTATAGTAGTATGGTAGATGGATTGAGAGCTTAAGAATCAGGCTTTCTAAGATGACACTGCCCCCACTCCAACCTTTGTCTTACATCGACTTGAAATGATAAGATCATACTTCATTGAAACACTGTCTACGCGAACCTCGACTGTATCTAACCACCAACTTAACATAATCACTGTCACCTTTAACTTGCAATTCTTATGCGCATAATGCAATATTCAATGAAGTACCAATATGTGATTCAAAATCCTCTAAAACGTGAGATGCCATAATGAATAAATGAAATAATTCAAAATGTTTTATTTCAATTTGTTTTCCCATTAAAATACAGTACACAGCGGAAGTCAAAAATCTTTCATTTCTGTAGAATCATCTTCTGCTACACAAGCCCCAAAGGTCATAAATTATTCTATTCCATTTCGTTCACAGCAAAGAAAGAAGTCTTCTTTTATGATAATGACTCCAAAAAGTGGTTGTGGTTCGTTTTGAAATTCCAATCCGGCATTTTATAGGTGTTGGTGGAATTTTATTTTGGAATTTTAGTATCCGCAGTAAATTATGTATTATGCACCTGAAAAATACCAATAAGCATCAACTATTAGTTAATAGTATCCGGAGAAACTTTAAAGCCCACACTTTAAGTGACACTTTAAGGATAAAAGTCCCTCGGGATGGCCAACATATGTTTTCTTTCCGGTCTCTAGCTATAGACACATATAAATTATAGTACAAATCATAACACTTAAAATACATGACATATGGATGATAACATGATGGCTCATCATTTCACGTCGTCATGCGGCGCGCCGGCGTTTTCCTGTCCGATAGCATTTGGTTATTTTTAGAATCAAAAGGTCTGTGTCTGTTTATAAACATCTTAGAGCGATCTTCACCTTTGTTGTTTACAAAGCGATTTTTCTTTCTTCTTCACTGTTGTATCTAAATCAAAATCTTTATTCGTAAATTTAGCTACTGAAGGGAAGAGAAGAGAGCGTGTAAGTTCATGCATCCGACATCGTTCCTGATACAAATTTAGACCAAAGTTTTCAATTTAGAAAAAACGAGTAGGTATAAATTAAGAACAATTGGATACGGAGAATGTCGCCGAGCGATCGATCTTAATAAGGTGAATTGGAACATTTAATTGGACGCAGAGTGTCTAAATGTAAAATGTAATGAAAATGAATTTGGATTTAAACTGTAACGGCATTGTAAATTAATTAGCGGACTTAATTGTATTAAGTTTCCAAGAAATTTATTAAAGTATCTTGTAATTTGTGGTAGATCTCAATAATGAAGAAAATGGAGTGTGGATAATATCAGCCAGAAACGCTTAAGTCGACTTAAGAAGAATTTGGTTAAGTATGCCACAATGTCTCTTAATATTTGAAGGATCTACTGTCAAACTTTCATTTGGAAATTCAGAAAATCAATTAATATATGGATAAAAATTCAAAACCAAAATTTTAGAAATCAAAATTTCAAATGCACCTTTCTCAAAACTGGTGAGATTGACTCAAATGGTTATGCCACGGATATACACATGTACTATATGTACATCAGAGAACTGCATGAATCCATTCATTTGCCGTTGTGAATCATTCGCAGAAGAACTAGCCTTTCACAGTCTCACGCACACAGAAGACAAACAAGTATGAATCTTGTACGAAATAAAAACGAATCATGTTATTGGGAATCATGAATGCTTGAGTGCGTAATGGCCCCACATTGAAAGTATGTATTCAATCAGAGTATTCACAAAATTAGTGGAAAGCACAAGTGATTCACGAGACCTCGAATGGTTTCATAAAAAGTAGTTGCGACAGAATAAAAGGGAAAACAAAGAGCACTGCAAATACTTATATATAACATAGATAGAAGATCGCATCAGATACTCGAAACATTCAATAGCTTTTTCCAAATTCAGTGCCAGGTATGGAAGTGTAAGGGTAGATAATCATTTCTTGGAATGAATATGAATGGAGCTCGCTTGAGATTCGTTTTATAAGAGGCAATTAAATGTAAGCTCAGCGAATACTTTTTGGAAATGAATACGAATGTGTGTCAATGCTTAAAAGCAGTAAATGTTTTGAATGGCTCACAAGCCGAGCCAATCCATACCAGTGTTAAGCTCAGTCCCAAGGCAACGTTCTGTTGGACGAAAAGTTGCGAAAAAGTGGTTAAAAGAGACACTCGGATCGGAACAAGTAGAGCCCTAAGAAAAATTGTACACACTGAAGCTGAAGGCAAATATAACGACCCTAAGAGAATTTAACTGCTGATAGACCTTTCTAGAGACTTGTGCTAGAAGGATCAATTTATATTTAGGAATAGGAACTGAAACATCTCTTCAATAATCAGTGGAAATCGTACTCTGTCACTGTCATGTTGTAGTTTTTAAAGGTACTCACCTTGAGAGCACTTTCGGTTGTAAACTTTCGAGCAGCTTTCCATATGAGAGTACAACTTGTGTGATATACTATCACGAGTTCATTGCTAGATTTTTGAGAGTAAATTTGCGAAAATTCCGACAATAGTGAATTCTTCAGAATTTCCCCGGATTCCTATCTCTCTATTAATTTAAATCTATTTTCGCTGTTCCACATTGCAGCCAGGCTCGCGACTAGCTACACTCAGAATACGAACATTTTTTCAAAGATATGAGTTGATCTCCGAGAGTAAGATAACATCTGTCCACTTGCGAGCAACTGTTTAGAAGTTTGAAAGCTGAGGTAAGAGTAGTAACCCAGCTCTGGTTTCTCGAGAGTGGCTTAAGAGCTACTCGCCCAAATTGTACTCTCAAGTGGACAAACACCTTAAGCGCTACTACACCAATGCAAGATTAACTTTTGAGCAACATCTGCAACATGTAGCGCGGAGAAGGCAGTAAGAACAACGTCGGCCCTCGAAAGGATCATGCCATATATAGGTGACGACAATAGATGGCGTCGTTGATGGTCTACGACTTCCAAATTTAGGATGGGGCAATGATCACAAATTCATATAAAGACAGAGGCAGTTGACAGACTCAACATATTGAGAGTATGCCGCTCTTCCCGATCAACCTCAAACGATGTAGCATGCGTAGTGGCTTGAATGGTGCCAATAGACCTTCTCGTTAAAGAAGCCAAATGGAAAATAATGCCTACAGTAACAAGTGGATAGTAAACCTTGAAGAATGGCAAGTAGATGGCACTCTTCGATCCCCAATATAGACCTTTGGATGAATAGGAACCATGGCGAGCTGAACTTCTACTAAACACAGAGGCTTATTGGTCCTGGATATTTCAGAGCTCAGAACAGAGCTCAGTTCTGAAGACAACCCTTATTGTCCAATGTGCATAAAAACAGTGGAAAACCTTGAATAATATTCCACTGTCCACAATATCATGAAGGACGTAACCTGTTGGCGAACAGTCAGTGGACTTAACCCCAGAGAACACAATAAGTCTGAGGCTAAGCACGCAAGAATTTTAGAAAGCAATCAGTGAGACCATGACTACTATCATGAAAAACCAACGAAGAGAGGAATGACAACGATATGCAGCGCAGGTTGCTTTCAACGCAAGCGAGTCGGGTATTGAATAAGTGCCCCCTCGGAAGGAATTGCTTGATGGCTGTGCCGCGCGGATCCGAGATCGAAGGGGAGGTGGATTGAAAGCCTATACTACACGGGCTCAATACAACGGGAGACGAGGAAGTTAACAGGGACAAATCCTACTATTTTTTAGTCACTACCAAGGCCTATTTTGGGGATAAAAGGGGGCTTCAGTTTCCTCCACGACTTATAGGTACTATCAAGTTGGTTAATAAGCAAAATTCTTAGGTATCTTGTGAGATATCTTTAAAGTAACTAAAGCAAAATTACCTTCATCTTTAAAGCCTTCCATTTGCCATTGGCATTATGTAAACCAATTTTACTTTTTTACTTTAACTTATCTATGAATTTATGAACACAAGCGTGAACTACACCTTCTCTTATCGCTTGGCATTGAATTGTAACATTTGCTTTTCTATTTTTGTTAATTAAAAACGTTTATTTAAGATAAAAAAGGCGGGCTATGCTTCATGGTATTCTTATTTTAAAAGTTGCTTTGCTATAAACTTTAATGGTATATCTTTTTTTTTTTTGCCAAATTGAGTCACAATCTTTTGAAAACCATTCTTTGCTAATTTACATGTGTTCTTTTCCTTTCCAGTTTTACTGCATGTTATTGACAAAATGACATCCACACCATATACATAAAGTTCTTAATGTAGGCGGCAAAATCAACACATCGAGACCAAAATGGCTACAACTGACGATCGACCAGTTAGTGTTTATGACAATTTAAATGCAATCTTGCCCACTGGACAGGGTACCATACAGAAAACGCCCACTGCCACAATGAGTACCTCAAATACGTCACCCTATGCTGACATCTCATTTAAATTTGATGCGCCAAAATCACAACAACAACAACAAACTTCAAGTCTCAACAATGCCAGCACACAAAGTTCAATCAATGCATCGTCACCAATTCATTACATCCCAAGCAACTCCACCAACAACAGTACTAATAGTCCATATGCCCAGGTGAATAAAAACACCTCTCAGCCCAGTCGTCCACTTAGTCAGCACTCGGATACAAACGGTTACAGTAGTATTGCGGCAGTTAAAGCCGCGCTAAATGATGCGAAATCGAAATTCTTCGGTTTAAACGGAAACGCAAACGACACAACGGATACACATCAAGAATCTCTTCTGTCCAATAGCAGTGCAGTCTCACCGAAGACGACGACGACGACGAC
This sequence comes from Chalcosyrphus nemorum, assembly GCA_949716465.1. Classification (NCBI taxonomy): domain Eukaryota; kingdom Metazoa; phylum Arthropoda; class Insecta; order Diptera; family Syrphidae; genus Chalcosyrphus; species Chalcosyrphus nemorum. Next base: position 29,395,458 of record OX454332.1, on the reverse strand, counting down.
GACGGATCAAAAGCCAAAAATCGTACCAAAATCTCAACCCAAGTACCAGAATATACCGGAGAATAGTGCAATCTTTCGAAACACTCAGGTGAGTCCGCCGCCACCACCGCCCCCGCCTCCACCGCCAGTTAATGATAGTAAATCGAATTCGCCGGAAACGAGTAGACCAAGTACAGCATATTCGGCGAACTCCTCACCCGTATCGTCGACTGGTCAGAACTCGAAATTTAAAGATTCACCGAATTCAGTACAATATTCCACAATCCAGCATAAGCCTATAGCACCCGACATGGACTTTGGTATTACTTCACAGCCGTCGCAGGTGAGTTGTGATTTTTTTTTTCTGTTATGGAATTAAAGTTGATTAAACTAATAAAAAATCGTGAAACTGTAATAGGTTGTGAGAAACAATTAAGTCATTTTAATAATATATTTTTTTATGAAGCAAAATGATTGACTGTCAATTCTCTGTGAATCATAATTGCGACTCATTTGCTGTTGGAGAGAAAATAAGTATTAATATGCTGTGTAGATACTCTTATACGTATATCTCTAGATAATGACGGGAAAAAAAATTAATGAATTCTTACAACTTAGCCTACGTCCTCTCGCTAATGAGCTTGGGAAAAAAAATTGTGGCATTTTAGCTTAAGCAATTGAATTTAATCGAACGTAACGTAGTTTCGAAACCAAAGCCCTTAAGTGTATACAATCAACGCGATACATTCGACCTATTGTCCAGTCATACCATATTTATTCTAATAACGTGCTATTCTTATCTGGGAACAGTTTGACCAATGATCTACTTAATTATGATTATTTCTTTCAAATGTTGGCTGTAACTGTGATTAATATGGCGCATTCTGAAGTTATAATTCATTCATTCAATTCATTAATGACGCTTCCGAGGGTTTCGAATGGTACATATGTGGCGAATAACCCGAGTCACAGGTTTCCTCACAAGACACTGTCTAGTGAAAACACATCATGGCCATGGAGATAGCACAAGACAACATATGCAGCGAATATTACTGCTAGCTTACTCAAGGACGTAGTTTACTTCACAGTCAATACTGGCATACTGAATGAGCTCTAGAATGAGGAAGTCACAATAGGCTCATAGAGACCGCAGTGACAAGGTCCCACCTCAACCGAGAATCTACAATATTGTCATCCAATTCTTCAATCGTATGGATTTTACAAACGTCTTTCATGTAGTCTTTGGACTTTACAAACGTCCAAAGGAGAAAGTCTAGAGGTGCGATATCGCTCAGTAAAAAAGGCCTGAAGATCATGGGCTTCAATTTGAGGAAGCAAATAGTCGGCAACCTGATGCGATAACGAACGCCATCGTTTTTGAAGAAATAAGAACCGATGATTTCACCAGGCCATAAACAACACCGAATCGGGTGTTCTCTTCAGCCCAAATACGAAACCTATTAAGCCAGAAATGTGGCTCATCGCTGAACAAAATATTTTCACGAAACAAACACAACCACAATTCGTAGACACTATGCTGGGCTAAAGGCTGAACTGTAATAGTCGCAAGAAATCGGAAGCTAAGTCAAAACTCTACGTTCAGTTTTCTTCACTGCAGTCATTTCGGAAAGTTGTCCATAATAGGAGTATGTATTCGGTAGCATCTGTCAAGTATTTAGTTTCGCCGGTTTATTTTTGTGTTTTCCCAAAAATATTCCAATTGTTTTGAGTAAATTAATAATATAACTTATTCAAGACTGTTTGAAACTTTGAATTGGATACGTTTTGTACGATATGAAATCTGATCAAAGAATTTTCTCCAGCTGACTGCCGAATCATAAGTAAAAGCGAATTGATTCGCACTGTCAGAAGGGAGCAAAAGTGACATAAAAAATTGTCGTAGGAAAACCATTCTCTTATTATAGTTCAGCCTTAAGTCTTTCTATGATAAAATGCCAAGCAAAACTAAACAAAAATACCAAGACAGACTTACACGACTCACGAGTCATCTATCAAAAATTGTATAGACAAAAGAGTACCTCTAAATGAAACACACTCGCTTTTCGTTCAGTTTTGATACAAGGTTAATGTATAATCACCATCTAAGCCCATTATGTTTGTCTCTTAAAGTTACCATATGCCATACAAAATGTTAGCCTGGAAAGATAAGTTGGCCACCGAAAGTGAAGGCGATAATCGTGATCAACATAAACATCAGCTCGCTAAAGAGTATTTTTTTCCTGGCATCCTCTAGTCCTTTCTTTTGGACTGCTTTTAAACAACTTAAACTTGTGCATGGTTTGGACTGTGAGTAAGTCACAAGGAATTTGTGTTTCTGTTTTTCGCGAAAACTCATAAGAAGTTTTGCTGAAACATGAAATGTTGAAATTTTGCTCAACTCAGACTATGGCAATAATAGCTACTACTAGCGTTCTATTGTTACAGTGTGATATCTCTCTCGGCTTTATAAACACATTTATTTATTGCATCTTGAGGGAAGTACCTAGTATATCAAGTAAAGCATCATTGTTTCGCTAAACACTTCCTTCATTCACATTTATGTACATTTAGAGCAATAATCTACGCCGATCAAAAATGCTTAATACCTCAATGATCTAATTATTTGAACACCTTGTTTTATCTCCAATTTTGACGCCATTAATGAAGTATTTGTAACATAACACACGACCTTCCTACTTCGTCATTAGTCATTATATGTTATCATAATCATTTTGCAATTATTCAGTTAAACGGATTGAACAATATCGTGTTTTTTTTAACCAACACTTGTTACAATAGATACTTTTTTAAGAGACGCTATTCAATTTGATTGCATGTATTTGTTAGGCAAATCGATTAAAAGTTTCATGACTCCCATTAAGAACTACATGGCGGAAGACGTATCAGGTTCAGTCAATTGCGATACTCACGTCTTGGTGGCGTTCATAATTGCAGATCAAACTTAATGAATCAGAAGTGAAAAATTATTGGTGATTGGTGTTGTTTTTTTCTAGAAATTGCTACTCACTGGGGGTTTTTTCTTTAATATATGCTAATCACGAAGGTTAAGATTAATGTTTTGTTATTTTTTTTTTCCTTAGGCAGTCTATATGGCTACAACAGTACCGCAAAATATAAAGGGGAGTAAAATTGCCGGAAGGCATACACCAACCAGAAATAGCTTACGTCATAGCAGAATGTTAGTGGTCAACAAAACATATCAAGGTAATTTTAATAAAGTATTATTCCTTTTATGATATGGACATATGCATATACACGTGTTTGCTAGTGATATTATTCTATCAACAAATTCAAAAGGATAAAAGAAAAAAAGAATCGACAGAATCTAATTGGAACAGCATCTCAGAATTTAGTGTCCTCGCTGGGGATTGGGGAAGATCTTACGTTTTGAATTTTGCGGTTTCTTTAAACAAAGTCGACCTAAGGGTATTGTAAAAATTTACTCCCAAAATGAGTTCAGAGAAGCATCGATAGCGCTCTATATAAACTAAGCTAAAGGCGTAATGCACAAAAACACATGTGCAGAATTCTGTATGCAGCCATATTAGAATGCACATGTTTAAATTTGTGAAGCTATATGAAAATGCTGCATGCAGCGCTGTTCTACAAGACATCTCTATTTCTAAATTCGCTGCAATTGACAGTCTTACCACAATACCAAAGAAAAATACATAAGATTTAAGCTAATTGGTATCACCGGCTTCTAAATCTTCATTGTTTATTTTAGCTTTGGAAGAATGGAAAAGCCTATGCGATGCACGTCAAAAAATTTCGGTACATGTGTCTCAAGACAGAACTGTCGGCAGCCCTCCAAACTGAATTTCTGAACATATGTTTTGTGCATAAGACTTTGCTCTACAGTAATGCGCAGAAAATTTCATCGCCCACAAAAAGTGACAGTCTCGGCCTCATTGAAAACCTTGCGACATTATGAATTCATTAAAGGTGAAGAATTAGTTGCCTACTGACTCTGTAGATCAAAATTAGGGGTCGCTTAATTTTCTAAATTTTCGAAAGGTCTGATAATCTATGTCAGGAAAGAGGTTGAAGACAGACAGCCCTCTTATCATACATGAGAAACAGCTGAGGCCCTCTCCTGCCTTTAGAACCTTTAGAAAGGCATCAACTCTAGTGATCCAAGTACAATTTTGGGAAGAATTTTGATTGACTTACCCATACCGATCTTCAAAAGACTAGTGTAAAGTTTGAACAATGTTAGAAGAAAGGATTCGTACTACCATTTGCGAAACACTGCGAATACATAAAATTTGCATTGTGTGACCATAAAGGCAGAGTCACAATGAATTAAGTTGAACTTACGCCAGCTTAATGGAACGTCCCATTACATAGAAATAGTATGACATAGCTATGGGAATTTTCAAGGTTTCGTCGAGTTTCGTTAATTTCTGTGAGCTTATGAAAGGCGTAAATGAAATGGAACATGGGACACAATTGATTATATTTCAAACACGAAACTAATCGGCGAAACTACTTGACAGATGCTTCCATATTCTATTTTGGGCAGCTTATGAAAACGACTGTACTGAAGAAAATTTAATGTAGAATTTTGACATTAGCTTCCGATTGCTTCCGACCATAAGAGTTGAACCTTAACACAAACGTAAAGTATTTACCAACTTAAATCCTTACACCTCTTGATGGACAAAGGCTGCTGCGCACCGAAGGATTGGCTGATATCTTACCGAAACAACACAAGTAGCTGTACTATCGTACTCGAATGCTCTGACACCTTACTGTTAAATCTGTTATATAATTTCCTGCGATGGGTCTAAGCTAAATAACAACTTAATTGAAATTATCAAAAGCTTTCAATAAACTGAAGATTCGACGAAAATCTGCACTCGACACATTGCTCTATCGTGAAACGGAAGGTATTCATGGTGTAGATGCCGCGAATTCCCCATGAAACCTTCCTTTTCGTAATTGAGAGTTAGATCTGAACATTTGACTAGCGGTATATCTTCCCTTTGATGCAGAAAAAACATATAAATAAAAATATATTACTCACATGACTTTTCATTTCGATTCCTTATTTCAGGCTCGAATTACCCCAATCCTATGGGTTTTCGTTGTCCAAGACTGACAAGGGTTCTTCTTATCTTGGAAGTTATCACCGGCATTTTGATAACATTCTTAGGAGTATGGATTCTATGTCTCGCTCCAAATACTAATATTCAAGATAATCCCTACTGGAGTGGACTAGCGGTAAGCACTTATCATAATTCTCTCTTTATAATGAAAGTTAATACATTTTTTGCCTTTTAGCTGTTACTTGCCGGCATCCTGGGGCTTGTTCTGATACGCTACAAGCGTATTAAACGTCACAAGCTTCGGGAAAACTGTTTCGTATTCATTAAATTGGATTCGTATATTTTGTCAATACTAGCCGCTTTGCTATGCCTAATCGCTTTCATTTGTGCTGCTATTCATATGAGCAGGCTTTCGGCCGGCGACACAAAATGTATTTCATCAGATATGTTACTAGAAAATGCCGCATGCCAATGCACCTTCAATACAAATACCATCCCAGACTCGAATGGAACACTAAGTGACCTGAATCCAATCCCTGACAGTAGTTATTCATTCCATTACAGGTAAATACCATACAAATTTTTGAACTCCAAGTCTCTAAAATACTCATTGTTTCCATTGTTTCAGGGATTTAAGTTGCAGTGAAGTTAACGGTGTATGGACGTCAATTTTAGGTTTCTCATTAATTTTAAACAGCATAGGATTTCTTCTTGCGATTATCTACTTAATTGTGCTTATTTTTGGTAGATACCGTGAAGTGTATTCTTCTGTGCAAACAAGTGTATTTTAAAGTTTTAAAAAATACATATTTTTAGCTTAACTTATTTTTTATAAATATCACTTTTTTATTTTATCTGACCGTACTGACTTTTTTGTACTTAAAAATTAAAATTAAATAATTTTGAATTGCACAATGTACATAAAAGAAAATGTTTTAAAAAAACACCACTGAATACAAAAGTAGACACAATGTAAATAGACAGATCATTTTAAGTAAATTAAACTCTTTTTTATAACAGAATTAATAAAACACTATTGAAAGAAAAAATTTTGGTTTCTAATCATTAAATCAAACTTTTATTGAATGTCATTGTTAGCTACAATGGGCACATGAAATCTTTAGCCAAAACTATCTTCTGAAAATAAATGCTACCAGACTTGTAATTTCAGACAAAGTTAGACGTTCGTCTTCGCTCGATTTGACCGTTGGCTCCTACAAGAGCAAAACTACCAACGATTTTGAATGTGATCTGACGTTTCCGGCCAAACCAAAACGGAGCTCACGCACACATTCTCAATCGGCGGTAGCTTTTATGAACGCAGCCATTTTGTTGAGAGGTTCTGTATATTTTGTTGTTGTTAATTGAATGACAGTCTGCTCAAAATGTGGTATGCAAAAGGAAAGAAATGAACACCTCGATTGTTTTTATAATTACGTCTTGTTCGCACGATCGTCCATATGTATTTACAGATAGGAAATTTAAACTCAGCGTACTGTACGAAATTTTCGGCAGGAAAACCTAAAGACGACCATCTATATTAGTTTTTTATATGGCTAATCATGGCGTAAAAAAAGCTCGTGCAAATACAGCCTTGTCTTACACATAAGACTGTTAAAACAAATCTGGCAATGCTTCTCAATTGTACACAGCGAAAACCGTATTTAACAGCTGTATAACTTTTAAAGGGGCATCCAACAACGTGAGGCCCGACACGATCCTGAACAGCCTGCATAGAGCTCACCTAAACACCGGCCTTTGCAATTGGATTGCGCAAATGCTCCAGTCAAAGATAATCTTCTCGGCACAAGAAAATATTTCTATCCGGAGAAGGGTTTGTGGAGGAACACATCAAGGCTGATATGGCTCCTTGTAGTGAACGAGATCCACGTAATATTGAAAGAAAACGGCCTTAACGTGACGGCCTACGCCAACGATGTAGTAATCCTGGTTTGAAGAAATTTCTTCCAGTCCTAAGTGAATAACTCAACTTTGCACTACAGCTAGTAGGTAACTGGGTCAGAAGCAAAGAACAGGTTGAGAACTATTCTTTTACTAAGAAGAGATCAATCGCCACCTTCAGACCCCCAAATTTCAGATACCTGAGTGTAATTTTAGATTTCAAAATAAAAACGAAAACATTGTTGAACGCATCAAAAAAGCAAGCGTAGCTCTCTACTCCTCCAAGAACACTTTCAGCAATACCCATTCTCACATATGGTTCACTAGTATGGTGGATGGTACTTGAGAAACAATATCAGCTTTCAAACCTCGCCAAAATTCAGAGGGATTCATCGGAATCATGGGATCAATGAGAACCACACCGACTGCGGCAATAGGAACCATGCTTAGTTTGATATGTCAAGGCGTGTGAGAACCGGCAATATCCAGATATCCAGGTGATCCTTAGTTGCATCCCAGGCATATCGAAGGAAACGAAAAGGTGGATGAGTTAATATCGCTGCCCTTCCTTTTGTATCCGTCAGCAGTCATTTCTTTTCGGAGCTGGAGGACTAAGGCAACGTTAAGCTGATCCACCTCCTGACATTCATATTACTATCTGAGTGGTTCTAACAGCGGGCAGCCTTTACACCGTTTTCAGGTTTAAAGGATTGGGCACAATGGACCCGAATTCTTGGTCTAAGTGAACAGTGACAAGGTCTACCTAACATAACTCGAAATCTACAGTCGATTCCGCCCATAGTTGCATTTAGCTATTACAAATTCGTATCTTACGAACGCATATACACTTTGTAATAAATAAATGACTCTATGGTCGCATTCGACTGTCGTATTACAGTTCAAGAATAGGGGTGAGTGTACAAAGTATGCGAACGGATCGTGTAAGACAACCTTTTGAAAATAAATACATTATTTAAGGTTTCAATTTTCACTTGCAAATGATCCTATGATAAATAATAATTTTGTCTTCCCTGATTACGACTTTTTGAAATTTTAATTCACGGTGTTTCATGAGCTCCAACTTTCTACTGACAGTTTATGCTTTCCCAACAAGCAATGTGTTAAGTGGACCGAAGTTATCGGCAGCCATCCTTTCTAATTCATAAAATAAAAACAAATATCTTATTGTTAAAAATTTATATACAAAAGTGTAAATTACATATACATATTTTTCTCACTTAGCAAAATTCTATAAATTACATAATATTTTATAATATTTTCAATATTTTTTAAAAAAACAAAAAAAGAATACCATTAAGGAGTCATCTTAAAATGGAATATGAACGGCAAACAAAATAAAAGAACATTAACACAATTATAACTTGATTTATGCGTTTTATATGAATACGTTTGCAGTGGAGCTTCGTATTTTTTGGTATCACACAATTATACATTCCTAAACTAGTGAATTTAAAATCTTAAAATTAAAACAATATAATCTTCGACTATTTCATTATTATCTCAGCTGGTGGCAGTATACTCTCCCCGTATAAACTATACCAAATGCTTGAGAACCAAATTGTCTTATCGACCCATTCACTGCCGGCCACCACATGACCGATGTACGGTGAGTCACGAGATCTGTGAATCAATAAAACACATGTTACTATTTAGAAGTCAAGGAAACTACTTAGGGCTTACCTCAAAATTTGTTTCTTATTGTTCTCGACAAATGTGATGGCCCAACTCCATGGAAAGTCTCGCTTCTTTTCGCATCCCAAATAGGCAGTTACAGTTTGTAGGAATATCTCTCTGACAATTGTGAAAGTACCATTCTTTTCGCGTTTTAATACGGCAATTTTGCCATCCCTCAACTCGACTTGGAATGACTTAAACGACTTGGTCTTGTTGTCGGCGAATTTTAATTCTTTACCAGGAGTCATAGTTGCCAGGTTCTTTACAGCTCTCTGGACATCTTTGAGTATGTCGATTGGTTTTAAGACCAGATTATTGTGCTTGCGGTCTTCCTCGGGCCAATAGGACCAACTCAAGACAGCATCAAAGACTTTAGTTTCATGATGCAGTGGTCGCTCCAAATTACCATTGAGTATGACTTCATAGAGAGTGACTTCGTGGGTAGATACGTTCATACGGGGGGCTAGCTCTTGGCAAATTTCGTAGGCAGTTTTCGTAGGAGTTATTGTTACGTTAACTTGATCCTTTTCCTAGAGTGAAGAGAATAATTTGTAAGTCATAAAGGGAGAGGTACTTTTTTGTTTATGGATTTTTTTGACAGATGACGTGAGTCGTCTTAATCTGTTTGACATTTCATCATGAAGAGACTTAAGGCCTAAACACATTTGCATTAAACGTGTGATAGCTAAAGCCATAATTGATCGAAAATTGAGCCAAAATATGAGCATGGAGGAATGCTAGATCGTTTATGTCTAGCTCTCACACAATAAATCCGCAGCTCTCCGTACAGAACGTGCGAATGTGATTTCTATTGCTTTATGTCTACTTAGCGACTAGAAGCCTCATGTCAACTTACCTCTGTTGTATTATCCGGATTAGTGTTGAGTGTAATCCACATTTTGAGATCTCCAGATTTCTTTACAGCATCGGTAAATGTCTCTGCGGCAGCGTAATACTTTTGTAAGCATACAAGCATTTCTTGTTCTCGTTTCTGAAAAATGATATTATTTTTAGAGAACTTTATTCCTACCCTAAGTTAACTTACAATCTCTTCTTCAGAAAGTGGAAACAGATTCTTGTAAAGATTCACCAAATCCACAATCACATCAGCTTCTTTCTGCGAGTAAGTCATTTCTTCCACCTAAAATGATCATTGTTTTGAACAACTTATTGACATCCTTCAATTCTAAAACTTACGGCATTTTGCAGCAGCGTTGGTCCCCAAATCATTGCCAAATTATTAACACCCATCTTGTTTTTCAACTTTTGTGAATTAATAAAGGCCAAATGCCCAATAATTTTCTTTAGAGTTTCCCTCTCGATGACATGCAATCGACTAAGCAGTTCCTTGTAAGCGGTAATCTTTGCACTACTCGACTCGAGCGCTGTTACACTGATAAAACTTTCTGACGTTTTGCCCAATAACCGCACAGGAAGGTCCCTCATGAAGCGTTTCAACGCATTCGCTACATCATGTTCGTTGAATTCATTTCGAGTTATTTCAACATTAAAGGCATCCGCACGAAACTGTGACAGTAGCTTTAGGATTGAGTTTTCTGATCCAGATTTACGATAGATTCCTTCTGACATGGAACCATGGATGTATACGAAGTTGATGCACTTATCAACTAAAACAGGAACATCAAACTTGGTCAACTGTTGTTCTTCCAATGAGGGACCATTATTGTGAGCCACCTCACGGATAATGTGACGCCAAATTTTCGTTTCCCTTCCTGATGTCATTATCATGTATACTGTAAATGGTGGACAGTCAATCATCAATATTGGGCCCTTCTCGACGTGAAGATTCTCTATAGACTCGTCATTTTCCTTTAGCACTAAAAATAGAAAGAAAATTCAATTAAAGTGCTCTCAGAGTGTATACTGGGTTACTAACCAATGCATCGAGCCTTTCGTAGATCCATCTTTTCGACATTCATGCCAGTTTCACTGACAAACATTAAACGCCGTCTGGTCTTTTTCAAAAGCAACCATGTGCCACTCCATTCAGATGTAATTGAGTTCTATAAGGAAAATTGATTATTATACGAAATTGGGAAAGGATTTGTTCTATTGTTACCTTTAAGTAGCACCATCCTGCACGATAGTAATGGCAAGTATATTTTGTGGGGAATACATTCGTCAAACTTTCCATGATCTTTTGCATCCACACTGATCTGTGGTCAAAATAGTTGGTTAATATATTCAACAAATTGTAAAATGAATTATCTTACACTTTGAATTATTATAAGTTAATTTTTTCATACAAAAAAAAAGAAAGCAAAGATTAATTTGAGTGCCTCCGGGAGTGTAAAAGTTGATGAAATACCCACAAAAAGGTTTAGACTCATACCCCACAGAAGAAGTGCACTTAAAATGTGGTGAATGTTGCTAATATATATCAAATATATCAAGTTAACGGATTGACAGGACAGACATGCAAGGTTTTAAAGCTACTAGGATGGTAAGTGTTACGTTTTACACTTTTGTTAATCGTGGAAAGATTTTGAAGTCAAAAGTGGAGTACGTCAGGTGTGCATACTTTCACCAGCATTATTTTTGGGCTATGTACTCTTGACTTTATATATCGAGACTACAGTGATGACCTTCATCTGATGGCCCGCAATATTGGAGCTAGGGGAAGCAAAGTTATACTCAAAAGAGACGCAGTCAAAACAAAGGCAGCAGCGCCCAACACAACGTTTCGAGACCAAGATAGGGAACAATTTTCCATATTTGTGAGGTGCGTTTTGACTGTGCTACAAAACTCAATATGTGCAACAGAATCAGGAAGGTTTTTTGGTGAAGCAATAAGTCTTTTCCCGTACTTCCTGCACTAAAATTCGCAGCTTGCCAAATTTCTAAGGCTTAAAATTCTTTCAGAGAAAGACAAATGTCCAAAAAAGTACCGGAACGTGTTGAATAAAAAAGCTGTCCACTTTTTAAACGTCACTTTTTTTGTATAGTTTTACATCAAATTATTTTGCCAGCCAACAACAACACAACCATTTGACAGAACTCATATTTTTGCCCAAGGAAATATCTAGGACTAAAATTCACAGCATAGGAAAATGTCTTACGCTTTCTTCCCTAAAAAACTACGAAACTTAGACGAGATATGCTAGAACTGGAAGTCACTAATTTTCGTAAAATTTTTTAGATTTTGGTAGTTTTCGACAGAGCAGGAGCAGACCTAATATCAAGAACAAAGAATCATCTTGACCAATCAGCCATCCAGTACGGCATCCAATGGAAAAACGCTTTCTAAGGCAAGTAGGCTAGATCGCGTGCTGTGGCGCAGAAGATTTAAAAAGGAGCTGAGCTCTTTGCAATGCCTGTACAAAACTGCAGCGTCTTCCAGGGTGAAGTACTTGATGTAAGTGAGAAATCTCTTTATCCCTAACCACTATAGCCATCCTCATTGACAGCCAGTTCACTATCCAGGCTATCATATCTGCCAACACATCCCCTGAGTGGAAAAAGGAATTCTCTTCACTAGGTCAGAGGTTCATAATTTGGCTTCTTCGGCCGCCGAGTCACAGAAACATCGACGGTAATGGGATGTGCTGGCGAGGAGTGGTTCTGTCTTTGATAGTTCTATTGCGGAGGCAGTGTACATCCTACTGAGTGCCCTCACCTATCGAAAGCTGACACAAAGTGGCAAGGGTTGGGGAGCTATATCATATAGAGACAGATGTGGCCCAAATATAAATTCAGAGAAAACAAAAACTACTAAACAGAAAATGCGTTGATATTGCAGGAGATTTAAGGCCCTGAAATAAACGCAAAGTTAATTGAAAAGATAAAGTCATTAAGGGTGAAACGCCGAATCCTAATAAAGATGCACTCTACAATGACTTGGAAAGTAACATGATACATGGCCCAATCAGTGTCAACTCGTCCAGTAAGTTCATACCTAGAGGAGTAGTAGATGGCTTCCTCAAGTAGAAGAGAAAGTCTTCCAAAAATGCTGATTTTGCCTTCACTAGAGCCTTGAAAAGAAAAGAGAAAAGAGCCCCATAAAGGGCCAAGGGGTAGCTTCACACAAATATGCCTGTTTTTGCACGCTTAGAAGGGACCTATAGTTTTATGCCGTATCCAAAGATAAGAAGGTTTTTTGGGAAGCTTTCTCATGAGTGTATATACTCTTGGGTGTTTGTCAGGCGCTTCCAAGAACTGGAACCGTGAGAAAAATTTTAATGGGATTCGAACCTGAAGCCCTACGGTCAGGATACTTATTCTTTTGAGGTAATTACATCTACATGTGTATGTTCACTCAAGCACCAGGTGAGATTATAATCCCAACAGAGGCATAAAAACATACATATGTGGGTTCCATTCAACAAAATAAGAACCAGTTACAAGAAAAGAAGGAAATCCCTATTTTCCTTTACAGAGTAGTGAAGTGAATTTTTATTAAAGTACTACTTCCCAACCACTTGCTGCAGGATATTCAAAAATTGTAGGCCTAAGCAGTAAATGCCATCTCGACCATGTATATTGTTTTTAACTGAAACTCCCTATCCCCACTGTGGCACCTAAACCAAAAGAGCAACACTTGCTAACACGACGACAATGCGACACGAAACGACCCTTAGCCAATGATTCAAAGTGCAAACTTAAATTCTATGATACAACACTTACCTCTCTGACTCTTTGCCGACTCCGTACAGATGACAAACCCTAGACATTTTACAATTGCCCGAGGTTCCACTGCTCATGATGACATTCGGATTGGACATTTGCATTTGAGATGACTGATTCTTCGGAATCGCTGTTGTGATCTCAAAACAGTACAAATGCGTAGAATTATCAGTCACACGACTGTTACTGACACACTGTAAAGTTGTGATATATTCGAGCGGAATGGTCTCCTTAGGATTCTTCATCTCCTGGTCGAGATAAGTTTGAAATTGCCTGTCACGGAGGATTGCTTTTCGATTCTGCATCTCCTTGAGAATATCTTCAACAACGCCACTTGGGAAACGTATTAACGGACCCTCATATCTCACTAGGTATGGGGATAAAGGTGGTCTGGGAATCATAGCAATTGGCACTTTGACATCCATGGAACGACTTGCCCGAAAGCTGGTCTTTCGCTTGAGAGCATCCACACGGATTCGCATATTCGTGAGCATGTTCTTGGAGAACTTGGCCGTTTTTGACTTTAAATCGGCGGGCGAGTAAGACGAAGATTTCGAGTCACCAGATATTGCCTCAAGGTATGTTGGGGGACTTTCTCCTTCGAAATGCTGAAGCTTGTCGAATGGATTCACTCGTGGTGGGGGAGTCTTGCTGTCTCCATTGACAAACCAATTTGTTTGTTTTTGCGAAGGACGTGACAGGTCAGGATTACTGGTGGAAGGTGCTGTCTCATCGATTCTGGATAGATATGGTTGGACTTCACACTCTTCGACAATGTTTTCCATGCTGTCGCTTCGGAGATTGGGATTCTGATGGATAATCTGAACCTTAGAAGTGGGCGAGGTTGGTGGAGTTATAGAGACGTTTGGCTTCTTGGGGCTTGTCGCCAAGCATACCTCAGATGCAGCAGCTGCACTCGATGTGCTTGCTACGCAAACATTGCTGTTGTCCTCCTCAGAAGTGCAAATGCTCTGTTCATCGGCAGATTGTGAGTCACTGGGGATCTGGCCGTAGGTGTCCTCCTCTAGCATATGTTCTAGTAGTAGAAGTTGATTGCTCTTATTGTTCCCACAAATCGACGAGGATTTGTCCATGGTGAGTGGGTCAAATTCGCTGAGTACGTCGCTAGCAGCTAGACCTTGACGGCTGGTGCGATACGAAGTCCTCGAAGGGCCTGGTATGTTCATACTTAGCTTCTTCATTTGTGGGGTGAGTAAGTCATTTGAACTGGACTCCATTTCGAAGAGTTTTCCATAGGTGGCCTCCTGATTGGCGTACAGTGGTTCAGGGGAAGAACTACCGTCGTCCTCATTGTCTTCGTGGTATTCCCATGAAACGCTACGCTCTGGCTTCGGTGTTCTTGCTTCTTCTTTGCGAATTATTTCTTTAAGTTCCAGAGATTCGAGACGATAAGCTTCTTCCTGCTCCCTAATGCGGATTTCTGTTGAATCGACAGTGGCTCGTGTAGAGCTGGGCACCTCGTCAACCCGCCGTAGTTCAATTGGTTCGTAATTTTTCTTCCGTTTCTGCCGTGTTGGAGGCACTATTGGTTTCAACTTGCCGTATATGGCATCATCCCTTGATTGCCTTGTAATACCAGGTGGTGGTGGAGGAGGTGGAAACTTTGGCATCGGCAGGGATAACTCAACAGAGTTTCGACTTCCCTCAGCCAAATTCGGATTACTTCGCTGTTTACTCATGACTGGTGGCGCAGCAGCTTCGCCCGAATGACGTGGCACCATCAGCGATTTTGAAGAGGTTGCATTCCTTGGAAAGGAGGACGTCGATGGAGCATTACTTATAGCATCTTCATACGACGGACATGGGTAGTCTTCACGCACCGATTGCGCTTTAATGCTGCGGGGAACCTCATAAGAACCATCATCGACTTCATCTCCATGAGTAAGGTCAACCACTCCATTGGTCTTGTTTAGAGGGCTGCTAAAAGTGATCGATTTGAAGACAGGATCATTCGGAGGCACCGTCTGCGGACGCTCAGGATCAAATTCAGCTGTCGAAGGCTTCTTCTTCTCCTTCTTGGTGAGGGTAAAGTTATTGCCAATCGTATTGATTCGCTTACCAACATTTTTCAGCCGACTTGTAGCATCTGCACTCAAATTGTTGATCAAGTCTTGGGAAGTCTTAAAGTTCTTATCCAACTTTTGCTTGGCACCTTTTGCTTTCATGGCGACACGTTCACTTATGGATTCCGTTAGTAGTTTCGATGTTGTACCAATCGATTTCAGCAGATCACTGGAAGAGGAAGAGATGTATTTAGTTGATGGTTTTATGATTCGTGAATTAACAAAATACAGTAAGCAGTAGGTACATCAAGCGGTGCTTTTGAACAGAGTGTAAAATAAGTCAAACTTTTGTGCTGTGAATGTAAATTTAGTTGTGCTTCGTTCATTGAATATTCATATATTTACAGAAGATTGGTGCTATTCAGAAAGATAAATGCTAATATTATATTTGATCGAGAAATGCTCTGAGATGCGTCAAATGCAAAGAAGTGTATGTATATATTTTTGTAGTTCGTTCACTAGCCAAAGTTGTTAACCACTTCCTTACTTACCGTAATGCCAAGATCAATCTACAAAGATATTTTATTTCTGAATAACGAACAGGACCACTGTACGACTAACAGTTATATGAAGGTCCTTAACGATGTTTTAAAGACGAACATTTCTAAAGAGTAATATCGACAAATGCTTCAATTCATTTTTTAAAGGTTCTAATAGCCTTCACTGATTTGGACTCCAAAAACCTTCTGTAATATAAAATTTTGGAATTGTAAGAGAATTTCTAGAGACAGAAATTATCCGCAATCATTTGAAGTCCTTTGCATACACTTAAAGTCCGTCGACCTCACTTTAAGTCCTGTACATTTTCTTGACGTCTTTCAAGTTATTCTTATTCATGTCATTCAAACATGGGCTTTTGCATTTCGATTGAAATTGTGATTGTTATCCAGAACCTTCTTAGCACATATACATATGTACTTCTCCCCAAACTATACTTCTAATAGCTAATGCGTTTCTTAAGCCTTTTAGGAACTGTGTGGAGTCTTCAAAGGATGTTGATTTAATCCTCAAATAATTTGTCATATTTTACGGGCTGTGGCATCTTTACAAGTCAAGAGCAACAATCATTATTAGTTATTCCAAATTTAGCCCGATGTATTGAAGCTAGAGTTACAAAATCGAGTATAGTGAAGTCTTTTGATGATAAGAGTTACTCTAGCCACGGAAACTAAATGCGCCGACTAAGTTGGACCCAGTAAAGAAGTATGCTAAATATTTCAAAGTGTACATGCAGAGCTTTGAGTATGACAGAAATCCCCCATTTCCCAAACTACACAGAAGTGCTTAAAGAACATAGAACATTCAATATGAAATGTAAACGAAAAGCAATTCATGGAGATGTCATAACATAGAGAATTACATATATTCCGGTTGATGATACAGGTATACCCAAGTTAGTAAAAAAATTAGTTGTAAAGGTTATAAAAGTTTAAATCTATAATTGCTGTTTGTGCTGTTTATTGCTTCGAGCTGTTTTGAAGTACATAAAAAAATACTACCAAGAAAGCAAGAAAAACCTAATGTATCTTTTACCATAACTTTATATTGTTCGTTTTTAGATATACATACTCGTACATATTAGGTATTAAGCAGCCCCCTAGGGTGGCCACAGCCTAAGCTCCTTACAACTGTACGTGTGGTGCGTGCTGCACGTACTGAAGTGCGTGCTTCACGTACAGAAGGGACCTACACTTTTACGCCGTATCCGAAGGGCAAAAGGGTGCTTTCTCATGACAGTAATAAATACTCCAAGGATTTGTCAGACCCTTGAGTGGTGGGGGGCCGTGAGAAGACTTTTTTCCGGATCCGGATTCGAACAGCGAACACCCGTTTTTAGATATCACCTTATTTTAATCTGGGAGATCCTGTGATCCGATATACGGTCACTTTTACTCAATATCATTCACGCCGGATGAACTTTGTTATCAATCACAATTTTTACCTTCAAAAGTCAGCTGTCGAGTATTGTAGCTATTTAAACTGAAAGTTGCTACAACTGTATACATACGTATTACTAGATTTTTTTTAGGTAGATGTGGAAATATCTTTAAATAAAAGAATAGTGCGGCCATATTTGATTCAATCTACCGAAAATATTATGTATGAAATGCAAAACGAAAAAATCCGCAGAATGATACTTAAGGTGAAATTTCGGTGAATCGTAAATCGGTTGATTGATGTAGGTCGACCTTTACTTCCTTGAAATAGGTGATGTTCTCTCCCAGGTTTTAGGCAAATCATTTTCAGTTTGTTGACAAAATGTATGAATGTACTCTACATAGTCGTCTTGTCGTCACTTTAACACCATTTTCTTTCGGCTGCTCTTCAATTGCAGTAAGTGCATCTAACACAGCTTGCCAGGATCATCAAACAATGTCCATATCGTCGTAGTACAGCATTTCAATATATGTACATATATATTTCTGATAGGTAATTACCTTGACAAAATCTGATACACGTTTAGAGGAGCTAAGAACTGAAAAGTACTAGGTAAGCAAGTTTCGATTTGAACATCAACAACATAGAGGGCTAAGGTCTTGCTTCTCACAACTGTACGTGTTGTGTGTGGTATACATTTCTGCACGAACAGAAAGGACCTGGAATTTTATGCTGTTTTCTAAGGGCAGAGAGGTTTTGAGAAGCTTCCTCATAAGAGTTTTACTCTCGAAAGTGTCGCAGACGCCTGCCAGAGGTGAAGCTGTGAAAAAACGTGGATGGTATTTTTTTGGATTCAAACTTGGAACACCATGCACAGAGGTCCAATGCACTAGCCACTGAGCCACGCCCCTCTTAACAGGACGCGACATAAAGTAGGGATAATTTGCTCAAAATCTTAACTGCCTTGATTAGTTAATGCTCCATTACTCTCTGTAAGTACATACATACGTACAGTAAGGGTATAAGAACTCTTAAAAAGTCTTAGTTTTATGATTTTCTCATAAATATGAATTGGATTAAAGAGGCTAGAACTAAAAGAAAGATGGGATATCACGGAAATATATACAGATACTCTTCTACAGTACAATCAACGAAACGATGTGGACAAAACCCCAAACTCAAAGCCTTATCCAATCCATACACAACTTCTCTTTCTCGGTCAACAAGTTCAGAAAAAAACCAGTGAAAAATGCTACAATCCGCCTGGAGCGAATCGTATGATACCCTATCCCTATCTTATTTGGTCGTGTCAGTGGGCGGTGGAAAATGTATTCACAAAATTTTCTATTTTGCCTTATAAACTAATATTTTTACTCGAAAACTAATTTTTGAAGTAAACGCCCCTAAAAAGTGGGCGTGGCCATATACAATGTATAGACGATTTGTAGATTAAGTGGATATCTACATATTTGCCCAAGTAAGTTTTTTCGAGTTTCATATGAAAATAGTGAAAAAAGTTAATTTTTGTAAAAAGTGGGCGTGTCAGTGGGCGGATTTTAAATATTTTTACACTTGTATTGCTTACTTTTACAAAGACCTCGTATACAAAATTTCATCAACCTAGCTCAAAATTTAAGGCCCAAAAACTGGTGACATACGGACGGACGGACGGACGGACAGACGGACGGACATAGCTCAATCGACTCGGCTAGTGATGCTGATCATTTATATATATACTTAATTGGGTCTATCTGTAATATTTCTCTATGTTACAAACTATGTATCAAACTTAATATACCCTTAGGATAGGGTAGAAATATATATTTAGGGTACATTGTTATGAGGAAATGCATAACACCCGGTCATCACGTACATTCGTTTACGCTACATTGTGTTACACTCATTACAATAAAATTTTGTCTGAATCATAAACCTACATATGATGACTGATGCGTAATGAATGATAAAAAAAGCTGTCTTCGAAGAAATATACTCGTGCCAATTAACTTTGAGATTTACATGTCTGCAAATTGATGTTGCCAGTCACAACTAACTTTAAAGAGCAAGTCTACGTGCATACATGAGAAGAAGTTTCGTTAGATGTTGACGAGTAAGCTCGAAAATAATTAACTATTCACTATTATACCGTTAAAAACTTAGGTTCTATGAATTTATATAATTTTATTAAAAAGTGAGAAGAAAATATTCCAAATATTCATCGCTTACTTACAGATTTAGTCTTAACACAATTTTAAACACCAAAAAGAACACCAATTTCAATTGACTCCAAAAAAGATACTAAATTTTTATTCCCAGAATACCATCTTCGTACCCACCCAACACTTATTTTACTGCTGCCATGAAATTAAATTTCAAGATCACACTGTTTCAATTACGGCGACTCTTCGAAACTCCCAGAGGAAATACTTCTATATTTGGATTTTTCACCCCAAATTGGAATTTCTCACATTTGAAGATCTTCCGCAGGAGCGCGTGCCGTTATACTAGTATTCTTTGTGACAAAGCTGGCAAGCGCATACATTACACATATGCAGTAAATAGGGTGGGTTGCATTCTACATTTTCTTACTTTATCCAAGGAAAGTCATTCACTTTTCCATCAGTCGCTGGCGTATATTTAGTTTTTAGGACAACAAAGAGATGTCTATCTGTGTGAATAGTTCTTCAAGATGTGAGTAAATAAGAGGACTAATTCAGAAATTCTAGATAAGGACAATGTAAGTGTGACGCATTCTTTTAGTTATAAATAGATAGACGTGCGCCTTGAAGGGAGGAAGACATCATTAGTCACCTTTAGTGTTATGTAGTTTTTTTGAGGGAAGGTGAGATAATAAAGATGGCAGAAGTTAAAAATAAAATATTTACTGACTGTAAACAAACTCAAACAAACGATTGTAGTCCTGTACAAGGTTTCCTGTTAATATTTACAAAGCTATTGGTTTAGAGACATAATTACTGTGTGTTTTCCTATAAATAGAACACTGTTTTGTTGAGTAGCTAGTTCCTCTTAGAAGAGAAGTACAAGTTCCTCATACTCATTCGATTTTTAAGAAAATTTTCAAATGAATTCTGTTGAACTATGAGTTGAACTTAATTTGGATTTTGAAAATTAGAAAAGTCCTGATTTCTTCTGAAACTTTAGCTTGTTGATCTTAAATGCAAAGTTTAATGAAAATTTATTTGCTCAGACTAGCCAAACAGCTTTGTAATGAAAGGTAGTATATTTTAAGTCCATAACTGATGTGTTAAAATTGCAAATTTCTTCACAAAAAACAAAAAGAAAGACTGCTGCCCTCTACTGTGAACTATTATTCCTGATACAGGAGATAAACGTTGCCACGAAAAGTTCAAATTTCTGTGCTCTAACTAAAGGGTTTTTCAATAGAAATTTCTAAACTTTGACAGGTGATTGCGGCCATATTGATGAAGCTGTCAATTATTTGGTCGATTTTGTCAAATGGAGCGTTGTTTTATGAAAGTGGGTCTTCTGATCGAGCAACATTTTGAGCGCTTCGCTGATTATTCGGTCGCTATAATCGCTATAATCGTCCTTCCGAGAGAAACTCTTTGCAACGTAGTAGTTGAATTCAAGTCAACCAGTTCAGTAAACAGTCCTTAGGTCAGCTAAATGCAAGATCAGCCGAAAACATCGCCACTGTTCGTGAAGGGGAATAAAAGGCAGTCGATTCCTCACCGCGCATAAGAATCGGTCTTTCGCAGATTACTGCGACTTGGGCCTACATCCATGCAAGATTCAACTAACCCAGCAGTCGTTTGTTCACTGACTGGATTCTCGAGCAATTGGAAGTTGATGCCGAATTCGGTCGAAAAATCGAAATTCGTCGAGCGCTATGATAAACGATTTATTTTGGTCCAAATTGGAAGATATTGGACTCCACGACAAATTGTTTCAGCAGGACGATGTTACGTGCTAAAAGCCCGTGCCACAATGGACATTTTGCACGAGCGATTTACGAACATGGAGGCGATGTGAATTGCCCACAGAGATCGTGTGATTTGACTCCGTTAGACTTCTTCTTGTGGAGTTTAGACACAGGTCTATACAGAGCCAATAGATCGCAAAATAAGTTGCGTTAAAAATTGAAAGTATTTATTTTACAAATGTTTTGAACTACATAGCTTTAAAACAAACAGGATGCATATAAGTTATAGAGTAAGAGTATCAGTCATATAACTTTAGCTGTCCAAACATGGCACTATGACAGAGATCAGACTAATACCTATCATTTCCGACATACATATCGATAGTTGAAGGTCTAGTGTTAAAGTCTAAAACAAGTGGAGGAAAAGATATGAGCAGGTTAAAAGAGTCTCATGCTAAGTCTCAATTAATACTTAATATAATATCTATCTATATCTAATTTAACACCTGCAATTATTCCAATTCAACAGATACATTTTCCTACTTCCTAATAAACTACACACTCAACTAAGTGCAAGACGCTCATAAATTTTTCTAAGTTAAAAATATACAAAATGAACTTCTGCAAATAAATGAAGCAACAAAAAATAATTTATAAATAAATAAATATCCAAACATCAGTAAGAGCATTTTCTGTTCGTAATCCTCGGCAGATTGAAAACTTTCCAAAAATACAAAATACAAACATTGCACACAAAGTTAATCAACAAAATTATCATCAGTTTCACGGGGGCACAAGAGAACAACACCAAAAGCACAAAATGAAAATAAAGCCTCGATCGATGTACTACTTACTTTAGATACAATTATTAAAATGAATAGAATAAAGATACAAAATATTTATAATACAAAGTGCAATCAAATTAGAAAGAAAAATGAATTTGCATTACTTTGGATCGCCGCTCTCGCATGACTCTGATGTATGTGTTGGAGGAGGTGGTGGTACATACCCAGGCCGTGGTGATTTGAACTTGGGATTCTCACTGCTGCTGGTCGCCGATTCTTCCATCGACGAATTGAGTGTCGTACTCGAGGAGGACTTGAAACTTTTCGAATTCTCAAACAAAGAGTCGTTCATTTCGGATGCGAAACTCGACTCACTCCCGATGGAGTACCGAGATGGTTTCGCTCGATCAAGGTATGTTTTCGGCGGTATATCTGGTGCTCTTCGTTTGACAGGTGTGTCTTTGCTAATCGCTCCCGTTGGCGTTGGTGGCGATTGGGGAAGATTTTCATAGACTTCATCAGTTGTGACGCCGCTTTCATTATTCATTGGCTTACGCGGCGCTGGAATGGGTGTTGTACTCGTTGGCTTCACTGGTTCTGGAATATTTTGATTTTCATCCTCATGGAGGTTATTCTTTTCGGTAAGGAAGACTTTCGGAGTCTCCGGCGTTGTGGCATCTGGCACTTGGAAGATTTTATTATTAGGACACTTATCTATAGCCTTGGCTTGAATATTTTCCGAATTAATGTTTAGATTTTTATTTATCAAATCGATTGTCACGTTCTCGTATTCACTCTTCCGTGTATCCGGTACATAGCGACGAGGCATCGGCACCGGTCGTTTTTCTTCACCCTCCATGATGTTCATCTGAAATGTAGAAAGATATAAGATACTCTATAGTGGATGACTGGTAACAAAATTCACATACAATTTAATTTTATTGCTTAATACTCATTTCCCCTTTCAATCAAACAATAAGAGTTACGTAACTGCGTATTGACACAAATTCATCTCAACAGCACCTACTCACTCAAGTGGGATATCTACTGCTACAGATACTACAGATTGTAATGTGCAATCTTTAAGTGGCTGCTATACGAGTACGAGTAGTTTTTTTTCGAAATGAAATCGAGAGCGCCCGCACAGTTCTGACAATACACATTAAAAGTCCAAACAACTTTCTTCCGAGTTAAATCGAAGTGAAATTCAACAGAAATACACACAAACATATCAGCGAAATTGATTCTTTTTAGAGTGAGATACTCATTTGACACCCATTTCGTTCATTTCTCTTTCATTTTAACCATTAAGCAATTTTTTTGTTTGGTTTTTTCCTTCCATTTTCATGTTACTGCGGTGAATTTATTAATTTTACTTTCACTTGTGAATATATCCATTAATTTCTGACTTTGGATTTTGTCATAACCATTTGGCAAAGAGAGAAAAAAGGTCATCGCCATTTATGAAATTCTGAGGCACTAAAACTAAAGACACAGCGAAGTGTGTAACGAGGGAATAATGTGGAAAACTATCAAAATATTCACACGAAAAAGATGTATAAAATCTTTTTAATTGGATTCTGGACTTAGAAAATAGTGTCTGTTTGGAGTTTTATGACGCTTTGTTCTAAAAAAAATGAAATAAAAACATTTTCTAGTCCGCCATGGCAGCTGCATTCTAATTTAATGTATGTATATAGGTACATAGCCCTCTTAATTGTGTAATTGTTCTAAGAAAAACAGAATTAGTTTGGTGGTTGGGGGAAATCCTATTGGTTTCCATGAGCTGTACAAATTGCTTATTAAAATCTATCAGTGACTTCATGTGAAAATGTATTTACTTTTATCTTAAAATCTAAATCTAAAAAATCTTTTTACTAAAAAATTTACAGAATTTAGCAATATTTTTCGTAGTAAATAGATTCTAACGACCCACAAGCTGTTGCTGTAAAGTGGATTTCTAATTTAGTTTTGCACCTATATTACCGTTTACCTTTCAGTTTTAGAACAATAATTTCATAAGGCGTTGACTGTCAAAATAGTGGTGCCGTCAATCTTCAAAAAATAATCCTTATTTCGGCCCAAAACAGACGAATGTGTGGATTCGGGACCTCGAAATCACCCTGTCACTAGGACTGCCTTTCCAACCTCGCTGGGGTGTCCCAAGCGAAATTCTAAACACTATCGAACCCGGAGCTCTGTGTAGGAATCATTACCGCACAATTCTGAATTTCATAACTTTTTAGAATGGTTTCAGAGAGGGCGGTCAAGTAATGTAATATCGATCATTAACACACCCTTCGTGTTGCTTCTATTGTTCGACTTTATTCCTAATAAAACTCCCACACATGCAGAGTACAATGGGTCTTAGTGCAGCCCTCATCTATAGTCGTATTTTATTATCACCCATGGTACGTATGGGTCATTGGTTTCTATGCATTACAACAACAATACGAGATCTAGCTTTCTGTGGTGATATATTGTCGAGATCCAAAAATTAGCTCATACTTTTTCTCCCTAGGTTACATTTTCATTTTTCAATCATGACTGTGTTCATGGACTTTCTGCTGGACATCCAAGACAGCCTTCTCTCTGAACATCAACTCTGACTGAAATTTTATGTTTGAAGTTTGGCAGAAGTTTTTTAAAAGAAAAAACATTTGTTCTGATTGATTGGTGCTTTACAGACGTGCAAGGATGGATTTTTGATTTTCACAAACAGAAACAATAAGTTTGTAGCAAATGAGCTTCCCAGCAGTAAAGTCTGCCATAATGACAAAGTTCACCATCAGAATGAGATTACTATTTTTATAGAAGGGTCTAAAACCAATGAGGGAACTGGGTCACGTCCATTCATTTAATTGAAAGACTTGACCTAGAAATATTTCTAAAACTCCCGGGCCCATGCAGTTTTTTCCAGGCCAAGGTGCTCAAAGCTGCTGAACTATACTTGAGATGAGATCTATATCCAACAAGGATATTGCCTTCATCTTCATTGACAGTCAGGCTGCACTCAAAGTGCTAGAGTCTTTTGTCATCAAACCTGAACTAGTCAGGGATTGCCGTGCTCAAGGCATTATGTACGCAGAATGGCCTAAAAACTCCGATCTTCGAATGTCATCAACAGCATCAAGGCACCTCTGTATTTTGCCAGAAGAGGTATTACCAATTGTATATACAACTTGGCTAACCGCAGATGGGCTAATCTGGAGGGACAAAGGGTATTCAAAGCCTTATAGCCTGAGATCAACTATAAAAGATCAGATGAAATTATAAAGCTAGGGAGAACACAAATCAGAACTATGATCGGTATCCTCTTCTGAGAAGGGACTCCAATAGTAGTAGCAGAATCGGATATTTGTAGGTATTCTGATCTACACGCCTCAGAGGATATCACGCACGAATCTGAGGCCACTTCTAGAAATAAATTTTAACATCTAGGCACATCTAGGCACTTTTTTAGTAGTCTGGAAGAAGTAGGTTCTTGTAACCAAGCGTAGGACTCAATTTCTGCAGGGCAAATGCTGGAACAACATGATTTAGGCTTTAGGTTTCTTCTACCATTTAGGACTCACTAAAAGGATCGCAATGGGCCCATTATGGGGCTTAGTGTTTTATTATGACATCATAACTCTTTTTAAACCGAACCTTACCTAACCTAAATGAGCTTTGTTTTGCTATTGACGACATGTTTAAGAATGAAAAGTCATAACAAAATTCGTCCATGCGGTCAAAAAGTCTGACTGAAAAGTCTGCATTTTTTCAGCCTCGTGGTGACGCAGTATCATTTCTATATAACCTCTGACCGAAAATGACGCCAACATAACTAGCTCTCGTGGTTCCAAGAAGAAAAATGTAGAACCAAATACCAATCATCTTAGATTTCGTCCATAGAACAAAAGAGACACCCCTTGAGTCTGTGTGGATATGCTAAGTAATACAACAGTTGAAATTCAAATCGTTGAACTATGTTTGCAACAGATGTCGCTCTCGAAAAAGTGATAGTTTAATAGATAATTAAAAATAGGTGAAACCAACAACTTCTTAAATATTGTTCACTTGTTGATTTTGATTATCCATCAAGTAATAACCAAGAAATAGCCATTCTCAAAACCAGTAAATTTACAACTCCCCAAGGTCACCTTAACGACTCTTTTTACGCCTCATTTACAAAAGTCTTCTATTTCTCGTACTAATGACAACAAAAATAATAATAAGATCCGCTTATTTTATAAGAAACTGTAAATATTTAGTCAAGTTAAACCTCTATAAACACATACCTACTGCAAAAGTAGATCGCTGAGTGCTATGTATTCAGATGTACAGATACTTTGCAATGCATGTCATCTTACTTATCAGCCACTTGTGACAAAAATAGACAATTTCCCTCGAGTTTCTCTTTCCATTCAGCGCTTGCATTTGTCGAATTTATTGTGCAAAATACTGATGTGGGTTTCAATTACTTTGCGCTTGCACATTTTAATTATTCAAATAAGTAGGTATCTCTCCATGCATCTATGGTTAAGTCACAATAAAATCTTTCAACTGTCACATGGAAAAAGGAGCTTTCAATTATTAAATTGTCTCTATTGACTTTATATTTAAAATTTTAACATATATAAAGCCTAATTTCGCAAGGCAACAACATTTTATGCAAGTTATAGCTTAAATATCTAGATTTTTAGAGCAAGTCACTTTGTTTCGATTTGCATTTTTTTTTCACAATAGAGGGCAATTCATCGACCGGCTTAGATAACAATTGATAAACAAAGAAACATTGTACTTCACTCGGCACACTATGACTCACTTAATCAAGTCACTGGCTGAGTGCGTCGTTGAACTGAATTTTTAGAAGAGACATGCTCAACATAAATAAAATTTCGTCGAGTGGACAAAAACGGACGACTGTGTGCTCTAAATTGCAATTTTACCCAATTGACAGGCAACCGCTGCTGCGTCAGCATCATCAACATCAGCAGCGACTGACATGATTTGAACTCTCTCTTTCTCTTGCTCATGTTGTGTACAAATAAACTTAATTTTATTGTTGAACTCAACAGAAAAAAAAATTCAAGACTAACAATTGTTTGTATAAAGATGAACGAACTGAACGAAAACAATAAATAATAATAATTTCAGTACAGTAGTACCTACGCGAGAAAGTTATGGCGCCTCTTTTTGAATAATTTTAAATTCATCTCAATTTATTTGTTGTATTCTACGACGACGCATGACGCGTCACATGGCTGCATTTGAAAAGTATCTAAACATTTCTACTTTCCACGCACCGGTAGATACCTTAAAGGCGTGTAAAAAGTTCAAGATCGGTGAATTTAATGTATTAATATGCATTTTTTTTTTCATAGTATTTTTGGGGTTCAACGAGAAATACAGTAGAGACCCCCTGTTCACCAGAGTTTTGAAGGTTTTTCGGCTTTTTAACTTTCGTTTTCTTGGTTTTGTTTTCTGTTGGTTTCTTTTATGGACTAATTTAAAAAGGGAACTTAGTCAGCTTAAATGAGAAGAAAGTGAACCTAATTTAGACAAGTCGTTACATAATAGACAATAAGACGTGCAGCTTGCGGTAGAGTAGATAGGATGCAGATTGGAACACATTTATGGTTTTAGTTAATCAGTGCGTAGTATTCTTTTTTATCGAAAAGGTTGTATTTATTTTTGAGAAAAGTTTCATATCATTTCATATCTTATCCGATGCAGATAAGGAATGATTCAGTTGTTGAAGAATTTATTGGTTTTCCTAAAAATGTAGTGGGCTGCGGTCTATAAAATTGCATGCGTAGGGTGTGGCCACAAGGAGTGCTTTCATGATATTTTTTATACAGACAACTAGCAACATCCAGGAAGTAAGTAGAATGTAAACAGGAAAAACCAATCTACAGTAAACTCTTTCATAAGCGGACACTGACGGTACCAAGCAATTTGTCCGGTTATGATGGGTGTAGTGCGATCTGTCAGTGAATGCGAAGGGATGTCGATTATAAGTTTTCATTAGAGTTCTGTGATACCTTACCATATCGTACGATGTGTGTTATTGTTCTTTTAAACCCATTCACAAAGAAGCCAAGTTGGTTACTTTACTGTAGGCTAGGCGCGCACATGCGATTTCATCGCGCGACTTCTTAGTCGCGCAAAATGAAACACACTCTTTGCAATATAAATGCGCGCACAGAGCTCATAATTATTGCAGCGATTATTATGCCGCGATTTGTCACATTTTTTCAGCGACGCGATAGTCGCCAAAACAAACGAATCATATGAATTTAAAGGAGTTAGCACGCACTGGCGATTTTAGTTGCCGCGATCAAAAAATAGTAGTCGCAATAATATTAAACAGTGCGCGCACTGGCGATTTTCTATCTCTCTACTGTTCAGTCGCACAAAATGGAACACATGGTGTCTAATACGAACGCGCGCACTTGCGACTAAATAATCGCATGATCTAGAAAAATGCAGCATGTCACATATTTTTTGGCGATTTACAGTCGCGGCGACTCTTTAATCGCAAGTGCGCGCACTCGTATTATAAACTATTTGACCTATATTTTGCGATTAAACAATCGTAGCGTTTTCTGTCGCTGGTGCGCGGACTGCCATTTCCTACAGCGACTACAATTTTTTAATCACTGCGGCAGAAAATCCCATGTGCGCGCCTAGCCTAAGAGCTAATAGAGCAATCCACTGCCAATCCAGAACACAGAGTCAAAGTACAGAAAGCCACCAATTAAAAGCCAAATTCCCAACCATTGACCCTGACACACTTCACCACCAATTATCTGGCAAATTAGATAAGTACGAATATAGATTACTAGGAGAACGTGGCGCTGAATAGTTGAGAAGAAAGCACGGCAACTCGGAAAGAGTTGAGGAGAGCTGGGGCACATTTGCAGAAACTGCACACGATGACGCGTAGGCATTGTAGAGAGCACAAAGTATTGTAAGCTGTCTTTTGATTTTACTGAAGCTTAGGGACCACCTTGCCTCACAGCAGAAGAAATCAGCAGTTCATTGCAGGAGAGCCTGGATGACCACTGGAATGCTGTGAAAAATGCTTTTACAGCGGGGGCAAGCCCCTACGTTTCAGCAGAAACCAAGAAACGGATCGAAGAGCATACAGCAATAAAGGCTCGGATTGCAGCCGCCTCAGCAGTGGAGAAAACAGAGCTAGAAACCCAATATCATGCGAAGAAGAAAGGAGTGCGTGATAAGCGTCAGTACATCAACACACTGGCTTCAAGGGCTGAAGAAGCAGCGAGTAGATACAACAGTGGGAATGTTTACGGTATCACCAAGGAGCTCATTGATGGTCGGAATTCCAAACAACACCCAGAGAAGAGTCTAGACGGCAGGCGTCTGATTTGGGATGAGGATCAGCTCGTTCGATGGAGAGTATGAGTATTCCGCAGGAACGACTTCGCGAATCTGCACAACACCTCCCAGTAAAAACGAAATCCTATCTGCAATCAGGTCCCCCAAGAAAAACAAAGCGGTGGTTAGTGATGGCATAGCTGCCGAACTATTTCAACCGGCGCCAAATATATCGGCAGATTTGCTGCATCCGCTAATACAAAGAGTTTGTGATGGCGAAGAGTTTCCGCAGGAGTGAAAGAGGAGGGATGATCATCAAGCTTCCGAAAAAGAGAAGCCTGGAGATTTATATGTGTTCTAACAGCCGTAGCCAAAATAACTGCAAAAATAATTCTGGAAAGTATTAAGGATCATTTACAACGTCAAGGTGTCAGAAGAATGTGAAATCCAAAGTGGAGTACAAACTAAAGCCCTTAGCACTTCTAATACCAGCGCCCAACCTAACATTACCGTCTATCTAAAACCATTCTTGGAGTATTAATTAAATTTTATACTTTTCCCAAAAAGATTTAATTTTACTTCAAAACTATTTTTTTGTGCTTAAGAATCCCTTAAAAATATGCATATTATTATATTTTTATGATTAGGCAATAACAAAACTTCACCATATCTATTTTTAATTACAACAAAAGTACAAACGCAGATAGCACTTCCACGAAGTGCGATTTCTTTTGCGCTAACTGGCCTTTAATATAGCTAAAATTCAGATAACTGACATAAGTTGAGTAAATTTTTTTCCTTTTATTTGTCACAGCTTCCGTTTTTCAAAAAACAAAGAATCGTTTTGGTCATTTTGCGTTTTAGTACAAATGTGAATTGTGGTTCTACAAACCCTGCGACCGTTAACACTTAGCACCATTCAACTAAAAATATTGGTGATAGCAATTAGTCAGTGGGTGAAAAGATACATAACTCTTAATCTGGATGTGACAAAAAGCCAGTGAAAAAAATGAATTAGGTCACACGAATTTGGACTATCAGTACGGTGTTTAGCCACCGTAACAAATGTGTCTCGAATCCAGTCGCCAAATTGCTTAATAAAAAATTTGAGAAAATAATTCAATGAATGTTTGTTATGGCAAATTGCTTAAATTAAGTATATTTGTCAGTTTCTTAAAATGTTTACATCTTTCAGTGATCTATAGATAGTGTGTGTGAAATATAAGTTGAAAATCTAGGTTCATTGACATATACAATTTAGTCTATCATCTATTTTATATTGAAGGATTGCCGATAGGGTTTAATCAAAATAAAATATGGCTTTAAGGTTGTATTGTGTGAACGTCTAAAACCTTTCTTCAACACGCAGATCGGCAATAAACCAAATTTTAGCAGAAATCCAGAAAAAGACCTTTTCATAAACTTTAAAGCCGCCAGCATTCATTCTGACAGCATGACAGCATTCATCGTCTTGAGCTCTACCAGGCGATGGCCCAATTAGGGTACCGTCAAAACTTACCCAGATGTATCGAATAACGATGGAAAACATGCGACTGAAAACAACTCTTCGGAGCTCTTCCAAACGTGCACCGGATTCAGGCAAGGAGAACAGCGAACTCTGTGAGCTGTACCAGGATGTGGATGTAGTCCAAAAAGCCAAGATACGCAGACTAAATTTGCGCGGCCACTCAAGCGAAGAAAGTCTTTGAGTCCAAGCCCCCAGGTTCAAGACTGCGAAAGACCGAACCTCCGATACAAAGACCAAGCTGTCCCGGATGCCAGAAAACTTGGTCTTCATAACTGGAAGCAGCGTGCTCGGGACCGCAAAGGATGGAAGGCAGACTCTACAAGGTTCGGGAGCTTACTACTTAAAGTATGTAAGTAAGTCTTAAGGGTGTGCATCAATGTTTGAACCATGTCGATTTTCTGTAGCTAGTCTTAAAGCAAACACTCGTGAAACAGTTCTTTGAAAGTCTTCTTTTAGTAAGTAATCAAGATCTTCTATTTCTTTAGAACAATGACAGCTTCTTCACTAATCAGATGAGTCGATGCCGTAATTGGCGGCCAATTATTCATTCAGTTCCCAAAAAAACTTCAATAGATCAGATCAACCATCTGCTAAATTTCCATATCTTTAAAGCATTTTGGAGTCCAAAGAGGAATAGAAATGTGTGTGAAGTTTTCCGAGTTTTCTTACAGTTCCTATTTGACAAGTGACAGGAATTAGTAAGTACACTTATGTCCGAAGATTGAAGACTAGAGAACATTTAGTAAGTTTATTATGAATTCAAGACTCTGCATAAATTAGCTATCGATAAGGACACGATTGTTATTATTGACTGTTGTTCCCTTGAAACTAAAATATACTATCCAAGCCCAAGCACACAAACCTAATATAAATTTCTCTTTGTCCTTGTCCTCAACTGTTGATTCCCATGACACGACAATGCCACCCAAAATAGTTGTCAGCTTGAAGGTAACCATAACAGAAAGTATAATATTTTATGTAGACTTCAAGCTAAAAACAGCAGCAGCTGACTGACACCATAGATATGCTTTGAAAACATTTCTATCACTTCAACCTGTGACCACAATTTTACTGAATCGTTTACCTGAAATCGTACAGGGTAGGTTTTCTATCTAAATTCATGGAACTCATTAAACTGTCATGAGCTCATAGTGGGCTAGAAAGCCCACCTCTTCGGAAGGTTTATCATTCTCCAAGGACGCCCTAATTTGTGACCTTTGTGAACTCCGAAAAAATTCATCGAATAATAACAACTTGAAGTTCATTAAATCGCATGCGTCACAAAACCAAATAGCAATATCATTAAACAACTATGAATCTACGTAAATAAATCTATTTCCAATAAATATGCACAACAAAAGCAATATCTTCATTTTGTGGTTTGTTTCGCTCGTACTATTTTTTCACTCGAAATCAATTTGTGAAACACGAGAACGTGAATGAATGTATCTAGACGAAAATTTGTGTTCTAGCGATGAGTCAGACTTTGCTCGTTTTCTGTTTGAACCCTTTTTTCCGGTTAAAAAATTGAGTTTTTCTTTCCTACATCCATGATTTGAATATATAAATGCTTGCTAATCGAAAATGTTCAGATTAAAAGCAATCATCAGCGTGTCAGCGTAAATTGTTTAAATTACGAGTGTATAATATTGCTCTCTTTGGGGGATTTATTGCGCATTGGTTAAGCATACAAAATTGACCATTGGTCACGTTAGGCAGAGTTTTTTTTTTGCCAACCGAAAAATATTAAATTTCAACGGAAATTCCTATAAAGAAAAACTAAAATGAAAATCAACTAAAATTGGCAAATTGCACGATTTGCCCTAATTACTCAACCGAATTGCTCTGTGGCAATATGTCATAGGAATCGGTGTAACCTTTTTTAAACTGTCGCAACATTTTGACGCGATCGAATGGTTTTAGCACAGAATGTATAGATAAAAATCTTTTTAAGCGGAGAACCCATTCAGCAGAACCAAATTTGTATGTGTTCGTGGCCGATATCATTTACTTTGTGGTGAATTATAATTTTTATTATATTTTTTATTATAACCAAAGATATCGCATAAATTCACACATGCATACAGTGTTATCGCATTATATGAGTTAGGAGCCTCCAATGTCATGTATTGTGGTACGAGTAGCCATATTAATCGCGAGCAATTTATAAAAATTACATGTTATAAGTGCGAAAGATTACAAGTATTAATGAATATGGCCTGCATATCGGTTGGTTGATAGATATTGTTGCATTGGGGGTTTTATTTGTGCGAAAATAGTATAGGCAATGAAGAGATTGATCTCAATGACAAAATGGCAAAGCTGAATAGGTGGTGTTGGACTGTATTATTTTAGAGCAAGGAATCATGTTTCCGCATTCACCAGTGAGGTTTACCACAAAATGAATCGATTTGTTACCAGCTTTTAATTCCAAAGATAAGCGTTTAACAGATCACAACATTTAAGCCCATGAAGTCGACCAACCCTATAGCGACCCCGCGAGAAGAAGCGTATTACAGACATTGGCAGCTGCTTCAGGTTTATGGGCTATTAGCATTTTTAGTGCCAGTTCACATTGGCTTGTAAAGAACACCGCGTTCACATTGGTGGAAGCATACAAACTTTCTTGACAAATGGAATACTTGAATCGGGTCCGTTTTTTTGATCACCAGCAAGCCAATGCTTACGTCTAATAATGAAGTGTACGATGTTTACGCTTTGGAGGTTATTTACAAATGAGAAAAAGTGTCAAATATGGAACGAAATGGGACCAAAACGGTTTGCTTCACCCGAGAATCCAGTCTGAAGTTGGATTTTCGGTGCAAGCAACCCTTTTCACTCGTACTTATTGAAAATTATTCCCTCCCTTTTAAACAATTTAGCGTGCCTCCACCAATGTGAACAGGCATTTTGATTTGGGTAATGAAGATTTAGGCTTTTTTTAGACACTCTATAGATTTCTAACAGAAACTTATAGACTTTAAAATCTAAAACAAACAAAGTTCCCTTATTATTGTGTAAGACATAAGTGTCTGATTGACAGATTCAGATTAAACAAGACCTTTTGAACACTGCACCATCCTTCTTTTGAGGTTTGCTAATATGTAGTAGCGTCAGCAAATGTATGCTGAACATGATCACGCTGAACGTACCCACGATCTCTACAGTAATCAATAACTCAACAATCAACAAGCCTCGCTTTTTTAGTTCACTCTTTGGACGTCTACTATATATAATGCATGTATATATATATGTACATATATCTTCTATTATACGCTATTATTTTTCGATCTGTTTGTGCTAAATTATACGATTTGTTATCCATGTTCTGATCGTTTTGTTGTAGAATTTGTCGAAGTAAATTCAATGAAGAGAATTTTAAATTGAGATAATTTAATATCAATTTAAACAGTTGAATAGCTCGAATAACGTGAGAAGGCCTTGAAGCTTGCACAATGTTGAGTGCATGACTATAATACACATGTATATGCTTCATTATAGGTGTCTAATGGTACAGATGAAATGCAATGCTGATAGATACACCTTCCCAATACATTTATATTTACTGCCTTGTTCCAAGCTGGTCACCACAATAGCGTCATCTTAAATTTGAATGTCGAACCTCTAGATAGGTATTTTTCCTGTTCATTTGCTTTAAATTATTGCACTTTTAAGTTAGTGCCCAAGACATTATTTACAAGGCTTTTAGTATCTGTCATTAGATTTGATCATTCAAAAACTGAAACACATTCCAAAACTATTCCAGTTAGGTATTCGTATTCCGCTCCTTCAGCAAAACAACTTCGACAAGTCATCAATCAAAATTTCTTTTGTTTTCTTTTTACTTTCTATTCTTTAATACAAATGCCTTTGCTATTGTTCTCCGCTTACTGGCTTATTTTAGAAATTCAAATGCGAACATTATGCTTTGTTTGGGTCTGCGAAAGTTTTGGGTTATTTGCCAAAGACATTTGTCGGTTTTAGTATGTTTTTCTATCCAATATGAGTACCTACACAGCACACAAATTTAGCAATTCTTTCGAAACTATCAAGTGTAGGTAACACTTGTAATAAATGAAGATCATTAAAAGACAATCCCATTCCCAATCCCAATAAATTAGGTAGACACAGTCGTCCCACTTCCAAATGGCTGATTGCCTTTCTAACCGACACACAAGCTGAAGAAGGTAAACTGTAGGAGTACCTACCATCGATGACTTGACATGTACAAGGGGTGTCACATTGGCTGTTTGCCAAAAAAGCAAAAACAAAAAACACCTACGAACCGGTTAAAATAACCAGAAAGGCGACAATCTTATATCACCTTCACTAAAGGAAATGAAACCAACTCAGATCCTCACTTTGGACTTGCAACTCTTTTTCCTCCTTCAGGCTTACGTAACCAAACAGGTTCTACGACATGCACAGTGAACCGCTCCTGCACCAGTAGATTACAATTTCCTTTTGTACAATTACATACACTGTCAGCCCGCATGACTAACATTTAAGTGCACAAGGGCATCCAGCCCATAAGCATACATGATAAACATAAATCTTGTCAGACCAACCAAGATAGATGCATAAGTGGATACTAAACAAACGAGATGGATGCTCAATTATTCATTGATGCAAAACGAATAGATACTTTATTCTGTGTTGATATTAGAAGACTCGGCACGAGATATACCAGTTTAACAAGCCGCCAACAAAAAAGACGAAAAAAAAACTTGTAGAATCCAAGCAGATTGCTTAACAACTAACACCACAGCCATGAACCATGGTAAAGGGGCAAGTATAGGTATGTTTGACTGACTGACTAGCTGGCGAGGCGAGTTTTTCATAAATTCCCCACCAAAACAATGACAATGTAAACACAAGTAATTGCGCATATGTATACATACCTCAAGTGATGACAACGAAGCGCTCCAAAAAAAAAATTAAAACAGGTGTAGAAGCTGCGCCAGACTCGAATATGAATTGATAATATCAAAAAAGAACAAAATTCTCTTCAACCATCAACAATTCGCACGTCAAATGCTGTAGGTATATTTATCACTTTGAAACACACACACACACTTACACATATATATATTTAACAAATCCACAGAATTTATATCGATTGTACAATATATAAAGATTGCACCCACTTCACCATACTTTTATACTTCATTTCATTTTCGCCTCTATCCTACTTGTGTTCACTTCTTCGTACACACAACTACGCAACGAATACATAGAGCGTGGTTGACGACACTCTTTGTTATCATTTGGTCTAGCTAGCCAGTAGTTAGCCGATCGAGTGTTCTGCGCTGGTATTTGTATCTTTAAATCAAGATGTATCTACGATTCGGCATTTTTGCCGAATATACACAAATCAACCGCTGACGGGGCGCGATAATCTACCCGAGCCCGAGATACAGAAGCGCGATATAAACGAGATGCAACTGGAAGTGCATTGGATGGATTTAAGACTCACACACAATCTCGTTTGTCAGCGATTTTTCATTAGATGATTCACACAAAATAAAAAAAAACATACGTATATAATCCACGGCAAGCACAACACACCCGAGATACAGATACAGTGTGCATACAAAGGAAAAATATTCTCATTCCCCGTTCACTTGGGAATACTATACAGTTAAACAGAAAGTAATGAAAAAATAAAGAAAAAAATTATATATTAACGAATCTACAATCCGACGGAACGTATCTGAAAAATACGTTGTCTTCTGATGAACGGCTCGCGTATGACTGATTATTTTGCAAGTTTCCGTCTACGATGTTCGAAAGTGTTTTATATTTGTGGACAAGCAACTCAATGCAACGTGTTCGGAGGGAACTGACGGGTTTGAAGGTAGTTCGATCGTTAGATTTAAAAAATAAGTTTTCAAATTTGAAGTGAATTACTTTTAAGGCCTCTTTCTTTCGAAACGTTCAATCAAATCCACTAAACTTGTGTCGTTACATTAGCTTAAGTTTCAGGAGAATTTTAATGATTGCATCTACTTTCCAGGAGAAGTATAGAATTGATACAAGATAAATTTCTAAGATGTGTAAGACTATGCACTATAAGTTATGCATTCACCCCAATTCATGAGCTCGAATACGACAGTCGAATCCGACCATAATCGTATTTAGTTATAACAAAGTCGCATATTTCTTCGCAAGATGCGATTATGGTCGGATTCGACTATCGTATTCGAGTTGAAGAGTTGGGGTGATTATTACATTAAGCGCTTTCCCAACACTAGCTGCTAGAATACTTTTGCACCGGAATGACAGATTTTGTTCTAGAGGCAGCTAGATTCGTTAGCGACAAATCTGTCATCCCGGTCCAAAAGCATTCTAGCAGCTAGATTAGCGAAATGTTGTGAGCTTTTATCAAAGTATCCTGAATTTCTGTAACAAAAAGCTGTGAAAATAAGTGCGAATGATTACTACAAAGAAGTAGGTCCAGGCAATAGGCTTTTCTTTGAAGAGGGATGGATCTTTGAACAGCGTTTCTTGCTTTATAGCGGCAGAACATTTGCCATCGAATTGACAAGATTGAGAATACTATTACTAATTGGCGAACATAGTCCTCAAAACGCAGCAGTTTTCCTTGTCCTTGTTCTTCACAGCCATGCTTTAAATTTCAAGCCCCAACCCAAACATTCATTCATAATGAAACACTTGTTACTTTTTAATTATATAAAATTACAAAAAACAAACACATTTATTATTTCCATATAACAGTTACATTAGTGTCCTTATCAATGTCCTTTTCTATACTAAACGGTGACATTCCAGTTTTGCAGCAAATCTCATCAAAGTTACAAAGTCCTGTGTACAACTTCTGTCGTCCTGATGGTACCGAGCCGGTAAATACCGGGTATTTGTGTATGCATCGAATGAAATTATGTTGTAAACCGAATACCACTAATTTTCTTTCGTCGATATTATGATTTTGCGGACATAAACGCTGACAAATTGCACGCAAGGTGATGCCATGAGTCATTGAGGCATAAAATTGAAATATTTTCTGTATAGATGGTTTGAATTTCTCTTTTTCCGGATTAAGTGAGACATACTCGCGACATAACTTTGTTAATTCTGAGCTCTGTATAAGGGCCTTTAAATGTTGAGTACACATATAAACGTTACTATATTTTAGAATAGGTAACAAATGGACAACACCATAGTAAGCGAGGTTTTGAACGCATGATTTGACAAGATTTGTTTCCACATCCGCTTCGGCTGCTATACGTGCTATGTGATTAATGCCATTGATATAGGGTAAGATCTAAGTCGTATCAGAATTAGTAGGAGTTTGGAAGGATTTGGAAGCAATATGCACATACCTGTTGCGTTGTAAGATCCCAACTTTCGAGAGGTGTATTTTTATATTCAAGCATCAACAGCGGTACCATGTGATCCTTTACCACTGGCGGGTCTGGTTTATGGGTTACAATTTTCAAATAGATCGTCGTATCTCCCTCTAAAATTAATAAATAAAATTTTAGTATGCAAAAATGTGCAATAACTCCCAGAAGTAACCAACTTACCAACAATTGTAGTCACTTTGTTCTTATTCAAGTCGTTTATCACAGTTTTGAAGAGTTTTTGTAACTTTTGCTTATCATCTTCTTTGGATAGAAAGCAAGTCTCCAACTCCATCATTATCTGAAATTGGAAAATCAGTCACTCAGTCATTTTTGTAACACCAACTTACCAAGTACTCTGAGAGTTTCTTAACCACCGGCTCATACTGAACAGATCTGGCCCAAGCGTCGCACACGAAACATAAATTAAAATGAAAGGCATTCCTGGCATACTTTTGATGGTCAATGCGTACGGGATAGCCGACGATTTTCAGACGCATAGCATTTACAGTGAGAATGCAGCGCTGCAGCTGAGGCTTGGGAATGATGTAAACATTGATGGCATCGAAGATTTCTTTCGAAACATAGTTCTCTGGCACCTATAAAAGGGAATCTCTACATAAACCTTTTCGAAATGGGTAGAAGGAATACCTACTTGACAACTTATCTTGCAACCAGCTGTTGGATGGAATTCACTGAGGAAGATACAGCGGATTAGACCTTCTTTTCCACAGCCTTCAAAGTATTGTGCATTTGTGCTCATCTTAATTTGCCGATTGTCGAATCTCATAATTAATTATTCTGCATTGCGCAAAAGTAATTGCGTTTTATCGTCACTTTTTTACGACAAGAATTCGGATTTTGTTAAAATTTTATCAGAAAACAGCTGCTTTTGACAGTTGAACAACCACTTAAGATTTTGGTAAACAAAAATGAACTTGCAAGTGCATCGAGGTGAATAACTACAAAAGGGCGTGTTCAGTAAAAGTAGTTTTAAAATAATACATCTTGCTTGCTGGGGCTCATACTCCTATCAGCTACCAATTGGATTCACTGGAGAATTCGCTTTTACTGGATTTCAATGAAACATGCGTTTCATGCATATATAACGAAGTTGATAAGAAGTCTGATGAACGATTTGTTATATGTCAGTGTATTTTGGGAAGATTCGGAGCTGTAATTGTGAAGGGAAATACTTAAAAAAAAAAATTATTCTGAAGAGTTGCTGGAACATGATTAGCAGTGTTTCTTCTCTTGGGAGGACTTAAACAAAAAGAAAAAGAAAATGGATGGTATTTTCCTGCAGTTGGACGAGGTAGTCCAATGCTTTATATACTAAGTAAGCCGCGGGATCCAATTTGCTAAAAAAATTTCGAAAATATTTTTGAAATAACGGTTGAAGCTGACTGCCACTTGAACCAAGTCGGACTTAAGGAATATATTGCCTGCCATCCAAATTTGGATTAGGTAGGTTAGGTTCTGATAGAATCTGTTACTGATATATTCCGTTATGACCTCAATGAATGTCTGTTATTAAATAAAGTCATTAGATCCAGTTGACTAATTGGTGCCAGTATTCTGAAAAGTAAATATAAATAAAATTTTCTAAAATAAAATCAATAAGCTCCTCAAACATGCCTGTACTTTGCTATTCACCATATTTTTCAACTGTCATCCATTCGCCAAAGAACAAGCAAAAAAAAAAAAAAACATTAAGGAAGTGTCAAATAAATTTTCATGTCGTCAGTTCTTTCCGATTTCGAAAAGAAAACTTTTTTCTTGGTATCCACGAAAAATTAATCAATTTTTGTGTATTTTCTATTTAATTCAACCAAATTACCATTTGACCTCCGTATCCATCATGCCCAAGGTAAGTTCAAGTTTACCACCCGGATTCCCGTTTTCCAATAGCAAATCCCGTCCCGGCTGTGTTTTTGTAGACACTGTGCTGGATTATTGATTTTTTTTTGCTCGTGCCATTCTTCGTTTCAGGAGAAAAGTTTTAGTCCACAAAGGACGAAAAGTTTTCCTCTTCGTCTCGTGGAAAAGCTGAGCTCTGAATCCGAGGGGGCATCGAATGAAACAAAGTCTTTTGTTGAGTCTTTTTTTTAGTTGAAAATATTTGCTTTGAATTTTAAATAGTGTTGTTCGGTGTGTCGTCTCCCTGCGGTAGTGGAGAGGGCGTGACAACCACCCAATTGCCTTGGCCGTGTGTGCCTTTTCAATTCGAACATAAAAAGTGTACTAAAAGTGTCATTTTAATTCAGATTTTTCTTTCTTTTTTTTTTTTGTTTCTCTTGGGCTTTTGTGCAGCAGCACGGGAATGGATTGATCTTGTAGGGCTCTCTAGAGTGGAGAAGGCCACCCGAGCATAGGAAAGTGCCATCGCACATTCAATAAATCAATCCAAAAAAACACACACGACACAAAATGAATTCGGACAGCAGCGAGAAAGGTAGCTCTATCATACGCGGGCGTACCTCGTATCCCAAGATGACTCCTCCGGCAGATGCGGATTACGAAAAGCCTCAGGAGCGTTACGTCTGGGAGATGCGTACGCGAAGTCCGAATACAACACCGGCCAGCACCGTCCTTAATTCGCCTGACTTAACCGAAGTGCAATACTCGCAGCATCACGGACGCCAGCATCAGATCCGCGTGGGGCGCAGTCCAGTTAGTCAGATAGATGGTATGGTCCCTCAGGGACTGACCAGCCCTGGATCACCCACCGACGTTGGCAAGGCCGGAGGACACTGTGTGCGCGACGGTGAGATAGTCGTGTTCGATGATATCGATACGAATTGGATAAAATCCCATGGAAAGGATGGCAATTCAGACGATGTGCTGAAAGTAACCAAAATGATTGGTCAACTGCCAATAGCTGAGTACGAGGGCTCACCCAGGCGAATTGGAAATCAGCAGCAAGGCTACAGTATTCAAACAACGGGATTTAAGATGTCTGCTGCAACGGCTGGTGCATTTCCAACACGTCCTCCGGGATTCCCTCAACGCGTTTCACAGCATTCTTCTACTGTCGCATTAGATGCTAAAGAAACCAATCATCGAACGGAGAATCTCATCGACATCGACGATGGTAGCAGTGGCGGCGGTGTCATTGACAATCGAACCGATGTTGATGAGTCATCATCGCGGCCCAAGACTCCAACGTTTGACTATCTTTATGAATTTTCCGAAACAAGAAAGGTCCTCGAAGAGTTCTTTAAGGGAGCCAACACAGATGAGAAACAATTTGCTGACTTCACCGAAAGCGATGATCTTGGAAGTTGTGTAAGTTTTTTTCTTGATTTTATAAATTTTATTCATTATCGTGATGCTATCGCGGCTAAATCATTCAATTGAAGGTAATGAGTCAGCGGATGTTTATGCATACTATTTGTATGTATACCATCATCAGTTTGTGTTTACATTGCAAACGATTAGCGAATCAAAGAGTTGCTATAAATTGATTGTCTTTATAGGGGAGCGTCGTTCTTAAACAGTAATTAGAATTTATGTCGCAGATGTAGTGAATGGTTTCATTGTAATTTAAGGAGGAACAGTTTTTATTTGATAATGAAGGTGGTGCTTAGTTACAGTTAATAGTAAAGGTTTATGTTATGTATATCAATTGTTTTCATGTGTATAACATAAACAATCTGTTAAGCAGTAGATACATTTTGTAAACGAATCTTCTCTCGTTTATTGAAGTAGCACTTTCGGTATCACACTACATTTTGCTTGAATTTAGAAAAAGAAAAAAGAAATTTTATTGTGCCTCATTGTTAAATATTTAAAATTGTATTAACTTTCCTGTTACATAGGACACACACCAAGAATACGAACGAGAAGAGGATAAAAAAGCAGAACAAGCATATATTGGTCAGAGACTAGCTAGAATTCCAAAAGAAGAGCTTTACATGGTACACCGGTCACCTAAAAAACAAGTGAGCTCTCTATTCATAAAAAAATCTCTTGTATAACCATCCGATTTACAGCATTTTGATAATTACAACGACCAGAATGACATTGAGCTTTACATCGACTCGAATAGTCGCAGTTCGGGTGAACTGGCCGATACAGAACTAGAAGCCAATTTGCGACGACACTCACGGAATTTCACCCTTTCACCAGAAACAACCGATTACGACTCGAATTGTGGCGATTTAGACAGTCTATCGAACGATATCAACTGTCAGACCGACTTCGGCAAATTGTATACGAGTATGCCAGTCCTCGAAGACGGATTGTCTAGCGGCCATGCTTCCGATACGGAGAATAATATTTCTGTTGTTATCGATAAGAAGTTTTTAGAATGCAATAATTTAAGTGGCAGCACACTTGAGCAAGTTGAGAATAACAGCGTCATAAATAATTGTCAAGATGGTTCTGATAATGATGTGAAACAGTTGGCGAATGACGTCGCGACTAGCGATAGCGGTTGTTGCAATGCAGTGGCGAATAATGGCGATAATAAGGAGTCAAATAACTATGATGCTGTCTATGCAATAAGTAGGTATCTGTCTTTTATGTGCAACATGTGTTGTAATCAAATTTTTTTTTTGGTTTTTTTAAGGTATGCCACAGACTACTCCACCACCACCGCCTGCACCGGTACCCCATCGACATGCGATAAGTGAGGCCGAATCGCAGGATATTCAAGAGGCAATGAAGGACATCCGTTCGGCCTTGCAACGGGCAAAAACTCTTCCAGAAAAGACGAAATTTTGTGATGAAGTTTTACCCGCTGGCCGAGAGTCACCAATATGGGTACCACGAACCAATTCTCATGAGAATTCTTCCGTTGATGTTATGCATAAAAGCCAGTGTACTGCCGAGGAGGAGGAGCACGACACAGATTTGGAAACTGATCGGTTATTGGGTCAACAACGGCTCGACGATCAAGGATTTTATGATGATAAGGTTGGCTTCAGCGAATACTTATAAGTTATTGGTGTACAGCTTTGTTTTTTTGCAGCAATTATGGTCAAAGAACTCAGCAAATCATTCGCCAACAACCTCGGATATAACGATGCTGAACAACTCCACCAGCATTAAACCGCAAACATTTTCTTCCGCTACCATACGACAAGGTATTGGAACAGCACTCACACCAACCTCTCCAGATCACTGTCAAATAATTGGCACAGGCGATGTAACCATAACGTCGCCTGAGAAACTACAATACTCCAAGAGCCCCACAGGTTCTATAAAATCTCTTAAGGATTCGACGAATAGTGATAAGAAGGCGAAAACTCGCAACAAAGAAGGTTAGAGATTGTCAATCCTCTTTGTATCTCTGTTTCGTGTTTAGATCCCTTTCAGTCGGCTTTAACGGTACTCTTTTTTCTATCTTTCTTTAACATTTCACGCTTTCATGTCCTTGTGCAATTGAATAACAAATAAAAATGCAACATGTCAAATGTCCTTTAACCAAACAAAAACTCTTGCACTCAAAACACATGTAAGTCCCTTAAGTGGTTTCGGTTTAGATGTCTGTTTTGTTTTTTTTTATTTCGAAATGAAATAGTAGGCAGAGATATTTATATTGATTGCCTTTTACAGCTTTATTGGATCCTGCAGTACTCATTGAGGGCGTACTTTTCCGGGCAAGATATTTGGGTTCAACGCAACTGGTGTGCGAGGGACAACCTACCAAATCTACTCGAATGATGCAGGCTGAAGAAGCCGTTTCCAGAATAAAGGTAGGAGTTTGACAATTTCTTTAATCTCATCCTCATCATCATTATTAATGTAAAAAGAAAAGAAAAAAACACTTACTAACTTCATTTCCACTCTTTGTTCGCATGCATACTAACAGGCTTTGGTAAGTGCTCTTGACGCGACACTTTTATACTTAAAGCCACAGTCAGAGGCTTACATTTCTCAATAAAACCCTCTTGTTTGTGTTTTTTTTTTTTAGGCACCCGAAGGTGAAAGTCAACCATCCACTGAGGTCGATTTATTTATATCAACTGAGAAAATCATGGTCCTTAATACAGATCTAAAGGAGATTATGATGGATCATGCTTTACGTACAATCTCCTACATCGCCGACATTGGTGATTTAGTAGTTCTAATGGCACGACGCAGATTCGTGCCATCAGACACAGATGAAGGCCCAAAACCAAATCGGACACCAAAGATGATTTGTCACGTATTCGAGAGTGATGAAGCACAATTTATAGCGCAATCGATCGGTCAGGCATTCCAAGTGGCATATATGGAATTCCTGAAGGCAAATGGAATTGAGGATCATAGTTTTGTTAAGGAAATGGATTACCAAGAAGTGCTCAATAGTCAAGAGATTTTCGGTGATGAACTAGAAATCTTTGCAAAAAAAGAACTACAAAAAGAAGTTGTCGTACCAAAAGCGAAAGGCGAAATACTAGGCGTTGTTATTGTGGAAAGTGGTTGGGGTTCAATGCTACCAACTGTGGTTATTGCTAATCTGATGTCAGCTGGAGCTGCTGCACGATGTGGTCAATTGAATATCGGTGATCAGTTAATTGCAATTAATGGTATGAGCTTAGTCGGGCTTCCATTGTCGACCTGTC
Source organism: Chalcosyrphus nemorum (assembly GCA_949716465.1). Lineage (NCBI taxonomy): Eukaryota > Metazoa > Arthropoda > Insecta > Diptera > Syrphidae > Chalcosyrphus > Chalcosyrphus nemorum. Next base: position 29,350,743 of record OX454332.1, on the reverse strand, counting down.
AGAGTTACATACGTAATGCAAAGAATCAGACTGCTGTTAAATTTACGGTTGTGCCTTGTCCGCCGGTAGTCGAGGTTAAGATTAAGCGACCGAATACCAAATATCAATTAGGATTTAGTGTACAAAATGGAGTGGTGAGTTGTTTTTTTCTCTTATTTATAAAGATGCTTTAGGATTTTATTTGATATTGGCATACTGTCGTGTCACGAGATAAGAAGAAGTACATATTTATGGTGATTTGCTGTACTTATTCACGTTGTCTTTCAAGGAAGGCTCTACGTAACTTTGGTATCACTATCCTATTAAATAACTTGTTTCAAAGTGCTATCTCTTAATATAAATAAATAAACTCAGTCTACTTAGTTCTTTTGACTTACTTTCCGAGATCGTAAGGAGGTCTCACGTAGTGATACATAGTTGTCGTTGAAGTCGAATATCTGGACCACATCCTATTGCAACTGCATCCAACATTTTGTTACAACGATTGACTTTTCTCTTGTCTAGTACGTTAATGGATGACTGCAGAAAAATGATTTGTAATGACTGGTATGCATATTAGGAACTCTATTACTTGGAGGAAAGAAAACCTGTTGGACTTTGGATTCGGATTTTCTATTTATTAAAGATAATAAGTTATTAGTCAAGTGGAATAATTCAATATCAAAGACTACCCTACGTAAAGTTACGTGTAATCAACGGAAATTCCGCAAAATATGATTAAGTAATTAGTGATTGTCTGTATCATGTTAAATCTTGTCGATCTTGTCGTTTTCTGGACTGACTTGTCTTGGTTTTTCTTTTGAATGAATTCGCGCTTGAGTCAATTAAATGTCTATGCCTTTCTACTAATCGAGCTGCGCCATAAAAGACTCAACCTAGTCCACTAGTGAATTGATTGTACAGCCTTTCACTAGTGTGAGCCTTGAGCACTGGCAGCACTTATGCTTGCTCGAAGCTAGATTCTGGACCTCAACGGCAAAAACTTCTATCATTCTATCCATTTATTTATCCATGTACATATGTACAAGTTTAGATGGTCTTTCTCAGCCAGACTATGTAGCGTTTTGAGACCTTTGCAGATCTTTGGTATAGTTTCTCTTTTATTTATTCTTATACTTTCCTTCATTTTCAGATTTGTAGTCTGTTACGTGGTGGAATTGCCGAACGGGGTGGTGTGCGAGTGGGTCATAGAATAATTGAAATAAATAATCAAAGTGTTGTGGCTGTACCTCATGAGAAAATTGTTAATTTGCTAGCAACATCTGTTGGCGAGGTAATTTTTGTTTTTTAAATAAAAAAAATACAAGTTTTTATGGTTTTATTTCTTTTCTTTCAGATTTTAATGAAAACAATGCCGACTTCAATGTTTAGACTCCTGACTGGTCAGGAAAATCCAATCTACATCTAAGTATTCCACTTTCAAAGTTTTAAAAAGAAAAAAAAACCTAACGTATACATTGCTATTAGCTTCTAAGATTATAGAAAAAAAAAACAAAACCTAACGAATATTTGAAACCAAAATACAAAGAAATTACCCACGCACTTATTTGCTAGCGACAATTTTACGATTAACAAAGTGAAAACAAAGAAAACAAAAATTATTGAGAAAAAAAAACACACAAAACAACTCCAGACTACACTCACTGTTAAGATTTCTACTGCGAACACCAAACAAACAATCAATTTTTGTAATTTTGCATTACTGTTCGAATTTAAGTTTTTTGCTCGCGCGTTTTAGAATAGAAACAGAGAAAAATAGAACCTATTTAGTATGATTTAATGTTTGTAATCTATAGTCTTCTCCTTTAAAACTAATATCAGCTAAGAATTTTAGAAAAAAGTGTCGCTTATAGTTGTCCTTTTTTTTTCCTTCTTTGTAATATATTTTAACATTCACATCACTCGAAGGGGGGACCGTTTGAAATGCATCTTTATGGGCTTGATTGGAGCTTAAATGAAAAGCGATTTTATGGTTAAAAGAGGATTGGTCTAGTTAACCGAAAATTATTTAATTTATATGGGCTTTGATCGGATTTAACTGAAGACAGGCTTTTGCATCAATCTTGCAAACTTGCGTTTATCACTGAATTTTTCTATTTCTACGTAGGATGCTCATTCTTCGGTTTGATTTAGAAGTCGTGTCAAAGACATGACTTAGTTTTGTGTATTACATATATATTATGTATGCATATCACAGTGGGCATCATGAATAGTAGTTAGATCGTTGGAATAGTTCTCGAAAAGTCGTTGGTTTCATCACGAGAAATCAGCAGAAAGTAACATCACTACGGGCTCATCTCTTGCGAGTGTTTGAAAACGAAGATTGCTGGCATAAAAGAACTTATCGATTTTCTGCTCTCCGGATACGTCATAAAGGTGTATATCCATTCCAACTGTGCGAAAAAATATAGCACACACAGTATAAATGGTTGCTAAGAATTAGGCCCTAGTCTAAATGGCCTATCGTGTCAACTATTCTTGCAGATTTCCCAGTTTATAGAAGAACAAGGAAACCTATCTTCAAAGGCAAAATGTTTCGCAGAACAAGTCTTTATAAAGCGCAACAAAGAGAACTAAAACTCATTTGCTTAGAATACTACCTTGGCCATTCAAAAACATGTCTTCTATACCAGTAAAGCCCGCTTTACCATTAAATTGTTCACATTATTAAACGGCTCCCCATTTAAATTGTTTTCTAAATTATTTTCTTTTTTTTTCTACGTCTTAATCTGCATTGTTAATGTATATTCTTCAGTCTAAGTTTAATAAGTAAAACAAAATACGTGAAGCATTTAGTTTCTATTTTATTTTTATTTTTTTGCAAAACCACTCGAGACTGATCTGTGCATGATTTTTTTTTATTATAATTATATATGCATTAAACCAAAAAAGAAAATCACACTATTTAAAGCGAATTTAAAGAAAACTAAGAGAGTTTTATTATTTTTTCACATTTAAATATATACAATAATATTTATCAACATATTTTCAAGATTTTTATTTTTATTTCTACATGAAATTCATTATTTCATTTTTTTATATGTTGTCTTGTTTTTAAAACAAAATTATTATTTAAAATAAAAATGCAATATATTTATTTAATAATCGTGCCATTAATTAAAATCTTTTTTTATTTTTTTCATCCTTTGTTAATAATTTTCTAATGTTTCTTTTGTATATATTTATTTCATTCAAAAAATAAATAAAATATATGTAAAATTTGTCTAATGATTTGTTTTATTTTTGTTTTTTATTTTAAATACAAATGCTCAAAAACCTATGAATGTACTAAACGTAAAACATCACATATCCTCATTAATATCCTATGTATAACGCTTGTCTCTGCATATTCATCTTCGAAACCAAAATAAAAATAAATTAATAAAAATACGTACACGCTGAATTCATGAACGCGGCATGACCGCTGAAGACAACCTGATGTCGTGTTGCATTTATTATTTCAGCCATATCCACGTTTATTGTTGTGTACAACTGCGTTGGTCAAAGCATTGCATAATTTTGTAAATACATTTTTATGAGTGTGAATAAAAAACAAACTTAGTAAGACTTTATGTATAAATGGAAAGCTATAGCGTTACTTAATAAAATATAAAATGGGCGAATAGAAGTGCTCAATACCGTTAATTTACAAGTACATATTACACTGTGTTGTACGTACCATTTAACAGAGTTTATGTAAAATTGTATAAACCATTGGACTAATATAAATTGTCTTACATACGAGTATTAGATGATGAAATTGACTTCAGTCATGAGTCTAAGTCTGTATATAACAATTATTCTAACAGGGTGGATGAATGCTATCTATCACCCCAATTACGTTTGTCGGGAGTCGAAAACGACTCAAGCCGGCTGTCTATAAATAATCTAGATTACATAGTTTTGTCGACCGACAAAATATAATACCTACATTTGTTTCGACAGCGAAACTAAGACGATTTTTAGTCGAAACCGAAAAACGTAATTCGAGTGATTTTTCATGGACCGGACTCGTCAGCCGACTTGAGTTGTTTTCGACTCCCGACAAACGTCATTGGGGTGAATATATATGCAATTTACCTCACTTGAATAAAGACAATTTAAACAAAGTATAAACTGACTTATAACCGAACAATCCAATCGAATTCTTAAACTCGAATACGATAGTCGAATCTCACCACAGTCGTATATAGTTATTACAAAGTCGTATATTTGTTTGAAAAATACGACAATGCTCGGATAAGATGCGATTATAGTCGGATTCGACTTTTGTATTCGAGTTCAAGAATAGAGGTGATTATCTTATGCATATTTTTTTGTTTTTACCTTGGGATGATACCATATCATTTAACTTACCAGCCTATGACAGACAGATACACAAGCTGGTTCCTTTGTTAAGATCAAGAACACTAAAAAGCTTTCAATTTATTTTTTGAATTTGTGTTTCCACTAAGCCAATAACCTACTCAAATTAGCTAAACGTTCACCTGCATCGAAGTGTCAAACTTTACCGTCTATTTATTAGAAAGTGAACGCATCCCGTACTCTAGGTGGCTTCGCTATGCGATGCTTTGACGATGCATTGCAGTCTTTGACGTTTGGGGACGATCTATGTAAATGAGTACATTTTCCATTTTTATGTCCTATCAATTGTCTTAATTTTAATGGCCTAATTTGGAGCTGACGTTACCATTTTGGTAGAAAAATAAACGATAAAATTAAATGACATTTGCATCGCTTAAGTTCATGATGCGCTGTTTGCTTTTGTTTGCGCATGTGATTCATTCACAATGCGTTTTGGAACGTAGTGCATTGCATCACTGTTTTACGTCTGCATTATGGAACGCTTGACGTTTCAGTGATGTGGACTGGTGGACTGGATTTGAAGGTAAGAACATTTTCCGTACCTTTTAGGTCAATGTGCTAATTGCCTTAAACCGTTTGCCGTTAGCCTAAAAAATTAGACCTAAAGTTCGGAACGTGCCTAGTGTGCCGAATAAAAGATGGCTCGAAAACGTAGGTCTACCAATTCCGTCTGTTTAAAAGACTGCAGACTAAACGACTGCTAGAAACATCTCCCTGTGAATTCTGCAGGATCACGATAGGAAAGCGCTGTAAGATGTTGTACAAAGTTCTTGGTTAAGAATATGTATGTATGTGCAATGATACCTTGTTTATTAGCTGGTTTTAGAAAACGGTCGGTCCAAGCTCTCCACGTGTATGCAGGATATGACATTTCAAATTTTCGAAAAAATTCAAAAATAATTTTTAGCTTTTTTCTTGGAAGTATAATAAATATTCTGACCGCGGGGCTTAACTTTTAAAATATAATTATTTTTTAACAAACAGTATACATGAGCTTGTCTATTCGACACAGTCATGCCCCTTATTTTTCTTTCTCTTAGTGTAAACAAATATTAAATATGGTTAAGTACAACTCGTAATATGTAATTAATTATTAACGTGCAAATTCTATAAATAAATTTATTTGCATTTAGTAACTCAGAGTAATAGAAAAAAAAAACACGTTCTTGCTATGACGGACCAACGCAACATTATTTTGATTCATACATGTATTTCTCTCATTTGTTTGTTGTAAATGAAGTTTAAGGTTAAAAGCTGAAGCAAAGTAAAATTAATAAATAAATTGTTTCTGTTCAAAAAAAAAAACTTTCCAAACATATTTAAGTCAATGGACAAAAATTCAATAAAAAAAATAACTAAATACAGCGTGATAATTGTTGTAATATTTACAGATTAAAAAAAGTAATAAAAAGAGAACATGTTTACTAATAAAAAGAAAAAAAAAAACAATTTATATATATATGTATTAATTATGTACCCTTATTAATCGTAGCTAGAACCATGTAAAATAATACTAAAATAATATTTTAATGAAAAATGTCATACCTATAAACTATGATTAATATACGCAGCAGCACAATAAAAAAAAAGTAATGGGCGGGGAAAAAGAAATATAAATTTAATTAAAGTTGTGAAATGGAAATGACAGTTGTATATTTATTTATGTAATTGTTTTTATTTTTATTATTTTTTTTTTTTCATGTATTTCTTGCATTTTTTTGCGGTTGTATATTATTGACTGGATGGAGGGGTATCCAAAACAAGTTTGTTCATTCTGCTTATAATATTAAACAAAAACAAATAGAAAATCGAATAATTTTCGATCGTATTATATATTGTAAGAGCTGAAAATTGTTGTAAAACAAAACAAAAAAAAAATATTTATATATACATATATGTGTTTATTTATTAAATCTATACTTTAAAAAAAAAAATGTATAAACCAAATGCAAACAAATAAAATCATAATAATTATTTGTTGCAAACAATACAGGCAAAAATAAGAAACAATAGAATTACAAGAAAACATTGTATCAATCAGTGAATAAATGGCATATAATTTCGCATTTTTTACAAAAAAACAATTTTTTTTATTTGTTACTGAGCGTAATACCTATGTGTACAGGTGTAACCCGGTTAACGTTGCCCCCTCAACGTTGTTTCGTTTTAACGTCGGCAACGAATTGTTACCATACTTCGCTTAACGTTGCGTGTCTTCGATGTAACGTCGTTTCAGCCTTTACTTTTCCTTGTCTCGCACAATGTTGTTTCGTTTCGTTTAACGTCGTGTTTTCTAGGGACGCATTAAAGACGTTAACCGTGGTGTGCCTGTACATACCTATATTCCAAAGTTGTAAAAGAATTAATTCTTTTGGAAGTTTAATTCACCGAAATTATCTAGCATGTCTTTTTTCTAAAAATGAGTGGGATTTGAATGAAAATTTATTCACCATTCATTTGAAGTCAGTGATTCATTCATTTAGTTATTAGCAATCATTAAATTGAAGTCAATTGATTGCACTCTTTACAGACTTCACCTTATGTACATAAGTTGAAGGCTGAAGTAAATTCACATAAAATAAGGCGAAGTCAGTGAATTCAACAGAAATAATTTGAAGCCACTTTATTTCAGTGGTTGGATCATGTTGATTCTTGTTTGACAGAGCATTCAGTTCAGTGAATCGTAAAAAGTGAATCCATGAATCATTGACTTCAAAAGAATAGGAATAATGGTTGTTTTTAAATCGCAATTGATTTTGATAGCATCGATCAAAAATGTAATTTCGTTCTTCTGAACTCTGCGAATGCATTCTAAAATAAATGCATTTTTTTACAGTTCTGGTACCTACTGGTGCAACCAGTTTACCAGATTTATGGTATATGGTGTTCTATAAGAGTGACACATATAAATAAATATAAACAGCATCACTGTCCAAGGCGATTGAGTCATATTCGTCATTCTTTTCATCCGTGTATCACCAGGGGATTTACACTTTGCCGGGAAGGGGATTTTTAACCGACCTTGCATTTTGGAACCATATAATTCGAACGCCTTTCTTTCGATTGAAAACATTTTACCAATAACCCAGAGTTAGGAAATGTTTAAAGCCTCCGAGTATTATATAATAGTTTTCATTCATCTGCTCGCGGCAATACGGAAATATTCAGGATAGTCCAAGACAATGCATTGCATACTTACTTATGTCCTGTATACCTAAGACTACGGGCTATCGTGTCCGATTTCTTGAAATGCGCCTCAGTTCTCCTTAAATCTTCCCCAGTAGCCGTGCTTCCTTCTCAACTGTTCTGGCCACGTTCTCGTAGGACAGCCGCGTATCCTGCCATCCTGGGTAAGCGGGTTCCATTCCAACGCTTGGTTAGCTACAAGCCTGTGACCGTTTTGGAGAGTGTGACCAATCTACTACCACTTTCGACGGCGTATGGTTGTGCCTATAGGTTCAAGTCCCGTTCTCTGATAAAGCTGCTCGTCAGATAGCAGCACGGATTCAACGTTGGAAGGCAATAGTCATAGCTTGGTGTCTTAACTAATTGTATTACTTTTCCAAACTGTAGTTCGCAATCCGAAAAATTGATTTTGCTTTGTCTATTCGGCTGGCTATATCCTGCTCAGATCCGCCATCGGTTGAGACAATACTCCGACGGTATTGGAAACTGTCTACTCTCTCAACAGCTTGCCCAGCAATGCATTTATGAGTAGTTGAGTTCGGTCCTAGGCTAACCTAGGCTGCATAGTGGACATAGTTGCGAATTGAATTCGATGAATCGAAAAATTATTGAATTCACCTTTGTCCCAAAGAAAAAGATAACATTTCCTCCATTGATAAACCTTATGAGAATCATAGACCATCTGGACACAACGTCTCCTATCTCGTCCGAAGGATGAATCTCCTGAGCATTTTTTTCTGCCCTATGCGATTGTTTTGCTAAAACTCGTGTATTGCCTAATTCGTATAAGGAGACATAGTTTATATTTCTTCGTTTGACTTCCCGACATGTCCGTCAATGAATAAATGCTCTTCCTGTATGATGTTCTGCTCGCTCGCAACTTCGTGAGCATGAACACTGACAATGTTGGACATGGCACTTTGTATTACCAATTTTATAGACATCAAACGATCGTTGAATTTTGAAATGGACAATACCTTGCCAAGTAGTTCCACCACAAGAATGATGCTGACTCCGTTCTTACTCTGAATAATTTCGTAGTAAGAGATCTTTTAAGCTTTTGTCTTAATGTCCAAGAAGCGCGCCAGATTGTTTGTGTTTTGCCATTTTAATTCTTGAACAATACATATGTTTAATATGTCATGAAACATCATGTCTTCCAATACGTATTCGCTACTCCTAGGTTGTGCCTAAGCTGTTGCATTGGTGTCCTATTTCGCAGAAATTGAATAGTTATGTCCTAATGCGTAGTTGCGCCTGTCGTTCTTTGTCATAATGCTAGTGATTAAGCCAATATTTTCTTTTACAGGTGCATCCTACTGCTATTTGCTGTCACTGAAGTGATATCCGTGAACGTGAATTTCGCCCAAAAAACCAGACACAAATGCTTTTAAGCCACTCATAAAGAGATTGAATAAATTATGTATTTCATGTTGAAAATATCTACATCAGCTTTTGTATCACCTACCCCAAAGGAGAGCGGTACCTTTGCAAATTGTTTCCCTTTTCCTCATATAAAGTTTCAATTAGCCTACTAAACTTTCGCTACATAAAGCCACGACTTAAAAGAATAAAAACAAATTTCACGTAGCACCTAACGAGAATTCAAACCCCTTCCCCATCAGGACTCATTAATATGCTCCCTTTCATTTCCACAGCCAACACGAATTCCATACGATTATACAATTTTACTTCCGTTCTAATTTCATGGTAAACTCATTGTTTCCTCCAAATAAAAGCCGGGTCGCAGTTACCATACAGTTAAGGCGACAAAACACTGCTCTAAACAGCCTCGCCATGAACTTTGGGGTACTTTGCATGTTAAATATTTCTGAATAAGGAGAACTTCTCTGACGGATTTTATACGATAGAGGACAATACAAAAACAACTTGTAAAAAAAATGGAAAAGAATCAACATTAACCATGGAGGATTAAAGGGTCCTTCTGCTGTGAATTCCTCTTGCCAGCATGTACCTACTGTTAGAACGCATTCCAACGAATTTAATGCCACAAAGAACGGATTAACCGAGCTTTGTTTTTCTTTTCTCTAGTAGGTAGGTACCACGTTCCAGGCGAAGAAATTACCATAAAGGGATAGCTAGTCGCAGTGCTCTAAGGACAGCTATGCCTTTTGCTAAGTAACCACCGACCGATAATCTCAAACTATGTATCCTGCATTCCAAGCAGAGTACATGGTAACGCAATGCATGATATGTATGAATAGTCAAAAGGGCGTCAGATATGCTTTACTTCAGTGCACTCATTCAACGTATTGTTGTTTTAATTATACCAAGCAAATAAGCAGATGAGTGGTAATCTGCACTTTTACACTGCCCCAGGTTAAGGAAACTTTGTTATGTGGACTGTAGTCAGTTTATGAGATACATCCGGGTAGGATGTACTCGAGTGGAATTACGTGCACATATGTATACTCGAACGCGTTACAAGGTTCTGTGTTTTCGAACACATTTAAAGGACTGTATAGAGGTGTGCACTCGAAAGTTTTATTAAGCATGGATGTTTGCAATGGAGTATGTGCAAGATACATATGAAGAGCAAACTAATTAACTACGGAAGTGCAAAATATACTTTAACTGAATATTTTAGTTGAATTTTTTTTCAATTACGTACACATTAAGTTCCATTTAACAACTCCTCCTTTAACATAGTTGGACACACGAAAATCCTTTAAAGAAGTCCCCTGCTATCCAATCCAGCAGTGTGCCTCTCAGACTTCATGCTTAGGAGAATCCATCTCCATCAGTCCCTTGTGGTTACAATCCCACACCTCCGGATGTCCTGGCATAGTCATCAAATCCCCAAACATCCTCCTCGTTAGATTGATATACTGACGGATACCATCAATCTTTCAGGCTAACGAACTCTGTGTCAGAGAATGCATTGGAAGAAACCTCCGTAGATCACATATTAACATATTTTCAGATAGACAGACAGCTCTCAAGGCTCCCAGATCTTTCAGCTTTGAATCAAGGCCAGTCTGGAATTGTCTTCAACCTCTCTTGTAGCTTGCTGCACACAATAAAGTCACACTAATTTGGGTCGCTGGACACAGGGGAATCCCTGGCAATGAAGCCGCTGATCAGCTTGTCAGACAAGGTGTTCAGGCTCCATTCATTGGTCTGAACCTTTTTGTAGCTTACAAACTAACCAGATAAGGGTGGAACTCAATAGATGGGAACGTCAAGATATGCTCTCTCACTGGAACTCTTTTTATGGGCAAATACGAAGTCAAGGAAATCACTCACTTCCTAACTGGACATTACTCTCTTAATTATCATTTCAAGAAAATGGGCCGTGTCCAATCGGATACATGCCTCTTATGTCTTGAAGACACTGAAACAACCTACTAATTACTGTGCGAATGCTCAGTCATAGCTCGATTAAAACTTTGCTTTTACAAAGGCACACTTTGATGTCTTCTCTGCTTCAGCTTCAAATGTCTTTAGCTTCATAAATGAAAAGAAACAGGTCTGGAGAGAGCGAGCTCTAAGGGGAATTATTCTCACCTAAGCTAAGTAAAAGTACAATTCCAAAGACGAAGCACTACTCTGACGAGGGTACAAACTACTCCAAGGTTAGTTGGAGGCAAAATAGATCACAACACGATTTGTTATGCTTATGTGATTGTTTCACGGCTTTTGGGGTTTCAAGTATCTTGTAAGATTGTTTTGGGTTATAACATACCATTGGTCTTCTATGATGGTACACAGTGAGCTGCTGATAAATTTTTATTCCATCTCCCTTAGTTCTCGAAGTGTAGGAAATAGACATAGAAACCTAATTTATTGACGCAAACTGTTTCGTTTATTCTCAGTATAATACAGTTTCCGTATTTTTTTTCTGGTCATAAGCGAATTCAATTTTGAAAACGAATTGACCAACTGACCACCTAAATAAACTTTCAGTGTTAAAATACACAAGTGTTTGCATCTCCAGTCAGCCGGAAACATGAACAACACGTTAGTGTGATTACTTGTACGTTCCCTCTGTGTACTCGTCCGAACCAATGGCTTTGTCCAATACCAATGTTAATCCGAAATCAAGTTCTCCTCGATCGATGGTGGCCTACATGCAAACGAATTCAAATAGCTGCATTCTTCATCCAAATGGATGATGTTAGTTGGTAAAAGTTATTTTCCTTTTTTTTTTTTTTTGAAACAAATATGGGACATACCATAGCTAGCAGGGAATTGGTTCCTTGTTTGGATTTGGTGTACATTATTGCCACCTACAAAGAAAGGAGTATGAGTTGTTGGTTAAGGGAACTCCTTTAGTCAGAGAATGTTTTGTTTCATTTAACTTTGACTTAACTTGAACATATTACAGACAAACAAAATACCTCAATTCTAAAGCACGTCCGCCCATTTAAGTGTACCACTAATACCTTTTAAAACAGACCAACTAAACGGTGGATTTTTATGTTGCAGTTGCACTCCTTGAAAGCATCCACCCTAAGTTGTTACCACCAAAACCCCTGCCTGCATGGAGAGGATCCACTAAATAACCATCGGTTTTGTTGCAGAAGGTGTAGACCGTTGCTCTCTATGCAGCTTTTCTTAAGCACTTAGTTTGTAGTTAGTAGAGTTTGGCTCTTAAGTCACGTCACGTAAAAGAATCAACTAATGGTTTTGGTTTGGGATTGTTTGCTTACCTGTTTCCATAAGGAATACGGAATAGAAATTGATTTCACAGAGAAAAACAAGCTTGCACCACCCCCTTCAGTTTGGTAAGTACTCTCACAAGGATACATGGATAAACAAGAAGAATGTTTAAAGAAATAAAATAAGATCCAAACAAAAGGAGTTGCTTTTAAAATACTTGAGGGGAGTTCCATTTTTGATGCTTTGCTTGTGAACGGGAAATCGACGGGGAGGATAGTTTAAAACAAAGTTAATGTATGCAAAGTATAATTAAACATTATATTCGGCAAACATATGATATTTTTAAATGTGACTCGCATTTCGCCTACTACCCATTCCCTTCTAGTTGTGTCTTCAAATTTAGTTGATGTCCTTTTCTATTTGGTGTGGCCACTTAATTCATCGTAGAGATTAATAGTCTGCACTCTCTACTGCAGATTGGACTAAAAATATACCATAACAAATTTTTCTATTAAAATAATTAAGGACATCATCATCTTTGATAAACTGTTTGCTTATACCAGAACTATTCTTTAGCATTGACTTGATTGTTCGAAACAAGACTCTGTTAAAACACGTTGAGTGCCACCATTGCATTCAAGTCATTTGAAGTCAGTGATTGCATTCACCTTGTTGAAATCATTTCAAGTCTTTGAAGTCAATGATTGCATTCAATCCGTTAAAGTCATCTGAATTCTAACAGGTCCCAATTTTTGAAGGTTATTATGAATTTAAGGCCTTCATAGACTTCAAGTGGCTTCAATGAATTAAATGCAATCACTGACTTCAAAGACAAATGAATGCAATCATTGAGTAGTCGAACTTCTCCATGCAATATTTAGAAACTAAACAATGGGGAATAATCGCTTATCCATCAAAGTCGGTAAGAACTTCATTTTAGAGCTTTGCTCGCTTACGCCAATGACATTGACACACATAATCGGAATAATTCAGCGGGCCATCAGTGGGTCATTTGCGAGCATTGAGATCAAGGCCAAACAAAATATATGCTGTCTACGAAAAAGGACACTCAACATAGGCATCGTGGACAGAATGCAATAATAGACAAGGTTGGACTTTATTTACCTAGGCTCTATGGCGAGCTCTGCGAATGACAACAGTGAGGAGATCAAACGATGAATCACTCTTGTGAAGGCAAAGAAGGCTACGAAGGCAATCGACTAATGAAGCCCTATCTCGAACTCTTTATAAAACACTAATCATCTGAATGGACAGCGCAATAAATGGCGACCTCACGGTAGGTGGCGAAAACAAGTGGAGAAGGACCTCAAAAAAAAACTGGCGTGTGCAAGTGAAAGGAGCTGGCTTGTAACAGGGATGGCTGAAGGTTTGCTAGTTGAGTCCACCTCGGATAGTAGCGCAACATTAGTAAGTAAGCAATCTCAACAACACAGCTTACTGTTGACCGCTTCTAATTGGTTAAAACCTTCTTCAATTTTCTGAACTTAATGAAATTAAACCACGTCTTGAAATTTAGCTCATTTTTCGATGGCTTGTGTTGTTAAAACTTTTGATCATAACTTTAATTAATATGCACTTCTTATTATTAAAGCTAAGTATTGGCTTCTATGATTTGGTATTCCACTCTATCTGTTTCCGTGTATACATTAAACCTACTCATAGCAAATAAACACCATCCTCGTCTTCCTTTGTTCCAAGTTCCTTCTTTGTACTGGCCCAGTTCTGTCCTACATAAAATAATACCGCAAAATTACACCTCTATTCAGCCTCTATACAGCACGCGACCATGGCATATAATTACTGGCAAATTATCCAAGTGGATATCTATTCATCTTCTAGATAATCACTTGAAGCCTCTATTGTCTATGATACTTAACAATTTATTATCTGATAGCTGATTGCCTTCTTTTATGAATCGATTACTAAGTGGGAAGAGTCTTGAGAGCACTGATTTCTGTGTCTAATAAAACACTCGACAATAAGGGTGTTGTTTTCGACTGTGCTATTTGAGATACAACCAGAAGGGGTAGTCAAGTGGCGTTAATCTACTTAAGATTTGTTGGTTGAAGAATTTTTATAATTCTACTGGATAACGATTTAATGGCTTTAATGACACAGAGTAAGCTTGATTTTTTTTCTATCTGTGAAAGTTACTTGAGTCTCCGAATGCATTAAATTATTTTCATTCTGACAACAAATATGCCTGTGTACATTAGTCAGTCGGTACACCAAATAAACATTCATTGGCTAAACAGGAATGAGTAATTCATATTTATTGCTGCTTAGACTATGGGACTGTTCACACCTATTCGCCAATATGTGTATTTCATATATCTCAGGGATATATTTCATCACCAAGTACTTAACTTGAATTACTTGTTAAATGTATGTCATATAAAATCTGCCTCACGTTAAATAAGTATTTAATTTAAACAATGTGTCATTAGCATAAGTATTAATAGTTGGGAGAATTAAATTTAATCACATTTTGTGGTGTGTTCTATCTCTACATATGGATATCGACAGCATGAACTCTACCATCTAATGCGCACAATTTGCCGAATTTGTAATCTGAACGATAAATAGATACTATGTAGGAACAGCTGAAACTATTTTCTATTTATGAATAATAAAATATTGAATGTAAATAAATTTATGCGATACGATGCAACATAAAGCATGTGCTTCTGCGAGCTGAAGAAAACATATTGGTACGTGAATAAACGTAATTTATGTTTGTATTTTATGAGAGATTTCGTTTATAACTTTATAAATCTACATCATGTGGGTGCCGTGGCTCAGTGGTTAGTGCGTTGGACTACTGCGCAAGCGTTTCTGAGTTCGAATCCAGGAAATTACCACCAAAAGTTTTTTTCACGGCCCCACCTCTTTCGAGCGTCTGACAAACATCCAAGAGTATTTACTGTCATAAGAAAGCTTCTCAAAAACCCCCTGCCCTTCGGATACGGCATAAAACTGTAGGTCCCTTCTGTATGTACAGAAATGTATACCACGCACAATACGTACAGCTGTGAGAAGCTAGGCATTGGCCCTCTATGGGCTGCTTACGGCCTAATATTTATTTATTTATTTTAAATCTACATCATGCTCACTTTAAAAAAGCAAATTTTGAATATGAATAGGTTGTACTACGTTGATTCTAGACAAATAATAAGATTTCTACATACTTATAAAGGATAGGCCATCTAGTGGTTTCTTTTTAAATCATAGGCTATTTTGACACTGACAACTGTTTCCCGCTAAAAATCTTGACAGAAAGTCGGTATCATACCTCCGCGGAACAAAATGGGTCTCTTTACGTTTGAACAATGTTGGAAAATATTGAAAACGTTTTTCCAAAAAGAGTGCTGCGCAGCCCAAACATTGCTTTTTTTGAAAAGAAGTTTTTGCCGAAATGAAACACCCATTGCGCATGAGGTGTACGCAAGTTCGTGCTAAAAGTTCATGAGACTGGTGCTAGTGGATAACACTGATGGAGTGGTGGCGTCATTGACGCAACGGTTCGTTCAACCAAATTCCCAAATCGGGTTATCAGCCGCCTTGGCGATATCAATTTGCCGCGTCGGAGCTGCCATTTGACCCCTTTGGACTTTTTTTTGTGAAGAACCGTGAAGGACCGATATTATACTAACAATGCGGAAACGATTCAAGCACTTAAGGTCAATATCATTCAAGCAATCCGTGAGCTACAGCCCGAAACCATCAACTAGGTCTTGGAAAATGGGAATGACAGAATGCGCTACTGCGAAAACAGCCGAGGCAGCCACTTGAAAGACGTTTTGTTTCATAATTAATGGGAATGTTCGCTCTTACTAATAAAGCCAAATAGGTGGAAAAATGTAGTTTTGCTCATTTTATTGCATTTTTAAAAAGAATCTTGTATTTGGCCCACCCGTTTCTAAATGATGAATACTTGGTACTAAATAGCTTTCAGTGGGAAAACCTCAAGCAAGCGTCTGACTGAAGAAATTGAGAAATACTTTTCGTAAAAACATTTTGTCTCTGTAAGCGAGTTACTGTTATACAGAGTCCATTGGTAACATTTTTTTCACTTCTCTTTTGCTGCAATTTTATCTTCAAACGATAAGGAGCAAAACAATCTTTTTCCGGGTGATGACATTAAAAATCCCTCTTGTGTACCTCTTATCGTTTCCTTTATCGGTTTTTGTTTTTGGTGATTGTTGCTTAAGCACCATCTTTATGCGGAATGATGTCGAGGTCAATGTTTCCTCTTTTTTAATTTCTTTAATATTTCAATGTAACGATATTTAATAATTCTAACGATCTTGGCTGGCAACACCGAGCGTATTACCCAAATTGGTAAAGGTATCGAAAGTCTTGATTCCTATAGACTTCTCCATAATTTTGGATCTCTCGAATGCGGAATTTTCTAGTCTGAAGCCGCTATACTACGCTAATACTCGTAGTGTTGTATATCTTTTAATTTGACTTAATTACAATGACAAGGTTATATACCCTATATACCTAGTTTAACTACGATACAATCATATTTTTTATTTCTGTTCTTCATATGTAATTTATGCATATTAACGAGTATAACTCATATTTCACTTTGTAGTGCACAATATTACATGTGTACATATGCATATAGAATCTTCTGGCTCGGTATCAATGGAAATCACAAACTGATTGCAAATATACAACGATTTATCTTCATTAATTGCGAAGATGAAATCCCCACTTATGTACTTACATATTAATTGCATTCACCTCAATCAATTGACCGCTTATTGTATACATTAGGGAATTCCATTTTGATTCAAACTAATTATTGAAGGAGGGTCTTTAACGAGTATATAAACAGTAATTGGAACAAGGATTTTATACCAACGTATTGTTGATTACGCAAAGGTCAGTGAACTTAAAGGCTTCATCAGCGTTGCCATATTGAGATATGTGTCAATAAAACGCAGTAAATTCCATCGTAACGCTTTTAAAAGGTATCTTAGGTACATGGGAAACGCAGAACAATGTTTCTGTAATGCTTCCCTCGGTCTGGATGCACCTAACTTTTCGATATGTTAACTTTTATCAATGTTTTTTTTCAGATTATTTATTGTTGAACTCATTCAACATGAAATGTGTACATACATTTTTATTTGTTTATTTTTTTTATTTAAAGTCTTTGACCGTGATTTCCGAACTTGATAATCTATACCGGAAAATTTAAATTTTGTCGGAATAACCTACACGCATTGACGAGGCTTTTTTTATAGACTAATTAACCTGACCTCATGCAAATTGTGCGATATAGGGAATTACACTTAAGTAAAGACTGAAATAAGAACGCTCAATTATACATACGTATATCTACATACAGTGAACTAATGGTAGTTCAAAAGAATTTTAAGAAAAACCGGGAGATCGGGTGATAATTTCATCAGAGGAAAGCTAAGGCAGCCAGATGGATAAAAAGTTACTGGTATTTTTTAAAACTTTTGTTATAAAACTTTTATCATTAAGTGAACTGTAATCATTCGGTGAACAACTTTAATCATTCGGAAACATGTATTTCTATGTAGGTTTATGAAATTCGAATGCATTACTAAAATTAGCATCGAAAATGGACAAAGTACGCGCCAATATAAAAGTGTCAAACGGAATAAACGCGGGAAGCTTTTGAGAAAATGTAAACACTTGGTATTCGATTGAATAGTATAGTTAAACCCGAAGATGTTAATAACTGAAATTAAGGCCCTTGTCCGCAAGTAATCCCAACTCGTTTTCATACAAAAATCTGACCCCAATGGGATCTCAACATCACGCACAGCAACTTATGAATGTTTATTTATGTCAATCTCAACTATCATCAGCAGGACTTATACTTACATATTACTAGATTACTTATTCCTTATTATTTCCTTTAGATTATGTCTGCCTCTATTATTTGGCGTCGCAAGTGCTTAAATAGCCCTAATTCATTTTGTTAGTTTTACCATTCCCAGCAAAAGAACAAGGATCAGGACATTTGTGAGGGAAGGGTATTTTGCATTTTTTAAACTAAAAATTGATGATCAAGATAAAAGTTGGGTACCTACCTCACAAGGTGTGCAAACAGTGTTAAGACTATCCCTGTTTTTTGTGTATATGGAACAGCAAAACTCGTGAGAAGTATTGGCTGCAAAGACCTCAACTCAAATCTGGTGATTCAAACATTTTACATACATTAATTGCTTGTTGACAGAAAGAGTACAACTGAGCCTCATGAAGCAGTTTGTTAAAACTTTGCCAGCTGAAGGAGACTGGTTCAAGTACCAAATTTCAGTATCTCCTCGCCTGTCTTTTGAAAAGATAAAGGCTGGTGTGTTTAAGGGCCCACGGATTAGCCAGCTCATTAAAAATGAACATTTTATTGGGACAATGACAGAACTTCAAAAGAATGTTTAGGTGGCATTCAAAAATGTTGTCAAAAACTTTCTTGGGAATATCTATGCGAGCAGAGAATAACACAGAAACTATCTAGTTATAGAGAGCTTCAAAATGCTTGATTGCAACATGAGCATCAAGGTTCATTTTCTTCATAGTCATCTTGCTGACTTCCCGCAAAATCTAGGTGCAGTCAGTGATGAGCAAGCTGAGCGATTGCACCAAACCCTAAAGCTCTTGAAGGCACAAGATAGGATGTACATATGATGGTTGATTACTGTTGAAGCACCAGGCAAGATTGTCCACGGAATGAATACTCCAGGAAAAGCTAAATGAACATTTTTACCTTGATATGTAGGTACGAGTACGTTTGCCGTTTGGTTAAAGTAGTTCACTTCTTTTTATGAATACAATTATTTTCTTTGAACATTTTGTTTGGTAATTGTTTCTTTTATTTATTATTGTACCCACATTTTGTATGGCATTTAGAACGAAAAGATGATATTCTGTAAGGTGACGTGATAGACAAAAACTGTAATCATTTTCGCATGCAGATGCGAAAAATAAGTCAAAAACAAGTGTCAGGTCTTAGTCAACTAAATGTGTGTTCCCCCAGTGTTATCATGTCCTCTGTGATGCTCATACATATTAATGTGTGCTTTGGTATTTCGACTGAAGATCAAAGTTAGAAACTTTGCAAGTGATTTTTTGACATCAATTGTTAAAAAAAAATTCTACAATATCAGACACATTATCGAATCTCTTGGACCTAACGATTCTCTCTGATCATAGAGTAGTTTTATCCTTGCTTGAGAAGGAAAAATGTACATATAAATGAGAAGTTTCACTGTTGATTGTATTCTACCCTATACATTTTACGAAGCCAGTACTTACTTCGGAACAAGAAATTATTGCTGCGCTTTCGATACTTTACATCTTCGAAAATGAACTTTTGACTTTCCTACTGTCGCAGTAGGACAAGATGCATATTTGGTCGTATATTTGAGCATGTGTCAGATATAAAAACAACAATCGAAATAGGAATATGACGTTGGGGTTGTTTCTCGTATTTTGGTTTAGATATAGATGACGTACATAAATAATTATATCAATAAAAATGGAATAACTGCATTCCCCGAAAAGCGACGTATCATTTCTCATCCTGACTGTTTCTTAAAAATAAATAATTTATCATAAGTATTCAAAATAATAACATTTTAGATGAAGAAAAAAACCCCGCGCTTTAAGAGAAACATTTTACTCAAATAAACTGGATAGCGAGACGACTTCACACAACTCATGCATTCTCTGTAAAGTGTGAATAATTTACCCGAGAAATTCTACCCAAAAAAACAGGAGACATTGAAGAACCTATCGCAATATACACTTCCAAGAATGCTTGATCCAATTTAGATTCAATTTGTTGTTCCACTGAATTACCCATCCGTAAGAAAAAAAAAAAAAAAAAACCATTCCAAGTGATAAGCTTGATTTTGAACGAAACTCGTTATGCTTATGGAACGCAATAAAGGCAAGTTAATTTGCGTATATTTTTAGCATAAACTTCAAGCCTCTGTATAAAAGCATTTCACCTTTTTTTTTATTTTTGTAAATAAAGATTACAGTGGATTTCCCATTAGATAGTTACTCATTGGAGGCGGTCAGCAGCAGGGGAAAATCGCAAGTGCGAATTGCCAAACGAGTTTCCTCCACACTTGAGCTGGCAGCGACGATCGCGTTCGGCTTCTGGATGCTAATTTTATAAATACTCACAACAAGTTCAGTCTCTTTGAGAGTCTTGCGAATAGAAGTTCAATCACGGTGCCCCTGGCTGTCCCAGTTTTAGTTTGTTTTTCCTTGTTTTTTTTTTTATTTAAAAATCGCACTATGTTAGGGAAAAGTTTTAAATTTCAATTGGCGGTTATTTTGCAGTTGGCAGCGGTTTTAGGAGTTAGTGCACGTGGGTTTTTATATAAAAACAAATAAATAGAAAAAAAAATCAAAACTAGTTGAAATTCTTTTGTAGAAAGTTCTTGTACGACTGCCGATCAGAGACCTGGTACATGTGTACCTATATTGACATGTGGACTGATAACAAAGATGTTGAATGAGGCGCCAAGACCTCTGCCGGCAGAGACTCGAGATTATATACAACGGTCTCATTGTGGTACATTCAAAAATGTTGTAAGTTTTCTCAGATAAGTTCTGAATTAGACTGGTTGGTGATTTGACTTTTTGCGATTTCTAGCATCACGTATGTTGTCCGCCTAATGGTATGACTGGAGGAGGCTCAAGAGGAGAGACCGCACAAACTGTAAGCTCTGGATCTATTAATCGCCCAAGCGTTGATAAATCTGAAGCTGATATTCAAGCTGGAATGGATATTCTGGGAGCCAGCAAATGTGGAAGAAGTGGTGCTGACAGAGTAGCCAATGGAGAGAATGCAAATCTTTCGGAATTCCCCTGGATGGCGCTCCTGGTGTACACCGACGGCTTAGAAAGAACTCTGGACTGTGGTGGATCGTTGATTACCGATCGATATGTCCTAACAGCTGCACATTGCATTCGTGTTGGAAATAAGAAATTGTAAGAAGTTTTATTTGTTCTTTGAAGTCGGCAGTTAGTCTAATTTTTATTTCAACAGAGTAAGCGTGCGATTGGGTGAGCATGACACGAATACAGAACCCGATTGCGTTGGCTCAGGAAGTAAACGAAAGTGTGCCGATCCAATCCAGGAGATCGATATCGAAGAAGCTATATACCACAAGGATTATAATCCAGCTAAGTTTTCTGATGACATTGGTCTCCTTCGTTTGGCTACAAAAGCTGTTCTCAAAAGTAAGTGTAAACAGTGAAATCAGTAATACATTTGATTCTATTTAAATTTCTTTTTGTATTTCTAGCCAGCGTGAGGCCAATTTGTTTGCCAATAACAGAACAATCTAGATCCGCTAATTTACCTAAAATGATAATAGCAGGATGGGGCCGTATAGAGACAGGCCTTAAAGCAAGTGTTCTTCAAAAAGCGACAGTGCCAATAAAGTCTAACGATTTTTGCCAATCAGTTCATAAGCTCGTTCGTGTGACTGACATGCAAATGTGTGCTGGAGGCGCCAACCAAATCGATACATGCAGGGGTGACTCTGGTGGACCGATATTCTTTTCTACTAAATACCGTTTTG
The DNA here is from genome assembly GCA_949716465.1 of Chalcosyrphus nemorum. Classification (NCBI taxonomy): domain Eukaryota; kingdom Metazoa; phylum Arthropoda; class Insecta; order Diptera; family Syrphidae; genus Chalcosyrphus; species Chalcosyrphus nemorum. The sequence goes on along the minus strand of OX454332.1, from coordinate 29,328,958 downwards.
GTGCACGGTATGTTCAATACGGAGTCGTCTCGGCGGGTAGTTCTTTATGTGGTTCGAATTACCCAGGCATTTATACAAGAGTTGCTGCGTATCTACCATGGATATCTGGTAACCTTAGGCCGTAATTTAATATTTATTCACTTAAGACAAAAAATAAATCTCAATCCATACAATATATTTAATTGTTTATCAGTATAAATATTTCATAGAAAAAAATTATCCATTATTTTGTAAGATAGTTAGCAAATAAATTTTTAAAATGAATCTCATTGAAGTTGTTTATTTATTAATCACTCACGTGTAGTTGTCAGAGATTATAATACTTCCTCATAGGCGTCGTCATAACGTGACGAGTAGAGTATCTCAAAGCAGAGGTAATGCAATAATTTAATCGGAACCAGTGATGAAGGCGGCTAGCTCTCCTTCGTCTGCTTTGTGAGAAGAAAACTGGTTTGTGTTATTAACATTTGAGACTGATGGGAACTCAATTATAATTAAATTAAATGTTCTTGCCAATCTGTATGTTTTGGTTTATAAAACGTGAATTTGAGTGAGTTAACAGTGGCAAATGTTTTTGTTTTCTGTTGAATTTGATTTCTACCACAAAAATAGTTCACATCACTTGTTTATAGTTGTTTTTGAAAAAAAATATTTTTAAAATTTAAGGAATTTTAATTGGACTTAAATTGATGTCTATGAAATTTATGAAACTTTCATTAATTTTTATTTGGATATCTTAGAGGCCAGTTATAGCTATCATTCAAATGCATAATTAGAACAAATCAGTGGAACACTGGTTTCAGTCAGTTTCTGATAAGTCAGTTATAGCAATCATTGACAAAATTCAATGGACGGGTCAAGTGACTCAAGTAATAAAAATAAGTACAACAAAGGCTTGAGGTTAGAGTTAATCATTGAAAACAAAACTGACAGATGAGAATAGAATGAGAAATGAACACATCAGTGAAACGATTGTGTTCCAAATTATAGAAACAAAAATCAGCTGTTCATTGAAATCGATTTCAATCAGTGAAATAATAAAATTGGATTTAAAGGAAAGTTGTAACAAAAAATCTACAATCGATTAGCTTCATTTTGATAAAAAAAAAAAGAAAGAAGAGATATGTATAATAAAAAGTAATTTTAGCAGATACCGGCCAAGGATAATGGCGAATATCCGAGAAGAATCAGAATCCATCTTGCTTGTCAGTTTTCGAGTAAACAAAAGTCCATAAACAAGATTATTGTAGCCTTGATCTTAGAATTGTCTGGCGAGATCATAGACATGGTCGTCTTCAGTCGATTTGACCGTTGGCTTCCACAAGAGCAAATATACCACCGATTTTGAATGTATTCTGACGTTTCCGGCAAAATCAAATCGGAGCTCACGCACACGTTCTCAATGGGCGGTAGTTTTTACGGGCGCATCCATTTTTCTGTACATTTTGTTATTAATTGAATGACAGTCTGCTGGAAATGTGGTGTGCGAAAGGAAAGAAAATAACACCACGATTGTTTTTATAGTTACGTCTTGTTCGCATTTAAATGCAAGAATCCAACTTTAGATCAATAGTTCTCAAAGAGTTTTTCACGTAACACTATTGTGCATTACGTTTAGTTTCGTTCACGTATAGGATTTGTTTCGTTTTAAATTTCTCAATCTTAAAGTCCACCCTATAATTGCAATAACCGCGAGTTAGCTAGTGTCACAATTGAACAAAAATTCTACTCGCGAGCTGACAAAATGCAAGCGCACCCATAGGAAACATACATGTGTCATATCGTTTTTGTAGTGACCTTTACCTCTCTGCATACGAAATATGCGAATGAAACTGCTCTCTATGGAGCCAAAAGTAAACGAAAATTCGACGAAACTGAGAGGAAAGTTATTATGAGTGAAATGCACAAATTGTATGTATTGGCATAACTGCATACGGCAACGTTTAGAGCCTTAATTCAATTATGGTTTAGCCTTTACTTCGACAAATCTTTGAGGTGGTAAAAGTACTTGCTCCGAAGTGTTAGAGATATTAAGAAGCACCACAATCTGCGCCATAGCTATTCATATATTAAATGACGTAAAAAAAATAACGTGTATTAATTCATCCTAACTCGTCAATTAGTTTTCCGAAATTATTTATTTTACTTTCAACAAAATTCACCAAAATTTTGTTGATGACAATTTATCGCAATCATTTAAGAATTTCATTCTTTTTCAGATGATCGTTAGAGTGGGATTGTTTTGTTTATACAAATCTATAATAATTCCAGTGTAGTAATTTGCATATGAATACAAATTCGAGATGATCGATGAGAAGGTCACAGACTGTTTAGTCCGAGTGTTTGAATATTTTTCCGACAAAGAAATTTCACAGAAAAACATTACAAGAAAAAAATGCAAAATTTAGCGAAATTAAACATTCTTTGTTTTTATTCATCGGAAGTTTGATTATTATGCATACACGTTTCTTGCATTTCCTTCGTTGCTTGAATTGAGTTTATAATATAGTTTAAATACAATTCACGGAAGATATCCACGTAATTTTTACGGATATACATATGTATAAAACTGATGGAGTTGTAAAAAGGTTTTACTAATGTTCAGCTCAATATGACCCTCTAGCAGGGTTGACTCACACTAAAATCTCGATTTCCACTGACGATACATGCAAAAACGACTTTAAATTAGGGGTAAAACTTATAAGTAATGGCAAATCAGCCATCGGAGTACTGCCCACCAAAAAGCGGTTTGTCCTGCTTTCGAAAACATTTTAAAATACGTTGTTTATAAGAAAATGTATTTTCGAATGTGTCTTTTTTCCCTTTTTACTCCCTTTAACCTTTGTCAACCTTAATTCTAAAACAAACACAGAGGTAGAAGTTGAAAAAGATAGCCTCATCTTTCCGATATTCAGTCTTGTTGGTTTTCAAAACAAGAGATGTAGCGTCCTTTCACCATCCCACAGTGTTCCATTTCACACCAATAAGTGGACAAAATTCAAGAAAAAAATTATGAATTGAGAACACCTTTTAACACTATTCTGATAACGGATAACTGCAAAGTATGTAACTAACATTTTCTCTTTATTTAAAAGTGTGGAAATTATTTTAAAGCAAGCCAAATTGAAGTGCGTTACATCACAGGTCAAGTACACAGTTGGTGATCAATTTGCATTTAACTAATTTTTATTTTATTTTTTATGTAAAAAATCATAACAAATTGGTATGGATTCAAATAATTAGAATGGGTAGATAGTTTTAATAAATTTTTAAAGTCAGTTCAAATTATTTTTTAAAGATTTTTTTTTTAATTATAAGATGTAAGCCTTTTATTATGTAATTTTTGTTTTGCATAAACTTTTGAGTATGAAGTCCACCTTGCTCTGGGTTAGTTTTTATTTTGATATAAAGCTTGTCTTCTTAATAAAAGGCTGTGAAAAATTTGAGTTCGGAAAAAAGTTATGCTCTTTTTTGTATAAGTGATTCCCATAACAAGAGTGAGTTTTTAATATCTGGAAAGCTGTACCAAAAAATAATATCGTTAATGATATACACGTAAAAATATAGTGAATATTTAATATACAGAGCATAGAACCAGAAAAAAAAATAATTTTGTAAAAATATTTTCACACATTTTTCAAAGATGATGGTAAAATGGAACTTTAGCCGGTAGGCACTTAGATCGCTTTTTGGAAACCAATAGGTCATGGGCAAAACATTATTTTTTTAATTAGAATATACTTAACTCATAAAAATAAAATGAAAAAGTAAAAAAAAAAAAATTTTGTCCACTTAACATGTACTACGCGGAACACTGTGCCACTTATTGCAACTAAACATACACCTATTCCATAATTTTTTTTAACAATTTTTTTTAACTTAGAGTATATTAATATTAGTTGAAGAAAAGAAAACGAACAAAGGATAAATCGGTACGATCTGGCTTTGAATGACAGGACGTTCGAAGTTGGGCTTGAAGGTGGTTGAAGAAGAGGAATGCTGACTGACTGAATCATTTTATTTTTCGATGTTTTTCTTATAACGTAGTAAAGGCATTATCCAGGACACCGATATTTGGTTAAAAAAGGAAGGGGAGCAGAGGAGTTCCAGCGCAAACGCCTTGGGTGAGGCAAGGCATTATATTTCAGATGTGGTTGAATTAATTCTTTGGATCAGATGAGTACTTTTTGCACTGTTTAATGATCCCTCTACATTTTGCAGTTGTGCACCCTACGTAGCATCCAGGTTGGATTTTTTGCTTGCAAGTACCGGCCTTTGGCCGGCAGGATGGGCAGAGTTGTTCACAGGCGAATATTGAATTGCTCGCCCATTTCCGTGAGAGACGATCGGCACTCTAAAGCTACTACGTAAATAATAGGGAAACCAATCCAAAGCTGTTTTTCCAACTACATACATACATGTATACTTCAATGCTATGCTAAGTAAACTTCAACCTCTGACAACGCATGCTATTCTCGCGACTTAGTACACATATGGGAAGATAAGGCTTATGTATGTACTTATTTTTGGTGTGTTATCATTTATAAATTAAATTCATAATTCATATTCATGTTCGTTCACAGTGTGAATATTTAAGCAATACCAAGGTCTATGTCACTTGTATTTTTTTAGTTTATTTGTATTAAACAATGGCAAAGGGAAGTTGTACAGCTAAGTTGGTCGTAATTTTTTTTATCGCAGCCTCAATAGTGATTGAAAGCAATGCACGTGAGCTCTAAGAAACCAAAAAAGAAAAAAACTTTCAAATCAAAATTAAAATTTGTTCTTTTCAAATAATCCGATAGAAAACTCATGTACGGCTCCTAGTGTATGTGTACCTATAGGATCGTGCCCACATATTATCAAAAGTCTATGGACACCAAGTCCCACTTTGATAGAATTCGTTCAACGATTACACTGTGGCGACCTCAATGGTATTGTAAGTTACAAGTTGAAATTAAACGAAATAAAATTGTTGTGACTTTTAAAAGTTTTAGTATCATGTCTGCTGCTATACTGCTAGTAGCCCTCGTCGACGTGAGGTCAGGATCCGTCAGTCTGGTGTTCGATCGTTCATTGATATTTGGAATGGAATGTCTAGACTGAATAGTACAGACTGTGGAGTGAACACTAAACTCACGCAGTATCCATGGATGGCTTTGTTAATTTTTTCCAATGGGACACATAAGACAATGGACTGTACTGGATCGCTCATCACCGATCGATATGTACTAACCGCCGCTCATTGCATACTTTCTGTTGAGACAAAACTGTAAGGAGTTACCTACATATGTATTTGTAATATTTTGAATTATTAATGTTTTCCAACAAAAAAAACGAATCAAGAGTAGGTGTACGTTTGGGTGCACACGATATAGCTAAACCTGAGCACTGCATAGGCTCCAGAAAGTCGAAACAGTGCGTTCAAGATGTTTCCATCGAAGAAGCAATATACCATCACGACTTTAATAAGCTCAAGATGGCCAATGATATTGGACTTCTTCGGCTCGCTAGTAAGGTAAAACTCTCCGGTATGAGATGCATTTCGATTTAGGAAAGACTTCAGTTGTAATTATATATTTTTTAATATACTTTCAGAAAATATAAGTCCGATATGTCTGCCCCTAATGCCAAGTCTGCAAGATACTGAGCCAATCTTGATGAGAATTGCTGGATGGAGGATTCGGGACCATGGGACATGTTTTGGTGATTCAGGTGGTCCAATGTTTGCTCGTACGATTGTTCACCGGCGGATGCGATATGTGCTATATGGTGTCATACTAGGTGGCAGTACTGAATGTGGTCACAAATTTCCTAGTCTTTATGCGAACGTTCCTCCCTATTTACACTGGATTGCTGGTAATCTTAGTCCTTAGCATATTGTTATAAGAAAAAAACACTCAATAAAATAAGAATATATTAAGTAGTACTCCTGATACGAATATAATGTTACTGGCAATATTCTTGGAATGCCGACCAAGAAATCCTAGGAATTGTATGTAACTTAGGTAAGGTATGTGATAGTGAGAGAAAGAGAGAAGGCATTGTAGCCTAAACATGTTCTTTAGAATGAATACTTTACTTACTTATGTATGTCCGGTATCCCCTTGTGGTACGGCCTCTACAACGTCTACGCGCCATTGTTTGCGGTTTCTGGAAATGTACCTCAGCCCTCCCCAACTCTCCCAGTTGTCGTGCTTTCTTCTCGACTGTTCTGCGCTACGTACTCCGAGAACCGCCGCGTATCCTGCCATCTCCCAAGGTATTGTAAACACTCTACTCTCTCAACCGCTTTTATTGCTAATAATTTACCAGGAATGCCTCTCCTGCGATGAACAGCGCAGTAGGTGAAGTGGTGATCGATATTTGATGATGATCTGCAAGGTGTTGATGTGATTGACACAGGAGGATCCAGGGCGGAGACCTGCTTGTTCGGCGTCGAGTGTGTTTTCAAGTCAGACTTGGGTGCACATTGCTGGCAAATACTCGGTCACCCGGTTGATCCTCATCTGTTATTAGCAACGAACCATCTAAGCATTTCACTGGGTGTTGCGTAGAGCTTCGGCCGCCAGTAAGCTCTTTGGTGATTCTGTAAACGGTTCTGTTGTCGCACCTCGCTGCTGCACTTCTCTCATAGGGACTCTAGCTCAATCCTTCCGGTTGCTGGAGCTGCTGCAATTCGAACTCTTAGCTGTTTTCGTTCCTTAATCTTTCTCCAGGTATCTTCGAAAGAACTATTGCTTCCCTGCTATCGACCGACAAGTCTTTCAGCACCTGACGTAAAAACAGTTTCAACAGCACACCAATGGTCTTGGATGAAGGCGGGCAATGAGCTGCTGATGCCTTACCATATGCTGAAAATGGATTCTTCGCAGTTCATCCATTCGCTACAGCCTATAGTAATATACATATACATATCTTTTGTACTGACTTACTTACTCTTTTATCTAACAAATATAATATGTTAACCTTTCTACAATTACTGTTTCAATTGTATAGTGACATGAAAACATATTTGATTGGACGGCAGTTTATTTAAAATGACAAAGTATCTGGTCCTTATGCATGTACATATATTAAGTTACTTTTAGTTAGCATCCGGTATATCCGGTTGTATATTACCAGCTATCCATCGCAGATAAAGATTTACTTTTGTAAAAATAACTGCCGATTTGGTACTGTTAATTTCGATATTGGCTGCCAAAAGAATTCCATCTTGAACATCTCTACGATGGCGGGACGATCTGAAAAGTGGTCCGCCATAAGACTTAGTACCGGTCACATTAACGTCACTTATAGCGCAGATAAGATTATCAGTGATTAGAATAAGTTGATGGATTGCTTGACATGAATCCTTGTCCATGAAATATACAGTCTCCGTTTTAGGGGTACTCGTATTCTCATCGATCAATAAGACTTCATGAGTCTCTGTTGTTGGTTGATCTAAAGGGGTTTCTCCTGGTGGTATTGAAAGGCATATTAATTGAACGTGGGCTATTTAAAATTGAGAAAACAAAATATGCATCTAGAAATATCTAGCATTTGTTAAAAGGAATAAATACCGTTAAGGATAGCACTTCGATTCAAGCGAATTAGTCCAATGTCGTTCGCAAACTGACTAGGGTTATAAGCATGATGATATACTGCATTTTTGATCCCAAATTCCTGTCGTGATGTGTTGCTATTACCCACAAGGACACTATTTCTATTTAAAAAAAAAAATCAAAGTTTTATAAAAAAAAAAATGGAATAACATTACTTACAGTTGTTTAATTTTTAGATAGATGCAATAAGCAGCAGTTAAAACATAACGATCTGTGATCAATGTTCCACTGCAGTTTATAGTACTTTGCGTACCATCATCGTAGACCAGTGATGCTGCCCATGGGTGTCCTGAAAAATACTTCCGCTTTTCGTCGGCAATTTGGTTAGAATTTTCCTCCCAACACTCTGTCGAATTAAGAGCAGACAATCCGTACTCGATACTTTCAAAAGAATACGAAAAACTTGGATCGGTTGTGCCTCCTAGATGGCCGTCATTGCCATCACAGTTTTGGAAATCCTCTAGGTCCTTCTTAAAGATAGTTTTTATCTTTCGCATAAATTTTTCTAAACGAACACAATTCACCGATAGGGGCACGCAATCATCTTTAAGCTTTTCTATATCCTTTTTGCAGGAGTGATCTTTGAAAGAAATCTGTTACTGCTAGTATGTTATATGAATCAGTAAGACCTACATTTCACTGTTATTGCTAGGAGCACAATCACTACTATCACAATACAAATAATTATAGCCACAATATCCGCTAACTTGTACTTGCGCCTTCTTGTTGGCATTTTTAAAACTGATATCTACTGGATCCGAGGTTGAAGAATACTAAAAAAGTTCACACGATGTTGACTGCGCTGACGCGGCTCAAAACCTTTGTTAAAAGTTCTCTCTTATCATAATGTTAACAAATACAAAAAATCTGACTATCCAACAAATTGGGTATTTTTTTGTGTTTTAATTTATTCTTTGTGAGGTTTAGCTATAGCTCACATCTGGTGCTGTTGACTAACGTTTATTCATTCCGAAAATCCCATAATTTATTGGCATATTAATAGTGAGTAATTTATGAAAATTTTTAACTTAATTAGAAGTGTGTATGTGTATGTGTTTTATATTTATCCAATTACATTAATAATTAGAATAAAAAAGTATACGACAGGGTCTTATGTACTTGCATCTGTGTGCTATTAGTGGGAACAAAAACTTGCACAATTCATAGTTCGCAAAAGTTTTGAATTTCCAATCCATGAATGAACCAATCTCACAGAGTTCCTGTCCGGGCATGGAGGCTCTCGAACATATGTACCTCCATCGATTTGGGCACGACAGCTCGCCTTTTTGCTAAGAAATGCCCAGAAGAGGAGGAAGACGCGTCAGAAGTTATGTGCCTGCGTAGACGCCTTGCAAGTGGCCTACCGAATGGTGGTCAGGGGATGACTAGTTTGAGATCTGTTCAGTCATAAGGACCGTGGAGACATAGGTGCGTCGATTGGAAGCACTAAGAAAGGCCGAAGCGACAAATAGATACAATAGAGCATAAATTATTAACCAGCACCGAGAAGTAATGCCAAATCGCAGTCCCGCGTTGAAAGTGGTATCTACCTAGGCGTATTCCTGGAATCGCTTACTCAGCTTTGCGAATCGTGCATGCTAGTAAAGCTTAGGGTACTAGTACCTATGAAGATTCCACAACATTGGCTCAATCGAGAAAAATATGTCGTTTAGGTTGTGGTCCAATAAACGTCCACAGACGCCCGGGGCAGGTTTTGACGTCCTGTCTTCTTCATTATGTTGCAGGACCCTCTCCTTCTTCGACTCTCGATATTTGATTTTTCAGTCGTAGCTCCTGCATAATGTTTGCTATGACCCTGTCGGTGGTTTCCCAACCTTCTCTTCCTGATAGCATGAACTCTGTTCGGCTCCTTGGGGTTACATTCCCAATCTCTCTTTCTAAAGTGTTTCTCGCTGTTTTTCCTTTCACAGTAACTGCAGTAAGGTTCACCTGCGATATTGTATTCGTGAAGGCATTCCCGAAAGCTGTCAAGAATTGGATAAGCCAGAAGTTTACCTTACCGTGTTTTGAATCACTCTTCGGCAGCAATTTGTAGGTCCACCAGTTGTTTTCTGACGTGCTCCATCGTCGTTGCCATTCTACTTTTGCAGTCGCTTTGATGGTCCTTCTTTCCTCGTCGTCGCTGGGGCTGCATACATGAAGATTGACTTGCTAACTGTCGCAAGTGGGCACCTTATAGGCTGCCTTGGTTCTCCAATATTGGACATTAGCATGGATATTACGGCAACAGCCAGATTTGCCTTTATGCTTCTATGGGCTATATGCTCTCTAAAGTTGATCCTATGGTCAAGCCATACCCCTGGGTACTTTATTTAAGGCATACATGTATGCCTTATATGTATGTATCTTCAAATTGCTTTATTTGTGTCGGTTCATCCAGTCGGCTCAAACCTTAGCGATTATTGGAAGGCCTAGCTACGAAAATGGAAGACGAAATACATCCCAAAGAACAACTAGCAGAACTGCCAACTATTATTTACTGAAACTTACTGCACGTGAGCCCATGGCTCAGGACATTCTGAGTCAAACTTATGTTCCCAACTTAAACAATAAAAGTCGATTTCAAAGATGTTGTTGATGAGTCCTTGACGACAAAATAGCGAAGGTATTGTCGAAAAATATACATAACTACTTCAGCCAATTGACATTACGGTGGGCCAAGTAAAAAGCAAGTGGTACTCTCTTATCGAAGTCCATAAAGGAATATGACGATCCAATAGTCTTCCTTACTAGCATCGGTGGCAAGTACAGTAGGAAAGTGGAGTATATTAGGTGACCATTTAGAGATATTGATTCCAACCACTACCAGGTTGTCTGAGCGGACGAGTACAGCAGGAACTGAACAAATTGAATACCTTATCCATTAGATACTAGTTCATATGTAATTTAAATATAAGAAAAAAATGAAAACTTAGATATTCTTAAATTTTATTATAAAAAAAATGTCTACTTTCTATTTTTAGTTCACAGTGTATTATACTCTAATTGTAATTACCAGTCTAGTTACTAAGATGACCCGCTATCCACGGTAAATGTGAGAGTACCTTTGCAAAAACGTCAGGATAAGCTGTACCACAGGTAAAAGCACCACTGTTAACTACACCATACTGTACGTAACGTGTTCCTCTGCGAAAGCGAACGTGAGCAAAAAGCGGTCCACCCGAATCTCCACTACAAGTAACAATATTTTCATTTCCTCCAGCACACAAATGACTATCAGTGATGGGGATAAGTTGATGGACATTCCGGCAGACATCATTGTTCTCCATAACGACTAAGGCCTTTTGCAGGACACTTGCCTTCAGGCCGGTTTCTAAGAAACCCCAGCCTGCAATTTGCATCTTGGGTATATTAGCATTTTGTGAATTTTCCGTTATTGGCAAGCAGATTGGTTTGACGGCACCTACAAAAAGATATTTTAATATAAAACTATTAGAGGTTCTATAAGAAGACTCACTATTTATTTCGGCCTCTCTAGCAAGGCGAATGAGTCCAACGTCATTGAAGATGTTTTTAGAACTGTAATCCTGATGATACACCGCTTCTTCGACATCGATTTCCTGCATCGGTGGAGCACACTTTCTTTTCTTTGGCGTACCAAGACAATCGGGATTGGACGTCGTATCATATTCACCTAAACGTACCCTTAACCTGAGTCAAATGAAATGGTTAAAAAGGACCCTTAGCTTAAAAAAAATCTCCTTACTTACAAAGGTATTGAATGGCGAAGGCAATGAGCCGCGGTTAGAACATATTTTTTCGTGATCAACGATCCACCACAATTCAAAGTCGTTTCGACACCATCACTGTACACCAATAGCGCCATCCACGGGAATTCTTGCAGCCCGGCATCGACACCATTGGCAACCTTATCGGGACTCTCGTATCCACATCTAGTATTTTGCAGGATATTCATACCAAATTGAATAGCTTCTTCTGATTTGTGAGTACCTGGATGAATTCTGGAACTATCAGGTGCAGGATTAGGCTCGTTTACTATTGGGCTTTGCGGTAACACCCGTCTGGGTGCTTCATTAGTCGCATAATTCCTCGCGCAGCATACATGTCCCTGAAATGTTTGGATGTATATTTGCAAGAAAAATAAAGGTAAAAATATGTCTTACAGGTTCGTTTGAGTCACCACACAGAGACTCCTGTATATATGCATCAAGTATGTGTTTTGGAAAGCGTTGTTGTGCAGCGGTTATAACTTTGCATCCGCCCATAGGTACACAGAGACCCAGTTCACGTCGACGAGCAGTCCAACAAGTTCTTTCTATGAAAAGGAATTGTATTTATATTAGACGTAAGCTTAAGTTAACTTAGATAAACCTACGTGCACTGACGTGAAACACTAAAACTGTTATAATCAAAAAGATATTTAACAGGGCAGATTTTCCCCTTGCCCTTATCATCTTCAAGTACGTTTTAGCGAAACCTCAATGAAAGCCAACTTAAATCAGACTGAGAATACTGCTGTGAAGTTCCTTGAAGCTACGTTTAGCTTGATTGAATGGATGCTTTCGAAATCACTCAGTCTGCTGGGAATTCCGCTGAAATTTAAAACAAAAAAAAATATATAATCGAACATAGAAGATACAGCAACATTACAGTTCTGTTCAAAATTCAATGATACCCTATTGTAACATAGTAACAAGAATAAAATGTGTAGCAAAAAGCAACTGTGGTCGATGACATATCTATGGGTTATCGGCTGTATCTGAACTGCAATGAATCTATCTTTTATATATTTAGTTACTCACACACCAAATTTCAAATTGTTGCCAAAATTAATAATTTTTATTTGGCTAAAAAATTTACGAAACTCTGTGTTTGTTTGTTTCTATTTAAGGTGTTATGAGGTTTTGGGCCTAGCTTACGAGTTTAAAGGTTAAGTTTTATGTTTTTTTCCCAAAGCCCTATATAGCCGATGAACTGGGCTTGAATGCCATGACTTTGTTATTAATTTTAAGTCATCACCTGAAATATTTGAAGAAGTTAGTTAGAAAAATTTTGAATGGAGAGCATAAAGAAGTGCAAGCTCGATCCGGAAAGCAAACAGCAGTCCAAAGTATGGATCCTAGAAGGTGTAAATTCTCCATTTCAACAGAGCAAAAATAGTCGCTGTCGTCCTTCTTAAAACTGGTCAGACGGTCACTGATGATTGGTGTACTAAAACTTGTTTATCACTAGTTTAGCAAAATTTACTAGGACACCGACAAAAAGAGGAGCTGTGCTACTAATTTTTGCACCATGACAATGCGCCTGCGCACACTGCTGAGAAAAAACCAATAACCTTCTTGCTCTTGTGATGCCCGAACACGAACACGAAAAAACCCAAATAAATTAATGCCAATTCTCAGAGTTAAATTTGTCTATAATCATTTGTCTACCCTATACTTACTCGAATATTAATAGAAACAAAAACTTATCGTTCACAGTTTTTTAACCTCTCAACCTGGCTTATCGCGGCGTTGTTTATATGTTTTTTCCTACAATGTCCCAGAATAAGCACCGTTTACATGTACACTTTAAATCATCAATATTTTAGTATGTAAATGGAAATTGCAATATTAAATTATACATTCAAAAGAAAGTACATCTTTCGATATAAGTAATAAAAGGTAAAGCTGGATCGTATATACTGGTGTTTACTGGTAACTATATATTATTTTACAAATTCATACAACTTTCTATGGCATTATCAATACATATGTACTGAGATGAAAGGAAGATGAGACAGTACAGGTGTAAGAGTGGTTCTTAATATTTTTCAAAACTTTTTGAAAAAAATTTATAACTTACTTATTTACTTAAAGGCTCGTGACCCTTTGTTCTCTGATATCAGCGACAACTTGGTCTTTGTACCGGAAGTTCAGTCTTCTTCTCCGTCTTGAACCTAGGACTCAAAGATTCTCTTGGCTGCAGCATTTTTGTCCAATCGCTCGATGTGGCCGAGCCAGTGTAGTCTGCGTATCTTGACTTTTTGGACTACATCCACATCTTCTCCTCCATTTGTCATCCTTGCATAAGGGACCTAATATCCGACGGAGTATATTTCGCTCGAAGGTGCCAGGTTTCAGACGTTCACACTATACTTTGGAAAGGACCTTAAACTCGAAATTTAACAGGGATATGCCAGAGAATATATGTAGGTACATATATATATATACATATATTCCTTAAGAAGGAATTTTATAGGAAATAAATGGAAGAAATTTTTAGAGATGCTCGTATTGTATATGACTTTGGCAGAGAAGAAACGCTATGAGATGATATCGAAATCCACAAAAGCTCAGGAACAAATATCGAATCTTCTTCCACTTGACATCCGATGCGGTAACTTGTCAGCTATAATTCCACTAAGACTAACGAAAGTCGGACTAGGTTGGGTTAGGTAAATGGGTGCCCTTTTTGACAGTCAACGGCTCACTTAGATCACTATGAGTCCATTGTGCCTAAAAGTTGATGATTAATTTGCTAAGCTGTATGTTTCCTAGATCATCCAGCTCCGAAAGGAATAACTCCCTATTCAGTCACACAGTAGGCAACGAATAGATTATATTTCCTCTTTGTCCTTACAGCTTCTACAGAAGTCGTTATGTGGTATACCTAGCCTATCACGCAGTGCCCTGTCACGATACTTACGAACGTTCTTATATCCTTGTGATTGAATTTTATGAGATTAGCCGACACCATTGTTTATTAACCTCCTCGTAGCACTCACTATCTATGTCCCTCTGCAGTGTGCAAAGTGGTGTTACGGCCTCAGGAAGGGCCTGCAAGGAGCTTAGATGTCATTCTTCCCTGGCCACTTCATCCGCCTTCACATTCCCGGGAATCTCCATGTGGCCAGGCACCCAATAGAAGGTGACCTTATTGGCCTCTGAGATATCGTCCAGTCTTTCGATGTACGTTTTCACGAGCTTAGATCGTAACGATAATGACAGCAACGCTTTGAGAGCTGCAAGACTGTTGACGTAGATACTGTTTATTTTTCCTGAAATATTTTCCTCATTAATAATATCCACAGCTTGTTTTATTGTAACAACCTCAGCCTGGAAGACACTAACACTGTCCTTGAGTCTGAAGGATCGATTTGTATTTCGGGACACGAGCACAAGTATCCAAATCCATCTTGGATCTGTTGGTATAGATGGCGAGTTCATTCCTCCCCGATGGGAATTCTGAATCTCCGCTCACAGTGGCTTCGTAGTCTAACAGTCGTGACTTAACTCTCAACCGATATATATATGTGCATATATGTGCATATATATATCTGAACAGAAACTTTCTATACCATACCACCTTTTAATGCTTACTTCTTTCAGAATTTCTAGTTTAACAAACATTTTGTTATGCTATAGAGTGAAAAGCAGTTGCTGTCCTGATAAGGCCCGATAGGCAACCAGAAAGGGTTTACCCCATAAGGATCTCTGTACACACGAATAGGAAATTGATTCAGCATAATGAGCTCATAATGGTCCAAGTTTGTCGTTGATAATCTCTGTCCAAAAGAACAAGGGCATTCATCTTCTTAACATAACCTAATCCCCTTGTCAGTTTGTGACTGATTTGTATATTTAAATATATCTGATCCTTTGCAGGAAAACCATCTGTAACACAAAGAAGGATTTTGTAAAATTCCATTAACAGGTAATACAGTAAACATAATCCTTTCTTTTGTTATTTTCTCTTTCGCTTGAATAGTCCTTGGAGGTTTGTTGGATGAATTTTTGCTTTGTATGTACCAACACACTTATCTGTGCCAATTTTTTTTTTGTTTTTCCTCTCAACCAGTTGAAAGTTCCTGTCATAGACTAGTTGGAAACTTTTCGAAAGGAAGGAAGAGGGATATCCTCTAAAATGCAATATAATGCAGAAGGTGACTTCCATTTAAGTGCAATTCGAATGGAAAATGACTACAAAATCCATTTATTGGAATCCCAACAGAAAGAGAAAAAGAAGGTAGGACTTTAACCTCCTGGACAATGATGGACGTGCGGAAGATATCTTCTTAAATAGTTTGGCCGAGTTTCAAAATCTGTGGATAGATATTGCTTAGTCATTCCTGAAATATTTGTTGATTTGTTTTAAGTGGTGTAGGAATAAAGAGAGTATGTATTTTTAGAGTTACCCAAAACAAAATCAATATCCATATTGTATCTCTAAGTAAATACATTGTTTGTATCAAAACTAAATTTCCTTAAGCCAATAACATTCCATAAAGCAACAACTGTGTCCATCCACATCCTCTGTCTAGATGGTCTATAGTTTATTTTTTTAAGACACTGGGTTTTGATCAATGGAACTCCTATCTATAACAGAGTATCCATTATGTATAAGTTTCAGATCTTTGAGGATTTAATCGATTTTCGAATTTTGCATATTTATTGGCATTACAATTGAGAATAATTTCATTAATCTCCAGGATGCATTCAATGGAGTGAATTATTGAGAAGGCTTTTCTCACCCGAGGAGGAATAAAGGATATCATATTCCTTCCTATCTAGAAGGCAGTAGCTGATTGATATTTAACAGAGCAATTTCCTCAGAGTGCTGTGTGTTATGTGTTTATGTATGTATGTTGCGCGATGTATTGAATTACAATGGTCTTATATAATTGAAGTTAGTGTTTTCAGGAATCTTGGGAAAAACATTTTTTGATGTTGACAGAGTTTTTTTGGCGGCGTCCTACTTAGAACACTAATGCAAAAGTTCGGTTGAACATCCTGTATGTACGGTATATAAGTGAAGCCTAAAACATTCGTTCCGCTGCCTATTTGAATCGGAAATAAAAATAACCTAGATCCTTTTCCAAAAATCAAAAAAATTGCATTCATCAATCAGATAATTAAAACATTTTAAAAAATCTTGTGAGATCCATTCCAAAATAATAAAACCTCAAAATCTTCACATAAAACTTCTATAAAATTCAAAAATTTTAATGCTCAAACGCTCAGCTTTAATTTGATTTCAGTTTCATTGATGTACGATGGTGACTCAAAACAGAGCTATAAAAGAATGCAATCATTTGTGAATATAATTCCTTGGACTGACTTTGAAGTCAGTGATTGCATTGTCTACCCTGCCTTGAAAGATTTCTAGTGACTTCAAAAGACTTCAACTATGTGAATGCAATCACTGACTTCAACTGGCTTCCAGGAACTGAATGCAATCAGTGAATACTAGTGACTTTAAGTGACTTCAAAGAATGCAGAGCAATCGAAAACATTGCTTTCTTTCTGACTTCACCATAATAAATGCTGGAAATGATTGCTGCAGTGATGACAGGCGTACCTGAGATGGAATTCCCTTGAAACTTGCAAAACTGCAAAACAATTATGGCCATTGGCCAACCTTTGACAAAGCAAGGACCGAGAGAATTATTCGCAAGGACAGACATTCACTCTCCATGCTCTTGCGGATACTCACGGGACACAACACACGTGTCGTATGAAGGAAGAACTTTGCAGAGGATGCAGCGATCAGGATGATGTAGACGACACTACATACTTCCTCTGCCAGTGCCGTGGACTCCAACATTCCAGGTACAAACTCCTCGCAAGCACTTCTCTCAGAAGTTATGAGAACTCTCCAACGCTAGCACCGTTGCAAGTAACCATGTGTTAAATAAAGAGTTATGAACATGAGTGTGTGACAATCCACAATCTACAGTCCAGCTTAAAATAATTCTAGAAAAAAATTTCAAAACATTTGAAGGCCTGCCTTGTATTAGTCCCCATGTTACAAAAACAAAAAATGTAATAACATTCTCATATTATGATGATGGATTTCTGGGAATTTATTTATTTTTCTATGGAAAATACGAATACTTAGAGGAAGCTATCAATCAGATGAAATAAACAAACTTTTATTCGTCAATCTGAGTCACTTTAACACAGTCAGATTTGTTTGATAGTATGTAAGAGATGTTTATGGAAAGTATCAAAAGAGAAACCTTGCTAAAGTGACATTTTAATGGCACGTGCTTCCATGATAACAGGCGGAAGATTGTGAATGTGGAATAACCTTTGTATAATTATTTGATAACATTGAAAAAGTGGATCCAAAATGACAATTTGCAAAGTTGACAAGCGATTAGTAGACATGACGCTTACGTAGTGGGTTTTTGGTGTACTCCATACTGTAGGTCACGGAGAGAAATATTTGTTACCGTAGATTGGAAAATGATTTTGGACATGTCCGACGTGTGGGTATTTCCAGATGATCTAGGTAATACCGATCATGATATTGTATGAAAGTCCAAAGCATTTGGTATTTCTAGAGGCGCATCGTGTCCTCTTATGAACTCATTTGCATGACAATACTCAGATGGAGGTACATAGGAAATCTTTAGATATTGTCTCGTATATATTTATATTTTTGTAACTGTGAGTGTGATTTTCATACTCGAGATTGTCAAACCAAGTCGTATTATGACAACACATTTTAGGCCTTCACTGCTGTCGTAAGAGGAAAGAGCGCGTCTTAATTAATAATCGTTCAGGCAGTTTTTTGACCTTACATTTTGAGCTAAGTTTTACTTATAACCAAATTCAATTACATAGAGTTTTGTGTTACCTTCGCCTTGACGTTCTGTAAGCCTTTTTAGTTTCTACAATACAGTGGGTTGCTAAGTATTTCCATTTTTTTATTCAGGTCCTAGTAACACAAGTTCTCTGCGCTTTATTCTTTTACTTTTTGGCTAAAGTCGGGGGCATAGTGTGTAGGAAATATAATATCATCAAGTGCTCTTAGACAGAATACCATATATTGGCCTTGATTCTTTTTTATTACCAAAATACTAAAATATACATTCGTTTTAATTTAGATGCTTATATTTCCAGCTATCCATTTCATCTGCGAAATAACTTTCACATAAATGCCAGTGAAATTTGAATCACAGGTATCACTACCAGCTGATGCAATGCCATATTGAATATATCGCAAATGCCCAAAGTTTGCTTGGAAGAACAATGGTCCACCGAAATCACTCCTACACATATTCAGGTTAGACAAAATCCCAACTGCGCACAATTGGTTATCACTAAGTCGGATAGATTTGATAACTTCTTGGCAGCTATTGACGTCCTTCATTCGTACTAAGGCCTTTTGTAGAACATTCGATCTTTCACCTGTCTCCAGTCGTTCCCATCCTGCAATTAGCATTTCGCGTGAGCCGGCTAATTGTGAAATCGGTTTTATCGGCAAACAGATTGGATAAACGCTAGCTAGATTGTGGCAAAGGAAAGATTACAAGGACGAAATAAGTCTCCCTTATATCACACTTACTACCAACAGTTGCATTGCTAGCTAGGCGAATCAGTCCAATATCATTAGAGGCATCCCTTTCTGAATAGTCCTTATGATAAATGGCTTCTTCAATATCAATTTCCTGTACAGGCGGAGCGCATTTTCTTCTTAAAAATTGGCCTTCGCAATCGGGATCAGTATTTGTGTCGTGTTCGCCTAGTCGCACACTCACTCTAATTTCATTTTAAGAAAATGGTTAAACTTGCTCAATAAATCTGTTATATTCCTTACAGAGTCCTGTTTCCAGATCGTATGCAGTGAGCAGCAGTCAAGACATATCGTTTGCTAACTAATGATCCTTCACAGCCTAAGTATTTGTCCACGCCATCAGTATAAACTAATAACGCCATCCAGGGATATTCAGATAGATCGGCTTTGATTGGCGAATAAACTATGTTATCATCTTTTATTCCACACCTGGTCGCGTTCAGAATAGCCATTCCAGCCTGAACTTCTGCAACTGATTTGTCTACACTAGGATGAATCTTAATCGTTGGTGTGGCCATTTCAACACTTCCTGGAATTAAATCACTGTTAAATAAATGCTATTCATCGACGGATTAAGGTTCACTTGAAGTTCCTTGAATTTCTGCTATAATAACACACAAAAGGGCAATTTTAAGCGGAAGAGTATCGAGCAGCATCTTGGAAAGAAGTTGAAGGTATGATTGCGAAAAATTTTGTAACTTTAAGAACGTACAAAAAATTTAATTATTTGCTTTTTCGCAATACAAATGTATTTATTGCGGGTAATCCCAGGTTATCAGAATGTGATAAGAGTTACCAGCTTTTATTCTGATCGTTGGACGTAAGAAAGCTAGGGTTATGGAAAAACCTACAGAATATGCATATATCTTTCCAAGTAATACACCTCGGGTCTGGGGTCAACACACTTATTTACGTTAAAAATTTGCAATACAATCACATATATGTAATTCAGAAAATCTCTCTTATTCAGATTGCCAGTAACATATACAGTAGAATCTCTAAAATGTTGCCAAATAGCTAAAAAAAACTTTTAAATTGTTAAAAAAAATAAATAAAATAATTATATATCTATGCTACATAAATTAACTAAAATTTAAAATAAATCTGAATATACTTCATATATATGTATGAAAGTGCACCTTATTCTTAAGCGGCCCATACACATAACACTTGTGCGCACACTGGTGTCAGTGCACTAAGAAGTGTGCTGTGTATGGGTTGGTGGGCGCACCGATTTCTCGGTGTCAGACACGGTGTGGGTAAAATGAAAATAGCTTGATTTTTGGTGTCGGTGTCTCGATCGGTGTGATGTGCGGGGCTATGTGTACACAGTTATTGAAAATATCAGTTCGTTATGTTCGAATCGGTGTTACGTGTGTGGTGTGTATGGGCCGCTTTACATTTCCTATAAGAGGTAAGTAACTTCGGAACGAAGGGAAATAAAACTTAGAAGGTAGCCAAGCGTAATTAAATATGTTAATATATTTAAAAGTTTCATTGATTACTTGAATAAAAAATATTGTTGTGCATTTATGAAAACAATTACGAAAAAAGTGTTCTAAATTTGTATCATACAATAGGATTTTAATCATATTTGAAACTACAGTCGTGTCTGGATATAGTGAACTATTTATTGCAAGGCCTGTTTACAGTATCCAGGTTGTTCACTATAACAAGGTTGACATTTTTTTTAAATCATTTTATTTGTTTAAAGGAAAATCCATAGAAGGAACACGCTTTTGCAGACAAATTGTCACACGACAAAAACGCCATCGACTTTACACAAACGCCATCGACTTTACATAAACGCACTCGACAAAAATGACAAAGAAACATCAAGTAATAATCGTCTTTGAAGCAATCAAAGAGCACACCACATTTTAATTAGACTGTCATTCAATTAACAACAACAAAATGTACAGAAAGACTCTACAAAATGGCTGCGCCTAATAAAACTACCTCCGATTTAGAATGTGTGCGTTAGCTCCGATTTGATTTTGCTGGAAATGTCAGAATACATTCAAAGAATGTAGAAGACGAGCGTCTACAGGGTGTCCCATTTAAGCAGTATAATCATTTAAGAGAAGATTCCTGAAGTTCCACCGAACAAAAAATTTTATGGCAGGGGGGGGGGGTCTATTCTCACCCCATTTCAAGTTATAGACCACCAAAGTGAGTAACCTCTTTTTGGAGGTGTAGCCACTTTAAACGCTATAACAGGTACAAAAAAGATTTGCACATTTTGGAAAGACAATTTAGTAGCGCATGCAAGTACATCACTCTGGGTACATCTGTGCAGCTACAAAAAAGTTATGGCTTCTTAAAATCAAAATTATGAAAATTTTTTGTTCCATTTTATTACTTAAAATGCATTTTTCTCAAAATTTTTACTTAATAAATGTTTTTTTTTTTTATGAAATTTTGATCCCTGAAAAATTTTCTAAATATTATCTGAAGCAACTTATTTACGTACGATCAACAGATGGTGTAGTAAAAGCCATTTTTTTGTCAGACAAAAATGGTGAAATCACAACAATCAGGCTATTACATAACATTCTTTTCGCTTCACACTGTTTTGGACTGCATATGGCCCGCGAGCTGAGAGTTGACCATCCACTGCTCTGAATCATATGAATTGAAGTAACTCGCGTCGACGTGAGTTACGTACCTATCTAGACACTGCCGCACGAAGTCATACGAATACACATAATTTGTTGGTATATTACACCAATAACGAATTTTTACTTAGTTTCGTTGAGTTTTCGTTCATTTTTGGCGTTCACCAACCGAAGAGAGCGGATTCGTTAGCACATTTTGTACGCTGAGGATGACGTGTGTCCGCTTAGATTTTACAACGCGCGAGCAAACCTGGCGTCCAGAGGTCCTCCACTCTGCGAATCCGTTCGTAGTTTAATCAAAATCGTTATACATAATTTTGTTTGGAAGGCGTTGAAACCCACGTTTTCTCCTCTTGAATTTGAGATCCCGCTTCACTTACAAGCCTTACCTATGTGCATGTGTATTGAAATAATTTGTTGCTCTTATCCATTCCAAGTTTTGGAGAGTTTGTAGCCCTTAAGACCACTAAACCATTTTTTATGAGAAATATTCTCCACACCAAGCGATATCTCGACCTCGATTAGAATTTTTAATTCTCGAAATCTAATCACAATTATGCGAGAATATAATCCAAGGTTTATAACATTTACTAAAATTTAACCGTAGATTCTTAACCTTTAAGTGAATCAACGTTAGCACTTTTAGAAAAATACGTTATAGCTAGTTTATTATAATTTGAAAAAAGAGCTTTCATTGGAAAGTTTTATATTCAGCCAATAACTTGATGCTCGTGCACATTCGCGTTTCATATGCCAAAAATCCAAGCTTTTTTTTTGTTTTTATTATTTGCTAGGGGATATACAAAATGCTGGTATTTCACGTTCTCAGTGATCGGAACGGTCACATTCTTCACATTTTAATGCCAACCGCAATTGGGATACAGTATGAGTAATACAATTCGATCCGACTTGATAAGAGCGTGACATAAGATATCTCAGAGAAAAGTTAAATAAATTAATTTATTGCTTAATATTTTCGTTCTTTCATTTGAGTATAAAAATCTTGTTGTTTTTAATTACTAATGTTTCCAGCTATCCAGTCTAGGTACGATGTAACTCTCACATAAATTCCCGGAAAATTCGAACCACAGAGAGTATTGCCAGCCGATACGATTCCATACTGGATAAATCGTGCACCCCTTCGATAGCGTGTAGAGATGAACATTGGTCCTCCAGAGTCACCCTTACACGCATCAACCTCATTCTCACCACCGGCGCACATCTGTTTATCACTGAGCCGGATGGATCTAAATAGTCGTTGACAGGTATTTATATCCTTTATTGGTACCACCGCTTTTTGGAGAATATTCGATCGCCCACCAGTTTCAACGCGACCCCATCCTGCGATTACCATTCGAGGTGTGATAGCCTCTTGTGATTGAGGTGTTATTGGTAGACAGATTGGCCTTACATTGCCTAGTTTAAAGAGAAAATTGAATATCTAAACAGAGAATAGGATTAAAATTAAACTTACTGCGAATGATAGCTTTGCTTATTAGTCGAATGAGTCCGATGTCATTCGAAATTGCAGTCCGTGAATAGTCCTTATGATAAATCGCTTCTTCGATGTCGATTTCCTGTATCGACGGTGCACATTTTCTTTTTGTATGCCTTCCAGTGCAGTCAGTATCCGTAGCTATGTCATGTTCCCCCAAACGTACACTCACTCTATTTAAATTAAGAACAAAATTATTGCGTTTGTGTATAAAACATTGAAGAGACAACGTACAGTTTCTTGCTTCCAGATTGAATGCAATGAGCAGCTGTCAGGACATATTGAGCGGTAATCAAGGATCCCCCGCAACTCATAGTTCTTTCCACGCCATCTGTATAAACTAACAGAGCCATCCAGGGATATTCCGAGAGATTGGCGTCCACTCCATTGGCCACTCGATCGGCAGTACTTAATCCACATTTAGTCGCTTCTAGGATAGCCATTCCAGCTTGTTTCTCTGCATCTGATTTATCAAAGCTTGGACGAATGTTCGATACCACTTCATTCTTGCTGCTGCTGGTGGTGGTAGTAGTCCTTATCGTCGTTGGAGCTGGTATATCCACAATTTCTGTAACTTCTTCTTCCCCTACTCTATTCACACTAGTCAACTCGCAGCATATGTGATGCTAAAATGAATAAACTTTAGGTTAGATCTTCAATTTTTTTTCTTGCAAACTCTCAACTTACAATATCGTTAAAGGTACCACAATACGAGCGCTGAACTAATTCGACCACAGATGGTGGCAGAGGTCTTGGTGCAGTTTTTAATATATCCACTGTTGTGTGACACGTTAATATTGGTATGCATACTCCACGCTCTTGTCGAGTTGTTGAGCAGGAACTAACTAACAAAAACAATAAACAAAATTAGCTATTCAAAAATTGAAGCTCATAAACTTACGTGGATCGCTGTGAACCACTGCCGTCACTGTAAGTAGAACAACTAATATCACCTTAAGCGTCATTCTCAAAACTTAAAATAACAATGACTGGCTCCGTAATTGGACTTACTCTCGAGAGACTCGGATCGAGATTAAATTTATTCGTCAAACAGACTAAGCTAGATTGAAGATATAAGTGCTTGTTAATTCGCAGTGGACTGAGTGACTTGTTGTGGGAATTCCATTTAGCACTCGATGGTTGCTTATCACTTTCGAGTTGTGGTTGTTGTTGTTACGTGACACTTGAATTTAATTATGTAAATGTTTGGATGGCTTTAGGTAGCTTTTATTATGATGTATACATGTTTAGGTATAAGAAAAAAATTATAATAGTAATATAAACCAATAAATAATAATGTTTTGGGGAACTTTTTTATGCGTCTATCGGGTATGTATTGGATTCGTGAAAAATATTGAACGGAATATATTAGCATTACGATGATGGAGAAGTTTGAAATGTGGGTCTGTCAATTCGGTCTGCCTCAAGGACCATCAGTCTCTTCGTCATTGAAGCAAATCCTTATATTTGTATATATTTATCTGGGCACGCCCACTTTTAAAGGGCGCTTTCTCTAAGAAAAACAGTTTCTCATCGATTTTATGAGAATATTCCTTTTTTGGGATAGGAAAAGGTTCACTGGAGCACTTATGAAATTTTTATCCCTGAAAAACTTTCTAAATATTATCTGAAGCAACATTTTTACGTACGATCAACAGATGTTGTAGTAAAAGCCATTTTTTGTCAGACAAAAATGGTAAAATCACAACAATCAGGCTATTACATAACATTCTTTTCGCTTAACACTGTTTTGGACTGCATATGGCCCGCGAGCTGAGAGTTGACCATCCACTGCTCTGAATCATATGAATTGAAGTTACTCGTGGCATCTATGTATATAAAGGTTCACTGGAGCACTTAGACATCAACAGCCCCTTTTACTGTATGAATTATCTCTCTCTCTCTTAATGAATTCGAGTAGGCGCTTCAGTGACGTCAGAGATTGACAGCACTCACCACATCCGCACCTAGAATCTGCCGCCTGATACGAACAAAAAAAAATCACATAGGTAGTGTTCCGCAGTGTCGTGACCATTTCCATAAGCGTCGCAGACAGGGTCATAGGTCATAGCCACCACGTCTGAGTCTGTGGATAGTTTATGGTGAACACCCTATGATATGAGTATCGAGAGGAGCGAGATTCAGCAATGCATCTAAAAGCTTCCGTGCAGCCGAGACAAACTGTTCTTTGTAGTTTGGCGCGAGAGGCAACTACGTATCTACGAAAACGACTTCATAGGAACAAAATACAGTTTATATTGACATATTTTCCACAGCCGCCCATTGACACGCCCAAAAAAAATTTAGTTTTGAGTAATTTTATACTGTGGATGATGTGTCTTAGAATAGCTGCGCATGGGGTTCCAAGTTCGAATAAAGAAAAAACCAACGAAAGTAGTTCAACAGTGATAAGCACAATTGTGCTTGAGGCGGATATTTTTAGCATAAGCTTCAACCATACATTGTATTTTATTATTTTAAAGAAAGATTACAGTGGACTTTAAGAGTGGATAGTTACTCATTGTAGGCGGTGCGAGGTAAGTAGAGCTGTGGGCAACAAGTTCAGTCTCACTGGGAACTTCGCGAATAAAATTTAAACCCCGGACTGTGTCTGGTTTTATCTTTTTACTTGTTTTTGTATTAAAAAAATCGTACAATGTTTAAAAATAAAAGTTTTAAATTTTATTTGGCTGTTATTTTGCAGTTGACAGTGGTTCTAGGAGTTAATGCTCGTGGGTTTTTTGTGCATTTAAGACCAAAACTAATTGAAACTCTTTTGTAGAAAGTTCCTGTACGACTGTCGATCAGAAATCTGGTACATGTGTACCTATATTGACATGTGGACTGATAACAAAGATGTTGAATGAGGCGCCAAGACCTCTGCCGGCAGAGACTCGAGCTTATATACAACGGTCTCATTGCGGTACATTCAAAAATGTTGTAAGTTTTCAGATAAGTTGTGAATTAGACCAGTTGGTGATTTGCCTTTTTGCGATTTCTAGCACCACGTATGTTGTCCTTCTAATGATGCCGCTAGAGGTCGAGATGCCCTACGAAGTGGGAGTACTGGAGCGATAACTCGTCCACGTGAGGCTGATATTCAAGTAGGAATGGATATTCTGGGAGCCACCAGATGTGGAAGAAGTGATACCGATCGAGTTGCCAATGGAGAGAATGCAAATCTCTCCGAATATCCCTGGATGGCCCTACTAGTTTACAACGATAGTTCAGAAAGTACCTGTGCTGGATCATTGATAACTAATCGCTATGTATTGACTGCAGCACATTGCATTCTTGTTTCAAGAGCGAAACTGTAAGTTTTAATATCATTTGGAATTAAAAATGAATCTTATATCTTTGGCTAAGCAGAGTAAGTGTAATTTTGGGAGAGCATGATACGAGTACAGAACCCGATTGTGTTGGCTTTAGAAGGAAGCGAAGGTGTGCCGATCCAGTCCAAAAAATTGACATCGAAGAAATTGCATACTACAGTAATTCTAATATAAATTTGTTCCAAAACGACATTGGGCTCCTTCGGTTGGTTAGAGAGGCTGTTCTCAAAAGTGAGTGTAAATTGGATAGATTATGATCTTTTTTATTCTATTTTTTGTTTTTATCTAGTCAGCGTAAGGCCAATCTGTTTGCCAATAACAGAGGAATCTAGATCGGCCAATTTACATGAAATGATAATAGCAGGATGGGGCCATATAGAGACAGAACAAAAAGTAAGCGTCCTCCAAAAAGCAACAGTACCAGTAAGGTCTAACGATTACTGCCAACAAATTCATAAGCTCGTTCGTCTGACTGAGAAGCAAATGTGTGCTGGAGGCGCGAACCAAATCGATACATGTAAGGGTGACTCTGGTGGGCCTATATTTTTTCCAACTAAATATCGCTTTGATATACGGTATGTTCAATACGGAATCGTCTCTGGCGGTAGTTCTTTTTGTGGTTTGAATTTCCCGGCTATTTATACTAATGTAACCACGTTTTTACCGTGGATAGCAGGCAACATTAGGCCATAAGTATGTATAAATTTGCTTAAGACAAAAAACCAGAAAAATGGATAACCATATGTGGATGATGTCTATGTTCATATAAATACCAAATTCTATTGTTCATCGTTAAATTTATGTTGAACTAAAATAAAGACTTGCTTTCAAATTAAGGTAGAAGTTTTTTGAAAGATTTTTTCGTTTAATTTTTATAAATTATTCCATTTTGCGAATAGTTTCACACATAACTTTATATTCTACTCAATAATACATATGTATGAACATTTGTAGATGAAAATCTTGAAAACAAATGAAAGATTTAACATATCTCGGGGGACGGATAATTGGTCCCTAAGCCCCCTTTACTGAACCTCTTGTTAAAATTGGGCATGTGGGCGTAACTTTAAGTAAGCTTTCTGATGCCTAAAGGACTTTACGTACGAATTCGCTCGATCTAGCTCTAAGCTTGAGGCCCAAAACTGGTGACGGACATTGCTTTGGTTGGTTGGCTGCCAGCAACACATTTGGACCAGACATAGGTCATTTGTGACACAACGGAGTTTGGATCCTAAATTCACCAATACTCGTCGTTATAGTATTAAGCTCTTAAGTGGAGCATCTGGCCAGACACAAAGAAGGTTGAGGAATAGTCTGCTCCTCTTTCTCATCCCCGCAGCTCCGGCAGAAGTCGCTTGCATAAAGACCTAGCCTTGTTGCGTGCTTGCTTATTAAACAATGTCCAGTGATGACACTTATTGTGATGCCGACATGCAACCATGTGAATGTTGAACTGCTCTGCGATCTCCGTAAGAGACGAAAGGCAGTCGAGACCATTCTTTTTAAGGTGCGCCAATATATGTGTCAAATTTAATATACCCTTGAGATAGAATCAGATTTCTATATGATTTTTGATTTCCTATTTCAAAAGGTAAACTAAAAAATAAAACTCGAAATAAAAGAAAAACGTTCAGCATTCATTATTCATTCACAATTAGTCCAGTGAAGGGCTTAAGATAAAAGGAAACATTTATTGGTTGGGAATCCTTTGCAGTGAAAGTCAAATACACACCCGCAAGTGTTTTGAAACTTGTTTCTTATTTATTTTTATTTGAAAGCAGTTAACCAAATACTCTGCTTAGGTATGTATTTTTGGTACTTAAAATTCGAATAGCAGTTCCAAAAAGGAGGATTATTATGAGTTGATGTGGCCTAAAAGAATGGTGAATCTTTCTAATTTAAAATCACTTCAATATGCATTTTGTCTTTAAGTACACTTATAGTTTTCAGGGATATCAATTTTTGAGCATTACATGAGAACATATGAATTTAAATTTCCGGAAAAAACTCTTATCGAAACCTTGTCTTGGAAAAAACTGTTTGGGAAGTCAAATATTATCAATTTCTGTCTTTAAACTAAGTTAACGTCTGCTGAGCCTATTGGCGAAAGCCTAAGGAGCAAACGTTTTGACGGCCCTTTTCAATGATTCAGGAATCAGCCAGATTTTTTCTAAAGGCTCCTGCCTATTCGAATCTTTAGGCAGATTGGGCTAGAAAGAGGGACATAGTGGTGGGATGCTTATACCGATTATGTTTAATCTTTTTCAAGGATATGTAGCTGAAGAAAAGTTGCCCTTTACGGTGGAAGTCTTCATTGCGAAACGAGTTCCAAGTGTGAAATGAGGGACAGGGATAAGAGAAAGGTTACTTCAACTACTTCTAATCTCATTCCAACATTATAAAGGCCACAATAGGTGAATACTTGTTGAATGATATAAACAATCTCAGCAACGTCTGTACGGCTAAGATTGACTCCTTCATACTAAATGGTTCCTAGAGTAAGGGGTTGAACTCCCCACTATACACATCGGCACAATGGACCTATTCTTCCTCTACGTGCATCCTCACCGAGGGCCGGTTTCAACCAGCCAACCAAACAATCTCATTCCAGCACTGTTCTGTCACTGACGAAAATATGAAGGAACGGGTCAACCGTGGGGTATATTCTGGTCAGACCTGGTTCAAGAGCCATGATCAGAAGGGAAGCTAGACGCAGAAAGTAAGCAAATGCGACCGAAGGATTTATTGTTCATAGTAGTCCCATTTGGTGGCGACTAGAAAAAGGTTAGGCTATTGGAGTTCACCCATCACATGATATAAATTTAGAAGCGAAACTCTTCATCGTCTAACATTGTTCCGTTGTCCCACTGCTCACTGCTAAAAGTTTAAATACAGAACCAACGTTTGTAATTGAAGAGGGAGCTGATTATGCCAGTTTCCGTTCTAGAATAGGATCATGAGCATATGGCGAGGTGTTAAGAGATCAGTTTTTGTGTAGGCACTTAGCCTTAGTGCAGATGGTACTAAGCACCATTCGAAGTAGAATTCAATTCAGTCAAGCAAACTTTCCATTGAATCTGTTCTAAACTATCACCATATTATTACTTCTCAAGTGTTACCAGAAGCCATATGACACAGCCATGGAGCATGGATTCATCAGCTTTCAAAACACTTTTAAGGTGAAGGATTATGGGGTATTTACCCCTCTCATATAAGGATTCATAATTATATATATATGCTTATAAGGAACTAGTCAGGGATTACCACTACTGAGCATAAGTCTTTCGGATATATGTTGCCGAATTATGACAAGACATATACAGCATTAAAATACATATACAATGTTAGAAGTTTACCAAACTACCCTCCTGTTCCATTAAAAAAAAATCAATACGATTAAATGTCCACTGGGAGATCCATCGCCGGAACATAACCCACCGTCCAAAATACCATTTACTCTGTATTCAAACTTCAAACGTAACAAAATCCTGGATAATTATTACCTACACATAATGCATGAAGTAGAAATCACAGAATTAACAAAACTATCTAATGTACACATCCCTTTAATATCTAAGCAACCATAGAAAATCCTTAGATGGAGTGCACGAGACCCTCTGGCCATTAGAGACTGCCACACCACAATTCAATTATGGTTACATGCTGTGCAGTTTTCAAAATATAATCTAGTAAAATCATCTCGCCCTTTAGGGTGATAATTTTCCACCCCTTGTTTGTGTTGCGGTTGATTTGCTTTTTTTGTTTTTTTAAGGAAAACATCACCAAGAGACTAGCTTGTCAAAGTGAAATGGAAGTTGCGACAGGAAACTTGTTTTGGTTTATCGATTAGTGATAATTTTCATGAGTATAAGTTCAATGGCTGCGAAAAGGACTTTTGGGCAGGATATTATAAAAGTTTGTTCATATACAGGACATCGAGCTAGTGCTAAGAAGTTGTATATCTAAAAGGGTTTGTCGATAGTACAAGATCTGAATCAATTTGGAATTAGTCAAAATTATAAACGAAGCATACTTAAGATGTACATAAGAATGTACATATGGGAGCTACTTTTTGTTTCGAGCGGGATTAGACCGTGTAACGAATACCGCACAGGAGCATCAAAAATAATGGGCAGAAAGCCTTTGAGGCAGTAAAGACGGAAACTTTCCTTTATTTTTCCTCAGGTCAAGCTTTATAGTAAGATATACTGGGTACTTGGACACTGTGATATTGAGGGTGACGAGTGTGTTGATAGACTGGCCCAAAAAAGCTGCGGAACTCCCATCGGGGAACGTCACCAGTAGCAGTCCGTTGCCAAGAGAAATATCACCAACTGCATACATAGCTTGGCCAAATCGCAGATCTATGATTGGGATTCTTTCTGGACATTATCTTTTAAGAAGGCACGCCAGCAGGATAGGACTTTCTGAATCTGATATTTGTAGATATTGTGAGGACCTACACTCGTTAGAGGATATTACGCACATATTGTGTGAATGCGAGGGTATTTCTTGAAACAGATTTTTACATCTAGGAAGACACTTCTTTAGCAGTCTGAAAGAAGTATGTTCTTGTAACCAACCGAAGGATCTTCTCAACCTCTGCAGGGCAATCAATTGCTTGGGCGACTTGATTTAGGCTTCAGGTTTCGTTTTTCCATCTTAGACTCATTAAGGGGATCAAAATGGGTCCATTATGGTGCCTAGTGTCTTTTATGATAGACTTATAACCGCTATATAACCTAACCTAACCTAAGCTTTATAGGACAGCGTAAAAGACCCAGAGTGACTACTGAAAGTGATCCTATCATCAATTGAAACCTAGAATTCCGTTGAAATATAGCAACTAGGTTGAAAAAATTATACATCTTGATACCCCTCATAGAGTTAACGGTTTTCTCATCTTTCAACTATTAGACGAAATAATTTTCTCGCAAACGAGGTGAATTTTTTTCTTCGCAATTGTTTTATCGAACCGGACTTGTAGCGGTCTAGCCATTCTTCGTCTTGCCTCCATTTCGTTTTGTTCTTGCTTACACGCCCACCATTTCGTCTCACCTAGAATGGCCGTAAATGCCTTTATGATAACATGTTATTAGCTCCACCATATTCCATTATCTCTAATCCTGCTTTAATTACATAGTCATGTGTATCACTCTGCAATACTAAATCCAGTCTACCATTGGAAATGTATTACATTTCGTTAAGCATAAGTACTAGTTAAACTCCATAAACTCTCTTTCCTTCAAAATGATATCAACAAGTAAAAATTCATTTTGAGCTAAATTCATATGAGTTCATGTGTGAATATGTATGTCTATTTCCTACTTGACATTTTAAAGGATTCGTTGGAATTAACTGATCAATGTTTGATTCTAAAAAAGTTAATTAACTCTTCAAGGACATTTCATATCTTTTGTAAAATCGATAAGCAATACCATTTTACCAAATTCCATTCACAGATTATCTAGAAAATACCTTTTGAAAAAATTCTAGGAAAATACATGCTCTATCGACAAAAACAGGTGTATAAATATCGAATACACGATAAGGATATAACCTATCAATATAACAGGAGGAAAATGCCAAAAGGGCAATTGGTTTCGATCCAGAAGTTGGCGTAAAACCTTAACATTAAAATTGCTCTTAATCATCCAAATTACAGCCCTATTTTTACTCCGAATTAAGTTTATTTTGTTGCCAAAATGATTGTATGCAAAATTTGCCCTAATTACTGAACTCGTAACCCAATAAAATTTCCTCACAAACTTTAAGGAAATAAAACAAAAAAAATTATTCTACCTTAAGTCTCTTGTGCATATCACAAACGCATTTAATGAAATCGATTTTCAACATAATTAACTGAAGGAATTTACAATTTCTTTGTTGTCTCCTGTTGTGTTCGCGATTGGTTTGGAGGAATTTTTTAATTTAAAAAGACATTTTATTAAGATGTCGTAAATTTTTTCATTCGACGAGTTTCTTTTGAAAGAAGATGAAAGGATAACTGAAAGAAGATTTATCGGGATATAAAGGATATAAAGTATAAACTAAATCGTTTTTTTACAAAGATTTAATTTCATGTGAAACTATTTTTTAAAATCTCTGAAAATTTATTCAAAATCAACGACATTACTAAGTGAATTGGTATGATATTAAGAGTAAATAATTTTTTTAAATTCCTTAAAGAAAACAATATATGTTGGTAGTGACAATATCAATCTAAATATCTTATACAACTTTAGGTCCGTTCGCGTACTTTTTGCACTAAAATTCGTGGATTATCAAATTTCGAAGAGTGGGGGTAAAATTCTCTCAGAGAGAGCTTAAATTACGAAAAAGTAAACGAACGGGTTGAACAAGAAAAAGTTGGAAATACACTGGTTTGAGAACTTTGACAGTTTTCATAAATCAGCCCACAGAAATTTCTTGCACTAAGCCTCGTAGCATGGGGACATTTCTTACTCTCTCGTGAGCGCTCTCTTCTGCGAAAAACTACGAAAATTCTCCGTACGCGAACAGTTTTTCGTAAAAATTCGTAAATGTTCGTAAAGATTCACTATTTTAGGAGGTTATGCGAACGGATCTTTTATTCTATTGTCATTATGTGTCAAAAATTTTAAAATGAGATAAAAAGTGACGTCTAAAAAGTGGGCAGGTTTTCTGTTCAACTTGTTTCCGTACTTTTTTGAAGGTTTGACTGCCTCTAGGAGAATTTTATCCAAACTCTTAGAAACTTGGTAAGCTGTGAATCTTAGTGCAGAAAGTACGGGGAGAGACTTATAGGGGAGAGTAATTTCTACCAAGACCAACTGTCAAATTCGTATATGCAATGAGCGACTGAGAGCGCTCTTTTTAATGTTCGTCCGAAAGTGACCTAAAATTGAACGAATCGACGCTGAGCTTATAATTGTGTTGGCGCATAAGATTGTGCGTATTGGTGGGTTTACATATGCGTGCATATGCAGCCAAATTTTATTTTGAATT
Source organism: Chalcosyrphus nemorum (assembly GCA_949716465.1). Classification (NCBI taxonomy): domain Eukaryota; kingdom Metazoa; phylum Arthropoda; class Insecta; order Diptera; family Syrphidae; genus Chalcosyrphus; species Chalcosyrphus nemorum. Next base: position 29,295,597 of record OX454332.1, on the reverse strand, counting down.
TTGCTCTTTCGCATGTAATTATAATTTTCAGCTACATATTAAAATAGTAGTCTACTTTGGTGCCCTACACGAAAGTAAAATATTTGGATAAGTCATTATACTATATCGTATAAGATGTATGTACCTATGTGCATATGAAAATTTATGTAAATGTACGTTTTGATGTATGCCTATTGCGTTTGTCGTAATACTATGAATCGGAATGTATTGCTTTGGTCATTTCTAAAAGACAGCACTGCTTCCTACGTGTCTGAAACACACAACAAAAATCACTTGTTGCTTTGCAAACAGGACAATCATTCCAGCAACATATTTTATGCTCAATAAACCTAAAATCTATCGCCCACGTTGGGGCGCTACTTTCCTTATGTTTCAACTCAAATTTTATGTTTCCACTCAAAGTTATCTAAATCGAGTTCAGCGTTACCTTTCGGCCCCTTTAGGGGCAAATCGACCCTTTTTTGATGACACAGACCCTTGGACCCCCCTTTTCGAAAATCATCGATTTTTGACCCTTTTTGAAATATATGACCCTTTTTGGACCCTTTTTACTAATTTTTACAGAATTTACACATTAATGTCTATTTTAACCATGTATTTGTTTCAATAATGTACATTTACTCACCCCATGAACATTTATGTAGTGAGTGTTTATCGTTTCGTATACCTATACCTACATACTTCATTGATGTTCATAATTCTCATATTTGGGACGATATCCCTTTGTTCCTATTATTTGATGTTCTGTGTATTACATTGTGCATTGTTCTATTGGCATTACTTGTTTTGGAAGCTAAGGAATTAGAAGAGTGTCTTCCTACCCAAGTTTAATACAGAAGGTAAGGGACTCGATTACAAAGAATTAAATGTAAATACAGTCAAAATTTCGGTCCTCCCTTGAAGGTCATTATAACCGATTTTGATTGAATTGGAATCACAACCTTATTTTTCTTGTTCTTTTTTTTATTTTTATAATTACTTTTTACCAAAAGGAACTGATTTAGGTATTTTTTATTAATATATAAGCTCAACTTTGTTATTAACAAATTAATTACATGAAAATAAGGAAAATATTACTTGATTCACCAAATTTGGTTCTTCGATTTTATATCGGACCCTTTTCCTTCGGCAGCGACCCTTTTTAGGACCCTTCCCGATATTTTTCAGAGGTAACACTGATCGAGTTCGGTGAGTCTGAGTATTTTTGTGCGTTTTTGCTTCACTCAAAGGCAATTTAGTTCAATTTCAAATGTTGAGTGGTGAAGTTGGTGGGTGGTTTCAGTTAGACGACCGTAATCTTTGCAATATCAGCGGGTGCTTACAAATTGTTAAATAAACGTAATTAACCTAATTCGTAGTACGAGTATGTGCAATAAAAGGAAAATCCAATATACCTACCTTCTTTCCCATAAAAACAATTAAAATTTTAAGTGCCTGCACGATGAGTTCATATGGACGATGTATGTTTTTTGTTTTTTGTAAATTTTAATAAATTACAGTCACCTGCAGTGGATATTTGTATCACTTAGTATTGTTAAACAGTGCAGTGCAGTAGTGTGCTTCCCCGAATAAGAAAAACTACCTTTATACCTACATGAACATGCATACCAATTAGCACTGAATTGTGCTTCCAGAAGATGTGACTAATAGTGGTTTTTACCAATATCTATATCGTTTCAGTTCAGTAATTAGTATCTGAGCAATGAAACTAAGATACTCTTGAAATCCTTTTCATTTGCATTTTTCCTTCAATCAACAAGGAAATAAATACCGTAAGATAAATAATTCTTGTCCATGAGTTTGACAAATACAATATAATTTTACCACCCACTGTCTTTTGAAGTTTGCCTTGTTTAGCATTTCTTTTTGTGTTTACATTCTTAATTAAATTCGTAACACCTTAAGTAAGTCAAGAGCTTCGTTATTTATCGCTTTCAAGACACCAACAGATGCTGCTTTCGGTTCGTTAGATAAACATTTTGATGAAACGAATTCTCGAATAAGATTATTATTTTTGCTGAAACATTAACTGTCAACTGAAATAAATTATACATGAGACACAATAATTTAGATAAATCTATGAAGGGTGTTTTTGTGAATCAAAGAGGTGAATACACATGATAGGTAGATATGTAGCTTAAAGTTTTGACGGCCAGGTTGCACTTGTAGTCTGAGGGCTAGTGAGATGCTTGTCATTAGTCCATAAGCGAAATTGTAGTGTTTGGATGCACCGAATCATAGTCAAGGCTAGGAAAACAGCCTTTATTTTGTGTGGCATTTAATGTCTGTCAACAAAAAATTTTGCTTATTTGTGGATGGATATTTGGAAAGCATTCTTGCGTCCCATTCATTCGAACTTTTCTTAAGGATGTAGGCACATACATATGTAAATCTCACCATCATTAACCTTTTATCCTCTTATCCATTCCATGGTTACTGTTTGATGAATAATAATTTCTTCGCACCTCTTCCTATGGCTCAAATCTATGCCTTTTGCAAACTGATTCATTTATGTGACGGTCCATTTCCCTGCCATCAAATGTTCTACTGCTCTTGAATTTAAAAGCATTTTCTTGAGCTCTATGCTCAATCGCCTACAATAGCCCACAAACCGAATGACCATTGAATGATCGACCAACATCGTCGTCGTCTCCGGATGAGAGGCGTACGTGTGTCCTTTTTGTTTTTTTTTTTTTACATAGAAGCTAATTCCATGGAATGTTTTGTTCTTAAAAAAAAAAGAAGCCTAATGGTTTAAGAAATTTACTCACGTTTCCAATTGCTATGAGGCAGGTATTTTCCCCAGGTATTCTCCTGTATCGATTGCCATTCGTCACATAACTTTTTATTGTCTTTGGTTCTCCAAAGAGCAATGTTGGAGGGGACATCAATTTCATTGAAATCGGTTCTGGTTCTGGCAAAGCTTACTGCGGTATGACTGGGGAAGAAGATTTGGAATGCATGCTGCATGTGTTCAAGAAAAGATTAGAAGTGGGGACGCATTTATTCCATTTAGAATGAGATTGTTTGTCTGAAATTCTTAAAGAAAATATCCAACATAAAAATAAATCATAAGCAGCTTTAAGAACACCACGTGTTATCCACGGAATGCATTTCTGCGCGTACAAAAGGGGACGATAGTAACGATACTCTGGCAATTTCTTCTCTTTGAGTTTAAGGGGAAAGTATAAAATTTTGAGAGTACTGCTGGAATCCCATGATAAAGAAATCTATAACATATCTAGAAAAATGCTCTTGACGACGGACATCGTGCACAAATGTCACATCGCTCTGGAATGGCAACCTAAATTGACTTGACCTTAAACTGCTCAGATTCCAAAATACTGGATGTGCACTTACATATCAAGATTGGCAAAGTAAAGGTCGTTGTTGGAAGACAGTACCCATATTGGTAGAAGAAGTGTACACCACTATAAAACATGCCAACAGTAATAGGCACGTGATTATCTAAAGTGAGATTCATACTCAATATGAGCGCCATCTATATTTAGCTCGGCTTCTAACGATAGCAATTTAATTTAACACTTTTTATTTGGGTGCAATGAACCACCTTGGATGTCGTCTGTGTACATCCGGACCAGAGACCTGCAGCAAGTAGCTCGTTTTGTGAGCCATTCGAAATATTCACTGCTTTTCACGTATTCACACACAGTCGTATTCATTCACCAAAAGTATTCGCTAAGCTCACATTTCATTACCTCTCATAAAACGAATCTGAAGCGTGCTCTCATTCACGTTTATTCCAAGATATGATTATCTACCCTTGCACTTTGCCTGGCACTGTATTTAGATTTCGAGTGGTTCGTTCTTTGTTTTTGCACATTTGTTGTTTGTACTGGCTTTTCTACCTATGTATGTACTTTAAGCCATTCTTAGCCTCGTGAATCAGTTGTACATTTCACTGCCTTTGTGAATACTTCAATGAATACTTTGAATGTGAGCCTACTACGCACTCATAAATACCAGCACCAAGATGATTCGTATTCATTTCGTTTTGCAAAGCGAACTTCGTGATCTTTTCCTGCATGATTCTTATTCGCTCGTTTTCTGTGTGCGTGAGAGTGTGAAAGGCTCGTTTATTAGCGAATGATTCACAAAGGCATATGAGTGGTTTCATGCAGTCGTCGTTGTTAAGCAGCCATAATAGATCCCATAATAGATCCTTGTGGCACACAGAAATTAGCTTTGAGCTACTCTTAATTATTGCGTCTCAAAGTTGAACTAAATATGTAAAATGAGATCTGTAAAATACTTGTATTATCGGCAAGTTATAATATTTTTTAATGCAATCCAGCTTCAAGCTTTTTACTCCCAGAACTTGTTGCAATTGGTTGTTCAATTAATTTTAATTGATCTTTAATTACAACTGAGCAATTACTGATGATGATTCACAGTTTCTCGTAGCACCTGCAAAGCTGCTCTGTTCAGTGTTAAGTTCATTAAAAAACAGTCATGTTTCTTGCTTGTTTGCTTGCATTTCTCTTATTTTCCCCGGACGAAGTAATAATTAATAAAAAAGAATGGAACACCAAAGCATTCATTCTCAATTTTCACAAAAAAATTCTGAAATGCCTTCCTGAGAAGACGTTTAAAGACTAATTACACAATCCACCAACAATACATATAGCGTGTCTGTCTGTCGGAGTTTTAAATTTAAAACAATTCATTTTCATCTTTCCTGACAGTTCCTCCTACCTACCTATGCACACACAGTCTAATAAGACAGACAGGAAACCATGAAATTCCATCCAAGGTTGCAATTGCACAAAAGTTTCACTTTCTGCACAGCACTTGCCCCAGGTGCATGCAATTATATCCATTACACGTCTCTTTCGTCAGATGGCTTTTTTGTTTTATTCAACTTGAGTTACTCCTTCTTACTTGTATGTACTTTTGTATACAGAAGCAAAAAAGGAACAGAAAAAACACGTTAAGTGGAAGTCAAATGCACATTAGGGAATCTTCCTTTTGTCTCATCTACACATGTGACTACTTGCGGATAGAAAGTTCTTCCGGGGGTAGAACCTTAATCCCTATTCATCGCGAATGCTTGTTCCTTGGGATAGGCTTAACTCTATGCAGAACCGTCCATCAGGAAAGTCTGAGATACAAGTGTAATAAATGATTTTTTCATATGCACTCTTTTCGTCCTTATCCAAGGTTGCAATGAAAACATATTCTACTGCATTCAATGCAGCTGCAGGAGCTCTATGGAGTGAGTCATCTCTAAGGAAGCAAATCATTTTCTAGATTTACATGTTTTCCTGACGAAAATTATAAAACTCGTCGTTCCGTGTGCTGCTCCTAATTACAATGGTTCTATAAATAAATCGTTTACTTTCTCCAAGAGGAACAGTGTTGGTGCCATAAATAATTTCGAAATGTGTTTCTATTTCTATGGCAATTCCGCGGGAAACCTAATTGAGACAAAGCGTCTACATGGATTTATTACTAGAGCACATACATACATATGTATACTTACGTTCACATATGTAAATACTTTATCTAAATGGTGTGCTAAGGCATGTCAATTGCCAAAAAAAGATGTATGAGGTGTTGTAGATACTGTCGACAAAAATCTTTGTATACGAGTATGATTGAAGCTCCTCCTGGATTGACTCGATATACAAATATTTACATGGTCTATTGCCCAATTTACAGAATTTGTAAATTTGTTTCAATTTTTTATTGTTTTCTTTCAGCTCCAATCCATGGGTTAAAACATTAGGCTCTATAACAATTCTATAAGCAAAGTGTTGCTAACAATAAATAAAACATTTTACCAAGGAACATAGAACAAAAAAAAAACTAGCATGTCTACATAACATTAAATAAATAAATCGGCAATAAATTAATAAGCAATGATGAATAATGTATTCTAGATTACCTGCGCTTTATTTGTGATAAACAGCAGCTTAAGCAATAAATCACTGTGAGATTGTTATGAGTTAGAAACAATTACTGTTTCTCAGGCACCTTACACGCTTCACAAAAGCTCTTATCAGTGCTATTCAATATTAATTTAAGAGATTGCAAACGATTTTAATTAGTCTTATTAGGAGTGATAAAAGTTCAAAGGTGGGGTGACCGTGTGAACAATTTGGACAAATTATGTAGTTTGGCTGGCACATAGACTGCACAAGTTCTGATACTAAACTATTACGGAACAGCACTACTTCAAAGTAAAAGAGTATCACTAGCTATAGTAGTAAGACAGGAGACCAAATAAGAGTTAGGTGAAATAACGAGGAGTTTTTTGTTTGGAGCAAAAAGTCAAAGGAGAAATTGTTGTCTTAAGTACCTTTTATCTGAGGGCTAAAAGAAAATCTAATTTACCCTTGAGGGACCATCCATAGCTATTCAATTTTATCTTATATAATTTTTTCTATTTAAACTTATATAATTCGCTCAGAAAGCACTTAGTATATTTCAACATGAATGCGAAAAAGAAACTGCGAATTACGAACGAATGCAATAATCACAAACAACTCTCTCACCAGCCTGGAGAACAAATATTGAAACTTAATATCACCCGAGTTTCAAATACCATTACACTAACTCTTTCCTATTCCTTCCTCTCTCTTCCAAAGTAACTATGGAACTTGCTTCTAACAACTGGATGTTACAACATAGAACCCCAAGCACAAAGAGTCCAGCACACTAACCACTGAGCCACGGCACTGTTAATCAGTAATAGAGCATTCTATCCCCTTTGGCAATCCAAGAGAACCCAGATATGAAGTGTGAAACAAATCGGGGCAGTGGCTTACGCTGCAATACTATAAAGTAATAAGTCATCATAGATCAGCAGACAGAATTAGCAGACCCACTATTTTTACTTCAATATAATGGTCATGTAAAAATCAAATTGTACAAATGCAATGCTTACCTAATGTATACTATAGGCGATATTTTTTTATTCACGTCCGGAAGTTTAGTCAGCTTATATCCAGAAGAGACGTACCACACATAATTGGATTAAAAAAAACTTCCATTGTCAATAGAAGCCGTGACCGGGGATACAGGAAAACACAACTCAGGTTCAGAGCCTTATAAACTTTCCCCTTGTCCAGTAGCATAATCTGAACCAAAAAAGGAACCACAGAATTGAATCTTGTGGTGCTAAACAGAGGATTTTTGCATTCTATTTGGATGCTGTAAAAAGGTTAAGTAAAACCTATACTACGACCATCCTACCTATTCCTATTCCTATTCCTGCCATCAAGATAGCAAAGATAACTCGCAGGCTTGTCCCATAAGTTTCAGTCGTATGTTAGTACACTCCTCAAAGAAGCCAGCTTCTTTTCTTTTAGGTATCGTTTTCGAAGAATTCTGTAAAAATATGACCACCAGCAAAGTTATCCACTTTCATGGTCCTCTAAGTCCGATTCACACCAAAAGCATTTGAGTTGATTATACACGTATCTAGTGGTGGTACATTCAGCGGTCCATCTAGTGCAGCGCCCGGCGTTTCTGAAAGATTCCCGCCCACTTAAGACAAACTTTTCTTTTGAGTTTTGCGCAGGTGTCAGCCATGTAATCAAAAGAAAGGCTCTTCAACTGGTCTGATGGTCTTATCATAGCCATATAGATTCAAATGGCCTTGTTCGGTGATATGTCCCATGTCCTTTCAAAACCAACTTTATGCTCCCAGAATCTAAAAGTGATATTGATGTTTTAGATTCAGAAAAGCTTCTTATCCAAGATCACTCCCAGATATTAATTGTCATTGTCATGTTAGTTCTGTTTGAGTCAGACTGGTCATGAATCTCATTTTAATACCAGAGAAAGCTGAATTTCTCTTAGCGATTTCGTATAGCAAATATCATCCCAAAATTCCCAATATTTTAATAGGCGCAACTAGACAGTCTAAAGAACGATACCTACTCTTAATTATCGAGAAGAAAGACATTGCTTGGGCAAAAGTTTTTACGATATTTCCGCAAGCATTTTGCAGGCCTGCCAGGAACTCGTTTGTTTTATAAGCTGGTGTTAACCAGGAACCGAATTATCACATTCGATAATGAGTGAAGGAGTCGTCTACTCCTCCAAATGTATCTCTGCTGTTTCGCTTAACAACTCGACAGCACAATAATTTTCTAATGCAGTATAACATGTGATGTCGTCTAAAATTTCGATGGTACATGTTCGATTGCAAGAGCAGAAATGCCAATTGCTCTCATTTCTATGATGAGTCACTCGTTATAGATTGTTGTAGGTAATTCGCCTCCTGGTCTTGCAAATAAAGGCTATCTATGTAAGCTCGTCCTGTCAAAAATAGCTCTCCTTTTCAGATATAACCAAGAATGCAAATTTTTGTTCTTTCGAGATCGGTATTATTTTGAAGTGTTCCATTGTCCCAAAAATAAAAAAAAAAAATTGATATTGCATTTGAACATTTCAAATTATATTGCCTTCATTAAAAAAGTTAAAGTTAAAAGAATAAAATAGTTTTGAAAACCCAAAATTTCAACTTAAGTTGAATCCTTAAAACTTTTGAATGCTCTATTTAAAGAAACGTTAAACTGACATACATTGCATCACCTACAAAGTTTATAGAAAAAAGATGCAAAAAAAAAGTTTCTATTCACCTTTGCCATGTTATCTTTACCGTTAATCTTTTATCTTATACACAAGTACGTACAAGTGGAATTTATGTTTTTGTTGCCATAGCACTGTTTCCAAACAAATTGGCTACGAGGATTCTCTTTTAAGGCAACTGAGTGGGAATATGCAAACTGGATGGCTTTTGTAGTTTGCTATCAAATTCAGATTTTTATTTATTAATTGGAATTTCAAGTTTTCAATAGAGAGTAAGGCTTTAGATTTTTTTTTCCTTCAGCCAGAGGTGATATAATGCCTTAATGGTATTTGGGTCAGTAGTGAATTTATAGGTGACGTACAGAGTTCTATTTTCCTAGATAAGTCACCATACTTTGAGTACGTAAGAGAGAGAGATTTATCAATTTGAAAATTTCCATGGAAGAAACCTTTTACTCGTACACGCATTGAACTGAAGATGCAAATTGGCCTCAATTCTGAATTTATTACTGCAATACGGTGCAGTTACTACAAATGCAGTTCCTGGTAATATTGATTCTTAAATCTTTGAAACAAACTGCATAAGTATTTGTATGCTAATAAGTTAACCTCAAAATATGTGTTTCGAATTTGGATATTTCAAAGAATAAGGAGTACTATTCGCATGTCTTCTTGCAAAGGTTTAATCCACCATCACATATCATAGTTTAGGAAGGTATTAGTGCATCATATTCGCTGCAGATGTATGTAAATATTTAAAGTTATCTCGAAATAAGAAAAATACCCATGTCTTATGTACGAGTATGTTTAAAGCTTCGAGAGCTAATCAGGGAAATCAAGGTCTTACCTCTGACTATGAATATTGTTCTTCCTCTCTTCATGGTAGTACGAAATCCTGGTTACTAGTTCCAATGCTAAAGGGGCTAGAGATTTGCAAGTAAGTCAATAATTCTAGCCTTGGAAGCAATATCAATCAGGAGGAAGCTAGGAGAGCTTGGAGTATCACTGCAATGTGGTAAGAAATATTTTTGGACGCATCTACGACAGTAAAATCAAGCAAAATCAACGAACTTGGCTTTCGACAGGAGCCTGAAGACGATTCAATGAGCGTGCATCAATCAGGACTCGCATTACAGAATATGCCAATATGAAGTGTAAAAGAAGAACGCTCTCCACAGTGTGATTCTTACAAACATCAGGAAGCAGGTGTGTCAACAATGAGCAACCATCTGATTTCGGATGAAGACCAGCTTACTAGATGGCCAAAGTACTTTATCAATGTCCTTTAATGATGATGAGATGATCTAATAATATAAGCCTAATATGCCTTGACCCTGACTGTTTCCTTGTTGTGGCTTAATTCAGGGTGTACCCAGGATGGTGAATACAACTACATACCACGAACGTGGATACCTCAGCCCTAGCCCTGACCACCGCTGACTACCAACCACCAGCAAAAAGAAGCCCTTGGTATGATAAAGACTAGTTCAACGGAAGAGGGTGACAGAAGAAACACATAAGAAAGTAGGTGCAAACCATAAGTAGCGCGAGGTGAATACCGAGACATAACAAGGAAATAGGAGAAAATTCTGTGTAAAAAGAAAAGTGGCAATTTCAGCGATATCGAACAGCTTTTCAAGCCCAGCAATATCTGAAATTTTTATGGGAAAGACAAGCCGCGGGCTTCAAATATGAAACATAAGCTTTTAGCGAAAGCAACTTTGTTGATGAGTTTAAGCAACATGTCGAGCAATTGCTTAAGGGAAAACAAATAGGAAAATTAGAGCAAGGAGTGTACCCATCTCCCGTCAAACGACGAACCAACACCTCCACCCAAGAGAAGAAGTTGGCGCATTCAACAGAACTCTTAAATAACAAAGCTGCTAACTCTGATCGGCCTCTAGTTGAACTTTTCACAAACGGAAGTGATGTCTTGATAGGTTGCAAGCACCATGTTATAACAGTTCAGTTTGGTGGAGGAAAACATGACCGACACCCCATTTTTTAAAAAAGCGATCCTATGGCTCGTAACAAATATAAAGAGATATCCATACTACCTGTCGAATACGAGATCTTATCCAACGTATTATTTAAATGCTTAACACTCTTCTTGCGATACTACAATCGGAGTGTACTAGTGACACGGTAGATCGACAAAAACTTCGTGGACTGAGACATGTCATGGAAAAATCAAACGAATACCAAGTTCAAACTTATCTTCTCTACTAGGCAACAAGGAGTTCACCATTGTAGAGATCCAAAGAAGAATAATCCTGGAAATTTGCAACTACTTTGGTTTGGTAGATCAACAGCGTTCTAAACTCTTAACTCGACTGACCAAGTTAATGCTCATATTACCAGTCCGCGCCAACTACTGGACGATAAATATTGAGTACCTTGGAGCAAAAAATACTTCGTCTCACATAATGTATGAGGAGGGCAAATGGAAGAGAAGTTATAACCGCGAACTCTATGAGCAGGAAGTGTATAGAGTCCAAAATGCCACGAATTCATAATTTCATAATTTTAGCTCAATTGTCCAAATGGAAAACAATGCTACAGGTAAAAAGTTCTTCGACTTACAAAACCTCAAAGCCCATCGCGGATGCAAGAAACACTTTACAATTAAAAGCAGGGTGTTCTGGAGGTCGGGTCCAGAGAGGATAAAAAGCAGCCTTGTCTCAGGCAGAGACTGTCCAGAGGTCGGTAGTTCTTTACGTGCGAGTGAGTAGATATGTAAGTGTATAATTCATATAGCCTATAGAGCTGACTGGACTTGGACTTCCACTTCACACTATTTTCAAAATGTAACGGAGTTTTTTGGATTTACGAGTATAATACTAGGAACCATCCTTGATCGATCACGACCAAACTAAAAAAAAAAAAAAAAACACTTAGTCAACACCACATTAAAGTGAAGAAACATATCGTTTAATTAAATACTACTTCAATCAAACTGTCTTTTCAACTCAAACCCTCGGAAAGGATTACAGTTGCTAATTCTATAATCACCAAGTGCAACCTCCTAATTAAGAGACAAATAAAGCGAAACTACAAAACTTTGAGCATCCCCCTTCATCGGGAGTAATGAGATGCAAACTTACAATTTCCCTTGCAGCTCCATTAGAGGTGCAGATTCTTTATCACTTGTTTTTATTTTCTATATTATCTTTCGCACCGGAAGAGACGACAAAACAAGATTAAAAAGTTTGCATGTTGTACCCTCAGAGCGAAAACTTTTCAATAGTTTCCTTTCCTTTGAATTGGTCCATTCCCCCGGAACGGAACCAAAAATAGACTTTAAAGTTTCCAGAAAAATGCATTCCTTTTCTTGATTACACCGACAAAAAGGACTTTGCTTTGCTTTGAAGGAAAAGTCAATTGTGAAACTTTAAATGAGTTTGCACTTAACCAGTCGAATGGAAAAGTCCTCAAACAAAAGGATTCTATTTGGCGCGTCAAATGATAGGCGAGACCCCATTAAATTTAATCCTAAAAACGAAATGAATTCAACTCTGCTCTGTGGATGGAGTTCCCAAAAGACGCGAGAAATTATTCAAATCGAGATCATTTAATTGCAATTTGTCTTTGCCCACTTTCCGCATAGATTGAGGTTGTTGGAAAAAAAAATTTATATGCATGTATATTATCGTTACTCAAAGTATTGAAAAGTTATTCATGTGCACATTCAAGGAAGACGCATGACTGCCTATATCCTCTTTCAGACGACTACTCTTGTAGACAGAGTCCTCCAGAGTGGATTTCGGGGGAAAAATTCAAATGTATGTATCTGCACTACACCTTAGACCGGGGAACTGCTTAAGATGCAGCGAACTCTTTGGCTTTGGCTTTTCTCTCTCTGCTTTAGTTCCTGTTTTATGATTTTATTCTTTAAACGTTTGCTTTTGGCAAAATACGAATCGGAAAAAAGGAGTTTTTCCTTTTTTTTTTTTTTTTTTGGCAACGACGATAGTCAGTGAAGAAATACGTAAATCATTTCATTTCCTTAATATGCGCATAATATAATTTTCTTTGGCATTTTTATTTTCTTGTGCAAAGAGGTATGTAAGTGTCTACGTGTGGGAATATAAAGTCCTTGTTCTTTTGCACAAATAATTCTGTTTTGGTTTGGGGTGACATTTTTGCATAATTTTGAAGATAAACATATCAGCTTACATGACAGAGTGACTTTTGCGTTTACCACACAAATATTTACTCTTGCTGTATTGTTTGCGTTGAAAAGAAGAAAAGAGACAAAGAATTACATTTTTTTGGGGGTGAAAAGTTATTCAAAAGAAAAGTTTTGTTCCCTATTTGTGCAAACAATTCTCCTTTTAAGGAAAATGAGGTGAGATATATGTATGTATGTAGACAGTCTAAAAAAGTGTAAACATTTTGTTTTCTTACATTTTTGTCGAGAAACTACTAAAGATTTCAACAAAAACGGTGTCACTATTTGACAGCTGTCAGGTAGAAACTATACGGTTGGACCACACAAGTTTCAAAATTTCAAAAGTTTTCTTAATGTTCGTTCTTTGCTTGGTGATATTGAAGCAACTTCTTGCCCGTCTATTGTGATCCTGAATAATGAATTTGATCCAGTTTTGAGAAGCTTTATGATATTTGTGCTATTGAATGTTTGTCAGACACTCGGAAAAGGTGGGCCGTGAAAAAACTTTTGATGGTATTTTTCTGGATTCGAACTTGGAACCGCTTGAGCAGTAGTCTAACGCACTAACCACTGAGCCACAGCACCCACTATCAAGTGGTGGAAGCCTGGTATAAGAAAATGCGTACAGGAACTATAGTATATTCACAAAATATATCATCTTCACGTAGCCCATTTTCTGAGTTGATATCGAAAGTTGCACTCAATTCAACCTCTTTAGCGTTCTGTCAGACAGCCAAGCTACTCAAATTCTTCTGACTTTTTCTGGCCATTGTACATGGTCAACTCGTAAGGGAATTACAGGTCGTCAAAAACCCTAATAGAATTGTTCTGAGCTTTTGTCTCTACCTGGCTATCTATATAGACATTGATCCTTCCGATTGAGGAAAACTATCGAAATCTGTGGATGGCCTTATTTAAAGACACTGCAGCCATTCCATTACTTATTTTAAAGAAATGGTTTATTCCTAGAGCCTCACAATAAACTACGGCTTCAGTATGCACATACATACATACATATGTACATCCTAAAGCCGTCGTATTTCATAGAGTCTCTTCTTCTTGTTGACTCCATGACTTCTTCTGTAAACTCTACGATTCTTTTCCAGCTAATCACTTCTACAGATCATGTGATCGGTGTCCGTCAATCCATTGGCAGCCGATAATATATGGACTTATGGCTGAAGATAACGGGGTTTTGGCCTCCAGAGAGCTATTGTGTACATATACTAATATCAGGCAGAAAAGAACGAAGTATATTTTCCATTGCCATTGTCGGTGATGTTATTATGGATTCCTAGACATCCTAACCGCTAGTCTGAAAGAGCTTTTCGAGTACCATACTGACGATAGATAAGTCGCTAGTGCAGAACTCCTATATTAGTGAACGCCTTTTTGTGAGAATGGAAAGCTGCTTTAGAATCATAAATAAATCCTACATATCTTAAAGGACTTCAAATACTTTCGCTGAAATTTCGCTGAAGGATAGAGTCGATCTCTTCTTAGTGAAATAACGACTTTCTTTTTAGACCGGTTGACTCCCAGGCTATTGCTACTGACCCAAGTTCTCACTCGAGGTAGCGCTTTCCACTAAGAACCGGGAAAAAATATCAGCGAAACAACAACGTCGTCCCATATATCTACCGTCGCTTTTTACTTGGTGTCCTTCAGTATTTGGAATATCACATTTATTGCAAGAAGCTTCATATGTAATTGGTGAGATAAAGAGAACCCTTCCTAAGAATTCTTCTGATGACATTCAAGAATACTATTTGCAATAAAGGCTCGGATTGCAGCCGCCTCAGCAGTGGAGAAAACCGAGCTAGAAACCCAATATCGTGTGAAGAAGAAAGAAGTGCAGCGTAGTGTGAGGCGTGACAAACGTCAGTACATCGACACACTGGCTTCAATGGCTGAAGAAGCAGCGAACAGATGCGACAGTAGGACTGTTTATAGTATCACCAAGGAGCTCACTGGTGGTCGGAGCTCCAAACAACACCCGGTGAAAAGTCTAGATGGCAGCCTTCTGATTTCGGATGAGGATCAGCTCATTAGATGGAGCGAACATTTCGCCACAATATTAAACCACTTAGGCGATGTCGATATGTTCTCAAATTTTAATGAGCATTCCGTAGCAACAAATTCCCGAATCCGCACCGCACCTCCCAGTAAGAACGAAATCATAACAGCGATCAGGTCCCTCAAGAAAAACAAAGCGGTTGGTATTGATGGCATCCCTGCCGAACTATTTCAAGCGGCGCCAAATATATCGGCAGATTTGCTGTATCCGCTAATACGGAGAGCTTGGGATAGCGAAGAGTTTCCACAGGAGTGGAAAAGAGGGATGATCATCAAACTTCCGAAAAAGGGAAACCTGATGGATTGTGGAAACTGGAGAGGTATTTGTGTTCTGCCAGCCGTAGCCAAAATAACTGCAAGAATAATTCTGGAAAGGATCAGGGAGCATTTAGATTCTACTCTCGACGTCGAACAAGCAGGCTTTCGTGCTGGATCCTCCTGCATCGACCATATTAATACGTTAAGGATCATAATCGAGCAATGCGTTGAGTACAGGTCTCCGCTACATCTGCTGTTTATCGACTTCGAGAAGGCCTTTGACAGTTTGAATAGAGATGCTATCTGCGCAGGAGAGGTATCCCAGAAAAACTCATTGCTATTATTAAGGCTACGTATGAGGGCAGTAAGTGTCACGTCTTGCACAATGGCAAGGTGTCAGAAGAATTTGAAGTCCAAAGCGGAGTACGTCAAGGATGCATACTGTCACCGCTGTTATTTTTAGTGGTTATCAGTGATGTTCTCCGTGCAGCATTGACGGAAAAAAATCATGGAATTCGCTGGACTATGACATCTTACCTCAAACACCTAGACTACGCTGACGATGTTTGTCTACTTTCACATCGGATAATGGACCTCCATCTTATGGTCCAGAATCTAGAAGCTGAGGCAAACAAAGTAGGGCTCAAAATTAACACAGCCAAAACAAAAGCCCTGAGCACTTCTGACACCAGCGCGCAACTTAACATTGCCGGACAGGAAGTCGAGAAAGTTGACAACTTTCTATACCTAGGAAGTGTGGTCTCGGCAAACCGTGGTGGCACTGAACTGGATGTGTGCAGCAGAATCGGGAAGGCCAAAGCTGCGTTCGGCATGCTGTCCACCATCTGGAAAAGCAATGTTATCAGCTTAAGAACCAAGCTACGACTGTTTCGTTCCAACGTAAAATCGGTACTGCTTTATGGGTGCAGTACTTGGAAAGTGGACACCATTAACACGCGCCGGCTGCAAGCCTTTGTAAACAAATGTTTAAGAATCATCTTGAGGATCTTTTGGCCGAACCGTATCTCCAATGAACAGCTTTATACGAGAACGGGCCAGGAACCTATAAACATTACGATACGAAGGAGAAAGTGGCAGTGGATTGGACACACCCTACGGCGCGAAGACAATTCCATTGCGAAATACGCTATGCAGTGGAATCCGCTCACCCAAGCAGGCAGAACAGCGGGACGCCCTAGGCAAACGTGGCGCAGAACAGTCGAGGAGGAATCGAGCTCTTTGGGAATGAGCTGGAGAGAGCTCAAACGCGTTGCAGAACTACGAACAAGATGGCGCGCAGGCGTTGTTGATGCCCTATGCTCCCCGAGGGGTTAAAGGATTAAAGTATTTGTCATTAGTAAGCTTCTTCAAATCCTTTGCCCTTCGGATACAGCACAAGACTGTAGGTCCTTTCTATGCAGGCAGAATTGTTATCTCGTATAACTTGTGTTATAGCTGTATGATCCTACACATTAATTTTATTTTTATTTTACAAATTTTTGTACTGGAAAGCTTGGACCTGAATATCCAAGAGAATGCTACTTTGCTAATCAATCTTGAGACATTTTTGACGGGGCATCGGATTTCGGACACTAACTTGCAATTATTATATAATTTGATTCATATAGAAAGACTTACAATTTCATTTTACAAATTAAGAAATCAATTATTTAAAGGATTCCACAGCACATTGAAGGAAAAAGGATGCAAAGGTAAATAACTCGACAGAATACTTCAGGTGTAATGAGGAAAAGCTTAGTTTAATCATCGTAGGGAACTAAAGTATTTACACTTTAAATGAGTTAAGATAACTTTTGGGCTAACAGCACAAGTTCACAACCTCCCCACTTGCATTTAATTATAATGTGGCGGATCATATGCACCGTCGCTACAATATTATCGATTAATGATGAAGAAAATTCTTCTTCCATTGCTGCTTGATGAGAAATTCTAGTGGCAGGAGGAATTTCACCGAAAATGTGGAAATTATTATCGAAAAGATATTAATATGTAAAGAGACAGAGACGTTTAATTAAATTTTATAGTAAAGGGTCCTTATCACTTCTCTTTTCGGATTCGTTAGAAATCATGTCAATTTTAAATATTTAGTTTAGTGTAAGGGCAAAAGAATGTATATGACAAGATAGGAGATACAGCCACTTCTAGTCAGTGTTTTGTGCAGTACACACGTATTTTTTTAATCACGGTGTGAAAATTTAATTTTTCTTATTATAAAGTGTGTCAGTACTTTTTGTTTACTTCGCAAGGCAAAAGCGTGGGTTTGTGGGAGACCACTTATACCAGAACGCGCGAAGTCACGGTTCGGTTCCTGGCCCAAAAGGACAAAAAAAAAAAAAAGAAAAAAAAAAAAAAAAAACAAAATATAAAATAATACTTTTTTAGTGACATAAAAATCAACGTAAAAAAAAAAAAAAAACGAAAGTGAATAAACAAAAACTAGTTGAAAATAAAGTGATGAGTGGGGAAAGGCCCCTACTCCCAGCTGTGGGAGTGGCGGCCGAATCAAGTGTCGAGGTGGAGGTACAGTTGTCACCTGTACCAATACCACCTAGCAATGATGGAAAGAGGAGGAGGAAAACGAAGCCGACTCCAAACTTAAAGCGAGCCACTCGTTCGGCGTCCGCAAGAAGGCTGCCGACCATGGCTTCCCCACAAGCCATGGAAACGGCAGATAATAACCAAAAAGAACGAGAAGAAAGATATATGGGGGCAAGCAATTCCTTCGCCCCATTAGCCAAAAATGACTCCGATGATGAGGACGACGAGCTGGAGAGCCTTACAAGCAGTATTGAGCAGCTCCAGCAGCAGGTACTGGCCATTAAGGCCAAACAAATGGCAAGGCGAGAGGTGGAGCGCCAAAGGGCTCTGGAGTCCTCTCAAGGACAGCAAAAACAAGCACAGCAACAACAAAAACATCCGAATTCACAATTGCAGCAGATTGTGATGATACAGCAAGATGAAATCAAACATCAGCAGCAAAATCAGAAACAACAACAAACTAAGCAGCAGCAACAGCAGCCAAAGCAGCAGTCGAAGAAACAGCAAGAGCAACAGTCGAATCAACAACAACAACAACCGAAGCAACAACCGCAGCAGACACAACAACAACAGCAGCAAAACGAAACAAAAAAAGTGCGAATACCACCCATTAATGTGTACAAGATGGAGCTTGTGGACACAATTAAATTATGTGAGTCGGCCATAGGTAATAACTTTACCATTAAAAGACATAATCAAACTAAACACACCATACAATGCAACACTATTCAAAATTATCACTATATTAAAAATTTATTGAGAGGATCGACAACGGAGTTCTTCTCCTTCACCCCGAAGGGGGAAAAGCGGCAAACAATGCTGCTGAAGGGTTTGGATCCGTCCACCAAACCAGAGGAGCTCCTTAAGATGCTCCAAGAATTTCAGTACGACAATCTCACGTTCGTGGGAGTAAAGCCTTTCACCACAGTGAGGGCCAAAAGGGAGAATAAGAAACTACCGTTCTTCCTCGTTCAACTGTCTCCCAACAGCAATCTGGAGGGTCTAAGACGTATCCATGTTCTAGACCACCAGGTTGTATCATGGGACAAAATAAGGCGCAGCGAGGGCATTATTCAATGCGTTCGCTGCCAAAGGTTCGGGCACGCCGCGTCGAACTGCGATATGCAGCCTCGATGCGTGAAGTGCGCAATGTTCCACAGAACTGAGGACTGCACTCTGGGTAAGGAAGGAGTGGCTGAAAAGAGCCAACTCTTGTGTGTACTATGCAGGAATTCAGGACACACCGCAAATTATCGGGGTTGTCCTGAATACCAAAGCATGAAATTAGCAAATCTGGCTCGTAAGCAAAAGCGCGTGGTTAAAGTCCCACACGGTTCCGCTCAAACACCAGCCGTGACTCCCCAATTTACCTACGCCCAAATGGCGTCAGGTAGGATGAGCACTGTACAGAAGGTAGCTGCACAGGCCCAAGTGCCTAAGGCACCTGAAGCTCAGGGCGACTTGTTGACCATCCTGCTCCAAATTCAGGGGCAGGTTGGTCAGTTCCAGCGCCAATTACTAGAGCAGGCGAACCGGGTGGACCAGATCTACGCGCTTCTGCCGAACCTAGCGCAACGTCATTCGTAATGGGTACGGCCGCGAATGGGGAATCCCTGAAGATCCTTGCGGTGAATGTGAATTCATTGATTAGGATCGAGCGAAAGGAATCGCTCTTTAAGTTGCTCGACGACCAAAGCCCTGATGTGTGTCTGGTTAGCGAAACTAAGCTATCCCAGAAACGCAAGTTACAGCACAATAAATATAATATCGAACGAAGAGACCGACCCAACTCCACTCAAGGAGGTGGTGTTGCGATCTTCATTCGAAAAGAACTAAGGTATAAGGCCGTGTACAGTGGTGAAGTGCGTAGGTTCCGGGAGCTAGAAGCGTGTATTGTGTGCATCCCTCTCCGTAGTGGAAAGAAGATGTTCGTGGTCGCACTTTATGCTCCTGATGTTCCTCAGTCTACATTATTCATGTCCGAGCTCGAGACATTGTTTCGATGCCTAAGGCTGGAATTGGGGGAGAATTATTTCCTCATGGCCGGAGATTTGAACGCCAAACATAGAGATTGGGGAAATCAAACACCAAATACTAGGGGGAACTCACTACTCAATTGGTGGGGTCAACACAATGTCGAGTTTCGGCTCGATTTGAAAGCTACAGATAGTCCATCGTTTCCTAGAAGCGGCTCCTATCTGGATCTACTCCTGTTCGACGAACGGTTACAACTGACCGACGTGAACCGACAAACGATAAACTGTTTACGCACGTTCGTGTATGACAGTGACCATTGCGGACTTATTGCCGAAATAACTATTCCCAACGAAATCGCGGAATTGGAAGAGTTTGTCCAAACGTATTCCTACAACTATAGTAAGACTCGTTGGCCTCGCTTTTCCCGAGACTTAACAAGAGCACTCTCCTCGACTTCGCTCGACCCACCGTCCAATAGGAATCTGTCAAATGAGGAGATTGACAGCTACCTCAAACAAATGGACGATACAATTAAGCAAACGATGGACAGTACTATACCTCGGTATCGACCAACTGACAACGTTTACCGCAACGCAACAATCGACGCACTGCACGTACAAAAAAGTAGACTACTGACAAGATTAAAAAACTTGCATAGGCAGTTTACTGACAGACAGAACTCGGAGGTTAGGACTCTGAAGTCGTTGATAAAGAATCTCCAAGTATTAATTAGGGCAAATTACAGGCTGTCGGCTAATTTGCACTGGGGTAATAAGATTCGGGCTATCAAGTCTGATAACCCGAGTATGTTCCCCCAGATTAATAAAATATTTCGAAGGAACGATGTCAACGAACTTCCGTGTCTGAAGATTCCTCGAACTACTCACAATGAACAGTTACTTACAGCAGCAGGAATAGATCCAAGGGACGCCATCGATGATGACGACTTTTTCATGATTGAAGATCCGCAGCAGAAGGTAGAGGCTATAGGAACTATTTTCGAGGACGTGTATAAGGTAAATGCTTGCATTCGCCCTAACCACGACCTGGAAAATAGAGTCCTTGCGCACAACTTCCGCCTTCGATATGATTTGCAGCATTGGCAAGCAGAGAATTCTGGCTTCACCAGGTTCAATGATGACAATGTTGCAAACAATGTCATTGCCATTGAAGGGATTCATCCCCCTTACATATCGAAGGTAGAACTTCAAGCGATCTTCGAATCACTGAGAAAGAAGAAATCAGTGGGAATCGATGGAATATCGAACATTGTGCTTCGACATCTTCCTCTAGTAGCGGTAGACATTTACGCCACCCTGTTCAACAATGCACTGAATAATGCCCATTATCCAGAGCATTGGAAAACAGCGGTGGTTCAGCCGATTCCAAAAAGGGGAAAAGACAGTTCCAATCCGGCAAATCTCCGGTCCATAAGTCTCCTTCCGAACATCAGCAAGGTATTCGAGAAAGTGCTACATAGAGCAATGATAATGTGGGTTGAGGAAAATAAAATTGTTCCGGATAACCAATTCGGTTTTAAGGCGGGGCATGATACAATTCATGCCGCGTCTAAACTCGTGTCGGATATCCAATGGAACAAAAGTAAGAAACAATGCACGGGTGCCTGCCTTATTGACTTGGAAAAGGCCTTCGATACCGTATGGTTGGAGGGGCTCTTTTACAAGTTGAGTAGGTTGGGTATAAGTAAACCACTACTGTACATGTGGCTTAATATGCTCACTGGTAGAAAGTTCGTTGTGAAAAATGGCAGCGTAACTTCCACTGGGACGTTCGAAATTAAAAATGGTCTGCAACAGGGGGCGGTTAATTCGCCGATCCTTTTCAATATTTACACAGCTGATCTGATAGGATCTCTTCCAGACGTGATAGCGTACGCGGACGATTTGATAGCGTACAGATCAGGACCTAAGATTGACGTCATTGCAACACTCTTGCAGCGTGACTTCGATAAGATTCAGCGATATTGCGATGACTGGAAGTTGAAGATCAACTTCCAGAAGTCTGAAACCATTCTTTTCAGAACGCCGTTGTCCGGGGCCTCTTGGGATACCAGGAAGAATTGGCGAAAGTTCTCTATCGTTGGAGAGCACGGACGTCCACTTGCATGTCAAAATGTAGTCAGATACCTGGGGATTTGGCTAGACCAATATCTATATTTTAATAAACATGTAGATATTGCTCTAACCAGAGCCCGAGGCGCTTTCGCTCTTACAAAGAGACTGTTTTATAGCAGCCAACTCGATGCAAGGGTGAAGGTAATCTGCTACATGGCCCTTATTCGGCCCATGATCGCATATGGATGTCCTGTGTGGTTCAACATAGGGGCAAGCAGGATGGAAAGGATTCGGGTGTTTGAGAGGGCCTGTCTTCGGGCTTGCCTTCACTTGTACAGAACACCAGAGTCTCAGTACATAAAATTCTATTCCAACGAGATCCTTTACAACAAAGCGAGTCTGATAAGAGTGGACAATTTCCTAATCAAGATGACTCGAAGGCACATTGCAAGAGCAATGACCTCGATGAATAACCTGATCTCCGGGGCTTATTACCCCAATATTATGTACCATGAGAGCGTTCGATTTAGCGGCTTTGTCCCCCCGGAGGCATTCCTCTATTATGATCAGGCAGGTCTGATGCAGGATAGAGCGGCAGTTCCATTAATCTTCCACGTAGGCCGAAAAACTGTGGATAGGCGGCTCAACTACGAGCGCGACGTCGTACGGAGCGCTGAGGAGCGTCTCCGATTTAGTAGGTCGGTGTCAATCCGTGATATTAAAGACGTCGAGCGACAGCACCAACAATTTTGGTGGCTCTTAGAACGAGCTCCGTCGTCGATTCCTATAGATCCCGGATAGGGATAATACAGCTAGTTGGTCACCAAGCGTCTTTCACATGCTCTTGGCCGGCTTGCATAGTTTTTAAGTATTCTTCAGTTCTAGGTTAGGGTAAAATTAAAAAAAAAAAAAAAAAAAAAAAACGCCCGTTGGCAACAAAAAAAAACATAAATAAAAAAAAAACACAAGCCACTTGGCTACCAAAAAAAAAATATAGTTAACTTTATTTTAAGGTATTACGTAAGTTTATTTTATTTTTAAGTAGCATATAAGTTTTTAAATAAAATTGTTCCTCTACTAAGTTTTTATACTCAAAGCTTTTTCTTAGTTTTTCAATCGTTAATTTATAGTTACATTATTACATTAGTATTCGTTTTGTTGGTCGAAAGACATAGGATAAGCATTAAGTTTAGCTTAGAGCGCTCGCAGAGAGCCAGTAAGTTATATTAAGTTAGTTAAGTTACTTAAGCTAGTTTTAAGCGTTTTTGTCTAGCATTTAAGTATTTCTTGTTTCGCATTAATAAAAACCGTTTAAATTCAAAAAAAAAAAAAAAATAGGAGATACAGGAGTCAGTCATTCACTTTATTTCTTTTAAAGAATGGTGCTATACGGGTGCCCATTGCTTGCGATTCCAAGACAACAAGGCGTGTTTTTTAACCTTGCACATGGTCGCTACAGTTCTTAAGACCTTAATCTTCTTAGCGTCATGCCATATCTAAGACTCTCTAATGGTGTGAAGCCGTTCCATAATCGTATACTAATCATCCAAACTGAAATCAGAAAAGATGATAAAAAAAAAAAACGTCACGCTTAAATAAAGGTTAGAAAAGGCCATAAGGACTAGCAGACAAATGTATTTGTTGGATAAAAAAAACTTGATAACATCAGATTATTGTCTGGCACACGTGGCAGACATTAGATTTATGTGAGTTGAGACTAGCCAACGGTGCGTATCCCCTTAGGGTCGATAATAAAGTGGACATTATTTTTTTTTATATCATCACAAGTCCTTTGAAGGAACACAAAAACTATGTAAGTTTAATCTAGAAATGCACTTCTTATAATTATCTCGGAGGGGGTGTGGTGCAACCGTAAAAGGGTGCGTTAGACAATTGAAAGGCATGCGATAGGCGATAAAACCTCAATTCCATTATGGATTTCAATCGATTTATTTAGGAAAAAGGGAGATTTTTTTTGTAAATATGAAGGAAATTGCAGAGCCTAGGGGGGAAACAAGCTTTTAATTTAATTTTTTTAATATTTCTTACAAATTCGGAGCATTTGTAAAATTTCCTTTAATTTCATATGCCAATTGCCAAAATCTTGGGAATATTGTCTGTTTTATTCTAACATTGAGTTCGTGGTACCTGGAGAGTGACCGTCACTATCAAGAGGAAGCTGGTGTTTACGCAATATCTTAAGGATTTACTGGCAAAATTGTATCTCCAACGAACAGCTTTATCAGAGAACGAGCCGGAAAGTGGGAACAGACCTCAGTCGATGCATTGTGCGCAGCTCGAAAAAGCTCCACGGATATGCCATCAAGTAGCTAAGTTCGCGATGCAATGCTGCGGTCCGAGAACTACATGGTTGGAATAATGCAGAAGAAAGCGTGGTAATTGAAAAAAAGAATGGGTGAGCTAATTCGTATTGCCA
Source organism: Chalcosyrphus nemorum (assembly GCA_949716465.1). NCBI lineage: Eukaryota > Metazoa > Arthropoda > Insecta > Diptera > Syrphidae > Chalcosyrphus > Chalcosyrphus nemorum. Next base: position 29,271,482 of record OX454332.1, on the reverse strand, counting down.
AAATTGCCTAGGATGCATGGTAAGGAACACGGTGGCGTTCCTAGGAGTACATGGTGCAGAGCAGTCGATAAGGAAGCATATCAACTGGGAAAGTTTTGGAGCGAGCTGAGATACATTTCCAAAAACAGCCCACGATGAAGCGTAGGTATTGTAGACGCCCCAGGACTCACAAGGTGATGTAGGACATACGTAAGTAAGAACTACTATTCAGCTTTACCTATGTAGGCATGAAATCTCTCCCAAAATGAGTGTGGAGTCACAATGGATTTTTGTGTAGGCGCTTAAGATGTCTGTCATTTCAACATAAGATAAACCTTTTGTACATACCTAACCATAAATTTCTTTCCTCTTCCCATATATTCTTTTTCCTCTTACACCATCAGACCTTTAAATCTTGTCCTTTGTTTCGGCCTCAATTCCAAATAAGAGATTGAAAATAATATCCTGCCTTAATTAATTAAATAGTCAATGGAGTACGTATCCCAAAAAGAACAAATGGGATTTAAAATATCTACATTTTTGAATTTCGTAATTGTTACAAACAATGCCAATGTCCTTTCATAAAAGGGACTTTTAAATGTAAAAGTTTCCCCTAGGACTTAGTCCTTCTACGAAAAATAAATTAACAAAATTGTTTTTCCTTTTTGTTTTGACACAACAAAGAATAGGATAAAATTAATCCATTGTTATTGAAACTTCATAAATTAAAAGTTTATTTAGTCCTTCTCATGAAGTTAATTAATAACAAATCTGTAATTTATTATAAACCAACTTTGGCTGTGATGTTCTCTTTTTTTTTTAATTTAAATAAATTGGAAAGTATCCCTTAAATATGTACTGTGTACAGATATATTTTTAACATTTTAATTTGATGACCAATTTTGGCATTATATGTATAATTGATATGCCTACACAGAAATTTTACAAAGAAATTCACGATTATAACATAAAGAAGTTAATTAAGGTACTCAAGCAAAAACATCAATATTATGGTAATTAAAAAGTTACAACAATTTTATGTCCAATTAGAAACCGACAATTTTCGTTTATTACATGGGCATAAAGGAATGCCTTTGTTAAGGACTAAGTGAGCATTTTGATAAGCTGATTGCGTGATTATATGAGTAAATGCCGCAACATGGAAATCATAGCAAGGCGCACAAAATTATTATATTTTTTTAACACGAGTTACAAGTACGTGCATGTGACCATTACTTTTGTATAGGTACACGCATATACATGTGCACATACGGCAGACAGTATGAGCCCAGTTACTTTAAGATTATGCCATTGTTGAGGCAAATTTGAAACAAAGTCGAGAAGAAGTTAGCAGGATTGAATTTGTCAACGCCAATAATTTGAAAAGCTAAAGCTAGAATCTAGAATCTGAAGACCGAATCTCGAATGAAAATTGATCTTTAAAACCTAAAATCTCAAAAAATTAAGAAGTAGTAGCATTTTTGAGCTGCAAAATCCTTGTTTTTTCTAACCTGCGCAAAATTTAAGTTGTGTGGAGCTGGCTGTCTGAGTCAGCTGCTAGGTTTACAAACGAACGGGTCCGAGGACAATTGCTGTTAGGATATGAGTAAGTCTTTCCCTTTCTCTCTCTCATAAGGAAGTCTTGCTCCTTTATCGTACCTACTTATTTATGTCCTATATCCCTTTGTGGATCATAGAGCCTGTACAACGCCTACGCGCCATCGTGTGCGGTTTCTGGAAATGTACCTCAGTGCGCCCCAAATCTTTCCCAGTGGCCGTGCTTCCTTCTCAACTGTTCTGCGCCATGTTGGATCCTAGGACCGTTGCGTACCTTGCCATCCTGAGTAAGCATGTTCCATTGAATCGCGTGGTTTGCTATTGACCACTCACTTTTTTGGAGAGTGTGACCAATCCACTGTCACTTTCGTCGTCATATGGTTGTGCCTATAGATTCATGGCCTTAATCCTTAAGATATATCGTAGGCACCTTGTGATAGTTATTCTTCGTCGGATCTCTAAAAAGATGCCATTGGAGGATTTATATTTGTTCCGAGGTAGGTGAACTCCTTAACTACTTCAAAATTATTGTTATCAACAGTGACGTTCTGCCCTATGTACTGACTTGCCGGGATGTTGTGGTGCTGCATATCGCAGCAGATGGACGGATTTGTGAAAGATGGTGCCTTCCGTGTTGACATCTGCCGTATCTGCTCCAAGACGATATTGAAGAAATCTCATGACAGTGCATCTCCTTGCCCGAAAGCGTTGGGTTTCGGCTTGAAATTTGTTGGTCTCTTCTAGGATTTGTCTGAGTGAAAAATTTTGCTTATTGTCGATCTGCCAGGCCGGAAGCCACACTGGTACGTGCCGATTAGTGTGTTGAAGAAAAGTTTTAGACGTTCACACAATACGTTGGATATGATTTTATATGCAAAATTTAACAGGGAAATGCCTCGACAAGGGCACCCTTCATTCATATAGCTGCACGGATTCAACATTGGAACGGAACATTAAAAAGTAAAATTAAGTACTGAATTTTTTGGACCATGTCAGTTACAGTGAAAACTCTTTCATGAAATTGAAGACAAAGAGTGCTGAGCCCAAGGACAATCCAATAGAGCTTTAGGAAGTCACTACCAATATGCCAAAGAAAGGTGGTGGTGAAAAGATGGAGTTAAAGTAAAGTTTAGAATAATCTGTATGCCTCGCTAACAATAGAACTCAAAATTCCCCCCTTCAGATAAATCAAAGTTTAGTGCACGCGTGTTTGGTTATGAAGTGAGTTCTCAAGTCCTAGCCACTTACATTAAATTTTCGACTAATAAAATCAAAAATCCAGACAATATACCAACGCAAAATATAGGTACAAATAAACTGTGAATTATAACTTATTGAAGAAAAAAATTCAACAACTCTTCTCAAAAGTTTGGACACGAACCTTTGATACACAAAATGAAAACTAATGCCACTTGAGTTTCAAAAGTCTCTACAACACGGGTATCAAATTCAAACTCCTTATGTGGCTCGTCTTCTTGAAGTATGACATCAGGGAAACTTTGAACTTTGAAAACTTTGACAGGTGATTGCGACCATATTGTTGAGGCTCAAATTGACTGTTTTTATTAGTGTTCCGGACCTTAAAAGGTAAGACGGAACACTTATGGGTTTGATACGGTGTCTGTCTGTCCGTCTGTCCGTCTGTCCGTCTGTCCGTCAGTCTGTCACAGCCCTGTAACTTTTGAACCGTTAGACATAGAGAGCTGAAACTTTCGCTATGTATACATTATGTGGAAGCCTGCACAAGATGGCGGCAATGAATTTCTTTTTGGGAGCCCTTTTTTGGGCACCATGTATGAAGGGCAAAAACAAATTATTTTGTTCCCCATCATGTGGCATATCAAATTAAAGAGAATTTTGCAAGGGCTTCATATATGTAAGAAATATTTTTTTCTGGCAAAATTTGTTGAACAAAAAAGCTCGCCAAACATTTGAAAAATGTTGTCCCCCCCCCCTAGCGGCCAGACCATAAATGGTAAAAATATGAAAAAAATTGGAGATACGTAGAATTTCGTGTAGATTGTAAAAACAATACGAAAATTCCTATATTTAATATATTTTCTGAGAAAAATTAAAAAAATGGGGCATCTAGTTACCCCACTGTATCTCCCTCAGTTTTTATGTTATCCAAATAATTTTTACAGTATATCATTTTGATACTACGATTTGCTCAAGTTTTAAGTTTCATTTAAATCCGCTAAGTAGTTCCCGAGTTACAGATTTTAGAAGAGCGCATGGCCTTCCCTATAATCTCTTCTCTTGCTGCTACTGCATTCGATTTCGATTTTTCAAAAACTAAGTCATTTGCACGAATGGATCGTATATGTTAGCTCTATGCTGCTTTTGAAAACTAAATAAGTTTAAAAAACTAAAAACTTTTTTAATTTTTTTTTTTTTTCAAAAATATTTTTTTTTTTAATTTTTAAAACTCTAAATGCTGTATTCCTTCGCATGTCGAGTATTGCCAGTGTTTTGCTTTACTCAAACCATTTAACAAGCGAAGTACCGTTACATGCATTTTTATCCAAAAGCTTGGTACGCCATGTTTTATATTGAAAGTGTAAGTTAAAATGGACTGGAATCTCAGCTCAGTATTACTAGGACATACCTACGTACAAGACATTACATTATTCATATCAAAACCAGTATTAGGTGTACCTATGCAGGATATGAATAAATTGCCTTCTATTTAATGACAATATAAAATGTCCGGAACACTATTGCACGAGGCCCTCCTCGCACTTACCCAATTTTTTAATTTGCTTTGCCAAATCAACATGAAGAGTTATAACGCTAAACAAAAGCAAATGATTAAATTGTTTTATGAAAGTTAGGCTTATGTTCGCGCAACATTTCCCGTTCATTTTAGGATGAATGGGTTCGTCAATAAGTAACATTTTCAAATTGAGGAAGATAATAATCCACACGAGGATCACCGAATTGCAAAACATCTAGAGAAAGTCACTGTTTGGTCCAGATTTTGGACTGGCAGCTCCATCGGTCCATTCTTCTTTAGGAACAAATTTGGCTGGGCCATTACCATCAACAGCCAGCCCTATTGGTCGATGATAACCAATTTTTTTGGCCCCAATTTTGACCCTACAAAACGGCGCTACGTTTCATACAGCCCGTGCCACAATGGACACGAGCAAAAAAAATTACTAAATTGAAATTGCATTATATCGATGTCACGGGCCACAAGTTATCGTCTTGTGGGCCAGTTATGGCACTTAAGTAAAACCGACTTGTTTCTTTCGGAAAGACAGAAGGATGGATTCAAAATATAAAATGTATTGCAGACTCAGGTACACAACAATGTTTATTATGTTTATTCCAAAAAAATATTACATGTCCACTTTTTTGTTTTAAAAACATAAGTAAACATTTATACACAGATATGAAATAAAATACATAAAGGTTGAAGTAAAGACAATCTATATCCAGTGATGTTCTATGTTCAAAATTCTTCACAACACAATAAGATTATTTTTAAATCCATCAATGCAATTAGATTAAGAACCACCAAATTAAAATTAGATGTAAATTTCAAATTAAAATCTAATATTCAGCAAATACGCAGCACAAAACTAATCTCTGACCTAATGGCCAAAGTCAATTTGTATTTGATTAAGTCGACAAAAAAGATGGGATTTCTACAAAAAGATTTTCCCATTAAATTAAAGGTCAAATGTAATTCTGTCCATTAACAAGCAATTACAGCTGTTATACACACCCAATTAGAGATTATCGTCGGTGAGTGGTGTGCTCCCATCAACTCTGTGGGGTTTGTTACATCTGTCTGATGTCAACTCAACAATGTACATATTTTCAAAGAGACCTAATTATAAAATCCATCTGGCTGCTATGGGTGCGTGACATTTTTTTTTTTTTTAATTTCCCCCCGACTAAGAAGTGTGCCCATGGTTTTGTGGATTAGCCTTTGCAATTGAATTTGTCACGTTAAATGGATTTTAGATACAAAAAGTTGTGACCCTTGAGCGTGCTTAATTGATAGTTTCGATGGATATATTGTAGCTGGAGTATGTGTATCAATAGACTTCTAGTTGATGTTTTACAAGGAACACAATATGTGTCATTTCATGCTTTGGACAAAAAGACAGAATAATAGGTGCATGGCACGTGCCTCAGCACCTAATTTTTTCCAAAAATATCATGGATAATGGTTGTGAAAAAAACACAAGATACAACGCCTGTTAATGCACCTTCGCACTTAAAATGGCCAAACTTTATAAATAGTCATATTTCGAAAAAGCCCTTCTTTACGCACTATTCTCTAGCAAGCAATCAACCGTAGACCGTAGTCATCCCTTAAATATTTACCACACGTGTTGAGCTGTCATAAAAACAGATTAAATGATACATTGTCTGCGGGTTATGTTATGGCCACGGCGCACGTGAGCATCATTACGCAACGTCACCGTTTCTGGAACTTCTTGGGCAATCTAAATTCAAGGTATGCATTTTAAAAGTTTTCAAGATAATACCACCCAAGGGATGCGTTTCGGTTTAATGACGCTCTTATGGTTGTGTTGGATATAAAATGAAACGTGATTTTCTAACTTTGAATTATTGTTCTTGCAAGCAAAATATACAGGCGGCAGCAGGTCCTGTATTTAATCCTTGTACGGTTGGCAAAGGAAATTTAAATGATCCATTATTTTAGGGAATGGGTTTCTCAAAGATGGGGATAGTTAATACATTTATTTTAGATATACCTAAATAAGTAACTCCAAGCTTAATTAAAAGATTCATATGTGTAATTTATAGAGTAATGTCTTAAATAATGTAAACAAGTTAAAATTGTAATACTTAGGGTGGATCACCTCATAGGGGTGCAAGTCTTAAGAAGAATGAGGCAAAAGAATGAGTGAACCTAACTAACTTAATAGGCCTGTTAAATTTAAGGAACTGTTCACTTCGAGGAATAGTCAAATGCTTTATTTCTTCCGTGGTGTTATAAGAACGTTACTTTCTCACAGGGTCCATAGGATCCTTCCCTTAAATATGAAATTATCAAGTGGTTGTATCAGCAGTCCTACTGACACTTAAGTAGCACAAAAAGCACCGTTTTATTACCACACACTCATGTAACTAGAACTGATGTAGACGGGCGTGAAACCTAATGAAAAAAGTAATAGAGTTCCCAATACTTATCTCCCTTAACTCTGTTAGAGTATTAAAAAAGGGTTTACCTAGAGTACACAGCCTTGCCTGCCTAGTGCCGGACATTAAGAAAGAAAGTGAATAATTGTTTTCTGTTCGGTGGTAATAATGGAGCTGCGTCAGTGAGCATTAAACCTTAAGGCTACTCTGGCCGCATGAACCCCAATGGGCCAATGACCAGTACTGATCGAAAGGATTCCTGCAATATCCACGCGGTTCTTATCTAGTAGTTCTTTTGTACGCTTTAGTTGGTACTTGGGCCAGCTTGTGTCAACTTTCTATCGGCACTGCGCAAAGATTCTTCCCCTGAGGACACCTACTGGGACAGACACAGTTTTTGCAAGGGAACCATCAAGGGCAGTATTCTCCTCGCTCATTGCCTTCGATGTTGCTGTGACCCGCAACATATAGAAGCCATATACTGAACCTCTGAGCTAGCGTAGAAAGTTCCTCCTTACACTGTTCTACCAGCTTCTAGGATGTGGTGGCAGATATGATAGCTTTGATGATATGATTTGACCCGGCTGTCAATAAGTATGGCTATATTGTTCGGGAGTGAGGAGATTTGCTTAAGTAGACGTCAAGCTGGTCTTGTGCTCCTTTTTTTTTCGAAATGGGTTCTTTGGCTTGAAGGCTTTCCCGAATCTTTGCACTTCTAATTCGATCAATACTTCCTTCTGCTGTCATAATTTGCCGTCATACTTTTTGTATATTAAGCATTGAAGGTGTCCACGGTGTAGTGGTAGTATATTCGGTTATTGAATGAGAGTTACGATGCTCAAGTCCAGCCCTATATGCATTTAATTCTCACAGTAGCAAAATTACAAATTTAACTTGGAAGGCACTTCGTGTATTGCAACACGAATGCGAATAAATACTGCGAACTAAGAACGAATGCAAAAAAATCACATACAACTTCCCTCAGTTATTTTGGACACCACCCATTGAGAATAAACCTAACATCATCTGATTTTCAAATGCCATTACACCAAATCTTTCCTATCCCTTCTTCTCTCTTCCAATTTGTTCATCGGCCATATCCTGTTTATCAGTATAACAGCATAACATATCCTCTTTGGCACGCGGCAATTATAAGAAAAAAAAACTGCGTTATAAACTGCTTAGGGGCACTTTTCGGTCACTAAAGTAAACACAGTTTTCTTGCCACTTCATCCACCTTATAGGATGATTGAAGTTCTCTTTAATTGTTTCTTCGTTATTCATCACAGATTTCAGATATTCGAAGTTTCCGTACTTCTTTGTTCAAATACCTATAGATCAGATTTGGGTCAGAGACTATATCTGTTCCATCTTTCATTATCATTAATATGATACCCATTCCCCTCCAAAACATTCACACTGACAGTGCTTGTTGAAGGGTCGTTTTAAAATCGTAAGCTAATCATCTACGATTTCAATAAGTAACAAAGGACTTAAAACGCCTCCCTGGTGGACACCGATTTTTCTGTGACCTCAGTGGGGTATATTACTCTTACTTTTGCTCTGTCATAAATGTCCACGGCCATCTGTCTGCAGATCTCTTGGTTATATGTCAAATCCTTTTTCAACCCTTAAGTCATTACGACTTTTTTCCATTATGATTTTTATACATTGGATTGCATCTGTGGACTGTGGTTGATTTAACCGCGATAAGTCATCACTCATCAGTGGTCGTGTAATTTGCGGCAATTGGCTGCCTTATACCCGCTTTTCATTGTAGGTATGTCACCATGCTTTATACAGCGGTAATTATCGTTACTTTAAACAGATTTTTTAATTTCTTGATGAACTGATTAGATTTTTTTACCAATGAATAAAACTGTTAACAAATAGATCATTCTAAATGTTTAATTTATCGCCGGTTGTAAAGAAATGAATTATGTCAGATGCCTTAAGGCTCATTGAAAGTTGTAGACTCATTTCATAATTCAAATGGAAAACATCTGCAAGATACAAATCATATTGTAAGTTGATATAAATGCCTTCCCTCTGACCTAGGCCAACGGAAACACATAATTTCCATGGAGTGTCTTCCTTTTTTTGGGGGGAGTCTTAATTAACTTGGAAAATGTACACACTGCGAGATTTTGGGCTATATCTGTATCTAGCTGTGGTTTGTAATTTGAGGGAAATTTTAAAGTAAAAATATATCTGCATATCTATAGAACCGCAGAAAAAATGCATACCTTTAATCTAAATCTAGGACATATCATTAGAATTCCAATATTGGGTCAATCAACTCATAATTTTATCAAAAATCAACAAAATCTACTCTCAATTTTTGGTTTATATATTATTATGCAAATTTTATTCAATCAGGCGTTCAATCCTGTACTGTACTAACGTTTAGTACTACATAGTTAGTGGCAACCAAATGTGTGTAACCCAGGACATATAGAATTAAATCGACAGCATACCAAAATTTCAATCCCAAATTTATGCAGCCGTTGTATGTACAGTTGTAACACGTATTTTGGGTTAATTTCGAGTGCAGTCTTGGGGGAAGTTAGTGGGTTCCATGCGTGGGAAGTTTTATTTAATTACAATCAAAGCGCGTAACATTGGTTCTATTCCGTGGTATCGAAATAAATAGGTAGGTATATGCAGTGGATTGCAGGGAACATGGTTAGACATGGATACCTGATGCGTAATTTACATGGTTAAATTGCTTCTGCATGTCCTTGTTGCCGTGGAAGAGTAAAGGTGATACAGCTATTTCATGAACGCGTTCAAATGGTTTTCATTTTTTAACTGGACACGATGCAAATACTTCCTGTTCATTGGGCGAAATATAACATTTTTCACCAGTAAGTTGGTATATTTGGAAGGAAATAATGATAAACGACAAAATAAGCGAATTCGGAAAGAGACTGACTACCAATCCTCTACCAGCTTAAACAGAAGCATTAACTACGATACAGATACTCATTTCAGAATAGTAGCTAAGCAAGGAAGCAGGTTGTACTGAAGAGAGTGGCAATATCAATGTCGAGTCTCAGCGGTTGATCATAGATAAATAAATGTTCCCAATGTTTCCCACCACTTCACTGAATAAAGGTTTCTTCCTGGTAATAAAACCATCCTGATGATCTGTTGTTGTTCAGCAGATTGTCGATGTTTACACTAAAAAGTTCTTCTAGACTTTTAATGAAGTATTTATTGAAATTCAGGCTCTGCAGAGTTCCTCTTCAGAGTTCATATGGTCCCGCATAGTCGTTTGTCTAGTAAGAATCCCCACAAGCTTGGAAAGGGATCGTTTACGACTCTCAGCCATAAATTTATCGAAGGATGGCCATAGTTGTCTTGCAATGTTATAAGTTTTCATAAAATTCCACTTTAGGTTCGCCTTACTTGTGGGTATATTTCCCGCCTCAAGCCTGAGAACACAGGGAGGGTTGCTTGTAAAGAGGCTAGTTTGTTCTAGTGAATCTCATGAAGCTTATGATGCTAATTTTTCATTTTTTATAACCCGAGATACCCTCGCCCAGGAACAAATCAGTGCAGAACTTTTTGGGTTTTTCAGTGTTCCGAGAACCTTAAGCTCTTTGCGACAGCATTTTATTTCCAAAAACGGGCTGATTTGGCACATATGTATGTACTTAGTGAGACATGGATAACTAATTGTGATATTTTCAATCTGAACAGCAGGGTCCCATAACATTCTTTGCCTAGCCGACAAGAGCAGAGACCACCAATGAGATCATAAAGGTACTCCATCGCAGCCTTAGCTAAACCGTCTGGAATGACATCCAAAAGCCAATTTAAGAAACTGTCGCCTAGCTCCCAAGCTATCAAACAAGCCACTGAGCCAGAAAATTATCTACTGTCCCATGGGATACCACTTTATAAGGCATAGCCATCCACAGCCACTATAGCCGACACATGTGGGGTTTCAGACCAGCTGTGGTATACTGGATAGACACGGCGGCTGTAAGACACATTCTCACAATCAGTTCCTTAAGGGAAAAGGAAGAAGATGAAACCATCGGTCGTGCAAACAGACGCTGGGTTAATTTGGATACAAGCGTAACGGCCACAGCGTTATGGCCGGCCTTTAGCAAGAAGAGATCATCAACTCTGGTCAAAATCAGTCGTTACAACGCATTATTCGTTTTTGGCGTTATAACCAGCCATTGTGTCATTGGTTTTCACACAGAGTAACTCGGTGTGCTGCATAATGCCTATTGCAGAAGCTGCAGCCGCCCTGCCCTATCTGTTAAAAGAAAGAGAACTCTTGGCAGCCATTTGTTCTCTGAGCTGGAGGAGTTAGGCAACGTTGTGCTGATGTACCACCTGAGATTCATATTACTATGTGAGTGGTTTTAAGAGCGTTCCCAGGGTTAAACGATTGTGCACAATGGACTCGAACTGTTGGTCTAAGTCTAGTGACTTTCCTGTTACAAGGAACCCAAACCATAATTTCATAACCAGTCTATAAAATCATCAAAACCATTTAAGCGACGAAAATATAGACACGTTAACCTAGTCCACACATTGCTTGCATTTTAATTTAAACTTATCCCATACAATTCAAATAATATACATTAAATCCTTATTCAATTTATTCCCTGGTGAAATTGTTTTTTTTTTTTTTACACGCGGTTAAAAGGAAATGACTTCTATCTTCGTTGCAGTTGTCCTCACCTCAGCAACGCTGCGAACCTGCATATTTGTACAAATGTGGTGAAAAATATAAAAAAAAAAAAGTGCAACACAGGTGGCCAAGCCACTACCTAAACAATATGCAACCCGGCTTCAGTTTAAGTTTTCACACCCTGAAACCACATCATCAACAGGATCCTTGATTGTTCCCACAATGCAGATTGAAAAGTTTTCCCATTTTCCTAGCCCACTTTACAGGTAAAAAAAGTAGAAAACCACCGGAGGCCAATGTACATCCTGTCAATGCTATGCTCTCTTTTGGAATTCTAGTGCACTGGGGAAAAGTTCATTTAGCTCCTAGAGTAGCATGCAGGTACCTACCACAATGTTGTGTGAAACTTTTTCCCAGATGGGACAAATGATATGAAAATCTGGGTTTACCTATGCAAAAAAAAAAAAAATAATAATAATATTTATGTATTCATTAGCAAATGGGAGAAGTTCCTGCATAAAAACGGTGGCAGAATCGATTCGATGATGGTTTTTGTAACTTCAGATTGTGGTTTTGTTTCTTGGTTAAAAGTATCCACTTTCAGCGTTGACATGTTGCACAAGGCATTGGATCCTCTACAAATTTCAAACAAATATGTAGAAGTAAGTATATGGCTGTAAGCAGTCTGTGGAGGGCCAAGGATACCTTCTCACAATTAAATATGTTGCCTGCGGTATACATTTCTACACGTTTGGAGGAGACCTAGAGTTTCATGCCTTACCCTTAGGACAGAAGACTACAGACGATAATGACGGACTATTTGGCAAATAGAATACTGCACTACGACGAGGACGGGATAGACAGTGTACCATCACAGGCGGTGTCTCCCAGGGCTTTCCTAGGTCCAGAACTACGGAATCTTATGTGCGATGATGTAGTTAAACTTCGAATCCCGAGCTGCTCGAAAATAATTAGCTTCACCCACGATATAGTGATTGTGGTTGTGGCCAAACTTCTTGAAGAGTTAGGACATGTCTGTCGGAATGGTACATCACTGGCTAGTAAGCATGGATTTACAACTAACAAAGGACGGTGTGGAGACTGTAAGAGTTACCGTGGGCGAACACATTGTACTGTCTAAACCAGAATTGAAGTGGCGTTACTATGGTTCCCAAAGAAACAACAAGCAGCGGAGAAGGCAACGAGAAGCTAGGCTAGGATCATGTCAAACATTGGAGGACCTAAACAAGAGTTGCGACGTCGATAATGCTCGATGGCTCCCAAATATGCGCTGGAGCAATGAACACCAAATCATACAGGAAAAAAATATAGGCAGTATATAGAATCAAAGCATTTAGTGGCTGGAATGGTGCCAAAAGATATCCTCATTAAAGAAGCCGCATGGAAATATCGTGCCAACAGAACAGCGACGCTAATAGCAACGAGTTAAAGTGATGATGAAGTACCATGAAGAACAATCCTTGAAGAATGCCAAGAAAGATGAAACTCTTTTGACAAAGGTAGATAGACTAAGGCGATAAGCCTCTGAAGCACTTCGACCTGGATAGGTCTTTTGTGCTATTGCCTAACAGGATTGCATAAAGTTAATTCTTGTGGAGTCTAGTTGAATTCTAGTTCATGAAGCTGAAGACATTTTGAGCTGAGACAGAGGAGACATCAGAGGATGATGTGAAGCCTTTGTTAAAGTATTTAAGTCTCAGCCGAGTTATGGGTCGCACAATATATGTTGGGTTTTTTCAGTGTGCTCAAGACATCAGCGACACACGGCCCATTTTCTTGAGATGATAATTGAGAGAGCAATGTTCAGTTAGGAATTCAGTGCTTTTTTGACTTTGCATTTACTCATGGAAAGTGATCTCCATCTTTTGATCTCTTTTTTGAGAAGTTGATATATTGCATGCCAACTTGTGAGTTCCAGTAGGAGAGTGTTTTTTGACGTTCCCATCTACTGAGTTCTATTCTTATTTGCTTATTTGCTAAGGCACACAAAGTATCAGGACCAATGAATAGAGCCTGAGCAGCTTGTTTGGCAACCTCATCAGCGGCTTCGTTGCCAGGGATTCTCCTGTTTCCAGGGACCCAAATATATATGACATTATTGTGTGCAGCAAGTTGCAGGATATGAGATAGTCCCAAACTAGCTTCGACTTAAAGTTAATAGATCTGAGAGAATTGAGAAATGCCTTGCTGCCGGGCTATCTGAAAATATGTTAATATCTGATCTACGGAGGTTTCTTCTAATGCATTCTCTGGCATAAAGGACCTCTGCTTGAAATATAGTGGTTTCTTGTCCTAAAGGCTTGTTTGTAGTTTGGACAAGAGATTCTAGCTCCAGACCCACTCGACATCTTTGTTCCGTCAGTATACCAGTCTGATGAGGAGGATGTTTGATGGATTTGCTGATTGGACGCAGTTGCTTACTGGTCACGGATGTTTCAGAGCAGGCATGAAGACATTAGCAGTGGAGAACGTGAAAAACTTTTCAAAACCTCTGTCTGGCGAACAGACTGGCTGATCTTAAGCCCAGAGGATATCATCAGAACATAAGAAGTATGAGAAGCAGTAAGTGAAACCATGGCTACCATCATGAAGAAGCGACGAAGACAGGAACGTCAGATGCCAATCTGGACGCGATTATTGCCTCCCTGGTCGCTGGGACACTTTGCTGATCCGGCTTTCCCGTTCACCCCTTCATCGATGTTTATTGGCGAAGAGAATCATTTCAGAAAAGTACATGAATCCTCAGACTGCCTTATCTAATATATATCTCAATCCCCTCCTGGTATACACCACATTTTTCCTAACTTCATATGATATTAATTGCAATTTGTCGCTGTCATTATCCTAAACACATACGTACGTAAATCTTCTAACAAATTTCGACCTCTTTCAAGACAACATTTCTCTAGTGTACATATACGCCAACCAGCCAGTCAGACATGTTCAAGCACCATTTGAAGGGATTAAATGCACATGAAAGAAAATAAGCAGACAACATACGATGGTAATCAGTGCCAATGGTACCCTTGGAGCTCTAGGAATAACTCACAATGCACCTTCTTGACCCTCACTATCATCAACAACACACATATGAGAAGGTAAGAAGAAAAACTATACGAACTTAAACTGCCGCGTGGAGAACTTAAGTAAAATGAAGAGGAAGGTTTTTCTCTGTCGCGCTGTTATTTCGAAAATATCCTTCGAAAAACTCTAAAAAGTTTTCTCACTCAGTTCTGTTTTTTCTTTCTTTAAATAAACCCGTTAAAGGACAACGTCTGAAAATAGCAAACATCACGGTTATGCGACGACGTGTTGCAAACATTTTTAAGGATTCATTTTGTTATCCATTACGCTGTAGAAGGATAAAATGAAACTGAGACTGATAAAGCAGTATTCATGTCCTTGCATTCGAGAAGAGTGACTTTCAAGTTAAGTTTATTTTTAAAGCATAAGATAGTTTAAATTCGTACTAATTAGAAGAAAGTCTTTTAGGGAGGAGGAAACTAGACCGCCTTCCATAAAAGTGAGACGAGGCGACGCCGACGTAATGGGGAAAGTTTGATGAGATGATGCAGTTTGGGACTACTTATTTTTAAGTTCAACAACCGTAGTATGTCTTAAGAACGTCCATAGGCTTCCATCTAGAATCAAAATAATTGCTACAGCGTAAGTATTCAAAACACAAAGGATCTCTCCTAGAAAACTCAAGTTTTTTAGGTCAAATTCCATATAACATCGTGACATCGCATTCGAAATAATTTAATGGACTTTTCCCATAGTCGGTAGTCGGTACCTACTACCTCCTCTGTGAAAAGGACAATTGGTTTGCGTGACTCTATAGCAAAAAAACCGCAATGCAATAATTATAACCTACAAAAAATGCTGCCGAATTCAACTCCGACAAAAGGAAGTAGATACAACTTTTGTACACCATGTCTGCGATATTGTTGGCTGTAACTCAGGTGCCTATAAGGAAGACAGTGTCTGCATTTCTTTTACGTTATACCTCCCGGATGTGGTGTACTCCTGCAATTTTGCCTGAAAAGCGAGTATATTTGTCCAGTAGGTTGTTGCATTCGAAATAGCTGTGCTGAGTAATTTTTATGGCTTGAACCGAACAAAAATATTGTTGTTTTGCAAAAAGTCCCACTAAAGTGGGTGGACTCAATTGTTGGGACTAAAAATGGAATATTTTTGTTTTATCATAAAAGAATACCCACTGTCACGCTATAAGTAGTTTAATTCTTTTTTTTAAGTGAAAGAGGTCTCCAGTGGACTATGAGAAAGTGATTGTAGGGATAATTCAAAAGGAAAATACTTATTTGTCCCAAAGGTTTAGTGAATTAGAATTTGGATTCGGTGCGGCCAATTGCGTTAGCATTCAGTTTTGTCAAATAGTCATGGAAAGCAAAAGAGAATTTAATAACATATCTCAATATGTAGCGAAAAACTTGTGCATGAGGCAATATTCCAGAACAACCATATGCTCATGAAGGCTTAGACAACCGTGGGCTATGTACCCGCTACTCATGTCTTTATCCGTTTCACTAATTCATGTAGTATTGAGTCCCTGATTTATGCTTTGTTGAGCAGTCTGAGGCATGTACATAGGAGGTGCCTGATGGTCTCCTCTTCTTCTTCGTCTCGACAGCTTCTGCAGAAGTCGTTGTAGGGAATGCCCAGGCATAAAACGTATTTAGCATAAAACGTTGGCAACTCAATGTGACGCTTATGCTGTTTAGACTGGAGGAGCCTCGTCGAGCCAACTCGTCAGCTTCACAATTTCCTGGTATAGTACAATGACCTGGAACCCAACAGAGGGTTGTATTGCAGTGACTTCGGCATGAAAAACACTGCAGTAGTTAGGAAGGCTGCAGGAGAGATGGATGTCCAAGTCGTTTGAAAAGATTCCAGCACCGACTCCTTCTTCGGTTTTGAAGTCATCTGTAAAGATTTTCAGCGATTCATGGTGTAGGACATGGACATGGTTGTGTCCATTTAGCTCTATTGCGTATTAAGCATTAGTAGGCCATGTTGAAGTATTTAGTGGGCAGGTGACCATTGGAAGATGGCGATGCCTAGATAGCATTCTGTCATGTCCAGTGTGTTTCTCCTTCCATTGTTTGAAACTTTTCAGTATTATTGCTGAGCAGACAGCCAAATGTTTGGTGACGATGGCAGTTGGAAGTAGGTGGAGCAAGGTTTGGAGCGCTGCGGTGGGATAGGTTCTTTGTGCACCAGTAATACTACACAAGCAATTCGTTGAGTTTTTTCCATTAGCACTAGGTTGGAGGTCCAACCCGTAAAATCCATTCAATCATTCCGTTGTTCCGTCATTTTCAACTGACAGGTCGATAGAATGTACACATTTTTATGGGAAGCGGCCCATAGCCAAGGGATAAACAAGGTATTTTTTTCAATCCGTCGATCCGTTGAAAGTATGTATATACGTTCATACATCTAAGTTCATACATTCACATATTCAAATTCACACATAAGAAGATTGAGAGTTTGCATATTCATTGGTGGAAGCACAGAGAGAATGTAGAGAAACTGTCATCGTCCTTGACAATCAGCTGTCAACTCAAATGTCAACATTCAACGAAACGACGTAACAACGGTCGATGTATTCTATGGGTTGGGCCCTTAAGAATTTTTGAAATCTTCCTAGAGCCCACTTTTCAAAAGTGTTCGCGTTCGTGTTAAAATAAACTACTATATCCTTTCCGGGGAGAGTGCGCCGGGATAACCGATTTTGTCCTAGAGGTCGTTCCTTTTTTAAGAACTTCATACATTCTTCTAGGTAAATGTACGCCTGAGTACTATGAAATTATTTAAATACTATACAATTGTATGTAACTGGCAACGCTGCTCAGAGACTGTAATCGAAGAATTTGATCAAGTCATCGATTCATTTTCTGTTCAATAAACATCCTGTTTTTTTCTTCTCCTTTCAATTGTTCCTAGTTCTGTGAGTATGGTTATTTTTGGGTCTTAATAGTTTGATATAATTTCAAAACAGTGATTCAGTGTAACTTCTTAAGCTTGAAAATACGAGTAGAGTATCTTAGAGGAATTTTTCATTATTTGTTTCCTTTATGTGTATCATAAAGTATTAAACTAATATAATTCTGTTAGGCATTTGTAACGTTCGAAGACGACAATGCCAGAGAACAAGCTTGTCAAGATATTGGTGCTGTACACAGGTGGTTCCGTTCAGATGATACTGAATAAAGATGGTTGTAAGAAATCTATGGAATGAACTGCTATTTCGAAACTCTCTAGTCTCTTCTTTACAGATTTTGAACCATCTCAAAATACATTCCTTCAATATATTCGGGCCCGACCTAACGCTCACGATGCGGAAGGATACGAAAAACTTCCAGTTAAGTTGAAATCTGCAACTACTTGCCTCCTACCATCTGTGCTAGGAGTTACACGCCAAATTGTGTACAATATTAAGGAGTTCGATCCAGTAATGGATTCATGCAATATGGGATCGAGGGATTGGATAAAAATTGCAACTGATATCGAGGTAGGTGGACAAGAGGCTTCCAAATATCTTCCTAATAACTTTAAATTGGCTTCAATGGGTAGACAGAATATGCAGCCTACGACGGGTTCGTGGTAGTCCATGGCGTCGATACACTGGCCTACACAGCGTCGGCTCTTTCGTTTTGTTTGGAGAATATTACAAAATGCGTTGTCGTTACCGGATCACTGCTTTCGGTTTTCGAATCACGCACAGATGGCATACTTAACTTCATCAATGCCCTGGCCATAGCTGGAATGGGCTATGTACCAGAAGTTTGTGTTGTCTTCGGTGGAAATATAATGCGAGGCTGTCGTACCGCAAGGTATAGCTCTTTGGATTTTCATGCCATTAGATCGAATAATGCACCCTTGTTGGGCACGATTCAAGTTAATATTGAAATCAACCAACAATATTTGTTGCCTTCGCCCAAGAATTCAACCTTAAATGTTCAAAAGATATTTAATACCAACATTGTTGTGTTGCATTTTACTCCAGACATGCCAATTCAGATGTTTCAGGGTCCCTTAGAGCCACCAACTGAGGGTGCAATTATTCTAACGTTTGGATTGGGAAATGCAAATGCTAATCGTAAGGACATTTTGGAGCTGCTTACAGCAGCCACAAAGCGTGGTTTAATTATTGTTAACATAACCCAGTGTCAACATGGAACGGTGGAGAACAGATTCGATGCTGGAGAGATCTTGGGTCATTGTGGAGTCATTTCAGGATGTGACATGACAATAGCGGCAGCTTTTACAAAATTGGCCTACATATTGGCACAGAATATAAGTTTGGACATGAAGAAGAATGTAAGTTTTTCAAATTTATATTTCGTATCGTTTTCAATACCGTTTATTGTCTTATAGAAAATGCAAGAAAACCTTCGCGGTGAGTTGACGTTACCGCAGAAAAAAATGACTATATCTTTTAAGGAATAAGGTTATAAGATTGTAAGACAATTATAACCACAAACGATTGAAATAAACCACAGTAATAAATAAAAATGGTGTCATCTCTTTCTTTCTTTTAAGACTTTAAGCCTTAGGGAGAATGGGTCAAAAAACTGACTTAAATAATCGTCGAAAAACGAGCCATTCAAAATTTCCCTCTCCTAAGAGTATAACAAGTTTGGCACATAGTTAGTGACAGATCAAGTAACAGCATCAATTGATTGAGTCAAGTCCATGCATCCGTCTGCCATCAGTTCTTGCGCCTTAAATTTTGAGATCGGAGGAATTTTGTATACGAAATCTTAGGAAAGTCAGCAATAAGAGAGGAAATATCCGCCCCCGCACGCCCATTTTCTAGAAAACTTTTTACAAGAACTTCCCTCTATTGTCTGCTAATGGCGTAACATTTATTTTACCACTTGAATACACCCATCCTAAATAAAACTCACCACACTTCGTGGTGTCAGACGTAAAAAATAAACAATTCAGCTTTTGACAAAATTGTCAATGACATAGTGGGTGTGTTCACTACGTAGTGACTAGAATCCTGAACACAGGCAGTGTTGTCAAAAGTGCTGCTAGAAATAGTTATATTCGTATTATACTCGATAGCTGTACACTCACTTTGAAATTTTAATACCAAAATTTTGTAAAATTATTAAAAAAACGTCCTTTCATTTTTCCTTTATTTTCAATCTTACAATTTGCATTTGAAATATTCCATTCGAAATTCTTTTTGTCGCACAATTTATGACGTTCATTGTGGCATGGCTCAGTGGTTGGTGCATTGGGCTACTGTGCGTGGAGTTTCAGGTTCGCACTCCAGAAAATGCCATTCAAATCATTGGTCCAAAAAATGTTCGTTACGACGACTGGCATTCTTGCTGTGCTAATGAGTTTTACATCACAGCACTGGCCTTTTTTGCCGGTCTGTTCCCGTACTGACTAAAACTACGAAAATCTACAAACTTTTTCGAAAAATAGAGAATTCCTGTTACCGTGCGTCAAAGTTTCGTGGTTTTTCACCGAAGACAGAGCTCACAAGAGTGTAAGAAATTTCCCCACGCTGCAAATTTTAGTCCAAGAAATGGGCAAAAATATGACTTCTGTCAAATGGGTATGTTGTTGTTGGCTGGCAGGAAAATGTGATGTAAAGCAATAGAAAAAAAAGTGACGTCTAAAACGTGGACAGTTTTTTGTTCAACCCGTTCCCGTACTTTTTTGGAGATTTGTCTTCCTCTGAGAGAATTTGACCCCCATTCTTAGAAATTTGGCGAGCTAAATACATATATGTATGTACATAATAACTAAATTTATGTATTGTACCTGTCAAAACCAACAAAACACATACAAGTTTTCCATTTCAACTGCGTAAACAAATTTACTTATAAAGTCGGTGTTTTTCTTTCGTTTACATGCTGACGCATGCATGCAAATAATTGCATTTCTACAACACGCCAATGCAACAATAATATCCTTTGCAAAATCTACCCAAAACTTTCTTTTTTCTAATATGTCCTATCCATTTACCAACTCAGGCGCAATGTTATTAGAAATTTCGTTGGAATTTGTTGAAAGTGAGGTAGGTACCTAACCTGCACAGTATGCCGACAGAATATTTGAATTCTAGTATTTATTGCGTTGGTGCATTGCATAGCACACATCCGCAGAATTATCATTAAATTAATTAGATTCCACTACAACGTGTAGATTATGGCGATAAGTTATGTGGTACAGCGACAGACGCTGTACCTGATGGTGGTGAACTCAAACTACAAAGTGCCACTAGCTTGCTGAGGATCTGAGCCTGATGCAGAACGAAGGAATAAATTTTAAGGCAAGTGACGTTGACGATGGAATAGAACAGACACGCATAACCAGTTATGTATGTAAGTCTGTGCACGATGTCGGAAGGTGAATTTAATTTTAATTGCGCGTTGGTATAATTTCCTTTTCGCATAATTTCAATTATGTTTATGTACGTATAGCTTTGAGAGTAAAGTAGAAGGTAGGCTGGGTTCGATACAGCGATGATATCGTAATACATATATTCTTTTGATTACGCGTCGTGATAATTAACACAAACGTATGAACTCTAAAGAAACACCAGAATCTTATTATGCATTGGATAAGTTCAGCATCGATTCGTTAATTGTTGGATCACTTTTGCGAACCGAAAAAAAAAAGACATTCATTGTATAAGTAAATTTGACAGATGACATGTTTGTATTGAAAATTTGCAAGAAAACAAACATGTCGGACTATGAATTTTTCATTTGACAGATATGCTAACAAAAATATCATGGTCTCCGTATGAAGTTATCATAACAAATTTCTTTCAGTTTGAGAGACACCTTCAGTCCATCTTTTCATATATAAATAAATAAATAAATTTTATATTTGACAGATACATACATAGATATGCAGGCAAACTTATAATGATTGCGGTTTGGAATTTAAAAAACAAATTTCTTACATTTTGTGTTTTCCAATGGGTTTTTCACCGACTAATTTCTGTCTTGTCATAAGCGCTACCCCAAAAATTTATAATTCAAATGTCGGGCGTCGACAGTTTATTTATGTGACAGAAACAGAATTTAACTAATGTTTGCTGATAATTACAAATTCAAAAAAAAGTCATATATTAGAATAAATACACACTGCAAAGACTGGTTCTACATGATGACTCTTGACTTGAGTCATGACTCTTTTCACAATACATAAGTGCGAAAGGGGACTCAGTGAGTCGTTCGGAATTTTGCTGCCTCTTTTTGACGTTTCTTCTTTTCCTTGTTCGTTATTTTTCTATTTCGCTTCATTTCGATTCATTTCTGTTCGTTTTTTAACTTTCTTAGCAACCGAAATAAATATAAATAATAATTAAATGTTTCACAGACGAAAGAAAAAATGAAAAAAAGCTGTCAAATGAGAGAAATGGAAAAGACTCAACGTGTAGAAGTGCGAGCCTCACAGAATGAAAGTTCAAAATAGAATAGAGAAAAGAATCATGTCTCAAAAGTGAACAAAAAGTCTGCAAATAATGAAAGACTTTTTGGTTGTCAAACTCATGGTGGATTAGAAAACAGTTCCACCTCCACTAGTGCACTGAGGTCGATTTTTTTATATTTAAATACGATCAAGAGCTTCCGTTTACGTTTAAGACAACATTTCGGATTGTGCTTCTATTGCTTCTATTCAATATGTGGAACACAATATTTACAGCTCAATAGCTGACAAGTTATAATGGTTTTGTGTTTGAAAGTGAAAATTTTGCAACATTTCCAACATATGTATAAGAAACAGCCTTTAAAGGAAGCACGTAGAGGCCCATAAAAATGCGTGCATTCTATAAAGCTGTCAATTAAAATCAACGAATCCACTAATTCTATTATGTGTTGGGGCCTTAAGTGTATTTGTTATTACAGCCAGTTATATTGTTCCGGCAGTCGAATTAGACACTTTAAAATTTGTAATAATAATCAGCGAAATATTTCCATCACCAACAGATACCACAATTAAAAAACATAAAAAGCAACTGCTGCATATGACTTTTAAAGGTCAACGTATTTAAAAGTTTAAAAATAAAATTTTCCACAAAAAAATAATCCAAAGGTATTTTGTGTTGGTACATAAGAGTTTTTGTAGGTTTCAGAAAATCCTTCGAATTATATCATAATCCACTTGTTAGTTCTTGTTTTTCTCGAAATCATTAAATGAATTTTTTTGTTTTCCTCTTCTGGGAAACCTTCATTCCTGTATTACAAAATAATTATGTTCATCTCACTGTATGTATACATAACAAAAAAGCAAAAAAACAGGGCTCATCAGTCATTTAAGGGATCAAAGATCGGGCAGAATGTGCATTAAAAGTGAACAAAACAATCCCACAACACATTCGAATCATCCAACTGTAATTTAAATCAGCAGTCTGTCTGCTTGCTGCCGCAGGATTTCAATTTTCCAAATTTTGTATTTAATCAACGTTAACAGGAGCCAATTAAAGCCACATTAAAGTTATTGACAGTTTGAAATCAGTGTGACAGTTCGGCCTTGGTAGTTTATATTAATTTAAACCAGGATGTCAGACAACGGTGTAGGCAAAGGCAGCATTGCGTTCGATAATTTGTTAACTTGGTTGTACTAGATGTGTCTACCATAAAGTTCACACTTTCCTTAAGGGTACTCTGTATTATTAAGATGGATTCTTCTGTATGATATTCTTGTTTTGCCGGGGTTCGTTAGGGGAAGATATTATCAATGTGAGGCATGCTAATCTATAATAAAGAATCTGTAGGTATCGTGCAAGTAGCATTCGATGCTTAAAACTGAAAGTGTGCAATAAATAAGGTGAGGATAGATCAAAATACAGGCTGTAAGATAGCAAAAAGCGTTCATGCTTAGTTATTGGTTCTATTCTTTTCCGAATGCATTATTGGTCTAAGAGTTTGGGCTTTATAAGTTCGGAATCCGTAAAAAAATCATAAGAAAATAAATTACCCTCTATACTAGTAGAGGGGGGCCATGAATCCTTTTACATTCCTATCGCTTTTAATTGGAGATATGAAATAAAGCGTTCAATTTTAATCCATCAATTTACAAATTTGTCGGGTTAAACTTTCCTGTCAAACAGCACATGAACAAAATCCAATGTGTCTGACACATCAAATAAATGATATCAAACAACACCCAGCTTCAGATGTATGTATGCACACCAAGAGCATAGCATTAAATAAGTTCCTGCATCACTCCACACATGACTTTGCATTCAACCAAATGGACAGAATGAAAAATTAGTAAAATTCTTATACTCTCATATGACGGTATACATTTTACTCGTGGGACCCACGGGACCAAGGTACTAAGCTGTGAGTAAACATGTTTACACATTTACCCTTTTCTTCGGCGGTCGACTAAATGACGAAAAACTTTAACGTGCTCTCGCTATTTTGAAGTTCATAAAACTTCTTACACTTTTTTCGACTAGCAGGTTGAACTATTTTTCGTGTTTCGGTTTTATGTATTAAAACTCTCCTCTGTATCCTGGCAACAACAAAAAAAGTGGGACATAATTTAAGGTACCATGTGGCAAGCAACAACATATTATCTTTATCTGCCTCTTAGGTAAGGTAAAAAGGGAGACCACTGGTGTATGAGTTACATGTCACAAAATTTGGATGCAACTTTATACTCGGCAGTCAATGGCTTTTTAAGAGCTGAAGATGTTCATATTTGATTTGTGAATTCTTTAGTTTGAAATCATGCGAGGACATAAGTTGTTTTATTGAGTAATCGTTGGGGATTAGAACCCTATATCACTTAACGTGTGTCACTAACATTCACTGATTGCATTCAATTGCTTGACGTCAGTTGAAATCTTCAATCACTGAATTCAAAGACTTCAAAAAACTTCAGCTGAGTGAATGCAATGACTGACTTCAAAAACTACAAAGACTCCAACTAAGTGAATAAAATCACTGACTTCAAGCAACTGAACGCAATCAGTGAATACTAGTGGCAAGTGGTCAGACGAGTGTCGGCTGCCTCACTTTAAGTGATATAGGGTTCTAAGTGACTTTAAAGAAGTTACCATTCTAAATGCTAAAAATGAATGGTGATTAATTTTTTTTCAATCTGAAGTCTTCATTGAAGTCATTGAATTGAAACAAATTTACGTAAATTCTTACTATGACTTCAATGAATGGATTCCGCTATGGTTGCATTTTTTTACAGCACTGTTACTTTCACAATTGCTGCGTTAGATGGGACTGATTATTGATTGAATACTACTTAAGTGAATTCATTTCCTTATAGACCCTTATCATTCCTCCTTCTTTCCTCTAATCTCCTCAAAGCCATAACGCAGATTCTCCGAACAAATTCGTACAAAAATAGTGCAACGTGCATACTTAAATTCGATGACAACTTTTAAGCATTCATGTGAAAAAGTACGCCGCAGGACTTTTCGTCCTTCAACTTCCATCCAAGCAGTTAAGTTGTTTATCCACCTTTTAACTGACTGCGGTGACATAAGGGAAGTCATGTGAAACTACCAAAACATCACAAAGTTTCCATAACAATGCAGTGCATGCATCGTCAAAGCTAGGAAAAAAAAGTTGCAATATTTTGTCTCCTATCTTCTGCCGTTGGAGACTCTTTTGGAACATCAACAAGGTAATTACAGTTCATAAGTGTAATCTGCTCTCAGTCTGCGGAAAGGGATATTAACCACCTAACAAGAGTTAATGTTCTCCCTTGAGGAAAAATTTTACATAAAAATGTTTTAAGGCATTAAACTTATAAAAGGTACGTTGATTGTGTGTCTTTTTTTCCTGGTACTAAAATTTGGATGGTTTGCATTTGTTGCTGATTTTTTGAAGAAGAAGGTAGATACTATAAGAAAATGGAAGTTTCCGAAATAGCTTTTGGGAGTACCTACGAGTGTGTCTTCTCCAAAGAGAACATTAAAAAAAAAAACTTTTATTCGTTGTAAGAACGGATTCCAAATGAGAAAAGTCCTTAAAATGATAAAATGCTGTCGAAGACAAGTTGTTAAAAGTTTTCAACAAATTTATTCTATAATTTGAGAAAGATTGCCGGAAAGAAAGAAGTCATTTGCAATCGTTAGTAAGAAGATGATAATTTATAAAAGTAAGCTAAAATGTAATGCTGCTCTAATGAGCAATGTGTTTCCTTACAAAATTAACATTATCTGGCGGCTTTTTTCTTTCCCAATCAACGATAAAGCGCAGGTCAATGGATGAGGGTCGATGGAGAATCAACAATTGACTCTAGTCGACTTCAATTGAACAATCGACTTGAGACAAAGTATGAGAGAACATGATTTCAACACCGAGAGCTTTTCGGGGAATGCAGAGATTGAAATAGAAGTTATTTTTCTCATTGAAGATGTAAAATCAATTGCCCACACAATCTTTGTCAATTATAATTGTATAGCTCGCAACTGTTAGTGGTTGGGAATACAACAGTCGCGGGTCAACAATTGACTCTTTTTCTTCTTGCATGGCGCTACAGTTCGGGGTGAACTTGGGACTTAACCAATAAGCCTCTTCACTTATATCGGTCTTAAGCTAATTGCCCT
Source organism: Chalcosyrphus nemorum (assembly GCA_949716465.1). Lineage (NCBI taxonomy): Eukaryota > Metazoa > Arthropoda > Insecta > Diptera > Syrphidae > Chalcosyrphus > Chalcosyrphus nemorum. Next base: position 29,245,563 of record OX454332.1, on the reverse strand, counting down.
CATTTGCGCACTACCCTTGAACTTTTACGCGCCACCTGCGGCGCGGAGGTCCTCTACTGCGTCATCCCTCCGGGTTTGACTTGACTCTGCGGGCCGCTCATGTCCTATCCATCTCAGACGCCCGATGCGTAGTTTTTTGACTAGGTCGACGTCGTTGTAGAGCTTGTATAGTCAACGCGTCAACGCAACCGGAACGAAAATCTTACGAAGAATTTTCCTCTCGAAGCGACCAAGGATATCTTCATCCGCTGTTAACAAAGTCAATGTTCCAGCGCCGTAAAGCAGGACTGGAATGATCTTATACAAAGTCTTCTTCTTCGAAATAAGGCTTTACTGTTGAATTGCCCTACTAGCCTCAAAAAAAAAAAAACAGCGTTTGACAAGAGTTATTCTTTGCTTTATATCTGCGCTGGTATAATTATTGCAGTTATTTGCAGAGCCAAGTTAGACAAAGTCTTTTACTACCTCGAAGCTGTAGTTGCCCACTGTGACGTTTTGTCAAATACGTCACTGTTGATCATCCCTTCTTGTTGACAGCATATACATGGGTTTTCCCTCGTTTATCGCTGAACCCATTTTGGCCGCTTCTGATTCAATGCTTGCGGACGAACCGGTGACAGCCCGCTGAGGTCTTCCAATTTTGTCAATATCGACGGCCTATGCAAGCAGTTGTGCAGACTTTTGATAGATTGTGCTCCTGGTGTTGGTTTGTGAATTTCGCACAATCCGTTAAAGCAGTTACATGACAGCGCACCTTGTCTACAATTTTTTTTTTACATCGAAGGTCCAGTAGGGTCATTACCGATCTTGCTGGAGAAGCGAATCATCGTCATCCTTCACAAACGGACAGGGATGTCAAAACTAGACATTGATTTATACAGTTCGTCCCTATGAATGCTGTCATAGGCGGCCTTGAAATTGGTAAAGAGATGGTGATTATCGGTATTGACTTCTTTGGTTCTCTCCAGGATCTGTCGCAGTGTGAAGTTTTAATCGATAGTGGACTTACCTGGCTTGAAACCGCACTGATAAGGGGCAATCAGGCTGATGATAAAAGTACGCAATGTTAAGAAGATTTATGCCTTTATGACTCTGGTCAATTTTAATTCAAATAAACCGAATTTAATTGAATTGAATGATCCAATTGTTTGTATTCCCAATCCTCCAACACTACTTTATAACACCCATTAAAACAGCATTTATATCACGTAGGTATGTACGTACATATGTATGTAGGACAAATGTCAAAAGGGGGGACGATCGGTATCGAAATTGACAAAAAAATTCAAGGCTAATAATAGATGAAAGATTCCTTTGAAAACTAGGACAGTTTTGAGGATATATTTCCTCATATTTGCAACTTCAAAAGAATATCCATGTCACATGAAATGGATTCGAACATGACACTCCTTAAGGTCGACAGCTTTTGAAGTTTATTTACCTAAAGGGTTATATTTCCAGCCTTACAAATACATATCTGTCAGGATATTTCACAATCCCAATGTCATTCGAGTGAACAATTTGAAAATTCCTTGAATTTCAAATGAAGGTTGAAAGGAAATTATTTTTCTTTGTTTTGTTGACATATAATCGTACATACATACGTGTATCTATGAGTAGATATATATATTTAAATGTCATCATATACCGTAATGTAGATTACTTAACATGGTGAGAAATAATTTAAGCAGATGCAGGAACCAAGTAGCTTACGCCAGGCATTAAAAATTGATAAAGCAATTCTGTACCTCATGTGAGAGTGCATGCAACAAAATGTATCTTTCCAAAGTCATTAACGCGAGATGAATATGTCACCGGACGAAGTCAATTTACCAGTTAAAATACGAATACTTTGTCGGTCTGCAGGAACTAATTAACTTCCGAATATTTAAGGGAACCAAGGCTACTACTTACATGCATTTTTCCCCGAACTGTATTTTCATTCAGCACGCCACAATAATATGAAACGACAAGGCCTCTACGAAGGGATAATTATAGGTCAGTGGCAGCAACGCGTTCGAATTTTTATTTTTATTTATTTTTTTTAACATGCTTGGTGTTCTAGATATGTCTGCCGTAAATTGTACACGAGTCCTTAGGGTATCTTTCATTATTGCGGTAGATTCTTATTGAGGCAATTGTTGTTAGTAGCTTTTGTGCAGAGGGAAAAAACCTTCACTATAAAATAGCCTAGTTTAACAAAGGAGTATCGAGATACAATGTGAGATAGGCATTGTGCAATGGTGACAGGGATATTACCTTAGCCTAGTTAGGCGTTTAAATGTACTTTTTCATGCTTTTGTTATGTGTGTTGCCATGAATTCTTTAAGGATAATGAGCAAATTAGAGGACAAAGAGAACTAAGTTTTCCAGGAGATACATAGTAGCACATGCGAAACATTGGTTGTTTGATATTCATACGCATGAAGCTGCATACATTATCTACTAAAGATTCACAAAGTGTAGTTGAATAGTGCAACCTTGGCAATAAAGTGGTTTTCTTTGAAAGATAGCAATTTCGAAGTCATGCTGTGCAAACTGAAAGCTAAATTAATAGTTATTTTGTCTACGAGCTTGGAGGAGCGAATCAGTCAAAAGGTCTGCAGTGGAAGGCCCAAACTAGTTCGTCTATGACCAAACTAACCTCAAAACAACTGACTGAGAACTGTCAAATCGGCTGTTTCAGGAACGGTGTTGCCAATTTAAAGTTCTCAGCCTCTAGGTTAGGTTAGGTTTAAAAAGGGTTACTAGGCACCATAATGGGCCCATTGCGATCCCTTTAGTGAGTCCTAAATGGTAGAAGGAGCCAGCATTTGATTGCCCTGCGGAAATTGAGTAAGTCCTTTACTTGGTTAGATGAATAGTATTTCTTGAAGTCCTAGTATTTCTAGCCCTTACATTCGCACAGTATGGATATCATCTGAGGTGTGTAGATCCTCACGATACCTACAAATATCTGATTCTGGTAGTCCTAGTTTACTGTCGTGCCTTCTCAGAAGACAATATCCAGAGAAGATCCCATAGTCTTCACTTGTGATCTCTCTAGCTTGATGATTTCCCCTGATCTTGTGTGGTTGATCTCTGGCCACAGAGCTCTGGGTATCCTATGCTTCTCCAGATAAGCCCATCCCCGGTTGACCAATTGGTCATAGTTCTCTTGCCCACACTCAGTGGCGCCCTGATGCTGTTGATGGCGTTGACTAGCTCAGATTTGATGACAAAAGACTCTAGCGGTTTGAGCACAGCCTGAATGTCAATGAAGATGGCAATATCGTTGTTGGATACAGATCACATCTCAAGTAGTTCCGCAGCTTTGAGCACGGCTCGCACTAAAAAACACTGCATGGTCCGGGAGTCTTGGAAATATTTCTAAGTTGAAGTCTTTCGAGTAAATACCTGACCCAGTTCCCTAATTGGTTTAAGACCCGTCTGTAAGAATGGCTATCTCATTCTGAAGGTGAACTTCGTTTCTATCACAGAGTTCCCTTACAATACCGTTAATTACTAGGACACAAAGAAGCGGGGAGATTACACCGCCTTGGGAGGTGCCTTGGCTTAAAGAAAAGTGTATCTCAATAAGAAATGTTCTTAACGTCTTGCAGACATTTTTTTGGTAATTGTGCTCCTCGAAGGGACATACATCCCCATACATATGTACATCTCACGTGGCGGTTTCCCAAAACCTTGATGAATGGCAAAATGCAAAAGAGAAGCAGTATAATCTCTTTTCTCTTTTACATATCCTCTTCACCTCTTACATATCCTATCATGTAATCATCTTACCCTACTTAGAACAGTAAGCGCAATACAACAGACCCAAAACGATAGAACGGAATTCTGTTCTTCATCCGTCAGTGAACTTTAAACAACATTTAACCCGTCAGAATACCTAATTGTACCCTGACCGCATACGGCCACCGCAAAGTGGCAGAAGCTTACGGATTGTGTTCGAAAGTGCATGTCTGCTAACTGGAGTGCATTCGGCCGCATAATAAATTAGAGCATACCTCGCACATGGGTCAATTGGACGGAGCATTACTCATTGGGAATGCTTGGTCTCTCTCTCTTTGGATGTAAGTGCACGACGAACGAGTATGACTTAATTGGGAGGTGTCGGTCAATGGATGGTTTACGTTCAATTGGATCGATGAGTGGGAGGAGGACTACATCATGTAGTCCATTTGACCCTGACATATAGAATGTGTTGTGGAGTAGATTTTGGAGGAATTCTAAAGTTCTAACTTTGACTTGTGACAAGGAATATGCGCTCTACTTTCAAACAATGACTGAAGTGAAATCTTCCTCCAGCACTTCTTCATATGGTACATTTCATGGCTGATGACTTTCATCCACATGGCAAATAAAGAGCACACGCTCTGTGCAATAAGCTGTCCGTAAAGAGGAATTTGTTAGGCTTCAGGAGAGTCTTTGTTTTCAATCTCCACACAATGGTTATGGCTGTTCTCTTTTGTAACGAAACACAAGCCAAACGAGGACTATAATGTGTTCCGGTTTTATGGAAACAATCACAACAAAGTTGCGCTGCCAGATTCCTTTTCATTCTGTCATCTACAGGTTCCCCTTGCCAGTGACTAACAAACCGCCTTTGTTTACTGTCCAGTAATGATGATGGCATTTTATGGCTGCGGCGTGTCCCCCTTTACGACTTGTATTTTATGCTAAACCCGGGTTATTTAAAGCAGAGACGTAGAATATAATCACATCTGACGCGATGAAGAAACAGGTGTGCGGTTTGGTTCATTCATAAATTGACTGGATTTTTTCTTGGATCATTCAACTGACAGGATATTTTACTGCCTCCCTGTTGTCCTACATGTACAGATGTTTGAAATCCTTCTCTTTTCATCTACCAAAATGACGCCAAACGGATGTGGTGTTCAATTTCACAAAACCCAAAGAACAGACAAGGATATACAACACTGTTTTCGACGAGCGAAAAATGTAAACAACCCTTGAGAAATATTGGGATGATGCAGGATTCTTAAAGAGCACCCACTACACTACAATATGATTGGTACTGTTTGTTGTTTTTATTTTTTGCATGAGGATAACTTTTATCCCGTCGGGAAGATACAAATTGCGGAGGCGTTCAATGATTTGTAGGAGTATTTGAATTATTTCAAGTATTCTGTTGGAGGATTTCATACACACAGCAGGACATAAGAGGACTGACTTTCTCTTTGTCTCAAATCTGTTATATTTTGTGGCACACCCTCAGTAGGTACTGTGCAAATATAGAGCAAGCATATTTTTGATATTCGATGATTTTTCTCCTTCAGGATATGAAATTGTATTTTTTGAAAATGTCAGGCCATGTTCAACAGGATGACATATGGGACTCAGATGTTATCTTGTTAGGATTGAATATCAACCGGAGAGTGGCAAAATGAAATCGATGGAAAATTTGTTAAAAGAATCGTACACTGGCGCCAAGTTTGGTTCTGTTAGAAATTTCAAGTGATTCAAGGACTGAAATTCTTAACAGCGGTAAAGAGAAGAAAGAGAAATTGGAAAATTAATTCTGATCCTTTTCTTAACTGTTGGGTATCCCTTATTCCCTTATCTGGGACATCTGATAATTGATATTTTGTTTTAATTAAATGCGAGGATATTTTTAAGACATCGCAATTTTTTCAGCGAAATTATGGTAATTTCTTAGATAAAAGCTCGTTGCCTTAATAAGCTTAGGTATCAGTGCAAAAAGGCTGCTGCTTGTAGCAGTTCTTCTATTTATGCTTGACTTAAAGTCAATTTTGTGCTATCAATTTCCATCTGAAGGTTGTTTACAAGGAAGCAGTAATAAACCCATAAATTGGCAAGAGCTTTGGTTGTGTAAGGTTGATGTTGGATATCTTCTTGGGATGCCGGATACATGTTCATCTTAAATTCATAGCACTACAGACGGACATACGTGCCCCTTACAGAAGTCAACGACGAGCACCAAGACGGAAAGTGGATCGAATCAACGAAGAGCTCCTAATCTATAGAGCTTACAAACAATAAGGAAGGAAGGAAATGCAGCAGCTCAACCGGAGGTAGAAAACCGGTGCACTGGTGGACTGATGAAATGACCCTGCTTCGAAGAAGGTGTCTACACCTGAGACGCAAGGTCACGAGGGGAAGGAGAAGAGGTAGGAAAACACTTTCTAGCAGATTACAGAAGAATAAAATCAGCGCTCAAGAAAGCCATCAACACTAGCAAAAGACTGAAAAGGGAGGAACTACGGCAGAACGTAAACAATGACCCGGGGGGAAGATATCCCCATGTTCACCGAAGAGGAACGAACATCAGCGGGAGACACGCTGCAAAATAAGAAATCGAACGGACCAGGCGGTATAACAGCGGAAGTTCTTAAAATAATTGCCCGAACGTGCTCTCAGATACTGCTGAGAATGTACAACCGCTGCCTAAAGGACGAGATTTAAAAAAAATAACCTGGAAGAACCAACGCTTGGTGTGGATTAATAAAAGCAAAGGAGATCCAGAATCCCCATCAGCACACAGACTACTCTGCATGCTATACACAGCAAGAAACCTCCTTAAGAAGATGATAAAGCCAAGCCTCACAACAGCAATCCAAAATGCAGGCAACTTATCTGAAAGACAACACGGATTCAGGAAAGGCCACTCGACAATAAAAGCATTCGAGGAAGTTATTAAGACAGCCCAAACCGCTCAACAGGGGAATCACTACTCGAGGAAAATAGTACTTCTGGCACCTTTAGACATGACGAACGCATTCAATTCAGCCAAATGGAAAGATATGCCCCACTCTCTAGAAAACACCTTCAGGATCCCCCATTATCTCCAGCGAATAGTAAGGGACTACCTCAGAGATCGCATACTAATCTACAGAGTAATCTCGTAGAAAAGATATCACAGTTGGAGTGCAAGGCTCAATGTTGGGACCTGATGGAATATCTCCTAGGATGATAGTAGGATACGCAGACGACATCGGGGCAGCGATCACTGCAAGATGCATGGAGGACGCAGGGAGAAAACTGATCCAAGTCATGAGACGAGTGTTTACATGGATGACAAACCATGAACCAAGTTTGGCAACGAAGAAGACGGAAATAGTTCTTCTAACTCTTAAGCACATTCCTTCACAAGTAGAGTTCCGCATCGGCCCAGAGTGAGATCGGTAAAATACCTGGGGATGTTTCTAGACTCCAAACTTAACTTCTGGCAACATATTAAGTCAGCATCTGACCGAGCCTCGAAGATTACATCATCGCTCAGCAGGATAATAGCAAACTTTGGAGGGAAAGAAAACAACACCCTTTGGAAGTAATAAATGCAAAAGCTGTTCCGGAGTGGATGGTGTCAAGTAGAAAAAAGGGGGTTTCGGTTAGCTTCTCACCTTCCGCATTAGGGTCAGAAAAATATGATTTCAGAGACACCCCTTTGCCAAATTTTTTGCTTGGTTGGTTGGTTGAAACCAGCCCTCGGTGAGGATGCACTTACACCAAGAATAGGTCCATTGTGCTGCCGATGTGGGTAGGTCACCCTTTTACTCCTTAGTATGAAGGAGCCAATCTTAGCCATATAGTCGTTGCTGAGATTGTTGCACAGAAATTCACCTAAAGTGGTGCGTACGGGGCACGTGCATAGAAGGTGACTTTAAGTGCCGTTCGGATGGTATCTTCGGAAGGATATAATAAACAGTTTTCAGATCTATCATATGACATGTAAGGAGAGAAAGGATTCATGTTCCTAGTCAGCACAATGACATGTTAATTATCTTGAGTCTGTACTACCGAATCAGCGCATGTAAGCGCATGCGCGACATCCATATGTAGACTTTCCAATAGAGTAGGCCAAACTATTTGCACCAGGTCGGAAGAGCTATCTGTAAGCATTCATTAAGTGACTAAAAATGTTGCACTTAGAAATAGGAATCTCATTAATTGATGCTACAAACTGGCGTACCTATTACATGAAGCCCAACATGCATTTGTCTACTAGTTCCATTGTTAAAACTCTGGTAAATGATGAACGGAAAGACAGGATTCTTACAAATTGCCTTGCATTAATTTGAAGGTACCTATTGTAGCCTAAACTATGTCACTCATTTGTTATTTGTTCCTTTACACAAACTGCTGCACACTGTTCCATCGACAAATTATCTTAAAATTTACTCGAAACAATTAAGAAATCTCGAGGTGTCACATCGGATGCAGGGAAACACATTTCACTGCCTGTGCAGTGAAATTATTTCGACATTCGTTGACGCCTAACGAACCAAATAGACAGCACGTGACTTTTCTCAAACTTTATGATGTAACCTAAATTTAGGTCGGTGATAAACAACAGAACAGATTGCCGCTGCCGCATGCATAAATTGTGTTTCCCCAAAATGAGCAGATTCTTAAATTTAAAAATAAAAAATAAAAAACAAATTTTTCACTTCACAAAGAATTAGAAATTTGTTTTCCTCTCACAAATTCATGTGAACTGCGACTGAATGGGTTGCTCAAGGACCTGTATACTAATTAGCCTAGAGCATAGAGTTATCGACTATTATTGGCTTAGTATAATCTAATTTAAGGGAATATATTTGCATTTTGCTCCAAGCTATTGGCTATTTTGATTAAATCCGCCAAATGGACTAAACTCGTCATAAAATCCCACAAAAATATTATACAAACAAATTTGCAGAGGCATTTTGGCTCTCTAAAGAAAGATAAATCGAAGTTTAAAAAGCCAAATCATCAGTTGCCATCAAAGAATGTTGTTTACGCCTCCGATCCCCACAAGAAATCAAAGGAGCTAATCGAAGGAAAAGCATTCAAAATATGGTGATTGAAAAATCGATTTTCACTAAACCGACAGCGGATCCTTGAGAGGCAAGAGGAGCAAAGAAATTGTCCTTATTTATGGGTGAAAATTTGCACTCAATAATAGAGACGATAAACATCGTCATTTACATAAGAAATTCATCGATGGAGATTGGGATGTTGAGTATAAGCTCTCTCTTCCTCTCGCTTTTCCCATCAGCTAACGAGGACGATATAATTTTCCTCTGGCTTATATGCTTTTGTCAATAATTCTTTGAAAGTGGATGATTGTAGGCATGTTTATGATTTTTTTTTTATCTTTTAAGTGATAAGTACACAATAAGAGATGGACCTTGTCCTTGTTTGGTGTTTTGCAGCAGTTAGATATTTCCTTAATCTCAGTTTTGGTCCTGAATAGTAAGCAGTTACTTACAATGAAAGTTCCGAATCATAGTAACAGAGGGGCTATACATTTTTATACATCTTACACACATGTAGTTTTCTATGACTTGCTAACCCTACTTGCTAACGTGGCGCTATTGTCCGGGGTGGACCTGGCCCTCAATCAACAAACTTCCCCAGTCAGCCCGGTTACGACCCATATCACTCCAGTTGCGTACGCTTAGTTGGTTGAGGTCCCCCTCCACTTATTTGCGCCACCTACCACGAGGTCGTCCTCTACTGCGCCCTACATCTGGTGTGGTTTCGAAGACATTCTTTGCTGGAATGTTGGGCTCCATGCGCTCTACATGACCCATCCATCTTAGTCGCTGCATGCGAACTCTACTGACCAAGTCGATGTCCTTCTACAGGCAGTATAGGCAGTGTATCGCCACTCATCGTCTATGCAGACGGGGCCAACGATCACTTGAAAAACGTTTCTCTACAGTAGGACTGGAATAATTAGTGTCTCATAATGAGTTACCTTAGTACTTTGAGATAGAGCTTTGTAACTCAATTAAGTGATTCTTCGTTTGATCTCCTCACTGGTGCCATTCGCGGAGCTCAGCATAGAGCCTTAACTGCCAAAGTCCTTAACTGCCTCGAAATTATGTCTGTCTATTGTGGCATTCTGTCGAAGACGCCTATGTTAAGTGTCCTTTCTTGTAGACAGCTTGCTTCCATTTACCGCTAAACCCATCCTCGATGACTCGATCTCAAAGCTCGCAATCGCCCCACTGACGGCCTGAATCAATGTCAACGGCGTAAGCGAGTAGTTGAACAGAGTTGAAGAAGATTGTACCTCCGGTGTTGAATTGTCAGTTTCGTACAAAGCGGCCGCATGATAGCGCGTCACCCTGTCTAAGATCTTTCCTGACGGTATCAATCCTTTGATACTCATAAATGGTTCTGCCGTTGCATGCTGTTGGTTCTTCTGCTTCTGTAGATAGCACATTAACTATAGCTCGATGCTCCCTGCCTCAAAAGTCTCTGATAATAGAGCTATAAGTGTCGGGGATCACCACGAGGGTTATTCAGCATTGGATCTGACAGTTTAGTTCCGTCATTCTATCGTGACACTTACGAATGTCATATTTCAAAGTCTGCTGTTGAGTCCGTGATACTAGAAAATCTCATGCGTTTCCTCAAAATACGCCTTTCCATTTCTTAGACCCAATTCATTTGATTTGGATTTTACCGTCGAAAATTAAATCAGAATCCCAGTAGAGAGACTTTATTAAAAAGAAAAAAAACAGCCTCCGGAACACTGTTGCAAAATGTATTCATTCTCTGCCATCTCCTGCCACTTAAAGAACTCCTGCAATGTGTGTACAGTGTACCTTTATCAGAGTGAGTCAGTGAAGTATGTTAAATTGAACTTTTACATTCTTTCATGTAGGAGTCAATACAAATAAGCAATCAACCAAAGGTCATATACAAAAGTCGTAAACACCAGCCGATATTTTGTACATTTTTTCCGAGTAATAAACTTTGAACCCACATTCAATACATTCTTTCCATATACAGGAAATTTGCTCCCTTTCAATCGCAATTAATGATGTGAATAAGGATAATGGTATAAGGAATGGAATAAGGATATCCAATATGAAGGATGGGAACTTATTTTGGGTTCATGTTGTATAGGGAAAAGAACTTGATACACCTGTGTGCATGAAATTAGCTTAACTTTGGGTATTTTTGGATTTATTCTTCAACTGCTTATGTACAATTTGCGAAAGGAAATTCTCCTCTCTTTCCTTTTATTTCATTTTCTGTATTGGAATTTATTCGTATTCAGCTTTGGGCAGTAAGTGTCATTTTTATCCATTCAGGCAATCAGAAGCCTACTTTGTTAGTTCTTTATTTATGATTCAAGGATGGATATTGTTGTGTACTTGTTCTTTGACAAAAGGTTTTTTCTATTGAGGCATTAATGTTCCTGAATTAAGGAACCAAATTGCTAGTGGATCCAGAGATCAAGGCAAATAATTTATTCATTATTTTACCTGTCATTGATGAGTATCTTCTTCAACCACTTAGTCCCAAAGGATTAGATACAAATACAGACTAAAACGTTGATGTCTTAGCCAAAGAAATAACTTTTCATTTGCACATATGTACGAGTATGTATGTAGGTATAATTTTTCTCTCTCCTTTCTTTCTCGCCCCCTACTGCCTTCTACTTCTGGCTTCAATGTGGCAAATAATTGCATACAACATTCTGGTATACAAATGGTTCAAAGGTTATTACTGGAACTGTGGTCTATGGCTTCACTTCCCTGGAAGGCAGTACTAAAGGAACTCATATTTACACGAATGCTAAAATTCTTAGAAAGTCTTGAGTGTAGTTACTCCAGCCTTACTTCCATATTACGGCGTTTTCGAAAAGTTGGAGAGTGTGGCGCCACGGTGTAGTGGTAGTTGAATAAAAGGTTTGGTGTTGTTCAAATTCCAACCAAAAATTAATATAAAATAATTCGCTCTGAAAGAACTTAGTGTATTACCACACGAACGAGAAAAAAATACTGTGAATTACGAACGAATGCAAAAACCGCATACAGCTCCCTGCAGTCGTAGCTAATACCACCTGACTCTCAATTCTCTCGTATTTCTTGTTCTCTCTTCCAATATAACTAACAATTGCGTTTTCTATACAAAACTTACCAGTTGGGGATCGTAACAGGGACAATAGTCACCCGTGAGAGTGCGATGGATGCTATGTTACAAAGTATATCACCTTTCCCACAGACTTTCAGGCAGCAATGAAGCAATATCGAAAAGAGCTTAAGATTCTAGAAACACAACACAAGCAAGGCTTTGCTAGCTGTCTAGGTATGAACGCAACCGAATTGGCTGAAAAGGATCCAAGTAAATGGATTATTCGGCCTTGCACACTATAGATACACAGTTTGAAGAAGGGATAAAGGCCCCAGGCCAAGCACGTTCAAAAGAAAAGCTTCACAGTAGATGTCTTAAGTCGAGGCTGTGCAGACTTTTTACCACCCATTTCTCATTGCTTATATCACCGACACAATATAAGAGCGTCGTGGGCATAGACCAACCTTTTGAAGACAGTGAACTCACACTTTCCCTGTCCGCCCATCCTAAAGCGGATCCTAAATTGTCTTATCTGTCAGTACATGTGAGTTTGCGTGTGATCAAACCCTAAAGGTGCTTGTCCATTTGACAGTAAAATTTGATCGAGTAGCTTTCAAGCCAGTCTCAGAAGAAATTTCGTAAGTGGACACGAACCTGCGTGCAACTCACAGAGGGCTGGTTTACTACCCTCAGCTTTCAAACTTTTAAAGAGTTGCTCGCAAGTGGACAGATGCTATCTTACTTTCGGATCTTAACTCGCACTTTTCAAACAAAGTTCGTATTCTTAGAGTAGCTAATCGCGAGCATGGCTCACACAAATTTTACTCTCGAGAGTTTACTAGCGAAAGTGCTCTCAAGTGGACACGCACCTTTACTATAAAGGTGTCATGCTATTTTCCTCTTTCCTTTAGACCAAAATATGTTTGGCAGATTATGAGTCCTTTAACAACAACAAATTGTATTTGATGCTGTGACATCTACAAAATGGCCAACTCTGGTGCTGTCACCCAAAACTGCACTTATTTGTGAGAGGTCGCAATTAATTAAACGTCAAAATACAAATCCGTTTTTATGTGACGTATATCTTGGGGAAGCGACATTGACAAGTTGTCTGTCGCATTTAGTTCGTCTATAGTCGTGGATTACTTACCCTAAACTTAAGAACATATTATTACTAAAATCAATATGAATGTATGTATGTCTCACATCGAATTGCCAGCAGGAGCTCATTAATACACCCTTTAATGAGGGCTAATTTTGTTCCACACTCTTGTCTGCGAATGACACAAATGACATTGTGTTACATGAATTAGGGAAAATATTACATCACAACATCTTTATTAAGCCACTATCTATCTAATTGCGTGAAACATTTATGCCACAACATTAAGTTGAAGTAATTGATAGGAGAAAGAAACCCTACACGGGGTAGGTCAATTGGATTCCGATTAAAAGTACAACGACGTGCTACCACTTTCTATTGATCTATTGGTATTGATTGGAAGAAAAACAGAAAATCCTTCTTTCATGCGATTAACAAGATTAGTAAAGTGTAACAAGGTTATCATTGATTTCGCTCATTGTTGCCAGTTCGTTTGTGCGAATTCAATGAATAAAACAATTCAAAAAATCACTGCCCAAAATTCTGAACCGAGTTTGCCAGAATTTTACCATAATTAATTTATGAAAGTATAGGAACTGCAATCAAGTGAAATTGATTTAAGTGTGTTCCCTAATCCACGCGTGGTATTAATTATTTATTTAATTCGCTGCTGCGTCTGGATGCTGTTTTTGTCGTCTGAACAGGATTAATAAATAATAAAGGCCAATTGCTCGATTCAATTCAAATGCAATAAATTTCTATTTACCTATCTGCAGGACACACCACACCATTGTGCACAACAATTTAAGGACTTTTCTTTGTTGTTTTATCTTTTTTCGATTCTATAGGGACGGAGTGGACTTCTATTTATTTTCATTTGGACCACGTTTGAATGTTGTGCTTGCCGCGGGGTGAATTTTCGGAGAATGAACTTAAATATAAAATGAATTGATCAATATTTATTGATATGGGTGGCATTTTAAATTAAAGTTGCACAATCCTAATGCATTTCTATCTGAGCAGGCCATAAACCTCACAGTAAACCTTTTTATGTTTGAGGAGGAGAACAGTGTGCTACTTCGATAAGCATGGGAGCACGTGAGAAGTGTATTCAGTCGGATATGTAAAGTCATGCTTACAAGCATGAGTAATTCTGGAAGGGAACAAGGAGCACTTAGATTCAAGTCTCGACGTCGAACGGGCAGGCTTTCGTGCTGGATCCTCCTGCACCGACTACATAAACACCTTTCAGATCATAATCGAGCAATGCGATCTCCGATCTGCTGCTTATTGACTTCGAAAAGACCTTCAACAGCTTGAATTGAGATGCTATGTGGTTGGCCTATCCGAGAAAAACTCATAGGCTACCTATGAGGGCAGTAGGTGCCACGTCTTGCACAATGGCAAGGTGTCAGAAGAAGCCCAAAATCGAGTACGTCAAGGATGCATACTGTCACCGCTGTTATTTTTGGTCGATATCCGTGATGTTCTCCGTGCAGCATTGATGGAAGGAAACTATTTTCCTATTCGCTGGACCATGACATCTTACCTTAAACACCTAGACCAAGCTGACGGTGTTTGTCTATTTTCACATCGGATAATGGGCCTCCATCTTATGGTCCAGAATCTAGAAGCTGAGGCAAACAAAGTGGGGGTCAAAATTAACACGGCTATACAAAAGCCCTGAGCACTTCTACCTGCGCCCAACTTAACATTACACGGACCGCACGAAGACAACTCCATTGCGAGCTACGTCATGCAGTGGAATCCGCTTAACCAAGCAGGCAGAACAGTGGGGCGCACTAGGCAAACGTGGCGTAGAACAGTCGAGGAGGAATCGAGCTCTTTACGAATGAGTTAGAGAGAGCTGCTCAAACGCAATGCAGAAGTACGAACAAGATGTTTGATTGATTATGTTCTGTATCCCCTTGTGGCTCCTAGGGCCTCTACAACGCATATGCGCCATCGTGTGCAATTCAACGTTGGAACGGTACAGTCGTAGCTACGAACAAGATGGCGCGCAGTCGTTGTTGGCGGCGCCCTATGCCACCGAAGGGTTAAAGGTAGTAGTCTCACTAGACAGGCCTGAACTGAGAATGCAATTCAGAATCTGTATCTGAAACTGATGGGCAAATGTGTGAGACTCAAGTGTTTTCAGTATTTAGACAGTCTCTCTCATTGATTATGGTTATCAACCGTCTGGGGACTGTCAGAAGTGTATGTTACAAGCTCTGTGTTCATTTTCCATACACCATTCGAGCTAGGACGTAAGCAATGCATAAAAAAACTCTCTCTGCCTTAACGATTTCCTTCATTTAAGACTATTTTAATGCTTACTGCACTTGGATACGAAAAATAAACAAAAAGCTTGAATCAATTTGTCCACAGACTTCTCAGTACCTGGACGTCAAAATTATTACTTGGCCGCACGTCCTTGCTCAGCTTTTAGACCTTTTAGAGTGCTATGGGTTCCTAGAAAAACCTGACAAAAACCTAAAAAAGATAATTCAGTCTCCGGCTTTTTATATCTGTATACTTTTATCTTCCTGGTATCCTTTTCACGCTTGTGTTCTATTTCCTTGACTACGCTATACGTACGAGGTGAACGAAACTACACACATAGACATACATTGCACACAAACATAATAAGGTATTTGTCACTGCAAAGCAGAGAGTGCAGACAATATTCATGGTATGAAATAAATAATTTTAATCCTGCATACCCATATCGCTTGCTCATACGTTCTTATATATGCCAGAGGTTGTTTTACTTTTTCCAGACACAAAATGCATTTTTGTCGTGATATGAGCAAAACATGTTTTGCCCTCACTCAAAAATTTATACTCGTGTATTTTTGTTTGGTTGGCTCGTTGGAATTTTAATTTAATAAAAAGGACGACGAAAAATTAAGGAAATGCTTTTTCGCTGTATATCCTCGGGGACAAAAAAAAAAAAAAACATGGAAGCACTTCTTGTGATATTACAAAGAACAAACAAATTAAATCGTAGAATGGGGTCGCAGTTCATTAGAGGCAAGTCATTAAATATTAACGACAGCATAAAACCTATGCAAATATAACTCGAAGGCAAAAAATTTCCTTTCTTCTTTGGTCTTGTGAGCATACGATTAAGGAGAAGGTGAACCATTTTTAATGTTAAATGTTTATGTGGATATTGGCATTTAAAAGCTTTCACAAACGATTGGTAATTAATTGGTTTTTCGGGAGTACTTACACAAATTGACTACCAACTGCGATGGATACTATTGGGTCCTTTAAAATAAAAAAAAATCTATATTTCATTTACTCTATTAATTTGGTAGAAAATGTTGAAGGCCACACACACGTCAAGTGATATTTTAGTAAAAATTTCCATTTTTTGGCGGGTGTTTGGTATTCAATTCTATGAAGTGTTCTATAGAACTATACGCCAGCTTTATTTTGTTGACTCTATCACTCGTAGTAGTTAAAAAAAAAGTAGCATCCTTATATTGTAGAAAAAACTACGTAGGTACTTGCTTCATAAGGCTCTAAAGACTAAGGAAAACAGTGCACCGTGCACTTAATTTTAAGTAATTCGTGTACCAGTTTCTAAAATTTGTTAGTTTACTTCCGTAAGTTTGAACATGGTTTCGAGAGTAAGCTTTTGGCTTGATTTCATCTTAAGTGCTCTTCTTTAATGAAGTCTTTAAAAGCCAACCACGTTCATACCTTCGACCATATTTTTCGGACCCATGGAAGCCAGCTTGCTTAATGAATGGAAGCGTAATCTTCATAGATTCTAATAGCCCCAGTGTTACTAGCATGGACCATTCGCAAGCCCGAATAATCGATGCCGGGAATACGCATACGTCCTAAACATACATTCCACACATTTCTAAAAGGCTGGTTAGAAATTATGCTATAGTCTCCGAAGCCGCCTCTTGGGCCTTCTTAGGGCTTCTGTTCTTTGCAGGTCGTTCTGCACGCACACTATGAATGATCAAATCACCTTCTGATCCTGTCATGCGGTTTACGAGTTTTTTTTTTGCTTCTTGCTAGTTCAAGGGTCGTCTTAGGTACACCCTTTGTATTTCGTTCAATTGGGACTATTCCAGGTAATACGCAAGCTGCTTCGTCAAAAATAGTTAGAAAGTCGTTAATTACTCTGATTGCGCTGATTGCTGTAAGCTGATGATAGTTCTCCTCATATCGGAGAAGTATGAAGGAGGACCGACCTGACCGTTTTGGACAGCATGATCATTAGTTCGTGTCTGCCAATGTTCGACAAAATTCGGGAGAGCGCCGCCTGTATCAGCGATGCCTTACTTGCATACTTTATGTGGGCTTTGAATCGTAGCCTTTTGTCGAGCATGACTCCAAGATACTTCATCGATACCTTATGACCTTATATCCATGTAATTATTTGGAAGGCGTAGACTAGGTAACATTATTGTCTTGCTGGGAACAGTGTCTTCTTTTGTTTTCGTCTTGCAATATTTGGTATGATCCTTACCTGAGTAGCCGTTCTTCTAGCTGCCTCGTCAGTTCTAGATGTTGCACAACCTTGCATCAAGGTTCTTGAGAGATCAATCATCGGTCTCGGTTACTCTTGTAATCTCTATAACTCTCATATACCTACTGCTGATGACCACTGCTGTTGTCTTTTCCTCTGTTCTAGGATATGCTGATTAGCCAGTCCTAAGCCATCTTGAATGCTTCAGTGACAGTAAAGTGGCAATGTGAATTATTTTCGAAGAACTCTCAACTTTCAGCTGGAGACACCTTGGGGAGTACCGCCACGTTATATACGTATGTATGCTACCTCGTTGCTGGCGCTCTCCGCTGATGTTAAACTATTTTTCTCAAGGCTTTTAACCACCCTTAAAAGACTGTAGAGTAATATGTGAATACCTGTCAATCGATATGGAGAATACCAAAGATTCAATCTAGTGTAATTTTACTCGCAGGAAATTCAGAGGTGTGTAACGTAGAAAGAGTGAGTGTAAACTATACATCATAAAACTGCCAATCATTTTGAATAAAAATGAACATAAAAAGTAACGAAGACTGTAAATTTAAATATTCATGCCTTCGCTAACTTATCATTCGTCGTTAATTTAGAATTTTCTGTTCTATCATTTGTATACAACAGTATATCTTCGCAAAATATCCCTGACTCTACGTACATGTGAACATTTTAAAGCAAGGACATCATGTCTACAAGCTGAAAAGACAAATGTCTCTCCCTTTTCCTGCTGCCTTTCAGTTCCAATACTACAGTACGTCTGTCTGTCCATAATATATCCGACCTTACCCGAGTACGTACGATTAAATCCAAGAACTCTAAAATGGTAATGCAAACTGGTAGCCAAACTCTGAAGGATATGAAAAAGAAAAGAAAAATCACATGCCTTCAGTGTGCAAGTGTAAGTCCGATCCTAGACGAAAAGACATTTATCCTCCGAAGAGCAAGTAAAAAATCTGAAACCGAATAAAATTTCAAGGTTCCGGAACATTGCACTCTTTCTTAATTAGAAAAAGAAAAACTTACTTAAAAGTCATTGGGATTTTTTTATTTTTTTTTTTTTTCAAATGAGCTTGCATTTTTCCTGCTTTTTTTGGGGTTTGATACAAAAGGAGGAAGAATAACTTCTTTAAAATTGACTTTAAATTTGAATTTATTTATTTAATCTACGAGGACTATGGACAGGACAATAACACGCAATTCAGTGGCAAACAACCGAATGGGGGAATTTAAAATATTTTTGCATAATTGATTGTTCGCCAGAATTTTCAAATTTAAAATGAAAATTTTATACAGCACTAAGCAACGTATGCAAATTGCAAAGTTTGATATCAATAGCATGGCAATTTGTTTGTACATAATACATTTAATATTCGATCGGAAAAATGCAATTAACGTCACCTATAATTGGGAAAATATTAGAATAATCGTAATTTAAATGAGGGGATAATAAATAGGACGTCAGGCCATTTGTTTTGGGGCAAATAGATGATTTGTTTAAATAGGCTAACGAGTTTACTGAATAAATAAAATCATATTTGTTTTCTGTGTGAATTACGTACATGTATAGATGTAAAAACTATCGTATTTTCCAACTCAATAAGTAAAATAATAATAAACTTGGTTGCTTAGAAATTATTAATGAAATTAACAGGGTTATTCCAGCTAAGCTGGCAATAATATTTTTTTGAAGAAGAAAGGACTCCCTCTACTCCCTCTATCTATGGCATATGTATATAGGTGATATCAGGGATTAGATGGCTATATCACTAGCAAACTGATGATGAATTAAGGAAACTGGATCTCAATTGAAACTGAATTTTCATTTATGAAAGTTATACATAGGTCGTTGCGAAAAGAGCAACAAGTTCAATCTTTGGGCGAAGGACATGGATAGACATTTCACAAAATCTTACTGTATTGTTTGATGCGGATGTCCTGGTATCTACTCGATAAATGACATTTAGATGAGGTAATTTAAGTGAAACGCCGAATACTCCATGGCCGACTCAGGTCACTGTTACATTGTGGTACCCAGAGGAGCAAATGTATATCCTTGGCCATTGAAACTCTGTCCACAAAGCAATATGTACTTCGTTTCTACATACAAGTTACTCTGCTGATTAAATTAAGTTATACATATAGGGTGACCATATAAGAACAATAGGAAGAATTGATTCTAGCTCAAGTTTGAAGCTACATTCATGTCATTAGATTGTCATTCAAATGGCCTCCTATGTTCCGCTGGCAATGCCTTAAGCGGTCGGTCCAATTTTTGATAAGTCAGTCCAGTATGTATGCTAAGGACTTGACGTAGACCCGGAGAAAATAATCGAGTGGTGTTAAGTCGCATGATAGACGTGACCAATTGTTTAACGCTCTCCATTGTATGACCCATCAATGCATCACTTGTATTGCACGTAGCGCCATCTTGTTGGAACCACAGCTTTGATATATCGATGATGTCAAGCTCTGGTCGCAGAAAATCGGTTGAAATCATTATATAACTGAGACCATTGACGGTAATGATGTTTCCTCTCTTATTACGAAAGAAATAACGTCCGATGGCACCGGATGGAGCTCACTTAAAAGGTTTAACACTTGTGGATTGTGTTCGCTTTAATAACGGCAAGTTTACATATATAGCCAAAATCCGGATTTTTGGCCAACCTTTTCACCGCGTGATGTCAACATAACCTATATGTATAGCCTGCTCTAATAAAATTGTTAAGCTTTTTTTTTCAAATGATCAACCGTCTTAGTAATAAGAATACCCTCGTCGGAGGACTATCCTCCTGTGCTGGCCTTATCATGGTTTTACAGGAAGCTATTGTCACTACCAAGATATCAGCTTGGAAGACGTTGCTGTGGTTTGGAATTCGTGGATCCCTATATATTCTTTGTGGTTCGAGAAGAAAAGCTCATCTAAGTAGTAGAGGGATCTGTAGGTGTGGTAAAGCAGTAGTAAGGTTACTGATAACATAGAAAGGCGAAAAGAAAACCCAAGTTCAGTTGAGAATAAAATAGTACCTCAGATGTTCTCGGAGAGGTTGACACAGCCACAAGAAAATCAATAAACCTCTGGCTTAGATGATCTACCGTCTAGGTTTTTCAAAAAGGGAGGAGATGTCTTGCTAGAATATAAAAACCGAACTAAAGCATTCTTAGTAGTAGTATGGAATTTTTATATCCCATATTCAAGTATCAAAGGAAGTGTCGTTTTACGAGACAAAGGCAAATCTAAGTCTAAATCAAGAAGTTCCAAGCTATGCCTCAGACGTTGTTTAACCTAGTCGTGTGTCGAATAAGTAAGTTTGAAGGTTCTACATGTCCGACACAGAGAGTAGATATAAAAGTTCATTTTTAATAACCAATGACTGAACGAGGAGAGTATAAAAAAAGTAGAAAAACAAACTTTGGCTTACCTTAAGGGTGCATACTTATACCTTTTCATACTGCATATAATGCAATACAATATTGATTTTTTGACCAATGGATTTTTTAAGCTATTTCCATCGAACTGAACAGTTGTCCAATCCAAGGACTCTTTCTTATAAAGTAGAATTGAATTATTCTCAATTTCCCTATGCAAATTAGCAATAGAATTTTCTTTTTTTATCACATGCACTGCAAGACGACCCTTCTTGAACCACATATTTATGTCTGTGCATGGACGCCTCTTTGACTTGAGAAATATATTGTTATTTAGAGCATTCAATCTACATAACTTTAGGATACCATCAATATACGGCATTTGTACGTATGTAAGTTAAACCAACAAGTGGCCTCCGACTCCTCCCGACAAAAAGGCACAAGATATTTCATCTGGAATTCCTCGGTTCGGTATAAAACGAAAACTCCAGAGAGATAATGCTACGCATTGTGCCCGAATGATTTATAAGACTAATTACTTCTTGCTATGCTGGTTGTATCTGTCTTGCCAGACATGTCTTTTTACGCTTACGAATTAATACGTAGCTGGATGCTTGTTGTTGTGTGCCTCGCCATGGGACTACACAATTAAATGACCTCTTTTCGTATGGAATTGTATGCTTTTGACTTAGTTGCAGTTACATGTGGATTAAGAGAAAATATACTTTTTTATGATTTTATTCCCCAAAGTTTCGGAAACGTATGAACTGTAGGAAAGGCGAAGAAAATGTAAATAAAATCGTAAAGATGCACATGGTTCGGAAGAATGTTGCTTCCATGGATGTCAGTATGGTTAACACTATCAATTTTGAAATAAACCGGGCTGTAAATATCCGATCTTCCAAAGCCGGCCATAAAGATGTTTCGTGAAAATTATGAAAATATATGAGCGACTACCCTTTCCGGAAAAGAACATATATTTACAAATGGTCGCTTGTTGGCCATTAAGGGAGCCTAAGTGGTCATTTTGCTTGGATCTTCAACGATGATTTTTTGGCCCAATATTTCGAGCCATGGGAACCTAGCTTTTAGCGTTCAGAAGGTAAACTAAACCACCTAGATGTGTAGATGGATCTTAGGAGTTTGCTAAGCTCTATCTTTTCTAGATCAGCACAGTACTTAGTTGGCAAGTGGATTCAATTTCCTCTTTGTCTTTACAACTTCTACAGGAGTCATTGTGGTGTATTCCTAGCCAGTTACAGTGCCCTGTTACGATGCAAACAGCTATACTACTGCGACTTAGTTACATAAGACATGCAGTCCTCCTATTATCGTAGAGTATAGGAGGGATAGTAATTTGGCTGTAGCGCTTGTGTCTGTCCGACACCATCGTTCATGAGCCAGCAAAAGCTAGGCAGTGTATTGATCTTAAGAAGGGTCTGCAAAGGACAAAGATGTGAGCCTACCCTGGCCAAGTCATACGCTTATTCGTTATTCGTTGCAGGGTACTAGCACCTACAACCATCTTGGATCCGTCGGAATATGAGGCCGGCCTATACCCCATTCTTTTTCCTGCTATACATAGAATCTCCACTCGCAGTTTGAAAGTGACTATATAGTATGTCGTCCGTCTGCGTCCTCAGCCTCGATATAATCCATTGGGTCGAGATTGAGGGCTAGTCGTAGGACATAGCCTTTCATAGTGCGATATTCAAGCTTAAGTCTAATAAAATTAAAGGAACTGCATTGACCCAGCAACCGAGCTCCTTAAAGCAATAGGACATGGCTTGGTGAGGACCAACTAATCGATAAATAAAGGTAAGGCACCTAAGTATAATTTACCCGATCCCGATCCAATGTGCCATCTCATTTATTCAATCTTGTTTGAGAGTTTCTTACTGCAACTGTGCGTAACATCGGCTAACTGGTGTATTGACTGCACCTGTTGAATCTGGAGAACATCCATCACCAGTGTAAGGGGCCGTGTTTCGTTGTGAATTGAGCAAAATATTATTTTTGTCGTTATCTACATGTCAAGAATTATGAGAAACAGACTGTAACAAGACACTTGTTAACCTGGCGCCAACTTTTACAAAATTTCAGTCAATTTGTGTTTTATTTTTACGAAAGTCCACCAACCACTTTCAAATTTAACGAATTAAATCTTTCCAACTGAAAACAAAATGCTCATGATGTTTGAGTGGAATAGCTCAGAAAAGTTTCAGCAACATTTTTTTACATTACCTTACCAACCAATTTCTGTTTGTTTACATCTAAAGTTCCACTATCGACTACGTGAGAGCGCTGTTGCGCCACTCAAAAACATCTGCACCAGTTGAGTGACTTTCCGCAACCGGTTTTCTCGTGGTATTTCACTCAACAAAGAAGCCAACAACTCAGTTTGGTTTTGTCCGTTGTTGCGTGATGTGTTTCGTGTTCTTGATTCGTGTTTGTCTGTCGTTTGTCAGGGGTTAATTAAGCGTCGGTTTGCATTTTTCCTTCCAATTGCATTCGTATTTCGCGCCGAATTCTCATACCCTTCAACGGATAACAGTTGAGTTTTGTCAGAAATTGTATATTCCATTTGAAAAGTGTCTGTTTAAAGTTCATCTGACCCGACAAAGGTGTACACTAACCCATGAGATGAATCCACAGGTGGTTTCTTTTTCTTTCTAATTCTATGTCAATGGTCTTTTCGCGTTTGGGAAACAGTTTTTCTCAAGAATGTGTTGCAGTGGATATAAATAAAAAAGGCATAACTCAGTTTGCGTTACACTTTTTTTTTCAAAATTTGTGTTTACACGAAATGTGTTGAATGAAATATACAAGTTTGAAGTGAAGTATCTTTAAATAAAAGTTTATATTTATCGAAAGAAAAATAGAAATAAAGAGACCATGTAAACGGACAAGAAGAGAACTTTGTTCGTTTCCTTCTTCACTCCGTTCCGTTCGCTCAGGTGTGTTGTTGATCGCTAAACATATACCTACACACAGCCGCGTATCTGTGTGCTGTTGCTGATCATGTATTCATTGTTTCGTCACGGCGTCTGTGGAAAAGTTAAAGGTGCGAGCGCGCAATCGTGCTAGTGTTGGTGAGTTAAGCCGTTGATCGCTTTTTTTTTCTTGTCGTGCCGTTGCGGTCGTGTAAACGGGTTAAAAACGTGTTTTTTCTCTTGTTAGTTGGTATGAGCGAAAGAGATAACCGATAGAAAAGTGTGGTTTAATTGTGCTAAAATGCTACGTCATATGTAAATAAAAGGAAATTATACATCTCCAATATGTTAAATTTGAAATAAAAAGCAAAAAAAGTTAAAAAATATAAAAGATTAGAATAAAAGTTAAGGAAGAGCAAAATTTCTTCAAAAATAATTAAATACAAACAAACACACACACATACCACCATGGAGGAACGAGAAAGGCGGCATTTTTCCAGTTTTCAAAGGATAACAAAGGCACATTTGTGGATTACCTGTTTTACGATCATTCTCGTTGGAATTTCCCAATGCAGTTGTACAGGTATGCAGTCTCAACTCGAGGGTTTTTTTTGTGGTTTTCTTTTGTTTGGCGTTTGTTGGGTGCAAAATCGGAATAGCTGTAAATTTGTGTCCTCCTTTTTCTGTGATGAGGTTTAGTTGAAGAAATATTTTTTGGTGAATTTTTGGAGGGATTTTAGGGAAATTTATGTTTACTTTTTGTATGTTTGTAAACAAATATCCTTTTAACTTGGTTTTTGGTAAATATTTTAAGGCATCACCTTTGGGTACGTGTTCAAATTAATTTGAATTTGAGATTTCAATGTGCTGAGTTCAAATCTGCAAAACTTTGTTGGCGTTCTCTTAACGATAGGGCTTAATCCGTCCTAGAGTTTTGAAAAGACATAAAATGGTGCAAACAATTTCGGAAATGGTGTCAATATTGTCGAAATATTTTAAGCATAAAATGTTTGGCTAGATTTTTAATGGAAACATTCTCAAAAATTCTTTTTTTTTAATCATAGGTATAGATTTGAGTCAGCAGAGTTCAAATCTGCGAAAATTCGGCGCTCTCTTACAGTTTGGGCATAACTCACCCCAAAGTTCTTAGAGTGCCATACCTACATATGAAATGGTATGAATATGTCTTAAGTGGTCGGTACATTTTTTTTTCAAAATATTTTTATTTTATTCACAAAATGTGCAACAACCTAATAAAAAAGTTTCATGGAAATCGGTTCATAAAACCGGGAGATAGGTATAAATTAAGAACATAGTCACATTTTCATACCAAATTATGTTCATAAACCTCTACCTGGCAGCTGTTGACATACCCTTGGCGTGTTGACGAAGTCGCTAAACTCTGCTGGGAATGAGTTAAAATCCTATTACCTAGTTAGCAAAGCGAGCCACCTGCCCCAAAACTTGAAATACATAAAACTCGCTTACAGGCGCCTATCTGACAGTTGTTAGGTCGCAAGCGATGGCCTCGTAGGAGCAGCATCTACCAAAAGATGTTGGTCCGCTAAGTAACGAGGAAGAGCTGAAAACCTAGGAGCTCTATTAGTAAACCCTACTCCCAGAGGTGCCTAGTGGTGCCATCTGGAAATTTCTTAGGTAATTGCTACGGAAATCTTACTCCTGTTGACCATTACCAATATACTGACTGCTTGTCAGGCGGTATTGAAATATTTTTCGAGATTTACTAAGCATGATTCAGTCCCCTTAGTCAGAACTAAGTTATAATTTTTATCGAAAACCAAATTTCACTTCGACCCAGCGTTGCCAGAGACAAATCATAAAAACCCCCAGATTTGCCATATTTTTCGAAAAAAAACCCCAGATAGTCTAGGGTATTCTAGGCTTTTGGAAAAAATACAGTGCATATGCAAAACTTTTCCCATACATTTCTCCCCGTCAATTGAAAAAAAACCCTAAATCTGGGGAGAAACCCCCAATCTGGCAACGCTGCTTCGACCTTGACTTCACATTTTGCATTCGGAGGAAAAAAAAAGAGTACAGAAGTTAAAGTGAGCTGAACTTTTGTGCACTTCGACAGGAAAAAATGTAAACAGACAAAATCCCTCTCCTACAGTATTGCCAACAAAAGTATGCAAATCAGATTCTTAAGAAAAAAATCATATTTTCCATTGGAGTTCAAAATTTAAAACACATAAATACATACATACATATATGTACAACAGGGCGCATATGCTACTTAAGCGTAGGCCATAAATAAGGCTTCATTCAATTTTTCATTGTCATTGGTAATGAACAAACTAATATTGCCGAAAAAAATATACCTGGCAGTTCTGTAACATGGAGATGTCATTTCAAAGCGAATTAAACGTAACGAGACGAAGCCGAGGTCGAGACTCTATTGAGTTTTGGGCATTATGTTGACATTTAATGACACTGCTAAAACTGCTGGGGCATCAATTAGAATTCGGCAAAAAATCACTCGGACCTCCTATAACCCAGATCAAATTCTCTGCTTTCTATGATGCGGCGGGAATCCATCGTATTCTCCCGACCAGGCTACCACTTTCCAGATTTCCGAATCTTAAGACAGAACTCAAATCGATTTTTTTTTTTTAGACTGATGGTTAGAATCATGCAGCTGCCTCGAAAAGGTTTTTTTTCCCACGATCTCTTCAATCAAGCAATTTGAGTGCTTTATGTGCCAATGAAATAAATTAGCTTAGTCCTAACATATTTGTTAATAATGAACAAGCCAGATTCTCCATTATTAACTATTAACTCTGTCTTTATTTACAACCCTCTTGGCTCTAGAATCAATAAAGGATTGCTTTAAGTTCTCAACTTGCTCAGTTACTCGAAATAGAGTGTGTAATCGACGATGTAAATAACTACCGAACTACTGCTTCACCAAATTGCCTCTACACACTGAAGGTCCTGTTGTATAATTACAGGCAACCGCATATGTACGACATCACTGTAATATAAAAGATGTTGACCTGTGGCTGACATAACGTCGTCCTTACCTCGATTACAATTTTTCTCCTTATGAACATTTCTTTAATAAGGTTCAGCCTATTCCTCGCTCCTTCATCGTAACTTCCCTAAATACAGAGTTCTTCCCCTTGAAATGAGAAAACAAAGAAAGAAAAAAGAAAAAAGTTGTGCACCTGGTGTTCGAATGAGTTTGCCAACCCAAGGGACGAGACGAG
Source organism: Chalcosyrphus nemorum (assembly GCA_949716465.1). Lineage (NCBI taxonomy): Eukaryota > Metazoa > Arthropoda > Insecta > Diptera > Syrphidae > Chalcosyrphus > Chalcosyrphus nemorum. The sequence goes on along the minus strand of OX454332.1, from coordinate 29,218,578 downwards.
AGAACACTCATATTTTTTCTCAAATAAGGTATCGAGTGTCAGAATATCATTAAGGGGCGCTTTTTTTCTTCTTCTTCTTCTAAATACACATCCCTTCATTGTTTGCAAATTTTCAAGGACAAAATCATCGGCTTGTCTCTCAGTGATACACCAATTCCTTGTGTGTATTCGTATTCAAATAATCAATTATTTATTTAAATTTTTAAGCCAAAAATTCATATGTGTCACGATCACCGCTCAATGAAGGATTCCATTGAATTCGTATGTAAATATTTAAATTAGCTCTCAAGGCGGTATTTTTTCGAGTTTGAATCGCACAAATTGTGTGTGCCACAGTAAATAGAGCCTGATAAATAAACAAAACACCTCTACAAGGATGGTTTTCAATATTTATGCCTAACTCACTAGTTCCACTAGTTGTGCAAACACACAACTCTGAAATTCTGGAGGAACTCTAGTTATTTTGTTTATATTTGTTTGAAGTTTCCCCGGTGTTGGCGTTTTAACTTTGAAGTTTGTTTTTGTTAATTTTAATTGCTTCTATAATCAGGCTTTGTGTCAGCATTAAAGTCAAAAAGGACGTTGCATTGTTGGAATGAGTTTTTTGTTGAATATTACAAATGAGAGCAACAAAAAGTGAGAACTACTGGGAAATCAAAAAAGTACTCGAAACAGTATAGTAGTGATGTTTTGTGAAAGTTTGCTTATTTAAATAGTTTCAATGTCCAAATTTTGTTTTTGACTAAAAGGATGCTTTATTCGAATTGGGATTAAGTGTGCAGAAAAGCATCCAGTTGTAGCTTAAAAGAGCATAATGAATTTGAAAAAGAGTACTTGTTATACTCACTGGCAATTGACCTAAATTTCACAACTTTAGAATCTCTAATGCACGAAGGCTGTAAAAGAATGCAATAATTTCGAAATCAGTCATTTGCATATTTTCGTTTCAGGCTAATGACTTCAACTTACAAAAAATAAATCACCATTCATTTTCAAGTCATGATTTCAGTCATCATTTGGTGCAATTATAATTTTGAAGTCGAAATGAATGCAATCATTTTGATTGCTCTGCAATTATTGAAGTCAATAGTATTCATTGCATTCACTTGAAGTGTTTGAAGTCATCTGAAGTCATTGAAATCATCTGAAATCATTGAAGTCTTTGAAGTCATTTGAAATCATTGAAGTTTTTGCAGTTAGTGCAGTCATTGAAGTCATTGAAGTCAACTGAAGTCATCTGAAGTCATACAAGTCTTAAAGAATATGAAAACATCATTGGCTTCGGATGACTTCAATGATTTCAAATGGCTTCAAGGAACGCAATGAATGCTAATGACTTCAAGAGGACTTCAATGAATGTAGAGGAATCAAAATTATTGCATTCTTTTACAGATCTGTAATGCACTGTGTGCTAAAACTCAGAAGAGCTACACTAAAGACAAGTCCTGATTGAAAACAGCATAGCACTTAGCATTTACCATATACAATATAAGTATGTATCTACGTTTTTGACGTTCGCATCTTCAGATCTTGGTGTAAGCCATAAGCCATAAGAGTAATGTCAGCGGTCCATAATCAACTTGTCCTCAAATTGACCAGAACACATGTGGTCATGTGGCATCCTTGCTAATGCCATTTGCGTATCTTGTCTCGAAAGTGGAAATATGTACGTCGAAAGACTTTCCTTCCTGATTTGTACAGATTTAAAAAAAAAAAAAAGTACGAGTATCTTGGATCTGCCGTTGGATGGATTCCAATTTCTTTCCTTATTTTCCACAAAGTGACAACAGAAGTGGAATAGAACTCATCTGCTCATGTATACATTTCTGAATGAACGGTTTAGGGAATAAAGTGTAGATATCCTGAGAGTATTGTCTCAACTGATGGTGGAAACAAACTGCTTTCAACCAATTAATAAGCAGAGCAAAATGTGCTTGCAAAGGATGCTACACAGTCCATTTGAACATCCGTCCTGCAGTATTAATCTGGCGATTGACCGCTATTATCGCGCGAAAGAATCAACGGTTTCTAACTGCCTTTTTCAGAATCTAAAGAATTTTCCTGTTTGGGAAGGCCTCGAGTATTTTAAGGCATGTTAACTCCTAACTACACCAATCCAATTCCCACTTCCTACCAATAGTTAGGCACATTTCTTAGTACTTCCTTCCAAAAGCAAACACAATTTTATTTAAAGTCCATATTTCGATGTAACTTTAACACCTCTCTAGTCTAGACGTGCAGATTAAGCGAAATTCCAAACCGTAATTCATTAAAATACTAATCCACACATTCCGCACAATTTATAACTTCGCCCAGTCACACAGGTCTTGTCCAGCGCGTCTAACCGTCTTGTTTGAACATTCAAGTTTTGCACAAAAAAAATGAAAAAAAATATGTCCTCGCACAACAACCATGTGCATAAGATTATATTTCCATGGCAATCTGCAATAGTAGTTACCTACGAGTGGTGTAGCAACTTTTTGCCATTTGATGCATTCTTGTGTCAAAGAGTAACAAATTCACTACAACGTATTTGTTGAACACCCCAAACCTTACCAGGCGTGATTTCATGAACGGCCAGTTAAATAACAAATTCACTGACCTGAAATCAGATACAAACATTGTTCCAGTGTGCACTGCAGCATTTGACTTGTGTACGCTTGTATCTAAATCAAATGGAATGCCAGAGTAAATTTTGGGATACCCGACTCCACTGTAAAATGTTGGCTAGTTTACCTCTTTAAATTGTATTCGCTTTCTCATAAAAAAAAAATGAGAAAAAAAAGCGAAAACAGATAAAGTATCTATTCCAGACTTTTGCTTTGTTTATATTCCTAAGCTGGTAGGTATGTAGTATGTTTTTGCAAGGCTAAAAGATAACGAAAGCTGTTGAAATTTGATTCATCATCGTGGCCTGACAGTGGGAAGAGTCAGACACCTGACACAGTAAAATTAACTGGAATACCTTCCTACGGTCGGTGCTCACTGCTCACTGCTCACATTGCAATACGGTGCTATAGTTGGCGTGTGTATCTATAGATGCAAATTGCAGGCTAATTCAACCCATATATGGGGAAACTGGTAACTAACAAGAGGCGGGATACACAGTTATGCAATTAGAGCAAAATGCATCTTTAAGCAACAAAGAAGTTTAAAAAAACTTGCTCCAATGATTTGCCAATGTTGATAGGTACGTCTTTATACAGATGTCGCTGTTTAGAAAGTTCACTGCGGTCAATCATCATGTAGGTCAGTGTGCGAGAAACTTATTCTTAATGACGACCATCGACGATGTCTGAAACAATGTGGTGGTATGTATGTACCTACATGTTGTCGATCAGACGTAATGTCGGTCAGTGACTAATGCGATGGAAATTTGATATAAAAAAAAGAAAACATTGTTCAATGCATTGTTTGCGAATATACTTGCTGAGTTGAGGGTTAAATATTTTTTGTCGAATTTCCTGTGTCAGACTTTTTCTGTTAAAAAGTTGCTGGCAAATACTGGCGCCATATACGAGTACAGAAAAAAAAAGTGTACAAATTGTAAGTGATTGCGATGAGTGATGCGAAAAGAATAATACCTGCTGTAGGATTATATCTACATAATTATCAATTAACACATGGTTATGTAATTAGCTGTGGCTTTGCTTGGTAACTCAACCAGTTGCCTAGAGTGCGGTTGAAATTCATTCCATTTTGGAATAACTTTTTTTTTTTATGTGGAAATAATGATTTTTTTCCAGTGGTTTCTACATGCATTGTTATTACATGCTTAATTTGTATAAATCTACAAGTTGAAGTTACACTTTGACGTACAAAGTGGTTTTAATTACGGGGTTTCGCTTAAAATATCGATAGCATGGCGTAACTGCAGTATTTTACCCATAAACTAGCCAGTCAACATGTGCATGTGCACAGGAAAGCTTAAAATATGGTTCTTAATTTAAATTAAGAGAGAATTTCATATTTCGCGCTACTTGTCACCATTCAAGCACTAAACTATCATTCCGTGACAGGTGTCAAGTAAAAACACAACGGTTAAGGGAAATGAAATGATGTAGGCATGAGCAGCGGAAACATACATATTGTGACGGTTTCGTGGAAATATTTTGTATTTCACTTGACCTTAACAGAGTACCTCTTAGCTCATTAATTACGAATCTGATTTACAAATTTAAGTCAAGCGAGCATCTAAATGAGGCAATCTTTCCAACTTGTTTTTTATGTCTTGTATTTCCTTGTTGGACATAGGGCCTCTATTACGAATACGCGTACGTTTCCGTCTATCGGTTCTTCCCAACTGCCTTGCCTTCATCTCCAACGTTTTGGGCCATGTTCTTCTCGAACTGCCGTGTTCTGCAAAGAATGATTAGCTATGAAACTTTTACCTTTGCGGAACGTGTCAATCCATCCAATCCACACTTTCTGGTAGAAGTGTTCGGTAGAGATAGGGTTGGGTTAGAATATCCTTAGAATATTACTACGCAGGCACCTGCTAACGAACGTTTATAACTAATATTAATGGTGGCTCTCCACGTGCTGCATCCATGTAAGAGCATGGATATGACGTTGGAGCGGAACAGTCTAAGCTTAATGCTTAAGCTGATAACATTATTTACCCAGGACAATATATCGAACGCAAACTTTTCAGTGGAAACTCTGTTGGCTTGTTCGGTTCAGTTGAGACAATACTCTCAAGGTATAGGAAATCCTTTTCTCTGATGAGATTGTACCAAGGTTGATAACTTTAGTCCACGAAGCACATCGTCTATCATCAAAACGAATAGTGTTGTGAAAGAATGCAACCTTGTCTTACCCCACTTTGGATCGAATTCTTTTGACAATTTTTTTCTGTGCATTATGTGATCTTGGTTCATGTTTACAAAGTTCTGTTGATTTTAGAACAATGTCTTGATCAGGACAATACCGAAAATTCGGTGAGTAACCTTAAAAATGCCTCTTTCTCTAAACCTGGATCATAGACCTGGGGTAATAGCCGATCAACCTTTCCATCCACTGAAGCAACTCAAAAGCATTTCTTTTTTTAGTGGGATAAATGCAAACGGCCACAAGCATTCATGTGGCTGTTAGATCTCTGGAGTCATTCATTGTCACTCCTCTCTAATGGAGAAGCTAAAACAATTAAGCATTCGCCTATGTTAGTTACATTTTAAAGCATCAACAACATTACTTGCATCCTCAGAGGACACATTCGTTTCTGCAGACGCCGCAGAGATGACGAAGCAGAAATAACCATTCTTAAGCTTCTTAAATGGATTCGGCTTCAGAGGTAATTCTTTGATGACCTCACCGATGTGGCCTATATAACAGTCAGAGTCATTCTATTGCTCCTCCTTTCATAACCCTCTACTTCTGTAGAAAAAAACTAGTAGCTGATCAAGGGGTATCAGAATGGACTGAGCTCCAGTTCTGAACGTTTTTCCTGCTTGAAATCGAAGAGCTGGACTAGACTAATGCCAATTCAAGCAGGATGGGGTCTATACGCCACTCAAGATATAAAACAAGCGCGTTACTGAGTTATTTTCCATTTTGGCTGACCTTTTGACTGCCCAGATCATGTAATGTAGATATTTTCCCAACGCATACGTCAAAGAAAAGCTCGGCAATCTAGGCTCAAAGAAGGAATGATCAGTTGAAGACTAGAACATCGTAGTCTACATTCATACACTCTGTACTTTGAAATGAAATAAAATTATTTTCCTAAATTAAATTGACAACTTTTGATGAAAAAACCTTCGGTGTGAGTGGTTGTTTTTTTCAATAGTCGCGTGTTAAAAACTACTGTCTTGTATCTAGTACAGTTCTAAATGGGAATGGGAATAACTATTACAACATTCAACCAATCGTGCGTAACCACACTTAATAAACATCTCTTATTTGAACAGATGGCGTGCGAAACAGTTTCAATAGAGTCACGTTTCTTCCGGGTTTAGTGACACAATTAATTAATGTTTTCTTTCCACTTAAAGACTATAAGTTAACCGCGACAAAAAAATGGTTTGGGTGGGGTATGTATGATTATATGCTCTTGAGTATTAGACGAGACCCTTGATTACTAGAAAAGGAAATCACGGATTAATTTTTAACGTGCAACAACAAAGTCGCTACATTGTTATGGTCAAAATTCATATAGAGACCATTTTCTTGGAACGAAAAGGAAAACTGTAAAACCCATTTAAACTGCTTACCGCCATTAATATTTACATGTGTAGAACCCCTCCGTTAAGTGCGACTATTATCTAAGCCCCCCCCATGCATAATACAACGCATTCCAATTATGAGTATGACATACAACACCATCCAGTACTTTGGTAAAAATAAAATAAAAAAACTAAAAAATATTAGCCTCCATGAAATTGAACTCTAAAAAGGGGACAAATTCTAACACAGTAAGAGCTCCCGCGCACAAGAAACCTGTCATTATCGCCTTTAGCACTACTATGGTAACCCAAACCACAGTTGTTGTCCTCTGCCTCTTTTGTTTCCTGTGCACAACACCACTGCCACTAAATATGTCATATGGCGCGCGGAATTCATTACGTCTAAACAGAAATGGTAATTATATTGTTCGGACCCTTTTACCCCGAACATGCAACATGCATTCAAAATGTCGTTGTTGTCAGAGTTGTCTCTGTTGCTTGTTCCCCCTCGCACGGTGGATGAGAAATTAATGGCCGAACTCTGGAACAAAGAGATAAAATACCTTGAAAGAACCACCAAACGACAAACGTACGTACGTATAAGGGCCTTGAAGTGAACCTGCCCGATGGCATAGCGCATAGATACGTGATCGAACTTCTTAAAAACAACCAACTATACTCGTACGTACAGATGTCAACTAAAGTGGAATATAAAAACTTTTAACGAACGTTTAACGTTCAATGAATTTGTCTGCAACGGAAAAGGATATGTGTCGTCCAGCGCACCACACCACACCAATGTTCGTTTTCTGTAGGCGACATTCAGAATATTGACGGTGAGCACTGAGCAGCAACGACACAAGAACACATCGCAAAAGTAAAGACCGTTTGGTGAATCTAAATTTGAATAAATATTCTTAATCGATAGAACGTACACATACACGTACCGGGGCTATGGCGGATGAGGGATCGTCTGTCAGAAATGAATCAATTTTGCGGAATGCATACATTTTAGATTGGATAAACGAGAATTGCCAATTATTATTCAATATGCATTTGGTGGTCAGATTTTTAATGGTTGATGGCTGATGGGTGGAGAAGGAAAAAGAAATGTCCTATGCTGGTGGGGTTTCGATACATTAAGAAATTTATAGATACTTTTGTGTCCAATCATTGGTTTCGTTTTAAAGTTTAAAGTACTTAAAGTTCGATAGATTTTATATGCCTCATGGTAAGAAGGAAATGAGTTCAATAAAGTTTCAAGGAAAAAAAGTTATTAATTCTTCTGCCCATGCTGAATAGAAATTGAAAGATTGTAAAAAAGAGTGTTAGGCGTTGATGGCTTGAATTCACAATCATTTTGGGAAAGGTTTTATGTATGATTACAAATGTAAATTCAGACTTACAAGTAATGTGTAAGAAAAAACTACTGGATGAATGTTTAAAAAAGACACCTTACCGATGTCACATATTTAGGACAATTGCACTTTTAATATCTGTCTTCACAACTAGGATCCATAAAAGTTACGCACGATGCACCCACACATCCTCCAATAGAACGCTGTTTTTTTTCTTTGCATTTCCCACGTTAGGCAGATTTGTCAACTCGTAGTGAGACCTCTGACCTCTGAAGCTTTCTCATTCGGATTGTGGACGTGGAAAGTGCTATCGAAATTAAGTTTCCTAGTAGAAGGGCACCCGTCAGATGCGCCTGTTTTCTTCCGTAAATGCGTTACTTCTTTAAGGTCGTCGTTCCCTTAGTGAAAGACTCCATGTTTACTGTTTTTTCTCTTTGAGGGACCCGAAACAACTTCACTCAGAAATTGAGCGTATACGTCTCGGTGTCTTTGCTACAACTGGACTTTTATTTCGCGTAAGACCGAACTCTGTTTTATCTGTTTTGGCCTGTGCTGGCTGCAGAAATAGAAGGGTAGGTCAATTCGGGTTACAGTACCTTCTGTTGAGCTGTCCTTTTTCTCGTCTCTCTGAAGGAGAAGCTGCTATCGTACTCATAATCTATTTGTGTCTTGAACATAATTCACATTAGAAGTTAAACCTCAGATCTTTGATTTCAACTACAAATTCTACATTGTACGTTTCTTAGACGAAAACAAAATTGGCTGCTTAATACATATACATGAACAACCAAGGTTCAGCTTCTGACAGCTCAACGTCATGCGCATGATTAAAAAAGTACTGCGAAGATGCCAGAACTTGCCAGCATTTTTGACCAACAAGTTTCCAAACTAGTGTCAGCGGTCTTTATAAAAGGAGTTTGACAGAAGGCTAGGGCGCGTTCAGTAAAAATCTGACAGTTCGTCAATCTAGATCAAACTGAGCTTAGGAAAATTGTACTAGATTTCACGACAAAATAGTGTACCTAGTAAGAAAAAAAGTTCTACCCTCTCAGTAACGAAAAATTAAGTTTTAAATGTAATTCCTGCGTTCCGAACTCTAGGTCTACTTTTTGAGGTAGGGCTAACTATAATAGAAAAATTATGCTTTCGAAAACCTACTCCTATTGTGAGCAACTTATTGAAATGACCGCACTAAAAACAAATGAACGTAGAATTTTGACATTAGCTTTCGATTGCTTCCAACTATTACGTCAAAACTGAATCCCTCGACGAATCAAAAACGTTTGACTGTCTAGTCCCTAGAATACTGAAGGCACCCACTGTCTTAGATAAGTTTACTCAGGAGAGTGTTTTCTGGAATTCATTCGTTAAATCAAGTCTGACAATCTATTTTGGCTGTCGTTTTCCGAAACCTCTCCTACGCTGTTTTTGTTTAAGAAACTTTCGGAATTATGGTGCCTTGATGAAATTAATACCATCTTCTACTTTTATATGCAGAATTGAGGAGATAAAATCAGGACCAATTTGAAATTTTGATCTTTTCTCTACTTTCTTTGCAGAATTTCGTTTTTAAACGTTGTTTGTATTCTTATCCGTCTATGAAAAAGCCGTTCCATGTGTCTTTTAGGGGCTTTTAGGTACCTAATTTATTATTTTTAAAATATTTAGCTATATGAAAAAAAAGAAGAAAAATCAGGTCTATAATAAGTCTTAGCCCAAGGAAACAGGGCGTAGGTGCATAGAGCAGATAGGTTTGAGAGTCTTTTTTTTTTCAGCTCTTGTATGTCGCCTGACAATAGTTGTCACTATCTACGAAAAGCAGCAGTTTTTCAAGCCTTAAGCTGCGGGAGCTTGAATAAAATTAGGAATCCTATCCAACGTTCGATCGTTTCCGATAACGCTAGCTCATGCTACTGTTTTGTGAGGTAGCTTCTTTGGGAAAAGAATAACGTCGATATTTTTAAATTTATTTCGACAAGTTCTAAAAAAAATGGATACTTCAAATGTCAAACTAAAAATAATTGCCATGTTTGTTTGGTTAATCCTTCTGTAACAATTGCTTCGTCTGTAATCTGTAATCTGGAATCTGTTTATTGTATTTCATTTAACGCCTCCTGTGTTGTGTTTTAACTTTTACTTTGCTTCTATAGGTAGTAAACTAAAAATAAGACAAATGACATGCCTTCACATGGCCTACAGCTTTACAATCTCGATTTCTTTACGCAACACTCTTACTCAACATTTACAAAGAAAAGTCAAACAAAGCGTGTGTCAGCCACTTATGTATAGACGTGACAAATGCGATTCGATGACAAATTTTACAACAAATTTTAACAATTCTTTGTAAATTAATTAATTCCTCATTGATTAACATGATTTAGTTATATGAAAAAGAATTATTGCAGTAATTTCATTGAAATTTCATTATTGACCTTGCTAAAGTGTGTCTATGTCGTCTTAATTAAGAATATTTACTAAACGAATTTTCACGATTTCTTATACAAACAAATCCCTGTTGAACTTTACCTAAATCGATAAAGTAATAATTCCTCACAATCGATTGTATCAAAGTTGTTAATATTTGTTTGGGCGTAGATTAAGATAGTTGCTGCAGCAGGTGAATGGAAATATTTGTTATTAAATTCATATTTACAGCGCTTGGCTGTAATTGTATTTATTTATCCAGTGAGCGATATATCAAGCTAACCTGGGTGACATTCTGTCGGCGAATCAATTCCGATATAAGGGGAATTGTGTCAACATGCCAAAAATATAAAATTACCTCTTCCATCTTAATTTATTAATGCGGGGTATTTGTTAAGGTATTTGGGAGCTTCATTTGTGTTCTGATTTCGTTGTGTTGCAAGCGAGATAAGATTAGATTAGATACGAGTTGAGTTTATTTTGACCAAAGCACTTGGGATGGAGGAAGCATTTTATATTAAGCAATCGGGTGTGGTATTTTATTCATAAAAATTATTACAAAGCATTCATTGTATCTGCTGCAGTGTGGGGAAGCATATTTCATATTTAATGGTTTCGTTTTAATGAGACGAAATTAGAACATCTGCAGATAATGTATGCATTCTACATAAGTAGCGTATTATCTGTCTTAGGTTGTTACACAAAATTCGAGAGCTTTTTTCAGAAGATTAACAGTGTTTTGAAACAAATTTATGGGCCATAACACGAGGGCTATTAAAGTGGCGTCTAAGGAAGGGTTGAATAGCTTTTACATCCGGTAATAGCAAGCATGTGAATACAGGGTTAGCGATAAGAATTGCTCGCGATGACTATTCGATAGATAAGATTGAACGTGCATTCAAATATAAGGGTCATCATTGTTCACAAGGAACACTCATCATTAAAACAATTTTTTTTTTTTCTAAATGTATGATGCGTACATGCATAGTTTGATACTTATCACATGAGTAGGCATCGTAATGATTCAGCTTAGAGATGATTAAATAGTAGCTAATTAAATGCTGATCACTGACACGCTGCATTGCTGATGGACTACTATCAGTGATTGAAGTTGCGTTAGATACGAAATTGTCAAAAACTTTGATGAAGGGGACATACATACATACAGTGTTGGCCAAAACTAAAGCAACTTAAACACAGGCAACAAACACATGAGTAAAATTGCTTAAATGAAAATATATTCCTTAAAATTTTTATGTAGGAATGTAGTGGTTACATTCCAAAACTAGATTATGAAAAAAAAATCCATTTATTTATAACAAAAACAAAGAAAAAACAAATAATACTAAAATATGCCGATTTTCAGCTGGACAAAACTAAAGCAACTCCATACTAAAATTGTATTTATTTTCAAATTCGTTGTGTTAAACTCAATATTTTAATGCGAAAACATTATTTTAGATCACCGCTGCACACTTCCTAGGCAAACTTTCCAAAATATTTAAAATTATGGAACTGGGGATATTATTCCATGCCTCCTTGACCTGAGTGAAAAGGCCCCCCTATTTCGATATGTATCCCGAACTATTCTCCGATCTACGATCTCCAAGAGGTTTTCTATAGCATAAAGTTCCGGAGACCATTCCATAATCCAAAATTTTCTATCCTGAAACCAATTTTTTACAAGTTTTGAGGTATGTTTAGGTGCGGTATACTGTGGAAGTACCCATTTCAAAGGCAACTCCTCTTCGACATGTGGCAGCATAACGCCTTACAGGATAGTTTTGTACACAAATCGGTTCATAATTCCATCTATTTTATGGATTGGGCCAATTCCATATCCATGGAAGCATTTCCGGACCATGACATAGCCTTCTCCATGTTTGACCATACCCATCGAATATCGAGAAGTAGGTGCTTCATTGCTGAGCCGTCAAAGACGTCGAAATCCATCCGACCTCTTAATATTGAATTTGTATTCATCAGAGAATAGAGCTGTCTTCCTTTTATACACTGTCCAGTTGATGTGGCCAGTTGTAAATTTGAATTAAGCCGTTCTGTTTTTGACCGAAATAAAAGGTTTCTTCACGACACTGAAAAATGAAAGACCACCATTCACTGCCCTTCGACGAATCGTTCTGGTGCGTATATTCATGTTCAATTCGTATCTCAACTCTCAGATGACATGAATAGATTGCTCTTAATCTTTCTTATCACATATTTGTCTTCCCGGTGCGTCCTAACTCCTGGCCTGCCCCCTCGATGAATCATTTTGACGGATTTACTGGCCTTATAATATTTAATTAAACGACGTTTCACTGATTTATGAGTAGAATATAGCATAGATTTCCTAGTATAATTCCATATTAAAAATCAGAATTTTTTTTTTGTCCGTTCAGAATACTATTCCTTGCCATTTTTACAAAATAAGTTAGAGCAGCTTTTTATGTCTTCTGCAGCAAAATTATACCCGAAAATCGTCCAATTTTTTCTTGATTGTTCATTGGCAGCATTTCTATAGCAGTAAATACTCAAAACAACTGTTACTTTTTGTTTTCCTTAACAGAAAATCGTTTTTTGAAGAAAGAAACGAAAAGTTGCTTTAGTTTTGGCCAGCCGAAAATGGACCTTAATTCAGTTTTGTATTTATTGTTTTTTTAATTTACTCATAAGAGTGTTTACTGATTCTATATACTAATCTATAATATTCAGAGATATCGGGAAAAATAAGTATAAAAATATTCTGGCTTATAAACACTTTTTAGATCTTAAAACAATTGTGAGGTGTATTAGTTGCTTTAGTTTTGGCCAACACTGTATGTAGGAATGAAGCTTCAGGGCTGTAAATGAATGCAATCATTGCGGTGAAGTCATACTAAAAATTCAGGTAGATTTGTTTCAATTCAATGACTTCAATAAAGAGTTCAGATTGAAAGAAATAAACCATTCATTTTGAGGTCATGACTGCTGGAATCATTTTCAGCTTTCAGAATGGTTATTTGAAGTCTTTGAAGCCAGAGCAGGCAATGCAATCACTGACTTCAAAGACTTCAACTAAGTGAATGCAGTCACTGACTTCAACTGACTTCAAGGAACCGAAAGAAAGACAAGTGACTGTGAAAAGGGGCTCTTTGAGAGAAAACAGTTTTGGGAATGCATAAGGAGTCCGTTTGTTCACCTATCGATGAACAGTATGTGTCTGTGTCATATACTTTGGTAACTGCTAACTAGTAGGTGGTAGCAATGTGAACGGTCAATTTTTTTCCAGGCAGGAACCTTTCTTTGGTGCAGTCAGTGTCTTCCTCTCATTGGGAAATTAAGTGTCTTAAGTCCTAGTAGCAGAAGAACGTATTGCCTTCTGGAAGATATGTGTCCGTCTGGCTATCTAAGAAGATATGTATTCTAGCGCCTGTTTTTTATTTTCTGTGCTTGCCAAAGGGATAAGTATGAACACTCTTTTACTGATATACAGAGCATGGACATTGGTTGAATTAAAAGAGAGAAGAGTGTATGTAGCAATGGCATTTCAAAATCAAGTTTCAACAATGGGTGCTGTCCAATTCGACTGGAGATAATTCTATATAATTTTTGCATTCATTCTTAATTCACAGTATTTGTTTTGCATTCTTTTTGAAATAAAAATTGAATGAATATATATTCAGTAGAGCAAGGAACAACCATTATACCGTGGATACTCTTAAAACATTTATAAAACTTAGCCAGCGCATGACTTGGAGTTCAACCTGAAACGCAATAGGATTCTAACGAAATTTTGATGTTGGGACTAAGGACAACAACTCCGATTCCAAATTCCATCGTTGAGTCGTCGGTGAACCAGGCTAGGTTCCTACTTATGTAGATATATTTTAGCAGCAGTTTAGGAGCTATGTAGCTTTCTAATAAAGATTTGCAGAGGAACCTGGATGATATTTGTTTCCCCTTTATGAATAGAAGGCAGCATTACTGTTTCACCGATGGGGCTCGAACAGGTTCGCATTGGGTAACGAACCCCAAAAAGCGGCAAATGCCTTTCAATGACAGGGAAATCAGAACAACTTGTAGTTTATTCCTTCTACAAGCTACATACATACATTTGTACTCGTAGCACATTTGTGAACCCCATAAATTGGGTAAAGGATAAATCAACCTCAATTATACCGTTCGTAGTGCAGATTTTGTAATAAGCTCTTAAAATTCGTGTCTCAAATAATCAGTTCACAGTCTAATTATGTCTTAGAAGAGCGTATTCAAATTATGTATTACTACTTCATTACCAAAGGTGAGCATCAGCTTATTCATTCTGGTAGTAATCTAGAGAGAAAGTGAACCAGATGCCGACAATTAATTTGTAATTCAGAATTTTTTATGCAATTAAGGTTACTACATACTACCAACAACCGCTTCCAATACAGCCTCTTCATTTCGATTCTATGAATATTCTCAACCACAAATGTGTAAATCCAAGAAATTCCTTTCCCATCAGCTCCAACTTTGAATTACCATTTTCCTACTCTCTGCTCTGTTCTTATTCTCAGTTTTGCTTCGTCTAATAATCGAGAACGTCTAGTTGGAAGTAACGAGGGTCGAAACAAGATCAATAAAAAATTAAAGACCTTTTGCCTCATCCATATCTGATGAAGAAGACGATTAAATTGAAGCCTTTAAACAAAATGCTGAGCTCCTCCTTCTGCCTCTGGTGGACCACGCCGGCCATGCACAAAGCTAAATCAATTTAGAAAAATGGCTCTGTGATTTCATAGAAAAAACCAGAATATGGTATTAAAGCATAGTCACGACAAATAGAATCTTCTTCAACTAAAAAAAAAAAAATAAAAATAAAAAGAACACAGAAGTCCCTTGTGTATATAAGCGCGGGAAAGGACGCACTCTCGTTCGACTGAATACACCGCAAATAAGGCTTAAATGCGCATTTGTCTTCCACTTCAGGTTCTCTCTCTTTACATTCATTCCTTTCGTTTTTTTTTTCTACCACTTCACCTTTGATGAAGGTGTGCTGCAGCACGACCAAAAGAGTTATCATGGAAGAATACCTCGTAGGAATGCTGTAAAGACCGGAAATGGATAATGATAGTACTGCATGCACCTGGCTATGGTTAAATGCTGTGAGACGTAGAGGAAGAGGGTGGTGTGCCTGTGCTTCTGCTGTTGTATGTAACTTTATGTGCAATTCTAGTCGTCACGAGAATGTGTCTCGAGCTCGGGAGACTCCTGTTGTATTTCGCAGTGCATAAAAAGCATGGCAACGCACTTTGCCATGTCTATACGGGGGAGTTGCTTCTAACCGCCCTTGTCGACGACAGCCACCTCTTCACTTCATTTACTGACTGTATTGTTGTTTTAATTATAACAAACAGACATTCAGGCGAGTGGTTATCCACTTTGCTTCAATGTCGCTGGTTAAGAGAGCCTTGCCTTGTGTTAGGGGACCGCATTCAGTTTATAAGTAACTTCCGGATCCCGGAATGAATATTTTTTTTTTTTGCAAAGTAATTTTCTTTTCTCGTCCTAACAGGGAAACATTTTTTGAGTGTAAAATTCCTGAGGTGAATTTGACAATGGGTTGACGAAGGTTTTTGTTTTGATGCTTTCTTGTTTGTTTTGGAATTAGCTAGTAGGTGTGCCGTAGACAACTCTTTCGCATGCATCCTCGGAGAATATAAAAAGCATTTCATCCTCAACACTTGATCTTAACCAAATTGGAGTTTTAATCAGTGCATCCTTCGGCGACGTCTGTAGCATTGACATAGACTCCCAATGTTCCGATATGACATCCACATTGTTGAAAGATTTCCTTTATTGGAGTAGTCCTTACTTGAAGAGAGAGCAATTTGAAATCTAAAGATTTCACCATCAATGACACAAGACCTTATGTCATGTGTATCCTACAAATACTGCCCATAATCTTACGAGGAACCATAACCTTAAGTGTTTCGCTTGGCTCAATGGTTAGTGCTTTGGATTACTGTGCATAGGGTGTCAAGTTCGAATCCTAGAAAATAGCATCATCTTGCGAGCGTCTGCTTGCTAAACATCCAATAGTATTACTTACCTATACATGAGAAAGCTTCTCAAAAAAACTCTCTGCGCTTCAGACACGTCATAAAACTGTAGGCCCATTCTGTACATTTCGAAATGTATACCACGCATAACACGCAAGCTAGGCATTGGCCCTCTATGGTTTGCTTATGGAGTTGAATGTTTTGTTTTGACTTCGATCTGTCATAAATTGTCATAAAATTCAGTTTGATTACACTTGAACACCAAGCCACGTTTCGAATCGAAAACTCTCTTCTGCACCTAGTCGATTGTTAGAGAACGTGGTACCCATTTTTCTGACAGGTTTTTCATACCTAAATGTCTATCCTGTGGATATCTTAAGAATATCAGCTATTTCACTAAAATGAGCAAATTCTAACAAATACAATAATTTTTATCAGATACTGACATTTTCTGACAAATTTGTCATTATACCCAATTCAGTTGATTTCGTGGTTCGTAAAGAAAATTCCATATATGGTACATAGAATCAAAATGGGGAAAAAAGGGATTAGGCAGTGCCTAAGTCAGTGACTTATTGAGCAATTTTGAAACATTCAAATCGGCGTGCAAGTGTTAAGATCTGCACGTGTTTGCCCCGATTTATGATCATCGCTTGGAATTAACAGAGAATAGAGAATCATTTCGTCTAGTTATGACATTAGCTTATGTTTCTCAATATTTATTATAGTTGAGTCTTTATAATTGAGGTCAAGTCCTGTCAGTTATGGAAAAGATTCTCGTCGAACTATTTCCCTGAACTTGAAGAATGCTTGGATAGGGTGTCAACAACACCTGCCCTCCTTCTTGCTCGTACTTCTGCAACGCGTTTGAGCTCTCTCCAACTCATTCCTCGATTCCTCCTTGACTGTTCTGCGCCACGTTTGCCTAGAGCGTCTCGCTATTCTGCCTGCTTGGGTGAGCGGATTCCACTGCCTGTCATATTTGATAATGGTGTTGTCTTCGTGCCATGGGGTGTGTCCAATCCACTGCCACTTTCTCCTTCGTATAGTAATGTTGATAGGTTCCTGGCCCGTTCTCGTATAACGCTGTTCGTTAGAGATACGGTTCGGCCAAAATCCCTCGAGATACGAGTATGTAGTTCTTGAAGTGCCCTGGGCTTTTGTTTTTTGTTAATTTTGAGCCCCACTTTGCCTCAACTTCTAGATTCTGCACCATAAGATGGAGGTCCATTATCCGATGTGAAATTAGACGTAGTCTAGTTGTTTAAGGTAAGATTTCATAGTCCAACGAATGCCGAAATTTTCTTCCGCCTAAAATAACAGCGGTGACAGTCTGCATCCTTGACGTACCCCGCTTTGGACAAACAAACTTCAAAAAATTATCCTCACTCAAAAAAATATCCTCCAAAGTAGTCGGTACGTAGAGTCGTTTTTACTTCAAGAATGGATATTTCCGGAAAGCGATTTATTCAATTGATACTCTCAAACTAAAACTGACCTAATAGCCGCTCTGCTTCCTGCTTCAATTCCAAAACTGACCGCCGACCATTTGATGCCTTAATAAATAAACGAAACGGACGCGCACCATCTCACCTCGTAACCATATTTCACTTGTTAATTTCCCATCTGCCATAAATTGTTTAGCAAAAATCCCAAGAAAACTCTTCCGCATGTGTTGCATCTTAAAAATTGCAAACATATCTTCAAATAGGAAACACATTTTCTCCGCCGAGAAATGTGAGAAAATTGCATAATTGCAAACATCTGATGCAGCTTGCTCTATATTCGTTCGTTTTTTTGATTATTTTTAGTTCTAAAAATAATTTTAGTTAGTGTGTGAAGTCGTTCCAGGAAATTGTGTGGCTCCTTAAATTCAATTCGTTTCAGAATGTGACGTTACATCTTATGTCTGAGGCTGTGTGTAAAGCGCATAAAAGCATTACAGTGTATCCTCCTCCTTTGGAAGCATCGTCCACCCCACTACCACCACACCCCATTGATGATGTGTTAAGTGTGTGTCAATTGACATGTGGGATATGTTCAATAAGTTTTTATACATTTTCTCCTCCCCTTTTCAGTCGATAGATATTTTTAAATTACATTCTTATTTTAGATTTCTAAACAGAATTTTTTTTTTCTTTCTTTCTAGGTAAGCAATGAAGATTATTAGCCGATGGATTGTAACTACAGACAGAGCGTGGTATAAATTATTAATTTAAACAAAACATTGGGTTAACATTTAACAAAAGAGCTCAATGTGGCGCTGAGTGTGTTTGATGTTAGCCTACAACGGTATATCGCGTGATTGTGTCCTCTTTATAACTCGCCTAGGGATTAATTATTAACCATTAATGCATAACAAAATTCAGGTTACCTGGTCTCTCCTGTTTCCCTAGTCTAGCAGAAGGCTATACAGGAGGAGGTTTTTTTTTTTTTTTTTTTTGTCCTCAATTCCGATTGACGACAAGAGAACACCATTGGGTTTATGAATTCTTTATCAGCAAAAGTTCAAAGTGTATCTAAAGTGGTGCTTTTGTAATCAATACTAAACTTTCAATTAACGTTGCGTTCTAGATACTCACGACTATGAGTAGGCTATGAAAAGATACTATTCAACTGGAATTCTCTGTGGTAATTGAGTAGATATTCAGAAGTGTGTGTTACACAATAATCTCATCATCTATTTGGTGTTTAAATTGATGATGATACTGTTGTGTAAAGTGCGAATAATATTCGCATAATGGTTTCGATCGTTAGGTGAATTGGCAATAGACAGATAGACAGACAGATTTTCACCGTTTTGTGGGGGATTTGAATGGCTTATTGGATTGTTGTTTTGGGGGTGTGAAAGCTGTTGTAGATGATTTGTTTAATTGGTCGACGTAATGTAATTGCTCAGTGATTGCGGTTGGTTTTTTTTATAATCGAGTTACTAATTTGTGAAGGAGATGTGTCAAAATTTCTTTTCTTGTTAATTGGTAACCTTTTACGAATGACCTTTTGAGGGAAATTAAATTTTTGATGAGTCTTCTTCCAAAGTTATTACTTTTAACGACACAACGACGTACAAGAAGTTTTACAATACTTTAATTGGCTTAATTGTTGGCAATAACACAGGCACAATTGCGGAGGAAGCAAATGTGCGTGGGTTGTAAAAAAAATACAAAAAAAAATTGCTAGCGAAAGGTCACCAATGCCTTGGCGAAATTTGTTCAGTTGCTGTCAGCCTATTATTTATTTCTATTCTGTGATGGGAGTTTAAAAGGATTCACAGTGTTTTTACTCTCAAAGAATATTTCTCAATTGTTTGCAACTACCTACGTACGATTCGTTTGACACCCCAGTTAGCAGGTGGTATTACTTTGACGTAGCTGCCTGGAGAATCCATTCATAACAATAGACAAACTGAGGGTTGTAAAGTTGATAAATTGGTGCGATTTTACCTGCAGTCTTGTGCGTGCTAGGGTTTTTTTCTTATTATAGAAATATGACAGGTAGATAGTGTCTGATACCTACCAAATTTGCACTTAAAATGTGACTTCTTGAATGAAAGCAGTTCGTAGAAAGCGAAGCGTTTAGGCATTTCAATTGAGACCTCTGCTGGAATTTATATAGGTATCAATACATGTCGTTAAAATCCTCCATATGACACGGGAAAGGTCACAATTGCATAGGCTTTTTCATGAGATGTTGTTGTTCTCTTCAAGAGTCGCAAACGTACTTGCATTCATCGTTTGCTTGCTGTTTTCTTGGCAGAGCACAAGATATGTGGGATTTCCTTGAGCATTCTTGCTTGGGAGAGAACCAAATCACTGATTGCAACATCAAAAGGTCAAAAAGCCAAGATGAAGCCAGCATAGTCACAGGGAGAACGAAAACGCCTTTCAAGACTTGGTCAAAATGTCGTGCTATTAGTAGAGATGAAAAGGCTCGCTTTCAAGTGATCTATCGATGTTGCAAAACCCTCGTAGTAGAAGAAGTATTGCGCCCAATTTGAAGTGGAAGGTATGGAAGGCCTCTATCGAGAGTTGGAGAAATTATCGTCATCAGCGTCTGATAGGAACCAGGCTATTCAAAATCTTCTACAAAACAACTTGAATAAGGGAGGAATTATCTTCAAAATAGCCTCTCAGGGAGAAGGAAAGCATTGGGAGATTCGTTCACCAAAGTTCGTTAATATGTAATGCTCAAGATCAGCTTCTTGTGAAAGACAACAAAATTCACCACGACAACAGCATTGTGGAGGACTTTTGAACGAACAGTTCCTTACTTTCTAAGAGCGACTTCGAACCGTAATGAAGTACCCGACTTTTGTGCCGGCGAAGTTAGGAATGTGAACAAATACTCCAAGAACCAAAAAGCACCTGGGCCAGAGAAGATACCCTCTGAGTTTTGGAGAAATGTGACAGGCTTAAGACAGACCTGTGAGCGGAGATCCAATGCCTATTCAGTGAAGGGAAAGTTATCTGCTTCTCTTAGACAAACAAAGGACGAAACGCAGAACTGGGATAATTACCGTCAAGTTGATATAAAGACCATGATTATCTTTGAGCGGATATCGCCATCTACGATGTCGAAGAATAATGCGTCTATCTAATGTCTAGTGTGAGTTTGTCTTTTGGTCATAGACAGCCTCCTAGACTCTGGAATGTACAGATAGTGCAACGAATAGGAGAAATACAGAGTTGATGTTTCAAAATGTTGCTCCTACAGGCCCCATAAGTCTACAGGTCGTATAAGTCGCCAAGCAATATTTTCGATTGTTTGACATTTGAGGTCATCAACTCGTTGTCTACTGCGGAATCAAAGGCAGGTCAACAACTGTCAGGCTGGTTCCTTTAAGCGAATCGTAGTTCAAGTTTGAGGCGGATAAGATGTTTCTACGCGACAGTGAACTCTGTCAAGTGACCCTTGTAAGTCATTTCGTATTTTTCTATAGCCAATCATATGCTTTGGCTCAAAGGATTTAAGCCTCCACATTGCCATGTTACTTTTGGGTCAATACTCCCTCAGCTGATTACTTTTTTATACAATTCATCAGTTGACCATTAAATTTAATTGCCATTTTTAATCACACATATTTTTATACATACATGCTGTGCTACATATGTATGTAAAAAAATTGAATTCAAAAAGCATTACAGTGTACACCAAACCCACAATGTAATTAACTTCCCAATTGTGACGCAACAAAAGCTGGGGAAAAATATATATCCCATCGGAATTCCCAACTGGCATTATCATTTATACCTTCGTCCTGCTTGAATTGGAGGATAATTACATTACGTAGATATTCCACTGTTGTTCTTGCATTGTCGCCGGTGTAAATTGATAGCACAGTGCGAATGATTAATATTGTCCCCAATCAAAAAAACAGGAAAGTGTCCTTTCTTCTCAATGAAAAAGGGAAACAATAAAATGGAAGAAAACTCTCTCCTGATTGATTTAATCTTAAGAAAAGGGGCGTCCCTTTTTTTCAGTCTTTTCTCAATATTAATGAAAGCTAATTGAATTACAGATTTAGTGGTTAATTATATTCAATTGTAATCCCTAAAACAGATTCACACACTCATTAAAGCATCAGTTTGAAACTCTTAAAATTCCAAATGAATGTGGGGCGCAAAATGTGGGCCATTTTTATTTTTAAATATTCATCCACTTGTGTTTATATTTGGTAAATCCAAATAACACAAACGCGGGATTATATTCATTTTCATAAAGCAAAATGTGCGGGTAGATACGCGCCATGTAGGCTACGAAAAAATGCGAATTAATTTTTGCAAAGTATGTAAACAAATCGTATGTTTCGTAGGAAATTTTTGTTTGAAGATTATTGTTTTCAAAAAAAAAAAATGGAAAACAAATTCTTTAATTGCTATTGTTGAAGAGGTTTTGAGTTCTATTTGTGTTGTGACGCGCAAGCATTTTGAGAGCGATACGTCAACATGTTTTGATGATCTTTTGTTTTTGTTTATAATAGGTTCGTTCGCGTATCCTCCCAAAACAGCGAATTTCTACGAAAAGTTTGTCCGTGTACGGAGAATTTTCGTAGTTTTTTTTTGCAGAAGAGAGCGTTTACGAGTAAAAAAAAAAATTTCCTCAAAATACGAATTTTAGTGCAAGAAATTTCTTTGGGCTACTTTGTGAAAACTGTCAAATCTGTCAAGTGAGTGTATTTTCAACATTTTCTTGTTCAACCCGTTCGTTTACTTTTTCGTAATTTTAGTTCTTTCTGAGAGATTCTTACCCCACTCTTTGAAATTTGATAATCTACGAATTTTAGTGCAGAAATAAGCGAAAGGACCTAATTTCATTTTATTTTTGACATTTCGCACTTTTGAAAACTGTCATTTTTTGATAGCTGTCAATTAGAAATTAGACAGTTTAGGAAAACAAGAATGATAGACTTGTGAAGATGGTGACAGTTAGCTTCTTTCCTCTATTCAAACATGTTGCTGCATTTAATTAAAGGAATCGGTGCAGAAGTACGCGAAAGGACCTAATGTCATTCCATTTTTGACATTTCGCACTTTTGAAAACTGTCATTCTTTAATAGCTGTCAAGTAAAAATTAGACAGTTTAGGAAGACAAGAACGATAGACTCGTGAAGATGGTGACAGTTAGCTTCTTTCCTCTATTCAAACTTGTTGCTGCATTTAGCTAAAAAAATCGATGGATTCTAGGCCTGTTTCCGCACATTCTGGACCAAAATTCGCAGCTTGTCAAATTTCTTAGAGAAAGACAAATGTCCACAAAATGTGCGGGAATTTATTGAACAAAAAAAGTCCCCGCTTTTTAGACGTCATTCTTAGTTTAGTATTGTTTTAGTTCAAATTATTTTGCTCAGCTACAACAACACAGCCATTTGACAGAAACATGGGGAAATGTCTTACTCTCTCGTGAGCTCTCTCTTCTGTCAAAAGCTACGAAACTTTGAAGTGTGGGAACAGGAATTCATTATTTCATTATTCATTTTCTTCTTCTTTTGATGCCACAATTTGTGTAGATTGGGTATACGATGAAGATAGTTCTTTAGCAATGAACCAAGCGTTCAAAGACAATTTAAGAGTTATTGCTCGCTCGTTCCTTTATACTTATGTCCTGTATTTCTTTGTGGTGCCTAAGATCTCCTCCTAAGGCGCAATCGTATTCAGTTGCTTGCAATAAACCTAAATACTTTTTACCAGTTGCCCTGCTTCCTTTTCGACTTTTCAGCGAGGGGTTGCCACTACTAGTATGTATATAGTAGAGACCACTCTTCAAGTATCGAATCTGTATAGAAAGACGGATCCAACCTTCGAATGGATCAGTCTTTACTTGATGCTAAAACTATCTGGATTAAGTCGCCAAATTTTGTATAGCTTCTCAAAGGCGGTTTGTGCTTATTCGGCGGTTAGCTATTGGACACTCTCCTTTCTCAAACGTTGGTCCAACAATTCGATTCCAGGATAATTATTTTTGTTTATTTTTTGCTCAAAGATGTCTGTCTACTTTCCATCATTTGATGAGGGCTCATTATCCTGTGAGAGAGAAGGCATATTTCGTCAGTGATATGATGACTACGACCCAGTACTAGATTGCGTTTCGGACCATTGGAGGATCCAACGTATTACTCTCCTTAATCTAACTCTATTTGTCCAAAACAATCTTTTAAAATCAACTTATTTTTACTCATATGATTAAATTAAGTTGATTATAAAAACAAAAAAAGAAAAGACCTAGGTACATACGTAGAAGTTTTTCACTCTGGTTTCATTTTTGTATCTCAACGACCTATTGTTCCCTTTCTGTTGAAGGGTTAGCATTCCAAATGGAAGCACTTTTCATAATGCAACGGCCCTCATCCAAAAGCACATGCCATGCTGGCGCGGCAGCTATATGGTGATTCGTAGAACTGCATCATGCGAATATTCCTCGTTTTAGGGTTGCTTATATATTATA
Source organism: Chalcosyrphus nemorum (assembly GCA_949716465.1). Classification (NCBI taxonomy): domain Eukaryota; kingdom Metazoa; phylum Arthropoda; class Insecta; order Diptera; family Syrphidae; genus Chalcosyrphus; species Chalcosyrphus nemorum. The sequence goes on along the minus strand of OX454332.1, from coordinate 29,194,671 downwards.
CAAAGTAGGCCGACAGCTGTACAGATAAAATCATCGGTTTTTTAATTAGGTTCAGTCATTCTTTTGACAATCAAGGGTACGTACCATAAGGGAAGCAGTATTTATTTCCTTGTCTACTTTTGGCGCGAGAGAAAACTGCAACTGCCTGGCGAGTGCATAAAGTGTAACGCCAGGTGGTCAAGTTGTAGTTTAAAAGCCCTTTGAAGGGTTGCACATTTGATATTTTTTTTATGCATTCAAAGCGAGTAATATCAATTTCCTGGATGACTGATGATTCTCGATAGAAAATTTTAATTATATTCCAACATAACCACATGACCACCATGAATCGTAAAAATCATCTTTCTATTGTTCATAATTGAGGACAAAGCAATTTGTTGAGGAATATTTATGTCACAGAAGTTGGAGAAAACCACAGCATTCAATGCGCATCGCATAAGTACAGAGAGCCATATAGAGTAGAAATTGAATATTCATTATCTAGAAATAGATGTGCAATTCAGTCGATTTTTAATTACCTAATTGGAATCTAATGTAAATTATTCTTCCCAAGGTTTTGTTTTATTGAAAATAATTGAATAAATTAATAGAAATGTCACGATTTAGAAGGGTGTCTTTATGCGCAGCTCGTGTTCTGCTCTACAGGTTACCGGTACGCCATCCAGTCCGGCTCAGAGTCATAAGTCCACAGTGAACTTTTGACTTATCAGAATGGGTCCAAATATCAAGCCATATATGAGTTTTATGACCGATTAAGGTGGCCCTAAAGTCCACAAAATATGGATGCCGTAGCTAAGTGGTTTGTGCGTTCGACTACTTCGCATGGGGTTCCAAGTTCGAATCCAGAAAAATGCCATCAAATTTTTTTCACGGCCGCAGCTCTTGCGAACGTCTGACAAACATCCAAGAGTATTTCTCTCATGAGAAAGCTTCTCAAAAAAATCCCTTTGCTTTTCGGATACAGTTGTGAGAAGCTTGGCCTTGGACCTCTTTAAACAATTGACAGGAACTTGTGAGCGCGTCTGTGTTCGCTCGATAACAGGATTTCGCCATTTAGCAGCTAACTTTGTGGCTCCGATAAGGGTATGAATATGAAAACTTAACAGAGGATCTATCACCTACCTAAGCTAAGCCCTAAGTACTTATTTGACGTGTCAAAAGTCCAAAGGATACTCGTGTGAACAAATGAATTGTTCAAGCTAGTCAAAATCCCATTATGGATCGTTGGGCTGTGAATTTAACATGCTGTCCAGCGCTACTATACTGTATGAATACTTAGTTGTAAAACGTGCCAAAATGCCCCTTCCATCAGTTAAGTTGGTTAACTTAAATTTTGTTACCACAATCATCTATTATTTCTCATAAAATTACTCCACAAACGGTTTTTTTTTTTAAAAAGTGGGCGTGGTAGTGTGTGGGTTTTGAAAATTCTTCAACTAAAATTGTATTTTCTTCCTAAGAAGTGAAATTCTTGTAAATAAACCGTCAAAAAACAGTTATTTGAGAAGAAGGCCCCTTAAAAGTAGGCGTGGCCGTACACTATATGAAAGATATGTTGAGGCAAAGAATATGTATATATTTGCTTAACTAAGTTGTATCAAGTTTCATGTAAAATTACTGAAAATAGTAAATTTTTCGAAAAGTGGGCGTTTCAGTCGACGGATTTAAAAAAAAAAACACTTGTACTGCTTCCTTTCCCAAGGACCTTGTATACAAAATTTCATCAATCTAGCTCAAAATTTAAAGTCCAAGAACTAATGATAGAGACACGGGCAAAAAGGCGATTCAAGAAGTTTCCAGAAAAGAATCAGCTGACGAACAGTGTAGAGAAGGGCGCAATCTAGGTACCAAAAAGAAAAGGCAGCTTGTAATATTCATAACCACGGATGATCACAAAATTGTCGCTTACTATAATTCACACCCGGCTTCTAGTTCTCAGAAGTTTTGAGAATGTAATCCAATGCAATTTCTCACACTTAATAGACGTCTTACAACAGAAAAGTTGTCACAGAAACTAAAGTGGCAATTGTAATAACTTAAAGCCAAAGTCTAAGCTTAAATGTAAATACGTTGAGAACATTTTTTGCAAAAAAAAAAACGCAATCAAACGCAGCGCAAACATTTTCTAAGAAAAAGTAAACGAACTCCGAATGAATGTCACAAATTTTAAAAATCTACCGAAACCTTCATTAGCAAAAGAGCGAAGAAGAAAAAGAAGACACCATCTGTCATCCGATACATACGAGTACGAGTGTTTCCTGGCCATGCTTAGAAAACGACCAAATCATCTAATTATTCCGCTTCTTTTTCTTTCACTTTTCGTTTTTGGATTTCAACGGAAAAGACGACCATGAAGAGGCACCTTACTGTGAGAACTATTTCTTACGAATCATTTCAACAAAGAGTAGAACATGAACAGTCACCAATGCGAGAGAACGAAATATAAACAAGAATTGAACTCGTTATTTCGTTTTTTAGAAGAAGAAAAGGTTTACTTTTGGATTCGTGTTGTCCGTCCCCCCACTTTCGGGGCACTCACATGTCCAGCGGGATGATAAAACATTTCTGTGACTGCCCTTTGAGACAAGTGTTTCGCTTTTCGAAAGCCAAGCAGTTGGAGGTTATCTCGATCTCTAAGCAGCTATGTGCATCTTCTTTTGTGGGCTAGACCATTTTTTTTTTTGAACCAGTCTCAAGGATGGTTGAATGTAATTAAAAGTGACCCTTCAACCCTGCGTGTTGTCTGTCGGTCGGTCGGTTGAAGGGAAGTCTCAATTGGGACTTAATTTATTCAAATCTTGATTGCGTAATAAATTATTCTTAATCGCGAGACGATAATGAAATTCTCTTTGTGCCTAGTGATACATGATTTCATTTTGTGTTATTGATTAGTTCTATAAGCAGATGCAGGGATGATAGCTCCAAATAGTAGTCGTTAGCATATTTGTTCAGGTTCAACAATTTGTCGCTTTATAGCTATAGGACAAGTTTTTATGTACAAAAAACTGGAAAATATTCAATTTAATTTAAATGAGAAATAATAAATTTTAATTTTTTCTGTGAGTCATCTTGGTGAAATAAATTCCCATGAAGCGGTTACAGTTAGTTTATCTGTGTTTATCTAGAAGCTGGAAGTAGATTGGTGTTTAATTTTTTAAGTAAATATTTTATCTAGAGGTAGTTTGCTTTTACTTAATTTTTCATTATCACAAAATTGTTTTTCAGAAATTTTATGAAAGTTAGTCACGAAGTAAACATAAACAGGGAATTAAGTTGTGCTCATTGAATACAGTTTAAGACGTTTAACAGAAATATAGGAGCGTAGTTAGTTTTATTTTTTATTCTTTTACAATTTTTTTTTTTCAAGTTTTAGACGATGAAAAAGCCAAAATTCTGGTAAAGACTGACTGGGGAAAGGTGTTCGGTCATAGACTGAAGCCTTTATGATGGCTAATGTGTTTACATTACAATAATCGGAAGAAATTCACTCTGACATAGTTAGCATATAAGAATACCAACGCGAAGAAAATACTGTGAATTATAAGCCTAATGAAAAATTATAATAATGGTGGCTGTCACAGAGCCGTTGTAAATGAATACTCAAATATTAGCCAAAGGAGAGGCCCAAGGCCCACCTTCTCACAGCTATACGTTTAACGTTCGATGTACACTTCCAGTTGACTATTGTGTCTGGTTGCTTCACCGGCTGCTCTCCACTCAACTGACGACCGATTTGATTCTGATATGTAGTGGTGAACGCAGGTTTCATCCATTGTCACAAACCGCATGATATTTGTTGTGTACTCCAGCTAAACAGCTCCAAAAGGCGCTCGGACTCAGCGACACGCTGTCGTTTGTGAGCAATCGTGGTACCCATTTCGAAGACACTTTTCTAATGGACAAATATGTATGCAGAATATAACTCATCTTAAGTTCCTGGACCTGTTTTCGTGAAGCTCCCAGTCACCTTTTGATCTCGTCCAATATTGTTCGTGAGTCTCGTTTTGAAATCGAGCGTATTGTGTCCTCTTGTGCTTCTACTGTGTGTTAGACATTCCGAAAATGTTGTCTCCCACTTGGGCGAGATTGTCCAAGTCCCCTTGAAATTTTGCCAATAACACCGTGCATATATTTTTCCGTAGCGCCAGTAGATGCTTCATGTGTGCGAGGCTGATGGCTTCTTTCTCGGCATATCTTCACCTCGTAGAGTATGCCGTAGTTGTGACTCTGGTTTGAAAGCGATATGAATCACCAGTCGCTAAAAACGGTTTAACTCGTTAATGATAATACCCGTGTTTTGTTGGAAAGTGTATAGCCAGCTTACGTAATCAAAAATTAACATAAAGCGTAGAGAAAGTCGAATCACAGATGGCCTTGACTCAAATTGTAGACAAAAACCATTAATTGTTTTCCACTGATAGTACGATTTGTTCGTTAATGGTTGTTGTCTACAATCCTGTTCAGCGCCATCTAAGATTCAAATATCAGTTTAAAAATAAAAATGAGAATTAAGTATAAAAGTCATGAAGTGGAGCTGGCTGTACACTTTTCAATAAAACACGGTTAATATTTTTCGAGTTTAACGACAAGTTAATCTCTTGTTGGTAGCGCTCATCCTGCTTAGTTGTGAATAGTGAAACTACTCTGCTGAGAGCCGTTACAAATTTTGTATTTGTGGCGCCATCTGTATACTGAACCGTCGACTTCAGGCAAAGTTAGTTATTTATTCGTATCGTAACCTTATAGAGACGCTGAGTGATTCAACGATTTTACCCGTAAATTGATCCAAGGACTTTGTTGAAATATTTCATCTAATGGACTTATGTAGGTACCTATATGAAATCCGATTTAAATATCTTGACATACATTTGCTATGTTTGCTATCTTTCATTCGATTCTTTTCAGTAAAACTAGAAATCTGTGCAGTGTATTTTACATGAATTCAGTGAGTCCCAGAACTGAGTAATACTCTGAATCCAAGACCGATCTTAAAGCCTTCAAACTTCACATTTTGCTCAAGTTTATTAATCAAAGTATCACCCTGTGGATCCATTGAAAAGTTCAATTGATTGTTTTTTTCCTTTCTTTTTTATAAAATAATGATCAACAAAGGCCAGCAGACAGACGTGCGCTTCTCCTTCAATATGATTTGAAATTGTAATGAAATCTCATTCTTCGTTGAATGCAAAACAAAACAATATCAATGAATGTATCTTGATTCAAGTGGTTGTTGTGGAAGTAGTTGTTTTTTATCCAATATACATATATTGCCTTCAATTGGATATTAATAAAGGGAAATATGGCACTATATCCACAAGTACCACAATTTTCGCTCATGCATCTTTCAATCTTTAATTGCAAACTTCTTTAAGTGTAAAGATCATCACAAAACAACTGCATGAATGGGTTTTGTTTGGCTGCGTGTGAGGAACGCGGTCTAGGGATACTGTTACTAGTTGAAATGTGCGTCAAGAGCGATGAACTATACCACGGCGCGTCTTCGTCTCTAGTGAATTCAATTATTTTAGAAAATTAGAAAAAAAAGAAGAGAAAACAATTGAAAGAAATTGTTTTACTATGAACTCTTTGATTCAGCCACGACAATTTGTCTTGTGACTTTGGTGAATCATAATTTTTAAATTTCACTTAAAAAAAGTGAAAGGCATTTCAATGTTAAGACGTTTGTCACCTTTATCCAGTCATCCTACTGAGAAGTATTATCATGTCGTCTGTTGAATGAATTTAATACCCACAAACCGAATCTTTCTCAGTCCAATCCACTCCATCGATGGGTTAGGTTAAAACAGTTTAAAGACATCTATTCGTCCTGTGACCGACCACAAAGGATGGGTTTTGTGTGGAATCCATTCCAAAGTTCACAGAGAAACTAATCGTTCGGCCACATAACTTCCATCAAAATGCTAACAAATGAGTCAGTTTTGCCATGGAACAATGAGTAACTGTGTGCTGTGGCTTCGATGGAATGTGAAGGTGATTTACGATATGGCACGGCTGTTGGGATGAGTGAGAAGATGTGCAGCATACAGTCATCGTGGTCGTGACACATAATGTTCGATGAAACCTGTTTCTTTGGTTGGCAACACGAATACGGAACTCAAGTTTTGGTCATTATGAAGCTGCAAACGTGGTCTAAACCTTAATGGTATCAGCCAAAGATCATAATCGTCTGGTGGGTGTGTGTTTATAGTATCTTTCTGGTTTTTGACTCTTTATGGAAAATAACTGCGAAGTAGTTATTCAGAATGAATTGAATTAAACTTGTTTAGAGTTGAAGAGGACTTTGGACTAAACCGAATCTATCATTGCACTTCTGACGCGAATGGAACCACCTATCTGAAACCAAAATTAGACAACCTTGACAGAAGTTGAAAGGGGGAGATAGGAGCAAAGTTAAATAAATGTAAATGCGTCTCATGCGGATTGTGATTAGGGACAAGAAAGACAAAATCATTCTGATTTAATTAGGTCAAGCAAAACCCCAAGGAATGAAGAAGTGTTAACTGAAAATAAAGGGCGTCGGTCGCTTCAGGTAATAAAGGTACATGAGAACTTTCTCACAGGAATTCATTTATACAATCTGTCTAGTTGGCGGTATAAAAATTATAAATCCTACTCAACCATTAAGTATTTTATAGTCTCTATTCCTGATAGGCCCTTGTGTAAATTTATTTTATGAATATACGCTAAGTCCATGTTATTTTTTATTTCAATGTTTAACTCTTGCTTCATGCAAGATTGATGTATACATGTACATGCATGAACACCCAATAACGTTCATCCATTGTCCCGCAGAATTACCGTGAAGCATAGCTTGGCGGGACTAACTTGTATATGTTTATGATCGCTTTTCTTTTCTTAATTAATTTTGTACATTTACTGCGAGTATTCAAATTTCCTCCAAGCTCTCTGGACCGGAGCTTAGTGCAGGAGACGCTCGAGTTTTATTATATGTTTTTATTTCAAATAACGAAATTGGTTCGTTTATTAGTATTTGAGTTCAAAAAAGTTGACCATTTTCTTGTCGACGTGTTTTTTGAAGCCTCCGCAGAGAGAAGTTCATTTGGACAATCCGCAGTAGGCTATCAGCAGCTGAATTCGTATGACACCAAGTTGAAACGTGTGACTTAAGTGACATTCAATGTCAACAAAATGTATTTTCGTGGGTATGTTCGTCGATACTGTAAGGTGATTGGTAAAGTCGAAACGTAAAACTTGTCTTTCCGGTTAACATTAATGCAGAATAATTACAAATTAATTTGTGGCTCAATGCACTAAAAAAATAAAAAGCAATTGCTTACGCCTGAATTCTAATTTTCTGCTACTGCTTTCAAAACGGAACAAAATTAGTCCACTAAATTCCATATTTTTGTCCAATTTATTTTTCGGCTAATAAGAAGCATTGAACAAAGATATCTTATAATTGGGTAATCACTGCGAACGCACCCTTATGAATGGAATAAATTTCACGGTGATACCAACGTCTGTAAACAAAAGGCATTCATTTCACGCAACATGTTGCCAAAGTCCTAAGTAACAGCTCTACTACTGCGGATGAAATCAAGAGTTGTAGAGGAGGTTCCTGTTTTTTGTAAAATGTGCCTCTACTGTCAGTGCTCTAGTGAGGAAGTTAACTTTTTTATAGTTCACTTTATCGGGCGTCCACTGTATACATACATACTTGATGAGGAATGAAGCTCATTCAGGTGCAAGTATTTGTGATAAATAGGAACTGGACCTGCATCTTGTTTGCTACAGACTCTCCCTTTGTGGATCTTTAGTATCTCTTTCGAGAAGCGGTCAATATTAATTATTTCCACTATTACACAGTCCGGTTTGCCCGCTACTTATTATCCGTCCAGAGCCTCAATTGTCCGGCAGATTGCTCCATTTGTCTCTAATGTCGTCTGCTCTGAGTAGAATCCTTCTACCGATGTTAGGTAGTGATGCCTTCTAGCTCATTTAATCTAAAAAAACTCTGAACCTAAGTCTAGTTTCGAACTAGATTCCTAAGTATTTAAGGTCTTCTTTCGATCTGATTGATCGTCACAATAGGAATGCTCTGGTAAGGAACCAGCACTAGACGGGCTTTCGGCAATGAGTTTGTGGTACTTTACCCCTTCATGAGTTTGATACCCTTGCTTTGATACTTATGGTCAGCAAGTATTATGGTGACCAAACTTTCTGGTTCAAGTCACCTTTATCTAATGTGTCCACTTTTCTTTTTATGGCATCAATGGCACGCTATGCAGGTGCTCTTTCTCTCTCAAAGATTTTGATCAGACTTTGTATAATATTTACTATCAGACCCACATTGCCTTTGGTCCTTTGGCTTAAACTTTTGAGTCAGCTAAACTTTGCAAGGGTTTTTTTTTCACATATAGGACTGAATGCTTGTTGATATTGTTGGTTATCTCCTTGAGATGTTTAAACAGAACTGGCTTCATAGTCCCGAGCTAAGCACTAGCATAGCCACTCGGCCGCAAACTGTTGTAAGATTTAGGAGAACTATAAATGTCTTAAAAGTGTGCTCCAAAGTGGCCGAAGAAATACAATACAATTTGCATTGCTCACACTCATAAGGTCCCATAGGTATACTTTGCTTCCCCCTTAGATCAAAACTAACTTTATTTTCATGCACCAGTTCTTCTGGATGAAACTAAACGTTCTGGCTGTGTCGCACGGCTTGGCTATTTCCGCTTAGATAAAGAAGAAATCATAAACAAGACTACGATTCGCCACACACAAGTATCCATACCATTTAATCGGATTTTAAATATTGAATTAAGCGAATTGATTTCCTTCAGACGAAGGCGTGTGCACGGTTTCCCTCCCGCAAAGTACCACTAACCACCGCCACAATCCCATTAGAACTTTGATAACCCCTTAGGTGGAACAATCCGATGTTGTTTTTTGGTTTTTTGTTCTTCTATTTCCTTTGTTCCATTTCTAATTCCTTAAAATCCGATAGAAATCTATAAAAGTCGAATGTTTCGCTGTGACCTATCAAATTGCCTCGAACCTCGAATTCCACCAGAGCACAACTCTTTCCAATTGGTAGCTCTTAGCTGCCCTACAGATGTAACACTCCAACACCAATACCGTTGAAACTGTTGGACGTAGGAGCAGGGGACAAAGGAAAAACAGAAAAAACCGGAATCGCAGTAAACACGAAAGCAATTTCCATTTTGGATAGGTGCCTGGACGTGTGCAATGGGATTTGTTTGTGACGTTTTTTTTCGTTTTTTTGACCGGGTTTTGTTGATCAATTACTCACACGGACCTAGACGCATTGTATGCGGGGCTGGAACAAGGAATCCTGCCAAAAGCGAGTAATTCCTGAACGCGCCACGTCGTCCAATTGGTTTATAGTACCGGGCGCGCTGTGTTTGCCCCAAAAGAATCAAAACGGTAGAGAAAAATGAAATGAAACCATAGAACAAAACCAGAATCAATTTAGTTGAAGAATGGACCTGACCAGTGGTCACTGGCCAATGTAAATTGCACTTTTTTTTGAATACAGAAGTGTTAAACAAAACTCATGGTTCCCTTGCGGGTGTAGCTGTTTTTTTTTTGTACTTTTGGTTGAATGGAGATGTTAAGATATCTCGAGGGAAATATATTTAAAAACATTGTTTAAACATTGGCAACTCAGTGAGCTTTGAAATTTTATTGCAGACAGCCGAATGGATAAATATTGAATGCACAATGGCAGCACATAGTTTATGGATTGCATTGTATAAATTTTGGATAAAAATGTTTCTGTTAAACTGACCGATAAATCACGAGCATTTAAGCGGATGTGTTGAAACTGAGAAAAAAAAAAAACTTGTTTTGAACCTGTTTTCTGATTAAATTCGTCAACTTTTCTGCAATCTTTAGACATAGTTGACACGATAATTTGATTGACAATTTGTTGCTTGTCTATATTTTGAGAATGTGTTCAAATCTCTCCATGATTGGTACACTAGACCCTGTATTTTCACGAGCCAAAAAGAAAGATTATCTCCAATGAATTCACACTCAAGTCATGCCGAGCTTAAGGCACTCGTTGTTTGTGTTCTTCCAATGAGACTTAATGGGAAGAAGGGACTTATACATAAGACCTACGGCAAGAAAATAGGCCTTAATAACTGTCCTTCATACTTACACTATGTGGCAAGGAGTGTGACCCACTCGAAGCGTCTAGACATTGCTGAAACCTTTGATCCCATGCCTAGAATCTTCCTGCATCCGTGTTCATTGCTTCAACGTTTGTTAAGTCGCTTATGGACATAATTGTGTAGGCCTTTCCACAGTGTATGTATACGAGATACTTCTTGGCGTCTGAAAGATATCAGCGGTATTCTTCTTGAGTCCCGGCAAAAAACTTATTCGTCACTTTACTTTTGCCAAACACCTCTATTGGGCGTTGAAGGAAATATCGTCTTTGGCGTCTGATCCAGGATCTTCGACAAAACAACTTGAACAAGAGAGCAACTAGCTTCAAGAGATCAGAGATACGTTTACCAAAGTTCCCTAATATTGCTCATGACCAGCTTCTTGTGTAAGACGACAAAAATCTCCATGGCTACAGCGGCAACTCTTAGTCTCCGACGAACGCAAAGCGATAGGTCAACAGAGAACCCTCTGAGTTCTGAAAAAAGATTGGAGGTATCGAGTCCAGATGACTCATGGTTTTCATCTCTGAACTTATGTATTAATGATCTAATGTCGCATCACTTCTGTCAAGTTGATGTCACATACCATGAAGATCGTTCAGCGGGTGTACGACCGACTGTGAAGATAGTGTGGGTATCTGATGAACAGTAGCAGCTGTAATTAAAAGCACTATGATTTCTTGCATATGGTTTTGTGTGAGTTGAAAAAGCCTTTGACAGACAAGCAAGATATCTGATAAGGGTGGAGCTAAGACCACGAGTAGTGTACGCATGTCTATGGACATACATGAGGCAGCAAAAACATGAGTAAGATACTACCGAAGAGTTCTCAATCAAAGTCGGTGTACAGCAGGGGAGTGTCTTCAGTCCTTTGCTATTTATTACAGCTCTTGCATAAACCGAGGGAGGTAGCCGGAAAACTGCGCAATCTTCTGTGACTGAAAATTCTCTGCCAAGCTAAAAGCAAGGCTCTATACTAGCTGTTGTAGTCCCACCACTCACATACGGTTCATAACACATGTGACATAATGGACAATGTACAAAAAGTATGGGGGAAAATTGTCGATAGCTGAGATAAAGGTGATTTGTATGACAGCAAGAGGAAGGGTTACTACCACTATCACAAGACCGCTGCAAACTTTCACAATAGGGGCCTACGCTAGATCTTAAGGATATTCTATCCTAGCCACACTATATCTCTAACGAATAGCTTTTTCAGAGAACGGGCCATGAACTTGTAGGAAACGACGAAAGTGGCAGTGGATCGGTCATACTCTCCAAAAGGGTGACAGGTCCATAACCAAACGATGCAATGGAATCCGCTCACCTAGGATGGCAGGCTACGCGGTGGTAGTGGAAGAGAGCTGAAGCACATTACCAGAAACCGCACACTATGGCGCGTAGGCATTGTAAAGGCCTTAGGGCCCTCTAGGGGATTCAGGACATAAGGAAGTATTAAGGTGTAACTAAGCTTGTCGGAATAAGAAATTTGAAGATTCGAGGAAGCCTCCATGTAAAGAACTCATCACATGCGAGATAGAGCACAACCGGCTCAGTTGGTATTGTCATGTTTAAATCGTTTGAACTCCATCAAAAGGGCAGTACATTTGATTGAAGCCTGCGTTAGTACTTCCTGAGGTCAAGCCGGCGAACAAGTGGATCATCAGCAATAAAATGTTAAGCCATAATCAGCCCATAGGGAGGCAAGGCCTAGCTTCTCACAACTGTACGTGTTGTGCGTAGTATGCATTTCTGCACCTACAGAAGTGAACTACAATTTTATGTTGTATCGGAAAGGCAGTGAATTTTTGGAGAAGCTTCCTCATGACAGTAAATATTCTTGGATGTTTGTCAGACGCTCGGAAGAGGTGGGGTTGTGAAAGAAGTTTGATGGTGTTTTTCTGGGTTCGCATTTGGAAACCCTTGCGCAGTAGTCCAACGCACTAACCACTGTGCCCACAGATGGAACCACTCTAGAAATCGCCTAAGGAAAGAAGAAGATTATTTTCCTGCCTTTGAAGCATCGCCTGATAAGTAGGTAACTGTTTTCCCCATGCATTTGTAAATCGAAGCTTTTTAAGCAGTTTATCATCCCTCTTGAGAGTTTTATAGATTTATAAAGGCCTTTCCCATTTCCCATGTTCTTAAATCGATACTTGCACCACATTCACAAACTTAAATGGCGGAACTAAGCAATCACTGTCATTCCAAGAAAGACACATACAATGGTCGATGCGACATGCATGTTAGGACTCACGAAATACAATCAACAAACAACAATATCTATACTATGTGCTCGGCAAAGCTTCTTCTTGTGGCTGTTTGTTTTTAATTTCAGTTTACAACGCTACAGTAGTGCTGATGGTGGTATTGGTAAATTGAATCTGTTATTGTTACTCTCGCTCTGCAACAACAGCAGCAAAATAACAATTGCAATTGCGTTGTCGTCGCCGTCGTCGTCGTCTACGTCGACGGACGTCCCCTTTAATGGAAGCAATCACTTCACAGGCTTTGTTCTTCCATAATACTTACACGATGAGATGCAATGCTTCCAAATTCCTTTTCATGTTGCCATCTACAGGTTTTGTTTTTTAGCCGTTAAGAAACCGCTTTTGTTTCCTTCTTTCCGACGACGAGCTATGGTGCCGATGGATGATGATGATTGTGTTGCATCTTTTCTCCTCTTTTTTTTTTTTTTTATTAGAAAAACTCTCAGGCAATTTAAAAAAAAAAGAGACGTGAGACCGCGAAGACGTCCATCTAACTTGAAGAAGAAAAACCTCGTTTCAGGTTTGAACAGGTGTTTTGCAAGTTTTTTGTTTCCTGCAATTCTTTCAGAACCTCTGAGAGTATCCTTTTGCTTTAAGGGGAACCACCACTAATTGACAGGATTTTCGGTTTCATTATTTTATGTCCTGTGTCCCCATTTATCTTCTTAGAGTGCAAAATGTATGAGGAAATATATGCAACGGATGTGGTATTCAATTTCGTATAGATATATAGAGCACAAGAGGGATGGCGTTTCATTTCATCTCTCAGCCGAGATACGATGATGAAGATAAACAACTCGAAAAAGGGAAGAAAATTCCGACGAAGCGGAATTTGACGCACAGGACAGGGAATTCTGCATGTGGATTAGAAATAAACAAGTGCAGAATGGAGAGTATTCTTATTTTTTTTCCAAATGGGCATGAAAATTCTTTAAAACGTCCTTTTTTTTTCTCATCCTGTCAGGTAGACAGCAGTATGCTTCTAGTGCTCTAGTTTCAGTTCTTCCTAATTGTCATACTATGACTGAGAGAAATGTGTTCAATAAATTTTTCTTCTCAGTATGTATGTGTAGATAATATTCAAGAGTCCTCCTGATGGGTGGGCATGTTTCCAAGACGTGTTAGGCGACGACGATGACGCCAGCCGTGTAATGTAAAAATGTCATGTGGGACACAGATGCTCGATTGGGAAATAACAATAGAATGTGGACTATTGCAGGAAAGAAATAGAACTCTAAGGATATGAATTGCAATCCCAGTTCCTTTCTTAATTGAGTGTCGTGATAAATGCAAAGAGTGGCATTTATTTTTTGTGTTATGTGGACAAAAGGGATGCAATTAGGTCAGAGAGTTACCTCAAGTCGAACGTTCTTTGAGGAGTCTTTGAGTTTCATTATTTCCTTTGGCATGACTAACGTTAAAAGTCAATGTAAATGTCCTTTTAGATAGAAATCTCTTCTCTTGTTATTTTGAGTAAGTTTTCTTTCTTTTTGTGTCTTAATTAGATGTGCAGGATACAAAAGGATGCAATTAGTAACTTTACAGTTGAGTTCTGTCATTAGGTTGAAGTTACAAGGATAAGACGATGTCAATAAGCAAATATACCCAAGTTGTATGTTCAAAACCGAGCAATAAGCGTCAAACTTGTCCATGTGTTGCCAACAAAAGTCTCAGTGCACATTTTAAGGGCTTTTCATTAAGCATTTCTTATCTTAAAATTCGAAAAAAACAAAGTGTAAGTGATATATTATTGAAATTATTTATGCATTTGGAAGGTCCATGTATGCCATGGAATATAACATGATTTAAATGTCTGTCGCACCTTTGCTGGAAGCCACGCATCCGAAACATCTAATTTTGCCTGACTCCGGCGAATAATAGCTCTTGACAGTGATGCCCTGGCCACCGTCGTTCTCAAAGAAGTATAGACCGATATGCCGCCAGTCCAAAATCCACACCAAACAGTGATTTTCTCTGAATGCATTGGTTAATCTCGTGTTAATTGTTATCGTCCCAAATTCAACAATTTTGCTTGTTGACGAACTCATGCGACAGAAATTGGAGTCAACTTCTAACTGCTCTAAAACTCATTTAGAGAACAAACGACGGACAGCGGGGATATTTTCTGCAGATCTTTCGTTTCTTTAACGTACGGGTGTTGGTGGATTGTGCACTGAATCGGTCGACTCGAATTTAGCATCCAAGACGCGAATAGTCCTTTCCGAAGGACGATTATGGCGATGGTAAAATAGGCGAAGCTCCCGATCACAAGATCCACTTTCACAAAACAGTTTAATCAGTTGCTCATGTTGTTGATATTGGCAAGACAGAGTAATTAAATGACAGCCAATTTGACAGATGTAGGTTCAACAATATGGCCGCAATCATCTGTCAAAGTTCGGAAATCCCTATTTGACCACCCTTTATACAATTTATCTTGCTTTGCACTGATTGATCATCAAATTTACATTTCGGTGGAGATACATTCAAGTTCGAGCTGGGGACCTGAAAGCGATCCTCAATCAACTTGTGATCCATCTGCAGATGATGACTTATCCATTTCAAGTTTCCAAGAAAAACAAAATTCAATATGAAAGGTCAACGATTTCCTGCTCATATTTTGTTCAAAAAGATTTCCATTCAAGACTCCTAGATTCTTTGATTTGTGTTTACTTCTTATGTAACTCACCCAGCTCAGTATCTTAATGCGTTAATTATGTTTTAACGTGTCTTTCGTTTACACACTTTTCAAAAATGTTGATTGATGCATTTTACACTGGCTTCGAAAACACGCACCTACTCCTTGGTTTAGTTACACAACTAATTCTCCTTACAATTACCCATTGCTTCAAAATATCAATCATCTGACTGCAGTTGATTGTTGACTTACACGATATTCGAATTCTTCAAAAAAAAAAAAAAAAAAAAAGAAATCGTAAATGCAATCTTCTCTCCCTTGGCACCAAAGCGTTCGGAATGCAGCCAGAAAAATAGATGAAATAACATTGTGGACGGCTCGTCGGGTGTTCCAAGGAACTCGACGTTAAAATTTGATGAACATGTTCTTCTATTGAATTTTTATTTTTCAACAAACAGTCCGATATTCCGATTGGGAATGGTTTATACGACTCGCACAAGTCTGATGATCTTTATGAACTTTCAGTTTGGGGGCAAATGTTATTTGAAACCGATTTGGTGTGAGTGCTTGGGTTTTAAAAATAAATGTATCTGATATGCAGATTTATGTGCTGATGATTAATTAAGTGAGCTATTGTTAAAAAGTTTATCTATAACCACGGGTCGCAATATACATACGCCCTAAAGGTAGATTGAGTAAATAAAAAGAGGAGTGTGCAACTGAATGAAGGAGAATGATTGCAATTTATTTATGCATCAATGAGATTGCAATAAACATTTATATAAAATTGCCTAGGGTGGAGCTACATTGTGCTTTTATTTATTTTGCGAAACATAAACCAGTAGATACGACTTCCGCATCGAACGACAGACAATTGCGATGTCAATGTACTCCTCAGTCCTCCGTCATGAATGTATGATTTGAGAGATGTTCTCATTTGGAATGATTACATCTGGCAATTACGTACTTGGACATTATAGGTGTATTCCTAATGAAGGTACTCAATAATTCCTTGGATTTTACTTGGTTTGTATTAGAAAAATGAATGGCGTTCTTTTTTGCGGAACTCCAATAATTTTTATAAAATTTTGGGTCAAAAAATCATATTCAGCGACGACACCCATTTCTGTAGAATTGGTTTTTCATCCACCACATTGCAATGCCTGGAGAGAAAGCCACTGTTTGGTGTGAATTTGAGAATGATGTTGGCTAGGCCATCACCGGCAACGGCGGGCGTTATCGAGTGATGATAACCAATTTCTTTTGGCCCCAATTGGATGAAATGGGCACGTGCCGCACAGCATGGGCGATTTTGGAACACAAAAAACTCCTTGGATAGTTTTTGTACCGTCTGCTTAGAGGTCGAGCAGAATTATATGGACTGTGCAGTGATGTTTATTAGGAGGGCGTTTACAGCGACTTATATCGCCGCACACACAATATAGCGTATGGATGTGATGAAATCTCCGACAACGGAACGTCTTCTCCGGGCCAAATTGACATAGCAGAGGAAGACCTTAATTTTAGAGGGCGCCGGCAAGTGGAAAGCTACGACAACAGAGAAATGACCACTATACCATCGCAAGTGGGGGTAAATAGCTAGTGTCTGAGCCGGCTGAGGTTATGTTTTAGCTGAGATCCAGTACGTCTCTGGAATGCAGTGCTATCTTAATAGAATTTCGATCAAAAATATATGGTCACCCTCATCTTGGGCCAACTGCTAGATCTAATTACATTTTCTTAGCTCAGGCAAAGGAGGTAATAGGTAAACCCGTCAGATCACTAAGGCCACCAAAGGAATTGGACCCCAAGTGGCAGATCCTCTTTGACGATAGAGCGGGGTAGTTGCAGAGATGATGAAGGATATCGTGTTCTTCTTCAACCTTCTTCAGCTCAGACATCTGCGTGCAGACCAATCAGACAATGCCCCGTAAGGATACCGATGATAATGCTCAGGTTCGAATGACTCAGAACCATAAGTTTGTTTAAACACTTCTTGTTCAGGTTAGCACAAATTTCTCTGGATATTTTGAAGAAATGACTATTCTCCCAGAGAACGTAGGCCTTCCTAATAGCATCTAGTTTGAGCATTAGCTTACAAGTGCGAGATTCAATTATGAGACTTCCAGTTCCCTGGAATATCCCTGTGGTCTGGCACTCAACATATGTATGAAGGTGAATGTCATATTGGTCCAAGATCCCCATCAGAGATGGGCTAGAATCTAGTATGATCTTTTTTGTATGTTTTATCTAGTATCAGTCAGACGGCAGTGCTGGGCTCCTTGACGGGCTCTAGAATATTGGCTTTCGAATTAAACTTTCTGACCAAAGTAAGACCCACAAATTTGGCTTAATCGTTCCCGGCGCCAAACACAAACACAAAATTGTTGCAAAAATATCATTTATGACATTTTAGATGACGTGAATTTCATATTTGATGAATTGCAACATATTTTCTTAAAGACATTTACGGTTCTCAAACAGCCGTTGTCAAGATCATTGACTCCTATTACGCGGACGATAAATCATACTCAGAGTTACGCAATGAGTGTCCAGGATAATAAAGCTCAGATCTTGACGGTGTGTTGAAATTATGGTCACAAAAACAGAGTTACCAGTATCAAATCAGAGCAAATCGTTACAGCTTCTGGTTTTTGTCACAAAACTTTTGATTTTTTTTATAAATTTTGAAAACAATTTGAGTAGGTAAATTTTGGTGTTGGCGCTTTTCAACTTGCACCTATGCATAGTGTACGACGTTAGTGTTCCTCTTGGGAATAATTACAGACGAGTCTCAGCCCTTTAAAGCCCATTAACAAAACTAAAACTATGTTCTTTTATTATAAATCTCAATAACATGCTTAATTCATTATGTGTCTTCCCCCTTGTGACCTTCAGGGTATTTAATTCCATTCACTGTTGTCACATTCTATAATACGCCAAACATTAGTGAAACTCTAAGCTACAACGATTTTAACAATCCCCCAACACATTTTTACAGGTCATAAAGTAATTGTCATAATATCTCTTCCGGTCTATATACATTTTTTTTTCTATCTCACGCGACCTAGGTTAAGGGTGTAACTTGAAAAAAATTTAAATTACATTACAACCATCACATACAACAAGCACAAAGTGCCCCATGAAGGAGCATCAAAAAAATAAAAATTCCTCTCCTTTGCGACACTTCCGCAGGGCAAACATTACCACAGTCATGTTGTCTTTATATAAGGTATCAACACGTATGTATGTATGTATGTATACTCGTATGCGCATACCACAAGGTAGGATCCATGGTTTTCACAAAAAAAAGAAGAGAGAATGTCGTGTCTGAAGTGCACCTAGAGTCACTTCATTTCGGTCGGCTGGTTTTAAGAATATCCTCCAGGAAATTTTCCACTACTTCTAGGTTTAAATATTTACTTTCAGACACTGTCAACCGAAGAGGAGCACGAAGGGAAAGGCTACACAAAATAAAAAAAAAACCCAACTGCTATCCCTTGGGATAAAACAAGCATCAAGCAGCAACCCAGAGACGATATGTGGAATGAGGAAAAGCCACTTATTATGGGCGTCTGTCAAGTGGTCGGTACTTTCTTGGGGTTTGTGCTACGGTGCACAGTGGATGCAGTTTTATTTTTAATTAACAGATGTCTGTATGGTTCATTAAATAATTATCGTCAGTGTATCCACAAGGAAGCGTGCATTTGTGCTGGAAGATATTCTCAGCAATGTTTTGCAACAAAATGTTTGCAGTCATAAAAATAATAATAAATATGTTTTGCAGGAGATACTTTCAAAGCGAGTGGAGACGATGATAATGAAACTTATGGATCCACAGCTGTTAACTGCTAATGGGCGATAGATTTGAGAGAATAGTTAACATACTTTTGAAAACGATTAATCAACTCAGCGAGAATGAATTGCGTGGGGGAAAGGTCAAACCTTTGTGGTTGGACGTTCTTAAACGCCTCTTCACAGTTTAGATATATCTTTTTCTTTGTTTACTCCTATTTTGAAATATCGTAGGAATTTGACAAATTGCTTAGGTAGCAAGGCATGAAATTTCTTATTTGTGGCATCAAGTCTCTTTTAAGTTATTTACCTTACTTGCTTATGACCCCCATCCTCATCTGAATCTTAGGACCTTCACCACTATTAGCATCTTTTATTGGAGTTACTTTGTTTTTCCCCCAACACTCCTCCAAGAGCGTCTTTTGTGTTTGTGTGTTTTACGCTACACATTATGCCATCATCAACAACACGTGGTAGTTAGTTGAGAAGTTCGTTCATAATTATAGTCTGCAGTCCGAAGGTGCCTTCTTCCCTTTTCGAATCTGCTATCTACCTAATGTCAATTATTCTCCTTAAGTCAATTATTCTCCAAAATGAAAAGTAAGCACTCATAACATAGCCAAGGTCCATCGAAATCCCCGTCCACAGCAAGAATTAGGATCAAAAATTACCAATAAAAGAAGAATGACCAAAGAAGGTAGCCTTGTGGAATTCCACTTTAAATCTTTGCAAGTACATATGTGACCATAGTATGTAGGTCCGATGACAAGCATCGAATATCTCTCGATAAAACCTCAAAGTTAACCCCTTATTTTTCCAACTAATGGCTGGGAAAAAGAAACGTATAAATTTATAACTACAAAAAGTATCTTATTCCAAAGAGTTTATAAATTATGTTCTTCATAACTTTACATCAAACAGTACTAAGAAAAATGATAGTGTTTACTGCAAATAACTTAAAAAGAACTTCAAAGTAACAAAAAACAACTCTGAGAAGTTTCTTCACGTAACTAGTTATCTGATATTGTTGTGCTTTCTCCTTATGATAAGAAAACTCTTTCCGAACATGATGTCAGAAACTATATTTTCCAAGGATGTAACCAAATGAATGATTGTTACGACTATTTGTCGTCACTGTTTAAAAGCATTTCATTCAAATTGAAATACATACTATTTAAGAGTACATTGTTTTGAAAATAGAAAAGTAAGTTTTGTTTTTCATAGTAAACAATTCAAAAGTGGAATATATACATGTTTTTAACTCTCTACATATGGAATGTCAGTAATGAATGTAGCGTTGAATTGAAACTTGCAATGGTTTCATCTAAAGGAGTGCCTTTATTAAAAACCTACTTGAAAAAATATTTAATACTAATGGTTCGTAACATTAAAATCCCTATTGTAGCACACAATTTGGTAAAAATATCGGTTTCTTATCGAATTTCATTGAGTATTAAATCAGAAACAACTTAAATAGGAAAATATGCACTGTAGTTCATCTCTAAGCCAACAATTTCATGCCCGTCTTAAAACACTTGCATAAGCTTTGAGTTAAATAAACAATTTTTCAAAATATTTAGAGCTGTTTTCGAGAACGAAAATTTTAAGTAGTAATTGTAGCCCTACAGAACTGATGCGAACTTTTAAACAAATAAAAACCCCACAGGCAGATCGACAGATAAAGAAGCAAGTAGACTTACTTTTTCGAACTACTCTATCAGCGTAATGGTTTTTATTTCGAGTTCGAATTTTCTCACGCATCCAATGCTTGCTTTTTACTCGAAGGGATAACTGTCAAACCACCTAGATTTGGACTTTTGATGCTGGACTCACATAAGTGCAAGAGTGTATAAAAATTCGAAAAGTTGAGAACAAAAATATTTTGCTTTGTAAGTCGAGGGTAAAGTTTTCGACGACTCTTTTTAGTGTTTTTAATTTCACTTTTAACATAGGACAAGTATTGGATTCGTGCAGATTTTCGATCTCGAGATTTTGATGAATTTGTACATTACCAGTATAGAGAAGTCCAAATAAAGTGGGTCTGTCGATGCCGTCTATCTGTCTATCTGTGTACGAAGCTACAGCTCAAACGGTGATCAAACTTTATATCTATGGTTTTTGGGATGATCTCTAGAGGGGAAATTGAAATTTTTGTTTTAGCCCTTGTATTGACAGTACTTTACTTAAGGCCAATTTTATATGTATTTGATTTGAATTGGGAAATTAAAATCAGATGACATATAAAATTTCGTTGACGTTTTTTCTTGAAAACGGATATAAAGATGTCATTCAAATTTATACAATAGATTACGCATATCAAATACTATAAAATTACTTACAAAAATTTTGCCTAAAAGTGGGTATAACGGTACTTTGCCATGGATGCAGAGGTTTCAGCCTATTTGCTCGAAAACGAGTCTGATGATTTTCTTTAAATTTCATAATTAAACTAATTTACTTAAGGCCTATAAGATGTCGTACCAAGTTTTTGATAATAATCATATTTAATTTATAGGTAACTTAACAAAGTTTTACATGTTTTATGAATTTCAACTGCAGACAAAACGTATGCAAATAGGTGTAAGTTTATACGGCCCAGTTGTGCACTTTATTTCTTTTCTATTTGACATTTAATTACTATGTTGCAAAATAGAAGGGCAATGCCAAATTCAATTCAAAGGAAAAGAGTGTCAAGTGTAAAAGACTCACAAAGAAAAGGATATCAAAGACCAATTTGAAAAGAGTACAGCCTCAAAAGACTTAATGTAAAAGCAGAATATAGACTTTAGTAAGACTTAAAACCTCAACCCATAGAATCTGTCGATCCGTCGTTCCGTTGACGTTTAACGTGAACGTTGACATTTAAGTTGACGTATTGCCGGATGGAACAGCCCCATAGAATCCGTCACATCATTCAGCTGATTGTCAAGGGCGATGACAGTTCCTCTACATTCTCTCTCTGCTTCCACCAATGGAAATGCGTACTCTCAATTTTCTTATGCATGAGCTTCAATACTCGTATGAGAATGTGTGAACTGTGTGTGATTGCTCGTGAACGGATCGACGGATGGCATAAGGTGGCATAATCGGTCTATAACTGAAGCTTGTGTTACAAACAATGACAAAGCATAAAGGGCTTTGTCATCTGTGACTATTCCTCAGCAAATGTGGACAACAATGGTCCAGACAATATGTGATTCCAGCAGGATTGCTCTGAATTTGAGGCACTCTCTTACTTCGTGAGTGACTACATTAAGTCTTTGTTTCAGGCCTTGTAAGCCAATATTCAGTGCCTTATTGGATACAGCCCCAAATGTTCATATAATAGTCCTAAAAATAGCATCGAGGCCTATAAGTTGTATCATCTACTTATTTATAATTTTTTTTTAAGAAACCCTCTTAAGTGCACTTCATATAATTGATACCTTAAGTCAAAACCTCTCTTCTGCTGGAAAAACAAAAAAAAGAAATGTTTCTTAAGTTTTTGTGTTAGAAAAAAAAAATTAAAACAAATATTTATTTTTGAACTGTGCGCTTTTCCATCAGCTCACTCAGAAACCTACACCTGCAAGGGGTTAAAGTACTTCTTAGCATTGCGGCGGCTACCTTATGAGTGACTTGGAGAAAAGCAGCAGCAGCAGCATCAGAAAAGAAAAAGTGAAACTCCCCTTAAGTGTGTCTAAAAGCAACTTGCCTTCTTTTTTTTTTTTCTTGAGTACGTTTGTTTATTTTGTTCGAAAAACAGAAGAACAAAAAAAAAAAAAAAAACGCTCTTGTTGTTTGCGGTAAGAGCGCATTCACCTTACATACCCATCTGGAGGGTTGAAACAAGTTTTTTTTACTCTGTTATGTTGGTTCTACTTGATTTGTAATTCTTTGGGTGTCTCAAAAAAAAAAAAATGTTGTTTACATTGTTTTATTATATTTTCTTGACGTGACTTTATGAAACAAACACACTGAACAAATCCATACAAAACCACAAAGTGCATTATAAAAGTCAGCTTTTATTTTTTTAGTAACTACTTTTATTTAGCGGAAAATCTCAATTATTTTCATTCTTTAATCCTTTTTTTTTTCTATTTTTACTTTCAGGTGAGTGGAGTATAATACGACAAGTAACATGGAGTAAAAACTGCAAGTCTTTATGGGTTTTATGGATAAGATTTCATGTGGGTTAGAAGAACCTTACCTTAATCGACTTCCTGGAAATGAACTGCACATAAGTATATGAACTGAAAGGTAAAACGTACCCAATACGGGGAACATAAGCGACATTTTATCCAGGATAATAATACACAAATGACATGGTACGTCAGGGATTTCTTGGTTATTTGGGTTTATTGTACGACGACGGATAGGGATCTGGAGTTACATACATATATAAAAAAAAAAGGCGACTTTTCTTGTGATGAACATAAATGTCCACATTTATTATAACAATATGACATTATTACCTGAGATGGTGGCTTATAAAGGTTATTTGGTGAAATAACTGATGATGATGTGAGTTTTTGCGAGTAAATGCGTTTTTTTCGTTTTGTTTATACAGATTTATTAAATAACTCGTTTGAGTTTTAATGTACGCACATTATTTGAGGATGGAAATACCTTTTTATAGGTAGGCTTTACAAATTCTTGTAGTCTGTTGCAAAAATGTTGAGAATCCTTAGTCTTGTTATTAATTTTTTTTTAACGAGGTTGTGACCTGGATTTGGGAGATCACAACTCCCCACTACACATCATCCCTACTGATTTCGTCTGTGGGGTTGCCAGTTTGAACTCATAAACCAAATCATTTTGTCATTGTGACTTACGAATTGTAATATATAAAGTGCTTCTAGCTTGGCGAAGATTGACATGTATAAAAGTCATTTGACGAATTAAAAATCTGTCGAACTCATCCACTCGAAATAAGGCTCTAACAAGTTTTATAATAGTAATGCTCTTGGTTATTGGTTAAATGCTCGCAAGTGGTGGGGTCCGTAAAAAAAGCACTGATGGTATTTTCTGGGCATACAACGAAGTAGAACGTACTAACCTCTGAGACACGGTACCCTCAATGAAACAGTAAGAGCCTATGGTATCAGTCCACCACGGACGATTAGTTGAATCCCAGTTCAAGTAAGTGAAATCAAGTCCATCAATTCAATGCTTCCTTGAGATGCTTTGCATCTGACTCTTCCAAAGTCTCCTCTGGAATCCATCAGAGGCCTTATGAGATGCAATCGCATAAAAATAAGCTATAGGTCAGAAATATCGACCATCCGACAGTTGATACAGCAACGTACAAATTAAGACCGTAAGGAGTCCATGAAGTGCTTAAAAGAAGATTCTACAACGCTGTTAGTTTCAAGGGAAGTTCAATACCGAGCGGAAAGCCTTACTTGTCCTTAGAAAAGCTTTAATCACGGTCAACTGAAATCTCGGGTTTCGAAGCATGTTCTTGTAATTTTTAGTGAAATTCTGTGAAGTAGAGTCAGCACTCCATTAATAAGCCCAGAAACAGATAATAGATTCAAATCTGCAAACGATCCTAGTCTCGTTGGAAATAAATGAATGGAGTCATCCTATTTTCACGACTCTCAGATGAGGTGAACATTGAAAATGATTATGATGATCATTCAGTGAATCTGGCCAATGGAACAACTTCATCGTTACGCCCTAGTTTGCATTTGTCTCAATATTTGGATCTTCTGCCATAAAATTATATCTGCTGTTTTTTTGTAGTATACAAGCATGCACTTCAAGCTTGATAAGACTTACCACTTTTAGCACAAAACGACACTCACCTCAGTCTGATTTCACAATGATATCGGCTGACGGCCCATCTTCAGTCCAGTTGCTACATGTGAACCAAAATTTAAGCTGTATGCAATAAAGAGTACAAATCTAGAGGCTTGTTTAGCCTAAGCTGAACCTAAAACGAACACTGTCTAACAGACAAACACGCAACAATGCTAGGCCTTTTCGTAAACGACTTTTGTAGAAACAGCAGGGATGAGCAAGAGGAGGATACTACTTCTCACCTTTTTTTTTCTTCTTACTTAGAAAGAATGAATTTTTGTGTTTTATTTAAGTACCTACTGGTCCTCTTATTGGTTATGTTATACTATGTTTCCACCGAACCGAAATTGCGAGGTTTGGATGAATTTTTGCCGAAACCTCAGTAAGCTGTTCCCACACAAGCCGAAATCATATCGCATTCATTGTCTGTTCATTTTAAGATTGCGTAAAGTAATACATAATGCATAACGCAAATAAAATATATGAAAAATATAAAATGTAAATACCACTTGATTCGTAGAAGTTCCAACAATAGTCACAGTTGTTTTGACATATTTATAATAATTTGACGTCTAAAAATGAACACCTAAATAAACTCAAGTTCATGAGTAAGCTTGTTCAATTTGACAATCTCTTACAGACGGATGAACTCAATGAGATTTCAAGTAGGTTTCGCCAAAAGAAGAGGTTAGGAAATCGTTGCTGAAACCTCGCGATTTCCTTTGGTGGAAATACTTATAGTATTAAATTTAGACTGCGAAAAAAATAGTCCTAAAGTGGCAACACTGATTTATAGAGTTCAGTAGCTAGGTACAACTAAGTTACCTATCTGGTTAGATGCTTGTATAGACTTATGATTGTTTGATTTTGGATGTTAAAACATTTTGTGCGTTTGAAATATTTTTTAATCCCTATAACTGACAGTTTTTTTTTCTAAACCTTGCCATAGAAGCCTCTAAGGTACGTCATTTCAAACTGAATTACCAATTTACGATTAACTGTAAGGGAACAGAAATATTTTTGTCAGAGCTTGGAGATATGAATACGGACCCAACTCCTTCGTTATGCCATGTAAGATCCTTCTGATGGATATATGTGTGTATAATTTTGCCTAAGCCTATGGCCAAATACCCTTTAAGCACGAGGATGTCAATCTAAAAATACATATCTGGATAAAAACTACACCCTTCCTTAGGATACAATAAATAATATACGAGAATATGTATGTCCTTCCTCCTCACTATCGCGTTGACCAAGGATATAAATATCCATAGAACTGTCTTCTTTTTTTTATAACTTTGTTAGAGTTAAAAGTCATCCCATTTATATATGTATGTATATTTCCAAACCTAAAATAAAGGAAATGTATTGTCCCGAGTTTCCTTCTGAAACCACTCCTGCAGGTTTTGGCACTGGAATAATAAAAACTTCCTTGAGGCTAACTTGGCCCCACCCGTCACATAACAAAACCTTTCTCCCAAAATGTCCTAAAGAGAATCAGAGTTAATTTTCCTGACTCAATCCTACCGTCGACCTCAATTCGATTAACTGCCATCCTGAAAATAGTAATTTTCATTATTAATGAAAACGTTTTCTCCTCAGCTGTTATTATGTTTCTTTAATGCAGTTCGTTGGCTGCCATCAATAAATTTTCCATACGCACCTTATCTAGAAAATTTCATTTCCTTTATTTTAACGTCTATGCTGTGGCAGCCATAAGGTCTGCGTGATGCACGGGTCCTTCTCATGCAATAATTAACACGCGGTAAAATAAAAAAAATACTACACACACACATATGTACTTTGGAGAATGTGATCCATAAAGGTGCCTACTGTCGGCTGAACACGGTCAACGAAAGAGGAAACGTCGAAAGTGAGAATCCGGTGAAAAATGCCATACAGGATGGCAAAGGGGAAACGTTAACTTTTACTTTTCTTATTAGTAACACTGCACAGAGTCGCGCTTCAATGGATTTAAACCTTTTTTTTTTTTGTTTTTGGTTTTCCTCATGGCAACTCTGCGAAATTGGTCAAAGTTTGAGGTGGTGGCAGCGGTCAGTTTGCGTGCAGAATGTAGTTTGGAAATTTAAAGCACGCACAATAGCACTGATATTGTGGCGAGAAAACCTAATGGTTTCAGTGAAATTAATAGTCAGCGAGTAAATTGGTACCTAGTAAGAAATAGTTCATGTTTCGTGCGAAGGTGGAAGAAAATGTTCTCAGAAATCGATTAAGGAACGCTTTTAAAATTTCCTGTACGGAGTTGAAAGTTGCAGTGCGATTTTGCGAAATTTTAGTTGAGTAAACTATTACTATGTGTTAATTGTCGATTGAAATTTTAGATAATTATAATCTTAACATGGAAAAGGGTTTCATTCAATCACAAGACTAAAAGCCTTTCACCTTACAAGTGAAATAGGGTGCCAAAAACGTTTAAAAATTTTCTAGATGATTCTTAGATATCTATTAATATGTAGTTCATGTGATCTTGGTATTTACCTTCTACCTATACATATGTTCCAGCGATCTGCAGCAAGTGGCTCGGTTTGTGAGCCATTCGAAATATTCACTGCTTTTTAAGTATTCACGCACATTCGTATTCATTCACTAAAAGTATTCGCTGAGGTCACATTAAGTCGCCTCATAAAACGAATCTTAAGCGAGCTCCCATTCACATTCATTCAAAGAAATAATTATATACTTCGCTGCCTGGCAATGAATTTCGAAAGAGGCAATGAAATGAGACAAATGAGTGGGTAGTGCTATCTTTTTTCTTCATATGTATCTGTGGATTTGTAGTGCACTTTGTTTTTGCTACTTTTCTGTCGCCTTTGTTGCTCTTGCTTTCAGTGTTCTGCGTTTTTTACCTGCTTTTTATGAAACCATTTGAAGTCTATTTAATCATTTGTACATTCACTACTTTTGTGAATACCCTGATTGAATGAATAATTTAATTGTGAACTTACTACGCACTCGAGCATTCATGAATACCAACATCATGATGATTCGTTTTCATTTCATAAACTTTGTTATCGTTTCGTACGTCATTTATACTTGCTTATTTTCTGTGTGCGTGAGACTGTGAAAGGCTCGTTTTTTTTTTTAGCAAAATGCGAATGGTTTACAACACAGTTCTCTGATAAGTATTGCAACCCTACAGCAGTATTGATGCTACATTTAACTAAGCAGCTTGGTTTCTATTCTAAAAACATTGCTTAGTAAGATTGCTTCCAAATCTGCTCCACACAGTCAGTTCAGACGCTGCCCCCAGTAATTTGAAGTTCAGGTGAATGCACTCAATGCGCAATGTCATCAAAAAGGTAGCCGCCGTGAGCACACTTCGCTACGAAACACCATCAGGATGGCAGAAGATGCACGTAAGAAGGCGCTGCATCGCAAGACAAGAGCAGCTAGAGAGGAGTAAGAATGGAGAAGAAATTTCTCTTAAATAGGAAAGGATCACACTGCCTTACAGCTCAGGTCTCGTGCGGCCAAGACGAATACATATTTTTATCGGAATCAGCAGACAGCAATGTAGGCTCTTCGAAGGCAGCTCAGTAACCAAAGCCCAGGGAACAATACCTTTTACGACAGTAAGCCATCTTTTCCTGGAAAAGACCAACGAACCTTAAGTCAAATCTTGCCAATTGGAAATAGATCTTTTGAGCTGACAGATTCGTTGTCATGTGACTTCTTAATGTCGTGGTGTAACAGATAGTGCGCAGCGCAGTAAGCAAGCACTAAGGCACTATTTGTGAATAAAGACAAGAAAATCGAATGGACAACAACGTTCTAGCCAAGAGGATGTTTAAATCCCACCCCCAGGTTCGAGAAGGCGAAGAAGACCGAGCCACCGGTGCAAGGACCGAGTTATCATAGATTCCAGAAAACTTGGTCTTCCCACTGAAAGCAGCATGCTCGCCATTGCAGAGGATGAAAAGCTTGCGTGTTTCAGGCAGAGACTTTCCAGCGTCGGGGGAATTTAGATGGTGCATCTTTGCATGCATACTTTTGGCAGTTTCAGCTCATCAGTTCCTCGCTTCCTAAACTAGCTGCTCTCAGTGAAATTTATACATAAAATAACAACATTTTAGTTGGATCTGTCAACAAGTTTCTTATAGTCGTATTCTTCTCGCCCATATGATTTTCCATTTGGCGTATTTCATCCGACCAACGCAATTACCATGCTCCATTCAATGCCTCCCTTGGCTTTAATCAACGCATTGAAATTTTATGAGACAAATAAGACCATATTGTCCCACTTGTATGGGTCATGTTTATGACTTTTGTATTCAATTTCAAAGGTAAACAGTCCCTCGGCAGACACAGTTCACAAAGTTTTGCCCCCAAAACCGCCATCTACCACAAGAACCCATAATTAATGGTCATTGCCGTAAACTTTGCTAAACAAAAAAAAAAATAATAATAATCCAATGCCAGTTGCCACAATCAATAAATAATATTCCCTCGCGGAGAAGCTTAACATAACAAAAAGAGTTTTCAAACAATCCGACAGCCACTTGGACACTTTTTTTGAATACGCAAAACGTGAAGGTCCTTTAAAGTCTACATAAAACAATAAGCCCACCCAACGTCGTTATCGACATTGGCGACTAATTAAAATGAATTCACCAAGCAACTTGTATATATAAGGGTTAGGAGTAACTCGTTAATTTCAAATGAGCCCATTCAAAGTCATGAATTTGAGGGAAATACTTTTTTAACAGCCCTTTTGCTGGAGCAAAATTGAAAAAAAAAATCCATAAGTATACTCAGGGTTTTTACCCTTTAACCACCTCCGCGGACAACTTTCACATTCAAAGCAAAAAGCGAAAAAAAAAAAAAACATTTGGGTAGTCATTGAATTTTGTGAGCAACAATTGCGACAAGTCCGTAGGGATTTTCACTTTTACTTTTATTTTTCCCGCCCACCATTTCACGTAGTACATATAATGGGAAGCAGCTTCCCTTCTGAATCTAAGAAGAAAAGAGAGCAATCAGCGATAATTTCTGATTACTCTGGGACCAAGGAATTCACTTTAGAAGGGTTCAAACTTTCTCAACTTGGTGGAAGGAGGGTTCCCTTAATCCTTTAAATAATCGACTATAATTGCGATAAAGTGAAATCATTTTACCCCCGTATTGCTGCGAACGTGTTCGCTTTTCGTGCAGACGATTGCGAAGAAAACGGGCATAGAGGCAACCTTAGAACGTAAAAGAAGCCACATGTGTGTCGTAAATGACAGTTATCCCATCCAGCACTGTCAACAACCTTCCCCTGAGACTGTGGGCTTTCACTTTCAAATAGAAATATGAGAAGAACGTCTTAGCAAAAAGAAGATGAAGGAAAAAAAATACTTTACAGTCCGTTGAACAAGTTTAATTAGTTAATCAACCGCTCATCGTACTTTTTCGATAAAATTTGATCGATATTCATATTTTTGGGTTTTTAATATTTTATAAACAGTTAACACGTGCAAAAATCTGATTGATTGATTATGTCCTCCCAAGTTGACATATTGGAAGCACTTTTTAAAATTGAAAAGAAATAAGAATTCTTAAACTTTTCTACTCCCACTCGTGGACGACGCAATTTTTAAGTCTACAGTTGGTACAATCCTTTCGAAAACCCACAAGGGTTCTGTGAAGCCAAAATGTATATTTAGAGCCTTGAACATTGAAGACAAAAGCAGTGCGCTGACTTTCTTAGTATCTCTTACCAGCCTGCAGCATCAACAAGGGTTAAAATATCGAATCATATTTGGATGTAAGGTGCGCAACTAAGTTCTCGATGTTTGTCAATAGATGGCTCCCGCAGTAAGTGGTGCTAGATTTTGACATATCAAAAACGTCATGAACCAAGCTGAGACACATGGTAAACAAACCGTTTTGACACATCAGTGATTTTGTTTTGACGTCATGTCCTTTTAGTTGTGTGAAAATGTCTGATTTTTCGCCAAATAATTGTCATTTGCGGGAAGAGTTTAGGAAGGCCAAAATCCTTAGGAGGCGCTGAATTGGAGGCATTGCTAGATGAAACCACCTCGGGGGAATGGTGTCGACTTCGATTGATGCGATTGACCCCAGCACTGCGCAAAAAACGGCCACAATACGAGCAGAAGCACGAAAAATTGAGCCCAACCTCGAAACCCTCGAATGGGAAGTTCTAACCCACCAGTCATATTCCTCTGACACTGACAGCTGTAGCCCTATTGAAATTTGGAAAAAAAGTTAGTATCATACCTCCGCGGAGCGAAATGAGTCGCTTTACGTTTGAACAACGTTGGGAAATATTGAAAACTTATGTCCAAAGTGAGTGCTGTGTAGCCTAAACGTTTTTAAAAACTGCGTATTTTTGAAAAGAAGTTTTGGCACCTAAAGCCTTCTAGTTTGTGCAAAAAGTTCATGAGACTTGTATGTTAGTGAACAACACTCGTGGTCTCCGTCGTCGTACGGCACAGACAAGATCTACTGTAGCCGAGAGTGGGAGACTCAACAACAACTCGCCGTTGACCTCAACAGCTCAACATTTCACGCACTAGTCTCAGGAGAATTCTGAACAAAGATCTCGGATTAATCGCTTACAAGGTCCAATTGACTCAGCAATTGAAGGCGCAATTTAGGCCTTAGAGCAGCTTTAATTGGACAACGATTCCCAAATCAATGTCAATTGCCCGCCGCGGAGCTGACTTCTTTGGACTTTTTTTTGTGGGGATTCAAGCACTTAAGGCCAATATCATCCAAGCAATCGTGAGCTACCCTCAACAAGGTCTTGCGAAATTGGAGTGACATAATGCGCTTCTAGCTGGCGAGGTTTTAAACTACAGTGAAAGTATGACACTGCTCTACCTGTGGGGATTTCCGTTTGTTTGACAGTTTGCAAACGTTATATACGTACATCGCTCCATTTTTATGAACCATATAGTTTTTACTTGACAGGTGTCAAGAAATGACAACTTTTTGTGTGAAAAGTGAAAACAGTGTGAAATTTTTGCTGAAAGCTGTTAAAAAATGGGAACCTGTGCATATTCAAAAGTCAGAAGAAGAAATTTTATTTTATACCCCAAACAAGAGTTTGTATGAATACCCTTATGTATTTCCAAGTACCGATTGCTTGCTTGTTGTATATACTTGGAATATTTTGAAATTGAATATCCTTTTGCAGTATAAACAAAATTGCGTATCTTCTTGACAATTTATCCCCCCCAATTCAGACTGTGTTCATTGTTATGAAATTGGATAACCATTATCTCTAAACAATAACATCTTCAGAAACCTCCTTCGTTCGGTTTGCCACCATCCCGAGCACACAGACATCTGTGTCGTGTGTGAGGATACATTCAATTGAAAAATTGTTACTCATTTGACACCTGAAACCAATATTCCAGTGTCCCTATATTTGTGCGTAGAAGAAATAGCAAACATCTGTTGTCACATAGTGTAACTTACTGCACAAACACTGAAAGGCTTTTGTATGCAAATATCGTTCAAATCGATCAAGTTTCATGACAACAAACCACGACTGCAGTAAAATACGATACCAAGAGGAGATATACAGAAGATGAAGCCTCTTTTTATACTCCAGAGTGCTGATGAATTATCTTCTGACCGCAAAACTGTACAGAGATGATCCTGGGCATTCATCTAGGCTTCGGTTTGTTGTATATAACGAACGAAGGAGCTGTGAGCTGGAGAAGGTTTATTCGTATTGAATGTCACTTAACCCGCCCTGACTGAGGGCGTCATCAATTTTCTAGAGTTACAATCCTCTGCACTCTCGCTGAGACATCAGTGTCTTGACGCACTGAGGTGAATTAATTCATGATGGACTTGTAACTGTTAAGGAGTACCTATGTACCTACTCCAGGTTAGTGATGGAGGACGACTAATGTTGATTTTGTGTTTTATGGTTTCTAAACGTGATTATCTTGAGGCTCTGTTTATGTCGTCTTTTTGGCGCACATGTGGGACATGATAGGGCACGTGGTATCTCTTTGGTCATTAAATTTTTTTTTTTTTACGGTCCCGGAAGTGGGATAAAGTTATGTTTGTTTCTCAAAAGGTGTTGCTTTGGAGAGGAGATATATTTATAATTAAAATTGGTGCCGGTAATAAAATTCAAATTGAGTTATATTTATTCCATTCTACAACTACAGCAGGGTATATTAAAAAACTATATATAAAGACTGTGCCAACAGACTGTGAGGTTGTGTATCCCTGCACGGTCTATTGAAATAGATGGTTTTGTTTTAGATCATAAAACACGAGACAGACGGGCACGTTTATCCGAATGTCGGTCAAAATAACAAACACAATGGAAGTTTAGTTTATATTAGTTCCGCTTATGAGAATGCTTTATCTTTGACTCGATGCACGTCATCAATAATAAACAGTCTAAATGGTTTGGGGGCAGACAATCTATAACATGTGTTTATGGGTACAGTCTCCGTAAAGAGTTTTCCATAGGTTTCAGTGGGAAATTGAGATTGTGTTGCTTGGGTTATCAAATTATTTAGTTAAAGATTGAACAGATTATCACAATTATTATATACGCCTAATACCAAGTTTTTGAAGTGTAGGAGTCAACTTTCTGTAGGATAACAGAATGTAGTTCTTGAACTACTACTACACTTTTTTAGCAGAAATCTAGTATACTTTTCTCGTCTGTACCTTGACTAGCTGAACTCTCAAAATTTATCAACGAACTTATCCTAGACCAGATGCTAGACCTCCCCGTTTCCAGGTGAATTCCAATTCGTTCTTTGGAAGTTTGTTTGTTGAAAGTGCCGGCAAGTTCTATCATCTTCATCATCTGATCTTTGCGATTAGGTCCGTTCGCTTACCCTCCTAAAAAAACGAATTTTTACGAAAAGCTGTTCGTGTACGGACGAGAGTGCTCACGAGAGAGTAAAAAATTCCCCCATTCTACGAATTTTAGTCAGAGACCGAACCCAATTGACCCATTTTTTTAAAAAGGCGGAAAAAACAGGTATTTGTGGCTCAATTTGATAAGAGGTCCAAAGTGCTTGTTTCTCTCTACAATCTATTTTTTTGGCCAAAGTAAATGGGTTCATTCCACCCAATTTTTTTTTTGGGCCAATGAAACCTGATACATAAACTGTAATTTACGTTTTTGCGTAATAAATGGGTTATTTTAACCCAATATTTTTTTGGGCCTAATATATTGGGTCCAATCAACACAATATTTTTTTGGGTTAATACAAATTAGTAGAAAAAACCCTTTACTTTTAAAGCTCCGAGTTGTAATATTCGTTCATCAAATACGTGTGTACATGCCTACATATATTTGTAAATATGTATATCATCGTTTTTACTTTTTATCTTTACAATTTTAAATGCAGTTTGTCTTAGCTTAAAATATTATTTAGATATAATAAGAGACCTAATAGTTCACCCAAAAAAATTAAAAGCCTGTTTTACCCATTTTCGATGGCCTAGAAAAATATTGGGTCCATTAAATCGATTTGTTTTGACCAGAAATAATATTGGGCCAAATGAACTTTTTTGTTTTCGCTAGAAAAATAAATGTTCAACTCAACCAGTTTCCATCTGCTCAGTAACTATAAAAGATTAAAATAATTGTTTCATTTGGCCACTTATGGTATGTGGCTAAAAATACTAGTTTTGTTTAGCCCCTTTTCAAAATGGGTTAAGTTTTTAAAGGCATACCAGGAATCGACAGGCAGCTTCATCAGCATCAACCAGATATACTTCTTTTAAATTTACAACCTTAATTACTGCTGGCCTTTTTTACAAAAAAAAATCGAATTACCCGGTATTTTCGATCCCTGATTTTAGTACAAGAAATTTCTTTTTGGGCTGGTTTGTTAAAACTGTCAAATCAGTGTATTTTCAACTTTTTCTTGTTCAACCCGTTCGTTTACTCTTTCGACATTTTAGTTCTCTCTGAGAGAATTGTACCCCCACTTTTAGAAATTTGATAATCTCCGAATTCTAGTGCAAAAAGTACGCGAACGAACCTATAAAAGGTGTAATGTGATGATAGAATTTAAAGTGAATTCAACCTTAAGTGATGTGAAGTATGGGCTATTGAAGCGCACCTTAGGCGAATATTAGTTTGAGTGATCTGCAGCATGGCTGGATGAACTTCAGTATGACGCGCCCACTTTTTAGAGGCGTTTTTCTTCAAAAATTTGTTTTGCCTATTTTCCTAAAAAAAAACATGAGTTTTTGAGGTAAACTTAAGTATGTAGGTATTAATTGAAAGAAGACTAAAATATGGCTACGGACACGCCCATTTTTTGAAAAGAGGAGGCACAGCAAGGAGAAAGTGGGTATCAAAGGATAAATTTTAGACGGATTGTAAATTTTTCGTATTTTTTTGCTTCTTATTAACCATACAAAGCTGCGAAAAGTATTAGAACTGTTAAAAACATGTTTCACTTATGTATGTAGTACAAGTCTTAACAATGATTAAAGCACAAATGATATAGTTTGATTAAGAATACATAAATTTGTCATACTTTGACAGCTGTCAAGTAAAAGCTATATATATGGTGTTAGCAAAAACGGACATACCTACTCTAGTGATCCATGCATGAGAAGTGTTGCCTGCCTTAGGGGCAAAGTTATAGCTATCATTAAAAAAATGTCTATCTGTGGAAGGCTCTGGCAGTGAAACAGCAACAAAAAAGTATAGGTTTTGAGGTTGGAGTTGATAATTGAAAGGAAAAATGACAGATGAGAACAGAAAGAGAATAGAACACAACAGTGAAACGATTGTGTTCCAAGTTATGGAAACGAGGATTAGCTGTTCATTGAAATCGATTTTGATCAGTGAAATAAAAAAATTGGATTTAAAGAAAAGTTTTAATCAGAATTTGGTATTTTTGCTTGTTGAAAAAATTCTAAAACTGATTAGCTTCATTTTGATACAAATTAAAGCCAATATTGTTTGCTTAATCGTCTTAAAATTGGAATTCAAAAACAAGACATAGGTACATACTTTTATAGTCCACTGTTGCATCAGCTGAACTCACGCATACTTCCGACTTTTCATAATATCTCAACGATAACCACTGAACTAAATTTAATTAAAAAAAAAGAAAAAAAATCAACATGTTGGCCACATGATGCTCCATTCAAAAAAGTGAAAAATTCACTTTTTCCTTTTATGACATCCATGCATTTGGCCGCCCATGAAATGTAAACATTTCATCTTTTTGAATAAAACGAAATGAGATCATCACCAAACACCGGCAAGAAGTTACTCACCGAAAAAATGCTTCGGTGGTGTTGGGCATGATTTCATAAGTTGAACAGACCGTAAAGAATCCTCTTCTGTTTTTTTCGAACTTAAACCGCTTCGAGACGTATAAATGTTTATGCCAAAGTTTTTCATTACAATGGTCGCCCAGAGAGTGAATTTGTTTATACCGTCGTCCGTCCTTTTTGATTGACTCTGACGGCAAACAAATGCGACCTCATAAAGTTCTTGTTTTTAGTAATTTTCCTTTTCGTTCTTGCTGCTGATGGTCTAGGTCTGCTGGTATAAAACGGAACCTGACGCGCCGCAAGGAAATAAGGAAAAAAATTAATGATTACCACGTTGCCATTAGCCACATAGCCAAAGGAGATTTTTCCATTTGATGTCAGATGCGGTCTTCTTTCCTTGAGTAAAAGTATAAAATCGTAGAGAAAGAATGATGAAATATGCGCAGAATGCGGTGTATAGCTGAGCTATTCATTATTTCGAATGCATTGGTTATAAATCTTGTGCAGCGTGCATTAAAAATGATTTAATTGATTAAACAGTGGCTGGTGTTTGGAGATAAACAGAGAAATGGGGTTCCAGTTAAACGGTTTTTGTTTATAAATTGCTTCAGCTTTAGAGCGCTTGATGGTTATGTTAATCTCGCAACACCTGAATTGCGTTTAGATGTTTGTATAGAAGATTGGTACAGAAATCCAGGTCTTAAAAGGAAAAAATAACTGCACGTCTCGGAGATGAGACCATCTACTCGTTCATACCGTACGTGATGGGTAATTTGGATATAAAATATTAGAAACAACATAAAGTGTTCCATTGTCCTTATGACATAAAACTGTCACACATTGACAGCTGTCAAGTAAAAAAAAAAAGACATATTTCACTGATGCATACATTTAGGGGAAAACTTTCATAAGTTCAGTGAATGAAACGTCAAAATTTGCGCACTTCATTCGCCTTCACTCTGTCTTCTGAAGTCAGTTCAGATGTGGGCATTGCTCCTGAGGATGAAAGTGACGAAAAGCCTAGATGTTCATAGAAAGGTGCAAAATCTAATACCTACTTAACTCACTACACCTGAAGCTGGATGAACTTTGACAATGCCGTACCCGTGCCGTTCCTCTCTATGTCAACCATTTTATTGCCCTCAGTTTGTTGAAACAAAATGATGATGCCTCGAGTAGATAAGCATCCAAATCAACGTACCAAACCGAATCCTTTTTTACTGCTTGTCATGAGATTGCATTGCTTGGGCTTTATTGTGCTAAGGTTCTTAGTGACTTGAAACACGTTCCTTGAAACACGAACTCCTTATGATATACGTACATACAAATGTATACAAAGGCGGGGAAGAATGACTAAAATAGTTGAACTGTCAAAGAACAAAACTAACATCGCAACAAGTAAAACTACCACTTTAACCTCGAGCTACTCCCATTTGATGATGTCAGTTCAGAAGGACCATCAAATAGTTATGTACCTCCTGACAATGTATACAAGGTCAATGGTATATCCAAATACGGAATTCCATTTTCTGGTTAATTTTCTCACTGTCGCACTTTATCCCGTCAAACAGTCAATTAAACACGTTTATGACTTTGTCCTCTGCTTCTGTGTGAACAGTGTAAACTTGAAAATTCAAAATCCCATCGGCACTTGTCGACTTTCAATCAAAACTCTAATCTACAAACCATACCCGACTGAGAGTCACGCCCCGCAAGCCGCAACCAGCATTGAAATAGAAAATGTCACGCGTACCAAACACTCTGTTGAATTGTTTTAATTAGGCCACTTTCCAACCAAACAGCAAAAAAAGATACATAGCAACAGTTACAGATACAGAATAGCTACTTTCAATACAATGCACAACTGATGTCAAACACACGCATGACGCCGCCGCACCGCCTACACACTTCTCACCCAAAATTGTGACACTATTCATTCTGTTAATCTTAATTGAACGGAATTATGCCGGAGAATGTGCGTATTCTCGTTTGCTAATTGAAGGGAATCCAGTCCTGACCCTTAATTAAAACGATCTTTTGAGTATTTAAAACCATCAGACCAGCCCGTCAGTGAAATTATGTGTGCGGTTTGGAACAACTTTGCAGGGATTTGCCATTTTCCTTTCCTGTCAATTGGTTTACCCAATTTATTCTGTCATTTTATCCAATTCATCTGAAATTTATTAGAAGCCCCACGGTTAAATGGGCCGGAAATACATAAATATTTCTTACTATGGCGCGTTTAAAAGTGTATCTTCTCGTATAGCCTTGCTAATTCAATTTAACATGGGCTTTACCTGGTGTAGGTAACATGGACCATTAATAGTTTTCCTAATTGGGTTTTTGGAGGAAAATAATATTGCAAAGTTTCTTATTTTCTTTATTTTTTTTGTTGAGCTAAATTAGGATGCTTTCCCTCTGGGGACCAAGGCAAGGATCTGAGGTCGAAAGGGTAGAAAAGAGTCGTTTTACAGGCGGTTGCCTGTGAACAATATTTGCAAGGAAGTTTTCCTCCATGGATTTGGGTTTAATTTAAGTTTACCGAAAAGTTTCATTGTGAAGTTTATGTTTAGTTATTCATTGGTATATAAATTATTAGTCAATGTGAGGTAACCTGAGCAGAGGTGATTATGTCAAATTAATGTGACCGAAGAAGGTTCACATAAGGAAGACAAGAATAGAATAATTTACAGATGTATCTAGGTTGACTTAGGTGGCAATCTTGTTACCCATTACCGAGGGTTCAGCTGGATATGGTGGGGGAAGATAATGTCTAAAAGATGCATCACTGTCAGTGTCGGGATGTTAGTTGCAAGTTGAACAAAAAGTATCTTAACCTTTATGGTGCTTTTAAACTGGTGATCTTTTTGTTGTTTTCTGAGACTAACAAACATTTAGCCAGGTCTATTCTCCATCCGTCGAATGTCGTCCAAAGTTACTTCCAAAAACCACACGACTGCTGAACCTGCAGGTTCTGAGTAAGATACTTATAGTAGGGTAGTAGAATGAGGCTGACCAAATTTAGGATATGTATGGCAACTTGCAAAGACCAGTCTGTTTATGTATACGAAGCATGAGAAATGATAGGAAGACAAAGTGCTAAGGAAAATTGCAAAGAGACCATATAAAGAACAAGAAATCTTTACCAAAATGATACCATAGTTTAGTTGACCCGAATATTAAGAAATAATTCTTCAATAGATGAATTTGCAGAACGCATATCCTTAAA
Source organism: Chalcosyrphus nemorum (assembly GCA_949716465.1). Classification (NCBI taxonomy): domain Eukaryota; kingdom Metazoa; phylum Arthropoda; class Insecta; order Diptera; family Syrphidae; genus Chalcosyrphus; species Chalcosyrphus nemorum. Next base: position 29,155,521 of record OX454332.1, on the reverse strand, counting down.
TTCCTCAGTCACTCCTCTGACCAGTGGCAACGTGCTATCAAAAATGGCGCAACTGATGTCGAAAAGACTACTTTTGCAGACTGTATAACAGCGAGCAATACCAACATTCCGCTGTCCAGGAGAATGAGCCACGCAACTCAGACTATGGTATTCAAAATTTCCATCCACCTGACCAAAGCAAAGTTAGGATAGCAACTTCAACTCCAACAAGTCTTCTGGACCCCATCAGGTCATTGCTAAGGTTTGGTCAGACAACTCTAATGATGAATGGAATCTCAGCATAGTTTGCCTGATTTGCAAGAAAGGAGACCCCAATTTCAGCAATTATAAAGTCCTCAGTTTCCTCAACATCGTATGTACACGTAAGATATTTTCTGTGATATTGGTTGAGCGCCTGAAACTTCTTTTGTCATCAGCCTGATTGGCTCCTATCCATGGGATGTCAAGTCGGGAAATTTCGCCATGAAATAAATCTTCACACTTCGACAGATCCTGGACAAAACCCACGAAGTTCAAATCTTCTATTCATCATCGCCTATGGCAACATCTATAAGGAAGAATTTTGACGTCTCTGTCGAAATTGTTTGTCGATACACAGCATGAGGATGAAGAATGTTCGCTGCTCTATAATTCTCGGAGCATGCTGGCTAATGACCCCACCGTCAACAAGATATTAAAAAAGTTGAGGAGCTGGCATGCGACTTCCTTAAATGGATTGAACGAAACCCTCAGGCCAACATCAGTGCTACAATCCAACAAAAGTTCATACATCTGCTTCTGACGATGTTGACATAATTGGAAGAACTCGACCGACGAGCTGGCTGTCACCGGTGCGTCCCAAGCACTGAAGGAGTTTCGGCCGAAATGGACTTACCGATTAACGAAGCAATACCAAGTATATACTGTCGAAAAAAGGGAACAATTGACACTGCTCACAAGGTCTAAGGGACCTCCACCAACTTGTTCTGACCAATAAGCTAAAGACTACGCTAAATAGTGAGGCCTACTGGTTGAGGTCCAGATTCACGCACTGTAGCATATATACATATACATATGTAGAGTGAACTAGGCCTAGAACTTTTTTTTAAACACAACAAATTCAATGGAATAACCAAAATTTTGGCTTTATTAGCTCACAAATATCATGATATATATTGTTTTAAAATAATTTCTGGTAGGTATATAGCCTCGCGACTGCGCCTTAAAAAAGCCATCCTGTCGGTTCAATTTTGCACCACTTTTGGGAACATACCCGTTCTTATTTCGTCAATAGTGCGTCGAATGATGGCTTCTAAGTTATCAATCGTTGCTGGTTTTTCCGCACGATTGATAACTTTCACGACTACAAAAAGTAGTCCAAAGGTGTCAAATCACACGAACGAGGTGACCAATTCACAACTCCTTTTCTTAAGATGATTCGGTCACCAAACTTTTGGCTGAACAAAGTCATGGTTGCACGCAAAGTATGGCATGGTGCGTCGTACTGTTGGAACCTTTTCTCCTCCAAATGATTTTCAATGACAGGAGGAATGAAAAAATCGCGAGCCATTTGCCTGTAGCGTTCGCCAATCACAGTAATATTGGCTACGGTTTCGAATTCAAACACAAATGGACCGATGACGCCTTCGGCATGTAAACCGCACTAATCAGTGCGGGATGTAATGAAGTCTCAAGAGTCTCATGAGGATTGTGCTTACTCCAAAAACGGTGATATACTCTTTATAAGTTTGGCAAACAGAACGCTTCATTAGTAGGACAGCTAGTTTGAGAGTTATCCCTATCGGAAGTTCTATGCCTCTGAAAAAACTCCCTTTTATCTTACCCTGTAATTTTGTTAGTAGTATTTAATACATTTCATTCGCAAAACAATTACTTAATCTGGGGACACACCTTGAGTTTTAACTGCCAACTATGCATCAACTCAACTTTTTTTTTACTCCTAAATCGATAAATTTTAATCCCAAAAATAACCAAACATCTATCTACCTTACGTCATTCCACACAGAAATAAAAAACTAGTAGTAACACCAGAGTTAATAAATAAATAACACAAAATCGAAACTATAAATCGTAAAAGTGTCTCGTCGCCGCTTCTGGTGAACTGTGTTATGCAGACAAACAATTGGAATCATTTTTCCCATCATCGATTAGCTCTAATGTCGCTAATGGATTGCGGACACGGAGTAGGTTGAGTCAATCAATCACGCGGAATAAACGCTCGACCTACATTTTCTCTAATTGTATCATAGTATCTATATACTTGGTTTTTAAATGAAATTAATTGCTTTCGATTTTGAAACGGATGATTTGCATAAAAGAGTGAAGCGATTTTTCATCACACACTCTGACTGGCGGTTAAATTTTCATAACTCATTTCCCTGAAATTTGAAAAAATTTTAATTCCCATGGATCTATTGATTTATGTTTAAAAAAGACTTGGCTATTCCTTAAAATTCATTAAAACTAAGTGAAATGTTTCTTAGAGATAAAGTTACACAATTTTAGTGTCATTTACAAGGCTCTTAAGACATTTTCATCTGTCATTAGGACCGGAGTAAGGCATGCTCTCTTCTTTAAGTACTTCTGCTTTGCCTTAATCCCAGCTGGCTGTGCGACAGACTGCAGATTGTTCCTTAATCTACACTTTACACGTATCTTATAATTAACAGATTTTTTTTTTGTGTTTTGGGGAAGTACACCTCACTGGCGCTACTTGTGCCGGAAATCTCGACAGACGACCAAGAGCTGATGATGATTTTTTTCGGGGTGTCATTGCCATGTGGCACGTTTCTTTGTCGTTTTTTTTTACGACTCTGGTTCAGATGATGATTTCCGAAAAGATGACGATAGATACAAGCAACAAATTGTTTGTCTTACAAAACCTCATAATTTATCGGGTGTTACATATTTTTTTAAAAAAGATTTACGCCACCTTTAAATGGGTATTTGTAAGTTTTTGACATTTGTGACTGGGAGATTAGTTATCGTGTGATTTTTGAATTTTGATTTAATCCCTCGAATATTGTAAAAAAATTATGTCAGTATTTTCTGCATTCTTTCTCTCAAAACCAATCTGTGGCGACTTCACATTAAGAACATCTGTCGCACATAGTATTCAAAGACAAATGCTGCATTTCACGGAAGTATGTATAAATGAAACCAAATTGGATTGCCACAGATCACAGGGTTTTACTTTTGTCCTTACACATAAAGTACTCGCCAGCTAATATAATTCTATTGGGGTGAAATACAAAATAGATCCACGGAGATCGTAAATCAACAAATTTATAAAACTTTTACGCCCCTTCTTTTACGATTTAAGTCGTTTTACTTAGTCGTCTTCTCCCCCAGAAAAAAAAAAAATGCCATCCACCCCTGAGTAATTCGATTATGGTAACACGTTGTGTCATATAATTCAATATGGAGTACTTACTTTCCATTTACGTTTTAAAAGATTTGTTTGGATGCATGAAAATGTACAAGTTTTTTCCTTTTTTTAAAATGTATAGAGGAGATTTTTTTAAATTTATGGGAGATGGGGTTGCTAACATTTTTACCTCTTAGTCAAAGGATCAGAAATGACACGCCGCATATTTCTCATAAATATTAATTTTTTCGAAGGCGACGGAAGTTAATGGGCATAATTTTATCAACGCAAGAGTTGATATGCTTTACTTTGGCTGTTTTAGTTAAAAAAAAAAAGAAAGAAACTAATTAATATAAATGGCAGGAATTTTTCATCGCTACACACTAATGCAATGTGTTTTGTCACTTACATTTTATATGTACACTTTTAAAAGAAGTATCAATTCGTGCCTCTGAATAGCAGTTAAGTTTTAGCACCAAGTAACGTGGCTCAGAAATAAGTACTTGTGAGTAAACGAGGAGTTTACGATATGTATCTTTAACCTCTTTGAAGTTTCTGAGAGCTGTAGTCTACGTTAAAGCATTTTTAAATCCAAGTTCTTATTTTAGAAAGAGTAGTAAAAATATACATATCATGTCATAAATGACAATATCTTGTGATTTTTCTCCAAGTTCCTAGTTTTGCTTTTTAATTGAGGTCGCCTCTCATGTTACAAAGTCTTTAGTCCTGCGGTTAGGTTTGGACAAAAACTTGTGCAATTTTTATATGGTCCCTCCTGTGATGGTATTTTTCTGGCTTCGAACTTGGAACCCCTTGCGCAATAGTCCAACGCACTAACCACTGCGCCACGGCACCCACTTCTGCTATGTACAGGATAAAAAAAAAAAAAAGACAAAAGAACTACAAGTTGGAGCAGTTCCTCCAGCCCAACTAGTTTAATGAACTTTAGTACCTTTGTTTGTGATAGATCACTCTCTATCAAAAAGTAGACAAATTCTTCTTTTGTGAGTCAATTTCACATTTGGTGAGGAAGTGACTTGGTGTCTTTTCGTGGTCGCAGAATCTGCAGTGTCTATTCTGTCCTATGCCCAGCTTCCTGACATACTCCTTAAGCTTATAGTGACCTGTTAATATTCCCGTCAGGATACAAAGTCGGTTTTTGTTCTGGCTTAATAAGATTTTACTCCTCTTCTGGTTTATATGGGCCAGTGATTCTTTGGGTTTTCTCATAGGAAGGTATCGTCCCAGAGTTTGTAGCAATATAGGTACGATTCTACCAAAGGATTCCGATCTTACAAATAGTGTTTCAGGCCCGTGGCTTTCTAAAGCGTCTGTAACGCGTCTTGGTACCCAAAAGAGGGTGACTCTATTGCTAAACCCCAGTTTGTTAATTTTTACAAAGTATTCCACAACAAGTCTCGATTTTATTTCATATGAGATCAGTGCCTTAAAAGCGACTTGACTATCCCACAGAATGGCAATAGCTTTCTCGCGATAGTGTCCGTTTAGTTTTAGTGGAGCACATCTTTCAATGTCATGGACCTAAGCTTAGAAGTTGTTGAGGAATGTGCCCAATGATTCTGAGTAATTGACCCTGGAATAGTGCAAGGTTACCCTGGTTCCTGTAAGCACTTTGGATTTACTGCTTCGCCCTATTTTGCTGCCCAAAAGTGCGCAATAAATTTACCTTTCCTAAATCTTTCTTAGCTGATTCTCAGTATGGTTTTTTTTTTGCAATCCTCTCTAGCACTCCATATAAACATATGTGTATAGGAGTGAGTTCCACTGTCAGCTGTGGTACATATCCTCATGGCCTCTGTTATACATACCCAGGCAAGTCTTTATACTCCCCTCAGGGATATCTTGGCTATGCATAATGAGTATGACTGTTACAAGCATACACAGGGGGAACAGTAGCAATGCAGTAAATGGGAGGACTGTCGCCCTACTACTCCAGATCATACCGTCGCCTAAAGAAAAAAGACAGGAAAAGATGGGACAAGCATAGTTCGATAAGTAAATGTAGAAAGTATTATGTTCTTACTTTGGCCTGGCGAAAGAAAACTGCCTTCGAATTCTGGGTTGACTACGTAATTCAGTCTTTTTAAGATCATTCTCCCGACAGATCGGGGACTTGTTCTGTGATTTCATTGATCTCGTCGCATAGGTACTTTCAATAGCTCTTCCTTGTTTCCTTAAGTGGTCCGTATTTCTACAGTGCTCCTTCAGTATACCTGTTAGGAAACGTAGGGTTGTTTTCCAGTAGTTCATGTTTACTTAAAATCGCTAGATGTTTCTTAAACCCGTTTCATGCCTTGATCATTGTTCCCAGTTGTTGTCTACAGAATGTCTCAGTGCCTATGAATCAGAGGAGGAAAAGTGCCCAACCTACTCACAATTCACTGGTAATGAAAATTCACATTCGCAACCTATTATCAACTTATAAACAAACTGCTCTTGCTAATGATAAATTTGTGTCACTTGTTGCTTCTATTAATGCACGCATGAGTAACAATTTCATAGTACGTAAACAACACAAAAATGCTGTCTTATACTAAACTAAACTACCCCTTTTTGCACATTTTTGTTGTCATTCTGTCTGGAAAACTTTTTATTAAGTGGCCCTTACACACGAGACTTGTGCGCAGGCGAATTCGCATCAGCAGTTCACAGTGAATAAGAAATCGCATTCACGAGATAGCTCATCTCTACTATGATTTTTATAATTTATTCATTTAGTTCTAGATCGGAATACCCTTGCTCTAGTTCCTTGATCAATTTTTGACTCACCTGTATAGCACTTAATTATGTTCGTCAGCATGTAGATTTTAGATTCATTACTCTTTCCTATTGATGAGTCGTATAAGAAGATTTTGAACTCAATTTTCTGTCGTATCACCTCTAGATAAAACCAGGGCTGATTGTTTCTTAAGTAGTACAGTTAAGAGAATGAACTTACAACTCACAACTTGAAATGGCAATCGCCACCAACTGCCAAAAGAACACTTCACTATTGTGTATCCCTAAAGTGTTACTAATTCGACCAAACAGCGGAAAAACAAATTTACTCTTTAGAGCTTATTTACGTTGTAGTTAGCTTTTATTTAACGAAATTTAGTGAGTTTTTATGCATCGATAATTACATTCTCTTTGTTGTCCCTTTTTTTTTTTGGCAAAATGCCAATTCCAACAGCAAAAAAAAAAGAAAGGAAACAAATTCCACTTAGAATCTCTGCTCCTCATAGCATACATTTAAATACTCTTGATTTTATTACTTTGTACAAACTCATAACCCGTGTATAATTTTCGTATCTGATTTTCTTGTAACCATAATTCTTGCAGTGCCCGACTCTAAAACCAAACAAATCATGAAATTCATCTTTTGGCCATATTCCAAGGTGGCACATTCCTCCTAGTGTATGCTGTATATTTCATCTGCAACTTCAACTGTGTATGTGGTCGTTATTTTGTCTGAAAACTGGAAGTAGGGCGATAGTATAATGCACAAGTAATTATACAATGCCTCAACGAGAAAATATTTTATGCATCTAATAAAAGAACAAGCAAAAAAAGATGTAGGTACTATGTGCAGTTGTTAGAGGAGGTGTTTCTTCAGATACATTTCACCATCTATCAGAAGGTAGGGTCTTGTGTTTTTGGACGCCTCTGTTGTGGGTGGTCCTTGTTGGTTGAAATCGATTTTTCTAAGATTAGTATATTTTTTTCTTTACAAACAAAGTATTTGCTTATCTTATCTAGGTTTACTGGTCAAATCATGAAATTGGACAAAAAAAAAAGACATCTGCCACGTGTGCCAAAAATAAAAAAAAAAATCCCAAAACAAAAATTTGATCAGAGTAGTGTACTTAAATCCATTTGAGAGGAGCAAACGACGATGGACACCTCCCTAATCCTCTCGGCATTATTTATTTATTTCATTTCACCTACACAGGAATGCCATTGCGGTCAGTTGACCTGAATAAATAAATGCAAAACTAAGTGTCCAATCGAATTGGAGTGCAATGAATTTTATACGAACGGACTTAGGCTGCTCCTGCTGCTGCTTTCCAATGTACACAACACAGACAGTTTTAATAGCTTTCCTTTTTGTTGTTTTGTGAGTTGTCGATGGCCTGGTTGCTGATGTATTTTTTTCCTCTCCTTGGGATATACAATTTATTTTGTCCTTTTTTTTTTTTGTTTTAAAAGATCCACGACTAAATGAAAAGAAATATTCTCCGTTTGGACAGGAGTCTAATGTAAAGTTACCAAGGGAATAGGTAATAAATTGTGGATCTTTGGTGCTCTTCCAATAGTAAATTAAAAGGATTTCCTGGACAAAGACTTTGTGCTGGGATTAAATGTTAGGAAGAAAAGGATTCGTGTTTTTTTAGCCAGAAAATGAAATATGAATATTGTAAAACGTTACTTTAGACCACTTAATGATATATTTTTTTTATTTTTTATTTTCAGATGGTCCACAGTTACAAGCGCCAAGATTTACAACACAGCCTTCATCTTCTGGCTCAATAGTGAGTGAAGGAAGGACGAAAATTCTACAATGTCATGCGTTAGGTAAGCTAAATGCTTTTCTTTTTTTTGTCAAAAAAAATGTTTTAGGTATGATTAAAATTGTGTACTTATCTTTACAACGAAGAAAGAGAAAATGTATTCACTTGAAATGGTCAATAATGCAAAATAAAAGGACTACCGAGAAGGACTTAAAGAAGCTTCTTTCGAAACAGTAAATGCCCACTTAAAGTCTCTGAAAATAGAACCTTTTCTTTTCCTGTCTCAAGGGGTATTAATCTCTTCTGCGTTGTACTTTATACAAGCAAAGTCATGGCGTTCCTTTTTAACCGAAAAATATAATGTTAATGCAAATTTAATCAACCAGAAGATGCTAAATCTGTTTCACTGATGGATCAGCAAATGAATTGGGTATGGATATTGGCCTGACTCCAAAATATTAGTTCCACCAGCCCTAGTGTTTCTTTCAACTAAAGGCTCATGCTATTAAAATTTGTAAACCATTCAGTGATTCATTCAAAGTTCAAGTGTTCCTGTCTATTGTCACTAAAGTCCTCCTGCACTATCAAAGCAAAGTGTTTTCTTATGTAAAGTGAAGCCTGGCGCATTTGGATAGGAAAAGCTCCACTAGAGCACTCAGACATTCACCCGTCCATTGTACTACCAGAAATGTGTCTTTTTTTTTTTTTTAGAACACTTCGTCTATTAGATAACTCTAGAGGCGGAATAAAGGACCTTAAAACCCATATATCTAAAAACTATTTCATCGTCCTTACTTGTTTTCTTGAGGCACATTTCCAGAAATCGCACACAATGGCGCGTAGGCGTTGTAGAGGCCCTAGGATTCACAAGGGAATACAGGACATAAGAAAGTAAGTTACTTATTTTCAGAGTATACAAACCCAAGCTTGTCTGTATTTGGACTAGAAAGTTCATCTAGGCTTTGAAAGAAGTGTTTCCCGAGAAACTTATTTCTGGAATGCTGGAGTTCAAGGCATTGGCATAGGAAGTGAGTAGTTCTCTTAACATCTTCCTCATTGCCGTATCCTCTGCATAATTCTTCTGCTGTCCAGGGCATTGGCATAGGAAGTGGGTAGTGCCTCAACATCTTCCTCATCGCCGCTTCCTCTGCAGAGTTCTTCTGCTATTCGACGCAGTTTCTAAAAATGGTAATCGTATATTCTTGCGCCTGAATCTCGTGGTCCTTTCTTTATCAAAAGATGGCCATGGATGTCTTGCAAGTATAATCACTGCTTCAAGTCTGAGAACAGAAGGCGAGATGTTCATAGAGAAGTCTGTAAGTTCTAGTAAATCTGATGAAGCTTTTCTTGCTTTTCTTGTCCAGGAAACCAACAGAGCTGTGTTCCAAAAACCTTAAGCTCTTCGCAACAGCACTTCACAAGCTTGGATTTGATTTCTGTGACGTCAATTGCTTTGATAGCTGCCCGACAGTCGATAAAGAAGGTTATACCTTCTGGAGGTAAGTTCTTAGGGTAGACTCACGGGTAGCTGTTGTCACTACCGCTTGAAAAGCACTGCTGTGATCTAGGAGTCCCATAGATCGGGATATTCCCAATGAATCGTAAAAGATTCCGAACTTCTACACCGGTGTCCATTTTCTATCCATCTGTATAAGCTATCTATGGCATTTGGCTGTTTTTCCACTCTTCTTTGCTAGGGTAAGCTGGTCGAATGCACTGTTTCATTGGACTTCCAGTTCGCGGTCTGACTTATTCTTAAGGCACAAATGGCTGTATCATTATAGTTATCCTCATTTTCTTTAGGTTATCATCGTCCTAAGTTAATAGAGCAGCCTTACTGGTTCGCTTGAAAGTGTGTCAATGAAAGAACTGAGGACTCTTGGGTCAGTTCCTAGTCATGCTGCATATCAATGAGTCTGTCAGTTTGTAGAAGTCTTGAATTATGAACAGTTGGATGTTCTTATGCGTTACGTCGCCATCACATCTTCATTCTACATCTTTGATAAATCAGTAAAATATACTGGAGACAAATTTTTGGAAGACTTCTTCTCGACAAATTTTGTGGAGAGAGAGAGACGACAGAGCTGAATTACTACTACTAAGTACCTGTACTTGAGAAGACTGAAGTCCTGCAATACTTAAGTACTTTACAGGTTTGGTATCATCCCCTTACTTTGTTTCGCAAAGACTATAAAGTATTACGCTCGAACAACAAACAAATTTGAAGCTTGTCGCCAGTGATTACCTTTACTTTTTGTCTTAAATCCTTAGACCAAATGGAAACTATTGGTGTATAGACAATGGTCGAATTTTTTAAATGCTTATCGACACCCATTTACAAATCGTTGTCCTTTAATAATGGGCAAGGATTAAGTGTCCATTCAAGGCTTTTATCGTCATTGAAAAACTTTTCGTATTGGTTTTTTATTCTCGCAGTTAAATGAGTTTTATAAGACTACAATGTAAAATTGTGTGGTCTTGTTGAAGGGAAACTTTGAAAAGTTTTCCATTTCTCATTCTAAATAGTATCTCAACGAGTTAACTCGTGACAGCCTTAAATTGTTTTCCGTCCGGATTCTGTCTACTTTGTTACAATGCTCAAGTAAAAGATACCAAACAGACATTCTACACATTTCAGCCCGCCGATTAGACACAAGAAAACGACAGCAAATACCCTACGTATGTATCTGCAAATAACCCACGGTAATCAATGAATTCTTTTCAGTCTTAGCGATATGTATCTACACCGGCTAATTGGGTTGCAGTGCAAAACGAAAAAAAACGCGAGGTGAGCTATAGCAAATGAAATTTATTGCTCTAGCGTGTACAGAAACAAAATAAAATTCCCCACGAACAGAAAGTATAAAAATAAAAATCTAAGGAAAACATGCACGAGATGCATGCCACCTGTCACCCAGTTTAAAGACATCCTTAGCGAAAGGAGTGAAAATTTCCTACTTCTGCTCGAATGGCTCAGATTAGGAGCACAACGACTGTAAATGGCATATGTCACGAGCATTTTTCACTAAGCACCATCTGACGTGTAAGAAACATTCTAAGGACTTGAGTTCCTGCAGGACATGTATTTTGTTTTTTTCTTTTTCTTTCTTTCTTAAGCATAAAGGTAAGTGCTGAAAGGAGGAAGAAGGAAGCTAAAACAGATTAGAAGTGTTAATGTCCTTTTTTTATGGGATAAAAGAAGAAAACATTATTTCGTTTTGCTTCCCAGGATGGCATTTGTACACCAATATTATCTAAATTAATGAAAGGAAACAAAATCAAAAAAAAAGTTTTTTTTTTCTTTCTTTTTTAATGGAATGAGCTAGATTTTATCTGTCATGAAGGCCAACAACTTTAAATTGTCTTTGTTCCTGGATTAAACTCTCTCCCTTATTAGTTATTCAATAAAAACCGTTTTTTTTTGTTTTAATTAGTTAGACCATAAATGTATGAAAAAGAGGAATAAATAATTAAGCAAAGTGTAATATCATTAGTTATTAGATTCACCCCACGCATTTTTCCCGCTTTGTGGAAAAAAAAATTTACATAAATGGAATGTGCTGTATAATTTGTTGTAAAAAAGAATGGTTTTAGCATGCGTCATGAATTACTTGGAATTGCAACCAACAACTAATGAGTTTGGAATGCAAAAAGTCCCATTTAGGTGGAACAAGTGCAGCGATTGGCTTAGAATTTATTATTTTCACCCTGAAATTGGTATTGTTTTGGAAAATTTATTTGTGATTATAAAATTCCGTATTATTTTTGGAGCGCTCTTTACTAATGTGTTAATAAATCAAGGAACCAATTGTCATTTTCAAATAAACGCCTTCCATGTTTTCAAATAGATATGCAATTGGTATGCTCTGAATGTTAGGTTAGGTTAGGTATGTGGGTTGGCGGGATTACCCTAACCAGGAATATCCCTGTTTGTTAAAAAAAGAAAATAACATGAAACCATTCCAATTTGCCATTATATTCAAACCAATCAATGGATTTGGTGAATTTCCATATAGCGTCCATTGATGTACTGGAGAGTTCCTCTAAATCGTTAAAGAAGTGTATCCCTATGACCTTATCTCTTGTATGTTGGAGCCCGGGTAAGTAGGTAGTGTTTTAAACAACTTCTTCATCGCCGCAGCCTCTACAGAGCTCCTCTTTAGTCCTTCGTAGTTTTCTTATATGATACCGCATGTCTCCATGGATTTCCACCTGTGATCTGCCCCTCTTGTGGCTGCAAGTTTGAGAGCACGAAGGGTGGTTTGGTCCTGTGGTTGTTGTCCACCACCTGCCAGTTTGTCAGCCTTCTCATTTTGCGGCATTCCTTTGTGTCTCGGGACCCAGCTGAGTTCAATCTTGTGCTGCGTAACAAGAGCCTTAAGTTCTTCTTGACAACACTTCACAAGCTTTCTCAATGGCAGCCTGGCTGTCCATATATGAATGTAGAATGTAATACCCTCACTGCCTAGACCTTCGTGTGGAAGACATTACTGTAGTCTGGGAGCCTGATTGACCGATGCTCTAATATTGGGACTCTAACAGGGGGTTATGGACACAATTTGAATAGTAAATTTTCGATGCAACGAATGTATAAATGCTGAACACCATTTGTTGTCAAATTCTGTGGACATTCCAACCCATTAATCTAGAAATGGACTTCGTCGCTGAATATGTTTTTTTTTACCGAAATTGGCGTTAAATTCTAACTACTCGAGAGCCCAGTCAGTGAAGAAACGGCGTAGTCTATGTTCATTAACTTTGAGTTCCTGAAGTGCGAGAAATGTTGTTCCAACAGAAGACTCACTTTCATAAAGCAATTCAATACTTTGCGCATGCTGTTAAACATTATGACTCTTCGTTGTTAATTTGGCAAAACATATTTAGTAAAACAGATTAAATTTGTTCGAACTAGCTTGAACAATATGGCCGCAGTAATATGTCAAAGTTGGAAAATCCCTATTGGAAACTCCTTTATTAATTTGCGACTCTTCAATTTGCCATGTGGGGGCATACGGTGGAAAAGGTTGGCAACCACTGATCTAGAAAGCAGGTTGAGAATAGACTTAAGACCAGTTGGTGGGGTTCTCATAGCAATGGTGCTACCAATGAACTCTGTTAGTGTTGGCTATTAGTTTTAAGAGCTGAAGGCAGTCCCAAACCATTTTGGAAGTTATTTTTACAAAAGAAGCCTTTTTTTAAACCTCCGGAGCTAGAAGAGGCCTATCTTAAACGTTAAACAAAACCAAGACGCTGTTACCAACAAGAGCTTTCATCCGCAGTAGGAGAGCTGCTGCCTATGATTTCGGCAACATGTTGCGTGTTGAATGCTTTTTATTTCCAGATTTTGGTGTCACTGTAAAAGAGGATAAGAGACATAATAAAGTTATAACTCACTAACATTTATTTTGTTTATAGCTAATGTCATAACACAAAAGTCTCACATACAAACTTGGGGTATAAAAATTTAGCTGCGTTAGCTTACCGCGGATTGTCCACATGAACTGCTGGCTGTGTAGGTTCAAAAAAACACGACTAATGTCTGATTTAAGCAAAGAAGTTAGATTAAATTGTATCTTTAAAATGAAACTTAAAATCTTTGAACGCAGAAGGTCTTCTATCTTCAAGATAGTAAGCCCTTTGCTCTCTATTGGCTTTGTATAATCTAACGCTTTTTGAATAAAATTTTCAAAGACCAATATCCCTTCGCGTTCTTAATGGTTCACTGGTTCGTAAGAGACACCATTTATCACAACTCATTCATTCAAGCAAAAGTCCTTCTTATCGAACTATCCATAGAAACACCCACCCAAAAACTTTTGTTTGCTGATTTCCTAAAACTCCTTTCTTCCAATTCATATACATACATAGTTTCATCTGCAAAAGTAAGCCACACATAACAGTAATGATATGTAAAGTGTCCTCTTTTCTCCTTTGCTCTCAAACACATAAATATAACCTGCACTGCATCCTTGATTGTTCATTCGATACACATTTCAGTATTTTACTCTTCGCAAAAAAAAAAATCCTTTAAAATTCTTTAAAAACCTCATTCCATTATTGCCTGTGAAGTCCTGAAACATTAGAGGAAGTTCATTTAACCACCAGTTCACAAAAAAAAAAAAAAGGACTCGTGCAAACTTTCAACACAGTACCTACACAAACGGAATGTGGAACTGGGTTTCTGCATAAAAAGAACTGTCCGGATACCAGAAGAGGCAAAATAGGAAACCCATTTATTATTTATGGCGTCATTAACAAGTGGAAAGGACCTTGTGTGTGCACACAGTGAGAAAGGTGACCGAGGTGACATGCGGTCATACGTTTTTAAAGAATTGTGCTTTGTGTTTTTTTCTTTTTTTTTTTGTAGTCCTAGCCAACTGTTACAACGTCTGGCATTGCAACCATCTCTTGTCCGCCAAGATAAAGGATCTCAGGTGATGTCTGCCAAAGAAAAGTTCAAAGGTTTCTCTATATTTTTTTGTCTTTCGGTAAATAAGTGGCCATAATAGGCTGCTGCAGCAATTTGAAAGAGGTGCTCCTCGTCTTTTATGATTTTTTTTTTTTTTTTTGTTCTACTTCTCTCTTTCAGGAAGCGACTCCTTTTTCGCCTCCAGAAACAGATAAAAAGTGTTTCTGATGATGTCTAACCGTCTGCAGGGAATGTGAAGGTTCTCTCTTCGAATGAACTTTGCCTTGTGCCTTGTGCCTTTGCAGGTTAAAATAGAAACGCGCAATGTAACCGGGAGAAAAGAAAGAGTCTTTTGTGTAAAAGGAGTTGTACTTCGTGACCTATAGCCTTTTGCTTCACCAGTCAAAAGGACTGACGTCGTGGAGTTACTTTTTCTTCTTTTTTTTTTTGCTGTCAGATGGTGGTATGTTGATGAATCTATTATGAGGAAATGGGTTGAAAGGACTGTCGCTTTTTGGACGGAACGAAGTTGTGCCAGGAAAAATGTCAACTCTTTTTAGATTTAGTTGGCTTTTTTTGCTAATTAAAGTGAAATGGATAGCTTTAAAAATATGGATGGAGATAGTCTTGACAGGGGGTTGACAAATTGACGTCGAACTTGTGTGTGTGAGCTGGACAGTCTTTAACTGATTCATTCATCAAGTTTCTATGCTATCGGTAGCATTAAAACCGTCATTATTCACTCAAAAGCACTTAACTTTAACACAGTGGAGAATCAGGGGAGAATGCACCTAAAATCTCATGCATGAGGCTTAAGTGGTCATTTGTTTAGTAGGTTCCTGTATTTTTTTTGGCTCTTCTGGGTCCAGAGAATCGAATTGTATCAGCATGGGCTACAAATCTGTGTCGCTAATAACGTATAATCTTCAGAGAGACTTTGCAGATGAGAACTGTCCATACCGAGAGATAGCTCTTTGAAAGCCAATGCTCTTTGGACCCCGCAATCAACCGAGTTGACCTGTATGTCCATCACTCTATTCCAGCCTTGTAAATTTTGAACTGTATGACCCAGAGATAGTGTGGCAACTTGGATGGTCTTACTATTGCATTCAGCATCGATGGAGGAACCTACATTCACTCACCTTCCTACGTTTTTCTTTTATTTAAAAACTTGCACACTTCCACTTAAAACTTTACTCATCATCGACCGTTTCGAATGGACAAAGTAAATACTTGCGGCAACTTTGATACTCGTTACCTTTACCCACTCCAAATCCTCTAATGCATCTTTCCTTAGCCATAGAATGTGTGTCATTATCTCAAACGAAAACCACTACAATGAATACCATGGAATCCTTGCACTTAAGTACTTTATTCAACATCCGTATCCATCGGCAATTTGCCTTTTAAAATTTGTTATACGTGTTACAAAGGACCAAAAATCAATACCTTCATTCTATCTTAGATAAGCTTTGCCAAAAAACTTGTGGTTGCAAAAAAAAAAATAAGAAAATCAAATACCGTTTACTTCTGAAATAGTTTACGTTACACCCTTAAACGTGTGTAGAAGTTGAAAGTGGTATTTGATTCTAAAGAAGGCGCAACCAACTATGTGAACGTGAAATGCATTTCCACTCAAGATGCACACCAAGAGTATCTAAAAGTCGTTGTACTAAAAAAAAAAGAAAATACTTTTCTCAATGTCTTCCTGGTCTTGTACCTACGGCAAAGAGGACAAAGTGCACTTTAATAATCCTCAAAAGGAATAAAATCAAATAGAAATCCCTTGAGTTGTGTTCGCATGGATGAATGAATGGGAGAAAATAATTTCCGGGTGGATATAACGACCTCATTTCATTACGATTAAGGAAGATAAAACTGCGATAAATAGTTTGAGTAGCAATGGTTTTTTTGAAGGTCAAAAGGATTGATGTTTTATATTGGAAACGGACAGTTATTAGTTTTGTTTTCTAGGAGGAACATTCAACTATTCTCTTTGTTTTAAATTGAATGTAAAATTTAAACAATTGGTTGAAACAGATCGTTACTAAGTATGGACATTTTACTGTGGGATCACCCTGTTAATTTTCAGTAAATATTTGGTTAGCTTTAGGAAATGTAATCAGTGTCTAGCCGATTGGGTGCTTGTTCCTTATATTAATAGCCACCCGTTTGAGTATTGAAATTTAAATGCTGAGCACGTTCATAAAACATGCATTGCTCGACACACCCACCTTTAAAGGGTGTTTCATATAAAAATAAACAAAAAAATATTATTTTTTGCGATTCCAAAATGTTGCCAGCTGAAAAGTTTCCTTTCATAGGGTCACTAAAGTGGTTGCTAACTGATGTCCTTTATCCGCTTGTTACCTTGATCCTACGGCCTATTCGTCGTGTCCACACCAAAGCTACGAGTATGGATCTCTTTCTGGCGAATTTCTACCTGGGCTCGTCTACAATTGCCGTGCTTTCGTCTCGAAGCAGCGCTTATTTTTCATTACTTACTTACTTATGTCCTATATCCCCTTGTGGGCCCTAGGGTATCTACAAGGCCTACGCCTGCCCTCCTGGGTAAGCTGGTTCCATTGCATCCCTTGGTTAGCTATGTATCTCCCAGCCTTTCGGAGAGTGTGACCAATCCACTGCCACTTATACGTTCTCATATGGCTGTGCCTATAGGTTCATGACCCATTCTCTGATAAAGCTGTTCGTCCATATAGCAGCTTTAGATTTGCCTATTCGGCTGGCTATACCCACTTCGGTTCCGCCATCGACATATAGGCTGATCAGCCCAACGACGTTTGCTTTCTTCTCCACATTTACTGTCATTTGGTACAGGTCCATTATTCCATGACAGTAGACTTTAGGCATACATCGTCGGTGTAGTCAAGGTGTTTGAGCTCAGATGTAAGGGTACATCGAATTTCTCCAGTTCTTGTTGATAAGACCGCATTCAGCATCATCGCTAATCACCAATAGAAACAGTATTGGTGAAAGTATGCAGCCTTGCCGACTCCCACTTTGGATTTCGAATTCGAATTGAACTCAGACTGCCTTCCTCTGTGCAAGACGTGATATGTGGACCCATATTATGGAGCCTTGATAATTACTATTAATTTATCAGGAATGCCTCTCCTCCAAATTCCCGGTTGACACTATCAAACGGCTTTTCAAGATCGATGAACAGCAGGTGAAGTGGTGATCGATATTCAACACATTGCTCGATGATGATGCGCAAGGTGTTGATGTGGTCGACACAGGAGGGTCCAGACAGGAAACTTGCTTGTTAGGCGTCGAGAGTGTCTTTAAAGTGTTCTTTGATTAGCTCCAGGATTATTCTAGCAGCACGCAGATGCCTCCTCTTATTTTCACTGAATTGACCTATTTACTGTGCCTGACTAGACACTAGACTTTATAAGCTATACTCATAATCTAATTTCGTGAAGAAGTCGTTGCACTTATGTAGTACCATTCGTCTCTTACCCACGGGTGTTTTACACTGGCGATTATAACGTCTCTCCTAAGATCCTTCATCTTGTACTAGATGTTGTTGTCAACCACAAATCGATGGTGATAGGGGGAAGTGTGGACAATGTTCCTCTAATTAGTCTTTATTGTTTCTTTCTTCTCAAGATAGTGGAACAATCAGATCATCTATTGTTTTACAGGATTTTTTTTATATGACAATATTCAAATTCCATATCCTTAAACTCTCCAGACCTTGATAGAACAATACAATCAATCTCATCGAATTGATTTGCAAACAGTTGCTTTATCATGGAAATTTTTATACGACTTCATGTCATTCAGCTTCTTGAATGTATTCCCATCCATTCGAAATGATTTTTATTCAATTGAATTGAAGATTTAATTATTTCTTGTATAGATTCAAGTAATGAACTCTCTTTGTCCATTTGCAGGATATCCACAGCCCATGTATCGTTGGCTAAAGGACGGCATACCAGTTGGCGACTATTCATCCAGTCAATACTATCGGATACACAACACAAGACGTGAGGATGCGGGAAGCTATCAGTGCATTGCCAAGAACGATGCCGGATCGATATTTAGTGAAAAAATTGATGTCGTTGTTGCATGTGAGTATAAATTCAATTCTTGTTTTTTTTTTTTAAATAAAAGCAAACTCTTAATCACTTGGCTTTCTTTGTGGCAAGTGCTTTGTGGAGACAAATTGAAACAGATTGTAGACAAATTGACTTGATGCAGTTTTAGTTCACCTTAACAAAATCTGATTATCTGTATGCAAACACATTCCTTTGGGAGAGAAACTCCTCAAGGAATCTAGACAAAAATAAACCAAATCTCGTAGCGCACAAGTGTTGAAATTACCACAAGGTACTATGTTCTTTCTCGACATGTGTTTTAAGTGCATAAACAGCACTTCACACTGGTGCATTATTAATTACATATTGCCATTGTGTTTACAATTTCCTTGCAGTCTTAAACTATGTCGATGGATGTGTAAACAGTATCCTCACTCTCTGCCTCTCTCGTGTCATCATAATTTGAAGGAGGCAGCGTAGCATGTTTCTCAATTTGAGGGTGATTGCAACTTAAACATGTTGAACTTATCAGAAATTGGAAACTTCATAATATTGAAATTGTTTATATGTATGTTAGCACACAACAACAACCTGATGTCCATGCCAATGGAGATGTTTGAATTCGTATATCAAACAAATAATCTTGGAGGCTTAGAAATATAATTATTTTTATGGAAATTTCGATGGAATTCGATGTGGAAAGTCATGCTTTCTCTATTAAATTGTGTCCTCCTCCCCAAGTACTATTCAATCAATCGAAGTCTTAACTTTTGTGTACGTCATGGACATTGGTTCATTAAAAATTGATTACCAAACCCAATGTGGACCATAGTCTAACATGGCACAATGGAGAATTGAATATTTCACCTAATTACTGAATTTAATTTTGAGACATTGTTCATGCAAAGTCATGAAATGTAACACCATGTGAATCTGGATGTTCTGTACTTATCTTATGCAACAGATATAGGGTACATGGAGCAGTAAACTACTTCGTCTTTTAGCTTCGAGCTTGCCTCTTATTTGTGCACCCATAAAGTAGTTCGATTGATAGTTCGTTGGAGTGCAATAAGCTCGGTCGGATTCCTGTACGGTCTCAGTGTTAAGTACTCCAAGTCAAGATCCCAACTCAACCTGCAATTAGGATACTCATCTCTTGTATACTGAAATGTTGGACTGTTTTATCAAAGTATCCTCTATTGGGTACCAGACATTGAAGGAACAAAAACGGCCTGGGAAAGCCTGTTCTTAATACCAGGATATTTTGTGGAACAGTAGCTACCGCAAAAGTTACATGAAGAGCAAGGAAGTGACAAAATGTTCCTGTGATACCTATCCTCCTTAAAGGCAATAAGACTATCGTTTACTTACCGTCGCGATTTGTGTACCACCGTGGGCCTTCCTTAGGATCATGACATCAGCTTTGCATACCTCGTTCAGTTTGAACTGGCGTGTATCATATTTTGTCGTAGCCTCGTCGATATCCTGGACTTGTACGGTGGTTGTGTGAGTTAGCACACGGACCTCCGCGTCCGGGCCGAGAGTTTTAATTATCATCCCCTTGAATTCCTCTGCTCTTTCCACCAGTTCCATTTAGTTGGAATAACAAGTTTCCTTTCTGCGTTCGGCTGATCTAAGTCACTGATTCACCGAGGCTGCATAACTTGGGATCCGCCTTAACTCTGCGGAGAATTTCCGCGTAAGTTCTCCCTTTGTTGCCGCCACAATTGCCTTTTAGAGTCCTTATTGTTTCCCTTAGGGACGTTTGACTGGGCCTTTATGACATCGGTTAATGTCTGTGTGAGGTCGCTGGCGGTCTGTTAATCTTAAATGGTCCCGGCAGTCTTTTGAAGTTTGATTTTAGCGCCTTTCTCTGCCATTCTCTCGCTCTGTGGGCCTGCTTTTCTCCGGAGGGCCTTAATCCACTCATCTGGGGGTGGTTTATATCGGCGCTTAGAAGTAGGCGTTTCCCCGATTGATTCTGGGAGAGATGTCTGCGTTGTTTTTGCTTATGACCTCTTTGACCATGACATTGTGCATCTTTATAGCTGACAGCTCGTAAAAGGCCTTAATGCTTTCTGCGATTTCTTTCAATCTTACTAACTTCCAGCATCTCCACCAAGCTAATTTGCTCACCCATTTTGTGGAAGTTTGGTGGTTGGTTGCGCTTCAGGTGCCTCCTTGTTCTTTTGCGGCGTTTGTGGTTTCTCTGCTGGTTAATCACTCAGGAAGACATTCGAGATCTAGCTCGGTGCTCCCTACTCGTAAGGGCACTGTATTCCGAGCATTAATGGCTCATCTATTCGTCGATCTAAATCTTAATAGGTACCTTCTACTGACGTAGATGAGCACGCACTTGTAAACATTTTTCACAACATTCCAGTGGACGACAAACTACGATCTCATGCATTGTACCTACTACTGTTTGTTTCTGCTTTTGTTGCTTTAAAGTTCTATCAAGTTTGTTTTCGACGTCTAAAACACAATTTCTGAAGTGTCTGCTATTCCAAAGTTGTCGATGACAAGGTGATTTGTATTGGGGAATCTGGAAACTGCTCTCTATTGTAGTTACGGATTCCAAAGCCATGAACCCTCATAACTTCCTTAAGCACGATGCTTTCTACTTTTGAACTTAAATCTTCCCTCATCAGTACTACCTATTAAGCGTTTGTTTGTAGATGGCGCCTGATTCGCTTAAACAACTGTCAGTTACATTCTGTCAGTCACATTAATTTTCACTTCTTGAGCCTACTGTATTGCCATTTCCATACTCAGCTAGTGACAATTGACAGTTGAACTGTTCTCATTACCGTTGACACAAAATTACCATCTGGCCTCCGCGGGTTACAAGACAGTAGACTACTGCCAGCTTCTATTCAACAGCAAAGATACATAGATACTTATTCCTCGAATGCCATTCAATTTTCTTCAATTAACCTCATTTGCATTTTGCAGAAGTCATCTTGTTTTTTTTTGTTTTTAATTCTTTCTCATGACCCAAAATGGAAAAAAGAAAAACCCTCAACAGAACTATCTGCATCACGAGCAAGACACTCAATTGTGCTGTTCGTCTGAAACATAACTGTGTGTCCATCACGAATCATATTAGATATAATTGCCCCCAATTGAATCCGCGAACTGCATGCCATCGATCTCTTAATTTTTTTAAGAAGAAAAGAAGATGCACAACTTCAACGACGATAATCTCCTCCCTTCTTTCAGATATGGGCATCTTTGAGGATCTGCAAGAGGGTCGTATCGCTGTGCCCTCTGGCCATCCGGCAGTTTTTAATTTACCACCAATCGAATCAGTACCAACGCCATCGGTGATGTGGCAAACCGAAGAGGGGCCACTTAATTACGACATCAAATATGCCTTCACCAAGCCAAATCAGTTGATTATCCTCAGCGCCGATGAGAGCGATCGCAAGGCGTATAGAGCCCGCGCGATAAACACCCAACTGGGCAAAGAGGAGAACAGTGCATTCATTCATTTGAATGTGACCGGAGATCCGTACACTGAAGTGGCACCCGAAATCATAGTCCACCCGGAAGATATGAAGCTGAAGCGAGGCGAGCAAGTAGCCGAGATGCAGTGCATCGCCAATGCCAGGCCATTGCATGAGATTGAAACATTATGGATGAAGGATGGCATCTTGATTGAGAACTCTGGAGTTCCGCATACGCTTAACGATCCGTGGAATCGAACGTTGGCTCTGCTCTCGGCAAACTTAACACATTCCGGCGATTATACGTGTCATGTACGATTGCGATCTGGCGGATTCCCGACAGTGACATCCACGGCCAAAGTCGAAGTGCAAGAACCGCCGACTTTTTTCACTCCGATGCGATCGGAGACATACGGCGAATATGGAGCCGTTGTGACGCTACCTTGCGATGTTGTTGGCGATCCAGTGCCCGCTGTGCAGTGGTTTAGGAACGCCGAACCGATTGATGTAGCCGACGTGAGGTGAGTTTTTTTTTCGGTTTTCTTCTTTTATATGCAACTTATCTCGTTGGTTACACAGATACACGCTGAAGGAAGATAATTCGCTGGTGATTAAGAAGCTGACAATTGATGATTCCTCGATGTTCCAATGTCTGGCCTCGAATGAAGCTGGCGAGAAGTCATCCTACACTTGGCTGAGAGTCAAAAGTGAGTATTATCTATTTTTGGCGCAGATGCATTTCATGGATATAAAATTAATTTAATTATCTTTCCTGCTAACCGCTACTACAAACTCATTTAAAATGTACTAAAACAAAAACTCATCCTATATAGAAGGTTGTTCCTCTGAAAAGGATGTCCTTGTTGTTGGTGGCAATGCTATACATAAAGAAAATAAATATGCTTATGCTGAAACTAATAAAAAATTGCATATGAAACATCTACCTACTAACTATTATAGAGATTTTTTGAGACGTGTTAAGCGCCTAGCACAGCCGCGTATTATTCGTGTGCGTTCGCATTCTGGAGCGTCTGGCAGACGCAAGGATTTTCGCTTTGGTATGGGTGATTTAAAAAAAAATATATAAATAAATGTACATAGTGAAATCACCAGTTGCACATAGTTTTTTTTTTTTTTCTTAGTCCACTGCACAGTTTAATTTGTTAATTTTTGCACATCGAGATTTGATTTTAGCTTAATTTGGGTTTATGGTTTCCTTTTTTTGCAACACAGTTGTTTAATGCTAATTAATTGTATATATTGCTATGAAATTAAACATTTTAGAAAACCCTTCGCCACCTAAATACTAGACTTGTAAAGTTTTAGAGTTGATAACCGCTGTTTCGTAGAACATTTGCACGAAGCTAAACTGCATACTACGACCTCAAAAATCCTGAAATTTTATGAGATATTTTACGAAATTAAAAAGTGAAAATCTTGTCTAAAGACTGACTATGCTTTGGCAGTGTCAGTCTGTAAAGTTAAAGGTGCGATCACAAGTATATTTTGCATTATTACTCATAGATG
This sequence comes from Chalcosyrphus nemorum, assembly GCA_949716465.1. Taxonomy (NCBI): domain Eukaryota; kingdom Metazoa; phylum Arthropoda; class Insecta; order Diptera; family Syrphidae; genus Chalcosyrphus; species Chalcosyrphus nemorum. The sequence goes on along the minus strand of OX454332.1, from coordinate 29,132,194 downwards.
GCGCCTTTTGTAATAAAATTGAAGTACAGGAAGTACCTAAAAAAGGGCTCATAATTTTTGAGACTAAAGGCTATAGTATAAATCTCCAAAATGAAAGTAAGTGGCACTGAGAAATGTGTGTGACGTTGTCTCAAATGATGTCTTATGTCAAGGTATAACATGGAAAACAGGCGAGATCTTACGGATTACTTGTACCACTTGAAGTCACTCGTACTGTAAAGTTTCTTGACTATGCAGGAGGAGTTTGAGACAGCCCAATATGTGGCCTTCTGGGGACTGTAAGACTCGGAAGAATTCACATCTACGGATGGCTTTCTAGCTGAAAGTGCAGACCACAATCAATCCGTTGGATTACAAGCTATGGTCTCTAAAGAGAACGATTCCTCCTTGACTTCTCTGAACCATGCTTGCCTGTGTGAGCGGATTCGTCTTGATAGCGTGTTTCGCAATGGATCTGTCTTCGCGCCACATTGTGTCCACAATTCCCTACTATATTCTTCTTCGTTTGATAGTGTATACATATATGTATATTCCTTCCCGTTCTCAAATAAAAATGTTCGTTGGAGATATAGGTTACAAAATCTTGAAGATGATTCTTACATCAGTTTCTAGATTGTGGCCCATCAGGTGAAAGTCCATTATTCGATGTGAAAGTAGACAAACATCGTCAGCGTGGTCAAAGTGTTTACGATAAAATGTCATAGTCCAGCGAATTCCACAGCACGGAGTTCAGAGTTGATAACCACCAAGAACAAAAGTGGTGACCAGCCTTGATGTACTCCACTTTGGATTTGAAATTCCTTCGACACCTTACCATTGTCAAGGACAAGACATTTACCGGCCTCGTAACTTTCATAATATGAAGCTCTGTTCCAATGTGGAAAAATTTAGCAAGAAAGCCTTCGACGTCGGAAGATGAGACTGTTGCTCTGCTCGACACTGTAACATTGAGTGTTTAAAACGAGAACTTGCATGTGCTGTGATAGATAGACCAGAGCAGTCTTGTACTAAAAATGACAGTCCCCTTCAAAAAAAAATCGCAAAAAATTAGAAAATGATAAATACTAAATTCTCTTCTGTCCATCACAAATCACAAGAAATATTTCAATAAATCACATTTCTCTAAACCACCCTTTCAAATTATATGTCCTTCACAAAGAGTTCAGTTGAAAATTATAGAAAAATAATTCACAAATCATCCTCCTTCACGTTTACGATTAAAATGGTAAAAAAAAGTAGAAAACAAGAAACTTTTCAACTGCAGATTTATCCACAATCGAGAACATTGTATGCACCATAACTTTTTTGGTTTGCCGGGTCAGTTTGTAAAAAATTTTCCTCAGGAACATAATCCAAGTGTTTTCGACAACTTCGACTTGAATTCTCTTTAACCTAAAATTTGTTCATGTCCACCCAAATAAAGTAAAAAAAAAAAAAACTTTAAGAGAAAGTTCGAAATCTTGAGAGGCAGAAAAAAACTTTCCCAAAATATAGTTACGACGTTTTTTAAATCGCTTTTTGTTATATGCTTTTTTTTACTTCAATTCGAATAAAATGTTCTATTTTCTTTGAATGGAAATTTACAAAAATATGATTCTTTCATTTAGAGGTAGGATTTAAGCGGTGACTAGTTTTTAGAAAGTTTAAGAAACTTTTACAAAAGTTATTGGCATAATACCATAAATAGCTGTCTTGAAAGAAATAAAGTTACGAGGACATGCTTCAATAGTTCAGTTTTTTTTTTCTTCTTTTAGAAATTCCTATTTTCGTGAGTTATGTTTTTTAAATGGTCGATAAGGATTAAAAAGAGAAATATGTACCGCGTAAGGGTCCTTATGAAACTTTTAGGATAAATAATTTATAACAAATTTTCCATAATGAATGTCTTTTATCATATCAAATTAATTTGCTAATTGTTGAACTGAATTCTAATTGAGTGTCATTATGACTGTGGATTTAATATCCATGGCAATTGCAATTTATTAATTAACACTCATTACCGCGATATTGGTTGAGAGGGCTAAGTCCACGAGGAGCTGCTTTAGTGTCATTTACAATTACGCATTTGAAAGGGTTCATTCGAATCATTAATAAGTTGTTGAGGTAGATGTATAAATACATAATATCATAGTATGAGCTTTGCGGAGGGTGTGATAACTCATACGCAAACATACTCCCTGTCCTTCCACATATAATCCCGACCATAATTGATCGGAAATTCAGATCCCACGCTGTCAAAATATGCATTAAGAAACTCTATCGTATGCCATACCGGTTCTGTCTGACTTTGATACGGTGCAGTCATCATCAGTACTGACTGTGCGAATTAGAGACCCGCAGCAAGTAGCTCGTTTAGTGAGCCATTCAAAATATTCACGTATTCACACACATTCGTATTCCTTTACAAGAAGTATTCACTGCGCTCACATTTTATTGCCTCTCATAAAATGAATCTGAAGCGAGCTCCCATTCGCATTCATTCTAAGAAATGATTATCTACCCTTGCCCTTGTCAGGCAATGAATTTCGAAAGAGGCAATAAATGGCTCGTGCAGTGCTCTTTGTCTTTGCTTCTTTCTTTCCTGGCATAAAAAAAGGATGAATTTTTTGTTTGTACTTCCAGTGTTGTGGGTTTTTTTTTACCTCTTTTTGAAACCATTCGAAGCCTCGTGAATCAGTGGTACATACCACTGCCTTTGAATGTGAGCCTACTACGCTTTCAAAGATTCATGAATATCAACACCACGATGATTTTCATTTCGTTTCCCAAACTTCAATATCATTTCCTGCATAATTTATACTCGCTTTTTTTGTGTGCGTGACACTGTGAAAGGCTCGCTTTTAAACGAATGATTCACAACGACAAATGAATGGATTCATGCAGTTCTCTGGTGCGAATGAAACCGCTCTATAGGTATGGAGACAAAAGTTAACGAAAACTCGACGAAACCGAGCGAAAAAGCATTATGGGTATGATAAACAAACTCTGTTTATTCACGTGACTTCGTACGACAGCGTCTAGAGCCGTAATTCAGTTATTGTTGTCAGTTATTGTCTGCTTAAAATAGTTTTGAAAAAATTAATCCAGTTTCTTAGAGCTTATTTCCTTGTCATCGAACCTATATATGAAAGGCTAGATTTAGTCAACTTGTCCTAACCTTTATACCGTAGACAAACTAAATTAAACATTCAACTTCAAGTCGTTTGACAGTTTCGCTCCCACAAGTTAAAAACCACCCAAAAACGCCCTTTTTATTTTGACGTTTCAGCAAAATTAAGTGGGACCTTAAAGTATTATCCAGCCCTTAATCTAAATTTTAGAGCTCTGCTTCGATGTCTTTGACAGGTATCGTCTGTCAGTTTTTCTGAAAAGAGTGCAGTTTTGTGTGACTTGGTTGACAGCAGAAGAGTGCGGCAATTTTCTCGATGCCGTGTGTGGCTGTTACTGAAAGAATCATAGACTTCAAAAACTAGTTTACTTAAAAGTAAAGAAGTAAGCAGTATGAAACGTTTACAGTTAGATCCATAGACAAACTAATATAGACGATTGTCTTCAGTCGATTTGACGTTTGGCTCTTCCAAGTGCAAAACTACCATCGATTTTGAATCTATTCTAACGTTTACGGCAAAATTAAGTCAGAGCCCACGCACACAATCTCAATCGACGGTAGTTTTTGTGGGTGCAGCCATTTTGTAGAGTCCCTCTATACATTTTGTTGCTGTTAATTGAATGACAGTTTGCTGAAAATGTGGTGTGCAAAGGAGAGAACGAATCATCACGCCTTTTTGTTCACACTTTCGGTCACTTTTATTCACAGATATTAAATGTAGGCTCCTCCTACTTTAGGGAAATAGCGGCAGAGGCATGTGTGTTAAGGTCTTGGTCGCACGCTTCCCTGCTCTAAAGCAGCTCAAACGCATGACTTTTATTAAATCTTTTTTTTAATTATCTTGAGCAATTAAGACTAACAATGGCTTAAGGTCATAGGCGTACAAGAGCAACTTAAACACAAGTGAGTATGTGGGTAGAAGAAATTTCTAAACTTCTAAAGTGCAACCCAACAGAACAAAGGCAACCTTTGTCATAAACCTTTCCCTACGAGGTAGTCTAATTTGGTGCAATTTTCTTATTTATGTGAAACTTCCTTTCCACAACGCATTCCTTGAGTATTCCAAGTAATACTCAAGAATGGGCTCCGCGAAGAAACCAGGTCACGGACATGAAACCCAACAATAATTTCACTCACTAATTGCATAAAATTATTCGCATACAAAACTTATAAATCTTACTAGAAACTTTAGACAACTAGAGCACGGACTGCATTTTGTTTGAGGTAACTTTTTGCCCTGCGATAATGATCCTCTGAGAAGGGTCTCCTCCAACTAGATGAGAAGAGTTCCCAGGCATTCATTCAATTTTGCTGCAAGGAGTGCCTTTCATTAACATTCATTCAGTTGCCACAACACCGCCGACGCATTTTCCCATGACGAGACAACCCCATAAGACCAACTTAAAGAACCAGCCCACAGAAAAGTTTCCTATCAAGGTGCGGATGTATCTAAGTACTACCAGTTAGTGCGCAACGACGAATCCAAGGTGACATGAGGGAAATGGAACTTTCAACTTGTTGCAAATTGGTTTGGATATGTTAATGCGATTTATTTCTGCACTAGTTTCCGCGGGAATACCGCATTCAAATTCCAGCTGACAGTATTTATTTCAATTTGAGGATACTCTCTTGCGTATCCAGATGATTCAAATTCCATTAAAAGTATCTACAGCCGTCAACGTCATTGGTCATAATGGTTATTAAATTCCGTCAACTCATAGGCAACCAAGTGGTGTCCTTTTTTTTGTTCCTTTGTTGGGGAAATACAATTTTTAAAACCATCAAATGCCAATCAAAATGATGTTTCACGAGGACTGCAAGTATGTGCAGATTGAGGCAAATTGGTGAACTCGGTCCATCAGTTGAATGGTAGATGGTTGTGGGCCATTCTCACACACGCACGACGAAATGTGCCTTTTAATCTTTTGCGCTCCATCATCCGGTGGCGAAAATACATAATGCTTTTTCGTCCTGTGAAAAGGGCTAATTTACTTTTGACGTATAATGCGGTCGAAATGGAATGCATACATGTATCCTTTCTGAATCGCCGACAGTGTGCATCGTACTCGTACCTCGTCATCGTCATCGCCTTCGTTGCTCGTCGATCGGGATAATGTGATTTAACTTCGTTGACCTCAATTATACGAAATTGCATGACCAGGTAATTCACAACGCCGCCGTCCATGCCGCAGCCAGGCCCAGGACACTATTCCTTGGGGGTAATTATGGGGCAGTAGCTTGAATTGCGTGCATTTATTTGTGGTAGTTATCCGATGTGTGTGTTGTGTTGTGCTGTTTGCCAGTGGCTTTTCGTAAATTTGTACTGTTATCGATTTTGTTCTGATTATGGTTTTGTTGGTCGAAATGGATTGGATAGCTGCTAATGCCGCGAGGAGTTAATCGCAATGAAAAATAAAAACAAATTTTAAAGCCTTTTTTTTTTGTTCCTGATGAATAGTATGCGAGGACACGCATAGTCAACGTTTTGAATGGGAATGTCACCAAATCGCTGGTGATTTACGCCAGTGGTAAGCAGGCTTAATGGAGTCACGAAGGTTTTAGGTTTTATAAAGTTAATCCAGGAAATGGTAATAGGTTTTATTTGGAAGGGGCAGGGCATTTATGTAAATTGGGTGAGATATTTAGGAATATGACTTAATTTGAACGACTCATAATTGGTATGATAGTTGGTGCAATGAACTGATTATTGAGTAGTTAAGGTGGTAAAGTGCAACTTTGTGTTGTGAGAATGCGAAATGTTGGTTAATCCTTAAAAAAACCTGTACTACCGCAGTTCCTCTCCCCATGATAAAATCCCTGATTTAGGCAATCAAAACTTTCTTTTTTTTTCGGGATAGGAGAAGCTTAACTGAAGCACTCAGACATCAACTTGTCCTTTGTACTACCAAAAAGCACACCCATTACGCCCCCTTTTACAGTATCAATTTTCTCGCCTTCTTAATGAATTCGAGTAGGCGCTTCAGTGACGAGAAGCTTACATTAACAGCACTCACCCCATCCACAAGACTTGTCTAGCAATCTTATCGGATTTTCCGCGATAACAGTGGGACCTAGCACCCAGATGAGAGTCAACTCAATAAATTGAATCTTGCTTAGTTAGAAGCCCGCCATTCTGAAGAGAGCTATGAAAGTGACTACTGGCGACTTTGTCGACTCTACCGCAAATGGTGACAGTCGTATTGCATCACGTGTGGTTGGTTCAACGAATAGTCTGATAGACACCCAAATTGTTTACCACTCTTTCCTCTAACATATACTTGGTCAAGCATATCATTTCGAGGAGGTAAATCAGCCTTACGTACTCGTCTCCTTCGCGTTGGCAGTCGGCTACACTGGCTTCTATTGCCATTCCTGTCCTTGTTATTTCGACAAGATAATAACGACTGCTTTCCAAGTTTCTTTCTTTCTCCCTCCATGCTTCTTCGAAGTGTGTCCTTGTGTGTATCGTTGAAAGTTGTTCGGAAGGTTCTGATTCTTCTCTTTAAACTGGCGCTGTCTTCCCTCTGTACCTCTTAGTCTTCATGACATCGATCTGTATTGGAAACGGGTAGAGCCTCTATGATGTCGCAGCTCTTGTTAAGAGCAGTCATGCACACGCAATAAAATGTGAGCCCAGCGAATACTTCTTGTGAAGGAATACGAATGTGTGTGAATACGTGTAAAGCAGTGAATATTTCGAATGGCTCACAAAACGAGCTACTTGCAGCAGGTCTCATGTCCAGACCCAGATTCTCTTGCTATGAATGTAGACTGTAAATGTGACTATATTCTGTGCAGCTTGTCAACCTAGCTTGACTTAATCTTAGTAACGCAAGTCCTTTGCAACGACGACGACGAAATTCACCCTTTCGACTGTCTTTCAGCAGTGGATATGTTGTATTGTGCAAAAGCTATGATGCTTTTCATCCGAAGAGAAAGAGATCTATAGCCCTTTCCAAATGCATCCGGAGTTTTCCAGCCGTAAAAGTCATTTGCTCAAGGCAAAGTGGCCTTCAACAGTTGTAAGCGAGATTCGCTCTCTCTAAACTGCTTTATTTGACCAAAAAAAAATTCAGACAGATGCAAGCCAATTATTTATTTTCAGCTCCCATTTGGAACTGTCCAATTAGCAAGTTGTATATGTCTGTCTCCTTTTTCTGTTTTTTTGGTTTTCTACTGCAACCTTTTTTACTTCAATAGCTCTTGAAACGCAGTTTCAGTGCACTATCCTCTGTTTTTGTATATTTTTTTTTTAAGTTTAGCACTAACACATTTATTTAAAAAAAGCGCAAATTGGCGTGCTAAATATCATCACAATCCCATAGGAGGAATATAAATCAGTCGTTTTATTTTTTTCTTCAACTAAACCACATCACCATCGCATGTTTTCTCCCAAACAAGCCACCATTTCTGCCCTACAACTCATTCCAGGATTCAAGTTGCTCATAACATCGTCCTTTTTTTTACTATCTCCACAGCCTCAACTCCGATTATGGAGCATCCACCGCAGAATGTGACCGCATTGGATGGCAAGGATGCAACTATTTCGTGCCGGGCTGTTGGCGCCCCAAATCCTAATATCACATGGGTATATAACGGTAAGTGATAGATCTAAAGGCGGAATATAAAAAGTAAAAAACGTGGATTGCAATTTTTTTTTTAAAAATATTTTATTGGTGTTCTCTTTTTATCTTTTAATTAACTCGTGATACTAAGAGTTGCTAACGGTGATTTTTTGTATTTTTTTTTTTCATTTTATACTAACCAACAACTATTTTTTATGTTTTTTTTTTGCTCCCGCTGTGTACTCAAAATGTATGAACAAAATGTACTACCACTTCAACCTCACACACAAAAATCGCACTTGGCACTGGTAAAAAACCAAACTCCCCAAAACACGCAAACACATACACAAAAAAACAAAAACACACCACAGAAACACAACTTGTGGAAGTGTCGAGTAGGATACAGATCCTGGAGTCGGGAGATTTACTTATATCGAATATCCGGGAATCGGACGCAGGACTTTATACGTGTGTCCGTTCGAACGAAGCTGGAACTGTTAACGGTGAAGCGTACCTGGGAGTACTAGGTAAGTCTTGTTTTTCTAGTGAGCTGATATGTATGTATGTATGTATTTTTTTTAAATTAATTTGTGTGGTTGTTAGATTTTTGTTTATTTTGGTTTTGCACTTGGTTTGACTTTTGAGTGAGAAGAAAAAAATTGAACTGTTTCCACTCAAGTAATTTTGTTAATTAATTTATACGTGTTAGTTTTGAAATTGAATATTGCTTCGGGAGGGGCTCCTTCCTAACGTGAATCGTAATGTTTTACCGAGCGCAAAGGTGATAAATAAATATTTGCATGGACCTTAACGTAATTAAAACTGAGTAAAGAAGCTCATCGGTTTGTCTGGATCAGAGTCCAGCTGCATTAAAAATTCACAGGGCCAAATTGTTTGCATTCAGTAAATTAATTTCAATCAGCGACTGCCAAAGAGAATATGAATGTCCTTATACTGATACACAAGACCCGTGCAGTGGGTAAATTGGAAGAGAAAACCATGAGTTGGAGGCGATATTATGTTTTAATATTTATTCTCCATGGGTGGTGTCCAAATTCTTAAGAAGAATTATATGTCATGTTTGAATTCGTTTGTAATTCGCAGAATTTATTTATTTTATGCGTTTTGGGATAGACTAAGTGCTTTTTGAATTGTAGCTTAAATGGGAATTGGATTCAAAGGAATCAAACAAAAAAAGTTCAAATGATTAAACACTGATGGGATGATACCTTCACCCATAAGATTTCCTTACCTTAGTCATGAGGTATTAACCTAGGAATAGTCACACTTATTTAAAAAAAAAACTAGTTAACAAATAAAGAACAAATTTACGCATATTTAGCCAAAATGAAGTTTGATCCTCAATTATTAAACTTTAGCTGACAGATGATAGAATTGCCAGACTCACTTTCCTCAGAATGAAATCTAAACATTCCTTACCTATACCTTTTAGATATCGGTTCAACTTAAGATTCTGAAGAAGATATTGTACGTCTCTGTGTACACATTAGCTTGATTTGGAAATTAACCCAAGACCACGTGTATTGACAGTCAGTTATATCTCGAAAATGGTACATTCAGGACCTCCCCAAAGTTTCCAATGTTATCCGTAAATTGCTGTATGCATTAATACTCGGGACAATAGGTAGTTTTGAAAGGTGATATCCGTTAAGGTGCGGTTTTCTTCCCGCTTCCTGTTTTTTAGGCGACAAAGTTACCAGCCGCAGAATCAGTTAAAAAAAGAGACTGCGATGCAAAAGCAAAGTGCCAATAAGTTGTCAACAGTCTTTTCTGCTCAGAGACAGTTCTGGGAGCATCCGTGTAGACAGCCTACATCCAGGAGAGACATGCCACGCACAATTGTGTTCATAAGAAACCCAATCATCAATGGAAGTCCTGATCGTTGATGCAGGGAGACCTTAAGCATTGTCTAGCAATCTCATCGGATATTTCATTTCCCGCGATACCAGTGTGACCAAATTAGAGTCAATAAATTGAATCTTGCGACACAGGTCAAAGCTCTCTTACATTCTCCAACTAATTTGGATGAGGTTAAAAGGTTTAGCAAGGCATTAAGGGCAGCTTGACTGTCACTATAGACACAGATACTAGGACCCTTCCACCTATTCCTAATGATGTGACTCGCAGCCATTACGATTGCAAATATCTCCACCTGGAAGACGAAGGCATGCTTACCCCATGACTATGGCAGTCTTGTGCCCCTGATCCTTGATCGGTTTTGTAACCATCCGTGAAAATACGACTGCACTGCATTCCTGGCTCCGACGCTGGCGGTAACCAGTCCTGAACACCTGGAAAGACCGCCTCATACTTGCGCCGCAACTGAAGCTTTAGAGTCATAGCATCAGATGGCTTATCCATAAGACCAGGGTCATAGGATGGGTGTTGTGCAAGATCATCAAAGCTCCAGTGCGTCTCTTACCAAAAGCCACCTCGACTGTATCTTTGAATAACTTTTAACGAACACCCCATGATATAAGTATCAAGAGAAGGGAGATTCGCGTCTTGAGCAGTGCCTGGAGTACTTGGAAATTAGAATTCATAACAAAGCTATTAAACACTGAAAACTAAAGCATGGAAATAGGAAAAGGATTTGTCCCGCTCTCATAAATCTTAAATGCAAATCTAATCATATCAGTGTTGGCTTAATTCATTAGGGTACGGCCACAGTTGATGCCACTCAAATCGTGATGGAAGTAGATGATAGAATGTGTTTTTAAGACCTTTTTCAATACATTAGCTGAACATTAAAAGTTCAGTACTTAATCCAATTACAAGGGCGAAACTCATTCAATTAAAATGACTTTTCCTACTTAAGAGCGGGAATTTTATATATTCTTTACAAAAATTAATTAAGTTTTTGTCTGCACACTTACAATAATGACTCAGTCGAAAATAAAACTTACTCATTAGCATTCAGAATTGTAAAAGCATTCATGCTAGCACTTAGCATGTAGTTTAATTACATGTTTATCTACCCTTCGAATCACACGATCCTCGTTAGAAAGACAATTCCATTCTTTGCCCAATGAACCGACTTTGTTCTTTTCCTTCTTAGGATGTCTGCTTTGTTTTATTTATTCGACTCATAGATCTTCCACTTGTCTAAAGTAGTAAACAAATGACTTATCTCTTTCAGTTCGAACGCAAATCATCCAACCACCGGTGGACACCACTGTCCTGCTCGGATTAACAGCCTCCTTGCAGTGCAAAGTCTCAAGTGATCCGACGGTTCCTTTCAACATAGATTGGTATCGCGAAGGACATCCATCGCCCATCATCAACTCGCAACGCATCGGTGTACAATCCGATGGAACATTGGAAATTCAAGCTGTTCGGGCGTCTGACGTTGGCACCTACTCATGTGTTGTCACCTCGCCTGGTGGCAATGAAACCCGATCGGCTAGGTTGAGTGTTATTGAACTACCATTCCCGCCGACCAATGTCAAAGTCACCCGCCTGGACTCGCCCAGTCAACGTGCGATAAACGTCTCATGGACACCCGGATTCGATGGCAATAGTCCAGTCCTAAAGTTTATCGTACAAAAACGAGAAGTATCCGAACTTGGTAAGTTGTAAAATCTAACGAAAGTATCTAAAACAAATATTCGTTTTAAAAATTTAAAATTGATTTTGTTTGTTTTTCTTTCTACCCCCTGAACATTCCCCCTTCCACGCCATTCATTTCATCATTTTACTTCTGGCCTTTAATCCTACAAAAAAAAAAAAAAATCAATTTAATCTCCATCACTTTACCTGTCCTTTGGAACACTTCTTTAAATCATTAACCTCATAGAACAATTCGTAGGTCCAGTGCCAGATCCGCTGCTCAATTGGGTGACAGAGCTTAGTAATGTATCTGCCAGTCAAAGGTGGGTGCTGTTGACAAATTTGAAGGCAGCCACTGTCTATCAGTTCCGAGTAAGTGCTGTCAATCGTGTTGGTGAGGGTTCACCATCGGAGGCGAGCAACATCATTGAGCTGCCGCAAGAGGGTAAGTTTTGTCCCAAATTACTTTGTGTTGTTGTCACTTAGTTCGCCCTGTAATTTTATGTTTATTGTTATTATTAGTTTAGAGGCAAAATTATTATTATTTGAGTTTGGTTATAGTTTTTTTTTTGTTTATAATTTTTAATTATTGTGCTTTAAGTTGAAAACAGCCAATGCAGTAGAGAAAATATTTTAGTTTGTGTTCAGGCTATTATTGGAGTACAAAAATTGTAAATATTAGAAGCAGAAATGACAATGTGTACGATGTGAAATGCTTAAAGCTTTTTGCCACAGGTTTGTACATAAATGTTATAAGCAATGGTGTCAGGTGTTACAAAATGACTCACGCAACATTGTTTTCAAATAGCGAATGTGTATGCAAATATTTCTATGGAATTTCTAAAGCTTTATCAGCAACTGGAACTGCTTGTAAGGTTGTGGAAATTAACTTATAATCAAGCATGCCACTTAGGATAAAAAAAATTACACTTTAGTTCTTCTCTCCAACTTGTCTACATAAAGAACTTTAACGCAGCTTCATAGTTCATAGTTTTACTCCATATAGTGGTACAGTCAAAACATGTATTCGCTGGGGATAAAATAGAATACCAACAGTTCAGAAGTTCAAAAAATTAGGTATCTAAAAATCCTAGGAAAATTCTACTGCCTTGTCTTTCACATTCAATTCTGACCTGGGTACTGCAGATCGGCTCCGTTTGTGCAAAATTCTAGCACAAAAAACATGTATGGTTGCCAGCTATGGGTCTAAGTGTAAGGTTAGTCCGAACTCGAGTTACTAAGCAATTCCGAGATTTACTATGATGGAGAGAGTCGAAAATATACATATTGTGATTCCGTCTGCATGCCTACGCAATACTTCCTTTTTAGGTGGCGCTACAGTGCGGTTAGGATCTGGGCCTCAACCAACAAACCTCTCCAGCTAATCCGGTTACGAGCCAGTTCTTCCAGTGGCTCAAGCAAAGTTGTTTGACGTCCCCCTCCACTTGTTTGGGACACCTATCGCGATGTTTCGATGACATTCTTAGCTAGATCTTTAGGCTCCATCCGTTTTACATGACCCAGCCATCTTAGTCGCTGCATGCGAACTCTTTTGACCAAGTCCTTGTCCTTGTACTTTTCTCTCAAAATAACCAAGGGAGTCCATGTCCATGCCTCTACGCCATACAGCAGAACTGAGATGATTAGTGTCTTACAAAGAGTTACCTTAGTAGCTCGAAATAGGACTCGTCACAATCCGGGAGTAATTTTTGTTCTGTTACCGATCAGCGTTGCCAGAATGGTACTTTTGTAGCAAAATTGGAGGAACTATTCACTATAAGTGAGGAGACAAGCGTCAATAAAAAAGTAAGTTTCGCGGAGCATTGCCAGGTAGTATCTTGCATTCTAAATAAAATTCTTCTGTTCATCACGGATTCTCTTCCTAAAATTTTAAAGAGTTGTTTTCCTGACTCGAAAATGGATTACTTGTGCTAGAACCAAAGCGAGAAGTATTATAAACAATCATCTGTCTAGCTTATTTTGTTTGCTAATTTAGGCTACTTTTCAAAATGAAAAATTTTGCTACTTTTTCGAATTTGTTAGCCCTTTTAACGATACTTAAGAAACAAATTGTACGACAGGATTGTACGAAAGTTCTATGTAAATTAGACAGTCAAGTTCCCCTGCCCCCTCGTTACCCAAAACTGGCGGAGCCTAAATTCCCATGACTGAATAAATATGAATTAGCGTGTGACCAAAACCTAAGTATAAATTTTTCGAGTTATCTCTCATCCCTTTTGAACAAAATATTATTTTAAATTTTACTATTCCATTAAGAACAACAAATTGTATGTACAAAATGGCTGCGCCCATAAATGTCAAACCAGCCGCTGAAATCGTTGAAATGTCACTTGTATGTGTGAGATTCTTGAGTTTCCATTTAATTTTGCTTGAACGTCAGAATACCATGATCCATTTCGGCGGTTTTTGGCTTGGGGGAGTGAATCTGTCAAACGACCCCAAGTCGACTGTCTAATTCCATGACCTACACACGGCGACATTTTCAACTGCTTTGAATTTCAACTGGCCGTTTGCACTGCAGTCCAATAAACGTCATAGACAACCAGAGAGGCAGAGTTCTATTTGATGGTACAATCAGGGATGCCCTTTTCAAATTTTGAAGGGAAGAATTTTAGTACTTTATAGGGGAGTAATTCGTGTCAGAGGGGAGTACAAGAGTATAGTTTAATTGTTAAACTTTTTTCTGCTTACTTTTCCACTTTGGAGTTTACAAGACGCTTGTAATTTCACCCATCACTTTCAAGGACGACGCTTTGTTCTTTCTCCATGATGCAAATATGTTCGTTGCAATAAATTGTATATGTACATATCCATGCAACTTCTAAACTTGCAAAATGGATTCATTCAATTTCAATGAAATAATTTTGACATTTGGCCAGTTTCCGTACTTTCTTCACCAAAATTCTTTAAAATTTCTAGGAATGGGTGTAAAATTTTCCCAGAGAAAGAGAAATGGAAAAAAAAAAAGTGCGGGAACGGGTTGAACAAAAAAGTTGCCCGCTCTTTAGACGTCACGCTTTTTGTATTGCTCTACTTCAAACTATTTTTTCAGGAAACGTCAACAGAACCATTTGACAGAACTCATACATTTCCCCGAATCCAAATCTTAGAGCAATCATCCCGAGCTGTCATTTTACTCCAAGCACGAATCTTTATTTTGCGCTGTGGTTTGAAACTTTGGTTTTCCTTCGCGGTTTCCATTTAAGCTCACTACCATTGCTACTTGGACCTGGTATTGGGTGGTCCTGAATTGACATTTGCACTACTTCTGAGTGTAAATACATATGTATAAGACCAGATTCCATCACCTATGAGACAAACCAAAAGCCAATAAAAATCTAGCTGCTTGGTTAAATAATTTTGTTTCCTAGTTATCCTTAGTTCGTTCTTCGTGCGCTCCGTTGCATGTTCGATGTGGCATCGTCCTCATCTTTAGTTCTTGTTTCATTTATTTTTGTTTTTGTTTTTATTGCGCCTCATTGAATCCTTGTTTTTTCAACCAACAACGTTCATTTGTATCTTCTTTGAGTTACAACTATATAATTTCGATTTCTGTTCCTCAATCAGTGTGTGATTCGTTCGTTTTGATTTTGATTTCCATTCTCCATAAAGCAACAACGTTTATTTCGTCCTCCACCTTCTTCAGGATATATACATATATATATATATATATAAAAAACTATATAACTCATAAACTAATTACATCTAAATGTCATTTCTATGTATCTCTCATTTGAATGTATGAATATCGAAACAAAAAACAAAAATAAAAAAACTTGGCTTAATTGTAGCATTACCGCTTAACCGAGGTATATTGATATCGAATAATCCGCTAGAGCTCCTTGATCAGCTAATAATGTGACAAAAATGATTTTATTCGAATTTACAGCGCCGTCAGGACCACCGGTAGGATTTGTAGGATCAGCACGATCAATGTCGGAGATCATTACGCAATGGCAGCCGCCATTGGAGGAACATCGAAATGGTCAGATTCTTGGGTATATCATTCGGTATCGACTGTTTGGATACAATAACAGTCCATGGACGTATCAGAATATTACAAACGAGGCTCAGAGGAACTACTTGATTCAGGAGTTGATCACTTGGAAGGACTATGTCATTCAAATCGCCGCCTATAACAATATGGGTGTTGGTGTGTACACAGAGGGAGCAAAGATCAAAACCAAAGAAGGTGTACCAGAAGCTCCACCGACCAATATGAAAGTCGTGCCGGTCAATTCGACAGCCATAAAGGTCTCATGGAAACCTCCGAATCCTCAACAGATCAATGGAATCAATCAGGGATATAAAATCCAGGCTTGGCAGTATGATATAGTCGATGGGGAAGAGCATGAGACTGAAGCAAAGATGATGACAGTTCCCCCGAGTCTACTGGATCCCTTAGCAGAGCAAACGGCTATCATGAGCGGTCTTGAGAAGTTTACTGCTTACAACATTACAGTCCTGTGTTTTACTGATCCCGGCGATGGTATACGCAGTGGAATGGTCCAAGTGAAGACAAAAGAAGATGTGCCAGATGAAGTAGCTTCGCTGCACTTTGATGAGATCTCGGATCGTGCAGTTAAAGTGTTGTGGACGCCACCAAAAAATATCAATGGCATCCTCACTGGATACACTGTTCGATACCAAGTCAAGGATAGATCAGATACTTTAAAGTCCATTAACCTCACAGCTACTGAGACGAGTCTAAGAGTCACGCAATTACAGGCGACAACACACTATTGGTTCGAGATCAAAGCCTGGACACAAGTTGGTGCTGGTCCAACTAAGACAGCCACCATTCAGTCGGGAGTAGAACCTGTTCTTCCTCATGCCCCAATGCAATTGGCTTTGTCGAATATCGAGGCGTTCTCAGTGGTTCTGCAGTTCACTCCGGGATTCGATGGTAACTCCTCGATCACCAAATGGACAGTGGAGGCACAAACCGCGCGGAATATAACTTGGTTCACTGTATACGAAGTTTCCGATCCCGATGCCTCAACGCTGACAGTAACTGGCTTAATGCCTTTCACACAATACAGGCTCAGACTGATAGCAACTAACGTCGTGGGACCATCGGAGCCATCTGAGCCCACAAAGGATTTTCAAACAATTCAAGCAAGGCCCATGCATCCACCGTTCAATGTGACAGTTCGGGCTATGAGTGCCACGGAGTTGAGAGTTCGTTGGATTCCCCTGCAGCAGGCCGAGTGGTTTGGAAATCCCAGAGGCTATAACATCACCTATCGACAAGTGGACAGCAGTGGTGCGGCCAAGAAAACCGCTTTGAGTGTGCTGATCGAGGATCATACCGCTAATTCACATGTCCTCGACACCCTGGAGGAGTGGGCAGTCTATGAGATCGTCATGAACGCATGCAACGATGTTGGATCCTCAAGGTAAGTCTTACCGACTTTGTTTTACCCTGATTTTGTCCTGGAATCTTTTTTTTTTATAATTTTTTAGGGACAGTGCCAAAGCAATCGAGCGAACACGCGAAGCAGTGCCATCGTTTGGTCCACTAGAAGTACAAGCCAATGCCACATCGTCCACAACAATCGTTGTGCGATGGGGTGAGGTACCAAAAGAGCATCGAAACGGTCAAATCGAAGGCTACAAAGTGTACTATGCTGCTACGAATCGCGGTGGACAAGTCCTCCATAAAACAATCTCCAATAATGCCTCCTTTACGACCACCCTGACGGAGCTGAAGAAATACGTAGTATATCATATCCAAGTGCTTGCATTCACCAGGCTTGGAGATGGTGCTCTAAGTACTCCCCCAATCCGCGTGCAAACTTTTGAAGATACACCAGGAGCCCCGTCAAATGTTTCCTTCCCTGATGTGTCGTTCTCGACGGCCAGAATCATTTGGGACGTACCAGAAGATCCGAATGGAGAAATTCTAGCTTATCAGGTCACTTACTCACTGAATGGTAGTGTAAACCTCAACTATAGTCGGGAATTCCCTCCATCTGACCGGACTTTCCGTGCGACACAGCTCCTAGCTGAACGTTATTACATTTTTAGTGTAACAGCACAGACTCGTCTCGGCTGGGGTAAGACCGCCTCGGTTCTGGTTTACACAACCAACAATCGAGAAAGACCACAAGCTCCCTCTTCTCCTCAAATATCTCGCAGTCAGATCCAAGCGCACCAGATCACCTTCAGTTGGACTCCCGGTCGAGATGGCTTTGCACCGCTGCGGTACTATACCGTACAGATGCGTGAAAATGAAGGTCCATGGACATCGCTGCCAGAACGAGTAGATCCAAGCCTAGCTTCTTACACTGCCACTAGCCTAAAGCCTCACACAACTTATCAATTTAGAATCCAAGCCACGAATGATCTTGGTCCGTCGGCCTTTAGTCGGGAAAGTATCACTGTTCGTACACTTCCAGCAGCACCAGCGAAGGGTGTTAGCAGGCTTAAAGTCGTGCCAATAACTACGACTAGTGTACGCGTCCAATGGAATGCACTTGAGACGTCTCTCTGGAATGGGGACTCAGCCACAGGTGGCTATCGAATTCTGTTCCAGCAACTTTCTGACTTTCCCGCTGCTCTACAAGCTACCCCAAAACAAGATGTGATGGGTATAAATCAGGCCTCCATTGTACTCAGTGATCTGCAGCAAGATCGCAACTATGAGATCGTTGTGTTGCCATTCAATTCTCAAGGAGCAGGTCCCGCAACTCCCCCCGTGGCAGTGTACGTTGGTGAAGCCGTTCCTACTGGTGAGCCACGAGCTGTGGATGCAGCGCCACTATCCAGCACAGAAGTCCGACTCCGATGGAAGCCTCCTAAGCAGAGTATGCAAAATGGTGATCTCTTAGGTTACAAGATCTTTTACCTGGTCACAGAATCTCCACAAGAGCTGGAAGAAGGTCGAAAGCATGAGGAGGAAATAGAAGTCGTAGCCGCTTCAGCCACGTCGCACAGCTTAGTGTTCCTTGACAAGTTCACTGAGTATAGAATCCAAATACTGGCTTTCAATCCAGCTGGTGATGGACCACGGTCGACTCCGATTACAGTGAAAACCTTACAAGGACTTCCCGGCCCACCGGTGTCCCTTCGTTTCGAGGACATAACAATGCAGAGTTTAAAAGTCTCATGGGATTCTCCTAAAATGCGAAACGGGGAGATTCTAGGCTATCTTGTGACCTACGAAACAACCGAGGAAAATGAAAGTGAGTTGATTTTTTTAGATGTAAGGATTAAATCTAAATTGCTCTCCATTTTTAGAATTCAGCAAACAAGTGAAACAAAAAGTCACCGGTACAAGTCTACTTGTACAAAATCTCGAAGAAGAAGTCACGTACACCTTTACAGTACGTGCGCAAACGATCGACTACGGCCCAGCGGTAAGTGAAAATGTAACCACAGGACCGCAAGATGGATCTCCAGTGGCACCCAGAGATCTTATTCTCTCTAAAACTCTATCCAGTGTGGAAATGCATTGGCTAAACGGGCCATCAGGACGTGGACCAGTCCTGGGCTACTACATAGAATGCAAGAAAAGAGGTAAGTTTTGAATTCTGGTTTAAGGAATTGTGCACGGCAGATGTGGGTTTTAACAAGATATTGGTGCTACAAACAAAATTTAGTACTCTGTCATGCATAACATAAGGTATCTTTGTTTTCTCAATTTTACTGGCTTTTATGGGGCTTTTAGTAACAGTAGTTTCTTTATTTCTATTTCTTGTCATCTAATTTTTATTCCCAACCATGCTTACCCTGAGTAGAGAGAGGTGAACCATCCTATATTTGTAAGTACCGCAAGATGAAAAAAAGTGCTTTTATGTAGTTGTACTAACAATAACCTTTATAATCTCAAATTTGTACCTATTCGCATTCTTACTAACAACCTTCTAGTGGCTTCCAAACAAACTCAGACCTAAGCTGTTAGACTTTTGGCCAAAACTTTGCATCATTTGCATATCTTTTTTAGGCTTGAGGAGATCCATGTGATCACTTGAAGCATTGTCTTAAGACGCATTCTTTGTCCCCCTTTCCCATTAAGAGGATACTAGAAGCAGTTCTTAGACCACAACTTCTTCACAGCCTATATTGGCCGCATGTAACTCTTCCAACATTCGCTTTAGATTCTCAACCTTTTAGGGCGTTCAGAAAAGGATGCTTTAAACGTTTTTGTCCATATCTTCATACCAATAAATGTCAGTCAGCTACTGCCGGTACATGCTTTCAGACTGCAGATACTGTGTAGTTTTTTACAAACCATACATTTCAAAGAGTTTAAAATCAATCAAGAGCACTCTCTTGAGTATTTGATCAGACAATCCTTTCAATAGCTGATGCTCTTTAAAGTTTATGAGTTACATTTCTATTCAATTGTACGTTCCCACGAAATACTTAACCCATTAGAACATTTCTGCATCCAAATAACATTTAATCTTTTCTCTACTCTCTTTTATTTTGAATACGAATTTGCTTTAATACATTTATCCAAATATAGACGATTCACGTTGGGAGACAATAGCTCGCACAACTACAGGACCAATGCAAGACTTTACAGTCAGCTACCAAAGTTTACTGCCATCGACTGCGTATACATTCCGAGTGATTGCATACAATCGCTACGGCATATCATTCCCAGTTTACTCAAAAGACTCAATTTTAACTCCTTCCAAGCTGCATCTGGAGTATGGATACTTACAGCACAAACCATTCTATCGACAAACATGGTTCATGGTTGCCCTGGCAGCAACTTCAATCATAATCATCATAATGGTCATCGCTGTCCTGTGTGTAAAAAGCAAAAGTTATAAATACAAACGTAAGTAGTATCTAAAACCTTAAGGTTTCTTTTTAATGTCACTTCTCGCCCCCTCGTAGAAGAAGCACAAAAAACCCTCGAAGAATCGATGGCAATGTCCATCGATGAACGACAAGAGCTCGCCTTAGAGCTATACCGTTCGCGACACGGTGTCGGTACTGGAACTTTGAACAGTGCTGGCACTCTGGGCCGTGGTACACTTGGTACCTTAGGCCGTAAATCCAATCATCGTCCGCCACCAACTGTGACACTGGGCAAAAGCCCCCCACGACCATCGCCCGCTTCGGTAGCGTATCACAGCGATGAAGAGAGCCTTAAGTGCTACGATGAAAATCCCGACGATAGCAGTGTAACGGAGAAACCATCAGAAGTTAGCTCATCAGATTCACAGGTAAGATATAAATGATTTACATGAATCGATTCAATAGATGTCGTTTGTTCTCACCCCCTTTTAGCATTCTGAAAGCGAGAATGAGAGCGTTCGCTCGGACCCTCACTCATTTGTAAATCATTACGCCAATGTGAATGATACACTGCGGCAATCGTGGAAGAAACAAAAACCAGTGCGCAACTACTCAAGCTACACGGATTCCGAACCAGAAGGTAGTGCGGTGATGAGCCTCAACGGAGGACAAATTATTGTTAACAATATGGCGCGGTCCAGAGCTCCACTGCCAGGTTTCTCCTCATTTGTTTGACAATCAACGGAGTTTTAAGTTTGCCTTTAACTCTATTTTTATTTCATCAACAAAAACACACACCTGCACTATGCTTATGTGTTACTATATATTTTCATTTATCATTTACATTTTGTGTATGGATGTTGTGCATGGCTGATAAAACGTAACGTTTACTTTTTAAAACAAAACAAAAATAATAATAATAATAATTCAATTGCGATATATATATTTTTTCTAAGCAATTGTCCATCTCTTTTACTTGTGATAAAAGATTTAACTGAATTATTTTTTTATTTTATTTTTCTAGAAATTATTTGTTAATAAAAAAAGAACAGCGTTTAGATTGTCTCAAAAAAAATGTAAGAGTTCATATCATATTATTTAAGTTCTGTTCTAAGGAAAATTATCTTCTTTTTTGTTCTTGTGTAAGTTTTAAATTAATATGTGAAGAAGGATAAATCTCAATTATTATACAATCGACTGTAAATATTAAATTTAATAATGTTAAGGCGACTATTGATGGATAGAAGGAAGTCAAATGATGTATAGATTGGCTTAGAGAGAAGAACTAAGTAAGTCAATTAGTAAGTGTCTAGGTACTATGCTCTTGTTAGTTGTTAGCTCATAAGTGAGACTATGAATGTGTTTTTTCCTTTTGTTCCCGATCGCTAAAGTTTTCCTCTGTGATATGGGCCTATCAATGGTCTGATTCAGTCACGTTTTTCTCCTATACTACAACTTTGTGCAGTTATGAATAGAGCTAGACTGAGATGCTCTTCCCAATCGATAATTATCGCACTTTTGTCTATGATGAGGCATTCTCAGTGCCAAATTCCATTGAAACGACACCTTTGTTTTTTCTTTTATAGAAAAGGTTCCATCTAAGATTCTTTGTGTTCAGAATTTGGACTAATAAGCCACTAATGATCTCATATGTAGGTAGAAGCCTTTTCGAAACCTTTCCGTCAAAATGCTACCACTCTAGCACATTGTCCTTCGCTTGTAAAACACATAAACTTCAGAATAGATCTTAAAGATCTATACGTTCCCTGAATTCCCCTATATCCATCAATAATCAGTAAATTTTTAACTAAACTCGTGCGTGTGATTCGATTTCTTCGCACCAAAACTCACACACAACTACTTAGATAGAATTGAAACATAAAAAAACAAGAAAAACAGAGAAATTTTTATGAAAATTCTATACGATTTTCATAATTTGGTAGTCGAATAAGCATTTATGTTTAAGCAAAGAACTATTAGGCCATATAATGCAATCTTAAGTAAAAAAAAAAAATACCTAAATAAATAATATATATTTAACTATACAATTACATAGTTAATTATTGCTTAATCTACAAACAAACGACTGATTATTGTTTATAACAAAAAAGAAAAAGAAGAGTAAAAAACAAAATTTTAATAATTTTATATGTCTTGACATGCCTTAAAACTATATTTGTAAATGTATGTAAGGGATATTCATGTTTCCAGTTTTTTCTACTGTTTCTATCATATTTATGCATTTAAACTTGTAAAAACCGAATTATAAAAACAAAAACTCCTTTCAAAATGGTAGGACATAACCTTACAAAAATTGTTGCTCAAAAAAATTAAGTCAAAACAGTTATCAATCTACTCCAACTACATACAACAACAATGAATTCTGAGATTTATGTTTATTTTTTTTTTTTTTTTTAAAGAAAACAATAGCAATTAGTAATTTATAAGAACTATTTTAAGAAAAACCAACAAACATTGTAAAATAGTTATTAAGTTTGTGAGTAAGTAATAAATTATACTGTTAGCAAAAGAAATGCGAAAAAGTATTAAATTATACTTAATAAAAACTGCATCAAAATTTAAAAAATAAAAAAATTGTTTGATTTTAGTGCAATTATGCATGTGGAATAACTTTTTTGTGGGGCAGGCGTAAGTATTTTGGGATCACAATCGCGCTCCTACCCGCTATATCAATAGGAGTGTTTGTGTTGAGAAATTCGGTGAAACAGGTGTTACCGAAAACAGGCGGTTGTTTTTCCATTAACAACAAGAAATTGTACATACTGCATCTACAAAATGGCTGCGCACAGGGATGTCAAATTGTTTGCACTTGAATGGGTACTGTTTGATTTTACTGAAACGTCACAACACAGATGCTTTTTTTTGGTGGATTTTAGCTTGGGGGAGAGAATGTGTCAAACAAGCTACAGTTGACTGTCTAATTTAGTTCGTCTATGATTGAAGTCTGGCACCACTGTACACCAGCCGGCAAATAGTCAAAAGAACGTCAAAAAATGAACATCTCTTTACTTAGTGATAATACTCGTAAGTAAATTATTCAAAATTATTTATTAGATATTTGTTGTATTACATTGCGTGCATTTTGATAAAATAAGTAAATTATTGTTGTTTTCAGTTTGTAATTCTAGATTTTCTACAAAAACACGAGAGAAATGTCACATTATGTGGGTGCTACCAAATTTCACTGTCTAGGCATTAAAAACTAGATTATTTATCTTTAGTTGAATTGTTTTATTGTTGTTCTTCTGTGTGCTAAAGAAGAAATTAATCGAACAGGAACTTCTGTTGACCTATCGAAGAGCAGCAAAAGTTGATTAGAAGTAACAGCCTGAACACAATTTCGAATGTATTCAGTGTTGCTCTGCTATTTTCTTTCAGTTCTATTTTTTTTTTTTCGAAATGCCAAAAAATAATGCTATACCAAAAGATGTTGAGCCTTAGCCTCCATGATTTCTGGCTTCAGCAGCACATAATGTTTGCAGTTTGACAGAGTTTTTATTTCAACTTTGATAGCGCTTCATTCGTAGTAATGCTTTAGCTACACCACTGTGTTCGAGCTTTAATATCTTGACAGGGTTGTCAACGGGTAAATTCCGATTCAAAAAAATTCCTAAAAAAGTTATTGCAATAGGTACTGCAGACTCTGCAGCGAACCCAATTACTCGTAAAATGTAAACCGATCGGAAACTAAACTTCCTGAGCGATCTGCCTCCATTGGACACAATCAAAATACTTCTGTGTATCAAGGCAATTGAACTGTAGAAGCTGCTCTACTTTGAGTGTGTATTATACTGGATTCATAGGAGTAACATATTTGTCAAAAATTGTCAGTAAATATCAATATTGCATAAATGGTTTTGTATTGCTCAGAAATATGTCCGTTGAGACACTTTTCCAAAAGAAAACTGAATAACGTCAAAATTAGTACTCATTCACTTTTCCTACGAAAACCTGACTAACGTCAATGCGACCCGACATTATTTCTGTATTCTTTTAAAGCTCGAAAAAAATGAAAATAAAAATTAAATTCACTCCAGCAATTTACATCGCATGAGAACGACTTCGGGAGGATAATAAACAAGATTAGGTCAAGCTGTCTGACTGCAGTAATAACCTCCTCATTAGATGGGAAGAATCTCCCTAAATTTTGTTTTTCTATTTTTGTCGGCATTCTAGTAAATTTTCCACTATACCTAAAAATTAGCAGTGACTGTCTGACCAGTGATACCACTTTGAAATAATAACAAGAGATGGTGCATTTATTCTGTATGCATTTTAACATTCGTGCAGAATTCTGACGTCGAGTTGACGTCGAAATCCGGAAAGAATGGGAAAGCGCATTTCTTCCTGTGTCAGAGTTTAAATCGAGCTTACGCCACTAATTTTTCATTTTCTCGTCCCCATTTTTCCCTATTGCTCTAAAATTTGGAAATATTGTTTGTACATATAATGGGCTTGCATTCCACTCAAACTTTAAATATCGTATTAACAATATACCATTTAAATTAAGAGAAGGCCACACTGCAAGCAAAGCAAGTCTCAATTAGCGACAATTGTTTTCATATTTTCCACTCACAGAAACGTTCGGGTATAAAAATATTTGCAAAACCAGAAATCCACATTTAGAACTGAAGCATTTGCTGCTGCAGTCAGGTGTCACCATCCAGACCAGACGAAAAATATTTCCATTATTCCTTTTATGACTCCCCCAATTGGTACCCTAAATTCCAGAACAAAAAATAAAAAACATACCTACTCCCGGTAGCTAAAGTTGGAGATACAAAAGCCGTGGAAAATCTAAAACAATTTGGCGCAAATTAAATACAGAATTTTGGTGTGATGACTGGTTCATTCCACAACACTGATGCTGGTATTCCGAAACCATACAGATGAGGTTTGTGGTGGTGTTCTGCGAAAATATTTTCGCTCTTTCAACCGGATGATGAGTGTAGTATGCCAATTTTCATCTGAAAAATACTCGTAGGTAAATGAGTGTACATATATATTTGTTGCAGGAAAACGGTTTGCATATTTAGTTAAAAATACATAAAAAAGCTTATCGTTTACATTCCGCATAGTTTGCTAATTGGAGACCGAAATAAAGAATGCTACGAAATAAGCTGTGAAATAGGATAAGGGTGCCTGTTTGCATTTTAAGGCAGTAAATTTAAGGGATTTTCCTCTTGTCAGTATATTAAGTGCATAAGACGTACATACACACATGTGCTTAAATTGAAGCTATCTGATACATATTGCATTTTAGACTTGACTACCCTACGACTGAATTGATTTGCGTTCTAGTATCACTGTGTTCTGTAAAACTAATTAAAATCTGAACAAAATCAGGAATCTTAGTCCTAGTCCCAAAATTACTTATTAACCACTTTTTGAAGATTAGTTTTACCTTATGTATCTACCTTACAAGCAATCCTCCTGGACTAACTCGTATGCAATATAAAAAGTGTGCTCTCAGGATTAAATTTTGGTTCTGCATTTACATTCTACATTAACGTCATTAAGGGTATCCTTATGTACGTAAAACTTCTTCCTACGATTTCAATACTTTTTTTTGACTCAGAAGATGATATGAAAATGTAGCCTCATGCTTTCAGACTTTGCAAGGATGGGACTTATGATGGCCGTATACACCGAATAGTGACAGACCTCGTTTCTTATTTTCCACTTTTTGCAGAAGAAAACGTTGTCCACTGCTCCTAAATTCTTAAAAGACTTAAAATAGCGTTATTTTTTCTTAGAAAAGTTTATCAAGTACAAGGATACGATTGGCGGACGGTAATCAACGTAAAGTGTTTTTTAACCTGAAAATAATTGACTTAATTGTGACGTTGCCATGTCCCCACGTCCAATGAATGTAAATATGCATACAGCAATGACTTAGGGGAGTTGCATGCAATCCAATATGTTACAACTTGCATATTGAATTAAGTGTTATTTAGACTTAATTTGAGTTGACCTAAATTTTAGAAAAATTACTACGAGGAAAAACAATTAGAAAAATGTTGAAAAGGATAGCAGGCCTCCTTTATGGTATTATAAAGCATTGTTCTATAAATGAACATGGCTGTTATTGATTGATTGACAGTTCATATGTTTAGCTAGCTTTTTACCAGAAATCATCAGAGAATCTTTTGAAATTAGTACAGCGACAATAGAACGTTTTTGCAACCTATGGTATCTGTACTCGCTGACAAAGACCATGCAGCAGCTTATCTGCAAAATCTTGTGGGACGAAAGTATGCATATAAGATATTTTCTGCTTTTTTTACGTGAATGCCTAAAACCGATCGTCAATAACCTGATAGGTCCTTACCAGTGCGGTTTTAAGCTCGGCAGATCTTGGAAAAAACCCACGAATATAAAATTGATGCGCAACACCTCATTATCGATTTTAAAGTTACCTGTGATAGCGTGTAAACCATGTCTAGTCTTTGTATTCAGGCTCGTCCGACCGTGTAGGATGTCAATGGATAATTGCCGCTGTTCCATCAAAGCCGGTAAGAACTTCACCGAACCGTTTGATGTCAGGAAAGGACTTAAGCAAGGTAAAGTGCTATCATGCGATCTCTTTAATATAGTACTTGAGATAATTGTATGCGAAACTCACAAGTCAACACCAGAAGTACAACCTTTTTTCAAGTTTGTACAACTAATCTCTTACGCCAGATTAGCATTGCCACCGGTTTCCCGTCAGGACACTATCGAGTGAAAAATAATCTCATCGGGAATCCCACATCGCCATGGGAATAGCAAAAGATAATATGTATATGCAGAATGTGCAACAAAGAATCAGCAGAACATATACTATGTCACTGTGACTGACAGAACACGTCATCGTTATTTGGGTAAATTCTACCTTAAAGCAGAGGATATTATTGCTACCTCACTCAAAGACTTAGTTGAGTTCATAGCCAATCCTGGCATTCTGAAGGAGCTGTAGAAAGATGAAGTCACAATAGGCCCATTTAGGCCGGAGTGACGATATATGCTGTCTACAAAAGTGGTAGAATTCGAGGTAGTAAAGGACTTTGTCTACCTAGACTCTATGGTGAGCTCCGCTAATGACACCAGTTGGGCTATCAAACAGCATCACTCTTGCCAATCGGTGTTTCTATGGGTATGATGTAAAAGAAAAAAAACTTTGTAAATAACTGAAAAAGATAAAAAATTGTGGGCTATATATTAATCCGGATCAATAGAATGAAAGTGAAACTAGAAAAGTACAGTATAGAAAGTTGACAATTTGTTGTACAGGTTAATACCTAAAAAACGTCTATCTAAATTAAAATATGTAACTTTTGTTCAGAATGAATAAAATATTGAAATTTCTGAAGCTTTTTTCTCTCCGAAAGTAGTGGCAACACTGTTCTTTGTTCAACGAACATTTAATTTCAAATAGCTTACCATAATAATGGAACACTAACTTATCTTGGGGTATAGATGCGTCATTACAGTGAACTATACCATTTGCTACATGCGTAGACTGCTTCATAGTTAACATTGTATAGCCACCTTTCTTCAACCATATATGTATCTATGTACCTACTAAATTTCCAAGAAAATCGATTTTAATGTGAGATCTATTATAAGGCACACGTCTAATGGACGAAAGGTAATTAACTTCTCACTCACAATTCGATTTGAACGATGGAAAAAGTTCAAAAAATAATTCCAAAAGCTCCAAGGCCGGCAAACTTTTTATATTTTTTGTTTGGCATTACTGTTCAAAGATAAAGCAATCGTTTTTTTTTTCTAACGAAGAAGTGATATCATCAGTTTGATTCGAGACTTCTTACCGTAAACTTCCTGAATCCTGCTGAAAATAACGAAAAGGAAAAATGTTGAGAGAAAGTGCATCCCGTCTCTTGGTTCCCATTGCTCGTAACGCGATGCAAAGGCGTTGCCAATCCGTTGTATCGGGACCACCAACAAAGCAAATTTCAAAAGTAGTAAGTACCTTAGACTGTTATGTAAACATACTTCAGTCCGTTGGCGAGTTCGAATTCCTTCTAATGAAATCTCCTTATTTTTAGGAATTGTATCTATTGGGATCACTTGTCGTCATAGTGCCTTTGATTGCTCCCACATACATTACCTATCACATCCGTGAATACAGGGGGAAGTAAATTTAGTGCATTTTCTGTTACATTCGCATAACTCAAATAAATGAATTAAAGTAGTGAAAAAGTGTTTCTTTTGTTATATAACACATATGTACTCTAGTGTCTACAGTGCATATGCTACCTCAGTTGATTTAATTCAAAACATAGAGAGCCCACGCTTATCTGTCTTTTTACTTATCTACACATCGATAAACTGATAAAATATTTATTTAACTGCCGAAGGTTGATTAGCTGCGGTTGAAAGAGTAATGAGACGCAGTATGATAACATTAGTAACCGGCTTCGGTCTGTTAGTATTACAATAGCTGCTAATGGTACACAGAGTGATTAATTGAAAAAGAATTTAAAAACCAAGCTTTCAACTAATTTCTGGTAAAAACCCAAACTCTTGTGAACTGGGTGATGTGTGGTTTTATTTTCCCTAATGAGCCATAGCTGACCTCAGCACAGATGGAATATATTTTAGCACAACAGACAAAATCGATGTACTAATATTGACATCACGACATTGTAAACAAAAAAAAAATAAAAATAAACACAAATGTTTGACGCAACAGTCCCAGAGGGCTTGTCATCTTGCGGCGCGTGCCGCTGTTTTGTGTACTACTATACTCGGATATGTTTATGAAAAAAATGTATTGAAAGGGACCGGCCTGCGCTGTATCCAAATATTCAAAATAGAGTGGGATTCCAAAGCTCTTGAAAGTAGGTATACCAGAAAATTGCAATTTATACCAAAGACCGATAAGAGAGGCTACGTGACCAAGAACATTTGTACCGTCCTCCAAACACATGATCTAAAAAAAAGATGTGTATTTATTTATATTTGTTTATGATTAGCGATGCTTGAGCGCCGAAAATAAAAAAAACAAATCCAAAAATAAAACAAAAAACAATGCTCATGCAGAATAAAGCATACAGAAAGTGTTCAATGTTTATGGAACTAGCCTGTGGTACTCTATGTATTTTTATCTTGTCAGATGAGGGGAAATTCTGACGTCTAGAAAATAATATTAAAAAATTCAGTCATATGAATTGTTCCCAGATAAAACATTAGTAGGAGTTTGTTGAGGACTAGTTTAACTTGCATACAGCACCTATTTGAAGGACATTTCATTATCGTCTTGCAGTGAATTGTTCTCAGATTTTTCGGACCAAAAAAGAAGTAACGGAAAATGTTAATCATATCTATACATTATCACAGCAATCTCGTCTCTGTAAGCGATCTCTTCCTAAAAAATTGATGAAGCTGTACAGTACGTCATTTTCGTTTTCATATGTGAAATTCTGGCTCACTAAACCACATTTCCTTTCTACTGGTTGACAGGGCGACATGGGCGAGCGTATCTGTCAAACGACCCAAAGTTTACTGTCTACTTTAGTTCTTCTATGAGGACTAGGTTCTGGTGCAAGGCAAAGTATCTACGAGACACGAATATGTCAGACTAAAATTTTGGCATTTCGTCCGCCATGTTAGCTCTAAACTTAAATGGGCAATTTATTGTAGGATATCTCGTTTCGATCATAAGTGTACGGTGTACGAGTATGTTCAGATATTAACTTCTGAATTCTGGCTTCGGTAATGCTAATGCCAGATGCATCCTTTGTCATTCAACTTGTTTATTAGATTAATAACTTCATTCTGCCAATCTCTTATTAATTTTTCATTTCTTATGACATTAATATTTATATTTCTCGTGTAGATCGCACTTTTATGGATTTGACTAGCTGTTGAACATCTAAGACAGCCTTTTTGTCTTATCTTCTCTGTGAACAACAACCCTGCCTGAAATTTGACATTTAAAGTTTGGCAGTAGTTTTTTATTAGAAAAAAAAAAAACATTGCTTGTGAGTAATTGGTGCTTTACAGACGTTTAAAGATGACAGATTGTCGAGTTTCATAAACAGAAACAATAAATTTGATTTATTTATAAATACAAAGGAAATGAGCTTGTATTGCTTATGGCGACATGCGGAAGAGCGAAAAGTCATAACAATATGCGCCCATGCAATGAAATAAAAGTTTAGTGGACAAGAAGCCTGACTAAAAAGTCTGTCTTTTTAAGAATCAG
The DNA here is from genome assembly GCA_949716465.1 of Chalcosyrphus nemorum. Classification (NCBI taxonomy): domain Eukaryota; kingdom Metazoa; phylum Arthropoda; class Insecta; order Diptera; family Syrphidae; genus Chalcosyrphus; species Chalcosyrphus nemorum. Next base: position 29,101,938 of record OX454332.1, on the reverse strand, counting down.
GCGTAGTGACAGGTAGGTTCTTGACAGAGAGGAGGGAAATGCGGCGTTCTCACACTCCTTGCACAGAAGTCTTAGCACTTTATTTTTAAACTGAAATTGTATACCAACCATACGTCCATTAAGATTTTTAGTATTTGTTTTTATAAGTACTGTCAGATTTGTCTTCAAATGAATAATAGTTCTGTCAAAGCAAATGGGTCAGTTCCCGTACTTTCTGCAATGAAATTCGCATCTTGCCAAATTTCTAAGAGTGGGGGTAAAATTCTCTTAGATAAAGACAAATCTGCAAAAAAGTACGGGAACGGGTTGAACAAAAAAGCTGCACACTTTTTAGACGTCACTATTTTTTGTATTGATTTACTTCAAATTATTTTGCCAGTTAACAACAACACAACCATTTGACAGAACTCATATTTTTGTTCAAAGAATTGGACTAAAATTCACAGCATGGGGAAATTTCGCTACACAGAACAGACCTATTATTAGCAGCCTTGCTTTAGCAATGGCTCTGATGTTTAATGAATTCTTCAGTATTATTACTCTAATACTCAGAACTGAGGTTATTTGCTGAAGGAAAACACTATGGCGGATATCTGTGATTGCGAATATTTTGAAAAGTTAGCATTTTCCATACTCAAATGCTTGAGGTTTGTGCCAATTAATGCATGGGGATTCTGATCATCAATTTCTATGTGTTACAAACAGCATGTCAAAGCTAATATACCCTATCTAACGGCGTATGCAAACACAATAATTAACATCTTTGTCAAGGTCATGGTATTAATAGCGCAGTATCTCTTCTGCGTTTTTCGATTATCGGATTGCAGGATGTTATTTTGCACCTGAAATTTTGTTTTAAAGAAAGTCCAGTCAGAACATTTACTACAAATTTAATAAAAAGGGACAGATAAATAAAAAAAAAGGTGCATCATACATACAAGTACGTACCTATGTTGGTGCAAAAAATACTCTGCATTTAGACTTCCTCACTACCCACAATAGATAAGTATCTACTATATTTATCTACTTAATAAGCTTTGTTAAAAATAGTGCAAGCAGCTGACATCTGTTTTCATTCGAAGAGGGAGTGTGTGTGTGTGTAAAAAATAACAACTGATAGGGAAGCTTTTCTGGTAGAATCTTTGGCGTACGTGACCACTAAACTATGGTGCATAGTCCAGCAAAAACACCTTGCGGGTGATACTATTCACTGAGCTCTACGCAGTTCAAACGTTGGTTAACGCTAATTAACGGATAATTATTGGCACCTACTGGTGGGTAAATGATTATTAACACTTACGAGTTATTTTTGTGTACATTTATGCGTATGAATCGAATACCTACAGACTGCGTAGTAAAATTAACTGCTGCATTGCTCTGAAATTAAAAATTTAATTTTTGTCTATGTCAACTGTGCCCTGTGGCAGGACATTTCCCAAGGTATGCATATGGAATATAACATCATTCAAATGTCTGCCGCGGCTTAACGGGGTAGCGCGCACCCGAAACATCTAATTTTCTATAATTCTGGGGCAGTGGTAGCTTGTGGTGTATGCGCATAGATCTATGACCTATGAAAAAACTCTACAAGAGGAAATCTAGCTATATCGAACGATCTTCGGGTGAGATAACTATGTTTAGATCATTGGTGCAAAGTGTCCATTTTGGCGCGAGATGGATACCCGCCGTCCTGTTAAAGTCACATGTCGTCGGTGTCCATATCATCCAATTGGGGCCCAAAAGAAATTGGTTATTATCAACCGATAGCACTCGCCGTTGACGGTGATGGCCTGGCTAGCGTCGTTCTCAAAGAAGTAGGGACCGACAGTGTTGGTTCACTGAACCAGCCCACTTGAAGTTATCCACCACGCTGTCCTCCACATCAACAACTATAGTCCTTTCGAAAGGAGGTTATAACAATCGTAAAATGGGCGAAACGCACGAAATATTATTTGAACCCACTTTCATAAGACAATCTAATCATTTGTACATATATATTGTTGAACGCTATAAGTCTCCATATTGATTTGGCAAAACAGGCTTAATATACGACAGCCACTTTGATAGGTGTGGTTTCATTAATATGGCCGAAATCACCTGTCAAAGTTCAAAAATTCCTATTGTAAAACTCTTTATTTCCACTGTATCCAAATTGGTCTTCTCCCTTTCATCAGCGAATAAACATAAACAACCAAATCCTTCCGGGTGTTAAGTAAGTGGTTTCATCAACTTCTCGAATCAAGAAATTCCACTTACCAATTAGTGTCCTGCTAACAAAATTCAAGCTAACCGATATGGAAACTAAAACTATTACCGATTCTGCAGCATGTTCCTATAATTTGAAATCAGATTTTCTACTATATTTCCATGCCAACTCGAATGCCAGAATGCTCACCATCTCCTTGAATCTAGTGCGTTGAAATGTCAGGTCCTTCAATCTCTACTACGAATTGTACATAAACCATCAGAAGTCAGATGCAAAATTTTGGCTCTTACAAAATATATTTCATCTAGGAGAAATCCTATAAATCCTGTATTGATGATTTTATCATAGATCAAAGCAACTGTGCACATAATGGATTGTGTGTACTACACTACAACACACAGTAAAGCATCTGCTGCGTATATAAAGGACGTATAGTGAAGAATCCTTTGAATTATTTTTCTCTCGCATAAGAGGATTTTCTACTTCTCGTCGTTCGACTTTCTTCCAAATGACATATTCTAGGATTATTCTATATAGAGTGTCCTTCCTTGGGATTCATTCACCGCCATATGTCATTTGAATGAACTTTAGAAGCACATGTGTGCAGTGCATGTACGAAGATTAGATCCTATATTAAGGTAAACCTTGTTAAGGTGGTCTATGATACTTCAACAATTCGATTAGATGCATTCCAATTTAAAGCAGACCATCGATATGGACGGTTAGACGTTCCATTTTTGGAACGTTTATCTACATTTTCCATGAATTTTTCTGCATACGTTGTATAATGTCATTACGGCAATTATAAAATTAAATTTAATTAGCTTTTTATACACAAATATTGTTGAATTAACAACCAAACACAAAATGAATCAATTTTTCGCATCAGATTAATTGAAATAATATTATACAGTTCATTGCAAAGGGCAAATATTTAAACAAAAAACAAAGGATCGCAGGCAGATGAAATAATTTGTCCCTTTTTCAATTCGAAACCCTTCATTAACTTAGGCTATAATAAAATTTAACAACACACAATCAGATAATGTGCAGGGTTGAATATTTAAAATTTGAAAACAATTTAATTTGTGATTATGGTTCATTTGGGAACTGAATTAATTTTGTTTATGTAAATATTTACAGGGATGGGGAAATAGATACGTCATGAGATGGTTGGTTGGTAGGAAGTCGCTACCAGCCAACACACATAGCCCAGATATAGGTCGGTCTTACAGTTCCGTGGAATGTCCCTATGCCCTGGCACCCAACACAGCTGAATGTTGAACTGCTCGGCCATCACCAATCGGCAGTCGAGGGCTACTAAAGAAGATATAGAGATCAAGTCCAGGGATTTGATGGCAGCTTAACTGTCTGAAAAGATACGATAAGACTTCTTTGATCTCCATAGTTTCCGATACAATGCTTTCGAAGACGCAATGAGAGGTTAAGCTTTAGGCTTTCTTAGTCTTTGAACCGCCAGCGTAGAAGTGAATCGCATTATCTTCTACGAAAGCATTCTGACTCTGGAGAGGATGGTGAAGAGACAATTCTTGTCAAAGTCTAGGTATAGGGTGGTGAATCAGTTTCTTTCCGGAGAGATTCTGAAGTTATTCAGAATATATGCTTGAACATAGTTTTTCCTTGACCACTTTGAGGTTGCTTCAAGACAATTGGCTACACTCGCTGCCATTTGCTTCGCTTATGTACATACAGGCTGATCGCTGGACCTTGCTCCAACACTGTCCATCAGACACTTACCCCATAAGTGAGTATCGGTCTGATAACCGAGGTATAAAGCTGGTGACTTATACGAGGTTGTAGACCCCATTTGTTTCCAATACCTTTTTTGCAAGAGATTAGTCCTACTGTATCCTTCTGGACTCTTTCTTGGATGTTGGGTTTTCAGCTCAGCTTCCTGTCCAGGATGAGACCCAAATATTTAGCTTTGTCTGAAATAGTAAGGCTGATGCCGTATAGAGGTGGAGGATCATTTGTTGGTGAAAAGCATCAATGCAGATTTATAAGGGTTAACACCCAAACAACGATAGGCGTTCTAGTTCGCTTGTTTAAAGCGTCTTGGAGGAGTTCTTTTATAAAATTTGGGTGCTTTCCTGATACAGCCACAGTATCGTCTGCATAAGCGACTGCCATGCATCCTTTATCTTTAAGGATTATCAATAGTTCATTAACTACCAAATTTCAGAGAAGAGGCGGATAGGATACTTCCTTGCGGGGTGCCTCTACTAACAGATCTTCTTTTGGACATCTCACCCAGCTTGGAGTTGATAATCCGGCCATTGAGCAGTAGTTTTATGAAATCGCCAAGTGAGCTTACAACCAACTATAAGTTGAAGGCGCCCTCTATACCAAGGAAGGAAACCATCGTGTGTACTCCTTATGAACCATTGTAATAGTGAGTGTAATGCGATCTTCACAGATTTGCCTTTGCAATTAGTATGTTGGGCCGCTGACTTTTGCTTCTTGAAGAGAAGAAAGGAACAGAGAGCAAAAGGAGAGGAAAAAAGTAAGAAAGTGAATTTAAAGATGACTATATCTTAGCTTAGTATCTCATCGGGGGTATGATACAAGAGACTCAGTGACCTCTACTAGGTGCATAGCCACGTAGGAGTTACGTCAAGAGATACATAATTAAAGAACATGACAGGGACATACATGGTGACATTCTTAGTGAGTATTCTACCCTTAGAACCATTGAAGAAGCTTGATCATACTCACATATTTTAAAAGTGCATTGTCCTTCTTAGTAACTGCAGAGAACTTATACTCTTATTGCTAATCCGAACATGCTCTGCCTAATCTGAAGACTCAAAATGATACCTACTCATTTGGATCTTGCCTTCTTGACTGAGCCTTGACATATCTTACAACATGTTCAAAGTGTTTCTATAAGTCATACAATATGTCCACCCCAACCAAAGAATTATTGGCTTATCCTCCCCTATCCCACTGCATGTTATACCCATCAGGCTGGCGGCAAAAGAAACTTGTGGTAAAAGCCAACCTCACTGCAAGGACATTACCAAAGTTCGAAATAAATTACAAAATTGTTCAAAGCAATATGCACAGGACTGTGAGTATTTTTTAATGTCAATACCTTTTATTACTTCTTGCCTTGCTTTTTTTAATGATACTTTTTAAAAGAATGCAAACTTTAAGAAAGTAATAAAATCAGAGGAATGCCCGAAGGTAAGTTTCTCCACCAGGAAGTATAAAATTACATTCAGGACTCGCTTTGCATGGAAGACAAATTTTCCTTCAATTTATGTCTTTATATAGGAACACCAAAGGATATGTTAAGCTATTATAATGACTGTTGTGAGGATTATAGAATTTGGTTAGTTGGTTTCCGTCGCGTGTGGCTTTGGGAATTTGGCTCAGTTTTCGCAAAGTCTTCGAAAGCAGAACTGGAATGCAGCAATGGAAATTCTTCAATATCTTAACGCGACTGAAGGAGCTAGAAAAAAACTGGGTCACCACTTATTAGCTTAAGAAGATGCTAGTTGGGCTGAAGATGTTGATGACCGTAAAACTCAAAGTAGTTTTTGTTTTACATTTGGGAATCAAAGAAACAACGAACAGTAGCAACCTCCGGCTTCGTATAAGAATACATTGCATTCACTGAAGCTTCAAAATAAGTTTTCTTACTTCACTTTTTTAATAGATGAGAGCTCAAACTGGTGTTTGAACGATTGACATCTACAGGGTGGGCCAAATACAAGTTTCTTTTAAAAAATGCAATAAAATGATCAAATTAAATTGTTTCCATGTATTATGGCTTTATTAGTAAGAGCAAACATTCCCATTAATTACAGAGCACAACGTCGTTCAAGCGGCTGCCTCGGGTGGCAGCGCATTCTGTCACTTTAATTTTCCAAGATCTTGTTGATGGTTCCGGGCTGTAGCTCACGGATTGCTTGGATCGTATTGACCTTAAATACTTCAATCGTATCCGGATTGTTGGCATAATATCGATTCTTCACGGCTCCCACTCTCGGCTACAGCAGCCACATTCTCGTCTGTACAACGACGGGGACCATAATTTTTTTCCACTAATACCAGTCTGACGAGCTTTTTGCAGGCGCAGTGGGTGCTTTAGCTGTCAGTGTCAAAGTAGCCTATGATTTAAAAAGAAACCACTATATGGTCCACCCTTTACATACTGAGGCAAACAGAGCGCACAATAGGTACATCACACAGTACGGATCTTTCTCTTCTTTCATTCCTTTCTCAACCATTGCATTCTTAAGAACAATAAAACCTTTTTATATAGTATATTTTAATAATCTTCTAATGAGGTCCTGATATTAAACAGAACCCCTCTCAAACATAAATGTTAGTGTTCCCTCCACAATACAAACCAGCTACGATTAAGATCACAACGTATGTTTGTTGTGGGAAAACTATTAACCGCCGCTATCTTTACTTTGAAAACAACTTTAATATATCTCCATGAATGGCGAGGTGCACTTATCCTACGGCTTCCACCTATTTGTAGGAGCAACACCATAATAGCAACCACAAATGCAAATATACACTAGGAGTTAAAAAGTTATTCATAAGAAGAAAAGAAAACTTTTTCATTCCAGAACCCGCCAAATTTATCAGACTGTGAAACATTTCTGGAAATAACAATTCGAAAACTACTATTCTGCAAGCGATTTTTTGACAAATCAAATTTGCCACGCGAATAACTTCGGTACAAGAGTCCTGCATAAGATTTGGAGGTAGATTCGTTCCTTCTGCAGGAGGGTAACTTTTTACGATCTAAATTAAAATGCACTGTCGAGCCCAAAGTTGAAAAAGTTTGTCCGCATTCATTTAGCGATTCAATATGCACTTAGTGGCTTGTGTGTAATGGAGTGAGAACCAATCTGTTTTTATGTTAAAAACTAAACTTAAGCTTTGAGTTTTCGAACTTAGAAGAAAGGGAATAGGAGGTGTCCAAAACAGAGACATATGTTCATATCCAGAGAGGTATAATGGAAGTGCAATGTTTGAAGTAAGTAGGTAGACGAATTTTAAAAAGATTTGGTGCTAGACTTACCGAAAAAACAAACGAAGTTGGCACCAATGCGCATTCAAACAAAGCATAAGTCCATAATATACTTTCAAATTTGTAAATGGAAAATACATAAGAATACTCTTGTATATACTTTTACATGGGTACACATATATCGCTTTTAAGTTTGTGTACGTAGACATAATATGCACCTATCAAATTTCTATATTAACCATGGTTCATTAAGAGGTACTTTTTTGTTTAGGATTTTTTTGAAAAGTGGAGTATGATTTGTATTAATTTGTTATTTTATTATTATTTGGTATTGTTTTTATTTGTAAAGTTCTTCACAGAACCTATAAATTATTCAGTTGTATTACGAAAATCAGCGTTCTACGATGAAAGTGTTCATTGCACTTAGAGCAAAAATGTTGTTCAACCATGAATCACATTTCTGGCTTTATGGGTTCGTCAATAAGCTAAATGTAAAATAAAGTAATGAAGAGCTGACATAACATCCAGACAAAACAAATTTGATGTCGGACGGCACATCTTTCAGGTCACAGTGTATGCTACCACATATTTCATGAAGAAAAATTCATAGGGTACATTTTCAAATAGGAAAAATATGTAAAGATAACGTCCATAGAGGATATATGTACGTGGTAATTATCTAGGATACTGGCGTCTTGCTTTCCCAAGAAAATGTACTTCAGTTCAAGAAAGTCACCCGGCTACGCTCTATGTTGCAACAACTGAACTTCGGACAGAAAATAGATGTATAATTCCTGAAGAATTTTTTTTGCTTTCTCAAAGTGAACACCTCGTTTTTAGCACGAATTGGATTCGGGTGCTAAGTCATCTCACTCTTGAATGTAAACTAAAGGAACAAAGGCAAGACAATCAAAGCGGAAGTGGGCCGTGGTATCTGTATCCGCATCATCTCTAGTGCAAAGGTACAAAGTGTTTTTACGTAAAAAAAAGTACACATTCCGTGTCTTAGTAAACTTTATTTAAAGCTTACGGAAACTTGTTAAACGTATCAAGGACACTACATGATTATAAAGCTCACTCAATACAGTACACAACTTATTTTTGCTTCTTCTACTTCAGCTTGGTGACACTTTTACCCATAAAGGGATTCTACAAAAAAATTTTAGGGAAAACCGTCAACCATTTGAGTGAAAATCGGCGAAATATTTATAACAAAACCATAATTTTTGTTCGAACTCTACGCCGCGACCGCAATCAAAAAATATCCCATAAACTCACATTGTGAACTGACCTAGAAAATGTATTCGGATTTTTTAGTTTATAACACAACCTTTCAAGAATTGAACGAAATTTATAGTACTAGAATTCTATGTTAACTGAGCTTCCCGAATCTGGTTTGAGGCCATGCTATAGAAGATAAATTTGACAACAACCAGAGGTGTATTTTTATGGGAAAAAGACACTGGCTGTTGAGTGAATTTAACTCCGAAAATTCAAAGACTCAATTCTAGTTGGAGTGTGATTAACCATTATTGAGTGAGAATAGAGAAATTCTAGTAACAGGTAAATCGTACACTGCCTCCTGGTATTCCGTTGGTATATTTCTAAGAATCAAAAATAGACTCCAAATTGGCAAAGTATTATTATAGCATTTAGCAGATATTTTACAAAAGTTTCCGAGAAAAAACCACGAAGACGTGGCGCTAAAATAACAAGGAGAACCAGAAACCATGAGGATGCTCTGCACCAAAGTTGCACCAAAGAGGTGGCAGAGAATGTCGCAAAGTGCAAAGAATAAGGAGTAGGTATAACCGGTTTACACAAGCATAGCATTTGATTGGCCTCATTGACGAAGTGATCCAAAACCGGGAAGCCCATCGGTACTGGCTGAAGTCAAACCTGCAAACCCCACTTTCGGATACGATGGTGAGGAAAAAAAATTCAGTAGCAGTGCTCTTGATCTCAGTGCTCTAGTATCGCTAAGTTGACTGCTTTCAACACACAGTCTTATAAGACTCAGGAAGGAAAATGGAGCAAAGTGTACAGACGACCGTGAGCTGTTGTAGGAAACAAAGAAGATTGCAAGTAGCTACGACAAGACAAGATGAAAAATCACGCAACTCTAGGCCTTCTGACATCTAATATCAACTTACTTACTTACTTTTGTCCTCTATCCCCTTGTGGGTCATTCTGGAAATATGCCTCAGCTCTTCCCAACTCTTTCACAGTTGCCTTGCTTCCTTCTCTACTGTTCTGCGCCACGTACTCCTAGACCGTCTAGTATCCTGCCATCCATCACACACTAAACACTCGCCCAATTATTTCCAATATTTACGAATCCGTATCAAATCTTCACAACACTAATTAACTAAAAACAAGAAGTAGCGATGCTAAGATTTCATTTACCCGAGATGAAAATACCAATTATCCTTCGAATGGATCCATGTTATCCACTTCACATTCGACCTTCTTTTCAGTCCAAAGCTCCATCTCCGTCCAAATGATCCCCAGTTACTAATAACAAAAACTCATTCATTCATTAACGTTAATAGCTTATTTTGCATGCTCCACCTAAAACTAAAAGTCTGCACTTTGTCCAGGTCGTGCTGCTGTTGCACCAACACCGCCAGTGCCAGTGGCATCAAAAAAGCAACAAAAGCAATGAAACTAAAGACGATAGCGCAGCGTAGCTTTGAGTCTCCTAAGACATTAACTTTATCATCCTAAGGACTTTGTTAAATATCCTGGCGCCTTCTCAAATCATCATGGGTAAATGTCGGAACACTTTTGCGCTATTTTTTTGTTTAGCATAGAATAACAAAAGTTCCACTCAACCCCCCAACCGTCCGCTCAGCCAAATGCACATTGAATCCTGAATATTTTATGAGTGTTCTAGATATAATTAAAATTGCTCACAACTTTGCCCGCGTGCCGCTGCCATGGGAGCAGTCTGATAAATAATTTTAATTAAATGTGCAAATGGATGCAAGGGGAAATAGATAGCAATGGCCAGAGAATGCGTCCATACTGCTAACCAACTTATGCAAATGGTCAAAGTGTTTAACGTCCAACGACAACAGTAACGGGCATTTGTTTGTCCGCTTGTCGGTTTCAACACAGCAGAAACCTCTTGATGTCATGAATATTAAAGGAGTAACCCTAGGGGAAAATTATTTATACTTTCTTTTTTTTTTTTTTTTTTTTGTTTAAAAAGAAAACATTATGGGAACATAGAATCCTTACACGAATCGGAAGTGGGCAACCGAGGTTAGTTTATGCACATATTAAGTGCTCTGTTTTACTTAATGACGAATGACCCTTGATTTTAAGTTTGCATTTAAATTGAATCTACACACGCGGAGCTGTGATTATTTCTTTCAAGGACTATAGGTAGCCGAGGATTTTCATTTTAATGAGCTGAGACCCCTGGATACATTATTAGGATGTTGCTCTTTGATTAAGACCAACTGTATAGAGGATTCACTGTCTTCTTTAAATTTAGTATCTTAGACTATCTTAGACCGATTCCACACCTGATCTGGTGGCAAGGTTTAAATAGCAACAGGGATCATAGATATGATATAAAGCAAAAGATATTAATAACATCCCTGCTCAACTATTTCAAACGTTTCAATAACATTGGGTAAACAGCTTTAGGCGCTAATACGATGAGCGATTGCAGGCGATCTAACTGATTCTACACGGACGAATCCAAAATAGAAACGGAAGTAAGGAGGAGTGTATCTTTATAAACTGCAAGATCTCTGTCCTTCCTAATCACTGTAGCGCATTTCTAATGACGATAAAGGCTCTGTCGTGACTTAGGTATAATGTGATTTCCACAAAGTATATTGGCATCTTTACGAATAGTTCAGTTGTGATCAAATCCCTGGATTCTGTCACCTCCAACTAAGCCAACAGTGCCTACTTGAGCGTTAAAAGTTGTGTGGCTTTGGCTTGGACATACCCTCATTAGTTTTCAACCCCCCGGTAAGGTTAGGTTATGTACATGGATTCCTTGTGGCAAGAAAGTCACTGCTCACTAAAACAATGATGCGGGTCCATTGTGCATAATCATTTAATCCTGAGAACGCTATAAAGAAGTCCGCTGTTAGAACCACCCAGATAGATAATCTCAAGACGTCCATCAGCTCAACGTTCCATAAGCCATCCAGCTCCAAGAAGAAATGCCTACTAAGAGTTCTCTTACTTCTAACGAGTCACACAGTAGGTGACGACTAGATTCGATTTCTTCTTAGTCCCTGCAGCTTCTGCAGTAGTCATTATGCAGCACACCTATTCGCTCTGCGTGTGGGCCAATGGCACGGTGGCCGGTAGTTACGCTAGAAAGGAGTCCTGCGTTATAACGACTGAGTTTAACCAGAGTTAATGATCTCTTCGTGTTAAAGGCCGGTCATACCGCACTGGTTACGTTCAGATGAACCCAGAATCTGTTTGCACGACCGATGGCTTCATCTTTTCCTTTTGCTTCTCATGTACCGTCCACCATACTAGTAAACCATATGTGAGATTGGGTCTTGCAACCGCCATGTATATCCAGCACACCACGGCTGGTTTGAAACCTTACGCATTCCTGAGAGACCTGGTATGTATCTGGCTGAACTCGAGATATTTATCTCAACGCAGCCGATGTTAGGCGGTCTGTAGACGGCTATTGATCTCTTCCTAGTGAGAAGAACAATCTCCGTTTTTAAAGAGAAGTCCTTTGCTTCCGACCCAATTATCCATTAGCTACAGTGCGAAGTTGAGTATTTCACTAAGAACTGGGATAAACTTTTCCGAAGCCATATCGTCGGCATAGGTCTCAGTGTGACTAAACCACCTCATCTAAGATGATAGATTCTAAGAATGCTAAGACGAATGATTTAAATGATTTTATATATAACTACTTCATTGTCCAGAAAGATGTCAATCTTTTGCCACAAAAATACTTCCTTCTATCATTTCTAACATAACATGATCTGGGCATATTGTGCGGGAGACAAAAAATGTACCCCGAGTCGTTATCTTTTCCACCAGCAACGTAAGAAGTAAACTACGTTATATACCTACTATACGAACGCATCCTCCGTAACTTTGATACGAATGACTGCACTTTCTGCCATTAGCCCAGATGTCGAGAGGTGTCAGGTGATGAGGCAGAATGTCGAGTGCAGTCAAAGGGGTATGCAAAGTGCTGGCTATGTATCTAAAGTAGCAAATAATATTCATGTTATGCTCCTGTGTTTGAAACTTGATATACACCAACATGCCTCTTTGGATGGTTTGCTACAATGCAAAATCGATGGAGTCAAAAGGTTATATGTATCTACCACTCTTCCTTACACCTTCCTTTTGAGCCGATTGATTTGCTACAAATGATTTATATACATAAGTATAATATTTGCGTTTCAACGCTTTTTAAATAAAGGTTACCCTTGAATAAATTTCTATCTATAAATAAATTCCAATTATCTTTAATAATTGCCGTCTAGCAATTAAACATTATATAATCCCATAGAATGTTTTCGCCAAATTGAGTGACAATAACTAATTTGCATTTTAATCGACCATAATTAATGCATTATTGATGATGCCTTTTTCACACTAAATTCAACAATGCTGCAGTTATCAACACATAAACAGATATAAGCCTATAATTAAATATGCATACATTCTATAATATCCAGATTATTATTTTTCCAGCGGTTATGATTATTTAATTATATTTAAGTTTAGGTGAATATAAATATTTATTTTTTTAAGCTTAGGTGAAGGTAAAAAATGTCACTAGCGTCGAGCCGCACTTACCGCATGTACACACAACTGAGCAAGTTGAGCTAGGCGATTATGGCCTGTGATCACCGTCATCAGACATTTGAGCACCATTAGCAACCTTCAGCTTGAGAAACTCCATGCAAAAACTTTATTAAGTCCAACTATCTATTAATGAAGGATATTGCTCTTGCAGTGCGCCTTTGACTCATATTGATTAGTATCCCACTCGTCCTGCTGTACGGAGCCATATTGGAATAGAGGTATGTTCTCAGACTCTAATGTTCTGGACAAGTGAGAAAAAGTCCTAAGATCTACTTTAAAACACCTGAAATATTCCTTCTGCCGGCTCATATGTTATGAGCTGTAGAACACTTTCAGTCGAGCCCCAATAAGAATATTAGATTCCATTAGGTAAGTTAGGTTAGGTTAGCGGGTTGGTGGAAGAAAACCATCCGCCGCACTCAGGTCAAAACTGACAAATTGTCATACCCCTAGGGTATCAGAGAACAGGCCAGGAACCTATAGGCACAACCATACGACGACGAAAGTGGCAGTGGATTGGTCACACTCTTCGAAAGGGTGACAGATCCATAGCTAGCCAAGCGATGCAATAGAACCCTCTTACCGAGGATGGTAGGATACGCGGCGGTCCTAGGAGTACGTGACGTAGAGCAGTGGAGAAGGAAGCACGGCAACTGGGAAAGAGTTGGGGAGAGCGGAGGCATATATCCATAAACCGTACACGATGGCGCGTAGGCGTTGTAGAGGCCCTAGGACCCACAAGGGTACACAGGATTTAAAAACAATACCCATAGGAGGAAGAAAGGTATTCCCTTGTCCTTTTAACCCACACAGTATGTCTAAAACTATTTCATAGTACTTACTTGTTTTCAGAGTATACAAACCACCCTGATGCTCTGGTGAAGTTCAGCAGCTTGTTGGTATTTGCACTGGAGAGTTCATCTAGGCTTTGGAAGAAGTATTTACCAAGAAATTTATTTCTGGAATGATGGATTCCAGGGAATTGAGATTGGAAGTGGGTAGTGTCCACAACACCTTCCTCATTGCCGCATACTCTGCAGAGTTCTTCTTCTGTTCCAGGCAGTTTCTTCAAATGCAGAGTGTTATGTCGCATAAAGATTCCCACAAGCATGGGGAGGGATCGTCTGTCCTTGCTTATAAGTCTCTCGGTCCTTGGTATATCAAAGGAAGGCCATACTTGTCTTGCAAGTTTCTATAGAATTCTACATTAGGTTCACTTTCTCTTGTTGGCTATAATCCCTGCTTCAAGTCTGAGAATGCAAGGCGGGATGTTTATAGAAAGGCCAGTGATTTCTAGTGAATCTGATGAAGTTTTTCTTGCTAATTCATTTGCTTTTCATAGTCCGGGATAGTCTCCTGTATAGGAACCCAACAGAGCATAACTTTGTGCTGCGTTCCAAGAACCTTAAGCTGTTCTCGACAGTAATTGCTTTGATAGCTGCCTGGTTGTCGATAAAGAAGGTATAACTTCTGTTGGGTTTGTTCTTACGGCGGCAGTTGACACTGCCAGGACATTCGCTTGGAAAACACTGCTGTGGTCTGGGAGTCGTATAGATTTGGATCTTCCCAGTGATTCTGAGAAGATTCCGGACCCTACACCGGTGTTCTTTTTTGATCCAGTTTGAGCCTGTTTTTTCACTCTTCTCTGCTAGGGTAAGCTGAGGTAAAGGTATAATGCCAAAAAATCTGTCAAGGATGGTCAAATGCTCTGTAGTATTTGACTTCCTGTTCGTGGTCTGATTTATTCTTATGGCACTTATGGCTGCCATTGATCTCGTAGAAATATTTAGCGGAGGCAGGTTGAGAATAGCCTCAATGCCAGCAAATGGAGTTGACAGCAAGGCCGCAATTCCCAGACCAAGGGTCTTAAGGACTCCATCGATTTGCTCACTGAGAGTAGGGAGCAATGTGCCTGTTCCCAGCAGTACAACATCGTCTGCATAGGCTTCAGCAGGGTAAGAGCAGTATATTACATTAAATATCGACTTGGCTGCTATAAAACAGTCTCTTTGTAGGGGCGAAAGAAACTCTGGATTTACAATATAACATTTCGTATTGCTTTAGTGTAAACCATATTTTGACACGCGATTGGCCGCCGATATTGTTTAACAACTGCGAATTTTCCCCAGTTCTTTTTAGTATCCCTAGAAACTTCAGGTTGTCAACAACTGTTTGCTATATATATTAGGCCTTACCTCAAAAAGTAGGTTTATAGTGCAGAAAGTGCCCAATCTTAACTAAATAATAACAAAATGTTTTGATAATCTCAGGACTCATGGCCATCTTTCGTACTAGATATAGGATTTCTTCCAAAAGACTGACTTTTAATCTACGATTTGAAGTCTCAACAAAGGCTTCATGTTTAATAATTGTTCAATCATTTGATGATAAAGTTCCTTTCCAGCGATAGTTCCTACTTTCCCTCGTCCAAATCTGAAAGTTTCAAACAAAAAAAAAAAAAATTCTTAAAGTAGGAAGTACTGGCATACACAAAATGTATAAAGTATGCCAATGCAAGTGAAATCCTTTTAAGTGATTTTTAAAATGTCAAGACAAGTAACAATTTATTCATAAGACTTCTTCGGCATCCTCTCCCTTTCTGGATATTTCGCAACTTTTCCTTCTAAAAAAAAAAACGAAAAAAATACAAAATCAAAAAAATCGAATTTGCAACTTTGAGTTTTCCATCGACTCCATCAGATAAATTCGACAGGAAAAAAAAAAATTGCCAACACTCAAATCAATAGACAAGGATAAACTTTTCCACTTTACCAATGTTTTACTCCTTTCTTCGTGCTGTTATGCTGAAGTTTTTTCCCGAAAATGTGTGCACTATACACGCTACACCAACAAAAACAATATTAACAAATATGCAGAGTAGCAGTGTAGCGTTAGAGGAAAACTTTATCGCTGTGAACGAGCGAAAAAAAAGAGTCACAAATACACTGACACATATTCCAACTATTCGGCATATGTTTTCAAACAGAAAAACCAGGAAAATTTTTTTTCACTATTTCCACTTTATGTCTTGAGAATGTCAGATGAGTTTTACGGTCCACGACCTGTTCCTGAGTAGTGCTCCCTAGTTCCTTGCTTTGATAGTGAAGTTTGTACATTTCACCGGGTTATCTCCGTGTACATAGTTTCTGTCTTCTGAGAAGTGGAAAAGTTTATTCTTTTATTTTTGCCCGCCACGGGAACCAGAAATGTATATGGCTTGGGAGTTCCCAAAAGGAAACATCAACTGGTAAAGGATATCTCCTGGCTTTTTATTTCATTTTTGGTAAAATTTTTTCCACCACCGAATTTTGAACTAATTACCTGCAGCGGTGTACCTAGCTAGCTGAACGCAAGGACCTAGAGAAAAATTCACAAAGCAATGCATGGATTCGGTGTGTTTTTTTTAAATTTTTCTTTTCAAATGCAGTGGGAGGGGACGCAACCCACCATAGTACCAGTCGTCGCGTCGTTGTCGTCGACGTTGAGTGCTTTAATTAAGGATACTTGGCTTATACAATACCGTTCATATGAATTGCGATTATTGCACGGGGGTACAGCCAGTTGTGAACTGGTGTCCTTTGCATTCACTACCATTTATAATTAGCAAAATACTCTGTACTCCTGCTGTCAAGTTAATTACAGCCATTAATTTTTAATTAACAGACTGCAAAAAGAAAAGCAAGAAGGAAAAAAAGGATATAAAAAAAAAAAAAATAAACCTCCTCGAGAAGAACACACTTGCGACGAGTTGAGGAGATGACAAATTGCTGGGAGTCGTTGACATCGCCGTGTCGTTTGCTTTAAAAAAAATATAACCGTATATTGTTTCCATATCCGGTTTCTTACAGTGATGGATCTGGGACAGTGACCTTTTTGAATGACGTTTAAGTTTTAAATTGACGTAAATTGACGAGCTCCCGCGTGGACTTAATTGGATCACATTGTGATAGTAAAATGTGGATTGCAGTAGGTGTGTTCTGGGTGACTCCTACGGGTGTTTTCATGTACATATTTATTACTGCAATTTAAAAAAAATTAAGATACGCAGATGAAAATAAATAATTGGAGTGGTAATACGACATCCCTGGTCTAGTGATGAGAAAAATCTGTGTGCATTTTTTTAAGGGGCTCTGGACTTAAAAAAAGGCAGAATGCTTTTGGAATGCTATCTCGGATCTTTAGATAACTTTTTGAAGCACTTTTTGAACTTCGTTGACAGGTGGCCCAAGTTTTCGAGCTGCCAATCGTCTTGTTATAGGTGGCACCATGTTTGAGCACAAGTCCTGACATAAAGTCAGTTGGGTTTCTAACGACAGGCGACAAGATTCAGCTAAATTGACCACTTTGCTATCACCCGCCGGTTTAGAAAAAGTCTCCTGGAGGTCCGTTCGAGATCACCATCTTATGGTTCGAAGATCTTGCGACGACGCCAAATTCCTAGGGTCAATATCGACATACTAAAGGATCCCTCAGTGAGTCAACAATTGAGGGACCATCTTTCGGAAGGTGTGAAAACAATCAGCAATCAGTTCACTGCCCACAACCATTCAAGATCACTGTTGTGCTGTGAACATTGTTTTTGCATCTGGTGCTGATAGAATTGTTTGTCGATCGCAGGGAAGACCTAAAGGCTGATCGACGAACCAAAATAACAGCAGCAGAAGGGATTTAGCTGGAGTCACTATATCGTATGAAAATGAGAAAAGAGCAGCATAAGGTTCGAAGGGACAAGCGCAACTACACCAACGCTACAGAAGCAGAGGAGGCTGCAAGCAGGTGGATCGTCTACAGAATCAGGAGCTGACAGGCGGTCGCTGCTTCAACCAATACCCGGTGAAAAGCCTAAACGACTCTTTGCTTAGTGCGGATGAGGAAGAGCTTAGGAGGTGGAAGGAACATTTTTCTACGGTTTTGAACCATGTATTCGGAGCTGCCCGAGCTGACCGCTACGTGCCACGACTCCCAGTAAAGTTAAGATCACTACCGCGATCAAGGCACCAAAAAACAACAAAGCAGTGGGTTTTGACAGACTCTCGCCGATCTCATACAAGCAGCACCAGCAACATCGTCTGAGCTGCTATTCCCTATAATTGGCAGAGCTTGGAAAACACACAGAAGAAGGTTATCAGAGGAATTCGAGATCCAAAGAAGGGTAAGACAAGGTTACATTCTTTCACAAATACTATTCCTTTTGGTGATTGCCGATGTGCTTCGTGCAGCTTTGTCGATGGGAAACGGAGGAATTCGATGGATTGGCAGTAGCATGATTACGAAAAGGTGACAGTTCCATAGCCAGCAGTTATGCAATGGAACCCATTAACCCAGGATGGTAGAATAACTGGCAGTCTGAAGCGAACTCTGAGATGGAGAAACGGCAGTTGGGGAAAAAGTTAGGGAGAACTGAGGCACATTTGCAAAAATCGTACACGATGGCGCGTAGGTGTAATAGAGGCACTAGATCCCACAAGGAGATACAGGACGTACATATGTAAGTAAGTGAGTAAGTTTTAGAAGAAAAATTATCCGCCTCGCCGTCTTTCTGGTGCAACAGTGGCTAGGATATTTGCACGAAAGTGTTCTGAGTCTTTCTAAGCGTGTGTATTGCGACAGCCTCTAGTACTGGAAATATTGCTTTTCTATATTGCAGATACGTTCATCATTACAATTTTCTTGGCATTTTCCATTAGATTAGATTAGAAAAGAGAATGTGGCTCTCTGACCTTACTAGTGGTGTCTGAGTGCTCTAAGGAGGTATTACCTAACCCGTTTGAGATCCATCCTCTGTCTGAAGTTCTTTCACTTCAAACTACATTTTGGTAGTACCATAATATCCCCCATCTCTACATCCTGTTTCATTATTTATATTATATCCAATGCACTAGCTAAGTGAGCCATGCGACTCCTCCAAATCAATTAACATTCATCAATGAACTGATATCTCTTCAAAAATACTCACGTGAATAAGTCAATAAATCCACTTGACATCAAGGAATTCTTCACACGTTCATTCATACGTCCAGTGGTAAATGCATTCCACAAGAACTACGTGCAGACACTATCACCTACCCGCTAGTACCATCCAGGATATACACACCTTATCTGATAAAAAAAAAAACTATGAAAAGCCAACACCATTCCGGATTGCAAGGAATTTTGTAATTTGAACATCGTGGTGACACCCAGACATTATCAGCAAGAATGCACCTCCACCACAGTCGGGAATTTCACAATCATCCCGAGTTGTTGAACGATTAAAAGATAGAAATTCAATCGTTTACCCATTCTGAGGCCATGGAGGTGATGGGGGCGATGAAAATGGACATAGAAATTAAATGAATTTCTTAATTTCCGGTCTCTAAAAAGCTATTCAACATCGTCATCAACAAAATTAACCTACTTTCATGGTTAGAGTTGAGGGGCTGTGTGGAGAGATGGAGATTGTTTCAATTTCTATTATACATTCAAGGAGGGGCTAGAAGGATATTGTTTTCATTCGAAATATACAGGAGTGATTTTCCATTTCATTCTTTCTGCAGGTTCGAAAATTGGTAAAATAATACTGGAACCAATCAAGGAACACCTTGAAGTTGCTCACAGCAGTATCACGTATTTGATAATGGTTGAAAAAGTTCATGAGTTTTAAAGAAACCAGCTTGGGGGTTGAAATGATGTGGTTATCCTGGTTTCGGGAAAGTTTCTCCTAGCTTTTAGTTAAAGACTTAGCGTCGCACTACAGCTAGTGGATAACTGAGTGGAAAGCAAAATACTGAGAGTGTATCCTTCAAAGACGGGGACTGTTCTTTCTAAGAAGAGATCATCTCCCACCTTCACTCTCTTCTCTTGAAAGGCTTTCAGTAGAAAGCCGATTGTGGTCATCGAGCCCTTCCGGCCACGCCTTTATTCTGTATCGATGGGAGTCTACCAGTGGATTTAGGGAATCAGTTCACATGAGCATCGGGATAGCATAATGCAAGAATTCCTGAGAGAACATGCTGGAAGAACTGAAGAACCAAGAAGAAAAAGGAGCTGGCATTCTAAGCCAACTGTTCTGAGATGGACAGTAGGACAGTAGGAATAAACATTTCTTTTAGAATAAACGACGTCGGCAGCATCTTTCAAGCCTACTGTGCCATTGGCCTTCATGCAGAGCGACTCAGTGTGCTATTGAAGAAGCCCCAGAGATGAAGAAAACACTATTCGAATCAATTTTTCACCTGTAGTGTGACTGTCCTGTCCTAACCCTAAGAAGAAGGAGAACTCTTGGCAGTCATATCTTTTCGGAGCTGGAGGAGTTAGGCAACGTTGAGCTGGACCTCCTGAGATTAACTCTCTGAGTGGTTCTAACAGAAGTCTTCTTTGCAGCGTTCCAGACCCGAATTGTTGGTCTAAGTGATCATTGACTTTTTGTCACAAGGCATCCGTCTACCTAACCTAAAGTAACCTCAACGGCGATTAGTTTTTTTCTACATTTTCTCAATGCTCAATGCTGTTGCTTAGTAGGAGACAATTTGTTGCCTCCTCAACGAGAAATATCGATTAAATTAATCATGAGGATGGGGACACTGTGGAGAATACCCTGATTTTACTACAGGCTGGGAATCTACATCGAGAAAAGAAATCGGAGGCGTTCTAATGAGTAGCTTTAATCGGAATATAGGTGGGTTTTTTTTATGTCCTTCGTCATCTTCACTCTCCATAGACCACTTTAAGATAAACCTTTGTTTTAGTCTAAAGGACGTCTAAACATAAAATATACTACTGACGACGGTGTCTGTATTGTAATCCTAGACAAGACAGCATTACAAAAAAAAGTCAAGAATCGATTCCGTCTGCCTAGCAGATTAAATTTTCCATTTGGGCTTTGCCTCAAGATAGCAATTCCAGAGGCTTAGTAAATTTTATGGCACAAGATTCAAGAGAACGTATTTCAACCCAACCGAAGGTATGTACTTTATTACTTATTTCACAGTGCCAAAGGTTCAGACAATCTGAAGGACTATAAACACACACATTCAATGGGACAGACGATAATTTAATTAAACTCAAACAGAAAATTCGATAGCAAAACGTGTCCCTGTCGCTGGAGTCACTCGCATGTCCAGAGACAGAGAACAGCCGGTAATGCAATCAATAGCCCTTAAATTGCCGCACATAAACTTTTGCTGGAATAATGCAACTGACCCCAGTTTAAGTGTAGGCACATCGATTTGCATATTTTATGCAAATTCAAAATCAACCCTGTGGCTGTGGCATTTGAAACCAGCGGCAGACACTTGTATATTACGAACGAATACGAAAAATGTCGTCCAACCTATCGGGTGATAGAATTACACTTAATTCAGGGATACAATTGCAGGAGATTTGGCCGCAAGCCTTAAGCAGGACATGACCATGGCGTGAAATCTAAGAGTGAAGGGATGGCTCGTGTAAATAGTAGACAGACTGTATGCAATTACTTCTCCATCAGATGGAAGCTCGGAGTCGTCATCAGTCCTGAAGAGAACCCTTCGGATTTGACAAAAATCTGAATATTTGCATAATTTCATGTTCGGTCAATTTGGTGTCCAATTAATTTCACTGAATATTTAGATAGATAGAACTTGTGGGTCCACTTGCGGTGGCGGCAGTGTAGAATCAGAAAAAAAAAAACGCCAGCAAAGGATACCTTTTTTCGGTAAAAAAAAGAAAAAAGAAACTGTATCCAATCAACCTAATCGGATCGAAGGGATTTGCCAGTGTGAACCGTAAAAAAATACCATCAGCCCAGCAAGGATGACGACGAGGAGAACGCCATCGGATACACGGCATATCTCGTAGATTTGTTAACAGTTTGAACTGTTCAAACATTGTCGTAGCTCGTTGAATCGAAGTTCATTTAATGTAGGGCAAATTGTGCACACAGATGAGATATACATAAGGACGTTTGCCCACAATGTGGACACTCTGCCACAGGAACGTAACGACCGAGACCATCCCTCAATGTCACATTGTGTGAGGCCAACAGAGAATGGGGGGGACCCTCGGTCGTCATCTCAAAAACGAATGCCGGACCTAGCATATTGCATATTTCGGAGAACCTGTGTACGGGCACCGCCCTCCTATCAAGGGCTGTGGTGGTGTGAAGTACGATAAAGGATACGAACCATAACCAGGACCCGGCAACATTCAATTGACTGATTTTATTGGTTTATGTTAATTTTCCTGATCGAAAGTGTAGCGATGGTGGTGCTTCTCGCCGAAGGACTCTCGTGTGCAAATAGTATGTCATGTACTTAATCCTAGATGTGAACATGTTTCGCATTGAGTACGAGTATCCCTATATGTCGATCCAACAACGTAAGGTGGGAGAAGTAAACCCTTAAACGGGTTTGCTATCCATTAACTCCTGAACGTGGGGGACGGAGGAAGAAATTCGTTGACAATTAACTTTTGCCACTGTACTTCTGGAGTAGCGTTTACTACTCGAGATTTTTTTTTTTAAGTAAGTTCGTTCTCTCACCTGTATTGCAAATGTATTGTGTGCAAATGGAAGAGCATTTACTTTGGACTGGATGACGATGCCCCCCTCTATTGAATCGAAAAGGACAATTTATGTTTTTACCTGCGTTTTTACCTCTTAATCAATAAAAGTTAAATATTTGATAAGAACTGGATGAAGAAGTGCATTACTCAGCATATTCATCTGATGTTTTTATGAGTAAGGACGAACGTCAGAATCCTCGATGTAAACACATTTCCATTAAACACGGCAAAAGTTGTAAAGTTATTTTCGGAGAGGAATACCGAATGTAAAGGATCCCACGGCATTTATGTTGACACGTGTAAGCATTTATGGGTTTTGACGACAAAGTTTTTGGTTTTTTCTTTGCTCTCTTTGGCCTTTTATCTAAGTGATTTGAATCTAGATTGGGTGTGGAACGTCAGAACTTAAGTCACGTTGCATGTGCTCTTGCCTGTAGGTAATAGGCTGCTGATTCAAATCTTCATACATGAACACAAACACGTGAGAAAAGAAATGAGATACGTTGCTGCACTATTGATCAGATGCATATTCCAGATATTTGAGTTTTTCGCTCTTGTGAAACTCTTTTCCGTTGAAGTAAATGTGTGGAATAGGTGGGACAGGTACTTCTCGGTACCCATTTCCCAACAAAACATCCACTCATACATCAATACTCGTTGTTCTGAAGAAGGAATAACTGATGCTCATCAGTGTTCATTACTTTTCCTTGAAGCAGGTAGTCAAGTACGAAAAAACAGGAGTCTGAAGATGCTGAGAAGATAATTCGCTCGTCGGAAAGTGCTTCCTAAAGAGACTTTTGAGAAAAGATAGAAACTCTGGGTGTAGATTGGTTAAAGTCCTCAAAAAGGACAGACAAATCAAACTGGAATCACTTAAGAGGTGCGATGGTACTTTTACTGAGACAAAAGCGGATGCCGCAAGCCTTTTTCTGAACGACAAGGTCTATAATTGGTCCTCTCACGAGCGCTAATTTTGAGTCTAGTCGGAATGGTGTGATGTGGTTACGTGTGGCATCTTTTGATGGGTTCAAAACGCCTGGAAACGATGGAATATACCCGTCCTTCCTGCTACAGGGAATAGAACAGCTGCTGCCAACTTTGAAAAGTTTTTTCGCTGCGAGACTTTCACTAGGATATATCCCTACTTCTTGGCGTACAGGTAGAGTGGCCAAAAACTTGCAAAGATGGCTATCATGTCTTCCTTTCTACTAAAAAGTAAGGGACTCATGTGCGGAGAGTTGCTCTTCAAGTTGCTGCACTATTGATCAGATAGATATTCCAGATAATTGAGTTTTTCGCTCTTGTGAAACTCTTTTCCGTTCATGTAAATGTGTGGAATAGGCATGGCAGGTACTCTGTTCTTTTTTAACTAATTCGGAACCCATTTGCCTACAAAACATCGACTCGTTGTTCTGAAGAAGGAATAACTGATGCACTTTGGTGTCCATCATTTTCCCTGCGAGACTTTCACTAGGATATATCCCTACTTCTTGGCGTACAGGTAGAGTTTCCAAAAACTTGCAAAGATGGCTATCATGTCTTCCTTTCTACTAAAAAGTAAGGGACTCATGTGCGGAGAGTTGCTCTTCAAATACATCCTCACCAGGAATGCAACACTCCTACGCTAACCAGCGAATAAAATCTTGTGAGACTGAGCTGCAAATCCTGGTCTCCAGAATTATCGGCGCTCTTCACAGGAAAGAGTTTGCTGTAAGGGTTTTCATTGACATAGACAGAGCTTTTGATAATGCAACTTTTGATTACATATGTGACTCTGCCAGGCGCCATGGTGTGGATAAAACGTTGGTGTTTTGGATAAAGGCAATGCTGATGAATAGGACATTGGTGGTGGACGCAGAATGTTGCCGCAGGGTGGTGTCATGTCTCCCCTATTATGGTGCATAGAGTTGAATTCTCTGCTGACAACTCTCAATAGATTTGGCATCCACGCGCAGATATATGCAGATGAAGTCAACGTGCTCTCTGGTGGTACATGCCCAAGAACTGTCTGTGCTAATGTGCAGGCTGCTATACATATCATCGAAGAGTGGTGTACTAGCAATGGGCTTTCGGTCAATCCTCTCTTTACGAGAAGGAGGGTCTGACTCAGTCAGTACTAAAAAGTGTCATCATCTCGCTCTCAGATGAAGTCAAATATATAAGAGTAATTCTGGCTAAGAATTTGATAGTCAAAACACCCAAGTCGCTTTCAGTTTCTGGCAGTGTATAAATACTTTTGGAAAGATGTGGGGCTTGTCACCGAAAAAGGTCCTCTGGATCTATACGGCTTTGATTAGACCATTTCTGGCTTATGCGTCAGTAGTTTATTAGAAGGGTCTTTCTCGTTTGTCTCGGGTGCACGGGAGCCTTTCCGAGTACTCCGGGCTCTGGTCTAGATGCACTGCTGAATCTAATTCCTCTTGATACTTACATATATCTGGGGTGTTCGCTAAAAGCTATCCACAGACTCAGACGAGGTGCCTTTTGTTATGAGATGCACTAGAGCTTTGATGATCTTGCACACACCAATCCTATGACCCTGGTTGCAGCGCAAGTAGTAGACTTCCCAGGTATTCAGGAATGGTTACCGCCAGCGTCTGAGCCAAGAATGGGGTGGAATCATATTTTCACAAATGGTTCCGATTAGCACCTGGATGTAGGCTGACTAATCACATGCTCCCTCTTTAAGAAAGTACTTGCCCTCTTTTAAAGCTGCAACTAAAAATACTTCAAATAACGGCTCTTAAATTAAAGGTCACTTTTCCGAATTTTTGACACCTACGTCTTTGTGTGGAGCAGGAAAGGTACTAATCCAATTGAATTTAGTCTGGGTTTGATACATGCATACACCATATGCTTACTGACTGTAATTTTTAGAAAGTTCAGACCTGCCATGAATGTCCATAAACCAATTGAGAAGATTTTGGACCTTTTTGATGCTTAAAGTATACATTAACCAGTAGACTGTTTTAATCTCATTAGAACCTTAAAAAAAGCCCTTAATTAAATTTTCCCTAAAATTAAAAGTACATCCTTTTGCCTCCAGGTTAATATATTTCTTTAGATGACTATCAGTATCAAGTAAGTTTAAAATCAAATTCTATTTAAATGCTGAACAATATAATAGAGTTCCACTCGAGGCAGATTAAAACCTTTCATGGCAGCAAAAGAACACCTCAACCGATAAAGAATATAATGTAATTGCCCCATCCATACAAGGAGAGAGGAGAGGAGACGTTTGTGGCCAACCCAAACAGCCACTTCACAAATGATTCATTCATTTTGGATCCAAATAGATCCGAGAATCAAATGGGAAACACACCTTTCATGACTACATTGCTGCCATCTCAAATCCCAACTATTGCCATTTTACCATTTGGGTCTAGCCACAAGGTCTATATGATTTATATAGCTAGTTTCAAAGAGAATCAAAAATATCCAACCGGCCTCATAAATTTATTATTCATATGCGAACGTATGGGTGTGTATCTGCAACCGGAAGCCGAAAGACGATGACGAAGAGGAACCCATCGTTCACCTGCTGTGTGACTGTACGTACGAGTGTCGTGTCGTGTCGTGTAGATGCGGTGTAACTTTCGGTTTTAGGCTCACACTCTTATAGTCGTGACTTTGCACCCTGGTGATGATAATGATCCCATCCTTTTATCTTCTGATTTGTGGTCTTCGTATAGAAATGCATCTGTGTGTGCTGTGTGCACTTTAAGGAAATGGCAAGTGCCAGTTGCCACATAAGTATTATGCATTTATTCTGTTCGTCTAAGCTCCCTCTGAGTCTCGGTGCCTCTCTATGGGAGAGTATCAGCACCATGGAAATGTGTTTGAGGAGGAATGCAAAGACACAACACCAAATGAAGACCTATTCATATGAAGGAAAGCTCACTCGGTTGTGGCATCTTTAGTGGATGACATTGTAGTTTAAGGATACCAGAGGCGGTGTGAAGGAAATGCATGAAATTGGGCGAAAAGTTGTTTAAAGTTTTTCTTCTTTTTTTTTTATGGGCTTTTCACAAGAGTCTAGTGTGGTGGTAAATGGGCGAGAAACTTCTTAAGACTTTGAATAATTTAAAGGATTCTCCCAAAATGGTATTATACGACTTTGTATCTGTTGAAAGTAAGTGAACATTATGCTTTATAACCATAGTGTTTGAAGCGATACAGGGATATGGAGCATAAGTGTCACATACAAGAGATGATTCATAAAGTAAGCTCTAGACTGAGATGGAATGCTTAAGGAATATGTTTAAATGTAATATAATGAACCCAACCATTAAGAAATGCATACATGAAGTCGTAAGAAAACATATGGAAGGACTAAAATGCGTAACGCCTCGGATAAGGACTGATTTAATGACGACGACTTTTGGGCTGGGCAAAGATAGGATTCTGGAATGTGAAAACGCTCCTCGACTCGAGAAAAGAAGGACCACCCAACGCTTGATTCCTCCATTTAGAGGGAATTAGCGAATGAAGATGGTAAGAGGCAGGAGAATACCAGTTCCCAACCCGTAATACTGTGCTGCTCTTTTCCGGAAGACCAGAGAGAAGCCGACAAACAGCACGCAAAATTCTAATATCCCGGCCAGCTATATGGCGATAGGATTATTCCGGCTAGGTTCTGGAATAGAGTACGCCGCGTCATCATTATCCAGTGTTACGCTCCAACCGAGGCCTCATCTGAAGACGTGAAGGAGACCTTCTATAGTCAATTAAGCGCAGTCTTCAACACGACATCAAATGGAGACATTGTTATAGTGATGGGAGATTTGATGCCAGGAGAGTAAAGGACTTCGACAAGGTGATGTGCTATCATGCGATCTGTTTGATATAGTACTTGAAAAATTGTACAAAACTCACAAGTCCACTCATGACTACAGAGGCACAATCTTTTTCAAGTCAGGTGGCCATCAGTGGGTCATTTGCGAGCATTGAGATCGAGGCAGCAAGGGTTGGTTTAGCGCTAACTAAAAGCAAGACGAAATATTTCCTGTCTACAAAAAAGGACACTCAACGTCGACGTGTTGGACAGAATGCCACAATAGACAGATATAATTTCGAGGTAGCAAAGAACTGTATCCACTTAAGCGGATGGAGCCCAGTAGATGGACAGCGCAGTAGAGGACGATCTTGCAGTTGCTATCTGTGGGGGACCTGAACCAGCTTGGTGTGCAACTGAAGGGAGCTGGCTCCAGCCGGGTAGCTGGAGAGGATTCTTGGTTGAGGCTCAGGTCCACCCCGGACAGTAGCGCCCCCTTAGTAAGTAAGTATGTAGGTGCAGTGAAGGGTATACGAAGAGTTTCAAAATTTCCACAAGAAATAGTTCAGTAGGGTTGAATTGTATAACCTTGACTGGTTCAATTGTGAGATGATAGTAAAGTCGGGTCAGATAGGTTGGGAACCACGGAAAAATATGCTTTCTTTAGACAGACGTGGTGACTGGTCGGCTAGGCAGGAGAGGCTATATACATATGTACATCAGATTCACACACATCCAAAACGCGCGACTGCCGCAAATCACTTGAACGAACTAGGCACGCCATGGAACTACAACCGTGTGAATCTATTGTCTGGCGGTTGAGAGGCGGTAGGTGTATTATTATACTTGTATATGAAGTTGGAAAGTATAGGAGCGCCTCTGGCTCTACTTTTATAATTTAGCTGGCTATCAGTTCGACATCAGGCAAATTTGATGGTAACTCGAGCTCAGTCGGTATCTTTCCGTGGTGATTGGCCAGAGTCACAGTCTTCTTGAACCCGAAAAATTAGTCACATTTTATAGCTTATACCTAAAAGACTAAATAAATATGCTAAGTGACATTCGTAAGCATTGGATTCGTGTCAACAGTCATCCTTAGGATTTTCTAGTTTAGTGATTGTTAGATCGCGTTAGAGGATGCATACATGCCTCAAACACTTGATACTCTATGGTCTTAGGAGGCACCGGTCACTTGCAACAAAGATTTTCATTAAATATCACCATAACAATGTCTCTGCCCGTGACACAAATTACTTGCAACTTTGCAGACTTTCCGCTCGAGAAACCCTGACGTTTGTTCATTATATTTTAGTCAGCAGGACTTTTCCACGTCAACGAACTACAAAGTTTTGAAGAGCGTTAATATCTTAATGACATCGAAAAGTCATTTCAGCACGCGCCCCACCTTGTCTCCAGAGAGAGGTCAGGCACCGCTCCTGCGATGAGCCCTAACACACAATACATAGTACGTACTTGTGAAAATAAAAAAATAAACACAACACAATCACAATGAGTGTGTATGGATATAAAATAGCCATATATCAACGTGAAATTCATTGCCCTGGATAGTGGTGCAAGACCAGACTGGTAATTTTATTATAGCCCTCGAGAGATTCCAAAATGTTGTGATAAGAATGAAAAATTTCCTGGCTCCACCTCACCCTCTGTTCTCTGTTGGTTGTTAATAAAACGTTAATCACTCCTTTTGAAGTTTTCCCTCTTCCGTGTTAGTAGTAACTGATGTAAAGTTGTAGTTGTTGCTGCACTCCTTCTATCATGCTCCTGTACAACCATACGGATGATGATGATAACTTTTGACTAAGTTAAACTTTAGTCCAAGGATAGGAAGAAAAAGTTGCTTGCCACACCACAAGTAAGTGTTAATGCGATCGTAAAGTGTCCTGAAACAAATGGACTTCCAATATCAGTACCGCACCCTCATGCACACACACACATACATACACACACCCTGGAGAGATAGAAGAGGATTCCCATTAGGACTTTGAGGCAAAGCCCTACCCGGTTGCGGTTTTGACCATTGTCATCTGTACAATTGACGTTTTAGCCTTCGACTGTCTGCTGCTGCTTCGTTCGAACACTGACCACAAAACTGTGGGCCGCCCTCAGGGCTTAGCTCTGGTGGCCGAGGGACGGAACAACTTGTTATACTTCTTTTGCTGTGTTCCATGGCGGTCGCACAGATACACTGGCTATAATAGGTGGACGTATTGGAATTGTAAAGCCTGACACGTTTACTGTTTAGCACCAAATAAAACTGGCATCCTGGGAATTCGCATTTTATTTATTTTCTACTACTTTTCGTAAATTGTGGACTTTATTCCAACGTCGACGACGAAGACAGAGGACTGGGCACACTCTGTGTACAACGATGTGCACAACAACACGACTAACGGGACGTGACACAACCGAGAATACAAGTAAAAGTGGGTGAAACGAAGGCACGAGGAAGGATTCTACCAATTCGGTTCGGTCCACCATCAAATGGATAAGGGTCTGACTCGGGGGTTGCCATGTTCGACTAGGTACTTATTGGGAAAACAGAAACGTACATATGTTCGGCATCGTGTCCTTTTTCTTTTTTTCATCTATAAATTTTTCTGTTTTCCTTTTGATTTCAATAAATGAAAGATTTATGTTGTTTACTCATGAAGTGTCAATGTTACTGGCCAAGAATATGATCAGAGCAGAACGGGAGACACTGTGGTGATTGTTGATGTCCATCTAATCGTGAAATCAGAGCTTACGATACTGGTCGATTCCTTCATCCTCCGACGTCCCTGGGCCTTGGTCATAGAATCATTGACGAAAGTGCCATAAGCTGAAAGAATTGACTCGATGTTTGTGGCACGTCAATCTCGAATGTAATTTGTAGGGACTGGAACTGGACTCACTGTGTTGTGGTTACGAAGGATGACGGCTGTATGTTGTGTTTGTGCTTGAAGCACAGCGCTGAACAGTGGACGTGTTTTGTGTTGATAAATATATATGAACAGTAGTCAGGCCATATGTTGGCCCAATATAGAGTAAATAAATTTAATCTAATATGAAAGCTGGAAGGGAAACATTTTATAATGTCGATAAGCGACGAATGTGTGGACATTGTTGTGTATTCTGATGGCATTCATGTAACCCCGCCGGCTGTAGACGTTCAACAATTTTATATTTTTGTTTCGAAAAACTTTTCCGTTTTCCGTCGTATCCCTTCAGTTGTTTTACTTTTTTTCTTTTCTTTTGGAGGGATATGTACATAAGAGAGTTATTAATTCACTCGATTCGAGGTCGAAGCAGTAGACCGAATTAATTTCTTTGATCAAAGTCCAAATATGTTTATTGTGTACCGAGGAGGTAGTTGAACCTACTTTGGTACTGGGTAATGACCTGTGCAACGGGTGGGAACTTCAAGACCATAATGCGAATTGAAATTTACAAACTTTTTTGTCTAAAAAAAGGGATATGTTTGTACACAAATTTGGGAGTCTTTTATGGACAGTTCTGTATTTGATTGTTGAGTTTGGTTATTGTTTTGAATAAAGTGCCTGTGGTGGAAGAAAATGGATTAAATAAATATCAAGCCAGAAGAAGGTGCTATACGTGTTGTGAGCTAAATACGTAGAAACATTTCTGCACGCAGGCGAATTTTCAGAAGCTTTCTCATGTCAGTAAACATGAATGTTTGTCAGTAGCTCGCAGACTTTGGGTCTTGAATCGAACCTTGAACTGAACTTCATTCACACTCAGTCGCAGTATCCATTCTTTCAGAATGTCAAAAATAGTTTGGTTTGGGTTACCTTTCATGAGATTTTGTAAGAAAAACTTCTTAGTATATTATCTAAAAGCTAGTCGATGAAGTCTCATGTCCTCCTCTTGAGAAACACTTGATAACTGATGATGAGCCCGATGCTAACATTCGAAAGGAGATTTAGTACGAGAATTCCTGATAAGTTCTATTACTGGAAGAAATGGAAAACCAAGAAGGAAAAGGAGTTCCCATTCTATACCGACCGTTCTAAGATGGACAGTAGTATAGGAGCCGGAGTTTATTGTGAAGCCCTAGGAATAAACCACCATCGATCGTGCAAACAGACGCTGGCTTCATCTGGAAACAGAGCGCTGTGGCCGGCCCTTAGCAAGGAGATCTCAACAACTATGGTTAAAGTCAGTCGTTCACGCGGAGCGACTCCATGTGACTATAGCAGAAGCTACAGAGACGAAGTAGGAATCGTATCTTGTCACAAGGTACCCATCTACCTAACCTAACCTAAAGTGACAGTGGTAACAGGTTTATCTCCAATTACATAAGTTAAACGGAGTTAGCCATTGGGCCAGATGAGCGAACCCGCTGAGTTTTGGAAGAAAGATCGTAGACATCGGGTCAATATAGCTCATCATGATTGTCATCACCAAACTTATATGCGGACATTGAATGCTCCTAATCAGTTGAGGGAAATTTATCTGCTTCGTTTGCGCAAAGGAAACGGTGATATGCGAACCTTCGATAATTACCATCTTGTTACCGTAAAGATCGGGGGATCCCAATCGACTGATCGCCAAATGTACTGAGATCTACTTAAGCTATACATACTTTTCTTAAATACTTCTGGAGTCTGCAGTGGCCTATCGGAATGATCGTTGGCATACACAGCTTGTTTGTGCTGATTTCTATGCATTCATCGAATCCTTTTAAGTTAGAGTTCCCTTAAAGTTTCTTATCCTGTTTGACACTTTGAGAGCTACATATGTATTCGTTGGTTTTCCTCTGTAAAGATACTACGGTGTAGTGTATTCGGTCATTGAATGAGAGGTTTGGTGATCAATTCTCGACCATATCCATTCAATGATCACATGATCGCGAAAAAAAAACTGTGAACTACGTACGAATGCAGAAATCACACAACAATCTCCCCAGTCAAATTGGATACCACCCATAGAGAATAAATATCGACCATCACTCTTTCCCATCCCTTCTTTTCTCTTCCAAATTAACTAACACCCCAATCCCTGTTAATCAGTAAAAGGGTATTTATATCCCCTTTAGCACGTGCAAATATAATCTTTAAATTTTATTGAAACGACGAGTCGTCAGGGCATTAACTACCTACTCTCACTATCAACATGATTTCGATTAAAAAAAAAAAACCAAGGATCTGAATGAATGGGCAACATTTTGGCATTGAAATTCCTTCCAGTTTCAGTTTTTCAATTGAAAGGATTCCCAGTATAATCCTTCATTGATCGATGTGTGTTTATGTTTTTATTTTCCCCAAAAGGAGTTTACCCTCTCATTTTCATTCTCAGTCTTATTTCATCTTTTTGTGTATATTTTCCTTTGAAATCACACCCATAAAAGGACTGATATAAACCTTCCAATTGTTCCACAAGAATAACATTTGGAAAGGCTTAACACATTCGATTAAACCGAAAATTTAAACTCTTGACCGGAAAAAAAAAACAAAAAAATATATCCATTTCCCTGACAGCCCATCTACCAAACGTTTGTTTATTTTATTTGGAGCAGGTCAGGCCACAGGAGAACGCCCCCAAAATACTCCATCTACTCCTTCCAACCAACAAAAGGAAAAAGGCAATTTCCACATGAAATATAGTACACAAAAACACACACAGGAGCACCCTCCTCTGAAACAACACACACATATGCATATATTTCTTTATTATAAAATCACGCAGTTGAGTTGTTGGTGAAAAAGGAGCTTCCTTGGATGGCTAAACTCAATCTTGTTCATAGATACGATGTGAAACAAAGCATGCATTAGTACAACTCACATTTATACCTCGACCCAAACCAGCAGCCTTCACATCTCCTGTGAGGAGAAGAAAAAGGCGCGTTCAACATTATCAAATAGAATTGTTTATCAAATTTATTTGTACTGTTGCTTTGGGAATTTTAAGTACAACGCCTGCCTACCAGCCAGTCTCGATGAGGACGACGGGATAAGCCATCACTCTCTGTGTAGAAGAAGGGACCATGCTTCGTGTAGTGCATTCAATGAAATCCTTTTTTTGTACTTCCCGTAGTACGTACAAGGATGAACGGAGAAACTCAGCATAAGGATCTGTGAATAAAATTAATGGATACCCACCAGGAGGGACCCCAAATCGAAGAGATCGATCAAATTTGATAAGAAACTTGTTAGAGTGTTTCTCCTTTGTACAGAGGTTCCGTCCAAGGAGTTGAATCCTGCAGCAAAGTTGCGGTTTCGAGCTGTTTTGATATGTGAAAGTCGGAATGGGCGGCACAGTGATAGAAGTGAATTTAATCTAAACCGGTGGAAGCACACTTCATGTGCTCGAAGGGTGGTTTGGTTACTACTCGCCAGCTCCTTGGTGCACATAAAATAAATTTGTTTGCCTCTTCCTGAAGCTGATATCGAAATGGTTCAAATCGTCCTTTTTTTTCTCTCTCCGTTTTGTTTTAAATTGGAAAAATAAATTCTACAATCGGAGGTGTTTCTAATACCACCACTCGATTACCGGCTGCGCCGCCCGCCACCCCCTCAGAACCAGTTCGTCGTCGGTGGCCAGGATATTGAAGGAGATTGGCTATCGAGTTGCGCGTTTAGATACTTTTTTTGTTTCAACCAACTTATCTGGGATTTTCTGTTGTTTATTGTGGCTTCTTTTTTTTTTTTTGGGCAAAGCAAACTTTTGTTTCCTTATGTGCGCCCATCATGGTTCTTGGTGAACTATGCCACGCATAATAGACTCTTGACACTTATGAAAGGTTTCTGCTTCTTTTATTTATGGTATTTTTTTTCCTTCAATAGAAGTCACGCAAAACACAATGGGAAAGGTGTTGCAAAAGTTTTCCCGAAATCTTTTGTAATCCTGAGGTGAGAGAAAGTAGCTCATTCCGACTGACCAACAAAAGAGGTCCTTTTTAATTATCAACGTAGCTACGGTACCAGACAATGAAATATATAGCCCAGAGCTGTCATAGACACGGCAATTTGTACACAATCTATTTCTTATGTAGTCCTGCCTTGTGAGACTTGTCATAGAGGAGCTCATGTGTGGCATTTGAGATGAACTTGAAATTGTTCTTTTATATTTATCACAATACCAAAAAAAGACAATAGAGAATGTGTTGGGAAACGATTAATTATAAAAAAAAGCTTCGCAGTTGCAGACGAATATGTTACAGGTAATCCTTTTTATGTATAAAGGATTCTCCGAGCAAGTTGTGCGTTTTGCTTCAAACGCAGAAGGAATCTATGTCAACGACCATTGGCAATTGAAGTTGAAAACAAGTTGAAAATGGTGTAAAGTATCCTCAACCTAAGTATTTTCAAAATGCAGTACCGAATTCCTTGTTGGGTTGGTTGGTCTTGAGAAAGAAAGACGGTAGGCTGATTGGTCTTAGGTCTTTCGGGAGGATTTGCCATGTTTTGCCTGCGTTGGGTATAAAGTCCAGTCGGCTGACATTGTTTCTAATTCCAGGCAATCCTTCAGAATACAGGACAGGTTGTGCACTATTATGCTGAAGGTCGCCTAAATTTGTGCAGGAAAATGTTAACCCGCTCCGAGAACTTACAAGGCTCGAAACTGGTCACTGCCCACTTCAGTTAATTACGATAGGGACCTTAATTTTCGCCTACACATCGAAGATATGATTAGTAGAGCTAATTCTTCACTCGGTTTCATACTTACTTATCTACTCAAAGGGCTCTCGACCCTTGTAGTGTCATCCTCTACAGTGGCGGGCGCGCTGCTTCCAGTTTCAAAGACCAAGTTTTCTGGTATCCGTGACAGCTTTGTATTTCTACTTTTTTTCAGGCTTCTTCGCTGTCCCGAACCTGGGGGCTGCGATTCGAAGATCCTCTTGGCTGCAGCTTTGTTATCCATTCGCTCGATGTGGCCGAACCAATGCAGCCTGCGTATGTTGGCTTTTTGGACTTCATCCACATCCTGGTACAGCTCATAGACTTCGCGGTTGTATCTTCTCCTCCATTCGAACTCCTCAAATAAGAACCTAATATCCGACGAAGTATTTTTCGCTCGAAGATGCCCGATATTAGCTTAGCCTTCTTACCAAATGTCCAGCACTCGGCTTCATACAACAAGGCTAGTAAGATGAACGTTCTATAGAGCATTAATTTGGTCCGTCGAGTTAAGGGTTTTGAACCCAGTTGTTTTGCCAAACCGAAGTAGCAGCGGGCTGTCATAGGCGGCCTTAAAGTCGATAAAAGTTGGTGGGTTTCGATCTGAAACTCGTTGGTCTTTTCCAGGATTTGTCTGGGTGTGAAACTGCTGCTGGGCCGGAACCCACACTGGTACGTGCCAATTAGTGTGTTGCCGAAAGGCTTAAGATGTTTATACAATACCTGGTATAGGATCTTATATGCGACATTTAACAGGGAAACACCTCGGTAGTTCTTACAGGACATAGGATCGCCTTATTTCGCTCTACGTTACGTTTGAACATTCGAGTCAAGTCGTGTCTCCATATCAAGACATGCATTCGTATAATTTTGGCTCTACGGAGACTTTCTTGGACTTTTAAATATAACCTATCCACTTAGGAGCCTCGTTTGAACTTGCTTAATATACAAGGAAACTTGCCGATGTACTTTTTATACATCAGTTAAAGCAGGCAACATTGACTGTAGTGCATTGCTGCAAATCAAAAAGAACTCATAGCCCAGGAAGTGACCAATTGAAAACTGGATTTCCTTAATCGAATGGTGGTACTGCAGGCGTCACACATGAACTCGCAATCGTTTAGCTTGTTATTCCAATATTTTCCAATGCTCATCTGTAACAATTTTATCCTCGCCCATTTATTCATCTTCCGGGTATTTATCGCATCCACACCAATAGATACATTTAAGTTCCTGGTATAACATGAAATGGCATCCACAAATAGAACCTTATTAGGAATCTACAGAATCTCCTGGAAGTACATGGAAGTGAACTGCTGTTCTGCCTGCAACAACTGAAAACGCTGTGTAATTTAGTTTGAAAACTATAACTATAGTATCAGGATATATTTTGTTTTTGGATATGAGAAAGTGAGTTTGCCTAAGGCTTTGTTTATTTGTAATTTAATAAGGTTCTTGACTCCAAGTAAAACTGTTTGCACCATAAGTCTTGGTTTAAATTACAAATTTCCAAGAAATGGCTTAAGTATTTCCTTGCATCAGAGTCGTGTGAAAAGATCAATATTTGGATTGTATGTGCTTAGAAAATGAAAACATTGTGTAAGATTTCTGGGAACTGGAATATTTCTTCATCCTTCTTAGAGACTGTTATAGTCGTCAAAACTTTATATTTAAATTGGAATTTGAATTGCTCAATACTCAAAGCCACAGTCTTACAATCAATAACAAAATGTTTTTGTAGTTATCTAAATATAATTCAATTAAGTCTAAGCACCTAAAGGATGAAAAAAGGAATTGTTCTTTGGAATTCTATTTAATCTAGGAGTTAACTTTTCCCAAGAAAAGATGAACTAACAGCATATTTGTGTGTTATTGCTTAAAAACTTAAGCCAACTTAATGAGCCCAGCCAGGAGTTCAAGTTCAGTGATGTGCGTCGGAAAATTTCATGGGAAAATGCGGGCAGATGAAGCTAATTCATGGTCAGTGAGTATCAAATATATCAAAAGTATCAAATTTATGGGGCCTATGACAGCTCTATTTTGAAATGATATAGAAAGAATAAAAGACTCAACACAACATAGCACAACATAGGCTACAAATGCTTAGTACCTAATAAAATTGAATGGACACAACGGGATATCATACACCATGAATTATCAAAACCGAGGAAGGAGTCAGTGTTGCATTCTTCTCAAAAGACCTGGACATCCACCTCTCCTTCAGCCTTCCTAACTACTGCAGCGTTTTTGAAGCCGAAGTCACTGCCATTCGTCTGACTGCCGGCGGTTATTGTCATATACATCGGCAGCCAGGCGGCCATCAAATTCCTTGGATCAAGCACAACAACTGAATGAGATTGTTGGACAGTACAACCACACCATTTGCTGGGTGTCGGGTCACTGTTGGTCACACTGACGAATCGACGAGACTCTTCCGGTCTAAACAGCATAAGCGTCACCAACATCGAGGAGCGAGTCTTGTGCTAAATAACTTATCCATGCCTATGCGGTGAGAGAAGCCAACCATCGATGGCAACAGCTCGACCATTGTAACATTGCAAGGCTACTCTCCTCCATCGGAATTCTGAAACACAAGAAAGGAGCCCTTTTCAAAATAGGAAATACCCTCACTGTGCTATAGGTAGGCATGTCCTAAGAGTGGGCATTCACTACAAAGACTTCTTCAATGATAAGCTGTAGAGATAAAGAAGCAGAGGAGATCAGTCACCTCCTATATACGTGCCCCGCACTCGTTAACATTAGAAAGGCCACCATACGGAGACATCCATATTGGACGTCTGAGATGGCTAGGACATTTAGAGCGAATGGACATCAACACTCAGGTCTGAACAGTTGTCGAAACAAGACCCAACGATACGACGCATTAGACTAGCTCGACAAAAATAATCGTGAGCTGATATAAGCATTTTTTTTTTGGCCAAACAGCTAAGAGCCAAATCAAAAAAGTTCAAAAATGTTACGAAGTAATGCAAAAGACCTTGCAGCATAGCTTTGAATGTCCCATTTCGACGTTTCGATCTATGCTAATAATTGACTCAACTGGAAGCCGCAAAAGGAATTATGGAACATCTTAGGAATTCTCTATATATCTTGATTAAGTCTCACTATCACACACAGGGTCAGAAACGAATATCCATCAATATTTGAACAACAAATTTAGCAGAAGATTGTCGAAGAGTCACATACAAATTCGTACATTAGGAGTGCATTTGCTTTATAGAGGCTCAAGGACTCACAAGCTGACGTCAGTAGTTAACGAATTCCCTTTCAATTTCATCAAAAGTATCTCCACATGAAAGAAATATGTATTTTGAAATTAATTAAACATTTTCAAACCTATATGTACTTTACTCACACCCTATCCCTTGCAGGATAAATTTTTCTATTCTCTTAGCTGACCAGTGACCATGCTTTCAATCTCAACAAAAAAAAAAAAGTGACAAAAACAACATTCAATTTTCAACAAATCAAAAAAGGGAAAAAAATCCAATCCAATTCCACCCACAATATAGTGGCGAACTAGCCAACCATTAATCTCCGTTAAAGTAGCCAATCAATGTCCTTGCTCAATGGACCTGCAATGCTAATGGTGTTGCTAAATCCATTTGAGTTTACACAACGCTGACACTGTCGATGCCAGGTCCGATTGAACTTCATAAGCTATTATGTACAGATGAACAGTGTATTACGAGTATGGTCCTGGTGCAGGACGACGAAACACACTTGTTTGTTTGTACGCCTTTAGTTGAGTTGCCCACCATCAAACGTACAAACGTATTAAATTCAATTAAAATGTCAACTCATCTCGTAACTCAACGTCGGTAGTCGGTTACGTAATAACCGCACACACAAGGACACATAAGTCCTATTAGTTTCACTTGGTATTAATTAAAATTTCATATAAAGGATTTATTAAACGTTACCGCACGTGGCCCTCACTACTACACAACACACTCTTGTGTCGATGATGGTCCAAATGGGACTACCAAAAATTAATGGAATATTCCCTTCGCCTTCCAAAACAAGTATGATGTACATAAATAGCTGGTTGCTTGCTTGGATCATCAAATAGTTATTAAAAAATACTTTTAGTGTGTTCTTCAAATAAATTATTCAAAATATTTACTATCGTCACATTTTGTGTAAACGTTTTACAAGGGTTTTCGGCTTTGTGCTCCTTCCGACATGCAAAACGCAAAGTGACATGGTTTATATTATGGTTTTTGGGTCCTGGTCCTGGGTGTATCGCTCTCTATCTGTCTTATGAAAATAAAGTTATTTTGGAACGCTTTATTGTAATGCTTGAGTTGATATGATATTCTGAGATAAGTGCGTTAAGAATGTTCATTTCTCCCTTCTATCTATATTATATAGTCGATTGTTGATTGCTTTTGATAATTTATTTTGAGTAGTTGTCTGGTTGTTTTCACTTAGATATTGTGATATTGGCTTCTAGGCAAATGATATGGATGGAAATTTAAAATAAATCCATTTACAACGTTAGGAGGAAAGCCTATTGGATATGATATGACAATGGAATTAGGAACAAATATGAATATTCTAGTTGAAGGACAATGGGATGCAGAGCGAGGAACATTTTAACTGGTTTGAGAAGGTAATCAGTATAGATAGTTCTGTGTCTAATGAATACGCTTTAGGACGTAGTGTGTCAAAGCTGCCCCTTACTGTTCAAGGGCACTGGTCCTTACTGTAGTCTTACTTACATAATATCGCTTTAAGTCTCCAAAGAGGTCGATGAGGTCCCTTCACTTGATTTACTTGATGTGATTGGTCCACATGTCAAGTCTTTCACAGAGATAGGCTGTTTGAGAAATTCGAAATCCAAAGTGTGGTTCGGAAAGGCAGTTGACTTTCACCAATACTGTTTTTAAAATACCAATACCTGATGATAAATGCGGCCTTACTAACAGGAAATGGAGGATTTCGATAGACTCTTACATCTTATTTGACTACGCCGATGATGTATGCCTACTGCCCACTGTCATAGAATAATGAACCTTCACCAAATGACAGCAGACGTCGTTGGACTAAAGATTAACTCTGCAAAAACAAAAATGATCAGCCTAGGACCAAACTCCTCAACTCAGATATACTGAGATGCTGGACAGACAGTTGAGAGTGTAGAGAGTTTCCAATACCTTGGGAGTATTGTCTCAACCGATGGCAGATGCCAGGATAGTTGCCTACGGAATATCTTGAGGATTTTCTGGCCAAACGAACTGTTTTATCAGAGAACGGACCATGAACCAGTAGGCACAATCATACGACGAAGAAAGTGGCTGTGGATTGGTCACACTCTCTGAAACAGTGACACGTCCATAGGTAACCAAGCGATGCAATGGATGCGTGGCAGTCCTAAAAGTATGTGGCGCAGTACCGTTGAGAAGGAAGCACATCAACTGGAAAGAGGTGGGGAGAGCTATAACACATTTCCAGAAACCGAACAGGATGGCACTTCGCCATAGTTTCTGGTTAAGTTTGACTACAATTCCTTGGAGATTTTGTGGATGATATCTTCCTGCTATCGAGCCATAGAACATTGGATTGTGGCACCCTGTTTCAATTTGTGTTCGATGTCCAGCCGTTCGGATGCAAGATCCCTAAGACCAAAGAGTAAATGAGGGTTTGATCAATACAGAAGTTATGAACTGTTTCATAGGTAAAACTCACGTGGTTAAGTTAGGGGTATGCGGTTATCTACCAACATCGATAGGGTTCTCAAGACATTTTTAAAGAAGAATTCATGATTCCACCAGCTTGTTGTATTGATTCGATGTAATGGCAACTCTCCAATCTCTTCGGGTTGCTCTTTCGACCAAATAGTACGGCAATTGTGCACATTGTCAGTAATGTGCCTCATCACTGAACAAAATTGTAGAAAACAGAGGAATAGAGGTCAGTCTACTTTGATTCTTGCAGAAGTAGAATTTTGTTTGATTTTAAACCAAGAGCCTTACGTAAAATATGCCAAGTTGTTGTGAGCAGCGCCGAATTGATTCTACGCGGTCATTGCCAACACACTTAACTATCGCTCCAATATTTTCTTCACAACATGTTGGATGTGGTCTACTTGGTCACGTATTGCCTAATAATGAAAATTGAATTTTTAAATTTTTCGACGGTAAAGCGAATCGTGCTTTCAGTAGGCCGATTATACAGACCATAAGTTGTTCTAAGTGCACGAAGACGAAACACAATCCTCATAGAATGCTGATGTAATGCAGTTGAACAATGTGTAGACCGAGCCAAGACTCTGCATGATGAAATGTCAAATAATAAGGAATAGAAATACTATAAAAGATTAACAAAACTCACGCGTAATCTGTCAAAAAATTTGTAAATAAAAAAGTACCTCTAAAAGAATCACTATTGACAAGGAAGCAAACAAGTAGTAGTAGTTGATGCTTGGACGAGTAAGTGAGAGGAGAGAACCCACCCACTTTTTTTTGCCCCATATATAAGTGTGTGATATGTAAGTATGTATGCAGATATGCAGCAGTTCTCCCCATGGGTATCACTGTAGGCCAGTACTGACCGACGTTGGAGTCATTTAAGTACCTCTTTGCCCTCTTTGCCCTTTGCCTAATGTAAATTACATATCATCATCCTAGTAGACAATATTAGTGGTGTATATTGGCTTAGTCTACCTAAAATTCAAGTTTTCTTTTGTGGTTTTTTCACTATTTTTTGCTCTGGGAGAGGGTAATTTGGTAAACTGAGCCTGGTACCCAGTAACAGTGTGGGATTCTTACCCAATAACCCCTTCTCCCTTCTTGCCCTTATCCCTACGATACCGCCTTCTTGGCATTTCATCGTAGGTGGGCTTATGAATTACTTATCATCTGGATCCGTGAAGTCCCTTTGGACTCTTCTCTCACATTCCAGTTCACGCGCTTGCGAATTAATGTAGTCGCATGTGGCCCGCCTCTGTGCCGCTCCTTCTTTTTGAAGGATTCTTTTGTTGTTGGTCCCAAGACCGAGCCCTGAGGAACTCCGGCAGTGACAGCGTATTCTTTGAGGTATTTAAATCAAAAGAGCATACATACGTGCCAGAGTCATCTGTCGTCAAAGCAAGAAGAATTGTATGTCCTAAACAAAATAAAATCATATATGTATCCCTTCACATCATACCTTATAATCCGAATGAGCTTTTTGAATCCAAACATTAAAACAAAAATAATTACTTCCGACCCAAACATGAACATTTTTCAATTCGAAAAAATAAACAAAAAAAAAAAAATAGATTAATCTACATCAGTGTAATGCTTTAATACTACTAGATCTCTCGCACAATTTATTTCTCGTAACCAACCACTTACATCCGTCTTTAGATTTATTTGCCCAGTTAAATCGAGCAAAATGTTGTGATCTTTATCGCTGGAAAATCAAATGAACTCTGCCACCATTACCATCACAACCAACACCACCACCGACGACGGCGGCCACAAAATTTCACTATGTGCCCATTT
Source organism: Chalcosyrphus nemorum (assembly GCA_949716465.1). Taxonomy (NCBI): domain Eukaryota; kingdom Metazoa; phylum Arthropoda; class Insecta; order Diptera; family Syrphidae; genus Chalcosyrphus; species Chalcosyrphus nemorum. The sequence continues at coordinate 29,059,454 of OX454332.1, read as the reverse complement.
CCAACTTAGCCTTCCCTATGGCTATACATAAATACTTACTTCAACATTATAAAAAAAAAGCCAAGCAAGGACGCAACCGCATCAACTCCATTACCGGGAGCAGACCTACATCAACAACATCAGCTGGTGGTTTTAAGGAAGATTTCAGCATCTCTTTTGCTTTGTTTTTGCTATGCAATTCGTACTGCTTATCTTCAAAAATAGAATGGAGTACAAGGTACACAATTCTCCAATTCACACTTACACACATAGAGATACTGTGACTAGAGATACGAGTACTTTCTAACGAAATCTTCCTTCAACCAACGACCGGAATAAATTTGCCAAGATGGTCTCTGCACACTGAAGTTTAACGCCACTTGAACCAACTTCCGGTGTGCACTCTTGCATCGCACCCTGCCCCAGGGTATAGGCGACGTATAATATAAATACATACTCATACTGCATCCGTTCTAAAAAGATAAAAATCCGGTCAAATAATGAAGTACAAGTTTGAAAAAAAAAAAAAGAATGTCCCATGAGCATTGCATTCCAATTCATTCAACAAATACAACTCAAACCAAACCCCTTCTTTCCAGGAGCTTTTGTCCCAAAATGTTCGCTTCCATTTCGTTCCGCTTACACATCCTCTATGACACAGGGTGGTGTCGGTGTTGTGTCCTTTAGAGTGCGCAACTCTCCTGAGAGTGAGAGAAAACTTAACAGGGTTGGAATTGGATTTGTTAGAAAGAAGAAGCTCAATCGGATACATTCGTCTCGTCTTCGTTTAGTTCAGTTAAAGATTCCGTTGCAGACAGTTTACTTTTGGGCAAAGTTTAACCACGGTTAATTGCGTAACGGTCTTTCGCGTGTCCTAGTCCGTAACGTTATTTTTTTTCTTCATTCTGCTTCTTGCTCTCCCTGCCAATCTTTACGCGTATCAACAGTGTGTGTGAGCGTGGTTTTTCATACCAACCAACCACCACCCCTAAGCCCATCGTGGTTGTCGAGGATTACATGGGCGAGGGTAAACCGTCTAAATCGCGAGGTGTTTATGGATGATAATCCGGCGATGGAGACATCTCCAATAGAGGACTGATAACAAGACGAGGAATTCCTCTGTCCTTTTTGATTTAACCACAACCCAAGCAAGTGTTTTTGGGGTTAATTTTTGGTGCAGGATTAAAACACATACGTTGCACCTTTGATTCGTTGTCGTTGTGGCAAAGGACCTGTGCTTTGATAATCCGCTTAATTAAATGTTAATCTACCCAAGGGAACTGTTTTCCCCGGATGTTCCTTGAAAGGTGTGCCGCGGTATTTTCGCACCCAAGACGTGTGTGGGAAATTGACAGCGTGTCAAATACGTTTGCCATTTGAGAAGTGAAAATCCTGTGGAGAGTTTGCAAAAAAAAAAAAAAGTCAGTGACATGACCACCACCCAACAAATACATTCAATTCACTTAGTTGCACTATAGTCACGTTTCGGGTTTCTTCTTCCTCGTCCGCGCACATATTATCTTGGGTCCGAGTGAGCTTGTCCTAGATTCGCGTCCAGTAGTTGTTACCATGATGATAACGCTGCTGCGGGTCATGTGAGAAGGATGTTATAGTGTGGTACTCAAGTGAAACTGGAATGTGTTGTATATTTTATTAGGTCCGCCGCGTCTCGTTCACCAAACAAGTATTCGAGTATCTTTTTGCGTGTGTATGTGCGCGCGTCTCCTTCGAGGATTATATATACGAGAATCCTAAATTGAAGGATATCAAGTTTTTGGCTACTGCTCTGCTCTGTAATTTTTTGTTCATCATAAATTTGTGTATATAAATAAGTGTGTTTGTGTATTATCGTCTGTGTTTTTATGCTAAAGCAAAAAAGGAAAGAAAAAAAATATGAGTGTCTAGAAATATATATTTATTTTTGTCAGATGGAGAAATAATACATTATCTTGGATACCTTATTAACACATATCGCATTTTGTGTTGGCACCTTACATCAGACGCCAATCATTCAACGCTATTTTGACAGGTGAGTGAGTTGTGAATGTAGTCATCGTGAAAAAAGAGGATTAATTCGGTGAAATATTTGAAGGGCGTTATCCCATCATTAAGGATAGTTATTTTGTTTTGAATGAGCTGTTAAGTGGCTGTTTGATAGTCGGATTAGATTGTTCATGACATGTTTTGACAAAGAGAACAATTTAATTAGTTTTCGAGAGAGAGAACGAGCAAGAGACTGGAGTGGAGTTCTATGACAAGAGGTTAAGCTGTTGGCCTTTTATCGTCCCGAAAATGCTTTGTTTGGTTCTTGGAAATCTTCTTGAACTTGGAACACTTGACACTGACCTTCAGCAAAGTTGAATAGATTGTTTTGCAAACTTAAGGATTTGTATGGATAAATATTTCTTTACTTGGATTTGGAAGAAGAAACCAATGTGCTGTCCTTTATTCTTAAAATAAAAACGTTGGAAAATACAAGAATGTCCTTAAGGCATACCTACACCCTCCAATATTTATAGATACTAGTTGACGTAGAAGAAGTATACATACTATACATCTACAGGCACTACTTCTTATCATCCATTTGCCTTTATTTTAAATCTATTTTCGATGTTAATAACATGATGGTTAAAAATGTGCTTATTGACCTTGAAATCAACTTTAAAACTTTATTTTCAACTCAATGAGGCGTTTTGGTACTTATTATGTAGATACTTTTATACGACACACGAAATCTATGCCATTATAGGATAGTGGGTGTCGTGGCTCAGTAGTTAGAGGACTATTGTGTGTGGGGGTCAAATAAAATACCACTAAAATTGAATCCCAGTCCCGCTCCTCCCAATCGCCTGACATGAATATGTACATAGATAGGGTGATTCTTTAAATCCATTTTTTTTTATTTTAAATCAAACAAATAAATTTAATTCGGACAGTAAAAACTTTATGATGGCCTTTCGAGCATTTGTCTGACATTTACTTTTCAAATACTTATCACTTCATGTAAATGTTGCCGCGACTGCACCATACATGGTCCATTCTGAAGGTCCTATTTTGGATCAATGCTTCGAGCGAAGTTGTCGGCTTCCAACCGGGCTCGGAATTCGATGATGCGCACCATATATTGCTCGAAGGGCAAGAAAAACTATTTGCACAGAAAGCTAGATTTCATAATACAGCTGAATAACTTGTAAACGTTGTTAAAGACAAAGCTTTTTTATGATAATTTGCCAAAAAATATTGAATTAGAATAACATAGAATCATAAGGCCAGTTGCTCGCAGTCTGTTAAAAAGAACATATTGAAAAAAATAAGTCTAAATGAATCACCCTATACGATTCTGGAAAAAACTTGCTTCTGCCCTTTGGGTACATCTTGAAACTATAAGTCGTTTCCATAGGTTCATGCAGACATAAGTATATACAGACATAACTATATATAAACATAAGAAGGCACCACGCGTATAAAATGTAAAGTTCTGAGAAGCCAGGCTTAATGTTATTTTTATTTGTTTGTATGCTTTTATAGGAGCCTGAAGTGCTCTCTGAGAAAAAGTTAATCTGATTTAAAATTGAAAAAATGAAGCCCACAGTTAAGTCTTAATAGAATTGGTTGAAAGTATGTATCATTATAATCTTTCATTTTTCAATTTCATGTTAAATAAGTTTAATTATGTTAATTTCTTGTTAACAATGAATTACAAGTGAATGGATCACAGTTTCGAAGACTATATTGAGAGACTAAGTAAATATACTTGTTTGAAAAATATTGAAAATGCGAATCAGTAATGTGAAAAAAAAGAGGTTCACATAAGCGCGATATTCGGATTAAATCACTCGTGTTCGTGTCATTAAGTTATTACAAAGTCGTATATATGTATGTAAAGGACTTACAACTTTTTTTTTTAAAATAAAACGCAAACCATTTGATATATTCCAAAAACTTTATTATCGGCTTAAAGTACAATCAAAACATTTATGAATTGAACCCGACTTCGTTCATATGGCCACCGCGCGTTGGACCCAACGACTTTTCAACGACTCGGCCAAAACGGCCGCTATTTCGCATTCAATGTTGGCTCTGAGCTCTTCCAACTTCGTCGGCTTGTTGGTATAAACCAATGACTTAACGTAGTCCCATAGAAAATACTCAAGCGGCGTTAAATCGCACGAATCGACTGGCCCATTTCTTGAGATAACACGCTCTACATACTTACTCTTCAATAAATCGATTGTAACGTGTGCTGTGTGGCTTGTGGCACAATCCTGTTGAAACCACATGTCATGGAGCCAAAAATGAGTTTCGTCACTGAAGATGATTCTGCGATGAAATTCATCATCTTGGTGCATCTTCTCCAGAACCTAATAGGAGAACGTACTATTGGAGAACCCTTTATGTTCGTAAGATACGACTCTGTAATAACTAAATGCGACTATGGTCCAGTTTGAGTATCGTCTTCGAGTTCAAGAATATGGGTGAATGTCTGAATTTGTTGAGCAACCATGACCATCCGTCCAACAGGCTATGTCACAAAAAATGTTTACAGAGAATCTAAGTAATTTAAACTGTTTAATAACATGTTTAAATTGGTGCTCATTCAAGACTATTTTTTAAAGATGTTTTGTGTCTGAAAATAGGTAAATTTCATTTGGTGCTAAGAACACTTAATATTTTAGAAAAAATGGTGCGTCGCTTCTGTACAATACTTTCTGACGGTTTCACAACTATCATATTCATCTCATTCAGTATCGTTTGACTTCTGGTTATAGGCCCTAAGCTCAGAAGACCGATCTGGGGACACAGATTTGACACTATTGAGGAGATTAAAACAGAAACGCTGCTCGCTTTAAAGGGCTTTCAGGAAATCGCCTTTCAAATTGTTTCAAGAATTGCGGAAACTTAATTGTACTCCATCTAGATTAGAATATGTAGGTACATACATGGTACATAGTACCGGGTCCAAACCCTTCTCCATGTAATATTCGTGAGTGTAGTGTGGAATATGAGGGATTTTCTGGAATTCAAACGTTGATCTCATTTACCTACTTAGGTACAACTCACTAGCTACTGAGCCATCGCCCTACAAAGTTGATTCCAAAATATTTGCTAAGTGTGTTCATCGAATCGAAATATAAACTGAGAAGTAGCCGAATGAGATAAAACTAACGAACTAATAAGCAAAATATTACGCATTTTTAGCCCACAGCTAGAGTTTTGTACATATGTATGTATGTAGGTTCAGATATGAAGTTTGATTGAAACAAAATGGTTTAGCCATTGGGCGAGTTCCCAACACCTCGCTAGTCTAGCTGCTAGAATACTTTTGCACCGGGATGACAGATTTCGTCCTAGAGAATCTAGCGGCCTCAAGGACCAAAATTTGACTAGATTATAGAAAATCCTAGCGACGAAGACCTTCGCTGCAAAGTAGTAAACCCAATTAGTACTTGCATAAAACGTAGTAAATCAAGCAAAACCACCTCTGCACATAAAGGAAAAGTGCCATATATTACACGATTACAACCAATTTCGAACTCGATCGAACCCAGATTGAAACCCAATTCGTTCCCAATCCAATCTCACAATCTGCTCATGTAAACAGGACACTTGGTGTATTTTTTTAGTACTTTCTAACTCTAGCTGTGCGTTTCACCTTCTAGGGTGTTTTTCCAATCTAGCAGCTAGACTAGCGAGGTGTTGGGAACTCGCCCATTAAGTTCAGAGTCAGGAGACAACATTTACGATTATACCTACACATATTTAAAGTCGCTGGTACACTACAGCTTGTCAAAGCCAAACGTCAAATCAAATGAAGATTTCTGTTTATTATTTGTCGCAGTAATTGCGCCTTTACGATAAACAACTAACACACGAGCACGATAGAGACATATAGAATTTTTGAACTTAATGCTATCCGAATCATATAAAATTGTACAAGAACTTTTCCACATCCGCCATTGAGCGATAGAACGATCGAATGCTACATACAGCGATAGATACGTTCAATAGAAATCTATCGAAACAATCATCGATATAGTATGTACATACATACATATATTGAAGTCAATGTCTATTCAAAAAGTAAGTAAGTAAAAGCTGGTTTCAAGCATATAGACATAGTCTGGCTCTCTAATTGAAGTCATTTAAGCGGAGCAATTTCCACACCTTTGACCTTTTTAATATCGTATAAAGCATTTGCCAGCACATTATTCATTTATTAGTTTTTAAGCTGCTCTAAATGCACCCTCTGGTTCGTGGAAATATAGGTAATCCACATTTAAACAAACTAAACGTCATCATTTTCACTTACATATTTATTTTTGCCGCATTACTCGAAACATCTGTTTGTTTGCTGGATTTAGTAAAATTGTCATTACTTGTTTTTTCCAAGAAATAAAATGTTTTTCTCTTATTTAATTTTCCCAGAATCCATTTGGTAATTTTGTTCGTTGTTTGTTTTGTTATTTCTTTTTTTTTTTTGTTTAGCTCAGTTGGAATATATTTTTGTTTTACAGTTTTATTTGATGTAGATAGTACCTGACTTATTAGTGTCCTGTCCTGTTAGGTATCTTGCTTGCGACAGTTCATTTAAATGAACCCAATATTCTGCGAATCAGTCAGCTTTTTTTCTGCATACTTCTGAAAAGGTCAAAATAAGGATGCCATTAAGCAGGAGTAGTTGGACTGGTTCTTCAAAAAGAGACAAGATGGTAGAAACATAATAGTAACTCAGTGTGGACGACGAAGCATTAGAACATGTTTTCAGAACTATGATGGGTTGTACGCGGTATATAATCATGGATTTATAGAAAGGATATGTATCATATCAGAAAGACTTTTCAAGAGCGTTAGAAGGACAGTGATAGTGTTGGAATCGCTTTATTCCAAAGAAGTAACCTCTGACTTCTTTATGTTCTGTGAAGTTTTCTCATCACAGTAATACTCTTGCATGTTTGTTAGACATTCGCAGGAGATGATTGATTGATTCAATTAAAGGGTTCCATCATAACCTTTGTAGTCTCTTTCAGTTTTGTTGCCCGTAAGTGGACAGACGTTATCTTACTCTTGGAGATCAACTCGCTCTTTTCAAACATGGCTCACACAAATTTTACTCTCATACAGAAAGCTTCTCGAGAGTTTACTAGCTAAAGTGCTCTCAAGTGGACACGCACCTTTATAGAGTTATTCTTCGTCGGATCTCTACAAAGGTGTCATTTGTAGGATTTGAATCGGAACAACTCCGAGGTAGATGAACTCTTTGATTACCTCAAAGTGATTTTCTGGCTTCTACGTCGCCTTGTCGTTATTTACTTCAATACCAACTCGTATCGGCTGATTTTCAATGGGCGTAAACGCTTCTGGGACGACTTGCCAGAATCTCAAAGAGCTCGAGGCGATGAATGCTGTTATAGGCGACCTTAAGGTCGATAAAAGTTGGTGTGTTTCGACTTGAAATTTGTTGGTCTTTTTTTGGATTTGTTTGAGTGAAAAAATTTGGTGTATTGTCGATCTGTTGGACTGTTGAAGGATGGGATCTTATATGCGATATGTCTCGGAAGAATCGACTTTTTTGACGATGGCGAATAGAGCATAAAGCTGATACTTCAGCCGTCGGTGGTGCGTTCCTCCATCCCTATTTGATTGATGACTTGGTGCTTGCACCTTACCAACGCATCACCTCCGTATTTACAAAGTTCAGCTGGAAGTCCATCTGATGTCTACAATGAATTAGGTTAGGTCATGAAAAAAACCCTAATGAACACGTACTGACCACTGAGCCAAGGCACTCATTATCTGTAAAAGCGGTATCGATATAAATCAAATGACACCCGCTTCCTTCTTCATCAAAATCCACCCCTTAAAAGTTCACCCCAAACACACAACCATTCAATTGCAACCCTTTAAGCCACTCATCATATTCAATTGTCATTTCAAAGCATGCAGATATAAACTCATTCGTTTTCCGGTGACTGTTGTTAAATTAAAATCCATCACGGAAGCTCGCTAATCTTAACCATTCCGTTCAATTGCTACCCTAATTCATCTTTTGTTGGTTGCAAATCTCTGATACACCGTAAGCACTTCAGATAATATCCTTAACCTACCTTGGCGCGTTCACACACATGACCTATCGAATGATTTATATTTGCCAGAACGATTGCACACACATTCGCCGCTTCCATTCCTATTCAAGCGCGTCCGGCTGGCATTCACCCACTCTTCTCTCTCTTCTCTCTCTCCGTCTCTCTCTCATTCAGAATCCTTTGTGTGTTACGCGGGGCATAGAATTATTGGGGTGTATGTAATTCCTCTTGTTCTCGACTTTGATTATGGTGCGTGATGTATTCACACTCATTTTATGATTTCATTCAAATACTCGTTGTGTTGCAAAAATACACTCATCATTTTTAAGGACGAAATAAAAAAAAAAGGGAAAATTCATTCGCTTTTATGTTTCCCAGCTTACAGCACAGTACAGATACTCCTCATAGTAAAGCGACAGGATGCGGATGAGTGACTACAAATAAAATGCGAATATTGAATTATGAGTTTACTGCTTTCGCAATGTGATATAGATGGCGGTTATGCAAAATCTCCAGAGTAACAAAAAACAAATATACCATATACATATGTATTTATCCTGAAGATTCATGGCTTAAAAAAAAGAAAGAAAGACTGATGTGCGTTGTTTGTATTTTGTAGTAAATAAAAAAATTTATTACAATTCACATCAAGTCAGAGAGTTTCATTTTTTTGGGAGGAATTTATTTGCTTTTGAGTGTACCTACATATGCATTTTGGGCCCGACTCGCCGTTTATGGTATATGGGCTTTAATTAAGTCATATTCGAAAATGTGACAGATAACTTTATTAAGTGCGTTTTACGAGTCCTTTTCGGCGTGTGTGGATTTTTTATTTGTAATGGGCTCTAAATTTTCGGGGACGTTTTTTTGGCAATATACAAATGTATGTATGCATGCAAGTCAAATGGTTTTTAGGCGTCCCCTTTATTGTTTATCTGAAAACGATGTCATTCACGTCTGTCGAAAACATTTAGCAATCAAATTTGGCATACAATAGCTACGTCTCGAAAGGAATAAATGCATATATAAAATTTCTAAAAATAGAATCGTCCTGTTTCTAGGACTTGGATATGCTTATAGAAAGGTTCAATGAACAGTTGAGTATTAAAAATGGCACTCAATGATAAAAATGTATACGACTTAAGGCTTTCTATACTAAATTAGGCTCCTTCGAGTTTATTTGAAGGACTACCTCTTCAGTAGAAAAGGCATTTGATTGCTATTAGAGCTTCGCAAGTAGATATCGAAATAAGTTCCATTGGATCTATAAATAAATAAATATTTGTACATAGATGGTCAAGGCCTAGCTTCTCACAACTGTACGTGTTGTGCGTGGCATACATTTCTGCACGTATAGTTTTATGGCGTATTGGAAGAGCAGAGGGCTTTTTTGAGAAGCTTTCTCATGACAATAAATATTCTTGGATGTTTCTCAGAGGCTCGCAAGAGGTAGGGCCGTGACAAAACCTTTGGTCGTATTTTCCTGGATTCGAATTTGGAACTCCTTGCAAAGTTGTCCCACTCACTAACCCCTAAAGCATGACCCCCACCACTTGGATGTATACGACAATGACAAAACCACTTATTGGCTATGCGTTGGATGTTTTGTTGAAGGTTCTTTGTTGTAAATGCGTGGTGGACTCCTGTGCATAACTTCAAATAACAGTGTGTTTTGGTGGCTGGAGCTGCTCTCTGGATGCACTGCATTACCATCCTCTATCTCTTTATACCTACATATGTACATATATCTAGGGATGTCCATCACCGATTCAAACGTGGTGGCTTTTTGTAGAAGCCGCACTGGACTTTTGATGACCTTAAGCACACTTATCCAAAGATTCTGGTTTTGTGGTGAATATACCGTGTGTTCCCTGCACTCAGAATTGGATTCAGCCCAAAATCTGAGCCATATCTGAATTGTAATCCTATTTTAACAGATTTTCTTTAAACAGATAAGGGATCAGGAGCTGGTGTTTAGTGAAATACGGCAACATACTCTTTGGCCAAACATGCCCTGTTGCTTAAGAAAGTTTATCTTCTAAATTTTCCATAAAATTGCTAAAAACTGAAAAAAAAATTCTAAGGTAGGCGTGTAAGGGGACACCTTTTGAAATTTTTTACACTTGTTCCGTCCCGATTTTTAGGATCTTGTCTGCAAAATCTAATTGACCTGACTTAAAATTAAGGCCCACAAATTGCTGTCAGACAGATAGACGGACGGACGGCCATAGTTCAATCGAATCGAATGTTGATGCTGATCTATAAAACTTAATATACGCCTAGGATAGGACAAATACAGGGTGTCCCAGTTAAGCAATATAAACCTTTAAGGGGAGATTCCTGAAGTTCTGCCGAACAAAAAATTGTATGGCAGGGGGGGGGTTATTCTCACCCCATTTCAAGTTATAGCCCCCCAAAGTGGGTGACCCCTAATTTGGAGGTGTAGCTATTATAGGTACAAAAAAGGTTTTCCACATTTTGGAAAGACAATTTAGTAGCGCATACAAACATTTTGGGTACATCTGTGCAGCCACAAAAAAGTTATAGCTTCTTAAACTCAAAATTATGAAAATTTGTTGCTCCATTTCTTTACTTAAAATGCATTTTTCTCAAAATTTTTACTTAATAAATTTTTTTTTATGAAATATTTATCCTTGAAAAATTTCCTAAAAATTATGTAAAGCAACTTTTTTACTTAAATAAAATACAAGGTTTTCTTTATTTGTTACAAGTAAATAAATTCCAATTCTTATTTTCTTCTGAACGAACTCAGGAAACTCAAGTCTTTTGTTTTGTCTTTCTTCCTACGACGGCCATTTTATTTATTTTCCGTCGCGTCGCCGCCGGCCGTCAAAAGCAGATGGCGTCCCGCACATTTAAGTGATTATGGGATGTGTTCAATCGCGATATTACATTACAATATCAAATAAATATCTGTCTACCTAGAATTATGTCTTCTATATGCCATCAATGCAGTAATTTAAAATTAATGTTTAGTTTCCAAGTAACAGATTATTGTCAGTCGTTTTTAAACCACAATTCATTTGGCCTTTAGGCTTACATCTTACCAAATTTTAATTCTCAAAGACTTCAACTGAAAATAAGTAGTACTTATGTATGTCTGTCTTTCTCATCAAAATATCATAATAAGAAGGTGTGTTTATATGTGTAAGGAGGGACATTAAGTAAATATTTTATGCTGCTAAGAGGGTACACATATATTTATTTAATTGATATCAAATTTTCCTTTAGGTATATTTGTGTAGCACTTGATTTATCCGAAACAACCAAGAATAGAGTAAACTATTGTTTTGTAAACAAAGTGAAAGTCTAATGAAATATATACAAAAATAGTGATACGGGTGAAATCGTTGGTATTAATTACCATCTATTCCACCGAAATGTGAACAGTTTAAGGAAATGTTGTTTTTAAAGCGCTAAATTCTTTTGTAATCAAATCTTAGCTAGTCAGGGATGGCAGGGGAAAGCTCAAGGAATTAAGTATACAGTATCGTGTTCGCGATAGACTTGTCAAAAATGCTGTCGAAATCCCATCAGGAAACATTACCAACAGCATCAGAGAACCACTGCGTGTTGCCAGAAGAAGTATTCTTAATGGCAAACATGGCTAATGGCTTTGATCACCAAGGTTTTATGGCGAACGATTAACCGTAAAAGATCAAAGGAAAGAGATCGCAATTCAGGGCTATGATTAGAATCCTTTCTGGACATTGTCTTCTGAGAAAGCACGCATATACTATTAAGTAAAAAGAAGTACGTATGTTCAGGCGACTTGGTGTAGATTTTCTCCTGCCATTTAGGGTCAAGATCGCCATGTTCTTATGATAACCTCATAACCCTAGTCTAACCTATGCTTGCCTACCAATGCCTGAGTCGCATCGATAAATTCTTCTCTTCGCATGTCCCAGACAAGATATGTTGCGACCTTCTACAATGAGCAGGTGAGTGCGTACAAAAGAGAACTGATATAATATTCATATAAGGACTAATGGAGGTTTATACGCCGAAGATGCATTATTTTATGAATAAAGCTAGTTTCAGATGCTTGTCTAATGAGTGCTGAGGGCGGAGCGACGAATTTTTAAGGATTTAAACCCCATCCCAGGTAACCACTGCCTAAAATAAAATAGGCTTAAACTCTCAACACAGACATAAAGCCCACCACAGACAAACATAATGTACATGATAGGGTTAGCCAGTAGAAATGTGGTTTTGTTTTGGTGATGTTTATCGAAAACACGAAATGCGAAATAAATTTGACGGTTTGTAGTTTGGTTTACGAAGAATTAAGAGGATTGGTGTCACTGGTTTCAGAGAGCCACATCAAACGAATGTGCATTTGTATTGAGTGAAGACAAATCAGTGCGAAAAAAGGTATCTCTACGACTTAGATCTCAGTGTTTTTAGAGGTTCTCTGCTGGATTAAATTGGGATTAAATTAGGATTATCACTCTGGTGTTTCTGTCTATGAGCAAAGCCGAACAAGGTTTTACTGGTACTGTGTACATATGTACATATGCAAGTGCGCCTTTGACTGGCTGTTTCAGTGCCTTCAAGTCATAAAAGACATGTATCCGATTGGACACGCCCCCTTTTGATGAGATGATAAAGCAATGTCCAGTAAGGAAAACATTGATTTGCTTGACATTGTATTTGCTCATGGAAAGGATGTCTTGTGTCTGAATTTATGTATTGCTTGACAGTTCGAGTGAGAGAGAATTTCTATCCTTATTTGGTTAGTTTGTAACCCACAAAAAGGTTCAGGGCAAATGAATGGAGCCTGAGCACCTAGTCTGGCAAGGTCATAAGCAGCTTCGTTGCCAGGGATGCCCCTGTGTCCAGGGACCCAAAATAGTCTGACTTTATTGTGTGCAGCAAGCTGTAAGAGAGATTGAAGGCAGTTCTAGGTTAGCTTTGACTCAAAGTGAAAAGATCTAAGAGCCTTGACAGCTGTCTGGCTGGAGGTTTCTTCTTATGCATTCTCCGACACAGAGCTTAATATCGGGGACCTCTGCCTGAAAGATTGTGGTTGCTTGTCCTAGAGAAATAGATAGTTTGTAGTTTGGACCAGATTCCAGCTCTAAGCCCTCACGACATCTTTGATTGGGTTTGCAACCTCAAAGAGGTGATGGATTCTCTTAAGTATGAAGTCTGAGAAGCACACTGCTGGATTGAGTAACAGAGAAATTCTTTCAAGGATTTTAATGTGTCCAACTAACATAACAGTTAAGCCTTAAGTTCACTAGCAGCTGCAGTCTTCATAATAGTTATGTGATGGGGTGGAAGGTCTAAAGAACCTGCAACGCAGCTGTCGGACAGGAGCACATTGCAACACTATGCACACTCCATGTTTGAAGATCTCGTTGTTTGTCCAAGCTTAAAAGTGTTGATTCTGCTACTAAGCATGAAACGTATCCATCTGATATGGTCTATGAGTCAATGCCTTTGGAATCTACAGTCGGAGATACCCGAAAGAAATATCACAAGTTTGTACTCACAAGCTTATTTCCAGTGAGCCACCCACGCATCGACATGTAGCTAGCACCTGAATTATTTATTTAATTTTAACACCCAATACTTACATATGTACAAATGTGATATTTTTCTAAAATAAGAATATGTGCTGTGCCATAATTTTGGTGTAATTAGTTGTAACACATATTTTTACGAGCTATACTAGTCATCATTAAATTACAACCTACTGAATATTAAATATATGTAATAACAAGAACTGCTACACTCAAACGCATGCATTGTCCTTTGGAATAGCACTAAATTGGGGGAACATTTTTAATTGAATATTTTTTGCGGCGGGCACTTGCAGCTTGTCATGCAACATTAATTTGGTGTAAAATAACAACTTGTGTTGCCCATTGAAGAGTTGTCCTTTTAAATGGTGTAAAATTCAAATATATTTTGTTGGAGGACAATATTGCGTTTTAGTTGTAAATAAATGTTCCACCTAATGAATGGCCCTTCAAAATCAATTTCACAAAATTAAATCGATATGAAATTAAACCCTTTTCAAAATATAGTTTTCCAGTTTAATACAATGTAGGCTTAGTAATAGGCTTTTGTGTGTATATAGTCTGTTCACCAAACCATCAGCTATTGATGTTACTTTTTCTGATAGCTGATATAAATTATATTTTACTTTTTCTCTAAATGGAACAGAGTGGATTAAAACTACAATCATAAAGGTATTCGCCCTTACCCGAGGGGTTTACGGCGTGATAATATCCCTGCTTAACTATACACAAATCTAAACTAGCGCAAATAAACCGCCTCTATAAATAGAAAAGGTTAAGCTCATTAATTTTGTACTCATTCCAATCGACAAGAGGATAACAAGGTGAGTATGACAGTCAGTAGGATTTGGTAATTTGAGTTCTAAGAAAATAACTCGGTGGTTGTGAACTATATATCGGTTTGTTGCTTCTGGGTAACTTAATGTTATGCTGGTTTGTATGTAATTTTGTAAGATTTGTGAGGTTAAATTTTGCCTTGTGTCTTTAAAAGTCTTCTCAAATTGAATATTAAATATTTATTTTGCAATGTTAATTGGTTCTAAGAATTGACTTTGTAATGATGAAGGTTAAATCTCAAAGTCAGATTCCTGGAAGTAGAATTACTGTTCTCAGACATATCTAATATATTTTTTATTCTTTTATATTTTAATTTAATTGAGGTAGATGTTTAATTGGGCTTTACTTAGGCAAATAAAAAAAAAATATTTGTAGGTATTTTTAATAAATGCCAAAACTCGTTCGCATGATGTCTAATTTTATTCCAGTAAACAGAATAATTTGAAAGTCAATCATGTTAGCGAATGGTAAAGTTTGCCAGACATTCAATTTTGCTGTTTAAAAAAAAAATTGTAGCCTTGAATTGTTAGGATTTAAAAAAAAAAATAAAATCTTTCAATGAACAGCTGATTATCGTTTCTATAACTTGGAACATAGTCTAATCATGTTGACCGCAGCTTCTTGCGATCAAATACATGTTACATATAATTTTTGTGAGATATAGATTTTAAAAAGTAAGACTAGAAAAGAAAAAAAGAGAACTGTGCTGGGATTTGGAGCCCTCCGGATAACGAGATCCCACAGAATGGTCTCAGAGACAGCCTCCCTCCTGATCACAGGAGTAAAGCCCATTGACATTCTAGCCGTTTTAGGAAGTAAGCTACTTCCTCACCCAACTTTTTAAAGGACACGGCTGCTTTAATGCCTGTCTATAAAGGCTGGGAAAAGTGATAAGTGAGCTTTGTCATCTGAGGATGCTGCTATGGACGACGTAAGCCATACCTTGTTTGAATGCAACAGATTACAGACACAAAGACGTCAGCTGGGGGAAGAGATAGGCAGCACCACCTCTTAAAATAAAGTTGGGAACATGTGATCGAGTGAAGTTACTTGGGAGCGCATTTGCTGCTTTTCAGAAACTGTACTGAGGGAGAAAAATATGGAATACCTAGAACAAAGCCCGGTTTTATAAAGAGGTCGCGAGAAGACCCGCATAAGAAACCAGAAATGAAAAAAGCGGTCCCCAAAGGGGAAAGAAATCGACACCGCTCTGAAATAATGTGAAGGCGGTTTCGGAGTGGTTGATGTCAAGTAAAAATAAAGGGGTGAAGGACTTTCTTAGTGAGTGGGATCTAAGAACGGTTGGAAGTCTCACACTATTTGAAGAAGCATTTTCCTCTTTTCCTCATGGTTCTCGCTTTACGAGTTCTTACAATCTTACACTTCAAAAGCCAGAAAGACTAAGGTTGGCAACAGTAAAAGCCTTTCTCTCTTATTTGGGAAGACTGATGCATGTTGCAAAACTATTTTTGATTCCAGCTTCCTTGCACCTATACAGGTCCTTCTAACAAAAAGTGATTTTTTATTACTTCCAGGCAGAAAATTTTACTTAGTGCAGTGCTGAGAAGCCTTTGTTTTTCTGTCATCGATCCTCAGTGGAGCTGCAGTTTGCACATATTGTGTTTCAAGGAAACACTCTGTCCACCTTTGTTACGCACGAGAACAGCGGATAGGAAAGAGTTGGTGTAGGGCTATTTGAAACTCAGGTGTGTATGGGATTTTCGCATTCTTTTAAAGTTCGCAGTATCTTTTCCATGTTCGTGTTAAAATATAATTTTGTTACTGTGAAAATGGAATGCATATAGGACTTCAGTACCGAACCTTTACACCGTGAAAACTTCTTTCTGAATATTTGGAGGCTGTTATCATATTAAATAAACGAATTTGAAAATACTGCCGAAGTTGGGATGGAAGTTGAACTGATGTCTCTATGTTGAGAGTGAAATTTTGAAGGTGAGGAATACTGGAACTCGATCTAGAGTACATATGTATGTATGTGTAATGGTCTGGGGTGTAACAAACCGGATTTAGGCATTGTATTCTAGCTTTGAGCGGTAAAATGCTTTGTAATGCTTTTCTAAACTAGATTTTGCCCTATTTGTGAATAGAGTGAAGTAGCGTGTGACCAAGACCTAACTATTAATTTGTCGAGCTATCTCTTTCATACCTTTAAAACAAAATATTTTTTGCAGGTAACAAATTGTATGAGCAAAATGTCTGCGACCATAGATGTCAAAAAAAATAAGCCAGATTTTTTTGTAATTGCATGTGTGACCTTTGTGAGCTCGCAATTGTTTTGCTTGAACGTCAAAATACAATGACAAAATCTACCGTGCTTAAGCTTGCGGGAGCAAATGCGTCAAACGAACTGAAGTTGACTTTTGACTGTCTAATTTAGTTCTTCTTAAAACTACTAGGCTTATCTAAAGAATAAATCACTTACATATATAAATGAGATTCGCAAGTAGTTAGGTGTGCAGAAATTAGCTTAGCCTCTGAAATATCTTTTATGCATCAGTTAGTAGGTATTTCTTCATATCTTGTGGTCTTGTTGCCAAACATTCTATTCTATGCGTCAATATTGTCACCCGAGAGTCAAACCGCAACAAAATTAAGGCAAATACTAAAACGAATGAATAATATTTCAAACAGATAATGCACCACACAATTTTGCCACTAACAACCTCAATGGATTATGAAAACCCAAAACACCTACCATAAATACGCTACTTTCCGTCACTTTGTACATATGTATTAAATTACGTTCATTATTAATTCACGTCAAAATGCGTCCAGCGTCCTATTGGATTTACGATAAAAATGCACAAATAAAAACCTTTAAATCCGAGTTTTTTAAAAGAACCTTTTTTCACTATTAATACCGAGCTATTGATTTTTCCCCTCTGACATGGATTTCCACGTGAATAAGAATAAAAAAAAAAAAAAAACAAGTAAAAACTGTAACTTGTAATTACTGGGTAACTTGCATTTACAGTAAAAACTTTCTACTCGTATTACTATCTGCATCTCAATTATTCAAATGTCATGTGTGCTCTGTAACACAATGAGCCATCCTGTCTCCCTCACCATAGTCTCCCTCATAGTCGTCCCAGTTCATGTACAACAACTAACAAAATAGAGTCCTTCTGTGTGATGAATATTTCATCAGTTTTTCGTTTTTTTTTTTTTTTAATATGTTTATCGATTTTATCCGGACTTTTGGAATGATTTCCGGACACTAGGTGATTTTCGTTTTGTTAAGTTTTACGGATCATTGTAAATCGTTATAAATCGTTATTTTGTTTAACTGGAATAAATATACTCATCAATGAGTTGGCTTATACAAAACTCCTCTATACACATAAATGTGACATGTAAGTGTGTGGATGTCCTTTTCAATGGAATAAGAGAGAGTATTCAACTTAACGAAGATTGATAGTGATATTCTGATGTTAGTCTATTTCGTGTAATCATTTGTCTCTCTTGGAAACCCACTGTTGATGTTATCATTAAAATGTATCTACTTCTACTGGATAGGAGTGGGTGACTATGTTGTTGGGGAGCACAGCCATAAAGTCCTGTATGTTACTGGCTGCGACAACAAATCGAAATGTGAGGGGTTTTCTAGTGAATTGTTATAATAACTTGGTGAGTAATTGTGGGAATTGAAATATGGAGAAACGAAAATAGAAATCCTGAATGTAAATGATGAATGACCCAACCATTTGACATGAGTGGAGATATTAATGAAGTTAATTATAGTTTGGTTATCCTTATTCCACAATAAGGGCATTTCTAAAATTAAATTAAATACTGAGAATGAGAAATGCCAGGACTTTTCAAATTATGTTTGTCGTAATAGTAGGGTAAAACTCATCTAATGCCTGATAGTCATCTTCACTTTCTTCACATTTCTAATTTGATACAATTAAATAGTGTCTTATAGTGCTGTTTTTTTTCCTAATTTATTTTAATTAAGGATTTTATTTTCATAATCAGCGCACGCCATAGGGGTATGTGAATGTCCTTTTAGTAATACACAGGGCCTTTTTTTTGGTAAAAAGTGAAAGGAAGTGAGTTTTTATATTATGTAGTTGAATTTGAAACTCTGGTGGTGACTCTAAGGAACTGAAGAGACAAGTGGATAGAGGGCCTTTTGATACAACCTATGTTGTGAGATAATGACAGTTCAAGGCATATTTTAACTGGTAAATTGTGTGATTTATTTTAATACTTTCTATATTAGGAAAAGACAACAACATCAGACTTATTAATAAAGTGCAGAGAACGGCGGCTCTTAGTGCAATGGGGGCTATGAGAACTTGCCCAACCGAATCCTCGAACATAATACTTCATCTGTTACCACTCGACTTTCATATCTCGTTTATATCCTCCTCGTACGCTGGTAACCAGACCTTATGGTCATAGCATTATCTTGAATCGGTTACCAAGGGATCTGGTAGCTTCTTCAAACGACTACATAAATAGTGTCAAGGCTATATTTCCAACCAGGGAGCAGTGAAAATTAGGCGAAGGGACAAACGAGTTCGAAACAACAATTTACACCGATGGTTCAAAAAGGGACTGTGGTGTGGGGGCGAGGGTATTCTCCAAAGCCCTCAAAATCTCCAATTCCTTATGACATCGTTGACAGTCAGGTGGCTATCAAGGCTATTACATCTGCCACACATCCTCGAAACTCGTCGAACAGTGCAAGAATGAACTCTCTACGCTGACTCAGTATTTGTTTTCTTAAGCTGCCGGGTCACAGCAACATCATGGGCAATAAGGAGAGGCTCTGCCGTTGATTGGTTCCAGTGTACGTGTCACTTGGTGTCATCAGGGAGGAATCTTTGCGCACTACCTATCGAAAGATGACACAAGGTGGCGGGGGTTGCGGACTTGCGTCATTTCTAGACAGATGTGGCCCAAATATTAACTGAAGCGTATAAAACAACTACTAGATAAGAATCGCGTGATGGTCATTGGCGCATTAGGATTCATGCGGCCAGAGTAGCAAATAGGTTTATTGCTTACTGCCGCAGCTGTAACATCGCCACCGAAGAGGCACCGATTCATTAACTTTCTTTTTAAATGTCCGGCTTTAGGCAGGGCTAGACTGCGTACTCTAGGAAACCCCTTTTTTAATAATTATTGATGACATAATAAGGGCCAAGGCCTGCTGGTCATACAGAGAGGACTGTACTACGTCAGGTACCCTATGGCCAAAAGACGAATGCATCGAACTTCTGCTCGCCATAGGAAATATGCTCCGCAAATGGGATGCAGAGTCCAGCGATTTATGCAGAAGCTTCGGAGATGAATAGGAGGTAAAGTCATACTGTGCCACAGCCCCGCCCTTAAAGAACAACTCGAACTTTGGGCCACAGTTTCTTTGATAGGTAATAAAGTCATGCAATGGATTCCAAGTGCGAATCCAGGAAAATATGTACCATTAAAGTTTTTTTACAGCCTCACCTCTGCCGAGCGTTTGACAAATATTCAAGAGTAATTGCTGTCATGAGAAAGTTTCTCAAAAAAGCTCTGCATAAAATTCTAAGCAGAAATAGATACAACGCACAACGCGTATAGCTATGGGAAGCCAGGCCTTAGCCCTCCATATGGTGCTCGTCCTTATAGCAATTTTAATTTTATAACAACACGGTAAAACCAATGCGTCTTTAGTCTGGCCATAGTTTCTTCTGTGTTATTCATTCCAAGCAGAAGGAAGCTGAGTTCACTGTGGGATTGAATAAGAAAAGGGAATGAATGGCAAAAAGGACACAAATGGTATAGAACTACCCGCCGCGGTAGTTTCTAAGATCTAAAATCAATATTCGCCAGGAAAATTGTTCGCGGGGTCGGTGCCTAATCAACAGGCAAGAAACCCTTGCTATAGATTTCTCTATTACCAACAGAATACAATTGATGATAAATGAACGCATATGCGGAGGATACGCACATAAATATGAGCCTACGCATCAAGTATGAAAAATGGTGCTTCAAATTCATTCATCCGAATAGTTCGCCTTCATTAGTGAAGAACGAAAATAGTATCAGTCCTTGAAATACACATGTGACTTGTGAGAATATGTTCCCAACTATTATCCCCCTCCGCGTTTTCAGGACCAACAGGCATTCTATTTACGTCAGCAGGAAGTAAACCTATGTTTGGGTAGCTCACAAATAGTAAAAATCTATTCAATGTCTTGTTTAGTAAATACACGTTACACGTATTCAATGTGCCTTTGAGGAACTGCGAACAATAACTCAGAACTCCCTTTGGCATTCAAACCAAAATAATGCAACTTTATTCAAAATTTATCAACAAGTTACACGACACAAGTCATTCGTAAACGTCTCGAGTAGAGAATGCAACAAAGGACAATGGGGAATACAAAAAGCTATTTATGCAGGAAAATAATGTTTTGTTATAAAAAAATGAAACGAGAAACATATCTCTTTTCTGTAAGAAGGAAATTTTCCCCTAGGGTAAATGTCAACTTAGCTGTAATAACTTTTCAAAATTTTCACACACATAAAATAGGCAGATATCCTTAAGCAAATCTACATCTTCCCAGTTACCAGATACAGTATATATTCTCATACATGTAGCAAGCCCACACTCTAGTGAGATACAAACGGCAAAGTCATTAGAAAGCCAAATTAAGGATAATTGAAGGAAGTCATGTACAAATACATACTTCGCATACAATCCCCAACTAAGGCAGGCATGGGGAAAGAAAAAAGAATAGAAAAAAATAAACATTCACATTCATTGTAATTGTTGAATAAGGATATCATCAGGATGTGTAACTACGGTGTGTGTATGTGAGACAGCTAAAATGTATATATTTCTATTCCTCTTCTCCTTTTTTTTTTTTTTTGGAAAACTTAAGTACATGGGGTAGAAAGTTACGACAATTTTATCTTTTTGACTTCTTTTCCCACCGAAGACACACACACAGGAGAGAGGAGTTTTGTATAACATTATCCTTGTTAGAGCGAGCATCGTGCGACGACAACCCTCAAATGTTTATATTAAGTTTTGTCGTTTTTTTTTTTTTTTACTTTGAATACAACCAGAGTACAAACAGAACGCTTGAGGACACTTAGTAGCGTCAAGATATCCCATGATCTGTGAATTTCAAAGACTCAGGGAAGGGACTGAGAAAAATCACCATCCTTCAAATCATAGGTTTTTTTTTTTTTTTTTTTGAGTATTCAGCGGTTCCGTAGGGGCGAATTGATTTCCTTTTTTTTTTTTTTGTTGTTGCTCATACGGGGGATAGCAATCAAGCATATATTTACGGAAGCTATCTTCCATGACAACCTTTTAACGACCAGTAGCAGTGTAAAGTGTGTGTGCTTACTCCCACGTCATTTGTCTGATTTGCTTACGTACGGGAAGGATGTTGGGCCTCGTAGTTATTATGTGCTGTAGGAAGAGTGGGCAGTCTTTATTGTGTTCAATTTGTTAAGAGGAATCGTTGACTGAAAAATTATCTCGTTATTTACATATGTATGTCTGTGGTGGAGGTATTCGTTCATTCACATGTGAGTAGAACGTACAGCTTTGAGTTGGAGGTGCACTTGTTTGTGATCCTTTGTTAATTTATATTTCTGTTAAAATTCTGTTTAAAAGATACACCTATTGGTTCAATAGCAGTCACTCTCTAACTACCAGTTCCAGTGAATACCTTTTCAACGATCTAAACGATCTCAACAACGCCTGTACGTCTAAGATTGGCGCTTTCATACTAAGGAGTAAATGGTTCCCAGAGTAAGAGGGTGACCGACACACCCTACACATCGGCAGCACAATGGACCTACTCGTGGTCTAAGTGCAACCTCACTGCGGGCCGGAAATACCAGTTCCAGGATGGAATTAAAAATTGAATGGAACCGTCCGCAGTTCTCTTCAATCAGAACGAATTTGGTGTGCCAATTTTGCTGGTTGGGTTAGGTTTGGTAAATGGTCAAAAAGACTGTCAGTTGGCTAAGTTAAAAAAACACTGCGGCTGTCCTTATCTCTGAACGACCGATTTGTATTCCGAGACTTGCACAGACAGTAAATACTGGTTCCAGTACCTACGCCAATCGTGTATCCTTCACTATAGACAGCCAGCTAATTTTCGGCACTGAACATACGAGTACCTTTACCCCAATGGTCCCTACTATTGATTCTGAAGGAGAACTTTTGCTCGCAGTTTGAAAGCGGTATAAAATTGGTAGTCCGTCTCTGTAATGTGCCTCGATATATTCCATCGGATTGAGACATAATTGAATTTACAGCTGAGAAGTTGTCCCAGTGAATGTTAAGCGAAGCAGTGGCTACTGTTGGTATTTATTCCATCGATTCCATCACTGCCAGACAGACTGTGGAATTTTTGTAAGAATTTTAAGTTGACATCTCTTTTCAAGCGTTTTCCACCAGATAATTGAACCGTAGGGTAAGGTGTACCTTATGACAGCTATGTATAATCAGCATAGCTCCTATCTTCCCGAAAGCTGCTGGCTATATTCAGCTCGATTCCGCTTCAATATGCATATCTATGCCTTAGCAACTCTTTGACCATTTGTCTAGCATTGCCAACACATAACATACATGTAAGTTCAATCCCAGGCTGTGGAGACCGTTTTTCATCATAGGACAGAACTTTATCGCAAACAGGGTTAAGTAATATCAGACTCAAATGGCATCAAGCTGTCTTCGACGCCAAAGACACAAGCACTTTTCAATCTGGTCTACGGCAAAGGGGCTACATACTCGATTCGACATTCGTAAGCTCCGACAGCCACCAAAGGCATTTCCAAACTAGTCGTAAAGTCCTCTCGAACCCACATAGTCAACACAGGCCTATAGTTATCGACATCGAACATCGAGTCCATAGGGAACAACTTCAGGAGCGAACTTGATGCAAACATAAGGTGGATCCAGCCAATAGCACGAAACTATAGACGTCTTGTACGCATCGTTCTTTCCACGGAAAAAAAGCACGTAAACTATAAATACCTGTGTGGACAGGAGAAAGCGACCGCCTCTATAAGGACCTTGAGGCAAGCGGCGATCCCAAAAGTGCAGACGATTTACTCAGGTCTCTTGATAAAACACGTCGCGAAAAATGGCAAAACACCGTGGAAAATACTAACTTTGTCCATTCCAGCCGTAAAGCATGGAGCTTACTCCATAAACATCATACCGGTAGCCACACCAAAACCCACAATCTGCCCAGATTAAAAAGCTGCTAGGATTGTCAAACTATCCAAAGCCCCGTAGACAAAATACAAAGCAAGACTATCAAGAAAAACCTCGGATAACTAAAAAGAGAGTCCCAGGAAATGATCGAATTTTAAAGATCCATTAGCGTCGAGGAAGTCGATGCCACCCTTCTCAAGGTAAAGGCAGGCAAAGCAGCAGGACCAGATGGAGTATTCCCAGAGTTCCTGAGAGCAATCACTTCAAGAATTGGCTTTCAAAGTTTTACTCAAACATACTCGAAACTCCCCACCGAACGTAAGAAATCTTAAGTAGTTGCTCCGCTTAAACTGGAAAGCCAAATGATAAGCCAGAAAGCTTTCGCCCTATCGCATTGCTTAGCGTCTTACAAAAACTGCTTAAAAGACTCATATACAACAGAATTGAGCCAGCTATCAACGCTATTGTTCCTACCGAATAACCAGACTCTAGACCTGGCCGAAGTTGCATAGATCAATTACTAGAACCAACAACTCATATCGAGGCACGCTTCCAGACACAACTTAAAACGTCAGTTGCATTTATAGACCCTACCGCTGCATATGATACAGCATGGAAAGATGGATTGTTACTCAAGTTCCTTCAAGTAATACCGTGCGCAAAAACAGCCACAGTAATAAACAATATGCTGAGCGACAGACCATTTCCAGTTTTCCTTAACAATACGCACGACAGGCAAAGAAAGTTGAATAATGGGCTACCTCATGGTTCAGTCCTAGTACCGCTACTTTTTAATCTATACACGCATGACATACATACCAATAACTCTATCAAGGTGCTTAAGCGCAACACAACATTTGCCTGGCATTAGCACATTCTAGTCGTAGCGTTTGAGTTTTCAGGGTTTTATTGAAGAATTGAGACTTGTGTCAGTTGACATGTTGCCGTCAAAATTTTTATAGTTTATGAGTATGTACCAAACTTGAAAATCTTTCGATGTGTAGACTAAGACTTGATTAAAATTGAAACCATGGCTTTTGCAACAACCTAAAGTTGAATGTGAACTAGGGCCTCAACGAACAAGTACCTGCCGATAGCTGGTTCCAGTTGCATACGCCGAGTTGAAGGAGGTCACCCTCCACTTGTGGACTCCATTGGAGATGAGGTCATTGTCTTTTGTGCAGTCTCTCGGCCTTCCTCACAGTGCTCACTGGAAACCTATATTAAAACTAACGATGAGCGTTGGGTTCATGTGTCCCACTAATCTCTTCACCTGAGTTGTCTTCTCAGGAAAAAATATATAATATAAGCCATAAGCAGCCCATAAAAGGGCCAAGGCCTAGCTTCTCACAACATTTCTGCACATACAGAAGGGACCTACAGTTTTATGCTGTATCCGAAGGGCAGGGGGTTTTAAGAAGCTTTCTCGTGACAGTAATACTCTTGAGTACTTGTCAGACTCTGGGAAGTGGTGGAGCCGAGAAAAAACGTTTGATGTGTATTTTTATGGATTCGAACTTGGAACCCCTTGCGCAGTAGTCCAACGCACTAACCACTGAGCCACGGCACCCACGTCTTCTCAGGAAGTAGGGGATTAAAAAACTGTTTCTTTTAGATGATGGCTTTAAGAATTTAATTTGTATCAAGGATAACGTGAAACTTACGCAAGGAAATGAAATGAAAGAGCATTACAAGAATTTTAAGCTTTATGAATCGTTTTGTATTTATTTCAAGCTTATTTTATAGCATAAGCCTACCCAAACAGGAATCCTTACAAATGAGCATAATTAAGTTCGCAATTTGAATATAGTTCTCTTCATGTTCAAAGTTATAAGTATCATAACTCGCAACATCCCTTGCAACAAAGAAGGGTAGCTAAGCACTTATTTTTCCAAAAAAGAGAAAAAAAAAATGATACTCCTAATATTTCTTTTTGAGTCTTAAATTGTTTTCATATCAAAAGGAGTGAGTAAATGTTTGCCTTAACTCATGATGTAAGCCTATACAACCGGAGGTAATAAAAAAAATAAGTACCTCAAGGGATCTTCTTCAAAAAGTTCCCTCATTGTTTTAGATTGCTTCAAGTTTCCTTAAATTACACGAGCCAAGTTTTGTACACATTCCTACATACATATATATATACAAAGGATGGGATCCTTCTTTTATTATTATTTATTTAATTTTGCTTTCTTTTCCTGCGATTTAGAATGAAGGAACCGCTAAATGTACTCCAAAAATGCTACTACTACTAGATACTACTACTATTTCTATGTAATGTACCCAAGAGCTTAGATGGGGTGATTCTGACTGACTTTGGCCATCGAATTTTGAGTCGTCCTACAAACGGGGTGTGTGTGTTTTGTATCACAACCCAAGCTAGGACTATTACGAGAAGCGGAAAATTGTCCAGTTTAATAGGGTGGAAAAATAATTGAACCATTATGGATGGTTATGGTGTTGGTGTTGGCTGGGGAAGGGTATGCCCTCTTAGCGTCTATAACGATAGACAATGGACACTGGGAGTTCATATCCGTTCAATGAGCGTGTGCAATAGCCTGCGGCTTTGTATCCTGTACAACGATGCAAATAAAATGAAACAAATTATGTATAATACCCCGGCATGTGGGCGGCAGTAGGCTGTGGGGTGGGGTTTGATGTCTATTTTCAGAACATCCTACATATGCTACATGGATGAAGTTTCACACGCTCAAGTGTAAACTTTTAATTCTTTTATCACTTGTATTGGATTCCAACTGTGAATGATGGAAATTCGTAAATAAAACAAAAAGGAAAAAAAAAAATAATTGTCACAGGATATCTTTTATAGAGTCTGCCTCAAAAATGCGGGACATGATATTACATCCTGTGCCGTTATTAATAGCGACATTCGATGGTGTCACTAAAAGGAATTCATATGTGAGAATTGCTCCGTTAAATTGCATGAATTGGCCGCACTCTCGAAGCTTGTGGACAGGGATTCTTTGTTCCTTTATAATTAATTGCCAATTGAGTACAGTTTCGAGTATTTTTTTTCTTTTTTTGCAAAATTGTAGATAAAATAAAAATTAAAAATTTGACTGGTTAATGCATATCACATAGCCGAGGATATTTTTTTTTAATGCCGTGGTAATTTTAATTATTGCGTTACTGGAAAAATCGGCCTCGGGGCATGATAAATTTGAGCTCAGAACAATAAACAAATTTATTTTCTGTTTAAAATGATAAATTATTTTGCTTTTGTTACACAGTAGTGATTTAACATTTTGAAATTGGTTTCATTTGTTCCGGCTGGTAAAAGTGAATGGTAATTAACGATCAGGTAAATTAGCAATCAGTGATATAATTAAATATTTTCGAAATGCCTTTAACGATGTAACGATGTGGCATTGCATTCAGTAGCAGACCAGAAAAAAGGCAAACGTTTTATCAAAAAAAAACATTTGTATTCTTGTTCATATCAATAATTTAATATTTTGTATGATTGTACATATTAAAAAGGGAATTTTAATTTAAACATTTTTTGGCTGAGAGCCTTTGAATAGAAAAAATACCGGACTTATATTTTGCAGCAAGGCCCCCATAGTGCCTCAGTAAGAAACAAAATAGAACACTTCAGGCTGTGAAAATTCACCATCCAACAGTGATGTGGGGTAAACAACTAGAAAAGAAAAAGTCCTAAATTTGCTACATTGTTTCCGACACTAAGAAATATGAAAGATAGGCCCTAGAAGCTATGTGCATATGTATATGTATTATTGGCCGGCATCTCTTCCCAAGCCGATTAGACCATGATTGTGAGTCCGTCTGCCCATCAGGCCTGTCCATCCGTTCGTGTGTCTTTCACTTTGAATTATAAGCTAGATCGACAAAAATTTGAATACGAGGTCTTTGAAAAGGACCTCCTCGTGGTGGTCCCCAGACAACTGCATGTATAAACACTTACAGGCTAAAACTGCAAGCGCGAGAGGGTCTTATGCCTAGACTAGGTATCCTGGGCCAGCGATCCGCGTTATCGAAGTTTTGAAAGCTACGGAAAGCGAGACATAGGCTTCGGATAAGGACTGATAACGACGGCCTTTGGCTATCGTACCCGGACTAATATTGGTGACTAAAACGTAAAGACGCTCCTTGATTTTCAGAATGAAGGACTAAAAAAAGCCAGATTCCTTCAAATGGAGCTTGAGTTCATGCGAAATAGGCTGGACATATTGGGAGTATGCGATATAAGATGGTTAGAAGCGGTTGAGTACCTATCCCCAACGCGTAACACTATACTAATGTACTCCGGAAGACCAACCGGAAGCCCCATTGGTTAATGAATTGAACTGCTGCTAACACCAACAGCAAGAAGAGGCCTAATTTTCTGGCGGCCTTACGGTGATAGGATCTTAACAGCCCGATTTCGGACGAGAGTATGTCATGTCACCATTATACAGTGTTACGCCCCTACGGCTGGTTCTTCTGAGGATGAAAAGGAGACATTGTCGTTGTGATGGGGGGCCTGAATTCTAAGATAAGAAGCGACAACGAAGGGCTCACACATGTTATGGGACAACACGGTCTAGGCAACAATGTTAAAGCATAAATCCTGCCATAAAATCAGTCCGAAACAGACGAGTTGCCGACATCAGATTGGTAGGAGATCTCTCTCCGATTATACACTGCTGCCGTTCAAAGATTTACCGACTTGATTGTTGATTGATTCCACAGAAGATTTCAAGAACTAAGGGACCATCTCTCACACGGAGTGGAAGCAATTAGCAGCTCACTGCCCGCCACCGTCCAGACTATTTGGCACGCGATGAAGGAAGTTTTCATATCAAGATTGTCGGTCGATCGCAGGGAAGCCATAGGGCGTGACTTTCCGAGGACACTTGGAGAAGGATCAACGAAGAGCTTGAATTGCACCAAATTCCAGCAGGGAGGAGGAGCGAGATATCGCATGAAGATGAAAAAAGTGCAGCGTGCGACGTTAAAAGCGTTGACTTTTAAAACAGAAGGAGCAGCAGCGAGGTGCGACAGCAGAATCACCAAAAAGCTTATAGGTTGCCGAAGCTCTACCCGACACCCAGTGAGATGGTTCGTTTCTCATATCAGATGATGGTCATTTCAAAAGATGGATGAGCATTTTGCTCCAGTTCTGGACCGAGTATTCGCCAGCAATATACACCCAAGTAAGACGTAATGAAGTCGAGAGTTTTTCGGATGAGTGGATGAAGGGAATGTTCGTCAAGCTTCCTAAAAAATTCAATTAAATCAAGTGCGAAAACTGAAGAGGTATCTGCGTGGTGCCTGCAGTGACCGAGATATTGCTAGACTCATTCTGAAATCAAAAAACACCTCGAAGACACTATGCACGCCGAACAAGCAGGTTTCCCTCTGTATCCTGCAGTGCTGGCTGGTGGCTGAATTGAACAGATTTTACTGTCCTTGGGCATAGAACTGAAGAGCTACCTATTATGTACTTATTTTCCCGAATAATATTTAAGCTCTTAATTAGAACAGTTATCAAAAGTATTTGTTCCTATTTTTTTAATATCCTCATTATAATTTTTTTTTTACGTTACATATCACTGTTAATAAAAATCCAAGATAATTGGATTTGTTTGGGCTTACCTTCGTCGTTGCAAACTTGTCAATGACCATAACTCATAAAGATTATAAGTATAGCCGCATAAAACCAGCGAGCGTCGGCCACCACTCTAGCCACCGGATATAATGTTGGTGTCCTTTAGAAACGATGATACCCAACAACCATCCATCTGAAGGCTTCTTCAAAAATAATTAATCTTATTTAATGAGTTATTAGCAGATATCACTGTGCGACAGCTGGCCAATAAAATTTTCACAACGCGCCCGCCGTCATTATCGACATCCATTTGTACGCGCCCGTCACCGCCGCGCCGCGTCCTCGATATAGCTTTAAGGAAGTTTGTTTTTTCTCTCTTTTTGTTTTGTTCCTTTTTTTCTGTTGTCCTGATTCACGTTCATCAGAACTAGCATTCATCATAAGTTACTGGCTTTTTGTTGCTTGTTGACTCTCGACAGGGACAGGGATGAGTTGTGAGGAGGAGCGTTGATTTTAATGTGGTAATGAACAAATTAAATTCCAGTAATGGACGATAACGGCATTAATATTGGATTTCTCCTGCAGCCATTAATAACTCATTACTTGAGCTTTCTTTCAATATTACGCTTATAAGTAGTTGAATATTTAATGATGCGGAAAGGATACTAGGTACTCTGTCAACAAAAAGTTTCAAAAACTTTATTACATAAGAAAATTTCTGTTGCGAAAAGTAGAAAAACAAAACTCTCAAGGATTGTAATATAGAAATGGCATTTTATAGAGAGGAAAATCAATTCAAAGAATAATGTGATGAGAGAGACTTGATTTGAATTGAATAATGTTCAATTCTCTCAATACTTTCAGTCGTTCGATAGTAAAACTAACAAAGACTTATTCGCAAGGAGTTTTATTTTGTTTTCAGAATTCAGTACAATAAAAACGTGGCATCCTTTCAACTCACACACTAAGTAAAAGGAATTGTATTCAAGGTATGCATACTGTGTGCTTAAACATGAAACTGCTTTCAAAGTGATTGAGATTCGCTGTGATGTGCTTCAAGGAGCATTGTGGCGTATAAAGAGGATCTAGTAGATTCGAAAATCCTGCTTCGATTATATGCATTAGCTTTATGATGTTTACTATCAATTTTTAAATTTACATAAGGACGCACCATCGAGTTAAGAAGGAGCGATTTTTAGATATATTTTCTGTGCATCCACACATTTCTTTTCGTTGCTTGCCAGAACATGGAAAGATCGTTTCTAAACTTTGACGGAAGTAAACCTACTTTTTCCATCCGTCGATCCGTTGACAGTGTTATACACATTCATACATTTAAGTTCATACATTCGCATATTGCAGTTCATGCATAAGAAAATTGAGAGCATTTTCATTGGCCGAAGCAGAGAGAGAATGTAGAGAAACTGTCATCGCTCTTGACAATAAGCTGATTGATGTGACAGATTCTATGGGGCTGTTCTGTCAGACAATACGTTAACTTTAATGTCAACGTTCAATGATTGGACCTTTTAAGTCTGTTTATTGTAGGATTCTGCATAACTTTTCTCATTATTCGTTGCTTGATATACATATATTAAAAGTGAGGTATGAAGAATACGTGGTGTAGATGTTTTGATTCATATCAATCCTTGAAATGGCCAGAAGATAGGAAAGGGGTTAAGTAGGCGGCGTGGCAGGAAAAAGAGACTCCTGGGCCACTCAGGCGGAAAAGCTACTCCCTTGCTTACTGAAATTTACTTAGTTTATTACTTTGTATCCGTGTACAAACAACCCTGTCGATTTGATGAAGTTCTCCATTAGATCATTATGTATCTGCTAGGGCTCTTCAAAGTTGTGACAAGAAGAGTCCATAGCCTTGACAAAGGAAGTGGATTATGTCTTCTATAACTCCATCATCACCTCAGCCCTTACAAAGTTCTTCTCTCGTGCTCTTTCTCTTGTTCTCTCGTTCTTCTTTCGATGATGCCGCAGAGTATTTTGCCCCGTAAAATTGATAGAAATTAATTTTCTGTTTTTTTGTGTTACAAGTTTCTACGAAGGTCCCCCTTAAGTTCGCCTTTCTTGTGGCTATTTTGCCTGCTTGAAGTCAGTGTTTCTTAAATAATTACTCGTAGGTTTTCTGAACCCTAATTTCGATAATTTTGACGATTACCGAAGCCACTTGCTGTTGTAAGGTCAATAGTCTTGAGTCAATTGAACTTTGTAAGCATGATTCAAGCCTTTTGTGAGAATTCGCTGTAGAGAGGTTTCCGAAATGCCCAATTCTTGACTACGGAGCCAAATTGATGGATTAATCCTGGAGTGTCAGCAATACTCTCGCGAACTGCTGAGATGTTTTCTGTTGAACGACTTGTGATAGGACACCCAGAGTGTCCAATGCGTTGTTCTTTCGTAGGTATAGAGCTCCATCTAAAGAAAAATTAAATTTTAGGCCATAAGCTTCCAATAGAGGGCCAAGGCCTAGCTCACAACTGTACGTGTTGTGTATGATATATATTTGTACACGTACAGAAGGGACCTACAGTCCTACAGTTTTATGCCATATGCGAAGAGCAGAGTGTTTTTTGAGAAGCTGTCTCATGACAGTATGTACGCTTAGACGTTTGCAAGACGTTCGGAAGACGTGAGGCGGTGAAAAGACTAATACATATGTTATTTTCCTGGATTCGAATTTGGAACCTCTTGCGCAGTAGTTTAACGCACTAAGCACTGAACCACGGCACCCACCTTTACTCCATTTTAACTAACCCTAAAATATCAGCTGTCACATTGTTATTCCTTTTTTGTGTTGGCATCACTGTACTATTAAATGGCGCCAGATTCAAATTTTGGGTGAATTATTGGAAAGCCTTTATTTGTACGAGATCCAAATAGTCGTCCTTAAAAATAAATAAATTCATTGCTCACACATTTACCCTCTAAAGTTTTATAACAACAATTTAATATATATTATGTGTCATAGGTACATATGTATTATGTACATATATGTATAAATCGTTCGAAAATATTTATTTAAGAAAAAATTATAAAGCCCATATGTAAATCAACAATTTTCCATCTTTTTTTTTCAGGTTTGTACAAAAACAAGTGTAATTCATTCATAAAGAAATCCACTGAAATTTTTCCTTTGGTAAGTTAAACATTATGAGCTATAAGTAGGTATCCGAAGCTACATATGTAGCTACATCGATCAGTCTCTTACATTAACTGGAGCATGATTGATTCCCCTGAAACGATTTCAATCAATATTTCCCATGATATCATTCAACCTTTCAGCTAGACTCGTTTTGACATTTTTTAACACTTTCAAAGCGCACCTGTCAATGCCATCAAAAGTAAGTCTGCATGTGTATACATAAGTATAACTCAAAATGCGAACTCCCATTAAATGAACAAATATTGATAAATAATTAAAATAATACCATCAGAATGTGTAATTTTCCTACAGAACTGAATAATATGATTTAACTGCAATCATAAATGAACAATTTTTGTTAATCACTTTAATTGAATTTAAATTAAAAACCAAAATGAAGTTATTTTTACCATGGCAACAACAATTTTATAATTGACCATAATCAGTTCATCTGCCGATAACTAGTGCATCTATTTCCAATAGTATTTATTTTTAATTCCCAGTTAATTATGCACTTCAACGCAGATTCCTGGAGAGAGTACTATTTGATTGGTTTGTGCAATCCTATATAATGTACATATGAACACCAACCCAACCTTTTTTTGTTTTTAATTGAAAAGTAAAACGTAAAATACACATACAGTTAGTATATCTATATTATAACCAACAAAAAACATTAACATTAACGAAATGGTAATGGGAAATAAAGTAAAGGTAAATCACATGTAAGGACACGCGAATACCGTCCACACAATAATCAACCGCATTATGTCATGTGATGAAATAATCATAAATTAATTAGTAAATTAAAGCCAATCCCCTGAAGGGGGAATTTGATTCGAGTGGTTACCGGGGCTTGGAGGGCTTGGAATTGTATTTTATTTGTTCTAAGTGAATGTATATATGCAAATACAGTTTGTCTATGACTCGTGCATGATTCATGAGCAGGAATTCTATGAAAAGATAATAACGTAGGTACTTAACCCAGAGACACACAAATACATACCTCAAGTGTAATTAAAGTTCTTAGAATTTGTTGTCCTTTAGTTGTTTGATACCTACTTTAATACATTACCTTTAAGCTTGATAGTGACATAACTTTTTCTTTCCACAACCTTGCAAAAACGTATATCCAAACATTAGCTTATGAAAGTAAATCACACTTCGCCATGGCCGTAACAAATAATCGGCTTTAAAGCACCCGACTTAACTTAAATTTTACTAACGACGATCACTGCATTCTTCGAAAGCAGCACTGTCAACAGACGTGTACAATGAGGTACCTCCTAAGGGTGAGTATTGTGTCCACCACTGTGCTTATTGCCTATGCAAACGACGACGTTATATTAGTACTAGCAGCCACTGGCTGATGTCATGAAGTCTGTTCTAAATAATCTAGCAAGCTGGACTGAAAGCAGCGGCCTTTCCATCAATCCGACGAAGACCGAGCGGGTCCTGTTCACTAGAAAATATGACCTCGCTGACTTTAATCTCCCAATGCTAAGAGGTACCTCCCTTAACATCTCAAACAGCGTAAAATAGTTGGTCCTGAAGCTTGACCGCAAGCTCCTTTGGAGAGAAAACATAGTTAAACGTAACAGGAAATCCCTTGGTGCACTATACATTTGCAGAAAGGTAGAAGCCACCACCATCATGTACAGAGCCCTGGCTTGGTGGCCTCTCCTGGAGAAGACCTCGAACCTAATGTTAATGGAAAATACTCAACTATTTAGTTGCTTGCCTCACTATTACTGGTGCACTGAGAACCGCTCCCACTGCAGCGCTCCAAACCATGCACCTTATACTTTCAACTGACATCGTCAACAAACAACTGTCTACCTGCTTAGCAATAAGATTGAGCAGATACAAACAATAGAAGGAACAGGAACATGATATTCACCTCTCCTTTAGACTTCCTAACTACTGCAGCGTCAAGCCGAAGCTACAGCCATTCGAGCTGTACAGCGACTTCGACATAGTCAAAAAACTGCGTATTGGACATCTGAGATTATGGAAATGTAGAGCGAATGAACACTAATGCTCCGGTCTGCAGAGTCTTTGAAACAAACCTGGCGCAGTAGGGGGTCTCCTCGCCGCAAGTGGCGCGTACAAGTTCAACTCAACTTCTACCTTCCTCCTATCAGGAGTGATGCTGGCGTCGATGTAGCTCTTCTTCATGACGACAAGCACAAGGTTAGCTTGGAACACATCGCTTAAATGCTTTATTTAAAAACGGAGGAGCTGGTGTAGATGCCCTCTGGCCTTTTTGGTCCAGCAGGACGTAGAATCCCTACTGGAAGATGGCATGTGCTGAGTTTGTTTTTGCGAGTTCCAAGCGGCCTTTGGCGGGGCTACGACCAGGTATGGTAGCCAGAGTCTTTCCAGTCGGTAGTAGTCGGTAGTTTACGAGAACCGGACTCAGAAATTGTTCTTTTTTTTTACGCTTGGGTTCATAGACCAGTAGCCGAGAAGACATATCCGTCTGGGCAGAGTTCCGTAATACTCAGATAAGGCTGGCTAATACTCCATTTATAACTGAGCAATTTTTAAAATGGGGCTTCAGCCAAGTTGGCCCTCGGCACGGGGCTTAGCGATATAGCTGCCAGAATGGAGACCTTATTGTTCGTCCTAAACTTGGCCCACGAGCATAAGATTCACTTGAAAAAAATGGCTTGGATCGGACTATCATGCTAAGTCCAGTCGATAAGCTCTTAGACCACCAACCTTTGGAGATCCCGAAAGCTAATATTCATTGCGCATTTGGGCAAGTAAAGCCTCTAATGCTCAAAGTTGGACCGACAAAAAACACTTGAATGAACACAGCTATAGAAGCCATATGCCTGAAATCATGTTCAAAACATAAAGTCATGAATCATTCTTCATCATGAAAACCGATTTTCAAACTCAATTCATGTCGTTTAACTTAAAACTCTGCTCGTAATTCCTATTTTGATTCATTGGCTCTGCATTATCAACTTACTTATATCTTTTGATGTCTAAGAACATAAAATTAACCTAAAAGCACTCATAAATGCCTGAAAAAAACCTCCTTGCATATGGATTCCACTTACAGTAATTTATTAGCTACTCTAAGCCAGCCCTAAAGGAATTTCTTTTTACAAAGAAAAAAAAAAAGTCAAGTCGCTCTAGTATCTCCGGTCAAAATCTATGAATTTATTAGCTGCTGACAGGGAATTTGGTTAAAAGCCGCGACATGAATGCAAATCGCCGGTTCTAGTTCCGCTTTTGTTATTTTTTTTTTCTTCTCATACTCATAGTATCAGCTGCTGCTCCTGGTTCCAAAGGACACGCTATATAGAACTGCAAATGGAGGGAAGGGGATGAAACGGCCGGTTTAGTTTGCCCATGGCGGAAGTAATTTGTCATTTTGCCAGTCATAGGCGTGGTGATAAACCAACGGCATTTGGCAGAGAGTTTCTAAAGCCCGTTAGATACTGTATATATTCATTGAACGAACGAAAAGCTTTTAAGTAATTTTCCATACAATGTGACGTATATTTTGATCAATGGCCAAATGGAAAGGGTATTTGAATAAAATAAAAATTAAATTAAATTTTCAAATAATGATGATATAGGAAATAAAAATTAAATATGCGGAATCCAATTGATTGGCAGTAAATACTTTGCGACGCAGTTAAGTTAGGTATTTATGATTTTTATTGGACGGATTTTTTTAGTACACTTTTCGGAAAATCCTTATACACAAACATATGTATGTCTGGCTTGGTTTGGCAGCACTTCCCATTTCGAACTATGAACCGTTCATCTTTGTCTCTCATATCTTTTTTTAAAACTTTCTAATGGCAGTTATACTCTTGGATGACTGTAAGGACTTCTGGTATTCGAACCTCGAACATCATCCACGTAGTTGATTGCCTACGTATTCTACGTCTTCAAGACACCCGAAATAGACGAAAGATATTACCATCTAATGGTATCTACTGTTCGATTACACCCTACTGCTGTTCGAAGATTCAGCAGTACGAGAACACTTGGGATCAACGTAGACTGACTGAGAGATCCCACAGTGCGCCATGAACTAAGAAACCATCTCCCACGTGGAGTGGGACTATTTAGTATATGAGGAAAAGCGTTTTCATATCAGGATTCTCGGTCGAGCGCAGGGAAGCCATAGAGTGTGGCTTTCCGAGATACCTGGAAAATGATCAACGAACGAAAATAGCATAGAGCTCGAATTACACCAACTCCAGCAGGTAGGAGGAGCGAGATAGAGTCCCTTTGTCGCATGAAGATGAGTGAAAAGTGCAGCATGCGACGTGACAAGAGCTGGCTATAGAAGCCGAAGGACCAACAGCGAGATGCGACAACAGAATCACCAAGGAGCTTATAGCTTATAGAGCTCTACCCAACACCCAGTGAGATGTTTCGTTTCTCATATCAGATGAGGACCATGATGGAAAGTATACGCCAGCAATATGCACCCAAGTCAGACTGAAATCTCCATAGAACATGGGAAGCCGATAGTTTTGCGCATGAGTGGATGAAGGGAATGATCTAATGGAGTGCGAAAACTGGACAGGTATCTGTGGCATGCTTGCTGTGGGCAAGATAATAGCTAGTATCGTTCTTGGACCGCATCAAAGAACAACTTGAAAACAATGCCAAACAAGAAGGTTTTCCTCTGTTTGCCTTGCCACATCACCTGGGGTTCGGCAAGGTTGCATACTTTCACCAATACTGTTTTTATTGGTGATACTGATAAGCTATGTGCTAAATGCGATCTTATCAACAGGAGATAAAGGAATTCGATGGACTCTTACGTCGAACAGGCAGGCTTTCGTGCTGGATTCTCCTACATCCTATGATCCTATGGACTGCTTATCGACTTTGAGACGGACTTCGACAGCTTGAATAGAGATGCTATCTTGTTGGCCTTGTGCAGGAGGGGTATCCCAGAAAAAGCCATAGCTATCATTAAGGTCACGTATGAGGATAGTAAGTGTCACGTCTTGCACAATGACAAGGTGACAGTAGAATATGTAGTCCAAAACGGAGTAAGTCAAGGATGCATACTGTCACCGCTATTTTTTTTTTGGTCGTTATCAGTGATTTTCTCCGTGCAGCATTGACTGAAGTAAACTATTTTCCACTTCTAATACCAGCGCCCAAGTTAACGTTACATGGACGGCGTGAAGACAACTCCATTGCACACTATGTCATGCAGTGGAATCCGCTCATCCAAGCAGGCAGAAGAGGCAGAACAGCCCTAGGTAAACGTGGCGCAGAACAGCCCAGGAAGAATCGAGCTCTTTAGGAACGAGATGGAGAGAGCTCAACACGTTGCAGAAGTACGAACAAGATGGTTCGCAAGCGTTGTTGATGCCATTTACCCATCGGGAGGTTGAAGGACCTAAGTAAGTAAGTAAGTTACGTCTTAACAAAAACTGACAGAATAATAGACCTTCGCTAAATGGCAGCAAATGTTGAGAGGGAATCAGACGTCGAATACAAAAATTATCAGCCTAGGACCGAACTCATCAACTCTTGCCTTAAGTACTGGACAAATAGTTGAGAGAGTAAAGAGTTTCCGATACTTTGAGAGAAATGAGGTATGGAACGGTAGGTGTCGGTATCTCTTAAAGCACTTGTATGCATATGTAAACCGCATTTGGTCTAGTTTCTTGGACTAGTATCATTCGACCTAGATAAATCCCTCGAACTTTGAATTAGTTCCTGGCGAATGGTTACAATGGGCACCTTGTCCCTGCAATTTGTCCTTCCTGCATTTTCTTTTGTGATTACTTCTCATCGTCAGCCAAACGTGGCCAGAATCACAAAGACAAGTTGCATTTTCTCAACCATGACTGACCATGAGCTAAAAATCAATCTCTATTCAAAGTTCTACCTGAAATTCATCGCGTGGATTTGAGCAAAGGAGTTCGTATACTTTTCTGTCTCTCTCTCAGATCTAGTGCATCTGTTGGGTTCTACAAAGTAAATTTTTCATCAGAAGAAAACTAAGGTCGTGTCCTTTTAATGAACGAAGAAAAAGTATACATTCTCTGAATTATGGTAGATAATTTGATTTGATTTGTAAAAAAAGGAATTCTCAGTTGTATAAAAAAAAAAAGGTATAAATTTCTCAAAAGGATATTATTAATTACATCTTACTTGGGGGGCTCGCTTCAAGTGCGATAGTCCAATTTCTATTCATTATCCCTTAACCCCAATGTTTTTAAGTGGCTAATTTGAAATGGTGCTCCTTTTTTTGTTGTTGGCCACAAAATGTTGTGCCTTATATCATAGAAAAATGTATAAAAATTTCTAATTTGTTTAAGTAATTAATTAACTTGATTTAAAGACTGCAGCATGAATCTTTATTTGAAGCCCGAGTTTTTTTATTTCATTCGTCTTGCATTATTCTCATTATCGTGCTGTGGACCTAATGAGCTGGCTGCTGGTGGTGGTTCCTTTGATTAGAATTTCACGAATTCATTTCTGCTGAACCAAAGGATAGACGACTCTGGCTTGGCAGGCTTTTTATGTTTCTTCCGCGTTCCTTGTGCGTTTTTAATTGGCTTCGTTTTTTTTTTTTATTTCTTTCATAGACCCAGTTGGATCCGTATCGTCTTTCATTTTTTGTATTTATGTTTGTCCTTGGGGTGATTTCAATTTTTTTTTTCTATAGTTTGAGCACAAAATTTAATGGTAATAATATTCATTTTAATTTAAATTATGCGTTCCTCGTGCGGAATAATTGTGGTGGATCGTTTGAAAATATATCTCAGGGGAACACTGGCTACAAATAGGAAAAGAAAGGCTCCTCTGGGTTTTATTTTTCTTCATTTCCAAAAGTCAATTATAAATATTAACTCACTATTTGTATGGGAATACTCATTCAAATGCCCCAGACCGTAAAGCCAATTATTCCCATATGAAGATATAGGTTTTCCCTTTGTTCGCAGGCATGCAAAACTATCCAGGTCCCAAACGCAAATTCATCTATACGTACAGAAGGGAATTAAATTTCAAGAATTTCATTCCGAGATCCTTTTTCTGTTGTTAACGCTCGCTGCTGTTGGGTGTAGTATGTGGGCTGGCACCCTATAGTTCCCACATGAATTGAATTACCCCAACTCTTGGATGGATGTCTTGTCCTCCCGCACGCCCGCCCAACTGTGGTGTGCGTAGAACATATCTCAATACGTGTTTTATTCGTTCTGCCAAACCACAGGATAAAGCAAGTTTCGGGGTAGATCCTAAAATTTAATGCTAGTGGAAGCCTAGTAGATCCTTTAAGGCATACACATTATTGGGATAGAAAGCAAAAGGAATCTATTTTATTTTCATACATGTGTGTGAGTATGTTTTTGTGGAGAATTTATTTGATAGAATTCCCCACTGGAATCCGAACTTCAATCGTACACTTGAGTAGAGAAGAAGAGTATGGGAGAATACCTAAAATGCAAATTTAATCTTAAAATTGTACAGAAAAACCTACGTAATTTCCTTGCAGGCCTGTCTCTTGCTTGCTTGCTTGCTGCTTACCATCACCCATCCTAGGGCCTCATTGTTTGGGGGCGCGCTTCAAGACACAAGGTAAACACAAATAATGAAATGCGAAATTCCATTAAGCAGCGGTCGGGGGACAAGAGAAAAAGTAAGGCAACAAGAAAAAAACATCGAAATAAAACGTGGCAGGTGTAGAGGTACAACACGAAAAGGACTTTGAATACCATCGCCACCGCCACCGCCCGTTCCGACACTGTAAAAATATTCGAATACAAGTATATCTGTATCTGTATCTTTCGAATCTATTTGAATGCCTAAAATGTTTTGACTATTAGCCAATGGGATAGGTAGATTGTTTTTATTGTTAGATACAAACGGGGAGAGGAAACATGTATATTTGAAACTTGTACTCTGCGGAATGTAGATATATTTAATTTCGTTTATTTCCACCAGACAAGGCTACGCAAATAGGTTGTTGACAACTTAATATTAACTGATGGTAATATGATGTTCGGAGGAGGAGGAGGAGGATGTTATTCCGAATGAGCGGTCTTAAACAGTTTTATGGATGCTAATTGAAGCTAATTAAGGATAATCATGCGAGAGCAAAACTCATAGATTAATATCGTTTATTACCTATGAAAAGGGGATTACAGAAACGCGAAATTATCCTCAGATTATTGCTCTATAAATATCTTAAGGAAGTAGCTATTTAAGAATATCACACAGAGTTGCTGTTGTTGTGCCCGGTGGAGCGGTGTTTGGGAGAAATTTTACAGATCTTACAGACGAAGGATTTTCCTAAGAACTTTTTGTTATTTCGTATTTAGTGATGTAGTTACACTTCCATGAATGTGACGCCAACTCTATCGCCTGTGCCGATATCCTCTAGTTGTGTTCTGCTTGGAGATATTCTTCCAAAATAAAGAAGACAACTCTAATTCTCTGACGACTACCTGCTCTAGGTAAGTCAGTTTAGGAAGAAAGAGAAGCTCCAAACCTTGCTAAAACAGCTTGTGATTTCTAGTCTCCGGAATTTTTAACCAAGAAGATTATGATCTACATATGATCTGCTCATCCGTATGGGACACAATTCTCTTTACCGCACGCGATAGTGATTTGACGTCTATAACTTCATTCAGGGGCTAATTCTTTACGTCTTTTAGAAGGCAAAAACATTGAAGCATGGTTCGGAACTTGACATCATTGATTGAACAGCATGGAGAACTTCAATAAATGATTTCTTTTTCTAACGATGACATATGACAGTATACTTATTTAACAGACGCCGTCACCTAAAATAATGTTCATTCAAATGGACTTATTGTTATATATAATATCTGTCGAAAAAACAAAGTTGGTAAGAATAAAGTGAAAGACATGTGGGGTAGCTATCATATGAACTCCATACCTCTTGCATTTTGCCTTCTCAAATGAAGCCAAGAAAGTGAGCATGTCAAAGGATGAGGAAGAGTGTTGCCATAGGTTGTTCTTTGACCATTGTTACTACAATCTGAGGATTCTTCTGTCTGTTGGAGTATAGATACTTCTTTAAGGTACTGGTAGCTCTCAAGGAATTTATTTCTGAAGATCTGGGCAGTGGCAAAGATCATCATCAAGAACTCCCACATCAACTTAGCCTCTGCAGAGCCCTTCTGTACAGAAACACTTCATGATAGCTTTTCTTAGTAATAAAATAAGTTTTTATGTGTATTTTGTAAAAGTTTAGATTTACTATATGATCATATTTCGATAACTAGAGTTTCGGAGGAATTTTTAGCCAGGAAACGTCATCGTCAAAATCTTTATCAAAATTCTACTTTAGGAGGCAGAAATGTCTGTCATCTCAATCAGGGAAATTGTTGATTTTATGACCAATACAGGTATAGTATATGAGCTTTAATATACATATGAAGAAGTCACAATAGGCCGCAGTGACATGGGAGCCAGCTTCTACCTCAATTCAGCTCTTAGCTCGGGGCAGCTCAGATTACGTTGACTATTGACCATACAATTTACAAAATTTTTTATAGATATTTAATACTTTGCAGAGTCTGTTTAAGAATTTTAGATTACGTGGTGGTATATTTCTTGGACTCTGGAAAGTCATGTCCCTTTTTTTTTTTTTTTCTTATGACAGTCTTACTTATGCACTTAATTAGGTGGTGATATAGTCTGGAATGGACCTGGGCCTCAAGACAAACCTCTTCAGCCAACCTGGTTACGAGCAAGATTCCTCGGGCTACACACTCCAAGTTGGTTTAGATCCCCCTTCACTTGTTTGCGCCACCCTTCCATCCAGAGTGGTTTCGACGCCATTCTTAGCTGGAACGTTCGGCTCCATCCGCTCTACATGACCCTGTCATCGCTGCACGCGAACTCTTCTGATCAAGTAAATGACCTTAGATAGGCCGTATAGCTCGGCGTTATTTCTTCTTCGCTACTCATTGTCTATGCAGATGGGACCAAAGATCACTGGAAGAACTTTTTTCTCAAAATAATCAAGGGCATCCTCAGCGATTTGGTCAAATTCCATTCCAATACAGCAGGGCTGGGATGATTAGTGTCTTATAAAGAGTTACCTTAGTAGTTCGAGATAGGGCTTTGTTACTCAATTGCCTTCTTAACCCATAGAAATCTCGATTGACTGGAGTCATTCTTCGTTTGTTCTGCCCACTGGTGCCATTCGCGGAGCTCACTATAGAGCCTAGGTAGAAAAAGTCCTCTACTACCTCGAAACTATATCTGTCTATTGGAATTCTGCCCAAAATGCTGATGTTGAATGTCCTTTTTTGTAGACAGCACTTGTTTCATCTTGCTTTCAGTTAGCACTAATTCCATCCTTGCTGCTTCGATCTCAATGCTCGCAAATGCTCCACCGACAGCCCGCTACGTTCTTCTGATTATGTCATTGTCATTGGCGTAAGCGAGTAGTTGTATAGACTAAAAAAGGATTGTAGCTGTAGTGAGTTGTGTACAATTGTGGACCTTCCGGGTCTAAGACCGCCCTGATAAGGACCTATCAGATTGTTGACATCGGTTCTAGGCCTTCACATAATACGGCAGACAGGATCTTATATGCAATGTTGAGAAGAC
Organism: Chalcosyrphus nemorum; assembly: GCA_949716465.1. Lineage (NCBI taxonomy): Eukaryota > Metazoa > Arthropoda > Insecta > Diptera > Syrphidae > Chalcosyrphus > Chalcosyrphus nemorum. The sequence continues at coordinate 29,016,490 of OX454332.1, read as the reverse complement.
TTATACCTCTGTAGTTGGCGCAGTTCAAAGTGTCTCCTTTCTTGAGGATTACAGCCTTAGTGAAATAATTTAAAGAATTTCACATAGATGTCCTTAGAACTATGCAAGGTGTTAGTGAATCTCTTTCTACTACATACATTACATATATATATTTATATATATACTCGTTTGGGGATAGATTGGAGTATGACATCTCTTGCAGCTCCTTGGCATTTTCGACAAAATGTCATCAAATTGACGGCAATCATGAATATTGAAATATTGTAGACTGCTATCCATCAAATATTAGAATACATATATCTTTAATTAAATTAAAACTCATCCCAAGATACAGAAACCAAAAAAAAAATGTCTCCTTCAGAACCGAATATGAGATTAAAAATTTACAAAAATTAAATTTACCTTCGCTGGCTGTTTCGGTGGAGATAACCTTCGCGGTATATATCCAACCTAAATATCTGGATGAAAATTTAATTGATTAAGTTTATATAATGCCAAGGAAAATCCAAATTCATTTCTGAACTTATTGACTAATAATAAATTTTGTCCCGAGAAGAGCACCTCACGCACCAGTTGAACTCTGTTGAACAAGGGCAAAATACAAGGCCTCTCCTGTATGGGAACGGGACAATCGGTGGTGGGTTGTGCATCCATTATTATTGTAATTAATAGACCCTAGCTCTTGTCTCTTTAATTAGGGAGACAGAAAACTGGAAGCAACAAATTTGTTTAAATGAAAACTTTCCCAAGGGGATTTTCCCCCAAAGCTAATATTCACTCTTTTTTTTTTGTTCGTTTTATTGAGATTGTCATTCACGCACATTTTCATAGCGAGGGCATCCCCTATCTGTCGTCCTGTGGATAGATAGAAGGGAATGGTGACTCCTTGACAAATAACAATTACTGGCTATGGGTTTCATGTTCCGCAGGGAGCACTGTGATATCAGTGTTTCTCGTGGAGGGTGGAGATACCTTTTTGGAAATCAATTTTTGAGCTCACAACAATGAGTTGGAAAGTTTGAAAAGTTCTTCTTTTTTTCTTTCTTTATTTTTATGGTAATGGAAAAACTATTTTTTGATAGCTGATGATTGGGGTGGATGGAAGTTTAGAGAATTATTTTTTTTTTACCCTGTGAAAGGGGAAGAAAAAAGAAAACACACACTTTTCGTTGTGGCGATTGAAAAGTATGTATCTAATATGTTGGCATTCGGATATCTAAAAAGGATACGGTCCGGAAAAGTTTTACCTAAATTGAAATACTGTATAGATTGATGTAAGCACATAATAAAAGGATACGTGCTCGCAAACACACAAAACTAAACCAAACCGTCGTCGGGGGTTATTCAGTAGCACAAATTTATTTTACAACTGAAACAAATTCTTATATGTCCTGTTTTCTGTTTTTTTTTTCGGTCCGGATGTTGAAGCTGATACTCAATTTTTCAATCCCGTTTTAACGATTTTTCTTTTGCTTTTTTGCGTATAAAAAGAATCAATAAAAGTATATATTCGTGACGTCATTAAGCGAAAATGTGAGAGTGTGAGAAATTCAGGTGAAATTTCATCTCAGGTTTGAGTTTCTATTGATTGATATTGTTTTTATATTTACACGAAAGAAATTATTGGATTTGTAGTAGTATCTTGAGTTCCTGAAAAACATTTCGATTTAATTTCTTCCAGATTTCCCGGAAATTTATAAAAAAATCCTCGTTGGTTTTCTGCTTTATTTACGGAAGCAGAATAAAAAGGTTGGGAAAATGTTTATCCCACTTAAAGTGGCTTTAATCGATTAGTCCTTGTTCGATGAATCAGCATTTTGCTGTTCCAGCTTCGGAGAAAGATAATTTTTTCTATATAACGAAGGAGCATTTTGGGTTGTTGCATTATGAAGTTTAAAATTTCTGTAAAATAAGTCTTGTCGCTCTTTAGTTTGAAAACAACTCAGCTTCACAATAGCACACTTTAAACCTTCTTTTATGAAAAGGAAAGATGGAAAGACCCATCCTATACTTTCTGCATAAAACGTGACTTAATCAAGGACTTAGATTTCATTGCTCACCTACGGTAATAAGAGGCCGAAAAATCACTAAACATGGCTACTGGCAGATACATAAGGAGAAAAGCCTCATACATGCAGGCGTAATGCCATCAAGGCTCGAATCGTGAGACGAGACAAACGTCAGTATATCGCCTGATATGTCACACCCCGGTGGGTGCGACAGTATCAGAGAAGTTATTGGCGATTGGCACATCAAACAACAATTAGGAAAGAGTTTATATAGCAACCCTATAGATTTAGATCAAGACTAGCTAACTGGATGGAGAGAATACTTCACTAGAGTCCCTAATCATCTAGACGTGGTTGATATTTTGGTGAACTGTTCCGAAGCACAAATGTCCTGAAATTGCAATGAGTCTTGGCGAAAAGCTTGTACAAACTATTTAGCCGTGGATTACTATGAGAGCCATGGATCAGTGGTTAGTGCGTTGGATTATTGCAAGGGGTTCCAAATTCGAGTCCATAAAAATACCATCAACCTTTTTTCACGGCCCCACTCCTTGCGAGCGTCTGATAAACATCCCAAAGTATAACTGTCATGAGAAATCTTCTCAAAACCTATCTCCCCTTCAGATACGGCATGAAACTGTTGCTCCCTTTTGTATGTGCAGAAATGTATACCACGCACAACATGTACAGTTGAGAGAAGCTAGGCCTTGGCCCTCTATGGCTGCAATAGAGGAAAATAATGTTTTTTCCTCTCTAAAAAATTACTGGTCCTGACTAGGAATCCTCTGAAAAACCGATCGCAAGATTCTGAGAGTCTATTAGCTTTGACGCCTGAGTATCATGCGGGACCATTAATCCAATGAATCCAGATTGACCGAATACAGCCACAGCATTGCCAGCATGTCAATATTTTCATTAAAATTCTCCTCTAAATATTATTCTTCTAAACTAAGATAAAACCCTTTTATGCTCAATGGAAAGTGCCACTGAATCTGGTAGCAGAAGGAGGTGACTCTTTGAAACCCCCAGTTGGGAGCTGGCAACTTGAATATCTCTTACCGACAAGCTACTTAAAATTGTAGGGAGCATCGAGTCCGTCAAAAACAAAAACTGGACCTGGTGGCTTAGATGATGGGCCTAGCACGGGTCTTATTGAACGATCAAGAAATATTGATGTCTGATGATAGAGGAGATTCTAAGAATAGACTTCTGTCGACAGGACCGACTCTTTGACTCCTTGATGCCATCCATAGATACGTTTGGATATCATACCCACGAACCTTACCTTTCTTGGAAGTCTATTGTGGTAGTCCGAGATCCGTTTACATACATATTTTGTTGATATCACTGGATCCGGGTCCAGTCACTTGGTGACGGTGGTCCCTGAGCATAATTGGTGAAATAGACAGGAAATTTTTCCATCAAAATACAGAGTTTTTCCTTTAGTAAGTTCCACATTTGTGAACTAGCTCCATCTTTTTACAACGACTTTTAAGAATATGATGCATGAGTCATTCACTTCAGTATCCTTGCTATAGCGTGGCTTTTGGATGCCATATCGGCCATAATACTTTTCCTTGTCGAAATCCTTGATGTTTCGGGCATTATCACTCCTCGTAGCTTAATTTCTGTTAAGATTTAAAGGAGATAAGGTGGTGATAGGCTTCAATCTCTTTTAAACAGATTTCATATAAAGTATCTACCAGAGGACAGTGGGCTTAATACATAAACAGTTCTCTAAAGTGTAACACCAAAATATCGTGTCGTGAATATCATTATAAACTAAAAATTTGTCTGCTGGAAAGGACTTGCAATTCAGACTTTAAGTTCTTCTTGTAGAAAACATTCGCCAGCAATGCAAGTTAGCAACGCATAATAGACAAAAGACTAAGTCATTTATGCATCTGATTAATTTTTTAAAGATTTAGCTAAACAAACTCCGTTGTACAGGTATGTACTGTACATACATATATAATTTCAGGAGCGAAAAATATCATCCATCGTCAGTCTGCATACATGTCCTTGCGCAGAAATTTGACTAAATTTAATTTGTTGATTCGTCTGAAAATTATGCAAATTGGATACAGGATGCAGATATTTGAAATATTCAAATCACCCTTGGTACATAGAAAGCACTTTAGGGATTTTGATAAATATTTTACCAAGGGATTGAGAAATTTAAGGTTTTAATTCAACTTTTTTATCTAGCAAATACCTAGGTCAATGGAATTTAATTCGGAAAGAAAGTTTGAGTTTCAAGGAGTGGGTAAAAGAAATAGTTTTATTACAAGCCCTTGGCATATATAGAATTCAAATTCTCTCAATGGCTCAGATGACAAAAGTCTATAAAAACTTGCGACAAAACCAACGTGTTCAAGCTTCAACATGTTTAGCCCTTATTTATCTTCTGGATTAGGTTGTTTATAACAACATTTTCACGGATTTTTTGGAAGCTAACTGCCTACGGTGAAAGTATTAAATGTTTTAATAGAACAAGTGGAAAAGCCCTATCTACATTTGGTTTACTTTCCAAAAATAGTATAGTGCAAGTTTTGAAACACCATGTAACTCCAATGGTCAGTAGGCAATGGAGAACGACTATTGCGACAAATCATTTCGATGAAATCGGACCAGGAACTATCATTCGACAAAGAAAGTGACAGTGACAGTGATAACCTAAGCAATGTAACAGAACCCATTAAAACAGAGAGGTGGAAGATCTGTTGGAGCTCGAAAAACGAGGCGGTAATTGAAAAAGGCTGGTGAGTTCTGAGACACATTGAAAACATACCATAATAGAAGGACCCAATGGATAAAGATAAGTCGCTAAATGGTTTGGCTGTTGAGCTTGAAATTTAAGGTTCGAATTCCAGAAATTACCAAACGATTTCTCGGCCCACTCTTTACAAGACTAAAAAAACACGTTCGACTGTAGGTCACTTCTAGATGTGAACACAGTTCTATAAGATCCGTCTCGTGTTCAAGTACCAATTTATATCAGTTCAATTGCTCCCATAATTAATTTCTAAAAACTGAAGTATTTTCCTTTTTTTTTTTCTTTCAGGTATGTACGAGTACAAAATTATGTCTAGAATATGAAGTAAAGTGGTAAGTCTTGTATGGTTTTGTTTTTACGCCGTGTTTTTGAAACCCCTTATAAAAGTTTAAAAAGTCATGCAATACAATCTCGTTAGCAAAATAATTGCAATGGGCCCAGTGTAAACAGTGTGGGATTTCCGCCAACTAAACCCATCTTCCCCTTCTATCGCTGATCCTCGCGGCCCTGCAGTTAAAGATTTCATCACGAGAGGACTTCAGCTTTATACATATACCCGGCTCGTTTGCTGTGGCACCTAACTGTGCTGCGTTTCGTTGAAGTTTCTATTTTCATTGATCCTTCAATATGGTAGTCACTGTTTCACTTACTACTTCCCAAGCTTCTTGTGTGCTGAGCATCTGGGACTAAGTCTAGACACAGTCTGTTTGCCAACAAGTTCGGCCTTCGTCATATCAAGAAGTGTTGAATATTGTCTGTTCCACGTTTCCACTGCTTCTAGATACATTGGATCTAGACATTCATGGCCAGTAAGCATCTGCTTTAGATAGACATTCAACTCTCCATGCTTTCTATTGTTCCCAAGGTCGATACTGGGGATCAAAATATGTGTCCAATTACCTTTGTCCTGGTGCTTCATCCACACTTATCAACACTTCGACTCATTTCTGTTGGCATCGCTGTCCTGTTGGTACAATATTGGCACCATTCTAGCCTCTATGCATGCCGCGTCGTATAAGATTGTTCAGAAGGCACTGAATAAACTCAATGCTAAATGCCTCTGTCTATGATTTGGTGCTGATTACACCAGCCAATATTTGGAAGCCACCATAAGGCATCATCGACGTCGCAACTCTTGCCAAGAGTAGTCCTTTTCTTTTGCTTAGGTTCTCGAATATCGCACTTAGATGACAACGCCGGAAGCTGCTATCTCGATATTTTGAGTGCAAAATACTCTATCTGGTTTGAGCACGTGAAAGGACTGCCTGTTTCATTGCGAAAGATGATTCCAGTCACATTACCTCCCGATGTAAAGAGCGTTTTAAAACGCATCAGAGATCTCGCAAATTTATTATTTGAGAATGGACTGTCTTGGCGTACATATTTGGCAGATATTTTGTAAAAAGAAAACCATTTTGACAAAAGCTATTTTGCTTTCGCTTATTGTTTACTCAATAGTCGCCTCTTCATTGCAAACTAATACATTATTCATACATATTTACTTCTTATAGGTTATGAGTCATAAAATTAATCCAACACAAGAGTATCTATTAAATATTCGAATACTTTTCCCCCACACTAAGTGCTAACTATGCCTTTCTGACATATCCAAACAAATAGCTCATATATCATTCTTATTATTATTACCATCATTAGAGTTATCAACTATTCCTGAGACTGTGGCTCTGAGCAACTAATTATCTAATCGCATAATAAACCAGAGTCCCCAGGGTAGTGAGCGTAAAGTTTCTTAATGTCATTCATTACAGCTCGCATCCAATTCAACGTCATGTAGTACCAAAAACATTCTGACACTAATGAGCTCTCATGCACTATTGCTGCGTGGAGATCATTCATCGCACTGGGTATAGTAATACAAATTCAATTGTCTGCTTCTGGGGGGAATATCCTTCTAATGGTTGTTTGAAATGTTTACGGCTATCAATTAGAGTTTCTGCGATAAGCTTTAAAATATGACTATGGCTATGTCAGTGGTGATTAGCGATTTTCACGAGGCTTCACAATTATTTTTGTTTGAGATGTTTTCGTGAAAATTGTTTGACCACCATAACTTATTCCCCTCAGCAGGAATTAACAATTTGATGCATTCCCATAGACAGAGTGCATTCATCTGTGTTGCTCGTCATTACCAGCAGCTGTTTCAGGCACATTTTTCAAAACAAGCTGCCATCATCTTCTGCACAAACAAATAATAACCTAACAGCTAACACCCTGCTCACACATTTATGAAAAGTGAAGTCGCCCATAGAAAATCTGACACCGCTAAAGGCATAGCTCTTAACATCAGGCTTTCATTCGACTGAACCAACTGTGTACTCGTTTTAAGGTCGCCATCTTCGCATCATTATCATCGCAGCATCGCATAGTGTCGTCCTCATCATCACCATAGAGCCCTGAGCGAGGGAATGCAGGGCAATTTTAATTAATTCACAGCAAACGTGTGTTTCCATTAGGTGTACTTGGTGTACGTCGTCGTCGTTCTCCCCATGGAAACGATACCTTATTTTGTGTCTCTAGTATCATATTTTGTTTCCACATGGGGAAAAAAAAGGAGCGCGTCTCTGGGATGTATCTGTCCCATGTCCTTTGCCTTTGGTGGAGATTCCGTTTCCTTTTTTTTCCCACCAACTTACTTTCATAGTTAAACTCACTGCGGGTTGCAAACTATATTTTTAACCCATTTCCTCAAACGGCTCCCTTCCCGCGCAGCCACACTAATTAGGGATGCTCGTGTATCACTATGGCTTAATGAGAGAAACAGGGTTCCCAAAGTTGCTTGCTCATATCACTTTCGCTTTGGCTTTGACTAGAGAAAAGGCGCCATTTTTTCCCGCGGGCAAAATGTGTCATATGATGTGAAAATGTAACGCGTCTTCACTCGGTGATGTGGCATCATAGCGACGGAAAGAAAACCAGGAGCATGCAGCACTCAAGAACATTATAATGTGAGATCCTTTGAGCGAGCGTCTCATGCTCGTATGTTTAACGAGATGGAATTAGGTTTAAATTTTTCTCGTTCACCCCTCACTCGATTGCGACAAACAGGTGTGAATGTTTAGAGTTTAGTGAAATGTCATCGTGAATTAGAAAGTAGGTATGTCTTTTGGAAATGTGCACGTTATAAGTGGCAATGCCTCTCGAAAGATCATTGGAGAGCTGAAGGTCTTTGATTTTGTATTTCACACACTTTCCAAATAATTTTATCTATTAAATTATATATTAATCTATCAGTTACCTAAGTCCTCCAGCTCCCAGAAGAAGTGGTTTCCAGAAGTTCTCATCCTTCTGGTGGATACGGTAGGCCAATCACACAAAGCCAACAATTCCATATTTGGCAGCACTTTCGTTGTGAAAATTGTATTACCAGTGTTACCTACCCTTTCATTAAACAAAATATAAACGTTACGTATACGTCACAGTGCCCCTGTATCCTGAACTGTATCCATACCAGAGACCTGCAGCAAGTGGCACATTCACACACATTCGTATTCATTCACAAAAAGTATTCGCTAAGCTCATATTTTATTGCCTCTGATAAAACGAATCTAAAGCGAGCTCTTATTCACATCCAATCCAAGAAATGATTTATCTCCTCTTACACTTCGTAAACTGGCACTGAATTTGGAGAAAGGTAATGAATGTTTCGTTAATATCTTCCGATAGGGTGACAAAATTTTGTAGTGCTTTTTGTTTTGACTTCTTTTCTGTCACCCTTGTTGTTTGAACTTTCACTTTTTATGAAACCATTCGAAGGCTCGTGAATCTTTTATGCATCATTTCACTGCTTTTATGAATATTCTAATTGAATGAATACTTCAAATATGAGCCTACTACGCACTCAAGCATTCATGAATACCAACACCATGATGACTGCTTGCTTGTTTACCATGTGCGTAAGACTGTGAAAGGGTCAAAATTTGGCGAATGATTCATATGTATATATAATATGATAAATATTAACAACAGGCTCGGAGAAAGAGCTGAGCCCTCTGGTACACCAGCATTGGTTGTGAATGAGGAAGAAGTATATCATCAAAAGGCTTGCAATTCATGGTGAAAAGATGCTACCTCTCTATGTCGAAAACGTTGGAGATATCAGGGGCAACTATTCGCCACTCATCGTGATGGTGAATATTTTGGTACCATTTCTCTGTCAAATATATCATAAGGTCCCCAAAAGGTGGATCGTTGTTGCCGGAAGCTGTACTGACGGTCTGTAGAAGACTGTTTCTTTTAATATGTCTCATGAGATGCAAATTTAAAATGCCTTCCCTGACCTTAGAGAAAGCACTGATGTTGATGCTATGGAAAGGATTTTATTGCTTTTTTTGCTGGGATAGTCTAAACGTACCCGAGTTTCCTGCCTGTAGAAGAGAGTGGGAGAGGTTACATAAAGGTTGAGCCCGAATAAAAGAGCACCTCTTCAAAACAAGGGGAGGGATCCCATCTGGACCTGAAGATTTGTTACTATTTTGGTCTTTTAGGACTCGGACTATGTATTTTCAAGCTGCTTTTAGGACTGCGTCCATCATAAGACCTTTTCGCATATCTTTACTGGATTCAAATGATGTAAGTTTTGTCGTTCCTTTGCTTTGAATCCTTTCTACCAAGATAAGACATTATTCGTACCATGGACTAAGGTACTCGTTGAACACTTGTTGGCATATACATAATTTTAGCTTTGGCTTAGAAGGAACTTGAATGAAAGGATCACTTTATACCCGCACGACTGAGTTCACTTTTTGTTTTTCAACGAAAAGTCACTCATCAGAAGTACTTGGAACTTTTCAAATAACTATGATGATTTTTTCAAGCACATGCTCTCTACTTTTTTGTACAGTAATTACCCCAAACGAGAAGAGGAACTTAAGTCAAATATTTCTAAATAAAACCTTTTGACCTACCTTAATTTTTAACTCTGCTGATTTCGGTTTATGCTATCCTAACCTTTAATAGAAAAACTTTCCCCTAGCCTTTAACTAACATCTAATACCAACACAACAAAAGCTCAACTAAAAGTAATTATTTTTCAAAAATCCCAACCAAAATGCAGAGAAAAAAAAAACAATCTGTTTACAATTAGGGCACAAAAACTACTGATATAACCTCAATCTATGTATTAAGTACCTTAAAGACCTAAACAAAAACTCAGAGGAAAAAATCCCAATAAAAGGGTTAGTGTTATGAAGTTTGGGTAATCTCGACTTTATTCGTTTTGTTTATGAATGCCTTCCGAAAAAAATACGAGTATAAAAATAAAGAGAAAAATCTAACTCTTCTTTGACGGGGGCTGCCGTAACAGGCAGTAGCAGTAGAAGCCCCTGTTTTTGCCCTCAACACAGAGCTGTATGGCCTTCTTTCTCTGTGCTACTTCAGCTTGAAAATGAAAATTTATGGTCACATTTTTGCGGTTGCATTCACCCATAGGAGCTGGTAAAGCTGCATCAAAGGACTGATTTCTCCCTTTGGATTTTTTTCTTTCTTTCTTTTTTTTTTTTTTTTATATCCCTGTTGCTGCTGCTTCTCTAGTTCGTTTTGATATCTGGAAATGGTCCAAAAATAAAAAGTATATACGAGTATTTTTTTTTTTCTGTACTCTGGCAGCATTAAAACGTAGAGGGCTCCACCAATGCGGGTGAACCCAATGTATGAGTATAGCCCTTGTAATAGGGGGTGCACTTTTCGGTGGTATCCTTTCCATGCTCCATTCGTACGTTATCCTTTCTCCCACTTCCTCTTCATTATTTGTTTTTAATTAACCAAAAGAATTCTTGCGGAAAAAATGAATTGCCATACTAGTGGTATATGTAAAATTTACCAAATTCTTTTTTTTTCTCATTTTTTTGGTTTGTTACCTTCTCATTCTCTCATTGTTAAATTCAAATTGTTAATTCTGTTAAGCCTACCGTTTAATAAATAATGGAGTATAAATTAAACTGGAGAGCTCCCCTTTCTACAAAAAAAAAAAACCCTTCAATTTATTTGAGTGAAATGGTAAAAAATAAAGTAAATAACGAAAGGATTATTATAAATATTTGGTATTCCACAGAAAAAAGGTTTGCTTCACTATTTAATGTAGTTTTCAGTTACAAATGCATCTGAAGCAAGACAAAGTGTAATTGCTTAGTGAGCTTCACTTGTGGACAAGGAAGGAGCATGTAGGATGGCATGCAATGTGCCTGCCTTTCATAAGGTAGGAGATATTTAAGAGGACGTAATTATCAATCACATGCTTGAGCACGACGTTGTCAATGTTGCATAACATTTGTCAGCAGATTAGGTTTGCTGCTACAAATTCATCTTCCTTTGGATTATGAGCAAATCCAAGAGTTGGGGAAAACTTTGAGTGAGGCTGGGGCTTATGGCCAAAACACAATAGCGCCTCCACCTTTGCTTCATCTCATTACGTTTATTTCGCTTTGAGAGCGCTTTGAAATGACATCTCTATGTGTATAAGAGCTGTCACGTGTATTTTTCATGAATACCACTTGTCCTCGTTGATTAATTGAAAACTTCTGATAATGAAATTTTAAAAAGTCGTATTTATGACCTCAGAAACATAATGTGCCTTGTTGTATGTTATAAACACCTAAATTTTGAACTCCAACGAAAAATATGAGTTCTTTTATGAATCTGGTTTGTAAAAAATTTTATTCGCAAATTTAAATTTTCTCTGGCAACACTGTACGAGAGGGATTTAATTTGTTTTCATTTTTTTCTGTCAAAGTGCACTAAAGTTCAGCTCATTTCAACTTCTGCTTCGAGTTTGGGTCTCATTACATAGCATGACGTTGTTTTCTTCTTATATCTCTGAGTGCGAAGCGGGAAGTCTCAACATTGTGATAGGATACATTGATTTCTATGCTTTAACTCATAAACGTCAGGTGAAGCCGAGGTTGAGGCGCTATTGTGTTTTGGGTATTAGACATCAAAGCGGTTCGGTGATTCAGCAAGCTGGAAGAAAAATAGACATGCTTTGATTCTAAAGGTGCATCCAGACCAAGTGAAACATTTCAGAAACATTGTTTCAGAAATGTTTCTGAAAAAAACATTCCGAAACATTTGGTCTAAAACATTTCAGTAATGTTTCGCTCGGTCAGGAAGTACCTTAAGGCGCGGGAATATTTATTCAAAAATTGTGCATTTAGTCCAGGATTTATCAGTATCAGTAGTATTTGTTGGCGAGCTTATTATAGCCGCAGATCAACTATGTATAGTTGATAGATGTCTTCGCTACGTTTGACATTTGTCTCCTCCAAATGTTCTGACGTTTATGGCAAAATCAAATCGAAGCGGTAGTTTTTACGGGCCCAACCATTTTGTAGAGACGTGCTGTACATTTTGTTGTTGTTAATTCAATGACAGTCTGCTGAACATGTGCTGTGCAAAAGAAAAGAAAGAAACACCACGAAATATTTATAGTTACGTCTCGGTCACATTTATTTACAGATAGGAAATTTTAGGCCCCGCTTATTTTAGGAAATGTACGGACGTCTTTATTCGTTTGTCTGTGGTTCGAATACGAAGATTACTTCACTGTCAGACTTCTAACTAGGAGTGGAAAATAGGCGAAGTGACAAATGGGATCGAAACAACAATTTTCACTGACCGAGACTGTTCAAAGATGAACTATGGAGTAGGGACGAAGATATTATTATAACCATGTCTTGTGAAGCGTCTTCCAAGCGACACTTCTTGGGAGGCCTGTTGCCTTCTCAAGAAAAGCTCCACTAATTAATCAAATCAAAAAGTTAGCGGGCCCATGATGGTTCTTGCGTAACCAGTGTACGTCCCTCTGAGGGCTCTCAGTGGAAAAATCTTTGAACACAACTCGCTGAATATTAATAGCAGATGGCAGAGTGTACAGGGGCATATCCAGGCAGAGTTAGTTGTCATTCAGGACAAATTTATGTTCAGCCGATCTATGTATGTAGAGACATTCTTGAATTCTCTCACTTCGTTCTCTTTATCAGAAATCGGGCCAAAAGCCTATAAGTACAAATATACGACGGCGAAAGTGGCAGTGGATTGGTCACACGTTCCGAAATGGTGGCAGGTATATGTATAGCTAACCACAGGTTGTAATGAAACTCGTTTCCTCAGGATGGTAGGATACGCGGCGGTCCTAGGAGCACATGGCGTAGAATACTCGAGAAGGAAGAACTATAACTGGGAAGGAGTTTGGAAGAGCATGTAACTTTTTTCTGAGTTAGCAGCTTCATAAGCACATCTTTTGTCTACAATAGAGTACTTCAGTGTTCAATTTATTGCTGGTTTAATGCGTCTTTTCTTCTACTATATACATAAGTATATAATACTGGATTGCGAGAAGATAGTCTTTAATTTGCAATCATCCTAGAACTAATCTAAAAGCAAATGCACACAAGGAATAGACTACACATACTGATCCGGTCGTACATGAGCTTTTCCATTTCAGTAATAGATGTTGATTTGTACATTTAGGGATAAGTAAATCCTTTTTTGCCAAAGTAGGATCCTTTTAACAACCGCGTACCTTTTATGGGTACACTCACCTGCATTCAGTTTCCAAATAGAAACATATAAAGCGATTGAGGACAAATCCTCTGTGCCAGCCACCTTATATGTATTGCACTTCGTTCCGTACGTTAAGTCAAAGAGATATCTCCTTTCCTTTGCTTGTTTCTTCGACGACGCGTGTTGTATCAATGTAGTGAATGTAAGAAAGCTTTTACCCACAAGTCAAATGTTTACAACCATGTCTCTGGCTTATTCAACTCTCAAACACGGTACCTTCATGAAGATTAAATCTGCAATTTACGCCGATAAATCTTTCAAAAGATTTCCTCCTTTTACCAATTTCTGTGTATCATCGTGGCTGCTTAAGGACCCAGACGTTACTCAAGAGCAAGAGCAATGTCCTCACATAATTTAGTATATACATATCCTGAAAAGCTTTCCCTTTTAGTCTCCAACTGCTCATCAAGAACTCATTAATGTATTATACATGTTTCACAATGATGATGGTGAATCCAAAAAGGATTTCTCCTCAAAATGAACACGTTATTAACTACATACATATACTATTCTGTTAATGTCCTTCTTAGTCTTTTCTTGGTGGAATTAAATTAATTTCACTTAAGCCGATTGTTGCATGATAGAATGCAGTATATATCAGGCACCTTTTATCCTTTTTTAATTAAAACAGAAGAAGAAACAAAAACAACAATTTAATGACGACCGTTTTTTTTTTATCTAATTTCTTTTGTCCTTCTCATTTGTTGTGTCCTATAAAGTTACAAAATCTAATGAAAACAAATAAAATATACTCACAAGGAGAAGAAGGAGTAATAGGTCCTTCTCAACCAGTCCACAATGATTATTGCAAAAACTGAGAGAATGAAAATCAACAATCAACGACAACTACAACGACGAGGAGTAGAACTCTTGACTTCCTTTCGACGAGAGTTGAAATTGAAAACGATGACCCTCTTGAGTCTAGATAGCGTGCAAGAGGGTTAAATAAGGTTGCACGGCTGCCTTCATTTCCTTCCTACCCTTTCTAAATTGTGCGGAAAATCTACTCGGAATATTGTTGGCTTTTTTTCCTCTTTCTTTCTCTCCCCTCAAGCCAGTGCCCTTTCAATATACATATCTGTATTCTGTTGGGTACCTACTACTTTTTTTTTTTTAATTTTAAGTTATACATTTGTTTTTTTGGATTATAATACCTACTTCATAGTATCTTTTCGCACTTTTTTTTAGAAGCAGATAAAAATTGCGAATTAAATAACTTTTTTGTCATCATGAATATTTCATTGAATGTACGATGGGTACTCTTGAGAATAGCGGTCCTTTTTTTTTTTCTTGGGTGGTAGTCTAATTAAAAAATACAAAGGCACATAGTGTAGTATTTATATATTTAGGCTCCTTTGCGGAAAGAAAAAAGGTCCTTGCATATATCTTGGTCTTGCAAAAAAAAAAAAAAAAAAAATTAGCAAATAGCAGGAAAACTAGAAGAAAGAAAGAAAAGACCAAAGTCTGTTTGGTGTAAAAACAAATTTAAATGAATCCTTCGAGGAGCAATCTACAGTATCTATGCTGTCATTTCAATAAATTAAACATTTTAAGTAGATATAAATTGAGTGTGTTCTGGGTGTGGGGGAACGGGGAACGGAGCAAATTAAGATGTCGCTCTTTTCTGTGTTTTTCCCTTCTTGTTTTTTCGTTTGTTAATAAAACCCTGTTAATTTTATTTCTCATTAGAATAATTATGCTAATTGAAGCAATGGAATTGACACAAACAAAATGCTGCCAGTCCTTTTTTTCTCTTATTTACTTTCACGTCCCAATGTCGTTGTGTATCAGTGATTACAAATATTTACTAGAGGATGCATTTTTTAATTACAAATTAAGATTTTTGAGACCGAAATTGTTTGTCAAAATGGTAGGGTGAATATCATTCGAAATAAGGACTAGTATTAGAATGTTGTAGGCTGAATGGACTGGTTCATCCTGACGTTTGCATTTAAAACTAAAACCACCACCACTCTGACAATTCATTGTTTAATGGATTCTGGATATAGTTTGGCCAGAAAATTCTTCAATTCAAATTCACGAAGAACAGAAAAAGTAAGGGGCGACGTTTAAAGCTCTGGTGAATGATGATTCGTAGATTGTTAATGTGGTCGGCACAAGAGGATCCAAAGCAAAAGCCAGCTTGTTCCGCATCCAATGCGCCTTCTAGGTATTATTTGATATCTCTCCAGTCTTCGCACTCCCTTATTCCAGGAAACTTCTCAGTTTCTTAAGCTCTTTCAATTAGAGGCCAACCGTAGTTGGCGGTGCTAGTAAGAGCTCGGCGGCAATACCGTCAAGTCCTACCGCCTTGTTGGTTTTAATGCAATTGATCGCGGCAGTGATCTCTTCCTTATTGGGTTCGTGGTATGTATTCGGGAATTTTGTACCTACATATTTCTCTGTCTGATTTGGGAGCAAATCACTGGCGAATACATGATTCATAAAAATGCTTTTGAGCTATTCCTCATCCGATCTAAGCAAAGAGATGTCTATGGTTCTCACCGGGTGGTGCCTGAAGCTGCTACCGCCTTTCAGCTCCTTTGTGATTCTATAGGCGGTCCTGTTATCACACGTGCGTGCAGCCTGTAGCTAGCGCCAGCTGTCCTAGGAAAGCCATGTCCTATGTCTTCCCTCCGATAGACCAACAATTCATTCAGCGCCAGATGTAAAAACGTTTTTCACAGCACACTAGTGATCTTGAATGTTTGCAGGAAGTAAGCTGCTGTTTGTATGGACACCTTCCCTTAATTGTTGGCGTACTGAGGGATGCTTTAGTATGTCAATTTTTAACCTGGGAATTTCGGCGTCATCGTAAGATCTTCGAACCATAAGATGGTGATCTCGCACAATCCCCACATCTGCTCCTCGTCTGTTTCGGACGTCCAGGAGACTACTTCTAAGCAACAGACTTTGTGTCAGGACTTGTATTCAAATATGGTACCACATATAACAAGACGATTGCAGAAATCCACACCTTTCGCCGTTGACAGCGCGGTGGCACAGCCAGTGTTGTGCCATAACATGCTTGAGCTCTTCGTTGGCGCTTCCTACCTTGGCATTCAAATCTCCCATCACGATAACAATGTCTCCATTAGGTGTTGTGTTGAAGATGGCGTATAATTGGTTATAGAAGGTCTAAATCACTTCCTCAGACGAGGCCTCAGTTGGAGCGTAACACTGGATGGTAATTACGCTACGTATTCTAGTCCGGAATATATCAGTCATAATCCTATAACTATGTGGCTGCCAGGGCTGTTGATGTTTATAGTAAACCCACACCGTATTCACGTCGGCTTCCTTGTGGTCTTCCGCAATAGAGCAGCACAGTGTTGCGCGGGTACAATAGATGAAAGTCGTCAATATTTTGTCATTTATTATGACAGATTCAGCAGCCTAAGAACTTATACATGTGCAAAGAAACTGTATAAGGAGATAAGCTCTTGGCAGTCCATATTAAAGAATGGATTGGATATGTGAGGTCTCTACAACTCGCAAGGGCATATTATACCTTGACTGTTCCACTGACTTGTAGCAACAAAGATCAGCATTAATTCCTACTCTTTGAGGGACGTGTGCAATGAATAAATAGCCTTTGTGTATCACTGTTAAGAACACATCCGCCTTCAGTGGGTTTGTACTCCCGTGCACCAGAGGTTGATTATATTTTTACCTCCCGTGGTAAACACACATTCAATTGACTAAGAACCAACGTTCCATTGCGTAACTGAAAAACCACCAAGTCACTGCCCCATCGTGCAGAAAATCAATTTTTTTATACACTTGGGACTTGACCTCTTTAGCTCAATATGTCATCTCGATGAAAAATTGTTCCTTATCAATATAACCTTTTAAGAATGTCAATATCCTCAATTTTCTTTTTTTTCATCACATAAGTTTACTTCACCCAGACATGGGCTTCAAACGAGCCACTCCATCAAGCAGCGGAAGCATTCCATCTTCGTCCACACATAAACACACATAAAAACCCGAAGA
This sequence comes from Chalcosyrphus nemorum, assembly GCA_949716465.1. Taxonomy (NCBI): domain Eukaryota; kingdom Metazoa; phylum Arthropoda; class Insecta; order Diptera; family Syrphidae; genus Chalcosyrphus; species Chalcosyrphus nemorum. The sequence goes on along the minus strand of OX454332.1, from coordinate 28,999,132 downwards.
CCGTATGATGGATTTTAAATAAATACAAAATCAGTTAAGGGATATCCCTGAATAATGCCAATCACGCCATTAAACCTAGATGCATATCTTAAATGCAGACTACTAGTCCTGTCCATCAGGGACTCTACCTGAAGGTAAGCAAGGACAACAGGCTGCAACAACAAAAAAAAAAAGAAGGAAAAAACATCCCGGAAGTTACCTTTGTCACCTTTTCAATTCAGTTTTTTTTCTCTACGAGGACAACAACTACTCCTATATACACATGAACATCACATTATTGTATAACACAATCAACCGCCACAACTACTACTGGGTTGATGTCCCATAAATCAAGAGCTTTGAAGAGTATACCAAGCGGGAGTTCATCACATGCGGGAAGGGTTTGCTTAATGGCGCAAATTTCAGGTCACCTAAGGATCTATAAATTAGATAAGAAACCGAGTAAATTACTCTTCCTCTCACAGATTGAGCCACATGTGATGGAGCACTATAGTTTTTGCTTTCTTCATATATCTTTTGTGTGTTTTAGCTGTGCACATCCTGAAAAATGTCCTTACTCGGCAAATAGCCACCCCACTCTATCCCGCTATGCTTAACGGACGAAAAAAGGGCAAACACATAACAACGGATAAATGTTATAGTTACATACACAAACTAAGTCATTAACCAAGAGATAGGATAATAGTGCTGTTGTCATGTCGTCGTAGGGAGAGGGTCCTTCGAAAACAAAGTGCCCCTTACGTATGAAACCGGGATGCGAACATACTGGGTGAATGTATGTTACTGCTGCTTTCGTCACATCCCATTTTTACTTTTACTAGTTTTAGTTTCGGGTAGCGAGTCCTTAGCTTAAATTCTTTTTTTTTTTTTTTGTCCTTTTTCGTTCGTCTATGCTTTTATTAACGCTGGTGACATGGCATTTCTGTGTGCACACACCAAGGGAATGACCAAGAGCATCATCATCATCATCTTCATCCTCATGATAGTTGTCCCAAAAAAAAAAAAAAAAAAGTATTAATGAGCCAAAAGCAAAGTCAATAAGAAAAAGAAAGGACGACAGTCCCGAAGAGAGAAAGAGATTTTGTGTAAACATAGCCTCGAGAAGCTACATATTTTACGACCTCGGAATATGGACCGAAAACTAGTTGTGCTTGGTGCAGAAACATTCCATTTTTTTCTCTTTGGCTTTCCGTTAAAACATGACGAGTTCGAAGGAAATATCAATATTTGCTAATGTGCCACAAATGGACTGAACACATGGCCGGTCTTCTAAGAGAACGTGACAGTGATTCATGACATTGAAAAGTAAGTGGCAGGAGATAGAGAGGTCCATTTAGAAAATCAATCAGTGCGTATCTTGGGGAAACGTCATAACTGTGTGGCTGTTATCATTTGGTGGTGGTGGGGAATCCTTTTTGGACCCGAGGAATGGAGCCTTAATATGTTTTTTCTGTTCTACTCGTAATGGGTGTACTTTCACGTCCTGGAATAATGTGAAAAGAAAGGATTACAGTGCTGTAGGTACTTCATCGAAGAACGATGCACAAGATTTGCAAACAGCGTAGGCGAAATCAAATGGGGTCAAGAGAAATGGACGAGTTAAGCTCTTATGGATCGCTTATTTGAGCGGAATTGACTTGTTATAGATCTTTGCTGCATTCAAGATGCTGCGAGCAATCACGTTTTGCATATAGAAATTCTGTCTAAATGGTGCTTATTCAACAGGAAATAGAAGAACTCCCAGGACTCTTACATCCAAAGGAAAAAAATCTCGACTGTGTCAATTCTCTCGCAGGATAATGGGCGTTTGTTGGGGCTGAACTATCAGTTTAGGATTAAACGCTTCAGCTTGTATATAGTACAGTGTGCATTTCTGGGCAAACCGTTGAGAGGATAGAGTTCCTAACGGTATTGTCTTAGTCGAATCGACTGCGTTTCAGATGCTATCCACAACTAAGCGACGTAATGCCTTATGGATGTGGTACTTGTAGAACATCAAATGCACCCACTTAGATGTACATATGATGTAGAACAACTTCAGAAAGGATCATTGGAGCATATTATTTCGAAAACGACGAACAAGTTTCTGTTAATGTGGATGCATTTAACTACCGGGCTAATTCAGAATTGTGGTTCTAACAATTTGGAGCTGCAGCCTTGACGGTGCGTCCAACTATGACTCTCCTGAGGGAAATTTTTGGTGATCGCGTTTTTCTGATTTCATCAGGCCACTGCGTTAACCCGTTATTATCAAACATAAGTATCATTCTCATTATCATTTACACTCTCAGCTGAATGTGGTCTTGTGGCGGAGAATTCTATGAGTTGTACGATGATGTGGATGTAGTCCAAAAAGCCAAGATATGACGACTATTTTGGCCACATCAAGCGAGTGGACAACAATGCTCCAGCCAAGAGAATCTCCGAATCGCAGCCCCCAGTCTTGAGACGGCAAAGAAGACCGAACCTCCAGTACAAGACTTGAAACTTGTTCTTCGCAACTGGAAGCAGAGTGCCCGGGACCGCAGAGGATGAAAGACAGCCGTGTCTCAGGCAGAGACTCTGGGTTCGGGAGTCTTTGAGAATAATCATTTCAATGAACGAATTATGTGTTCGGTAGGCCCATTATCTAGACCTAAGGTCCCTCTTAGTGATAATATGTAGCTAATATTTCGAGCTATAACTTTTCCATATAAAATGTCAAACTATAACACACATAAATGCAATAACAAATTAACAAGAATCATCCCTCTTCTGTCAAAATAGTTATAAATAAAAAATTACCTCTACATGAATTACCCCTTTTTTAGAGTCCATGTCACTAATCTAGTCTCAAACGCACGTCGGTGAGTAGTTGCATACTAGACATGGGCTTTGAAGGGTGACTAATTGCCGAGCATGACTCCAAGGTACCCCAGGGATTCTTTAGATGAAATTATCTGTTTTCCTACCCGGAAGATCGTATACTTCATCTTGAGAATGGTTATCAGGATAGCCTCAGTCTTGTGAGCAGTAGGGGTAGAACAGCTTTGTTTTCCCTTGGCATGTATTGGCGAAGGGACAATATTTCCTCTAAGAAGAAAGGACTCCACTATTTTTTGGCTGAGGTCTTACTTTAACTTACTTATTTAATATTTTGAGCTGCAATTCATTAAACTTACATTCTTTAATATTTTAAGCTACGATTGCATGGTATGGATTGCTTCGTGTGCCGTCTTTTCCAACATACGAGTATATTAGCGACTGTGGTTATTTCACATTTTCTTCATTCAATTCGTTGACATCCTGATGGTCATTTTGTTCAAACCCTTCCTCACAGTTGCATAGATAATTCACCTTCCCTCCTCTTCAATCTCATCACTTTGCTTTCCTCTATTGCACATGTCATTTCTGCATCAGAAAATTTGCTTTGTTCTCTAGCTGTTCCCAGAGATTTATCCTAACCTTGCATTACTTTACAAGCTCATGCCTTACATTGTGTTAGTCTAAGAAAATACAAAATACCATGAATTTAGGTCACCTTTACCAAGTTCAATGTCCACTTTTTGGAAGAAGAATTTCCTTTGAGAACTTTTGCATTCTCTGGTCAAGACACAAAAACCACCCGCTTTGTGTCCAAGTTTCTTTATCTTGGAAGGAAAGATACCCCGCTAGCTATTCTCTGGTTTGCTGGACTTCCCTGACCCAATTCAAACATCCCCACTGGTGTCGCATGCAGAACTGAGAAATATTTTAATTTTTTTTTCGTCATCATCCACCTCAAGGTCTACTTGTCATATAGACTGACGTACGACACAAGAGATTAATCCTTAAGACATCTTCTCTTATAGAAATGGCTTTTCCTTGTCAAGGACACCATAATTGCAATTATATACCACTTGCTCTAAGTTTTCTACTTTTCATTAGAACTTTCTTCTTCAAAATTAGTTCTATAAGCATTAATTCTCTTTCGTAAACGTAAATTGAACAACTTAATTACAAAGTCCTTCCCAGTTTCGTCCTGCATCATTTTCCTCTTCATTTCACATCCTCACTGCCATATTTCTTTCTTCCTCATCATTCACAAGTGGCAATCTCGTTGTCAAAAATTATTACTTCAAAGAACTCAAAACAAAGAATGATACCAACACGAACCCAGAACAAGAAGAAGAAGAAAATCTGTAGGTTATGGTAAAGGAAAAAAGGGAACAAAACCCCTGCGCGTTCTGAAGCCAACATCATATTTATCGTAAAATTTTACTCGCGCATCATTCAAAAGCTCATTTCGCCAAAAGTGTGGTGTTTGGTGTCGGCGAGTTGTTTTTGTATGCCACAATATTGTGGTAACTGCTAAACAACAAAAACATAACCCGGTGTGTGTGTGTGTGTATTTAAGGATCCTCTCTCTCACGTCCCATAGTAAATATAAAGTATCAGAAAGTTTCAAAAATTTCTTACGCATAAATTTAATTTTATTTCGAGTGAGAGAGAGAGGGTGGTGCTGCTTTTGGCTCAAAATGGATGGCTGTGTACCGCTTTTATAGGTCATGTTCCTTGGTCGTCATAAATTGTTGCCAAAGCGATGTCCTCGCTCGGCGCCGTTGCCTTGCTTTCGAAGGCGATTGGAAAATATAATCCCCAACAGGTTCTCTGTGACCAGGTGTATTTTATTCAATTCGATTTATAATTCTGTCGACGATTTTCGATTTAAACAGAGTGGAAGGTACTCACGGTTAAGTTATTGCAACAACAACTAAACAAAGATGGAGAAAGAGGCAACACAAAAAGGTCGACCAACTAGAGTGTAGCATCGAAGGACTTGGACAAATATTTTCAAAAAAAAAAAAAAAAGAATGAGTTATTGGCTATAATAGGATTATTATTTGGTGGAGGATTATACTTTCGATTGGATACTTTTCCAACATTATTGGGTAGACAGAGTTTTATTGGGGGAAACAAGGCATTACTCGACTGATGTTTAAGTACCTCTGGTATTACATCAAAGATTTCCTTGTCCGACCGTTTTGGGTATTGAGTCTTGAGTAGGTAAAATTGTGTTTTAATTATTTGAAAGATTGCAAGTTATTTATCAAGTAAACAAGTGTACCTAATGATTGTGTTCCTAACCCTTTAGTTACAATTTTTGATCGAAAAATTTGGTTCAGAAAAATGTAGACTAAAGGGCAGTATTTTAGAAAAATTTAGGAAAGAAGTATTCTAGTTTTCACTGGATTTTTTTTTCTGACAATCTACCTGAAAACTTTAGAACTTACAATTTAGATTCGTTGGGCCATCACACACTGGAGCAATTTTACCCTGGGGTAACCCCGGCGTATCTTTTACTCTCACCACATTGGATGAATAACGCGGGGTGAAATTCTGTGAACATGAACCGACTTTATCCCGGGGTAATTGCACCAGTGTATGATGGCTCATTCAATGAAATAAGGGTGACAATATATTGAATTGTTTTAAAGGGAGTAAAATCAGGACGTGGGGAGTACGTAAGTATAGTCGATGAGAGGAGAGTACGAATACTCCCTTAGTAGTACATTTCGGCAGCCCTGTGGTGGATGACTTGATTTTGATGATCTCTCCTCTTGCTAGCGTCTGACAAACAGCTAAAAGTATTTCTGAAAGCGCATTGGACTATCTTTGCATTGCCTTCTATTTTATGCGCTCCTATCGGAATTCCTACTATGCTTCAGTTCACTCATTGTTTTGACTTGTAGTGAATGTTTATTAGGTACAACATAGCCCTCAAATGCTGGTGGGATGTGTTGCAGATTCATAGCAAGCATCTTACGTACCGGTCCAACATTTAACGCTAGCTAGCTAAGTTGATGATACCACCCACTTCCTTTGCCAATCCTCCGAGCTCCAGCATTGCAGAAACAAATTTCCCGGTAAACACTTATTTTACAATCTAGAAGGACTCTTTAACATTGACGTTTCGTTTTCCTATTCTTTGCAAAGATTTTTACTAGGTCTGTTCCCGTACTCACTAAAACTATGAAAATCTACGAAATTGTACGATAAATAGTGAAATCCTGTTCCCGTACGTCAAAGTATCATAGTTTTCCAAGAGAGAGCTCACGAGAGAGAAAGAAATTCCAGTCCTAGAAATTTCCTTGGGCAAATATATGAGTTCTGTCAAATGGTTGTGTTTTTGTTGGCTGAAGTAAAACCATACAAAACAAATTGACGTCTAATAGGTAAGTGTGCAGCTTTTTTGTTCAACCCGTTCCCGTACTTTTTTATAGATTTATCTTTCTCTGAGAGACCCCCACTCTAAGAAATTTGGCAAACTGTCAAATGACACTTACTGACTACTTGTGTCAAATTTATAAATATATACGTCAAAGTCTTTGAAGGGTTTTTACATCATTTCAGAGAAGATTTAGTACTTGTTCAGTACAAGCACTTGGGCGAAGTATGACTTTGCATGAGTTTTGACGTCGAGGTTGATCGATGTTGTATACAAGGTTTAAATGTAAAAGATCGATGGGTACTCCAGTTAACTGAAGCTCTAAACGTAAAAAATCCTTCCTACGGGTCAACTGCACGAGAACCTTTTCCAATCTCAACTTAGGAATTTTGTTTTTCAGTACCTTTTCGTTGCGTTTAGTCAGCAAAAGTTTCATGTTGCTTATTAGGCCTTTAATTTCAGCGAGTAGCACTACCCTTTCATGATGTTTAAGTTTTTCTTGTTTCAAGTTTCCAACAATGACATTGCTACCACCTTTTTCCTAACTAAGTAGTTGGCCTTTCGAGGACACTTCATCTCGCCGTGACAGCCACCTTGGAAGTTGACGTCGCCTTTCCCATGTATCTCACATATTCGTAAAGAGTAGTGGTGACTTAATACAAAGTGCTCTCAAGGATTTTATGCGACGGTTTTCCTTTTTTTCAAAACTAAAAGCGACTTATGAAGTAAGAAACTCATCTATACATTCAGTCAAGGATCGGTTTTATGTACCTATTTAGCTCCAAGTTCAATTTAATCCGGGGAAAATTTTAACTCCAACGACATTTGTGTTGATTGCATATTTATCCAATTGATTGCGCTCACAAGCAATCTTATACCACATCCACCGCAATCCCTGCATCAGTGCCAATCTAATCCTTAGCTGACAATTTCTCTACTTTCAGAAAAAAAAATAAAAAGCAAAGCCAATGACTTCCAAAGTGTATTTGACACGCTTAGCTAGCGATGAAGAAAATTATTTCTGTTTTTGCAATTTTTTTTTTTTAAATGACATAACTAGAAAAAGGACATCGTCCAAGCAAACTAGCTATGCATACAGGACTTGGAAAAAAAACAAAGTAATCTCGCCAATAGGGTATCCCATTCGAATGGGGCACTACAACTCAAGCTAGTGTGGGAATTTTGCGAAAAAAAAATAATGTAAACGAAAATGTCAACGATTCAGAGATGGCTTCTCGTCCGCAATGTGTAGGGCAGTATTAAAATTCTATTAGAACAGAATAGAGTAAATGGAGTGGAATTGTAAGCACATTTCTTTTCTTAAATTATTCCTCAATTTCGACTTTTTTATGCGTCGTCGTCGTCGTCGTCCTCGTCGTTCTCGTCGTCCTTATTGAAGAAACAGGAAAAATATAATAATGTGAAAAAATTTGCATACGCCCACCTAGGGATCTTTTATGATATTTTTTTTATATTTACCATAGAGACTCCAGCATGAGGTTGTATACTATATCGATTGAGTTATAAAGATTTTCTTTTGCTTTTTTGCGAATTTATTGCACTCGTGATAGAGGACTACTGTGGAGTGGAAGATGTCTTTCTTTTGAAATTGAATACGCTCTCGCTCTCTCGGTGGCCTTTCTGCCATACTAATGGGAATTGATTTGGCATATAAATTGATACCCAATTGATGTTTAAATTCTACAAATCATTGTGATAAATGTAATTTGATTTAAATTCTAGTTTTTATCATCGAAAAATCCTGCAAGATGGATGTCAAAGATATTTTGTTCGTCTTTCAAGTTCGTTCTTAACTATTAATTGGGTAAATATAACAGAAGTGGAGTAGGTTAGTTTAATTTCCAAGAATACAAACAGGTACCTGGTACCAGATAACAGATACGAACGCATTTAGATCAAGGGATGCCATTAGGAATCAAACTGGAACCTTGACTGAGACTTTGAGTAAATTGCATGGGTCTAACTTCAGTCACCAAGTGCTTTATTTTTTGTGATACGCTGGAGGCGATGGACTCGTTATGGATACTCGCAGTCCGTGCTACGAAGTTATGCCCGACTCAATGCTGTAGAATGTTTACGTACTAAACCACCCTCCCTAGGCATTCGCCCTGCTATAACATTTATTGCATCATCTGATACTGTCCTTTAAGCGGAGCATATTCTGAGATATGCTCTTCTGTGCATGGAATATATCCCCCAAATGTATGACTTTATCGCTGTAGCCGGTTCTAATATACGGGCTGCATACATGAGGATTGACATGCTAACTGTTGCAAGTAACATTCTTATAGGCTACTTTAGTCCTCCAATATTGGACATTACCCTGGATATTGGGATATTGGGCAACCACCGGATTTGACTTCACGCTTGTATGGGATAGATGCCCCTACCTCTAAAGTTGAGCTTGACCATAAGCCAGGCCTTGACTCGATAATGTGTTCGTCTACCTCTATTGTCAGACGCTCAACTTTCTTCCGGTTTGTCTTTATATCTTAGGCGCGGGTTATATGCTTTTGGGCTGTCTGTCCGAGGAAGATGAACTCCTCATCTACCTTGAAAATTTAGTTATTAAAAGTAGCGTTCTGCCCAATACATTTTGTTGGTTGATAAACATACCGGTGTACGTTTTAAGGAGCTTCGAAGAGCTGTTTCCAAATTTCAAAGAGAAACGCGATTTCCCACGACGAATCCGCATTCTTCTTTGGATGCTATACTATATGTCTCAGCTATTTTTTGTCTGCATACCTGATCCTATTCTGGAACCACTTACGAGGTGTACAGAGTTGTTGTCCCTCTCTTATAACTAGATGGTTTTTACATGGTAAGGCTAGCTAGTCCGACGGCGCGATTTGATGACTAAGGACTCTAGCACTTTGAGCGCAGCCTGACTGTCAATGAAAATCCTTGTTGCACATAGATCCCATCTCAAGTAGTTCCGTAGCTTTGAGCACGGCTAGAACCTCGGCCTAGAAAACACTGCATGGGTCCGGGAATTTAAGAAATATTTCTAGGTTCAAGTCGTTTGAATAAATGCCTGACCCCGTTGGTTTTAGACCCGTGTGTAGAAACGGCAATCTCATTCTGAAGGTGAGCTTTGTTCTGAACTGAACTTTCTGCCAGTTTTCCCTACTAGGATACACTACTTCGTATGGAGTATCGAAGTTGAGAAAGCGCGAAGTATCGTGAGATTTCTCCTGACTCTTGGGGAACGTGCCCTATTCTACTACCCTATGTATGTGAGCTGAAGCGCACTTTTTCCCGCCTGGAGGTTTACTTGATACTCGAGCGGCAGAAGGTCTAAGAACATTTCCAGTGCTGCAGAGGCGTGGTAAGCAAATCGCCTGTGATAGCAACTCTCGCTGATCTTTGTACCGTCGTCGACTTCGTCAATAGCCAATGCATCATGCCTGGTTTTATTCCCCAGTTCTTTCCAGCTGTTTTCATGCAGATGAAAAGGGCATTGTACACCTTACGAACCCTTTCCTCCGTGTTTAGTTTCCTTTTTAGCCTCCGGTCTAACGCAATTCCAAGATATTTAGCCTTATCGGTAAGGAGCAGTTTCACACCATCAATCTTAGGCAATCTGAAGGGTGGTTCTTGTGTTTTCTTGTGAAAAGTACCGGTTCCGTTTTTTTCGGGATTGACGTTAAGTTTACAGTTCCTTGCCCTGTTTTTAAGCCTTGTAAGGGTTAATTCCAATCTGTCACTTAGGGTGTCCAGGAATTTTCTCGCAACTTGGAAGACCACGTCATCAGCGTGTCACGGCTAATGCCCATATCACCAAGTTTTCTTAGAACGTCGTCAATTACTAGGACCCTGAGGAACGGGGAGAATACACCTCCCTGGGGGGTGACTCTGGTAGCGTATTTCCTAATGGAACTTCAACCTAAGGTGGAATTAATGTATCTTGAGCTGAGCATTTTACAGAGCCAATTGACGATTTTATTCTTAACATTTTGCAGTTCCAGAGCCCTTCTTATAGCTCTGCCCTCAACATTGTTGAAAGCGCCCTCGATGTCTAGGAAGGCAGCATGTGCAAATGCCTTAAGGCTACATATGACAATTTAATGGAGAATAAACGAGACATACGACGCAAATCGGTTCTCGTATAATATCAGAGTATCTATCAAATAGCGGTTGACAGGTGCTTTCCCAAGTTTTGAGGGCCTTTTTGAAGTAAGGACTTTCAAATTCTACGAATTCGATATTTCGCTGAGGTTTAATCCTTGTGATCTTGGCATGGCGTTCCTTTATTGTTTTATGAAGTTTAACCGGCATAAAGAAAAGTTGTGGCATTACATCCAATACGTTCCAAAAGTAGGTAGGTACCACTCATACCTTTCCTCATTTACCAAGCTTTTGCCCATGGACGTCCACTAGTACATATCATCAATCTTAAAATATATACATAATAACACACTTGCTTTGTCCATCAACTGAACACCACTTGCAAAAAAAAAAGATACGATGCTTAAAGTAGCATCTCAAACATTTTCATTGCAACCATTCTGGTGATTTGTTTCTGATATCAGACGTAAAACTTTCGCAAGGACACTGGCAAACAAATGCTAGCAACGTGTCAGCAGAAATATCTGATTTAGTTGACTGAAGCTATTATTTGATATGTCATCCTTCAATGGACCATCCAAAGTTTATTTCCAATGCGAATACATATATTTTAGCCCACATAGAGCGCACCTCATGGAGCGACGATGGTCCTCCTCCACATCACTGTTTTATTATCATCATAAAACTATCAGCATGGATTCGTACATAATGCTTTAGTCCATTAAAGCTGTCCGTCATCATGCGAATGCTTATTAAATTATTTATTAAAAATAAACTCTGTGTCCTGTCGTCCAGCCCATCGGCACCGGCAGAAATATACTCTCACTCAAATGAATTTCGGTTACAAAATTAATATAGCGCTTTCGCTAGAGTTCTGCTGGAAGAAAGGGTATTACCCGATGAGGGAACCAATATTAATTTGTGCGATTATCGATGCGTGCGTTCTGTTTGACTACTGCACAGATGCGATCCTTGTCGCGAGAGCACCTCATATATCTTGATTAAGCGCATTTGATTTCGTGATTCATATTTTGCAATTTAATTAAATTGCGTCAAAGAAACAAACGGACTGCAAAGTGGTACAAGGAAGAAGGAGACGGCGGCGCGCCTACCATGTCGGATGTTGTATGTGTCCATTAAATGTCGGTGGACAGCCGTACGCATGTGCACGTTGGTGTTCGTTTCGGAGGCGCTGCTGGTGGTGAAATACCGGATGGCTGTAACTGTTGCAAGGATGTAAAAAATGTATTCCCACATATTATCCTTTTAGGTGGCAGGCGTGCACCGGGTGTTCATAGTCAGAGCATTCAATTTCAATGGCCATCCGGTACAGTGTGTAAGTCTATTCTTTTTTTTTTTTTTTTAACTCGAAGTGTATTTATTCTCATTTGCACATGCACATTGGGAGTACTAGTTACACACATACGTACGTTTGTATAAAATGTTACAAAGTATCCTGGATAAAGCTGACATATTACATTTTTTTTCACACAGTGAAGGATATCGGTTGTGGGACCACAGCACAGCAGCCACACCACGAAGCAACTATTACTTGGGAGAGAGAGTTTTGTATTTCGCTGTTTTGTATTTTTTTTCCATTCAAGGACTTCAAGGATTGCCCTACATGTAGAGATCGACCGAAGGGATACATGAATTATGGGTGCAGCTCTTCGGTGGTAGCATTTGCAGTGGTAATACCAACAGCGCGAGAAATTCAGCAATTTTTTTTCCCGCCCGTCGAATATGTGTTGACAATCGAAAAGAAGGAATAAAAATAAGGACATGAGTAGTTGTCCCTTTTGCATTTTATAGCTACAAATTTTAACAAGAGATTCTGTGATAATGCTGTCCTACATATGGGTATGTATACTGTATAGTGTTGGTTCGAATGAAAGAAGGGCGACGACGATCAGGTTAAATTGATAGTGAAGTGTGTGAGGAGGATTGCAATTCACTAGCCTTGTACCGAGTGTCAACCGTCTTGCAATTTATTCCGATAAAAGTGAATATACATATATACATGTCGCCGATGGCCTACATTGCCGAAGGTGTGTAATGAAAATCATTTAATTGATGCGTTCGCTGCTGTGCATGTGTCCGTCGGTCGTACCTTATCCGTTGTGAATTCGTTGTCCTGATTTTGTGATTTATGTTTCGCAAGGAATGATTTTCATTGACAGTTTTCCGAGAGGAGTTGTCGTAATTTATGAGCTTTATCGTTCAAAATGTATACAATCTTCTTCGAAAGTTTAAGTCCTGAAAGAAAAAAATTGCAAACACATACATAAGGGTTTTCCAATAAGGATTTCCGAATTTTGAAAGATAATTACGGCCATATTGTTGAGGACACATCTGCTAATTTTTATGGCTATTTACTAAATCTATTTTGCCAAATCAAGATGGAGAGTTATAGCCTTCAACAAGATGTGTAAATTATTAGAAAGTGGGTCTACCGTTCGAGCTACATTTCGCTGGCTCCATCCATTTTATGGTTCCTCCAAGAGGACTTTTCTCAACGTGGTGGATAAATTTGAATCCGAATAATCTACTAACAGTCATACGGCAATGAAACGCAAGTTTTGCTGAGATCCTAGGCAGTCAATTCCGCTCCAGAACTCCACGAATTTTGCACCACAACCTGAGCCTACAAGCGTATAAGATTCAACTGACCCAGGACCTCAAGGTAAATGACCATAGACAACGCCGATTATTCGCTGACTAAGCTCTCAAGCAGTTGAAATTTGGACCCCAATTTCAGCCGAAAAATCGAAATATTCACCGACAAGCCACATTTCTGGTTAAATGGGTTCGTCAACAAATGAAATTACCAAATTGCAAAGCATCCAGAGAAGTCACTGTTTGGTGCGGATTTTGGACTGGCGGCATCATCTGGTCCCTACTCCTCTTTTGGTCATTTCGGATGCACCTTGCATAGAGAACCTGCGTCAGATATTTAAGGATGTTTATTAGTCCTACCATAAGCCATAAAAGTAATCAGTTATTGCATTTTACCTCATACGGAGAACATAAACTTTTCTTTCAAACCCCCTTGTAGTAAGTCTCCAATAAACTTCACACGAAACTTTAACGATAAAGTTTTCCAGGAACACTAATACTCACTCCTGTAAGGAAGCTTGTTTTCCCTTAGGTTTTATTCATGTTACAATATAATCCTCAACACTTTCGAATTCCTTAATAAGTGATAAGACCTACACCACTTAAGTATGTATTCGTAGCAAATACTTTTTGGCAAACGATGCTAACATATCCTTACAAATCCTTCAATCAAATGTAGGTACTTCTGTTTGAATTTGAACGTTCCAATGATACTCATTGGGCTGACGGCAACATTAATTATTAAATCATGAAAGTAATACACATCAATTCAATGGTATTCCTAAGGCTTCCTTGTGTCCTGTCTTGCTTGTAAATAAATTATAAAAACCGATAATAACCATATGCAATCTACTCTTGAACTTTCTTCTACAATACCTACATGGATGCCATAGCAGGCCCTTATATCCTGTTCAACTTACAATATAAAATAGCCATGCACGTGGCACATGAGTATCTACACGTGCATGGTTGAGTATATCTATGAATTCCATTGACCCAACATATTTCCCAGAAACAAATTTCAAATTTCCATCATATGTAGATGTATGCACCTTTTTCGTGCCTGAATAAGTATGCTTTCATTAAACAGGACCGAAATAGTGTGGACAGAAAGAAGAAAAAGGATTTCAACCATCTGCTGCAATCATGTCAAACATGTCATGATGCTGTTACTTACTGGTGAAATTGTGGAGGAGAAAGACTTACGGCAAATCTTCCAATCGAACATGTCAAAATATTGTCGTTACCACCTCTTTCTTCAAAGAAACAGACATGCTATTGGAATACTTCTCTCAAGTCTACATTGCATGTTTCTCAAGTTAATACCGAAAATGTAATCGGATTCTTCAGTCACCCCCCCACCCACTTACAAACTAAGAATCCAGAAGTAAATTGAAATGAAATTGAACTCGAAAGGACAATGGATGTGACATCACCGGAAGAAGAAGGAATTCTGAAGTTGTCGTAAGAAATGAAATGCAAAACATTTTGTGCCCGAGAGAAATACTAATAAGACATTAACACACCCGAATTCAATTACTAGGACATTGTCTACTACATGTCCCAATAGAGTGGTTTTGTACATTACATCATGATATATCCTTATAAAACACATCTACTACTAAGTAAGGGGGCATGGATTTAAAGATAAAGGGAAATGGACATGGCACAAACAGAAAGAAATCATAGAAAAATCCCTTAGATTGGATCAATAGCCTTGGGCGATAAATTACGTCAATTAACTCTCAGTCAAAGAGTTATGCTGTCGATGTGGAGAATCAGGATATCTCATACATGGATAGTGCTGTTATTTGAAGTTAGCTATTAATTTTTCATAAATACAATTCAGAGGACGGCATGGGTTTGTGTTCTTCGTAAAAGTTCCGCATCGGTGCTGGAAAGGAGATCCTTGAGCCTTGGTCTTTATGTTTATTCGAAAGATCTGTCAATGGAACTGAGAAAACCATTGCAATGGAAACGGAATAGGACTGAACTAAGAAATTCATATCAGACTGTTAGAGTGCCAACTAAGTAGAAATGATGGCTAATCACGAATTGACTGAGTGTCTGTCGATTATCACCTACACTGGCGACTAATTAGCTATTGAAACCGTCAATTCCCATCAAGCGTTGTCTCACATCTTTAGCAAATATCGACAGACGATAATGCAGCTCTATGATGCGTACCTGGAGTCCTGGATAGTCCAAGGAATTAAGTAACGAATAGGCTTGGTCTGAGAAAAGAATTTCATTTACCAAAATAAAAATCGACATTTTTTATTGACGAAAAACTATCGGCTGCCGACCGTCGTTTGCCTACCTTGTCTCGGTGGAGGGGCTGAGTAGAGGCCATCGATGCTTTTGATTTATACCTTGAATGGATCTAGCGAAAGTCAGAGGGGAGTTCCTGAAACTAAAAGGCAAGCAAGTAGAAAAAACTCAACATCTAAATAAAACATGGAGTGTACGGAACAACATAAAGAATCACGGATGGGGATACACATCCAAGAGTCGGCAGAAGCGGCTGCCAGCTAGGGCTTGGCCCCGTCATGGAATAAGTCACCAGTGGATATTATTCTCACGCCTGAAAGCACAGTAGCCAGCTACCACTTCTTTGTTGAAGCGGATCCCATGAGGGAAGAAGACGGTGTGACAATAGATACTTTGGCACCTACTGCTTCCAAAGAGGGAAATAAAGACGGGAAATCTCTTGAGCCCATCAGAGAAAAAGGGCCAAAGAAAGAAGGCGATTGGAGATCGTAAAAAGCAGATCACCTTGCGTTGACGCTATAGAACCGAATAAACCATCAATATCCTTCGGGAGAGGAGACAGCAACAACCCTTGTATTACGTCCCACGAGATTGTATAGCAATGGATAGTCTGCAACAGAAAAGATGAGAAGGGAAAGATACCGGGAGAACTCCATCCACGATCTCCTTACCTTCTAGTGTATGACACAGATCTAATTAGTATACCACAGTTTTTGAAGCTGCTGTCAATACTATTAGAAATTTAGCCAAACTTTGACAAATAGAGGAAGCAGTTAGATCTATTCACGGACAAACAGAGTTGAACCCACTAGGACTAAACGAATAGGAACTGTATTGTGGTATGGTGCATAGTAAGCTTACGAAGAAAAACTTCCAAATAGGTATAATTCTCTAAGAAACTTGGTAGTACCATTCTCACATTCATATGAAAAAATTACTCATATGAAAGCTCATATGCTTTGGTGCTAACAAAGTCTTACATTATCGTAATCTGGCCAGAGTTTTTGATGCTAATATCTGGACTTTTGTCCAATCCTCCGAATGGTATTTCCCTCGATAGAATGTTGGACACAAGAAGTTGTCCGGTGTTTCCAGTTTCTCCTCTCCACCGTAACCAGCCAAGAAGCCAACAAAAAAACAAAATTAAAATTCATCAAACCAGGCGAAAGGGAGCGCGGACTCTATTCTCTGAAGGCAAGAGGGTGTTCATGGGCGCCACCTATGTGAACAAATCTCCTCATTCGAGCCACAAACTTAATTTTGAATACGAGTTCGTCGAGAGAGATCGTATATAGACCACGAAAATCTTAAAGCCAAAACACGTGCCTGCATAGCCACATCTATTTCAATCAAAGGACCAACCGCACACGCATACTGTTGTAGTGAGCCAAAAATGTAAATTAATTATGCACAATGCATCGTTTGTAAACACAAAGAACCCAACACACAGAGCAACAACCAATTGGCCAGAAAGATAACCAAATTGTGGCCCCAAAAACTATTGCTGTAACCTTGTCTCGTTCAAGGATTCACCTGCAGACCCCAAATTCACTGTGTAAAAACTTTTAAAGTGCTTAACTCTTGCCAGTTTGTAGTCAAACTAATTCCAGATTCTATCGAGGAAGGAGGAGCCTGCCCTTCACTCCTCTCTGAAGATAATCATGGAGACTAGCTACATGTATTGCCTTTACAACAACGTGACTCAGTGTTGTGTATTCATTCATGCCACAACTACCAACGGTACCGGCAGCGGCGGTTGTAGCAATTTGCCCATAAAGATATAATTTATTTCATTTAAGATACTTATCATAAATGCAGGACGATGGGTACAAACCTAAATTACATCTTAATGGGACCCGAGGTTCCTTACAACCAACCCATGCAACCCACCGCATATGTGGCATCTAGATGCAAGCGTATTGCTCCAGATACTTCTTTGTCGATATGAACACCCGACACCGATTGGTGTAAAACTGTCGCCTATTTATTAAACTATAAAAGGATATTTGCATGTCATTCGCAATAAAATTACGTAATTACTAACTAAATAAGAGTTAGTTGCAGCAACACAGTGCCACAACGATGGTACAGAGCGACACGCTACGTTTTATTAGGGGAAACCGACAGGAAGTAACCCTACAGTGGGAAGTAGGCGCAAACAGGACTACAAAAAAAAAAGCAAAATGCAAGAAAAATGGAAGGGTGGCATTATTTTGCAGGTTTGCCTGTGCATGCAAGTGCAGCACACCATGACGTACTCGCAGGAGTCGTCGATGGCGGCGGTTGGCCAATAAGCAGGGTAATGATGATGTTGTTGCTGATGTTAACGACGACGATGGTGATGATGATAGCCCCACCGGGGTGGAGTTTTTGATTTTTTTATTAACCTTTTTTTTCTTTTTTCTAGTTGGAGCCCTTGTGGCATGCGATTTCAATGTTCCGGTCTTTGGTGGCTCGTTTAGAACCGCCTTTGCCTATGGGGGCGGCGGCGGCCGACGTGCTGATTTTTCTATTTCACTTTTATCGTTATAGGTGTCTACTAATGCTTGTGATTTTAACATCAGCTTGTTAGGTCAAATTAGATCTTTTTCGAAATTACTTTTAATGAAAATGGCACTTGTTTGGTTTGAATGGGTCAGGCCGGCCGTCTTAATTGGCCACAAGTGGCATTATATACATCTTACAGATGCTATTTGGGTAAAAGCAAACGAGGCAAGACGGGGAGCACAAAAAAACAAGGAAAAAACTAACTTGGCAAATGTGTGTCCTTAGGTTACGACAAATGGAAGTGGTTCATACAAATTGACACTATGACCTCTTTACCCAGTTCTTGTTGAAGGAATAAGTCTATTATGAGTCGGACAGTTTTTTTCGTTTCTTCTTCTCACTGTAGCACGTTCCTTTCTTCTTTCTGTGGGATTGTTCACTAAAGAGAGTACAAAAATGGAAAAGTTTTTTTTTTTAATAATTCTCATTTGCACTTGGAGGAAGGAGTCAGCATGGTTACATTATTTTATGTCATTTTACATTAAGCTTTTCAAGATACTATTGCCTTTTTTAGGATTTGATAAGTTTAAGTGATTAGAGAGGCACACAGATCTTAAGACTCCCAAACTGTTACATAGAATTCTGCTGAATCTGTCAACAAAGGTATCGTAGCATAGACATTTCACCAGTCACCATAGATGTTGGTACCAGTGGTGCCAATTTTTTTTTTCGAAAAATTCACCATTTTTGGGTAAATTTCTCAAAAAATTCTTCATTTCGTAATCTCTTTTTCAACAAATTTTCTTCCATTTTTCATGCAAAAAATACGGAATTTTCTTTACGAGTCCAATTGAATTGGCTGTAATGCAGGGCTTACGCAACTGACACATCTGTCATTAAATGTCAGCAACTGATAAATGGTCTTGTATATGCTAGAAATCGGTATTTCGTTTTTGATAGAATGTCATAATTTGATCGGTTACTCTTAATATCTGGAAATATGTAACGAAGTAATTCGAACTGCTACCTCCCAGTAATGATAAATTACTAGCGGTACAGAATACATTGCGAACAAAAGAAGACGAACTGAGGTACCGGAACAAGTGGGCTTTAAATGATTGGACGTTGTGATGACGAGGAAATTTTGAGCCAGCTAGATTCTCCCACATTCATGTCTTGAAAATTTTAAAAATATTTTTATATCTGCCAGTTCAACAGAAGTTTGGCTGAAGCGTGAGCATATGTAGAATGACATGTATATCTCTATCACCTATTAGTTTTAATGCTCGATTCTGAACCCTTTTAAGAATGTACAGAACGGTCTTGGGAGCATCAGACCTGATGTGGGCATTGTGCTCCAGCTTTGGACGGATGAATGCCTTATAAATTGAGGCCATTTCGGACGAGGTGAGATATTTTTTGGCGACCTCGAATATGTTGTCGTTCCATCGGAGATGGTTATTAATACACGTACTGAGAATGACGAGCCTTTCGTTTCCGTGGTGCAAGTACTCTTCATGGGCAATGGTTGGAGGCTTTGAATTTCGCTTGAGTGACAGGAGACAGCATTGCGTTTTGGATGAGTTAAATTCCACTCTGTTGGTTGAACCCCATTTGATAATGCTGTCAAGATCGAAATTTAATGAGTTCTTCTACGGCCGAAGAGCAGGGACGAGAATAGGGCAACGAATAGGAAAAACTGACGATACTGTCATCAGCGAAGGAATGGGTTGGATCAGAGGTAGAAGAAAAAGAGACCCGGAGATCGAACTGAACACTGGCATTTGCAATACGACTTGTATTGAACTCCTCGAAAGGTGATTTCTAACAGTCTCATTGATGACATATGCACTCATTTTCAAGACAAGAGCCTCATGCGAAACTCTGTGATATCAAGCGAAAAAGTGGTGGAGAAATTTGTTCCACTTCTCGGTGAGATATGCCATCAGATCACCTGTGGACCTGTTGCTACGAAAAGTCGTGCCAGTCATTGAGAAGTTTCCGTGAATCCACACACAGTGAAAATGGTGTGTTCATGAACTTGGAAAGAAGGGATCAAAGTGTAATGGGAGTGGAAGATTCGCTTTTTTAAGGGACTGTATAGCCAAATTCTGTTTTCTATCTACTTGGAAAGAGCCCAGTAGAAGGGTAGACAGAAAAGCTTACGCAGAGGGCTTTTCAGAGTGAGACAACAGTCTGCACCAAGGAACTATTGACTAGGGACAATGTTAATATCCTAGGCCTACTTCATTGGCTTTAGATTATAGTCTAAAAGCCGAGTCTTGCATTAGAGCACGAATTCTGGTGGAGAAGAATTAGTAAAAGAGACTCTAAATTAATGGGCTTGAGTGTCCTTACAGCCTTCAACGTTTGCTTACTATGCGAGTGTTTGGAACTCATGAATTTCTAGTGCTATGCGACTGTCATCATGGTAGTGCTTTCAAAACTTCTAAAAAAGACCTTAACAAGCTAAATGAACTCGTAGCTATTATTCCTTAATAACTAAAAGCAAATTGCTTACCTCAAACATGAGTAATAGTCTCCACTACTCATTTTATTTTTACTGCACTTTCGTGCTAAATTTGTACTAAAATATCTGCGGATATTAACAGGATGTATAGAGCGTCGCTCCGTTTGAAAGCAGGATATTGCATTATACCGACGCATGAAATCCTGCCTTAATTTGATTTCAGTTCTACGCTATGGTTCAGTAAAGGGCTATTATTCCTGCCTACACAGCGGAGAAAAAATTGGAAAAAAAGTGCAACTATTTTTAAAAGCCTCGATGTTTTCACAATTTCGTTAACCAAATTATGGAATTATAATCAACTTGAGGTCAATAAACTTCCGCACTTACGAGCCAGTCCTCCTATTTCACAGGATAAAATAATAAATTTCAACATTTAACCACCCGACGAAAATGCAAACACGCAAAGGAGATTTGTTTCGTCCCTACACCATCAGTTCTCGGCCAGGATAACAGCAATAATAGATGCAGTAATTTACGATACTTTATGGTTATCGGGTCGACAATAGCACGAAACCTAGGCCACCCACATGCGATATAATGCACTCAACGAATCGTCGCTTCGCCACGATGAATGGTGTGCCACGGACATCGAAGTACCCCCGTCCTTGTTGTAGTAATTAAAATTTGATCCAATGCACCCGAATAAGTGCTTGAATTATATTCACGACGAGCAATGGTCAGCGCATTACCATATAAATTTGAATAGTGATAGTGGAACGTCGACACGATACAATAAATATAGGGCTTTATTATTCGCCTCTACTGTTTTACAAAATGAAACATCGATGGTGGAGGTATTAAGTACAGTGGTACCCATAAAAAAGCAAATCAATTTTCGAATCGACAATACCGACTATCTACTATCTACTGGCGCAATGATGTAATTAATTAATCCCACGGTGTGTCCTTTTGTTTTGACGATGGGTAATACACACACTCACTTGGAGTCCTGCTAAACGCACCACTGCCTGCCGTGATTAAACCGCCGGCACACGGGTGTCGAGATGACGATGATACCACCGAAATTGGAGTGGAAAAAATGTGGTACCCTACCCGAAATAATTAATGATCTGGAATTATGATAGAGTTCAGCAACGACACGGAGCTGATTTCTGTGTTAAAGAACTCGCTTCTCCCCCATCATCCCCCTGTGGTGCGCCTCTTACGATTTATCAGTCGACGCGTCCTTTTCGCTGGCAAATTGTAATTAGCTAGCGTCGGTGATTTTTGTATTCGCATTCCCGCTTTTATGTTATTATGATGTCGTAAAGGATCTCATACTGTTGGATGTGGTTTGTGTTTTTTTTTTTCTTTCTTTTTTGCTTTGCGTTAAATCGGCAGGATACGTAATTAAAGCGTGTCTGTGGAGTCGGAGGCGTGGCGGTGATGTGTTTAATTACATATACCACGACCCATGTGGAATTTTAATTTACGACTTCAATGTGTTTTTTTTTTTTTAGACTCAGTAGGGATGGAAATTTGTTTATTTTCTTTGGAAATAAGGATAAGCAGCAAAGGACTTTGTATCGTTTCGCACTTGAGGGAAAAATATACATATATCTTATTAGCCATGTGGTCAGGGTGATATTGTTTTTATTTTTTTTTTTTGCCATATCCTGCGTAGGGCGTGTGGATGTTAAGTATGACATTATCGTGATTAATAGTGCACTTCAGAGCCTTGTTTGTGAGATTTGAGTAAATGAGTTTTTAATTAGATGGTATTATGTATTTAGAAATTGAATTATAGCACCATTTAGTCGATAATTAAGGAGATATTCTGATCTATTCTATTTTTCGTTTCAGGAAACCACATTGCAGCAATTACTTCAAAAGGTGGGTAGTTGAACGTTTTGAAACTTTAAGACAAATATCTTAAAATTATAGTTTTTTGCACAAACAAAGGTTGTATTCCATAAAAAAAATATTATATGAACAAAATTACATCCGCCGATCTAGGGATACAATCAGTAAACATGTACTTTTAAGCTCCCATAACTTGCATGATCTTATCATAAAATAAAGGGTTTCCCAGTGATTCCCGAAGTTTGACAGGTGATTGCGGCCATACTGCTAAAGCTACGTTTGTCAAATTGGCTGTCATTTTTTCAATCCGTCTTGCCAAATTGACATGAAGAGTGAAGCGTTTGGCAACATGTCCAAATGATTAAATTGTTTTATGAAACAATCTGTTCGAGCAATCGAGCAATAATCGTCCTTCCGACTGTTCATAACGTGGTGTATAAATTCGAGTCAACCGGTTCAGTGAACAGTCCGCCCATACTCGTACGTAAACGAAACGCCAGATCTGCCTAAAATATCGACAATTGTGTAAAGCGACCACGACCACACATACCGGGGGATGGGACTACGTGTCAAAGACGCCTTGATTCGGTTAAAATTAGCTGTCAGCTGATAGTCGAACTTGGACCAGCTATAAGTCAATTGTGCTCTTAATAGAAAGGTGTTCGCTCTTGATGTTCATATTTATCAGATAGCTAAAGAAAGCTTCCTTCTACGAGTGAGAGCTGGGCCACTTCTTCTGCATGGAAGACAGTCTATCTGACCCTTTTATACTGAGCTGTTGAGAGAGATCAAATCGTTAAAGCGTTTTAGATGCAGCTGTGACCAAATTGGTTTCCGGGCCTTACAATTCTCTGGAATCTCTCAGTCGTCTAAATATACCGATATCTTTAGCTGATTAAGGATTGCTTTTGTCGCCATAATTTCCTCCTGGAACACACTGCAAAAGTTAAAAGAGATCTTACGACTAGGACTTTCGAAGAACCCATCTTCTTCATGTCCTTCTCTGCTCTTTGAGCCATTAGTTAAGAAGTGAATAAATTCATCCTCTAGAAATGCATCCTTGTACCAGATTGACTGGAGAGAGCTGAGGCTCATTTCCAGAAATCGCATACGATGGGGCATAGGCGTTGTAGAGGCCCTAGGACCCATAAGAGGATACAAGACATAAGTAGCATGGAAGCCTGACTAAAGTCTTTTCTTGACCACTGTGAGGTAGCTCCAAGGTAAATGACTGTAGTCAATGCCATTTGATATTCTGCGGGTCAGTGGACTATTGTGGATGAGGTTCCAAGTTCGAGTCCAAGAAGATACCATCAAAGTTTGCTTAAGACCCACCTCTTGCGAATGCATGACATACATCCAAAAGTCTTACTGTCATGAACAAGTCTCCCAAAAATCTCTCTGCACATAAATCTGGATATTCATTCCGTACGTGCAAAAAAGTATACCACATAGAAGACGTATAATTATGGGAATCTAGGGCTATGGGTTGCTTGGGGCCTGATATATTTTTTTTTTTTTTTTGTTTAGTAACAACTTGAGCCTCCGATAAATTTACTTCACCATTATTTATAGCGATGATGATTTTTCCACACCCTGTACGTCTCAAAATTCTGCCTTAGTATTTCATTTTGCTCATGACTTTAATTATTTCAGTCCTGCAACGTACGGAATGATAGTGGAGTCAACATTGGAAATTAGTACCAAGTTTCTGACTTCGTTTGGTAACAGAGGAAGTTTTTACCTTTTTACCGCTAAAAAGTTACTTCAAGTAGTTCACTTAACTAAAATGCAAATCATTATGTAAATAGTTGGCAGCACCACAGAAAAAGCTAGACTATCATGATAAATTAATTTGATGCATGAGCTGTGGGTGGAGAGGTTCCAGTGGTACCAGCTACTTGGAATAATATTGACTACTTTTTCGTTAACTCTATTGTGGAGGTTATGGAAGATAAAAAGAACTTGTGAATATATTTCGCTTATTAGGATTGTTGGCCTTACAAAATCTGAGAGTAGAAAAAAAAAAGAGAGCAGTTGTTTTACTGAACTAAAAAGAACTTAATTTGACTGAAAATTAAATATTCTGAATTTATTAACCCGCTTATTTCAAGTTTCAATGTTGTTATGTTGACCGATTTTTTCAGCTAAAAATACTCACTTTTAAAAAAAAATTTATAAAAAAAATTGTAATTGAAATATCGCAAACACTGTCCGTGAACGACATACAAACTGGACCGAACTCCAACTATCGATAACGAGTAATAGCAGTTACTCGAGCTATAGATTTGATTTCTTCTCCGTCTCTGTAGCTTCTGCAATAGTTACGTTGGAAAATAACTATTAATAATAAATTAAATAAATTATAGACAATCAGGAAGCCATTAAAGCTCTGGTCTCTGCTATAATTAGGTCAAGGCTTGTGAAGACCTGCAAAATAGGATGACCCTCAGTTGGGTACCCGGGTGTATGGATGACGAAAAGGCAGATGAGTTTGCTAGGAAAGGGTCAACGCTACACATATCACGGTGACTGTCCTTCACTAACCGTCAGAAGTAAAAGAACTGTTGGCAGTCATTTCTCCTCGGAGCTGGAGGAACTAGGCAACGTAGCTGATAGACATCATAAGTTTCATATTACTATCTGGGTGGTTCTAACAGCGGATTTTCTTTACAGCGTTCCCACGGTCTAAGTGAGCAGTGACTCTCTTGTCACAGGACACGCATCTACCTAACGCCATGCATAACACATCTCCATATGTCATACAGATAATATAATGCATATCGGTGGGACCTTTACTGACAGCCCATCGGGATGATCTTAAGTGCAAGCGACCATGTGTGTATGGATCTGTATAATTTGTTTGCTTCGGAGTAGAGGTTACACCTGGCAATTTACAAACAATTTGCAACCTAGTTGGGCAATCTATATGCAAACATTACTAAGGCCTTAACACATTTTCCTTTGTTATCCAACCCAGCAGACTTCTCAGACCTCTTGGCTAAGAGAATCCATCTCCATCAACATTTCAAGGTCGCAATTTTAATCCAGAGCTCCTGCGATAATCAGCAAATCCCTCAAACATTCTCCTCATTGATTTGGTATATTGACAGATCAAGGATGGCGAGTACATTTGGAGCTGGAATCTGTGGTCTAAACTACAAACTATCTAACTATACTTCTCTAGGATAAGTAACTACTATCTTTCAAGCAATGGTCCTCGCTATTGAGCTCTGTGTCAGAGATTATATTAGAAGAAACCTCCACAGATCACATATTAACATAATTTCAGTTAGCCAGCCAGCTCTCAAGGCTCTTAGATCCTTTAAGTTTGAACCAAAACTAATCTGAAATTGGCTCCAATCTGCAGCTTGCTGCACACAATGAAATCACCCTTTCAACGAAGCTGCAGACGAACTTGCCAGACAGGGTGCTCAGGCTCTATTCAATGGTCTTGAACCATTTTGTGGTTAACAAACTAGTCAAATAAGGATAGAGCTCAATAGATGGGAACGTCAATAAATTTCAATGGAACTCTCAAACGGGCTGAAACATGCCAAACAATACATAAACTTCCTCTACAGAAAGATATCCTTTCCATGAGTGAATACAAAGTCAAGCAAATCACCGACTTCCTCACTGGACATTGCTCTCTCAATTATCATCTCAAGTAAATGGGCCATGTGCAGTCGATGTTTATGTCCTGAAGATATTGAAGCAGCCCACCACATATTGTGCGAATGTCCAGCCATAAATCAGCTGAGACTTAGTTACTTTAACAAAGGCTCCACCTCATCCTCTGATGTCTCTTCTGCTTCAGTTCAAACTGTTTTTAGCTTCATAAATGAACTGGACTTCAGCTAGACAGCACAAACTAACTACATAATGAATGGAGGAATAGCGCAAAAGATCTACCTATGTCACAATGCTTCGTTTGCCCCTCTCCAACTTCAAAAAAAGAGGGCAAAACACATTCCTGGTACCAAAAATCACTTATCTAGTATAGCAGGATGGATAAATGCCTTGGATCAGTGGCTAGTGCATTGGACTACTCTGCAAGGGATTTCAGGTTCAAATCCCTGAAAATACCATTAAAGAGCTTTTGGCAAACACCAAGCTTCTTCTGCCTTTCGGATACGGCATAAAAATGTAGGACCTTATTTACATGCGAAAATGTGTCCTTGTGTCCTCAATACATAGCTTGGACCATGCTATTGATTGAGTTAAAAGATCACATGCCCCAATAAATGTACTCAACTTTCAAAGACACAATCATCAATCGTTATGCCTTCTTTTCATAAAACCAAAAACCACATAACTTGTTTTTGAATGCCCTACATCCTTTTAAATCACATTACATAGGTACTCCTTTCAGTACACTTTTCAATAGTTGGCTTTTTCCAACCACAAAAGTCAGAAATAACTTTCATTCGAAATAATAACGACATTTGCCGCTACCACTACCACACAGCACCAGCACCAGTACCGAAACCGAATCGACTGTCCCACGTGTATTTAATTTTCCATTCAGTTTTTGATTACGGTCCCGACCAAAGGAAGTAATTTGTATTCCAACCAAAAGTACCACAGAATCGGTACTCATGCCATTGCTTATTGTTCCAATTTAACTTCGTGTTACGACAATGGAATATTCAAACTGTTACCTGTATCTCTCGCAAATTAGCATAAACCTCTCACCCAGTCACCCACTCTAGCCGAGAGGAGAATTTGAAAAAATACCAAAAAACATTCGTATTCGGGGGTTTTGTCCAAAACGGCCGCAGGGTCATCTCATTGGCTTTCGCCGCAACCAACCACATTCACATAATTGTGGTCGAAAGGCCAAATTGCGCAAACCCTTGCCGCTGTCGATTGAGGTTCTCTGCCAAGAGAACAAAGCCACACGCACATATGTATATGGGTACACCAAACCTAACCGGCCCCCAGGATGTTGAATATCCTCTTTTATCTCCTATACGCGTATGTAACGTGGAAAAATCCAGAAACCAGAAAAAAACTCTCAAAAAACAAGACAAACGAAAGTTTTATTCCAAGAGAAAGAGATAAGCCGCATGTTACGATTCCCAATGCGACAACCAAAGGATCTGTGTGTGTGTAGTGTGTGCCTATGTCCTGAGAGCTGCCCTTTAGTGCTTGTTTGTTTGTACCTACGTAAACCAAAGTTGTTGCGTATCTAATAGCACAAACGTGCACTTATTTATGTGCCTCGAAAGGAACAGCAAAAGCATTTGCATTTTTTTGTTTGTTGCCGGTTCTTGTTTGAAAGGAACAAGTTAATATTTGATACCCGTTTTTGACTGTGTAGTAGTAGCCTTAAAGTCGCTGGCGTTTGCGAAATTTCTTTGACTTGCAAAATCCATGTAAAGTACCTTGAATCCCCACATGGCAGCCGCCACCGACGAAGAATAAGTACCCTCCGAGTAAGCCGAAAACGCCTTTGAGTTGAGGATGGTGGAGACTACTCCTCCTGTTTGGCTGATAATTGGAAAAATTTCCGTTTGATAGTTGCTGTGGCTAACATAGGAGTGGTGGTTGGTTTGGTTTTTTTGTTTTGGCATGTTTTCACCGCGATTTTCAAGACTGTTTTTCATTAATTTGAAAATAAACAACAAACAACCTACACTCGCTCGGGAGTTGAACTTTTCGTCGAATTTAATAGAATTATTTAGTGCGATACCACACCGAAGGGAGGCATTTTGCCTTGCGGTAGCGAGCAAAAATTTCATTAGCAAGTTACTTTCGGAAGTTCTTGTAATTTGCATTGACTTCCATGCTTCAGCATAGGGATTATCGATATAACATTGCGCCACCGACCGCCACACAATGTGTGTATTTTTGATTGTAATTTAAAAGAATTAAAGATACCGCTGGGAAATAGAAATTAATTGCTGGGAATGTGTTTTTTGAAAAGTTTGTTAGAAGATGAGGAATTCAGCGGAGTCTCCTTGTACATGTGTATAGTGTTTTCGTATTTCCTTTTTAACTGCAATCGAATTTGTAAGCCGAGCTAGGTGACAAAAGCCGCCATTCCTCCCTTGAGTTTAATTAAACTTGGTCTTTTCTCTGGACAGGAGTCAGATCTTTTCTCTGGACAGGAGTAACATCTAACATCACATGAATTCGCTCACAGAGAAGTTGGTACCAAATTTCAAGTCTTGACGCTTCTCAACTGTGTGGAATGCTTTTAATGCTCATAAGTAAAGCTACTTACTTACTTAAAGGGCTCCCGACCCTTGTAGAGTCCCTGCCTGAGACATCGTTGCCTTCCATCCTCTGCGGTCCCGAGCACACTGCTTCCAGTTGTGAAGACCAAGTTTTCTGGCATCCGCGACAGCTTGGTCTTTGTACCGGAGGTTCGGTCTTCTTCGCCGTCTTGAACCTGGGAGCTGGGATTCGAAGATCCTCTTGGCTGGAGCATTGTTGTCCATTCGCTCGATGTGGCCGAGCCAATGTAGTCTGCGTATCTTGGCTTTTTGGACTACATCCACATCCTGGTACAGCTCATAGAGTTCGCGGTTGTATCTTCTCCTCCATTCGCCCTCCTCGCATAAGGGACCTAATATCCGACGGAGTATTTTTCGCTCGAAGGTGCCCAATATTTGCTCAGCTTTCTTACTTATCGTCCAGCACTCGGCTCCATACAGCAGGACTGGTAAGATGAGCGTTCTGTAGAGCATTAATTTGGTCCGTCGAGTTAGGAGTTTTGAACCCAGTTGTTTCGCCAAACCGAAGTAGCAACGGTTTGCTAGGGTTATTCTTCGTCGAATCTCTACAAAGGTTCATTTGTAGGATTAATATTTGTTCCGAGGTAGGTGAACTCCTTAACTGCCTCGAAATTATAGCTATCAACAGTGACGTTCTGCCCAATGTTTTGGACAGATAAATTTTTGTTTGTTGATAACATATACTTTGTCTTGTCCTCATTTACTTCAAGACCAACTCGTTTCGCCTGCTCATCAATGGCCGTAAATGCCTCTACGACGGCTTGCTGGGATCAAAGCTACACATCTGTGTTTTATACTAGACTGTAAACCAAGCTCTTAGCCTGCAATTCTGGACCGACTAAGGATAACAAGTAAATCTCTACCCTAAACCCTAAACTCAGCTTTTAATGAATCTTGTCTTATCAGAACAAAAAACGAAGGCTATCGTCCGCCGCCCGTGGTGGAATGCAGAACTTAGCAACATTCGCTGCATAAGCAGGAAGAATTTTCACAAAGACAAATCAAGAAGGGTACATACGGAATGGGATACGTACAAAAAAGCGCGATGAATTTCAAGGCAGAAGTTCAGAAAGCTAAACGCAGATATTGGCAGTTTTTGTCAGAGAATTGACAATACGTCTCAATCTTCTACACTTCGTCCTTTCCAAAACACCAACCGTACCAAGTGTCCGCATCAGTCCCAATGGATCATGGGCAAAATCAGTTGAAGCATGGCTCAATCTACTAATGGAACCTCACTTTTCCGCTTGCACGCCTATCTCCAAAATGGCCCTGCTCTGGCAAACTCTGTACGCCCAACTCCACCTCCTGACCAGTAACCAGTTTCGAGCCTTTTAAGTCAGCGGGGCCGCATAGAATTTATCCTGCACAAATTTAGGCGAACTTCAGCAAAATGTTTCACAACCTGTCCTCTATTCTGAAGGGGCCCTGGGACTAGGAACAATGCCAGTCCCCTGTACTGAGGTAAGAGTGGTCTTTATAAGGAAAGCATTATACACAAACCAATCACAATAACCAGATCTGGCTACACTAGTAAGTGGCTAGAATACTGAACGATGGCAATGATGATAGGAGATTTAGCAAATACTGAATAGGCGGATGACTTTCCCGTAAAAGCAGAAAGATGTGACAATTATAGCGAGACTATCTTCCTGGCTAGAACCTGCTAAAGTCTAGTCAATTTTTTCTCCTAGTTCGTTAGTGAAAAGTTTGTCATCTCGGTGCAAAAAGTATTCTAGCAGCTAGGTTAGCTAGGTTAACTCAAAAAAATTGTTGTAATGTACTAGATTTTCCTTCATATGTTTTGATACTTTGGCTCGTTCATTAAAATCGCTTCGCGATTGATACTCTAAAGTGTTTTGGCAAAAATTATTATATGAATTAAAGAAAGTTGAAGTTGGCTTATTACTTTAGTGCCTGCTTGTAAGCCTATTATAGGCACTAGTAGTGTTTAGTCTACAGACTCGAAATACGTCCATTCTCAGCAAACTTGATTATTATTCCTGTTGACAAGGACACACTTCGATCGGCAGAGAAGAAGAAGAAACACACTCTTTAGGTTAAGAAGTCTTAATAAAAGAAAAGGTTCAGTTTTGAATTTCATTGAGTATATATCAAGTCCACACGTTCGTCTGTTTTTTATCCGTCCCAAAAGATTTTGAACCAGTTGAAGCACAATCCTTCCTCGGGTTTCAATATGAAATTATCGAGTGAATTCAATTACACTTTCAAGAACGTCAGTATAAAGAGCATTATCTGATCCCTTAAGAGCATCGTCTGGAGTTCCACAAGGTAGTCCTCTTGCTCCGCTGATATTCCTTTTTTCAAATTATAATGTAAACGAGCACTATTGAACACTTACGAGTATTGTTCAGCACAGCTCGAAACAATTTCAGTTATATTCAATCCGCGTACTCTGAAATCAGTACCCTTCTTCACGGACGTAACGAGCTTAAGACACGAATGTTACGGATAGTTAAAGTATCTTTGATTTTCAGTATAGAAAAATTCCTTTATTCATCTCCCCTACTTAGGTGTTGATTTAAATTTTAAGTAGATTTAAGTAAAATTAAAACCAATTTGACTTAAAGTATTTAAATGCATTTAAATGCAGCTTTGTTCTGCAAGTAGGTAATGCTGAATGCATGTCTTTTCAGCAGCTGTTTCCTCTTCATCCCATCAGCATTTGCTCTCACTTGTGTTTGCAAATTAGTTTCAACCCAGATAGATACCAAAAATTGACATTTATTCCCTGAAACTTGAGTCCAATAAAATATTAAAAAAAAAAAACTTTAATAGCCTAGTTAAATGTTAAATGTTAGTTTAACAATTGCCCCTGATTGATTAGCCATTTTTCGCCCAATGACTAACAAAACAAAGCCTAAAACAATTTATTTATAAGTACAACAGCCAATATGTACATAACACATTTAAGCTGTGAATTAGTACATAAATAAATAGCCCACAATTTGAATACAAACATCCATCAGAGCATACAAATCTTCGAACGCATTTGATTGTGGCTAATCGCGTATCCCATCAGTGCGGCTAAAAACAAATCCCATAATCAATATAATTAAATAATCCATGAGCAAACATACATATACGTATAGCTGTACATAATTAAAAGTCTACTCGGTAGCATGAAGGGGGTCGCTCACGTTTAACATTGACAAATGTACTATTTAGGGTGCACGAAACGAACTCCCACACTCCCAATAACCATGACGATGATAAAACGCGCTGATGGATTTGCGTTGCTCTCCCTCTGCTCCTGGATGAGTTGTTAGTTACGTAAAATTCTCTCGAATCGGTTTAATTAGTTTCCCGAATTTCAATGGGTATTCATGACAATAAATCTGCAAAATATTGTCCCCAAATGATTTAATCAGCACCAAGGCCTAATTAGCCGATGACATTGTCAAACGAACATAAAACTTGGTCGTCCTGGAAGAGTTATGCAATACTTTGTTAAAATATCCGACTTAGAACGCACATATATACCGTTATACCAATAGGACTAATTAAAAAAGTGTTTATCGCAAAACTTATTGGTTTTCCATTTCATTTTACCTGTTAACTTTTTTTTTTTCACAGAAAAAAAAAGGACGACGCGCGCCTAGAAGTAGCATACCTAGAACTCAGAAGGAAACTTTCGACGTAGTAATTCGCAAAAAGCATTCCGTTGTCGGTGTTAAACTTTTTTAGCTCTCTATACCATTGAATTGGGTACAAAGTTTCAAGTGGTGTTCTTTCGAAAATTGAATAGCTTTCATTTCGCTGTATTGAACTTTAAAACTAGTTTTTCACCGAACACAGCAGCTATTAGGTTGTGTTGTTTTTGTTGTTGTGCATTTTGATGGTGCTACGCAATGAATATGTCGGAATGGTAGTTTCTTGTGGACATATTTGAACGAATTCATGGTATATATAGTTTTTGGAAAACTTTTGAAAAACGCTTCAAGTGAGCTAGCACACTTTTTCGCTATACATCGTTGCTGTCAGTAAACTAAGGTAATTTTACTGTTTTTCAAAAAAAAAAAAAAAAGGAACCAAAAAACTTTATGAAAAGTCAAACCATACACATATGGCAGAATTATGTGACGTAAAGTATAAAGTTTTTGCAATTAAAATTGTTTTGAAAATTTCCCTGATGTTCCTGAAATAAACATTTAATTTAGTGTTAAGCCAGTGTATTGGGAAAAAGTTTTTATAGTATTTGATTAAGAATGGTATCCAATAAGAGTTGCACTTGACAGCAATAATACTTTGAAACTGACGAAACTAAATTGCTTTTGCATACATAAAAGTTGACAATCCAAAAAACTGAACATAAATATCATCCGTGTTGGAGTTTATTTGACAATAACTTAAAACTATTGCAAGCAATAAAAACTTTTAATTTCGGCAGCAAAACAAAACAATGGACCATGTGGTTTTTCATAAGAATAGAAATGCTTTTGAATCATTAAATGGCAAACCGAAGTGACAGAGATTATTTTAGTCGTAAGATTTCGAAAACGATTTGTTTACAAACTTATTCAAAACAAACAACAAGATAACTTGACTGTAGCTGAGTTTTATTGGATAGTGTTAAGCCAGTTCTCAAGAAGAAGTGCATACTTATTTTCATACTCACTTTTCATTTTTAGTTTTGAAATCGTATTATACACAACAAGTCTTACTATCAGGAAAATAAACAAATTATAGCAAAAACACATTGGTACTGCAATAGTAAGCAGCAACTTCAACAGTGAAAGCAAATAGACCAAACATGAAAAACAATAGCACGGCAACAACAACAGCACAATGTGTTTTTCAATTAAACGGAACAGACCCAGCACGGTAAGAGCAACAGAAACAATAACTTTAACTTCAACAGCCGATTTAGGACTTAAGTCTGAAGTTAAAGTTTCTTTTACTGTTGCTGTGGTCAATCTGTTCGGCTCTACAAGTATCTATCTGTTGCTGAGTCAACGCCATCTATTATTGGACTTTTTCCATACTTTATGTCACATTTGGTTACTGACTAAATTAACTCAGCTGAATAAACACTTTTCAATAAAACGCAGCTTATGATATGTACATTTGATCTTAGGTTGGCGAAGTTATCAGCGGCTCGTTTAAGTCACAAAGTTTTATGGTCAAAATTAGGTTAAGATTCTGAGGACATTCGACCAACTTTTTGGATTAACCGGAAAAGTAAGCTTATGAAGGAAAGCTATCACAGGACATTACTGAGTAGCTAGAGCTCATCGTAGAACAAAATACACAAATTGCTAGAAAGCGGCCATACTGAGAATCATTTTAAAAAACATTGGGGAACATAGGTGAATGGTACATAAAGATGGGGGAATCCTTTCCGAAATGATAGCACATTGATCCACAGATGATGAAGCTTTAGAAGAGAAGAGGTTAGAAAAAAATAATGACGTAACGAGTCGGACAAGGAAGCAGGAACAAGCTACTAAGGTTAGGTTTGTGGGTTGGTAGAAGAATAGAAATACCTCCGCCGCACTCACGTCAGAACAAACCCATTGTGTCACCCATAGAGGGGTAGTTCCCTTTGCCCATTTAACCAATATAATGTCTATACTATACTTACTCGTTTCACGTACAAATGATCCTGGTGATCTTATGAAGTTCAATAACATGTCAGTGTTAGCGTTGGAGTGTTCTCCTAGATTCTGAAAGAAGTGCTTGCCAAGGAGTTTGTACCTGGAATATTGGAGTCTAGGGCACTGGCAGAGGAAGTGGGTCATCCTCGTCGCCGCTTCTTCTGCAGAGTTCTTCCTCCGTACGACGCAGTTTCTTTAAGTGGGCAGAATGTTGTGGCTCGTGAGAATAAAGCATGGACAGTAACCGTCTGTCCTACCCCGGTGTTCATTTTTGATCTATCCGTATAAATAACACACACGCACAAGCCGCAAAAAAAGAAGGAACTACGTTTGTGCCTGGATTTTAAAAGGGAATTATTTACCAGAAGAAGAGCTTTAACCGAGTATCACATCGACTAGGGCTTAAGTACGGGGACACAATCAATCTAAGCAGAAGCCAGTGTGTCATCTCATCACTCGTTCTTAGCTATCGGTTTATCTATCTTAGCTTTTCCTATTAGAGTCGATAATTAGTTGCTTGTATCCCAAACGTGATTGTGGCTCAAAGGTTAGTGCGTTGGACTACTCCTGCATGCTGTTTTAAATTCGAATCCATGAAAGTTCTTGTGGTCGCCTGAGCTTCTCAAAAATCCTCTGCCCTCTGGATGTGACATAAAACTGTAGGTCCCTCTATACGTGTCGCACATATGTAGAAATGAGCTATGCTTCGACCCTCTATGGTATACCCATGCATGCCTAATATTTTATCTAACTAATTTGCTTAGCTGAAAAGTCATGTGTGCTCCGCATGTTCCAGTTGAGTGAAAACTTGATTAGTCACAGAAGTGATACAGTGCGTAATTCCATAATGTAAACTAATATAATCTCAAAGTTCATATCGTGTCATGTCTCCATTAAGCCATTATATCATTAGGCTAACGCAACGCGGTTCGGTGTCACTTCAAATGCAATTGCTACGCACAGCATGCAGTACAAAGCAAATGGATCTCGGAACTCGCTTAGTCACCTAATGTCCCGTCAGAATATTTCTCGTTAGCATCCACTTTACACCACATTACGGAAAAACAATATTCTTTAAAAGCACCAACAGCAGTTTTTAATGCAAAATCGCTGCACGATTTGTAATACATTAACACCAGGCGCGCTTCTATTTTATAGACTCCGGGTGGGGAAGAGGGTGAGATTGCGCCATAATTTGCTGACTGCTCTCGGTGACAGAGATTTGCAGAGAATGTGTAACACTCTCGGTGCATGTGCTTCCATTCTTTCATCATTTCACACCCATAAACTGTGTGTACGTACAACTTGAAGTGCTTCTGCTGTATCCCTCGGGTGGATAGGTGCACCGCGACGCAGCCTGCAATTTAGAAAGTAACATCTTCCACGTGAGATGGTAGATGTATTCGTATTCCTAACCCCCCGGCCTCATGTCATACTGAAGATGTTATTGCATTGCATTTATTCAGCAGCGCACGCGATAGATACTATCTGTGAATGTGCAAACGAATATGCAATAGTCCTTGCTCATTCCTGAATCCTGGCTGGCATTTTTCTCTCCATATCACTAACAGAGAACAGTGCACATGCAAATGAGAGAAGAAATTCACCTGTGAAAATTTGCACACAAGGCGAACGACTACGACGACGACGACGACGACGACGGCCCTTGTTATTATTGGAGCATCATAACCTAAATAAATCCTGTGGCAGAAAGGGCAGCATAAGCAGGGAAGGAAGAGTGCTCGGAAAATGGTGGAAATTCCCACAGGAAAATTACACTTTTTTTCCTTTATTCGTTTTTCTTCTTCCAAGCGTGCAAAATGCAAAGCAGTATTGCATTCAGAGGTTGGCAGAATCTCCATCTAAAGATACTAGTGTTTCACTCTCTAGGGAATATATGTAAATGTGGATCACACACATATACATTTTTATATTTTTTTTTGAATAAACTTAGATCTCATGATGGTTCTCCATATTTCATGTGCAAAAGCTTCTATGACAGGATTTTAATTGCTCTTTAATGTGCCTCAGGTCACCATCATCCTATTCTCTGTTGAAAAAGGATACACATAGAAACTTGGATAAAGTACACTATCAGCCAAGGATTCTTCTCCACTTCCTCGCATAGTATGTGTATGCACATCATGAGATATGACGATGAGTAAGTTCAATCTCTAGCTTCATTTCTTTTAGTTTTTTTTTTGCATTGCATTTTGGTCCTGCACACAGTGGGATTGCCCCACGTAATTTATTCGAATGGAAAGATGTTCACTGGGTGAGCATAGGGCGCATAATGGTGGTTTGGTTTTCTTTTTTTTCACCTTCTAATTTTCAGAAAACTAATAAATTTTATCCTCTTCTTAAATGGGTTGTCTGTTTGTGAGTAGAATAATGGAGGTTAAGCTATGCGATTTTCATCGTTACTTTTGAATAGATGTATGTACTTGGGCAGTATGTGCATTAAGTACGTAAAGATATGGCTCGTTTCAATACTCATTTTCTATTTTTAGTTTTTCCTCTTTTACCGTCCATTAGGATGGTACGTAGTCGACGGGGGCATCATTAAAACCTGTCCATTTGGGGACATGGCGTGAAAGTCGTCAAGTGGTAGCTGTTAAAGGATACTAAAGAAAAATAGCTCAATATAATGAGTTTATGGGATTCTATCCTTGCTGGGGTAAAAAAAAGGATACGTTAAAGTGGGAAAATAGACAAAATTTTAATGAGAATTATTTCCCTAATATCTGAAGTAGAATTTCCTAATGATTACCTACTTAGGGCAGGAACTTTGATTTTGCTTGTTGGTTGATCTGATGCTTATCACGCAGAGAATCCAAGTGAAGCTCAACAACTTGTATACACATTTTAGCGCGGAACGACAAGTCTGTGACAACTTCAACTACAGTCCATGTAAAAGGCGATAGTTGACAAGAACACAGTGAACTCTCTCATAAGCAGACACTGACGGTACTGAGAAATTTGTCCGGTTATGAGGGGTGTCCGTTACACTGTAGTTTGACGAGTGAATTTAGAGCTGTCAGACCCTGTATAACTACATATATTGGGGCTATTGTGATATGAAACCAGTAACCGTGACAAGTCCAACGATACCTTTACGTGATAAGTGACGATAACCAACTCCCTTCAGAAAGTCACAGTGACCATATAATGTTCTGCTGATTCTTCGTTCTCTTGCACACTCTGAACATGCTGTCTTAAGAGATCTCCTTAGTCATGAAGTATTTTTCATTTTAACTAGTGGCCTGCGAGGTAGTCTGAGACTATACAACTTTGAATTACACCTCTGCTACATCCTTACGTTCAGTGGTAGTAGGTATTGGTATGTCTGTTTACACTTGAGCTTTTATGGTCGTTTTAAGGTCCTTTTTGAAAAGAGTTTTTATTGGTAATCCGAATAATTGTGTCTCCAGGTAAGCCTATGTACAGCCTATGTTTTCCAGCGTCTCCTTGAAGAGATTTGTCTGTAGTATTTGCCAGTTCGATTTGTTCTTTTGTGGATCCCATTTGTATGATGGAAGCCACCGTCTGTAGAGCTCGGATACAAGCGTGATGCAAGTTAGTATCAATAGTTCTCCAGTTCATGGAACATACTCCATAATACCTTGACTTGGAAGGTTTCTACTCCTTTCACATCTTTGCAAAAGAAAAACTTCTTGATGCTTTAATTCGTCTAGCTACGACTGTTCCGTTCCAACGTTTAATCCGTGCTGCTATATGTATGTGGTACCTGGAGAGTGACCGTCACTATCACGAGGAAGCTGCAAACGTTTTTCAATAGATGCCTGTGCTACATCTTAAGACCTACCCAAACCGTTTTTCTAACGAACAGCTTTATCAGAGAACGGGCCATGAACCTATAGGCACAACCATACGATGATGAAAGTGGCAGTCCAATCACTCTCCGAAAGGGTGACAGATCCATAGCTAGCCCGGCGATGCAATGGAACGTGCTTACCCAGGATGGCAGAATACACGGCGGTCATAGGTGTGCGTGGCGCAGAACAGTAGAGAAGGAAGCACGGCAACTGGGAAAGAGTTGAGGTGAGCTGAGGCACATTTCCAGAAATTTCACACCGTGGCGCGTAGGCATTATAGAGGCTCTAGGACCCACAAAGGGATACAGGACATAAGTCAAGTTAAGTAAGTCAAGAAGGTGGAGTACATGATTTGTAGAAGTTCTCTTATTAGAACTGTCATTTTGGTTTAAGTAAAACACCACCAATAGCTTGAGGAGACATAGTTGAGATAGTTGCAAAAATGTCCTTATTTCCACTAAAATATGCCTCACGAATGTACTTCTGCCTTGTAGACACCGCCTGTGGCTGATAGTCTGTATGATTTCGAACTGCAAATCACCGCTTTTCACTTTTGAACCGTGTGTTGGTGCTTACTCGATAAAAACTGCGCTTAAAACACGTTTTTCACTTCGTCTTTTCCCTAACTCCACTCTGGATCAAAATCTTACTGTGACCTCATTTGGTATTGTCATGTTTTAAGGAGGATTCCTTCGAATTCTGTCTATATTTCCTGAATCAATTTGAGCCCACAAACAGACCAGTAGGGATGCAGTAGTGTAGGCTAGTTGTAATCCTTCTACCCCAAATCATAACGTTATTCTAATCCGTATGATTGCCACAACAACATCCTGCCTCTATTAAACTGTTTGTGATGGTGACGTAGTAGCACGTGCAAGATCACAATCAGGCTTTCAGGAAGACATGATCAAATGGTTCAAACTCTGTAAGGCTTGAGCATTCCTGATTTGGAAACAGAGACTTACTCCAACTCCTTGCTTGGCCGTACTTCAGCCTGTGTAGAAGGTGCTTCGATAGGCGCCCCCAAAAAATGATGAAACAATATCTCATTTTTTCCATTTCAAAGTAAATTTCACTCAATAAGAAACCGTTATCTTGTCAAATATACATAATATATAAAAACAAAATAAAAAAGATTTGTTATTTCACTCCTGTTGCCTCGAATAAAACCATCTGACGATCAAAATCTTAAAAACCTCATTAAAACAGACCTACACAATTTAAAAGTTTGGACTCCCATGCCCATTAAAACATGTATTCAGCTGTAAGAAAGTTGATTGATTACCTTTGTAACTTCTTTTCAGCGCGAAGTTTTTCATCAAACGCGCCACAGTGTGTGTGTGTGTGTGCGTTGGTTCCTTTTGTCCTGAGGTTTCCATAAAGTTTATTGTGTAGATACTGTTTTTTTTTGTTATCAGTACAATGTTGCGAAAAATGCTTTCATCAAAAAATGTGTTCATCTTATTTGAGCATCAATCATGTAAGATCGGTGTAAATATGCTTTTGCTGTCAATGAACACACACAAAACAAAGGACCTGTCGATGAAAAATATGCTATCATATTTTTT
Organism: Chalcosyrphus nemorum; assembly: GCA_949716465.1. Lineage (NCBI taxonomy): Eukaryota > Metazoa > Arthropoda > Insecta > Diptera > Syrphidae > Chalcosyrphus > Chalcosyrphus nemorum. The sequence continues at coordinate 28,959,882 of OX454332.1, read as the reverse complement.
TTTTTTTTTTTTGAAGGCTGCTGGAAGGAAATCATGAAAGGAAACTTGACAACTATGTCATTTAATTCTTTTTGATTGGCTAACTTTCGCTCTATGACGAGAAGACCACCCTTCGTCATCATAAAACAGGAGGAGCAACATTCACGGAAGCAATAAAAACGTGCGCATCATTTTTCTTTTTATTGTTCCTAACATAAAACAATATTTTTATGACCGGAAACACAATTTAAGTTTTAATGGTCCTTTGACCACAAAGGCATGAAAAAAACGAAAAACAAACAAAAAATATATCTTAAATATCCTTCGCCTTCGCCTCTCAATCAGCTTGAATACGTAGTCGTTGTTCTCAATAAAAGCAAATATTTCCACTCACCAAACTGGAATAAACTCGATAATGAGTTCTGCATTATCCTGATGTAGATGATGATGGGCTTTGGCTGCTGATGGGTGCCCTCCTCCACTCTAGTCATTTGAAACGCACGCTGCTTTGGATGAACCTTCCCTCAACCCCGGTGTAAACTTAAGTACTACATTCTGTTTTAAGCACCTACACACGTACTAGCTAGCCAAGGATCCTTGCTCATCCTTGTGCAAAACGTGAGACAGAAAGAGAGAATACATAAAATACGACAAACACAAACCGCATACACTTACACTTACAACCCAAGGTACGTACCGTACACATTTTGTAATGACTCGAAAATCGTTTGTGTAGTACCTACCCTTAGTTGGGATTTATGTCAGTACGTTCCAACAAGAAGGACAACACTCGAAGCGAAATGGATTCGAACAATATCTCTATTCACAGGACGAATAAAGTACATAGTATAGATTTCGCTCATTTAATTCGCATGAAGTGGAAATTAAAATGTTTTACTCGTGTCCTTGGTTGGATGGACGCCACTCCACCTCCATCTCCATCTTTATACCACTTGTAATGGCCTTCCTTTCACTCAAACCGTCGACATGTACATCCAACTCAGTGGCTGTCTTGAATATAAATTACAAAGAAAAAGCACTAGCTACCTACAAACAACAAGAAATGAGTCCTCCTCCAACCAAATGCCAAGAGTTGGTTGGATCCTGGCCGCAGTGATGAACTCGCTCTGTTCGACTTGTAGCCGTGAAACGACGACGATTCCTGTGGGAAATAACGATTCGATTTGTTGAATAACATCTTAATTCGATTTTTCACCAGGGAAATTCTTTTCTTGTAATTTTTTTTTTTTTTTTTATTCTCTCCTTCTTCTTCCTACTTGCAAGGGTGCTGTTGCTTGCCAAAGGTATACACCTGAGGTAAATGGTTATTTTCATATTCTTTCCGACCTCCTTGTGTCTGTGCCAAGGATACGATTTCACTACTATACGTAGTATTATATTGCCTTTGGAGCTCAACATCTTAACTCTTAATTAGTTCACAGGATAGCGCGCGCCTATGTATGTATATCTCCTCGGAGCAAAAGTGACAATGGAAAAGGCACAGCCGTACCTTACCCTAAGTAGCAAATAATTGAATAACATCGCATTGAATCCAGCTAGAGGGTTGATTGTGTCAGTAGTCTTGGGCCCGGTCGATAATGTTTCCTAAGCACAAATGAGCCGATTGAATATAAAGGGAAATCATCATTATGGAGATCGCCTTTTCGGGTATTTGTTTTGTATTTAAACAATGGCATAATCAAATGAAGTGTAACGTTTGCTTTTTGGGAGTGACCTGGCTACGTTCACGTTTAAACGGCGCTGCGCAGACAAAAGGGAAGGGACAGCAATATCCTGAGTCCTGAGTATAGATGTTCCATTGTTTTGTAACTCTTCTCATTTGGGGTGAGATTTCTGTGAATGGGGATTGGTCTGTTGCTGTTCTGTACTCGATGCTTAACATTTTACGTGTCATGACTTTTGATTCGATTTGAAAAGAGCTTGAAAAAGGATTATAGGAGTTTGGTGTACATTGCTATTTATGATCATAGTTTGTTGATAGTTGATTGAAGCAATTTAAGTTATTTTCTATTTTCATTTGCTAATTGATATTACCCGGAGGACTTGTTGCCTTTGATGTGGAAATGAAAAATGTTAATTTGGAAGAATTATAGAGGCATTACACTGCAAGTCGTAAGTTAGCCCACGTTTCAACCTATCATTGATCCTTGAAACACTGGACACGTCAAACGATTCATCTCAAGTGAGGACTCCAATACCAGACTCTTGTTCTTGGCTCGATCGTTTTGGCAGTCGTCTCCGCTGCGTTTCGTTGTGGCTGTTCCTTCATGATGTCCACAGTGTCGTTAGCTGTTTCCTCCGAGCCCACCATCTGACTGGTAATGTATTCTGGGGTTAAGTCCTCGCCCAGTTTGCTTACTAGAAAGTGGGGCTTTTCGAAATATCGTTGAACATATGAACTGCATCCTCGACTGCTTCTATGACCACTGGTCAAAAGGGGATGTCACTGTGTCTCAATCTGTAGAGGTAGCCTCTGAAGACCATTCATCACCTGATAGTATCTTCTACTGTTCATTGAGCGTTAATGTTGGTGAGCAGTCTCTGCCTTTTGAGATTTCTTTCTTCGAGACTTAACTCAACCATTGTAGTGCTGGGATGATATTTCGGGGGGGGTTTTTTTAATCTAATCTGTTTATTGGTTATGTATGTAATAACACCATGTCCTGGAGTTTCCATGGCTCAGGATCTTCATATCTCCTCCTCAAAGCACCTTTGCATCGTTGCTATAAAAAAGTCCAGCATCTTATGGACGGCTGGTTTGACAGTCATATTAGGATGTCATCTATTTTCTTGCATTTTTTATGTCCGATATATGTTCTGGGTTTGTTGGAAGAATGAATGCTCACTTACTCATCTTCAGCTTTTTGTCGGACAAGACATTTGGGATTACTGCTCTTCAGCTTCTTGATCACGACCCAGGGATCAAGATCTGACTATTTATAATTATTTTCGGAGACTTCAGATTCTAGGTCAGAGGACGTCATCCGCTATTAGATGCGTTATAATGCCTCATTCCGTCCTTGTTTCTAAATAACACTCTCTTGGTTGGAGAAGCTCCTCGAATATTTCGCTGAATACATATGTACTTCATAGTGAGAGTCCTGTGCCTTTCTTGGCAGTCTTGGCCCTCTCTTTGGTAGAGTTCAGGGACCAGTAGGGACATAGTTCCGCGTGCGGCAATTCTTGATTATATCAGACGGCTTGTTGGATATTGATTCCAATTCAAGTAGTTCTTGGGCACACCAGGAACCTATGCCTTCTCCTTTCTTATCTTCTTCAAACTTAAAGTAAAATCCATCAATTTCAGTTCGAAAATGCCTATCACCTTTATGAGACCCTTTTGCTATTAATTAAACTCGAAAACTTCCCAACCGCTGTTTTTAACGCCGTAGCTGACCAATAATGTCGCAATCAAAATTAAGTAGCTATAAAACTGGATTACTGATTTAAGACAACTTCTATTAGAAATCCTGTACAGACTTTAAAAAGTGATTCATCTGTACAATGTACGTGTTATTGATCGTTTGAAAAAGTTATGTCTCTTTCGACAGGTATGTGCCGGAACTCATTACTTCTCAAATGCCCCCTCATCCCATCCATCCTCCCAAATAATGTAGTCTAACTACATTGCAAAGGGAAGAAAAAAAAAAAAAACACGGATCCAATTTAATACACAAAACAGGTCATAAACCTCATGAAAGTAGCTCGTAATTGAAAGACATAAAAAAAAGGTATACCCAGCGCCACCAAACCGTGACCCTGTTTAGAGTTACGCTTCATTGTATCCACCTTCCGACCGATGACACTCGTGTACAGCTCCTTTAATCTTCCATCCATTTTACGATAACATATCGCTCAAACAACCATCCAGCCAGCTACGAAGACGACGAGGACGACGACGAGGCCCATTCTAAACAATTTCCATTCAGTAATTTTATTTCATCGATACAGTAATTTTTTTCCTCCTCGTGTATCCGCTTTCCAGGACTTTAAACGAGCGCCACATAAACGAATCAAGCACCTCCGACGAAGTTTATTGCCCCGGGAGTTCTATAGTACAAAAAAAAAATAAAAGGTACAATCTCAAAACAAATGTGTGCATCGAGAACAGCCTATCCTTTCAGCCCTTGCTCGGATTTCAATGCTGCTCACCTTTGCCTTATCTTTATGTTTGACTCCAAAGAGGACGACGACGACGACGCGTTCTAAACAGCTTTCAAAGAGCACAAACAAATTATAACAAACACGGCGAAAAAGAAAAACTCATTTGAGATTCAATTTATTTCTTCCATCGTAAGTTTGCTTTTAAGGATATTCAGCTTGTTTTTTTTTTTTCTGAAACCGCCTACAATTTGCTCGACGCTTGATATTGGATTCTTTTTTGTGTGCCAAAAGGACTCCCCCATCCAGCCGACTGTAACTGAAAAATGGTAGATGTAAGGGAAATAAATCCCTCCTTTTTTTTTTGTTGTTGGGTCTCGGTCGGTCGGTGTAGGGAAATTTAAGGATCCGTATTCGGCAATCAAGACTGATTTGTGGATGACATGATTTTTTAAGGTTTGATGGAATCACTGATGTGCGACTCCGTTTATGCTAAAAGGCATAGAGCCATCTTTTTCCTTTCATTTTGAAATATTTTCCGCTAACAGCTTTGGCTTTTAAATCATCATCATCAGTGTGCGAGTGTTGAAGTATCTTCTTCACTCCTCCTCGACTGTGCATCGATAGGATGTCGTAAGTATCTATCACGTTGATATGCTTTCCTTTTAGTGCGATAAGCGGAAGCGCGCTGACGGGAAATTCATGTCCCATTGATACTGTATCAGTGGTTGATTCCGTTCTAAAAAAAAAAAAGCTCGAGGAAATTCATGAGTGAATTATGTGACGAAATTTCAAAGTTAAACTGATGTGTACTATAATTTATCGGGCGAAATTCGTCCAAGTGTGAAGAGCATATCCTTTTAATCTTTTTGCTCTTTCGGTACATATATACATATGTATTTTTTTATCAGTCGTCCCTGGCACCAATCCAAAACTAAACGAGATCTTTGAACTTGTAACGCTCCGCTAGAATGAATAACTGGCACATAATACATACGTAACGGAAAGATAATGGTCTTCTGAGGAAAGCAAGAGTATCTATAGCTGCGGGTATTATTATAACCAGGTGTTGGATGGCATTTCTTTTTCCATTTTTCGTTTTTGTCCTCCCACCATCTTGTGCTAGATAAATAGTTCAAGACTTTTTTTTGTTGACATTTTGATAGAGATGGCGAGAAAGATGGTCGGAAACTTATTCCACTCCAATTACGGGGTAAAAAGGAAAATTAAGTCCACCGGTCAAGAGGTTATTATGTGCCAAGCCAGTAGTTCGTAGTATCCCACATAAACGTGTGGAATTTTCTTTGACACTCATTTTATGCTGAGGTTACACGTGACAAAGTCGAACTAGCACACTGAAAAATCCCCCAAAAAATGCCATGAATGTGTATATGACACTAAGGTGTTGTAAATGGAGTAATTTTGTGAATGTTTTGAGATAGAACTTGACGTTAAAGTGGAAAATGAGAAATTAATTTCGATGACGATGACGATGACGAAATGGAAGATGAAGTATGTATGAAAACATAAATATATACTGATGCAACATATTGGAACGGTCCAGTTAACTTCTTTGTTATGACCCCAAGAGTGAGTCAATAGCCTAGACTTTGTATGAACAAATTTATTTCCTTTGGCACAGCATGTTTTCAGCGGACTGTCAGTTAATTCACAGCAACAAAATGGCTGCGCCCATAAATACTACCACCGATTAAGAATGTGTGCGTGAGCTTCCACTTGATTTTGGTAGAAACGTCAAAAAATATTAAAAATCGTTGACAGTTTGATGACATTTTCTCTACATTCTCTCTCTATTTCCACCAATGAAAGTGCGTACTCTAAATTTTCTTATGCGTGAACTTCAAAATGTAAATGTGTGAACTTAAATCTTTGAATGTGTATACTGTCAACGCATCGACGGATGGAAAACTGAAGGCCCCGACCCATAGAATCCGTCGACGTCAATCCGTTTTACGTTGACGTTGAAGTTGACGTATTGCCGGATAGAACAGTCCCATAGGATCCGTCACAACCGTCAGCTGATTGTCAAAGGCGATGACAGTTTCTTTAATTCTCTCTCTGCTTCCACCAATGAAAATGCGTACTCTCAATTTTCTTATGCGTGAACTTCAATATGTGAATGTGTGAACTTAAATACGTGAATGTGTGTACTGACAACGGATCGACGGATTGAAAAAGTAGAAAGTAAACCTACTTTGTCCGTCGAAGTTCATCCATCCGTTGGTTATGGGCCGCCTCCCATAAGGTTGTGTGTATTTTATCGAGCTGTCAGTTAACGTCGACGGAACAGCGGATCGACGGATTCTATGGGTTGGGCACTTTAGTCTATCCATCCGTTGGTTATGAGCCAACCAACGAACTATCAGTTAAAAGCGACGGAACAACGGATCGATTTTAGATGTTTTCCCAGCTGACTGTCAAATTTACATACTTAAGAGCGAATGGACTGGCAGTTTTGGAAGTGAGCAAAAGTTGAGCAAAAGTTGAGCTAAATTTTATGGAATTCAGTGTTTTCTAGCCTGACTGTTACCCCTCTTATTCTTGGTGGCCATTGGCGAGGTACTCCTTGCAGTATTGATGGAAGGGTCATATCATCCTTACGTATTAACATCAGATAATGATCTTTCATTTGACCAAGGTCCTGAGCACCTCTCACACATACACTCAACTCTTCTAGAAGTCGAGTCTATATCTACAAAGTATGGTCTTGACTAACCGTGGCGACACCTGCAGTAGAACCGAAAGGGCTGATGCTGCGTTCGAAATGTTATCCTTTATCTAGAGAAGAAATAGAGTTTACCCTGAGAAACCGTGGGCAGAACAGTTGAGGAGGAATGAAGCTCTTTAGAAATGGGGTAAATGCCACCTTAAGCACATTGCGAAACTGAGAATAAGTTCCTTAAGCTTCATGAGTTTAGAACAAATCTTTATAATTCTAGCTCAAAAAGTAACATCATTACTCTGAGTTGTGCCTATTTACTACTTGTAGTTCCATATCTTTAAGTGGCCCTAACATTCGCATACAGTCCTGAAACTGTTCTCAGCCTTTCTAGGACTTTATGCGTTTGCTAACTTTATTTTGCCTCCTTTACTAATGCACGTTTCCTTACAAGTGTTGTTTAGTAATTATCATCTTTATTAAAATGTATGTCTAATTATCTCTAACAACTTTTCCGCTCACCATAAACTCCTACCTTAAGTCATGAAGTTACTATGTACTTCCAATGTATCATCCTTCAACGTCCCTCCAAGCAGAAGGAATATAAAACCCTGCTCTCTACCCAAACGGTGGCTAGGTAATGCAGGTAATTAATATCATCGCGCTAACAGCATATTTAAATAAATTGTACGCTTTTGCTATTTTCTTTGGCTTCATTGCCAGTGGTGTTCTCCTATCCTATGCTGGTACTCTTCCAGGACAAACTGTGTGGCGCAGCGACTCTTCTAGAAATAATTCATTTTTATGTGTAGAGTCAGTTGTAGGAAAAATTTATGAACTTTAATCCAGATGTTTATGACGTGAGTTACTCTTGCTCGTATACCAAGTCACATGAATGTAGCAATATGTGTCTATGCATAAATGGTCGTGGATGGATAGTCACTAGCAGGCAGACACTTATTGTCCTTGTAGGCATTTCTGTTCTGCGCAGTGAATGCCAATGACAAGTTTTAGCAGCCATTTGGCTTCCTTTTTATATCGCTATGCTGAATGAATATAGAAACTTTTATTTTTGGGACCGATGCACATCGAATGGGATATACTTTTGGGAAATCATTGTGTAGTACATTAGCTTTAGAGGGATTCCGAATATACATTTGAATTTTGTGAACTTGGATGACCTCGAAGAGGAATCAATAAAATCTTTTTTTTGGGATCAATTTATTCAGAAATTAAAAAATGTTTCGTTATTGTTTGACATGTTCTCTAGCTCAGCTGTACTGGTACTTGAGAATCTTACAGGGGAGCATCATAAAATGGGTCAAAAAATGGCCATGAAATTGTTTGTTTTCGAAAGTTAGCTGGAAGAATATTTCGTTGACTTATCCCACTTTTATTTTGAGTCATTGTACATATAAATGAATAGGAACACTAACCGATGCCCAAATTCGTATGTCCATCACAAGCCTTTAAGCAAAATCGATGAAAACTTGTATAAGCCTTTGGAAAACTAGCAGACACCTCCTACTTATACACCCACCTTTCGAAATATACACCTTTTCAGTAATTTTTGCAAGGACGGATCAAAGACTTCTGATGGAATGGGTATAGGTATTTACACACTTTCCATCTCCTTGACCACTGTAGTGCATTTCAGGCAGAAATACTAGCAATCAAAGAAGCTAGTAGTAAAGAGAAAGAACAGAAGCCTGTAGGAATGAAAATGGGAACATAGTAGTATTATAGAATCGCTGAGGATAGGAAAGGAACACTTTTACAGACTATTAAATGGCGATAATGACGAATGTGTGGCTGTCAGACAGAATGAACCATTCAACATTGACGATGATAGTCAAGACTCCCGTCAACCAAAACAGAATGAAGTGAGAATAGCGGTATCTAAACTGAAATCCAACAAAGCTGCTGGAGCCAACTTTTCAAAGCAGAAATGAATGAGTTGGTACGGAGCATGCACCTGCTTATCTGCAAAATCTGTTCGGACGAAAGTATGCAGAAAGGAGACTCTTTGAACTGCGCCAACTACAGAAGCCTTTTCAACATCGCATATAAGATCCTGTGTGCCGTTTTATGTGAACGCCTAAAACCAATCGTCAACAACCTAATAGGTCCTTATCAGTGCGGCCTTAGGCCCGGAAGATCCACCATCGACCAATTATTCATTTTACAGCAGACCAGCTCGTTATCGATCTTAAAGTTGCCAATGATAGCTTGTATAGAACAGAGTTATGGGCTAAGAAGGCAATTGAGTAACAAAGCCCTGCTGTATGGGGCAGAGACATGGACTCTGACAAAATCAAATGAGGATGCCCTTGGCTATTTTGAGAGAAAAGTTGTGGCAAAGAAGATATAACGCCGCCCTATGCGTTCTATACAAGGACATCGACTTGGTCAGCAGAATTGGCATGCAGAGACTAAGATGGCTGGGTTATGTATAGCGGATGAAGCCCAACGTTGCAGCTGAGAATGTCTTTAAAACCACCCCTGATGGACGGCGCAGTAGAGGACGACCTCGCTGTAGGTGGCGCATACAAGTGAAGGGTGACCTCAACCAACTTGGCGTGCGCAACCCGAGAAAGCTAGCTCGTAACCGGGTTGGCTGGAGAGATTTGTTGGGTGAGGACCAGGTCCACCACGGACGTAACGAAATTTTACCCATTTTGCGCAAATCACTTCAACTGTTTGTAATTCTAGCAGTGTAGCTATTTTTACTTGACAATTGTGCAGATTTAAGAGTTGAAGAAAAGCGAAGCAACACCGTTAGCTCACACTTGTGTATGGTAGTGCTTATAAGTAGAAAAAATCTCATTGCAGATATTAATAAAAACTTCTTTGATGTAAAAACAACAATAAGAACCCTTTAGCATGCACTTTTCTTTGAATTTGTACTAAAAACACAATTAAAACTTAATAACTTCAAAGAACCACACCTCTTACAATCCAGTCCAGTCCAGACTCCATATAAAAAATCGAAACCAAATAACTGAGAAAAATACCAAACCTCCTCAACAGTCAACTAATTTATCAATCACTTCTTTGCAAAGTCTCTTAGCAACTTCATTATCCGGTAACTTCAAATAACTGAACATCATAATAAACCTAGACTTTTTTTTTCTTCAAGATAATTAAACAGAACGCGTTCCATCGTAGTAAATTGCTGTATAACGTAACCTTGTCGTCGATAGCTCCATAGAATTTAATAAGAAAACATCGATATTTTCAATTTGAACTATAAAATAAAAATAAAAAGTTCGGCATCAGCATCACCTGCAATGCTACCTCATCCATCATTATTTGCTTTGACATTTCCTTCCTTCTCATTCCTTTCATCAGGGGAAAGTCGAAATGTAAAGAAACACCACCACCACCAGCAGCAGTAGCAGCAGCAGCAGCAATATTTGACAGGATGTCTGATGATGTTAGCAAATAGCTATAGCTTACCCGTCCATGTGAATGAGGGACGAAGGGGAGTGAAAATGTAAACAATTCTTCGTCCTTTTTTTCTTTGTTAACTTTTAATCAAAACACAATTAAGCTTAAACCTCACCTTTCACACCAGAAAAGCAAATAATTCCTAGCATTTAACCAACAAAACCTATTAAACCTGGAAGCAATTAAACAGACTACCAAACGCTTACAAAAACAATTTATGATATAAAGTAACACAACATGACGCGAGAGCGAACAAAAAAGCAAACGGATAACCCACGCATTCCAGCGGTAATGTGTTATTTTTTCGTAAAGGATATTCCCCCCATCCCCAAAAAAAAAAAAAGATATATAGATACCAACAAAATGGGTAAAAATGAAGCTAAGAGCTACCCTGACAAAATCACGAAAAAAAAAAAAACAAAGGTCCAATGTAAATTGACATCCGTATGTGCCATGTACACAGTTTGCTATCCTCATCTCTTCAATTCAGGACGTGAAATATTTTGGAAAACAGGAAAACGCTCCGGTTTTTTTTTTGCAGTTTTGTACCCTTCTCTGTGTTATTTTCCTTTATAATTTGATATCCTTGCAAAATATGAAATAAAAGGCAGCAAAAAGCAAAAAAGCAAGAAGCTCACAATGTCATTACTGTGCTCAACGTGACAATCATAAGGTAACTGGTTCCACAATTTGGCTGTACTCTGTATATTGTAGATACAAATTAATTAATTCACTGTACTTCGGGAGTTTTAAAAAACTTTATTCAATCGAACCGAGAGGTTCGAATCCTAGAGTACAAAGAAGCTTCTTATTCTATCTTACAATTCTATTTATACTAGGTCGAGTGATACAATACAATGGACTATGGACTATTGATACTTGATACTTATAATAACAAAAGTGGTATATCCGTGGGACCGGGTTTTATTGTTGCTTCTCACTGGTTTCAAGAGTGTGTTTTCGCACTTTGCTGAATAGGCGCTTTCTGCCTTGATGTGTCATATCATCCCGATGCGTTAACTCCCCTCTTTCTTAAGAGAAACGTCCCGTTTCTTCAAACTGTTTAGACAAATTTTGAATTTTTGCATTCAATTCGCTGAACACAATTTCTTCAAGTTCGTCTTTGTTTTCTAATATTTTGATACAGAATATTTTGTTTATTTTGTAAACGATGAAACTGATGATCAAAGCGACAAATATGAATGTTGTTGTGAATGAAATCGGATGATTCGTAATTTCCTTCTTCATTGAGTGAATTAGGTTTATATTTTCGATTTTCAATTTTTCGTCATCAGATTCCACGTATTGGACTATATTGTAATTACTCAAATGGCTTGCCTTTAAATAGTTCCATATAATTGCCGTTGGGTTTTCATATGTTGTACCATCAATCACCGTTTCATTGTCAAACGTGACTAAGTAGACTCCTTCCACTGGGTGTCCATCAATTGTGTGCCTGCCGGATATTAATATTGCTCCATCTTTTATTATTTCTATATCTTCATTTTTTTCTTTTATTTTTTGACACTGTCCCTTTTTATTGTTTAACATTTTTGATAAGCATGTTTCTTCTAATGACAATATACAAAATGTGTTTTTTAACTCGACCTTGCATTTCTTAATATTTAAGTACTTATTATTACATTTGACAATTTCTCGGTTAATTATTAGTTTCCCATCTTCATGGCTTATGGCCCTGGTTTCAAATAATTTGCAATTTTTCTTAACAATGGGATATTTTATATGTATGACAATTACATCTTTATTTTGTATAATTTTAAATTTGGAAACATCAATTAAATCTGTTAAAGTTAAGCTTTCATGTTCATGATTTATAATATCTTGAATTTCTTGCATATTTAGAATAGCTGGGTTTAAAATACCGATTTTAGCTAGAGTTATTGTTTGTATTACATTCTGCAACTCTGCTATTATCAATTTATTTCTTTCTTTCATTATTCTTACATGTGATTTTATTTCTAAATTCCTAATGGAATTACTTAATTTATTTATGGCATTAAATATTTCCGAATTTGTAGTAAATTGTCTGTTGTTATTGTCTGTTAGTTCTGATATTTTATTTGTTACTAGTACTAAATCGTCATGGTCTGGAGTTCCTGCTATCCATTTCCATAAGGTTCCTAGCTCGTTAATTCCTCTCTTACTTCTACTCTTTGTCATCTGTAATTGTCCTAATAGTAATCTTATCAAGTTAATTCCTAAGTCATTATTATAATTATTGTCATCTACGTCGTCGTTGTTATAACCGTGAACTATGTATTGGTATTTTGTGTAATTTACGTTTCTATTAAAATGATTCTGTGTTTCTTCTATTAAATTACTAAGGTAAGTTAAATTAGTTATATGAAATATGTCACCGTATTCTTCATAGATTGCTGTATCGCCTTGTTCGATAAGTACGTAATTTTCTCGTGTGTAGTCAACTATATCTGCGGACACTATGCCCATAAATGTTAAAATTACTATCCAATTCATTTTTCTGTAATGATAAAATTTTATGTTTTAATGTTATCCTTATGAATTATTCTATTATTTTGATGGATTCGGACTTTGTTTCCTAAATCTTCTTTAATCTTTTGTTTTTTATATCTTGCTAATAGTTTATTTCTATTTCCTATTATTTTTTCGTAAATTATTTTATTTGGTGTGTAGGTTTTTATATTTCTTTTCCTATTATGTCTCTCTAACATTTTCTCCTGTGCTAATAAAAGTTTTGTCTCTACTTCATTATGTGTTGTTTTATTAAAAAGGATTTCGTAAGGTTTCTGATTCGTCACTGAATGTATTGTTTTGTTATATTGTTGTGCTGCTCTATAAATTGATTCCAAATCATTTATTAAGTAAAATTCTTGTTTTAAGCATCTTGCTATTTCAATTAATGTTGAATGTACTCTTTCAACTTGACCGTTCGTTGTACTATGCCCTGGGTCGCAATAGTATATCTGAATGTTTAACCTTTGCATTAATGTTTTGAATTGTGCTGTTGAGAATCCTGGTTCATTATCGATTGTTATTTGTTTAACTTCTGGAAAACTTTGTAATAGTTCTAAAACTTTTTCATCTAATTTAGTTTTATCTTCGATTAGCTTTATTATTAAAAATTTTGAATATGCATCAATACATGTTAAGAATTTTAATTTTTGGGCAAAAAATATATCTAAGTGTACCTGTTCCCCCTCTTTCTTAGGAATTGGAGCCTCTCCAATTGGTATCTTTTGCGGGTGTCTGTTGTACTTACTTTTGTTACAGATTTCACAATTTCTAACATATTCCCTAAACTGTTTACTCATTTCAGGCCAGTAATAAGATTTGTATATTTGCTTCAGGTTTTCTCTGTAATTTCTATGTGCTCTTGTATGTGTCTGTTCTATAATCATACCTTGATCTTCTTTATTTGTGACATCTATGGGGAAATTCTTTGTGTATAAGAATTTGTTATTAAACGTTGCTTTTAACTTATGTTTGACCTCGTATAAATCTTCTGGAGTGCAGTGGATTGCGACTATTCCTGGTTGTAAGTATTCTTTCAATATTGTAATTAAGTTGTCTACAGTATCATACTCTACAATATGCCTAACCTTTCCAAAATTTCTAATTTGTTCATGTATAGTAAATTTCGCTTTGCTTAGAAGTATTTGTTGTTTAAATTCATTAAGTGGCTTAGTTGTTTCTATAATTTCTGTATTATCACTGCTTTCAGCGGAATGTTGCGTTCCAGTTGTTGAAGATTCATCTGATAAATTGTTTAAGTTTTGTCTTGAAAGGGCATCTGCGACAACATTTGTCGTACCTGGTTTGTATAGAATTTTTGGGGCATATTCTTCGATAAGTGCGTGCCATCTTTTCATCTTAGCGTTGGGATTGCGGGTTGAGACTGCGAAGGTTAATGGTTGGTGATCCGTATGGATCTCTAAATCTGAAACTCCGTAAAGATAATTTCTTAAAGTTTTTAAAGCCCAAACGATAGCGTAAAGCTCTTTTTCATTTGTAGCGTAATTTTGCTCTGTCGCATTAAGTGTTTTTGATATAAAAATAATTGGTCTACCTTCTTGAGTAAGAACACCTCCTATAGCATTATTCGAAGCGTCTGTTGTTAATATAAATTTTTTTGTAAAATCGGGCTGTACTAATTCTACTTCGTTAATTAATAGTCTTTTTAATTTTTCGCAAGCTGAAATTCCTTCTTGATCTAATCTTATAATTGTTTTTTTTGATATGTGTTGCGAAACTCTTCCATTTTCTCCTGATAAATATTTAGTTAATGGTTTTGCCACTGAGGCATAATTCTTTATAAATTTTCTATAATACCCTGTCATGCCTAAAAAACTTCTAAGTTGTCTTAATGTAGTTGGTATTGGAAAATTAGTTATTGTTTCTATTTTCTTGGGGTCTGTTTTTATAATATTGTGACCAACAATATATCCTAAAAATTCCACTTCCTTTTCATAGAATTTCGATTTTTCAAGCGATATTTTCATATTGGCTTTCCTCAATGTTTCGATGATTTGTTTTATGTTTCTGGTATGGTCTTCTAAATTTTCGGAGAAGACAATTATATCATCAATGTATACGTGACAGATTTTTCCTATATGTTCCCGTAATATGTCATCCATGGCTCTTTGAAAAATGCTTGGTGCATTTTTTAATCCAAAAGGCATTCTAAGGAATTCATATTTTCCGTTATTCACTGCAAAAGAAGTTTTCTCTACATCCGATTCTTTCATTTTTATCTGGTGGAATCCTGATTCTAAGTCAATTGTTGAGAAATATTTTGATTTCCCTAAGTTTGATAATATGACGTTCGCGTCGGGTATGGGATATTTGTCGGATATAGTTTTTTCATTAAGTTTTTTGTAATCAATCACCAATCTTAATTTTGGTGTTCCATCTTCATTTATTCCTTTTTTTGGTACAACCCATATTGGTGAGTTGTATGGACTTCTGCTTTTACGAATTATTCCCTCATCCAGCATTTTATTTATTTCCTTATTGACGAATGTATTTACGGATAGCGGATAGGGGTATTGTTTGCTCCAAATAGGCGTTTCAGTATTTGTTCGTATTGAGGCTTCTACGTTTGTTATAAACAGTTCATTAGTGTTTATATTAGCATGGATTGCCCTGATCTCGTTTTTTATCTCTTTCCTCATTTCCTCAATGTTAATTTCTTTACTATTTGTTTGTTTCTTTTTCCAATCATTTCCTTCGGTTTCTATTTCAGAAACTTGTATTTCCGAAATATTATCTTTATAATCATTATGGTTATATACTTGACAAATTTGTTCGTCTTGAATTGTTTCAGAGCAATTCTCCGATGTAAACATTTCTTCACTATTTCCCTCATGAGTTAATATACCTTTTTCAAAGTCTAAGATTATTCCTACCTTATTGATTACATTAAATCCTATTAGTAAATCAGCTTCTAGATTTTCTAATTCATAAAACCGTATATTTTTATTGAATAAATTTGCTTCATAATAATGTGTTATGATTGTATATCCGTTTATTGTTTTTACTCTTTTTTTAATCGCTAATTCTTGCCTATTCGTTAGAATATTTGGTCTACAATAACTACTTGTAGCACCTGTATCAATTAGTATTTTTATTCGATTACCTGTTGTGTAGTTTGTTCGGAAAATGTAGGGTAACCGTGGTGATCGCCTAAAAAAGAATTCTCATTTATGTTATTTATTCTTTGATTTTTAATTTGTGGTTGTGAACTACTGTGTTGTCCACTGTCGTGATGCCTTTTTTCCGCTTGTTGATTGAATTTTTGTTGATTATTATAGAATTGTGTATTGTTATTATTAAATGGGTTATGATAACTTTGGAAGTTTTGCCTAAAATTGTTATTGTACTGTGGCCTATTATAAGATTGTCTAGACCTGTCTACTTCCATCGGTTCAGGTTTCGGAAGATAATTTCTGTTATTGTTTGGATTATATTGGTTCCTTGGTGGGAACCTTAGGTTATTTCTATAGTTGTTATTATTATTGTTATTGTTGTTATGATTTGACGTATTTTGACTACGTCCAAATTGGAGAGCGAAGTTTGCTCTAAGATTGTTTGATTCTAATTCTTGTGCTTTTGCTAGAGCACTTGGCAAATCTTCGGGGGACAAAGAAAATATAATATTAGATAATGGAGCGTTCAGTCCTGTTATAAATACTCGTAGAGCATTGCGCCTATTTGCGTTATTTATTTGTTTAGTTATTGTGTCATCGTTGCCGTAGGTCATGATAGTTTTGTTTATTAATAAGGTTAACTTCTTATTAACCAGATTATAGTAATCTATAATTGAAAGATTACCCTGCCGTAGTACGCTTAACTCTTGCTCGATTATGTGAGCTGGTCTTTTGTCTGAGTAGGCGAAGTCTAGCCTTGCAATTATTGCATCAAAATTAAGACATGTGCCATGATTGGTTAGCATGTCGTTTGCATCTTTGGTAATTTTGTTGCGCAATATTGTTAGGGCAGCGAAATATTTTCGGCTGCCTTTCGTATAAAGGCTAATGGAATTGTTAGCAGCCTCTCGCCAGCTAACGTATGAATTGGCATTACCAGGAAATTCTGGTAGGGACTTTATTACGTCTAAAGTCTCGTTACAACCTATGTTGTCGTCAATAGTTTGTTGTGTGTATTCAGTTACAGTGTTCGAACCTGTCACTGCGGTTAGTTGTGTTCTAAGGCTTTCTATCTCGCTTCTTAAGGAAGCTGTATTGACTGCTATGAGTCGAGTTATTAATTCTTCATTTGGGTTTTCTAGCACCATGTTGTCGAATAAACTAAGTAATTCCTCCAGTTTCAACTATGAAAAAATTATATTTCTTAATGTTCTTGGTCTCAATATTTTTCCTTTGAATTTAATTTACATAAGTTTCTTAATTTGTTTACTTATTCTAACACTTGTTTTTTTTTATAAAAAAGGTTAATTCAACTCTTAATAAAATTTCTTACTTGATTGTTGTTGTTTTTTTTTTCTTTTTCTCCTTATGGCAGGATACTTGATTGTTGTTGTTTTTTTCCTTTTTCTCCTTATGGCAGGATACTTGATTGTTGTTGTGTTTTTCCTTTTTCTCCTTATGACTGGATACTTGATTGTTGTTGTTTTTTTTCCTTTTTCTCCTTATGGCAGGATACTTGATTGTTGTTGTTTTTTTTTCCTTTTTCTCCTTATGGCAGGATACTTGGTTGTGGTTGTGGGGTTTGATTACTTTACTTTTTCATCACTTATTATTATTTTTTTAATTTTATGCCCCACGTTGGGCGCCAATTAATTAATTCACTGTACTTCGGGAGTTTTAAAAAACTTTATTCAATCGAACCGAGAGGTTCGAATCCTAGAGTACAAAGAAGCTTCTTATTCTATCTTACAATTCTATTTATACTAGGTCGAGTGATACAATACAATGGACTATGGACTATTGATACTTGATACTTATAATAACAAAAGTGGTATATCCGTGGGACCGGGTTTTATTGTTGCTTCTCACTGGTTTCAAGAGTGTGTTTTCGCACTTTGCTGAATAGGCGCTTTCTGCCTTGATGTGTCATATCATCCCGATGCGTTAACTTACATATAGCCTCATAGATGCACGTACGGCATATTTGGTTAGTCTTTCACTGGAAAAAAAAATACATACATACGAGTATATGGAGAAGAAATACGAATCAAATGGAATGGAATACATTTTAAGGACACGCAGTGGTATATGTATGAATATTGAGTTCTCACTTCAACGGAAAAATAGGGAAAAATAGAGAGCTTCAAACATCGCTGAACGTGCTATCGTATTCCCATTGTTGTTTTATACACTGACAAAATTAGTTTCATAGAATAGAAAAAGTGGAAATATTATTTACCAATTTTGGCTACGGACTCGGAGAAGAATGCCAGTAAATGAAGGAGGCTTTCAAACCACAACGGAAGATGACAAGGTTAGAGTAGGTATGTATATACTCATAGTGTTTTTCAGAAAAGCTGGAGTTCAAGTCTATCACTAGTGGCAGCGACACCTTGAGCTTGTTCTCTAAAATTTATGACAGTGAGAGACACTGATAGGATCTGATCACGGTGCCTTTTCTACTACAACAAGTGGGAATAGAGGAACAATCGGAGATGAGAAGCACGGCGTGAGCATTACCAATACCACTTGTCACAGTAAACGAAAAGCTCCAAATCTGCAAGAACGTTAAGGACAAAAAACACCTGGGATCGATAGAATCACCAAAGCTGCAGTAAAATCAGCAGTCAATAGGCGCCCACACACCTTTGCAGAGATTATTTCCCAAGCAGTAGAAGAAGTTCTTCTACCGAATGGTCATAACCCTCCGCAGGACCCCTCTTCGTATAGGCCTCCCTGCATGTTGCATACAATGCATAAAATGCTGGCGGCTGGAGAGTGCAATCGACGAAGCAGGAGGATTGGCAGATCGTCAGTACTGTTTCCGTAAGGCACGTTCCACGTTCGACGCTATCGACGAAGTCATAAATACAGCGAAAAAAGCTATAGCAGGAAGGCGGTGAAAGGGTGGCAGTCAACAGTACTGTGCATTCATCCCTCTGCATATTAAGAAAACGCCTTCAACACTACAAATTGGAGCAACACCGCCAAGGGACAACTGGACTACCTATAGAAGATAATGAATTCACAAATACGTCACCGACGACAGGATAAGGCTATTACTAGACGCACTACTGTGGAACTTAGTACGACGACGTCATCAAACTTCAAATCCCAAAGTCTTTGAAAATAATAGGCTACGCCGACGATATAGCGATCATTATGGTGGTCAAACTTAAAGAGCTTGAACATGACTGCAATGAAGCCATGACTGGCTAGTAAGCATAGACATACGACTAGCAGAGAAAAATCCCGGAGGAGGTTCTCATCAGTAACAGTGACGGTGGGCGAGTACTCTATAGTACCTTGATATTGCTATAGACGCAAGGCTAACTTTTAACCAATATCTGCAGTGGAGAAAGCAGCAAGAAAAACGGGTGCCCTGGGAAGGATCATGCCAAATATTGGAATACCTAAACAAAGAAAAAGACTACCCTTGACAAGAGTTGCGATTATGCTCTAGGGCTGCTGCTCTAGATAGAAGCAGTATACATAGTCAATGCATTGAGAGTATGCAGCGTCCTCTGAACAACCTCAAACGGTCTGGCGTGCATATTACCTGAAAAGGTGACTAGACCTCCTCGTTAGAGAAGCCGCATGGAAATATTGTGCCAACACAACAACGAGTCGAAGTGATGATGAATTACCACGGAGAACAAACTTGGAAGAATGGCAAGATAGATGAAACTCTTCTGACAAAAATAAATTGACGCAAAGATTGACTCCAATTTCGACCTTTGGATCAATAGGAAACATGGCGAGCTGAACTTCTACCTGACGTAGATGCTTAGTGGTCATAGATGTTTCAGAGCATAACTCACACAACCCCTATTGTCCACGTGCACAAAAGCAATGGAAAAAGCGGAGCACATAATGTATCACTGCCCAAGATATCGTTTAGGACGTAACCTATTGGTGAAAAGACTTGGTGTGAACGGAGAACATCATCGGACTAATGCTCAGTACAGCAGAAGCTTGGGAAGTAGTAAGTTAAACCGTTGGTGCGATCATGAAGGGCAACGAGACGCAACGCAGATAGCTGCCAATACGCTAGAGTATCCCAGTATCGCAGTGCCCCTATCCTAACAGAAAATAATACCTTTTTTTCACAAACAGTGTCGCCTTCTCATGTCTCATGACTATTGCAAGAGTTGGGCTGTAAGATTCGAACTTTACATAAGGTTCGCACAGTAGGCAGACAGGACTAACCTCTAAACCTCTTCACCCATCCGTATAAGTGTTACTTCTTTAATTCATCACTTTTTTAGTTCTTATTTGTTTAAATGTTCTTTATTTAGTTTTAAGAGAGCCTTCCTTCTCGCTGCTCTAAGTCATATAAATTGGCTACAAGAACGATAGGTCATTGACTTGCTTTGCTCAGAAAAAAACAAAATGTCTTGTATAATATAACAATCTATAATCCCACTCGTAGGATACTCAGTTGCTTCATCTGACAGAGTCCACTTAAGGAGCATTCTGCCACAAATTGTGGTCAAGTTGATAACAGGTTGCGTGTGACACTTACAAATAAGCCGACACTCCCATCAATTATGAGAGAATTATCCTTCGTGCGTTGTTGTCAGTTGAAAACGCGCTGTGTCTGACTTTCAGACACTAAGTACATGACCAACGCCCTATAACTGTGACCGACTGTAATAAACACATCATCACCCTAAAAAGCCACGCACCATACCCTCCTTCAAAATGCCAAACACTATGACTATAGGAATGCACGTCTAATTGATGCCTCTCATACGCCCCAGTATGTCATTCACCCTCTGTTTTTGGTTTAACTCAAACTCTTGTAGATAACCATAACCAACCCCCAAAAAGTAAACCAGACAAGGATGTATGGGCGTGTATCTTGACACCCGTCCACTCTAAGGATAATTGCTTGTCATTTCTCCGGCCATCGACCGACCGAGTGTTTTGAATTGGTTGGGTTTAGTTTTGCTTTGAACTCTTGAGTCCGGTCCATATTGTCCTTGTCCACATCAGTTGAATACTTTGTTAAATTTTTAATATCCATATCTGTCATAATAAACAAATCGATATTTCTTTCTCATACATCACATCCCAGGTAGTTTATCTTCAATGAGAACTGTAATGCCTTGGCATTCATATTAATTTCGCAAACCCAGATTGCGACACTCGACATCCTGGGTGGTATAGTGAACAGGATCCTGAAAACACATAAAATCGTTTATTCGTGACATTTTGACAGTTCTTGATTTTTTTTTTCTCTTCCTCTCTCATTCTGTTCATGTTTCTTTTCATTTGTTGGGTTGTTGTTTTTTTTTTTTTTTTTTTCGTCGTCCTTCACCTGCACAATAGGGATACTCAGAGGAGTGAGCTGAGATTTAAATAAATAAAAAAAGGAATGAATGCCCATTGTGCTTTCAAAGGCGGATGCTTTTATCGATTACACGACTATGTAAATACAGTTATTTAAATTTGTAAGTAAGACATTTTGTAGGCGTTACACCGATATAGCAGCAGGACACCCTTAAAATGGAAAGTTGCATGATGAAAATACCAATGTGGGTGATCCTTTTCATTTTTTTTTTTTTTCGGACTGGCAAATGTTAAGGTTGATAAATTTAAATGAAATTGTCTTAAAATTCAAAAATAGAACGCCAAATTGGCAACGAATTAAGTTAATGTGTTTCTTGGAAGAAAATGCAAAAATTCTAATTATAAACTAGACACAGTTCTTGGAATAGAATTCTTCTACGAAAAAGTGGGTTGATAAGCAATTACTTACTGACTTTTAATCAAAAATGTACCTGCTCTTGGCTTGTAATTAGTGCACTAAAAGATCATCCGCGGAACGAAGCAAACAACTCCTTACTTCGTTTGTACCAATTTATGTGAGTTTACTTGTCAAAAACATTTTCACACGATATACTCGTACCTACATAGAAGTTTGAATTGCAATCTGTAGAAAAATATGCGATAATTCTGGCTCTGCGAAAAGTTTTCCTCTTTAAATGTCAAAATTTCTCACACATCAAATTGCATTTGGGAAAATGGAAGACTTTTGTGAAATATGAGGGATAAAAGTACACTGGATTTTTTAAGGGCAATTAACGACCATTAGCTCGAAAAAAAGAATAAAATTTGTTAGTTTAGGGCAAGTTTTGGATTCGTAAAAATGTATGTCCTCGAAATTTCGATAAATTCTGAGATTACTTTAGAATCTTTTCTGTTTATCTGTTTCAGTTCCTACGTTTTTGTTTAATTTGAATTTTTGACTTATTAAGCAAAGTTCTATAATATGCCATAGCTACCACATTTTAGGCCAAAAGCCTTAATAACGGTATTTTTGATTTGACCAGATTAGTAAATTGATTTGCTGGAAAACGGTTACAGTGATTTTGTCTACACTTTATACTGAAGCTGGCTGAGGGACATGCTGCAAGATGTCTCACAAAATTTTGGCCAAAAATTGTCATAACAAAAAGTCGGTTTTTTTCTCGAAAACGGCTCCAATGATTATGATTCAATTTCATATTTGAATAAAATTGGCTATAGTGCTGACCATAAGATGGCGTACCACGATTTTGACTAAAATTGTGTATAACGGTACTTTAGCTAGCTATTAGCTGATTTTTGGAATAAGACTATTTCTCGGTTTATACTTAATGGATTTTGGTCCAAATGAAATGTGAAATTTTACTTAAATGTTATAATTTTATAAAGCGTCACTTTATAAAAACTCTAAACTCGATGGACCAAATTCATGCTCGGACGATAAGTAAGAAAGCTGAGCAGATATTGGACACCTTATAGTGAAAAATACTCCCACGGATATTAGGCGATTGGGAGAGAAGACACAAACACGTACTGTACCAGGATGTGGATGTAGTGCAAAAAACCAAAATACGAGCCAAGAGAATCTTCAAAACTCTGGCACCAGGCTCCAAACCGCCAAGAAGGCCGCACCTCCGGTACAAGGACCCAGTTGTCACGGACGCCAGAAAGCCTGGTCTTCTCAACTAGAAGCAGCATGCCCTAGACCACGAAGGATGGGAGGCAGCACAGTCTCAGGTAGAAACTCTACAAGGATCGTTGGCCCTTTTAATACTAAATGTATATACATACGTCCTGTGTTAACTGATTTGATGATTCAGAATTGAGGCACCTAATAGTCTAATGGTATTTCGTTCAGATGCCAGTTCTTAACTGTCGAGAGTTGCCTTAATGGCCTACCACACAATATTTTTTAATAATATCAATGAGTCTGTAAAGAGCTGGGCCCTGTAGTAGGGTAAATTTTTAAGAGTACCATCCAATGTATGGGTCAGAGAGAATACAATCCTGGAGGTTACAATCGTCACACTTGATGCTCTTCTCCAAATTTGGCAAAGGTTTTTGGTTCATCAAAAGCGCTCAGCTTTTACAGAAACTTACAAGTACCTACAGGCATAGTTTCAAAAGTATTCGCTACAAAAGATTTAAACAACTTAAGGTCTTAACCTCACAACCTTGTGAAGCGAGAACATTTTCACATTTTTCGCTGGAGGAGGAATCCTTCATTTCATAGTAGAGAATTTCAGGTGTTAAATCCATAAATTTACAAATGTTACTGATACACCTATACGGTAGTCATCCAAACCAACATTTTTCTTGCCAGACTAAATGGAATATTTGCATACAGTGTCATGTTTCAGTATACAAATCCTTTGAATCCTGATATGCTTCATTCAAAGCAAACATTTTGCGCAAAATACTACACTAGGATAATCCTTGCAAAAAATAATCCACCCATCATCGTATTATATTTCTTAGTTTATTTAACATTTTGCCGTTGCCGTGTGCCATAAATTCCCCAACACAATCACAATGTTATTTCCACTCCATGTAGACCAGGTTACAGTAACAATTGTCACCTGGATAGCACACACAGGCACTTTATCCTTTAGAAAACCTAGACTCTGATTGTTCGTTACAATAGTAGCTCTCGGCAAATTGGCAGCATTTCCTCTTGTTTGCACATGCTTTGTTGCCAGGAAACTGCAGTTACTCGTAGGTAGGAGTATCTGCTTGGTTTAGCTGACATAATAGGCAAAACAGCAGAGAGTCCTTTTTCTCTCCATTCTCTATTCATTTGCTGTCGTGTAGTATAGTATTGTTTCTTTTTTTTTTATTTTTTTTTGCCACCCCCTACCCATGCCTTTCGTCCTGTTGATATTTCAATAATTGAAAATGAAAAGAGATTGCAAAAGCAAATGAAGGCAATATGTTGAAGGCCTGTGCCTATGCCTATGGCACGGAACAAGTTTAAAAGTAATTGCACGCAAACAGGCTGGTTACACGATGTGTAACTGATTACAATTGTTGTCCGTTTGCTTAGATTCTAATCCAGTTAATTCTGCACATCCCGAACGCCGAACAACAAATGTTATTAATTCTAAATTAAATCTTTTACACATGTTAATCAAATTTGAATTTGCGTTTAGCAAAAAAAAAAGGATAATATGATTTTTAGAGCATAGCTTCGGGTTGTGTAGTATCTAATTTGAAAGGCCGCAATTTGGCGGATGGATATTAAGAACACATTAAAATCCCATTTTCCAGGAATCAAGCTTATCACGTGAATGGAAATGGGTTTTTAATACAAATCAACACTGACGACTGGAGGTGGCAAAAAGAGGTTTCTAAAAATCTCATAAAGTTTCATATGATTATGTGTTCCGTGATATGCACGTCAACTGGATTATCTATCAGTGTCACATCTGTTTTCGGGGAAGATATTCAAAAAAGGAAGGAATTTTTATTTGGATTTTATAAAACTGCCAGTGGGAACTTTTTAAACGGGTGTAGGCATTATGGAATCGACTGTGGTGTGCTTTATAAAACTTGGGCTAATAGTTGCACACTGTTTTGTAAGAAATAAATATAAGACCATAATTAGCCGATAGAGGGCCAATGCCTAGCTTTTTACAATTGTACGTGTTGAACGTGGTATACATTTCTGCACGTACCGAAGGGAGCTACAGTTTTAGGCCCATCCGTAGGGCAGAAGGATTTTTTGTTTATCAGACGCTCGCAAGAAGTGGGGCGGTGAAAAAAATTGGATGGCATTTTCTGGGACTCGAACTTGGAATCCCATGCACAATAGTCCAACGCACTAACCACTGAGTCACACCATTTGGCAAAACTTGATACATTCACTAATTGGTGAATATACTTGTGAGATTCGCAGAAATTATATTGCCATTATCTTTGAAGGTGACGTTCGGCAGGGTTGTATTCTATCGCCTATTCCTTTTCTATTAGTGAACAAGGACGTGGTTTGTGGAGCTTTGTCAACTTTGAGCGCAGGACTTCGATGGACTAACTCATAGATCGGATCCATAACAATTCGACTACGCTTGCTCTCCCATAACCCTCTTACAAAATGACAGCATGTCTAGAGAGGGAGGCAGATGTTCGTTGCATTTGCTGTATACATAGTTATATAAGAAAAAGATAGAAGTATTCTAGCTTTTACAGGACTTTTTTTGTTCTGACAATCTGCCTGATAACTTTACAACTTGCAATATAGATTCGTTGGGACATCACACACTCGAGAAATTTTACCCTGAGGTAACTCCTGGGTGTCTCTTACTCTCATTACACACTGGATGAATAATGCGGGGTAAAGCTATGTATGCATTAACAGACTTTCGTTGTAGTAGTATTTTGTTCACCTCGAAATTAACAACTTGTGTTTGCATAAGTTTTGCCGCTCTTTAATGGTTCAACACTGGATGAATATTTTACCACGTTTCTTAATTCACACTTCACTTCTCTCTCTTCTATAAGGTCAGTTGTACCCCGGAGTAATTGCACCAGTGTATGAAAGCTCATTCAATGAAATAAGGGTGACAGTATATTAAATTGGAGTAAAATCAGAATGAAGGATGTACGGGAATATAGTCGATGAGAAGAGAGTACCAATACTCCTATACCCATTCGGCAACCCTGGTATTTTCATCTATCGATGACGAAATAGAACTGAATATAGTAAGCCAAAAAAGCAAAGCACAGTCTACGTTTGAAATAATGTCCAAAATCTAGCCACGACTGTTCAGATCGAGCGTTGAGTTACTTGGGAAGGAGTTGGGGAGATCGTAGGTTCACGATGGCGAGGAGGCGCTAGGATCAAAGTCCTTCGCGTGGGCGAAATAGTCTCTTATTTAATCAGGTTACTGTAGCTATTTAGGAAATTCAACTTGGAGTATTGACACGGTTTAAAGGTACCTGTCCCCAAAAAATTTTCGAGCTTTATTGCTTTCTGTCTCGTCTGCCTGTGTTGAGGGTCCTTTTGAGTGAAAAGTTCTGGTAGCACTTTCATCTTGCTCGTTCTAGTCTCAATTATCATACATGTGTCCTTAACATCTAACTCTAAGTGCATTCAAGTATTTTTACTTAAATTCTAACCTAATCCTGCTTCTGGGTTTACACTTTAAACTCGGTTATTGCTTTTAAGCCACTAAACCATTTCACTTACCCTGATTTAAAATGAGAAGAAAAATTATTCATTTTGCATGCTCTGTCGAAAATCCTGTGCCAATTATAAGGCCATTCATCGCAAGACCCATATGGACTGTGAAAAAACCACATGTCAACCTCATGTGTCCATGAAGCAATCCTCTCTTTATTAAGTCAAAACTCATGCACAGATTATGCAACTCTATCTAACATGTACAATACAGACGTATTGAAATTCTGAAACTCTTTGTGGAAATAAATCCTTCAAGTCACGCGACAACTGAATTATAAAGGATATTTCACAAAAAAGCCTAAAATCCATTCGAACAATTCCTGGAAAATAAACAAAGAAAAAAAATATATTCTCCAACTGGACTCAACTGTCAACGCACATAAAATCCAGCCGCAAAATTTTCATCTCTCCAATGTGAACATTTTTATTTGGTTCACATCCTTTTGACAGACGAGAGAAGGCTTTTGGTAACACGTCCTTGAATGTTTGGCCGCACATGTTCCACAAACAAAGCTGTTGATCACATAATATTTTCGCACAAAACAAAATATCGTAAAAAAAATATAACAAAACAAATCATCTCAACAAATCGAGGAACGCATATCAAAGGATGATACAAAACAACAACCAGAAAAGCAAACAAAATCCTCCGCATAACCCTTGAAAGTCAGTCACATCCTTTCATTAATAGTCAACGATGCATGTGGCAGGAATTTTATAAGCAACGAGCACTACTGCTGTCATGAAATCGGATAGAAGAGATAAAACAGTCACCCCTTTGCACTGTCAGCCGTCAGGAAGATAGACAAACGGGTGACCAATGAAACATAGCACTAGGATGTGATAATCTTTTCTTTTTCTTTTTTTTTGCCAGAAATTTACATTTTCCTGTTCCTATGAAATTCTACATTGATAGAGGCTTGAAAAGAAGAGTGCTTAGTAGTAAGCAGATTTATCACGGGCTATAGTCCTTGTCAGCATTCACTTCCCTGTGCAATTTGTGTGAACAAACAGTTTTTCTTTCGTCCTGACATGCATCCGACTAGCTAGTTAAGGTGAATGATTTATCGTTTTGTGGTTCTATTTTTAATCTGTAGGTACTTTTCTCTTCAGCTTTCTAATTAGCCACGTTTATAGGAACCGGATTAGGAAGGATTAAATACCCCTTGTACTTCTAGGAAAAACGATATTCTATTGTAATTGATGAATTGGATTCTAAATTGAGTATAAGAATTGTCCTTCATCAAAGGGATTTTTTTTGTTTTAAATAGGACTTGGCAGGAAGATCAGGAATTATTCCGCTCAACAAGACGTGAGTCCCTTGAGACGCTTTTTAAATAGAATCGCGAAATCTCTTGTAAACAGAGATAATATTTTGAAAACTTTCTATTAGCATAGTTCAGTTTCAGTTAATCCTCTAGGAAACATTATATCAAAGGAACGACTTTCATTGGGTTTGTATACAGGGACGTTTAAAGATATCAAAAATGTTTCATCAAAGAAAATACAATCCTGACTGACGGAAGATTCAACTCATTAATGATTTGTGTTTCCTCTACAAAAAGATTGTTACGCAAAATTGATAATTACAAAATATTTGTTAATATTGTCTTGGGTAGATAATTATTCAAGAAATTAATGAAATGTTTGGACTATATTAGCAAATACAACAAATTACACAAAAAGAGGAAGGCTCTCTGAGGAACGACGTCCAAATAGGGGTTCGGCAAGGCTGCATACTTTAACCAATACTGTTGATTAGCGATGTACTGAATGCAGGAAACGGAGGAGTTCGATGGACTCTTACAGCTGAGCTCATACACCTCGCCTACGCCAACGATGTTCGCCTACTGCCTCGCAGAATAAAGGACCTTTACCAAATGAAAGCAAATGTCAAACAGCAAGCAGTCGTTGGACTGAAAATTAAATCGGCAAAAATAAAAAACTATCAGGACCAGGACTAAACTCATATATGCCTTGCTGGATAGACGGTTGAGAGAGTAGATAGTTTCCAATACCTTGGTCTCAACCTATGGTGGAACTGACCCATACATAGCAAACCGAAAAGCCAAAGCATAATTTGCGTTTGGGATGCTATCCACAATTTGGCGAAGTAATGTAATTAGCTCAAGCACATATTCTCAAGCTACGACTGTTCCGTTCCAACGTTGAATCCATGCTGCTATATGGATGTCGTACCTGGAAGGTGGTCGTCTCTATCACTAGAAAGCTGCAAGCGTTTGTCAATAGGTGACTGCGCTACATCTCAAGGATATACTGGCCAAACCGTATCTCTAGCTTTATCAGAGAACGGGCCATGAACCTGTAGGACAACCATACGGCGACGAAAGTGGTCACACTCTCCAAAAGGGTGATATGGCCAAGCGATGCAATAGATATGGAACCCGCTTACCCAGGATAACATGATACGCGGCGGTACTAGGAGTACATAGCGCAGAACGGTTTAGGATTAAGCACGGCAAGTGGGAAGGAGTTGGGGAGAGCTGTGGCATATTTCCAGGTATCGTATACGATGGCGCGTAGGCATTGTAGAGGCCCTAGGGCTCACGAGGGGATGCGGGACACATTTTAAGTATCACAGGTTCACAGAGTTCAGGAAAGAGTAAGTTTGCTTTGTGCTAAAAGTGATTTGAATGTACCTTTAAAATAAATAAATAAATATCAGTCCATAAGCAACCCAAAGAGGACTAAACCCTTGCTTATCACAACTGTACATGTCGTGCGTGGTATACATTTCTGAATGTACAGAAGGAACCCTTTGCCCAATAGTCCAACGCACTAACCATGTATAACTTTAGATCTTAATATATTTAATATAAATTGACTAAGGCGAGTTGTATGTGATTTTTGCATTAATTTATAGTTCACAGTCTTTTTCTGATTCGTGGTGAACTACAATAAGTACTTCGCTTAAGTCGTTTCAGCTTTTACTACACTACCTATTTAATATGACATAATGTCTTCAGATATCTTGCTAGTTATCCGTTCTACGGGATACTTGTTACATAATATACAAAGGCGTATGTATTAATCCTAAAAAGCATCTCGCTAAAAGCAAAACTGAGGCCATAAAGTCCTTTCCACCATTCCATTTACGAACAGATAGGAATGTTGACACAAGTAACTAGAACGTAAACATTTTTTTACGGCCGGTCCTTATTTTCATTAAACATTGTTGCGACAGAAAAACGACATAAAACTACAGACGCATTATTTGTTTTGATATTCATTAGAAGGCTATAAACATCATGTCACTCTGTTGTTATCTAAAAAAGCCCCAAAAAGTAAAAACACAAACCACCCTACAACTTTAGGTGTAAAAGTAGAAACACACACAACGAAAATAAGTAACCCTCACAGCAGTGAGTCCTCGAAAGAGGCGTCTTTATGATTTTTAATAAAAAACTAAGAATTTTCTGATGACTTTCGTCCTTAATAAAACTGACGCAATTCAACCAGAAATCATTGAGGGAAGAGATATCAAACTGTTACCTCTCTTGCCCCTCAAAACCCATTTGTTTACATTGTTTTTGTTGTAATCCGCTCCTATCTGTGAATACATGTGAGTTCCAATAAATGAATTCAGTAGGCGATTTATATCCTGCCTGTATGCATCCATAGACCTCCTGTGGTGAAATTTTCTCTTATTTTGACATTTCTCTCTAATTTTTCAAACATTCAAAGCACATTTCAACTAAGTGTCCTTTACATTGCAAAAATCAATTTAAACATTTTTGCGATTTTTTTTTTAATTCTTTTTTATAACATTTTTCCAGATTCAAACAAAAGACTCTACCAATCTTCCACGCTAATTCCTTAATAGAACAGAATTGAGTTACTTTTTATTACTTTCGGCGTGACCAGAGAGTACGTATTGTTTTGTATATTAGTTGGGTCACGCGGTCTACATTTTTAGATCACGTAAAATTCACCCATTTTTCATCCTTTCAAAAATTGTGCATAAAAGTAAAAGGAATACACGGTTAGAACTAGCCTAGAAAGTAAAATAAAACTATATTCTTCCATTTACCACAGATAAACTATGCATTCCAGACCCAAAACAATTATGTATGGTTGTAAATCGCGAGACAATTTTTAAGTTAAATAACGCGACCAGGGTTAAAGGCGACCGTCTTTTAAGCCTCCCAGATATTTTTGCATACAGTTTGACAATTATCAACTCTATTTCATTTTATCCATAATTGTTTATTGCAAAATCTTCGGAAGAAAACAATATTTCTATTCAGTCTCGAAAATGCTATTGATCAAATGAAAAAATTGATATACCGTTATTATCCTGTGAAGAATGAAATTGAATTTTTATTATTAAAAAAAATTTATTTGTAAAATTGTCTTATTCTCACCAGATTCAGCATAGCAGATTTCAATTTAAAAAAAAAACGAATTTTTCAAAAATGCACTGCGTGATTCAATAAACGTAACGTTCATATTTAAAAACATAAAAAAACAACTTAAGTGTAAAAACACCCTTATGTAGTTCCTAAAATATTCACCTCGATATATCAATGGCTGTATTCAGTTAAGCTTAGCAAAGTTGAATAATTTTGACAATTTAACAAAAAATGGTACTGATCAGCTCCATTTATAGGCAATTTATACCCATTGGAATGAAACGTATATGGGCATTCTCTAGCATAATATATTGTCTAAAAAAGTGATGAATTCAAAATAAGTAAAAGAGACATACGAACATAAAAATTAAATAAATTATTAAAATGGAGAAAAGAAAACGTCAAAAAGAGTCGCCACAAAATTTGCCCGCGACTCACCGGTAACTTTGTTTTTTATTTCACTCGAGCTCATCTACTTTCTTGTGTCAGTCGCAACTCATGAGACTACGTGTTATAGCTAACAAATTCAAAATTAATACGAAAACGACGTGCTGTCTACGTTTGATAGGTAGAACTTATTTGAATACTAGATATTGGTTCTATGCCTGTCGACTTGGAGTAGGAAAATTAAGAACAATTTTAAAACATTTCCACAAAATGCCCGAAGATATAATTTTTTAATTCATATTTTCTGCCGCTGGGAGGCCCACATTATACGAAATAAAAAAAAAGTGTATGTTTTTTAACCAAAGAGTGAACGCCATTTTTCGTATTTGTAGCAACCCTAATGCTTGGATTACACGTTCGACGATTTGCGTCAATATTCACGCTTTTTTGAGCTCCAATCGACGTCAATCGTGTAAAGGAAACATTTTTTTCACGTCAATCTACGCCAATTTGGTTGACCCCCAGATTGTCCCCAATTCCCGTCAACAAAAATTTACGCGATTATATGAATCGTGTAAACGAATCTATTCAAATATTAGCGTCAACCTACAGCTAAATCGCGTCAACCAAATGGTTGACGACTCGAGCCTCAACCCCAGGCGTCAATTTCAGAACAAAATTAACATATCTCGTAAATTTTTTTGCTGAATTCTTTTTTTCTTGCGCTTTCCAAACATGTACAAAGCTGGTACTATATTTCTTTTTTCACTTTTGGACATAACTTTTATACGATTCTAATCGAAAAAATATTTATTAACAAAATAAAAATATTTTATTCTGAAAATATTTATGTTGGGAAATTCATTTATTACTAATGACAGCAATCGTCAACCAAGAGTCAATTCGATTGACATAAAAAGCGTCAATCGTATAAACGGTTGTATGGTTGACAGCTTAATTTTTTTTTTAAATTGCGTCAATCGATATTTTGGTTGACGTTGGAAAAATTAACACATTTAGGTCAATCGTGTAAATCGGGGAAAAATTTATTTACGTTTTTTTCAAAACTATATCGATCGGGCGTAAATTTATTGACGCTAGATTTACGCTTTTGCGGCAATCGTGTAATCCTAGCATAAAGCTTATGTCAAAATATATTTTTTTTTTTTTTCAAAATTGTTCAACTCAATCCTTACTTCCAACTGACTCATTATTCATTTTACTAACATTAGGAAGGGTGACCTAGTTTTGTTAGTTTGATGTATCAAAAAATATTTGAACAAAGGCTTTACATATCCCTTCGATATCACCTGCACTTCAGCTCAAACTACCTTTATCTTTATTAATACATAATTAAATTTGCAGCTAACAAGCTAAATTTTTATTTTCATAACAATTGATAGGAAATAACAAAAAGAGCTACTTCTTAACAACTTAATATTCCTCATTTTGTAGAATGTATATTTAATAATATTTCTAAACATGTTTGGAAATTTAATATTTTTAGAAGTTAGATTTATTAATATCTGCTGAACTAGTTTCCACTTTCCAGTGCATTTGCTGGACGCGTTTTCGCTGTGGTGGCTTACTAAATTAACCGACATTTCCGGGGTGAATTGAGGAAACATCCGATGGCTCCGATTCTATTTCCGGCATTTTGGTTTTTGACTTTTAGAAAAATTCGGTGAGGGGGAGACGTAAAAAGTGGTGAATTGACCAAGTCACACATACTTGTTTGAAAATGTGATAATATGTGTGACTTCGTCAATTTTTTTCCAATATCAGCTTGTAGGCAACTGGAAAATCATTGGAAAGTTTATTATCTCTTTACTCAATGATTTCTGAATTCAACGTGAGAAAGAGACACAATGAGAGAGAGAAACATGGATAATCCGAAAAAAAAAGAAAAATAGAAAACTAACAGACGCAAACAGCCTGAAAGGACATTGTCACTTTTGTTTGCTTTCTAAAACAAAAAAGCAAACTAAAAACTAGACAAAATAACGAAAAGACTTGAAGGACTTTTGTTCGGAAGGAACCTTATTGCACGTACATACTAGTACCTTGAGTTGTACTCATGTTAGGCGTGTTAAATCACTAAAATTCACTGAAGGGATAACACCACCATCTAACCATCTAACCAGTGTCACTTGTGTGTAGGTGTTGTAGGTGAATTGATGGTATTTTTTCAAAGAAAACACCACCCACCACCCCCTTCGTATGTGTGATTGTTCCAGGATTATAGTACTGGAACATTTGATGAATACAAAAAAGAGTTTCACAATCCAATGAAAGAGTCAAAAGCAAGCAAAAGAACCTTCGAACGCAACGCAGTGTGTAATAAAAAAAAAAAAAAAAAAAACAGAAAGGAAAAGGTGAAAGAAATAATAAATTTTAAGGGAGTCTTCCTCCACTCTTGATCCTTGCTTTCATTTATGTGCGTGTGTTTTTTATTACATCACTCCGAGAGAACCGAGAAATGGCGGCACGGTGCGTGGTGGTCCAGGAATTTTTCATCTCTCCTGGCAGGCATCGCCTGCTTGACAGTGTGATAAGACCATTCAACTGGGTATTGTTATGTATGCCATTCACAGGAATTCCGGCTTTTTCTCGAGTCCTTTGATCAGGAACTTAGCTAACAACCACGTACTTTGCAGGGATACGTCTTGTTAAGTCAATTGTTGGGTCATAAAAGAGAAAGAAAACGTAAAAAAAAAGAAGATAGAGCAAACATAACTGGTCGACAACTGCATAGCGAACGTGCAAACGCTGGGAAATGGTTGTCTCTTTTTGTAGGTTGTGTTTGTAATAACACTCCTTTCTGGGTATAGAATAAGCCTTCTTCTTCCCCATCTTATCATCATTTCCAACGAGTTGTGTCTTGAGATTTTGTTTTTCTGTGGAAGGTTTTTCGTATTCTTTTTGTCTTCTTTTGTTTTTATTACGTTTTCATACGCCCTCGGGGAGTCGGAGGATACCTACAATAGTTCGCTGAGAGAGACAATGTCCTGAGTTATATGGGATTACGAGATCTATTTTTGTAAAATGCTGCAGTATTTGTGAGCATCCGAGATGGAATAAGGCCGAGAGACATCTGCACTGAAATGAAGCACTGGAATCTAAGTCATGTGAGAAAAGCATGGGATTATTGCTCATAGCATTGATGAAACAGAATCTTGTAGTGTCACATGAAGTTGGACAACAAAGAACTGTCTGGAACATTGTGTTGGCTTTTTTCGATGCTTTATGCCCGGAATGCATACATTTTAAAGGGAATAGGTATACTAATAACAGCATCAAGGTTTGGTGTTTTGTGAATAAAAAAAAGGATGTTTAAAACAGAAATTTAGATATAATTTGACCACACCGGCAGTTTTAAATTTGCACACTGATTTGGAACTATTGTATCATATCAGGTAGTAGACTCAGTACTTAGTTAAAAGAAAGTTCAAAACCAATAATAAGTCCACTGAGAAGCCTGTAGCACCTAATCTAGGATAGCTTTATAGTGACGAGGATACCTGCAATGACACCATCCTCTCAGGTATGAATGGCATAACCCCGAGAAGAAATAGTTTGACAACACAGTCAGGACAGCAATCAATATGAATTTCAATCCTCAAGAAGTTTCGTTTTGGTTTTCTAAGAAATTCTAATCCAAATCACGATTTACGATTTTGATTGCGAACTCTTTCAAAACAAGAACAAGGTTTTCCCTTGAGGGGAGTTTGGCTTTAGCTTTTAAGGAACGGAAAAATTAAAAAAAAAAACTTTTTGTAGTACCATTATTAATCCTTGTGTGTACCCCCAGATTGGGCCCCCAATCTCCTGGCTCCTTTTCTGAGCCATTCGAAATATTCACTTCTTTTCACGTATTGACACACATTCGTATATCTTTACAAGAAATATCCGCTGGGCTCAATGAAAATTGCCTCTCATAAAATGAATCTGAAACGAGCTCCTATTCACATTCATTCAAAGAAATTATTATCTATCCTTACACTTTGCTGTTTGGCACTGTCTTTGGAAACAGTGAATGTTTCGAGTAGTTCCTGCAGTGCTACAGTGCTCCTTGTTCTGTTGCTTCTTTCCTGTCATAATAAAATGTCGGATTTTTTTATCTACTTTTTAAAACCATTCAAAGGCTCATTGTACATTTCACTGCCTTTGTGAATACATTGAATGTAAGCCTACTACGTTCTCAAAGATTCATGAACAAAAAAATGCAAAAGTGTTTTAATTTACTCACTCCCTCCCCTAAACTTTATCAAAGTAGTGCAGGAGTGAGCACTATAGCATGTAGACATGACATTACTCTTTGCTACGTAGGCGAGAGTCATCATCTAAACAGGTTCCAACACCATGATGATTCGTTTTCATTGTGTTTCGCAAAGTGAGCTTCGTTACCGTTTCCTACATGATTCATACTCGCTTGTTTTCTGAGTTCGTGAGACTGTGAAAAGCTCGCTTTTTAGTGAATGATTCACAACGGCAAATGAATGGTTTCTTGTAGACACTCAACATATATCGACTGAATATTATAATCAAATAGACTGTAACAGAAAGAGAATAAGACGGCACAATAAGAACAATAATTTACAGGAAGAGTTGCTGAAATTCTTCAAAAAGTAGTAACGTATAGTAATTTTCATCAGCCGTATGGTCAAATTCAGCATTACTTCTGCAAAACCACTTCAAAAAAAATTGGTTCAACTAATTCCACACAAAGTCACTGACTCAGCGTTGCCATAAGTGCAGATTTACAACCCAGCTGCAGAAGAGACTCTCAAATTCCAACAGTTTGCGCAGTGTTTGTCACTGCAAAGACTTCTATTTTTGAGTGATGGTCGAATGGCCTAGTCTAGTATACTGATTGGCTGATTCTATAGCTGCCGGCGTTTGTTCAGGACCAAAGTGAGTTAAACCTTCATCAAAGACCTGTACGCTTAGATTAAAAGGGTGTGTACAACTATCCTCTTTAAAACGTTCACATGCAACTCGAAGTGTGTTTTGATTCAATCAATCCTTTGTCGTCAAACTTTTCTGTAACATGAGGAACTATTTTTTAATTGAAAACTCCTTTCCCTTCAGTTATCGTAACTCCTACACCACTATCCTGTTTTTGTTACAATTCTTTTGGAATACGGAATAGATAGCTAAGGATACGTTCATGTATGGTATGTCCATAGTATAGAGAACTCAGCCTACAAAATGTGAAATCCTTTTTACGCCATTTTATAGCTTCTCTCGGCCTATTTTCATAGTTTAACCCGGGGAGTCACTTCCGCTTGTGTGTGGTTGTTTTTTTTTTTTTTTGCCATTAATTATGTCAAGATTATTCCAATACGATTCATTCCATTCACCTCCTTGGACTCTCCGCAATGGCTTCAATTGCGAAACTCGTAATTAAATTTTATTCAGAACCCACAGCAATACTGCCTGCCTTTCCCCCTTTCCTTCTTTCTCTCTCACTCTCTTGTTCCTCTCAACCATTCTCAGCTCGTCGTCACATATTCATTAAGCACATAACATAAGCACTTTTCCTCAAAGTTTTTCAATTAAATGATGCCCTAGATAACGCAACCTAAAGAAGAGTAAAAAAATACTGAAATAAAACACGCAAAGAAACGAGACGAAAAAAAAAAAACAAAAAAAAAAAATACCGTAAAATACCAGAGAAAAAGGATGTTGGAAAATTCCACAGAAAAGCAGCACTTTTATTTCCATTCAAACTTATATTCATTATGTCAAGATATTATCGCCACACCACAACCGACCAACACACAGACCCGTCATTATCAGCATCTCACTCATGTTATTTTTTTTTTTTTCGTTGTATCTAGCTACATGTACATAAGTAGATATGTAGTTGCATAAACATCAACATCCAAGAACTTTTCCGACATAAAATGTTTACCATCAAGCGTCTGAAAAACTTAAACTTTTTCGTATCCTGCTCTTTGTTGGATAGCTAGCTACGTACTATAGTTTTGAAATCGGTAATTAAAAGCACTTGGGCCAGCAAAAGCGGGGGAGCTACGTATCTAGATACTTAAACCTACCTGAGACTGTAATTATTCTGTACTAGGACATTCGGCACAATGATTATCATTATCATCGTCAGGCTAAAGTGTGAATCATTCTTTTGTTGTTGTTGTTCTTGGTGTTGGGAATACTGTCAGGTGTCCATAGACCCGACTCGTCGAGGTCGTCCTTAACCAGAAGCACCTTTTTGGCAATTTTCATAAAATCCCCCACGGATCTATTTTGAGAGAGGTTTTCGTGCACTAGTCTCCTTAAAGTAGAGCAGCCACTATACGGCAAATTTAGCACGAGCATGTATAAAAATATCTATAGAGTATCTAGATGTATTTACACGTAGTATTTCTTTAAGTAGGATAAAAACTAGGAAAGTGGGAAATTAGTTGGTTGGAAAATTCTCTCATTTTTTTTTTTGCTCTCTTTTATAAGTGGTAATTACAGTATTTGCTTTCGTTGTGTATGGGTGGGGTGTGTGTTTTTTTTTAGTTCTTCTTAAATTCATTGGTTAAAATTGCCCCGAGGTTGCACCCCGACAATAATTACACAAAGCAAGTGGGGTTGGTCCTGGCTGGTACCCAAAGTACCTACTACTTTGTGTTGTAGCAAGAAAATAAAAGGATACCGTCCGTCGTCGCGGTCGTTGTGAAATTGCATTGTTAAAGTTGAATACGAAAAATGGAATAAGCGCACGCCTTCTAGCCTGTGCTCCTCGACACTGTTAAACTATATAGTTTGCTTGGCTACGCCTGGTAAACTAATTTCAGAATGCATATGTACATGAGCTCGGTTTTAGCCTCTTTTTTGTTTGCTTTTTGTATCTTAAAAGGTGAACTCAAACATTTCTCTGCAACTGCAGTGTGTCAGCAGCAAGAGAGAGAGAGAGAGACCTTTTGTTATTCTGCAGTAACTATCTGTGCCTTGGTTTTTCAGGCAATTTTTATGGAATAACTTCTTTCCATAGACAGTTGGGACCTATTTATTCAGAGAACGTTCAAACAGGATATGTACTCGCACTCGGCAGTGTTATTTTTAATGGCCCACTTGAGCGTCCAATATCTAAAAGCAATAAATTAGAATTGTGGTCGACGTAACGTTTCGAGCATTATTGCGATTTTACCAACTCCAACAACTAGCTACATAGCTGGCGTTGTGTCGTTTTTGAGGTTGCCTTTTTCCCCATCGTCATCGTTCTGGATGCAGTGTTAAGCTGTGTTGTAATTTAGGACTTACGATAAAGTAAGCCGATTGCAAAACCACTGCCCAAGTTGTAGATATTCTGTGGAAAATTTAATATCGTATTGATTTCAATTAAATCGAAATCACGAGTAGAGTATAGGCTAGCACATGTGTCTGTGTGTGGAGGAGGGATGTTATCGCGATAAGGTGGGAAACACTACAGTGCCGGCAGTACCTACTACTGGCTGTTGTGGGTAATAAATTTGTGAGGCGAATAAGTCGATTTATTGTTATGTTAGAGGAGATAGCTAATGGAAAAAGTTTTCCATTAATGTATTGCCCCCAACATGGGGATAGGATAGCAATTAAAATGGAAGCAGTGTCTATATAGAGTGGAGGAGAGTTTCGTTGATATTAACAGGAGAAGTATCTTAATTTTGCGAAGATTCTGGGAATAAAAGTAAATTGTCTTCAAAATGTAACAGACTCCTGGGAAAATATTCTCAGTTATTAGTTCTTCGAATATCGTAATAAATATTTTACCTAAATTATGTTTCATTAAGTTGCTTTTAGCTGGTACTTAATTTGCCTCATAAGTTTACAGTCCCTAAAGAAAATAAATCATCG
This sequence comes from Chalcosyrphus nemorum, assembly GCA_949716465.1. NCBI lineage: Eukaryota > Metazoa > Arthropoda > Insecta > Diptera > Syrphidae > Chalcosyrphus > Chalcosyrphus nemorum. The sequence goes on along the minus strand of OX454332.1, from coordinate 28,920,909 downwards.
GGACTATTTGCTTTACATATAAAAATAGCTTCATACATACATATAAGTATGCACTAACAACACGCAGTAAATATTATGAAAGCATATTTGTAAAAGAGACTCAAAACCCCTGTATTCGTCAATGAAAACGGAAATGTTTTGAAAGAAAGCCAACGTTATAAAAAGAACTACCAGTCACAGACGATGTTGAACTGCGGTATACATTCTGAAATTTTATATTCATTCGTTAATTAACAATTTTAATTCGTCTTATTGAAGACGGTGCGGTCTGCATACATATTTATATGTATCAGGACAACTCTCAGCAACACTTCTACATTGTTCTACATGAAATGAATACCCCAGTGGTATGTTCAGGGCACACCACAGACCTGTAGCTAATTTTGTGAGCCATTCGAAAAATTCACTTATTCACATACATTCATTCGTTTTCCTTCATAAGAAAATATTCGTTGGGCTCACATTCTATTGCCTCTCATAAAGTGAATCTAAAGCGAGCTCCCATTCATCTACAACTGGTACTCTATTTGGAAAAAGGCAGTGAATGTTTCGAGTGCTAAGTGCACTGCTCTTGTTGTTTGTACTTACAGTGCTCTGCCTTTTCTAAATAAAATAAAAATAAATATTAGGCCGTAAGCAGCCCATAGAGTGCCAAGGCCTAGCTTCTCACAGCTGTACGTATTGTGCGTGGTTTCTTTCTGTACGTACAGAAGGGACCTACAGTTTTATGCCGTATCCGAAGGGCAGGGGGGTTTTTGAGAAGCTCTCACATGACATTAAATACTCTTGGATGTTTGTCAGACGCTCGCAAGAGGTGGGGCCGTGAAAAAAACTTTGGTGGTAATTTCCTGGATTCGAACTCGGAACCGCTTGCGCAGTAGTCCAACGCACTAACCACTGAGCCACGGCACCCTAGCTCTGCCTTTTCTACTTACTTTTTTGTAAAACTATTCGAAGGCTCGTGAATCATTTGTTTCATTCCGTTTGTGAATACATATTCTGATCGAATGAATACTTAGAATAAGAGCCTACTACGCAGTCAAATATTCATGAATACCAACACCATGATGATTCGTTTTCATTTCGTTTCGCATAGTGAACTTCGTTATCGTTTCCTACATGATTTATAGTCGCTTGTTTTCTGTGTGCGTGAGACAGTGAAAGGCTCGCTTTTTAGCGAATGGTTCACTACGCCAGATGAATGGATTTATGGAGTTGAAAAGCAAAACGAATAGAGCAAAAACGTTCTGACAAAAGGAGACAGCGAATTGGACTTTATTCGATTAAAAATCAGTAGTCTCATGTCAGGACAGTAAAAACAGAATCACTGCATTCAACCCTTAAGTTCTCGCAGGCTTTTTTTTTTACATCAATCGTGTAAACACCTAAGGAATCATTGATAGAACATTGCAGTGAGTCCAAGTGTCTGTCTGCTACATCTACTGTTAATCAGGGATCGACAAGCTATCTAGTTGACCTCGCGAACGGAAGTCATCCTATAAATCAAGGCTACTTACGAGAGCGTTAACTGCACTTGAAAAAGACATCCCTACGTTGAGTATTTGCGGATACTCCTCGAACTAAAGCGCTTTTCTAAATTATTCAAACAATTATTTTTAATTATGAACACATATACTCATTACAAGCACTAAATTCCATTTATTTTTTCGGCAACCATTAAAACTTAAGCCGAATGCGAATCAAACCAGCATCACTTCCACTGCGGATAACTTATGTTCCTGTGCAGAAGTGGAAGTACTTGCAATTCCCATCTGCGTACAACTGCATTGACAAATTCAGTTTTTCTCAAAAAATACAATCCGAAAAGATTAAATTAAAGTACCACTTTCAAATGAGTAAATACAAAACAGTCGAAAGCTTTCTCCGTTAAAATAAATAAAATTTCCTAAAAGCCATGTTATATCCAAATTAATGGTCCCCTCCAAGCACATAACTCAGTCCTCGCTGAAAACAGGGCAGAGACGCACACAAATACTACGTGTTGTTAAGAAATTATTGCTGCAATCCTCAGTCAAGTTTTCGTAATCACTTTTTTTTTTCATCGTCCCCCACATCCCGCCTCAAACTTGTTCTCCTTGTTGGTTTAAGGATGTAACATTCGCTGGAAATAAAAATTAAAATATGTATCCTTATACAAAAAAAAAAAAGAAAAATTGTTAATTCTTTAAACAATTTTCAAAATTACTAACAAGCATCCTTTTATTCTATTTTCAGGACGTAGACAGTCAAGCCAAAAGGATCTATGAAAAATGACTGCAATTATCTGTGCAAGTTTTTCTTCGGCTTAAGTACTCAAAGAAGGCAACATCGAACATCGCCCTCAGTGTCAAATAGGATAAAGTTCTGGCTTTTGCTAAGTAATTGTTAATAATTAAGCTGATTTTGCAAGGATCACTCACACCACACCGTGCTCCAGTAGTGAAAGTAGCCGCAAGGATATTTCTCTTTTAGACTTTGGTGCGGTGAAAAAAAAAAGAAAAACAGTCTTGTAATTATGTTATCGTCACGACTGAAATCCAAGGATCACCTAAAACAGAAATTTCACATTCGTAGCAAATTCTTAGCACCAAACTAAGGAGCAAGGACGAAAAACAAAGTGAAAAAAGAGAAAAAAAAAAAGCAAGGACCAAACAACACCATGTGCAGATGTTGAACGTATTCGTTGGAACTTCAGTTAGAAATGGGATTACGACGATAATTGAACCTCAGAGAGAAATACCACAACATGGCGCAATGCTACCTGATTCTGTTCGTCCTTTTTATGTATTCAGGTGAGTGCGAGTTGCTAGTATTGGTGCTATTAATTAATGGGTTTAATATGTGAAATACCTGGAATGGGGATTTTTTTTTTTTTTTTGCATTTTGTTCTTGTTGCTCCTTTTGGGATATAAAATGTTATATTCATGTTTTTTTTTTCTTTTCGTTTTGCTGGAGGTAATTATGACGGGTAACATAATGTACAAATATTTATTCGAGGATATGTATGGGGTTATCTTCGTGTGAATTTAATTGAGGTTGGGATATTTTTTAAGCAAAAATCGAGGAGGTGTCTTCTTCTTTGGTAACTACAAAAAAATCCTCTTAAGTGTGAGATTATTCCACGTCACCAATACCTACTGCTAATTAAAATGGATTGCCTCTTTAGCCTGGAAGGAGGCGCAGGCTTATAGGCAATCACCTCGATGAATTAAAACCTGAAATTCACCGGACTGGCATGGTGTAGTCATGAGGTGTGGACTCTTTGTTGTGACCTATTTTTTTTTAAAGATTGTGAACCGGGGTTTTGTGGGTGAGTTATAATTGATTTGAGGACCCAAGAGGGCTTAAGACCCTGCGGTTACTATGGCTAGTATGTCAGCTATCACAGGTTTTTTGTCGGTCACTGTAATCAGTAACTTAACGTCAAAAGGAAGTGCTTAATCAAAGATCAAAACCAACTGGGAAGATCTGTATGCGATCTGTATTTTTGCATTCGTTCATAATTCACGGTATTTTTGCATTCATGTTGCTTTTCGAGCGAATAATTTAATTTTGTTGATGCGATTTTTAAATCGATATGCTTGTGATTTGAACACTTTAGCTTTCACTTAATGATTCAATGCAGTTGGTCCTTAAGAGGTATAACTCGTAGAGCTCAAACATTATAGCCACTGAAGAATGATGGACATATTCTAAACATAGAGAAAACAGTTGTTAACTTGAGTTATACATCTCTCATTTAACTCTCCTCATAAGCATCCTTACTTACTTACTCAATAAGCTCCCCACCCTTAGAGTGTCTCTGCTTGAGATACCACTGCTTTCCGTCCTCTGCGGTTTTGGCATCGGCGACAACTTAGTCTTTGCACCAGAGGTCGGTCTTCTTCGCTGTCTCGAACCTGTGAGCTGTGATTCGAAAATTTTCTTGGCAGGAGCATTGGTGTCCATTCGCTTGATGTTGCTGAGCCAATGCAGTCGGCGTATATTTGGCTTTCTGGTTTGCGGTTGTATCTTCTCCTCCATTTGCCCTCCTCGCACAAGGGTCTTAAGACCCTACGAAACATTTTTCGCTCGGAGGTGCCCAATATTTGCTCAGCTCTCTTTCATATCGTTCAGCACTCGGTGGCATAACGCAAGACTGATAAGATGAGCGTTCTATAAAGCATTAATTTTGTCCGTCGAGTTAGTAGTTTTGAAGCCAGTTGTTTTGCCAAACCGAAGTAGCAGGGGCTTGCTAGTCAATATCGTCTGCATACCCCAGCGGTTGGACGGTTTTGTGAAAGAAAGAATGTTGTCATCTGCCCTACGCACTATTTGCTACAACACGGTATTAAAGAAGTCACATGACAAGCATCTCGTTACCGAAATGCGAAGCTCAGAAGAGCTATTGCCAAGTAGCAGAGAGCATCATGTGTTTTCCAGCATTACGCGACACATCTGGATTAGTTTTGACGGTATCCCGAATCGGGCCATCGCCTGTTAGGGCTCTAGATGATGAATGCTGTCATAATCGATAAAAAGGTGGTGGGTTTCGACTTGAATTTGTCTTTTTAGGATTTATCTGAGTGTGACAATCTGATATCGCTGCTGTCCATCAGCCGGTTAGAGAGTTCCAACAGGTCTTAAGACGTTCACACAATACTTTGGATAGGATCTCATATACGGGGTTTAGCATGATCACAGGCCCTCTTAAGCTTCACAACCTTATGCAGAGGGTGTGGCAAAACAGGTTTGAACAGTATTGAACACTTTTCAAGGAAAAATAAGCAACACATCAACAACTTTATGCATTTCAATGCCACTCAAAAATACTTACATCAGCGGTTGAAATACTTATCCAAAGACTTCTCTTATTTCAATCAATCATATCCACTAAAAAAAAAAAAATACAAAACTTTTTAAGTTGCTTCTTTGAAACTCCTAACTTTTGAAATTGATGCTGTATTAAATTCTTCAAATTCATCAGTCAAGGAAAGAGAGCACATAGAGCTTTTATCCTTCGTCTTTTATTGAATTCAAAACCACTATTCAAACCGAAAACACTTAAACTTTAAATTCCTTTTGGAAATATAAAACCCTCAAACGCATTTCGTTGTGCAATATCTGCAAGCATAACATTGTGTGCATACTTGGAATTTGATATGCACTTCAATCGAAGTGAGGAATTTAGTCTTTTTTTTTTTTAGATTAGTGGAAGTGCACAGGTTTTCACGTTGAAATGCATTTTAGTTCCGGTTGTTGTTTATAGCACCTACACTTACTCGAACAATGCTATCAAAGATGCATCCTATTCATTGTTACTTTGTAGATTCTTTTGAAAACATATGACTACACAAACACAGTTCAAAGATGACTGTGCTTACTTTCTGTAATTCGATCTGCAACAACTCTTAAGTGTCGCACTTTGGCAAAGTTTTGTAAAGAAAGTGTGTCTATTGAAATTTGCAACTTGCTTACAAAAATATCGACATTCTCTCCGTCCACAAGCAGGAAAAATATGGATACATCAAGATACAATATTACGTCGATAATGCAAAGTGAGTTTTCATTGTTGAGGTACTTAGTTACTACTTAAAAAAGAAAGTCCTTCATAAGGACATTTTCTCACAATAGTGTCAACGAATACAAACAAACAAAAACTCGAAGGTTATAACTTTATTATACTTCATAACTTCACCCGAGGTGTGAAAGCTAGACTTCCCTGATACAGTCTCCGACGCAGGCTTATAAACGTACTTAAGAGTACTTAACGTAACAGCTAGGCCATCCTATCATCGATCTTGTCTTCGAGAGCAGAGGCCTCTTCGTCGCTCGCGTCGTTGGCACGACAGTCCTTTGGGAGTTCTCGCCAGCGCTTTATCTGGTCCGACGCCATGACTGTGGTCAATTTCCACAGGTTTTCTTGACTAATCTGTGGCTGCAAGCTGGTTAGCCATCACAACAGGGACTGGTACTGTATCGGCTGCTGATGCCCGGAGTAAGATCTCGTCTTCTGGTGAGCTTGGGTTTGCTCCATGTTAGCCAAAGCCTCGCCTCACGGCGTCTATTCTCAGAGATCCAGCTCTTTCTGCAACGTCCTAGCGAGAATCAATTGCTCAACTGCATTCGGGGAGGTGTCCTCCTTCTTGGTTGACGTTGCTCCTATTCCAACCATCTTAATAGCCAGATTTTCCTTCTTCTTTTGCGACAGATCGTCCACCTGCAATCGGAGGTACCTAATCAGCTTCTTGTGCAAATAGCATTTCTGTCTCTCGGCCAATGTGCCATTCAAATCCTCAAGCTAGTGCCGTAGTTCTGTAACTTCATTCAGTGCATCCTTCAACTCGGCTTGAACCTTATTACGATCTACTTTAGCCCTGAACAATTCCGTGAGAATTCTCGCATTCTCCTCTTTCAAGCTATTTACCTCCGTGTCAAGGTTCTCTTTCATTGTCAGCGCCTCGACCTTCTCCTGCGATCTTATGTCTTGTTTAGGGTCTCTAGGACATCCTTCTGGTACCAATAGCGCTCTAGACATTTTCATCGTGCAGTTCCTGATTGAGATGCATTTGTGCGTTTTCACCACCTAAACCTGGGATTGGTCTAATAATCTGCGTCCAATCAGCATCAGATATGGCTGGCTCTCTTCGGATCCGATTAGAACTTCGCACCACGAATTTAGTCGATCTACCGTTACCTGCTAATAGTCCAGCATGTTCTACCTCCGAATCCTCTCAAGCACCTCCGATCCTCGACTAACTTTATGCCCCCTTTCTCCGCGATTGAGCGGATTCTGATTGTGTTATGGGTGACACAGTCGCTTTCCGAATCGATAATTGCTCTGACCTGGTACCCGTTTATTGTGGCATTAGGCTCGTGGCATTACTTATGTAGCTCTAGTCTAGTCATGGGTTGGTTGGTGCCGTGGTTCAGTGGTTAGTACGCCGGGCTACTGTGCATGGGATTCCAAGTTCAAATACCGGAGAATGGTAATTTTTGCGTGATCCTACCACCTGCGAGCGTCTCTTGAATCAAGATGTTATCTGGTTGGCCTCGGGTGAAGTGTGGAAGGGCATTCCAAAAAAAAAACTCAAGGCTACATAAGTTGTCGGAGCTTTGATTGGACCTTCATTTGACGGCTCACAATCTAGAAGCTGAGGCAAACAAAGGGGGGCGCAAAATAAACACGGCTGTTTCTAACACCCGTCTAAACTTAACATTACCCGAGGAGAAGCCTTAAAAGTTTTCTATAAATAAATGTTTCGGAATAATTTTGAACGAAGAGGAATCGAGCTCTTTAGAAATGGGCTGAAGGCAGCTTAAATGCGTTGCCGAAGTTCGAACTTGATGGCTCGCAGGCATAGTTAAAGCTCTATGTCCCCCGAGGGTTTCAAGGACCTAAGTAAGTAAGGTACAAAACATAAATAAAGAAGACAAGAAAAACAAATTGTAAAATCCTAAACAAGTTTTCGAAAATCGTGAAAGAGTAGGTACTTGCTGCTTTTTTAATCCAAGCAACACGTTAAATTTTCTCTTTTTTTCTGGAAATTGGGAAGTTTTAGTTAAATTTAGATTAGTTTCTGCGTTTGAAAAGCAACTAAGTTCTAAAACATGCTCAACCAAACTCAAGGAATTCAGCAATTGCTGGCAGCTGAGAAAAAAGCTGCCGAGAGAGTCACCGAAGCAAGAAAACGCAAGGCATTAAGATTAAAACAGGCTAAAGAACAAGCTGGTGAAGAAATTGAGAAATTTCGCTTGGAACGGGAAAAACAGTTCAATAAATTCGAAGCCATACATTTGAGCTCAAAGACAGGAACTGCTACTAAGATTGATGAAGAAATCGACGCCAAAATAAGACAGATGGACAAAGATGTTCAGACGCGCAAGGATCCAGTCATCAATGACATCCTAAATTTCGTCTACAGTATTGAACCTAAGGTCCATAAAAACTATCGAATGTCATAATGTGTAGGCTCATCTCATCTCACCTTTTATGTGCTATAACAAATTGCAATATCTTTAAATAAAGTAAAACTAAATACTCGCACAGTCTTAGTATTTATAACTTATTTGGCATGAAGACGGAAGGGAATCATAGCAGCACCAGGAACTGTCAGTTTGTGGCTTGAAATTGCGTGGTTTTCAAGGCTATTTAACTAAACTCTCGATTAGTTTGCTCGCAATCCTCACTTTTCCGCAACAATCTCATCACAAAGAGGAATAACAGTCCTCAATTTCTCCGCTGCAATATGGCAAAAAACCTCATTAATTTTCCAATATCCTTTTTTACGAGCGCAAATATACGCACTGTCATTACCATCCTTCAGTTCAAGGTGAAAGCCGATGATGGATGTGCCGAGATTAAAGCCGACTTCCATCGTTCTGTTGTCATACTCGTGGAATGTACACGTTTATCTTTAAGCGGAATGAGCTCCTTTTTATTATTCAACTAAATGTCGGACGACTATCTGACTCGGATATCCTTCGGGAATGACGTGCGTATTTGCTCATTACATGACTTCACCACTGTGTGTATTATTATAAGATGTCATCGTAGTTTTCATGCTGTGGTGGCACAAAGACAAAAAATAAAATCCCAGCGACTTCTAAGAGACATTCAATGTCCAATTCGGTACAAATGACCAGCACAACGCCATGCCAATGATGGCTACATTAGTGCAAACGATGTGGTCGCATGTAATATCTTCCGTCTTTTATCTTTTCCTTCACACCATTCGCACAGATTCAGGCATTAGTTTCAAAAAAAAAGTAGAACAGCCAGGATCCCATCAACCATAGAACGGCACTTTATTCTCCTCCAGGACTAAAGGCGTGAGAAGGCAAAAAAAAAAAAAAAAAAAGGAAAAATTCAGGGACCTGAAATCCAATTTCCAAAGAAAAATATAACACGCCCACCGGGTCCACAATCATGCCGTTCCGCCCACATGCCGAAACGCATTCTCGATTGTTTCAATTCTTATCGGGTTTCAAATGCCGTAACACCGTTAATCCACATTACACCATCGCCCAACACACTACCACCTCCACACAGAGTAAAGCAAATACCGACTGACAACACTGTATATATAGTTAGGAAAATAGTCCAAGCCGTACCATTATGTATGTCCATGGCCTGGTATTGGAAGGACTCCCAAGTTGACTGTTACTTGAGGTAAGAGTGCCGTTTGGAAAATACCAACCGCCAGCTAAATTGTAGACGAGGAAAAGGATATGAGTTCGCAAAAGGGATAAAACTCCCTGCGACAATTTCTATTGTCATTCTCTCGTATCTCGTATCTCTATCATCATCGTCGTCATCGTTGGTAGAGCTAGTTTTCGTTATTCTCGTCCTTTCTGGGTGGTGGATGGTGGATGGTGTAGTGGAAAATCCATTCATTCGCACGTGTGTACCTGAATGGCTTACTTCAAGTTTGAGTTTCGATGTGTGCTTGTGTATGTGTGTGTTAAAAAAGGGAAAGGACCGAGGACCTGTGCAACCGCACCGCACCGCACACAACTGCCTTACAACGGAATTTAGGTTATTGGATTTTAAGGACGTTCCAAATGCGCGAGTGCGGGTGTATGTGCGCTGCTGCGGAGGAAGCGAATCAGGCCGAATCCGAATCTCTTTTTGCGCAGGCAGTGGGTGACATATTAATTTTAATAGCTCCATGGAATGATAAATGCGATAGGTAGCGGATTCCATGTGTCATTGACCGAGTTCATTATTTGTGCCGAGAATGCATGTTAATGTGGAATAAGAATGAGGATGGAAGGAAGGAATATTTCAACAATTCACTATGCGGTATGGCAAACTTTGTCTGGACGGGTGTGCAGGGTATAAAGTTGTGAGATGATAATTACAGTTTTATAGGATGGAAAGGAATTTTGTGGTTTGCTTCACCGCAGCAAAGTAGTAGGTATGTATGTGCAGTTGTCCAGCTGTTGTAAGGACATGCAATTCACATAGTGTATTCTTCAAGGAAGGGTGGATGACACTTTAGAATGGGATCTATGAATATCGCCTCGCAACCTTAGGTACAGTTTTCTAAGCCCATCATAGAGGGAAGAATAGGATGAGGATGAGGATGAGGATGAGGATGAGGATGAGGATGAGGATGAGGATGAGGATGAGGATGAGGATGAGGATGAGGATGAGGATGAGGATGAGGATGAGGATGAGGATGAGGATGAGGATGAGGATGAGGATGAGGATGAGGATGAGGATGAGGATGAGGATGAGGATGAGGATGAGGATGAGGATGAGGATGAGGATGAGGATGAGGATGAGGATGAGGATGAGGATGAGGATGAGGATGAGGATGAGGATGAGGATGAGGATGAGGATGAGGATGAGGATGAGGATGAGGATGAGGATGAGGATGAGGATGAGGATGAGGATGAGGATGAGGATGAGGATGAGGATGAGGATGAGGATGAGGATGAGGATGAGGATGAGGATGAGGATGAGGATGAGGATGAGGATGAGGATGAGGATGAGGATGAGGATGAGGATGAGGATGAGGATGAGGATGAGGATGAGGATGAGGATGAGGATGAGGATGAGGATGAGGATGAGGATGAGGATGAGGATGAGGATGAGGATGAGGATGAGGATGAGGATGAGGATGAGGATGAGGATGAGGATGAGGATGAGGATGAGGATGAGGATGAGGATGAGGATGAGGATGAGGATGAGGATGAGGATGAGGATGAGGATGAGGATGAGGATGAGGATGAGGATGAGGATGAGGATGAGGATGAGGATGAGGATGAGGATGAGGATGAGGATGAGGATGAGGATGAGGATGAGGATGAGGATGAGGATGAGGATGAGGATGAGGATGAGGATGAGGATGAGGATGAGGATGAGGATGAGGATGAGGATGAGGATGAGGATGAGGATGAGGATGAGGATGAGGATGAGGATGAGGATGAGGATGAGGATGAGGATGAGGATGAGGATGAGGAGCCGAGCTCCCTTCTTAACTGTTCTGCGCCACGTACTCCTACCATCTTGAGTAAGCGAGTTCCATTGCATAGCATGGAATGCCACGCATTCGGAGAGTGTGACCAATCCACACTTTTTGTCGTCGTATGGTTCTGCCTATAGGCTCATGGCCCGTTCTGTGAGAAAGCTGTTCGTTGATCATGCGGTTTGGCCAGAATATGTTTAAGATGAAGAGTAGACACCTATTGACAAACCTAATACTTATTTTTAGCCTAACGACGTCTGCTTCCCTTTTCACATTTGCTGTGGGTGAAAGCCCATTATACCGTGAGATAGTAGGCTTACAGCGTCGTCTTAGTCGAGGTGTTTGATTTAAGATGTAAAAGTCTAACGACTTCCTCCATATCCTGTTGGTAAGGCCACATTCAGTACATCGCTAATCAACAGAATTGATGAAAGTATGCAGCCTTGCCGAACCCCACTTTGTACTTTAAATTCCTCAGACATCCTACCCCTGTACATGACTAGACATATGGACCCATGTGTAGTGTATGGGAGGCATAATGACATATTCCTAGCAAGATCAATGGAAGTAGTGCTAACTTGTTGTCCTTAAATATGCGTATGTGTGTTTCATGAAAGCTCAAAATTACTTCACACATTTATAGAGTTGTTATACATAACTCCACGAAAGCGATTTCCAGGAATAACCTCCCAAATAGTCTAGTCAAAGTCACCAACTATCTATAAACTGTTTCCTTCTAAACGCTGCTTAACCACTAAATAATCTATCTATCGTTTTAGAAACATTTTCCTCTTGCTTATGAAGAGTAACGTCGCTATGACAAAATTCAAAAAGGAAGTCACATCCGCTGGGGATTTTCCTTAGCTCGCCTGTTGAGTGTTTGTTATGCCAACCACTTCCTTACTTTAATCCCCTCTTGTCGTTCATGGGAATTATGCTCATCCATAAAATAAACTCAGCTTGCCACTTATAACACTCACATTTATACTGGGATTATCTGCCAGAAAACCCTTTTTTACCAGGCAAATATTCCAAACACCCATTGGTATAATACTTGGCTCAGTAAGGAGCCCATTTTGAAGCGCCTTGGGACTTTAGGAAACTGCATACTGTTGAGTATTTTAAATAACACAAAAGTGTTACTTGTATACGCAAAATAATGAGTCGTTTTCCCTTGAAACGTATTACACATCGCATAACCGGAAGCGAAAAATATTTCCCCTTCCAAAAATGGCGGACAGGATATCATATTTATGCCATTCGTCGTCGTCGTCGTCGTCGATTTTAAGTAGGACAGTCATCCTATCTGCTTGGTTGTAGACAAGGATAACACGCCATCCGGAGGGAGAAACAAAAGGAAAAACTAAATTAAACTAAAGCGTAGCACTGTCACTTCCAACATTTTCAAAATTGCCACTTACGTAAAAAGTTCGAGGATGGCGCCAGTTATGCCCGCTTTTATTTCGTCCTCATGCAAATGTGCCCCATTTGTGGTTGCTCTTGATAGGATCATTAAGACCTTGACTGGATTTGTTATTTAAGTTCCAGTCTTTAAGTTAACCAATTTTCAAATGAATTTCGTTTCAATCAGATTGGAAACTGTGTATACATTGTCAGAAGTGGTTACATGGGCGTATTGCCCGATTAGAATGGACAGCCAAATGGTATAAATGCATTATTTCAACTTCCGGATATTAAACATTATTCTGGTCGATCTAATGCAGAACCATGTACCAGAAATTGTGTATCTATCATGTTGTGTGTTTGTTTTTGCTGAACACAGGGGAAGTTATATGTTGGAAATCAATTTCAAACAGGATGTGTGCTTCGAATTGTACAAGAGTACTTAATGTAGGCTTAAGAGGTTATTGGCATTTGTCTTAAATATTTACCAAATTAAGCACACCAATGCACAAGTGCTTAATCTATTTGGGGTAATTTGATATGATGCTCATGGGGCCATACAAATTGATTGGTTCCTTTATTATGAAAAATATATCAATCGACTTTGGTTTGGCAAGTGTATTGAACTGTACAATAAATTGGGTAATTTAAGTTCCGGCTTTTTTCTCAGAATTTTAAAGAGATAATGATAGTCTTAGTTGGTTCACAGTATCAGTCTAAAACCAAATACCTATGGAGCACTGAACTTACCAGCTCAAGCTTCGCTGGAGCACTCAGACATGAACCCCATTTTACTGTATAAATTTTCTCATCTTCTTAATGAATTCGAGTAGGCGTTTCAGTGACGAAGAGCTTACATTGGCAGCTATCACCACATCAGCAAAGGCAGGACAATCCCGTAGGAAGTGCTCCGTAGTGTAGTCATCATCTCCACAAGCGTCACAGGCAGATGTTTCACTTAAGCCAATTATATTAAGATGCTTAGCAAAGCAAAGTGCCCCGAAAGAACGCCAGTAAGTTGTCTGCAGTTTTTTCTGCTGACGTCCCACTGACGTCTGGGAGCATCCGTTTAGTCAGCCTACATCCAGGAGAGATATAGCACGCACAATTGCGTTGATAAAAAACCCAATCATCAATGGAAGCCCTAACCGTTGATGCAGGGAGAACTAACGCAAGTTTGGGTCCTCTCAGTCTTGTCTAGCAATCTCATCGGATATCTTATTTCGCATGATGCCAGTGTGATCTAACACCCAGATGGGAGTCAATAAATTGTGTCTTGTGACACAGTTCAAAGCTCTCTTGCATTCACCAACTAGACACAGGTACTAGGACGCTTCCACCTATTCCGAACGATGTGACTGGCAGCCATTAGGATTGCAAATATTTGAAAATAACGACTAGACTCTATTCCAGGCTTAGACGCTGGCGGTAGCCAGTCTTGACTACCAGGAAAGTCGACCTCATGAAGCCTCGGAGTCATAGCATTCATAAGAGCAGAGTCATAAGATAAGTGTCGTGCGAGATCATCAAAGCTCCAGTGCGTCTTATACCAAAAGCCACCACGTCTGAGCCTAGGGATAGCTTTTAGCGAACAATAATTATGAAGATGATGGTGATTCAGCAGTGCATCTAGAGCAGAGCCCATAGTATTTGGAAAGGCTCCCGTGCACCCGAGAAAAACTGTTCTTTGTAGTTTGGCGCAAGAGGCAACCACGTATCTACGAGAAAGACCCTTCCACCAAACATAAGCACAAGCCAGAAATGGTCTTATAGATCCAGGGGACCTTTTTCGGTGACAAGTCCCACGTCTTTCCAAAAATACCCTTACACTGAGAGCGACTTGTTTGTTTTTGATTTCACATGTTTTGAGCAGAGATGCTTTTTATCCAGAATTACGCCTAGATATTTGACTTCATCTGAGGGCGAGATGTTGACGATAAGTAACTTACTTACTTACTTATGTCCTGAAGCCTCTATTTCTGGAAATGTGGCTCAGGTCTCCCCAACTCTATTCCAGTTGCTGTGCTTCCTTCTCCAATCTTCTGCGCGAGGTACTCATAAGACCGCCGCTTAGTCTGTCATCCTGGGTAAGAGGGTTCCTTTGCATCGCTTGGTTAGCTATGGATCTGTCACCCTTTTGGAGAATGTGACCAATCGACGGCCACTCTCATCGTCGTATGGTTGTGCCTGTTTAAGTAGGTGAACAGCAGTTAACACAAAATGAATTTTGTCTCCAATAAATGCTACAAATCCTTTGAATCCACTAGATATAGAAGTTATGTACATATCTATGAATGTTTACTCATCAACGTACGAGGACATTCAGAAACTCAGCGACTTTTCTCACAAAAAAAAAATGTCACAGCAATTTAAGTGTGGACTACAAAAATCCTTTGGCTGAAATGCGCATTCGTTCTGCATGCAGATGGGGACCATTAGGCATGAATGTACACTCCTTTGTGTACACACATCCTGCCAATTCACTTGGCTTTGTCCAACAAAATGGTACGTCAAATCCGCTATCTAGCTCGAGTCCGGGTGGTGAAAAAGTCATTAGCACAGTAATTGTTTCCCATGTGCAGGCTGTGTGCACACGCGGTTCCACCAAAAGACTTTTGACGAGTTTTAAATAATTCTTTAGCCCACGGTTTCTCCATACAGTTTTTTTTTTTTTTTGTCTCATCTAGCGACCGGATTTTGTATCCCTCTTAACAGGGAAGCTATCCACCAAAGTCAGGCACATCCGCGACCAAGCTACAATAATAATCTGCCGTGCAGCGGTGTTCTAAGAGTCCTTTGACAATATAACGTATGGCCACAGGTTTTTTCTGCCATCCCCCTATATACACTTCTCGGGCAACTGTTATCATAAGCCTCCCCTCTTCAAACGGAACAAAAGAGGTATACGTTTCTATGGAAAACATTGCTAAGCAGGAGAGCGAAAAAAAAAGTAGTAGGTACACCATCCTGGACCATGCACACTCCATGTGGCACCATGGATAAGAGGAAGCGAAAACATCAAGTGATAAATGGTCAGCTTGTCCGCCACCACCGGCGGCATCGGCGGCGACCATGGTAAGAAACGGCTGGCAAAACATTCGTGTTTTTTTCGCCTGTGGAAACTGAAACTGGTCAAACAACATCCGGAAGAGGAAATTCTTCCATCAAAGCGGATAGGATAACAGAGGAAAAAAACAAACGTGGGTTGCTGCTGCTTCGCCACTCTTGTTCCTGATCGTGGATCGCGGCGACACATGACTAATGATGTATAATTCAGCATATTCTCTAGGATATGAGTGCAGGCGTCGCTTTTTTTTTTGGTTGCTCCCCCCAAAAGGAATTCTCGATTTATGAGAGTCATTAGGGTGTTACTAACCATTTCAGGTTATATTTTTAAGCTATTAAATCCTCTCAGGTGGTAGGTAGGTAGCGTGGTGATGGCACAAACATAGAACAACAGAAAAAGTACACACAAAATTGCAAACCCATAAATATGTTCTTTTTAACGCTCTACAAATTGTTCGTCCATTAGTTCGAGCTAGTGCAGTTCCAAAACAAAAACCAAAACGAAAACTTAAAAATCTTTCAGTGGTGAAGGCCGAGAAGGATGCAACGGAAGGATTGCGGCCAGGCACCATAATTTATACCATTCCTAGACAACCGAAGATAATGGCTGTTTTTAATGCTTTCAGCAATTTTCGTGTGATTATGCATTCGATGGCGTGAACTCGGTAACTCGTCCTTTTTTTTTCCTTAATGGTAGCTATAGGTACAATGATATGAGGATTTTGGCGAGGATTTAAACTGTTCAAGAGTGGAATTTTAATTTTTATACCTTTTTTTTGTGGTTGGAGCAGCGCGGTGTGAATCCATTAGGGACTCGGTTTTTTTTTTTGCAATCTGTAGGGGTAGAAGGATTGATTTTGAAAGGATTTCTTTGTTGGTTAGGTAGCTATTCTGCAGGAGTGAATTTGCCACTTAAATTGAAGATTTTATTAGCCTGCAATGCATGCATAATTCATAAAATGTATGAGTGGCGTTGAAGTTTAATCTGCATAGTACACTTGTGACAGTGGTAACATTGGTACTAGGTGCCATTTTGGTATCCGGAAAAGGAGGCGAAAACAGCATTTCTCTGAATGGTGTAATGCAGATAGGTCTCCATAAGAATTTCATTTTCATAAAGGATCAAAGCCATATGAGACACATGAAACCTACAGTCCAATATGAACGATCGGTTATCATCCATCCTAACCTGTGGCATAGTTAAAAGGAGCCCCAATCCTTAGCTGCTAAAAGAGTACTTTACTAACTTAGGTTCTGTATCCCCTTGTAGGTTCTAGGGCCTTTACAATGCCTACGCGCCAACGTATGCGTTTCCTGGTAATGTGCCTCAGCTCTTCCCGACTCTTTCCCAGTTGCCGTGCTTTCTTTTCAACTGTTCTGCGCCTTCTACTCCTAGGACCGCCGCGTATCCTAGCATCCTGAGTATGCGGGTTCCATTGCATCGCTAAGTTACCTAAGGACTGTAGGTCTCTCCTTTCTCCTTTCGGAGAGTCTGACCAATCCACTGCCACTTTCGTCGTCGTATGGTTGTGCCCGTTGTCTGATAAAGCTGTTCGTTAGAGATACGGTTTGGCCAGAATATCCTTAGGATGTAGCGGAGACACATATTGCACCTTGTGCTATTGACGATTATCCTCTGATCACCACTTGCATCTTTCTACTCTCTTCTCTACTTGACAGTGTCGTCACTCTCTCCGTTGTTGGCCCAGATTATAGTGTCCATTAAGTCTACAATAAGTGGTGCTCTCGATTTTTCTGTTAGGGAAGTTGGCACAGCATAGGGAACACTTTCCCAGAGTATCAGAGGAAATCAGTTGATATTTTGGGTTTTATCGAAGAAGAAGCGCATCCCAGCAGGGAAGGTTGGCTAAATGGTGAAATTTACCTGCAGAATGAGATTGCTATTGCTATGCTATGGGTCCGCTTACTTTGACCCGGCACCCAAAAGAGACAAATACTGCACCTACGAGCCAAAGTGGAGAGTTCCTTCTTACACTGTTCTATCAGCCTCGAGGATATGGTAGAAGATATAATCGCCTTGATAGCCGCCTGGCTGTAAATAAGAATGGCTATAGTATTTGAGGGAGTCGCTACGCCTCACTTTGCTTCGAACTCGTTTGTCACTTCGCCTAATTTTCACTCCTCCCTGGTTGGGCAAATAGCCCTGACACTGTGTTCACTTGACACAAGCTCAATTTGGTAATAATTTAGTCGGTTGAAGAAGCTACCAGATTCCTTAGTAGCCGACTCATGATTTTACTGTGACCATAAGGTTTGGTAACTCATCATTCTGTATCTCTTAGTATCTCTGTCTGATGTTATAGTCTTTTCCTAATGCAGGCCACCAGACCAGCGATCCATAGGAAGGTATAGGACGCACCACAGCGCTGTACATCCATATGACCATCTTCGGATGAAGTCCCCACTTCTTGCCGAACGTTTTGCTTCAGGCATAAAAAGGGACACAGGCCTTCCTAACTCGGAGCTCGATGTTAAACTTCCAGCTAAGTCTTAAGTCAAGTAAACAAAACAATTTTCCTAATAACAAAATCTGCTATCTATGTATTTGCTACAAGCTACAACCAGCTACTTATACCTTATTACAAACTATTTTTCCAATAAAATTCCAAAACTGCCAGCCAAGTAAAATTACAAAAGCCCTTACGGGGTTAGGGTACCCATTAAATGAGCATAAAAAGTCTCTAGGCCATAGTTCAATATACCCATTAGTTCATATAGCAGATTGTAAATAGCAATAAGTACCTCATAATCCACGTCGACTGCACATCGATCGATAGGGATTAGATTTAAAGGACAAATATCGCAGACACAAATAATAAATGTAGATGGCAATTTTTTTCTCAATTCTCGTATGTTGTCATATTTTTACCTTTTTCCTTTTGCTCCCCGGCAGCAAATTGCATTCAATATGAGCTCTCCATTGGAGCTTAAAACCGTTTCGCTAAGAGGATATCTCATGGGCAATCGATGATTGGAAAATGTTTCAATAGGCTTAAAGAGGCCCAGTGCTTATTGTCTTCTTCGATGACGATGACGATGACGATGACGTCCTTTATTGTTTCCGTCTGGCTGTTCAACTTGCACTTATCTGTAAAGATGGTTCTTTGAAAGATAATTTTCCAAAGGCAAATATAATCTGCTTCCCTCACCATTTTTTTCCCAACTGCAAGGAGGATAAAAGTGTTTGCCGTTGTGTGGGTTGTACTCAAAGGGGTAAATTCAGAAAATCCCTTCGCTGTATTAAGAGACTACCTTTATGACGGCTTAATGTCGATCCGGTCTGAAGAAAAGCTGACTACATGGTCTTTATGTGTTTTGCTTTTTGTTTGTCAGGATGCAGAAAAGGATGCGGCGTAAGCACCTGCAATGAATGACTCATTTGGGGTCTCTTTCTTCGACAAATAAGAAGTGTGGGAGGATTTATTTTTTCCATCTCGACTTTGAGGAGGTGAGAAGTTGATGTTTAATAGATATACTGGAAGAAAAAGGTTTGAGAAAAATCTTATATTTCCTTAAGTCGTCAGGTTCGGTTTAAATAATGCACAACAAAGAGGAGCTACAATCTGAGTAGCTGCCGTCACGAAAGATGCTTGATATTATACGAAACATTGAAATTATTTTCAGTGAAGACATAATGGCAATACAATTTTTCTTCATGTGGAGAAATAGCTTTGCATATGAACAAACAGAATTATAAAGAAATTCATTATGCAAGGTCTGAGTGCAACTCGATTCACAAAAGAAAGGTACACATATAACTTTAATATAGTGTTTTCCATTGGTAATAGAACAGAAAAAAAAATGTATTACAATATGTCTAGTAGTTCACTTGTGTTCATCATTTTGAGTAAAACGATGTACATACCTACATATGTATATTTCGATTATTAAAAGGTGATCCTTTCGCGGATTATAAAAGATGAAAGATTAACATAAGACCTCTCGCAAATACACCAAAAGCTGGGGCTTTATGGTGGCTTCCAATTTGTCTATCGCCTCTAGTTTATCGGCGCAGACTAGTTCACAACTCTTCTACATTAATACCATTTAATTCAGAAGCAAATAAAGTTCGCAAATACATAAAAAATAAATAAATATTAGCCCGTAAGCAGCCCATAGAGGGCCAAGGCCTAGCTTCTCACAGCTGTACTTATTGTGCGTGGTATACATTTCTGTACGTACAGAAGGGACCTACAGTTTTATGCCATATCCGAAGGGCAGGAGGTTTTTTTTGAGAAGCTTTCGCATGACAGTAAATACTCTTAGATGTTTGTCAGACGCTCGCAAGAGGTGGGGCCATGAAAAAACTTTTGATGGTATTTTTCTGGATTCGAACTTAGAACCCTTTGCGCAGTAGTCCAACGCACTAACCACTCCACGGCGCCCACTCGCAAATACATAAGTCAAGGGTTATTGTACCTACATACATACATACATATGTACAAGGCGGCGCAAAATTAATCATCTAATTTTGTTTTTTACTTACTTTTTTACTGATTATTCACAATTATTCCGCCCTCTTGCGGAGTCTGTTTGTAAAGTGCATTTTTTAAAATTAAGTATAGGTTATTTTGACACTGACAACTGTTTCCCCCTCGAAGTCTTGACAGAAAGTCAGTATCATACCTCAGCGAAAGGAAATGAGTCGCTTTATACTTGAACAATGTTGGGAAATATTGAAAACTTATTTCCAAAGTGAGTGCTGTGTAGCCCAAACAGGGCGTTTTTTGAAAACGAGTTTCGCACAGACGAAACAGTTGTTCATGCAAGATGTCGCGTCATGCCACACAGCCCATGCCACAATCGATTTTTTGCGCACAAAATTTCGAAACCGTATTATCATCCGTCTTGGCAATGTCAATTGGCCGCCTTTGAGCTGACCCCTTTGGACTTTTTTTGTGGAATACCGTGAAGCACCTGTGTTATGCCAACAATCTGAAAACAATTGAGGCACTTAAGGCCAATATCATCAAAGCAATCCGTGAGCTACAGCTCGAAACCAAAACAAACCTTAAACATAAAGTTTGAAGCAAACTGGTCCAGCCGCATAGAATCCATACAGGCAGACATACTGTCCTTCCAGATTATCCCATCTGCGGTTAGCCATGTTATGTATACTATTGGAAATACTGATTGTGACAACACACAGCGATGCGCTGATTTTGTCGATAATGTTCCCCGATGGAAGTTCCGCAGCTTCTTTGCTCAGTTCATCGACGCACACGTTACCTTCAATATCACAGTGTGTACTCGTAAGTATCCAGGATATTCTAACGCAATTCTGCATGCATAATGCCTTGAGTATTGCATTACTAGCTCAGATTTAAGGACAAAAGACTCTAGCGCTCCATGAGCTAGTCCATTATGGACTTATGTATCTGCGTATATCAACGCACATAACCACTACGTTAGTGCAATTTGTACTGTATCCGCATTTCGCTGCTGCTGCTGCCAATGGCTTGAACAGCTTAGTGAAGACACGCACAAATGTTCAAGTACAGTAAACGGTTCTGCGTCTCCTTGTCTCGCATAGGCGTCCGCTTCTTTGCAGTTACTGTATCCTCTTCGGTATTGATTCGGGTGCATCTCTCAATTGCGCATATTTCAGCCTAAAAGATGCTGGTACTCTTGTCCATGGGTTCTGAGTGTTTCGTTCCCAAACACTTTTGCACCCATTCTTTCCTCAGTTCTTGAGCCGTTTGTGTACCACTTTATTGTGTGATTGCTTAGCCCATATATTGCCTTATAGAAAAGTTTTTCAAAAGTTCTTGAAAAGCACGTCACATTCCCTTGAACCAATGCCTTTTGCCCTTTCGATGCCTTCTTTAGCCATCCTTAGGATTGTCCGTTTTGCAGTCCACTAAAAGGTGGAGCGGCGTGAGTTCTAGGACTACTTGGGGTTAGCTTGGTTATACAGTACGAAATCATATTCAAAAATTAATGTCATAAATTTATCTGTCAAATAAAGTCATGGATATTAAAAACATTTCTCTGTGTTCTCAACAAAAAATAACTCTGTTTCCAAGAAAATAAATGCACGTATCTGCGTTTATGCATATGTAGGTGTAGGTTATGTATTGAATACATAAAATTTTATTACAATAATTAACCCACCATATTCTTTATTATTATGACACTAGAACACTACTACGCTACAAGGTACTAAACAAGAGTTTAGGTTGTAACTACACATCCAAATGAGCTATCTGTCATCATATGGGAGAATATAAGTTTATGTTTATTACACAATATAAAAAAGGACATTGGAGCCAAATAGAAAAAAGTTCAAGATACAAAAAAAAAACAAGCTTAATTATTCCGAATGTTTGCACTTTCGCCTACATTCAACTGCCAAGGATACCTAGGTATCCCTTGAGTATAATTTAAATACAGATGGACACCGGTAATTGAATAGCACTCGGAGTTATATTCCCTATACCATCCACCAAACGACTACTTTGCGTGCTAAGCCACATATGGTCTGGTTATTATTAAATAATCAATGGTAACATAATTTAGTTCCGCAAACATCAATCACAAGGAAAACAGCGCAAAACAAACAAAACGTGTGATACCTTTGGGTGTTCTAAGTAAATTTTTCTCACACGAGCTAGCAAAAAAAAAAAAAAAAAATAACAGAAACAACATTTCATAATAATCAATTTAATGAGTGGTATGAAAATTATTGTTTTTTGTTGTTTAGTTGCTGTAACATAATTACTTAGTTGATGGTTATCATAAAGTGATTAATGTGGGGAATTGTTTTTAGTGCCATTTAACGAACGTTCTTTTTTGGCACCATGAAATTATTAAATTAGTGTTTCACACCTGGATATCTGACAGGATATTTTATTTGGGGGAGAAGGACTATGAAATTGGGTCAAATCAATATATTCAATGTATCC
The DNA here is from genome assembly GCA_949716465.1 of Chalcosyrphus nemorum. Taxonomy (NCBI): domain Eukaryota; kingdom Metazoa; phylum Arthropoda; class Insecta; order Diptera; family Syrphidae; genus Chalcosyrphus; species Chalcosyrphus nemorum. Next base: position 28,898,558 of record OX454332.1, on the reverse strand, counting down.
TTTGTTTTTGTTTTGCAGGAGCACTTGAAGGCGCATCAAAACGATTCTTCACCGACTTTCTTCAGGAGCTGCCAACACCCGGTACTGGTGGACCAACTTTTGATACCACAGTGCCCGCAAATATAACTGGTTTAGTGGGGAAAACCGTAAAGCTGGTGTGCCGAGTGAAAAACTTAGGAAATCGAACGGTAAGTTATGTTAGAGCTCCCTGTCCTCTCTGTTGGAATTTATAATTTTTCAATTATCATCCATAATGGAATCCCCCACCCCCCTATTATGTTCCACCAATGATTATCCAAACAAATGGCGAAAAGCAAAGTTAATCACACGCCTTCCGCTCTCGCAAAAGGGTTAAAACTCAAGGACTATCTCTGGCGTTCGTAGTAAATCGTTTTTTGTATTTTCTCCAAAATTTACATTTCCATTTCATTTATCCTTTTTTGAATGGAATCACTTGCCTTTGCCTGCACCCTCTTCCTTCGGTTAATAGTTTCGACGAACAACTACCGGAGATGCTAATTTGCCGATGCAAAGTATCCCTATCTCGTCCTGTTCTCTTTTTTACATAAAATATTCTGGATTCTTACACTTTACGGTTGCCAGTCGAAATCGGGGGGCGGAGGAGTGAGAGATAAATCCTTGGTAAGTAGGGTAGGAAAGGAAGATGCATTTCTCTGAACAAATATACACGGAGTATGAATGTTCGACACTAGTAATGGATTTTTAAAGGGAATCGTTGGTAATCATAGCACGAAGGGAGACGATCACCTTTTTGCATGTGAAATTTCCAGGAAATGACTTTTACTCCGTTAAAAAGTACATATAATGGAATGGTAGCAGTGTGACCAGAGTAAATGAATTAAGTTTTTAAAAATATTCGAAGCTATATAACTAGAGTGTTTTATTGGAGAGTGTATAGCTAGCTCAGTAAATTTTGTTCACACAAAGCAACAACAAAACGAAGAGTGAAGATATTTAGTCAGTAACCAAAAGTGAACATAAAGTGTGGAAAAAGCCAAAAAGGGAGCGTAGACTCCCATTGTACGCAACAACCATTAATTGTTTTAAGTTAATAGTACGATTTGTCCGTAATGGTGGTTGTCTAGAATCTTATTCAGCGACATCTAGGATTCGAATGTCATTTTGAAGATAAAAATGAGAAGTGGTATGGATGTTTTAGTATGAGCTGGCTATACATTTTCCAATAAAACACAGCTATTGAATGTTTGTTCAAGAATAGGTCTAACAATAGTAAGGGAACATGTTCGAAAATGCTTTCGGATAGCGATAAGTAGAAATTTTATATATATTGTTAAATTGACTAAATACTGGTAAACTTTTTTTTAAAGTTTCTTAAGAGTAGGTATGTACCTATGTAGGAGAGGATAGGTTTTTTCGAAAAGCGAAATATCCATTAAAACTAATTATTTAAGGAATATTATTTATGAGTATTTTAAGTATTTTTCAAACGGCAAGCTAAAACGGAGCAGCTCATTTTATTTTTTCCTGTTTCTATCAGAACGACATGCTGCTGGCACTTATAACTTCCCCTACATGTTTATAAAATACAAAATGACTGTCTGGTCACACTAAATACCAGTGCTCAGCAGTCAAATGCAGTCAACTTGAAAGGAAAGTAAGTAGCTACGCCTTAATGCCGTACGTAAAGATAAATATTATTGAAAAAGGGATTCACTAACCAACAACGAGAGGTGCTGTATATTCAAATACAATGTTTCTGCGTTGCACAAATGGAGATCTGTCATGAATGCTTTCTTTTATGGCAATAAGAGGAATTCTAACAAATCAGTTGTAGGTACTCAGATATTCAATTTAAAGATGTCATAAAAAAATAACGTCCATTAAGATAGTAAACAATTTAGAGTTGTAAGCTATTCAGGGGCCAAAAGGTTTTCAAATCATATTCTAAAATGTTTGATGTACATACCTGACCCAATGGAATAACTGGATAACTTTGCGGCTCTGAACTTTCAGATGAAATGTGTTCTGCCATCTCTAGGTCTGTTTCCGTACTTTCTGCACATTTGCAGCCTCCAAAATTTCTAAGAGTAGACGTAAAATTCTATCAGAGAAAGACAAATCTTCAAAAAAGTACGGGCACGGGTGAGCAAAAAAGCTGCTCACTTTTTAGAAGTCACTTTTTTGCATTGATTTACTTAAAATTCATTTTCTAGTCAACAGCAACACAACGATTTGACAGAACTCATAAAGAAATTTCTTGGACTAAAATTCGCAACACGGGGAAATTTCTTGCTCTTCCGTGAGTTCTCTCCTCTGTGAAAAACTACGAAACTTAGACGTACGGGACCCTTTGAGAGATCATCAGAATTGAATTGAAAGAGGATTGAGTTTAAAATTCCTTCTCCTTTTTGTTTGCGTGTATCCAAAAATTTCTACTCCTTAATTTTAAATTTAAGTTTTTACAGACAATTATGCGATTAGATTGAGTCAATCCTGTTTCAATTCAATAGGCGTTTATATGGCACTCAACTCGACTTGGATCTGCATTCAATCTGCTGTATAAACCTAGCGAATTCCATTTTGAAGCTTCCACCATTTTCTTCTTCAACTGCTAGGTTTCGATACTCGATGGCAAGTGGTTCTCAAAATTGAATTATTAGAGTGTGTTAAGATTTTTTTTTAGGAACGTACACTTAGCGTTGTGGAAGATATAAACATGACGTTTGCAATAATATTGAAATTGAAATCCTTCCCCGAAGTTAATTAAAGTCATTTTAATAAGTAAAAATTGCGTATACGACACCGTTCCAGAACTGTAGTAGATGATTTAGTAATTCAGTTCAGTTTCATTTTTGAAAAGTTGTCAATCAATCTGAATTTACATATAGCTATGTATGGGTGGGTGCAAGGCTCAATGGAGAGTTCTATATGGCATAGGTTGGAGTCCCAGAAAATGGTAACAATTTTTTTTTTCATCACCACAGTTCTTCTTGCGAGTGTCTGACAAATATTAAAGTGTATTACTTTACTAACAGAGGTTTTTCAAAACCGTCTGACATAGCGTGTTGCCTTATTTTATAGACATTGGCCTGGACCTTATCTTTTCTGACATTTGTCATATTACTGACATATTCACCAGTTTACTTGTCCCTAACAAAGCTAACTACCCCAGACAGCTGAAGTAAATATTACAAAATGTGAGGCAAAACATGATTTTGTTTTTCCAGATCTCGTTTTTTGGCATCATGATGACTTTTCCAGGAAACGAATAGTAAATTTCTAGCCAACCATAGATTGCATAATGTATCCAATCCAAAATTCAGCCCAAAATCCGTTGCTTGCTTGTAAATAGACAGAATAAAATAAATGACTAAATTCACATCCCAGTTGGCAATCCATCTAAGGACTAGCAAAAAACCCCATACACGAGAAAAACCAATATCAAATAGACAGCCATCTATATACATCCATCAACAGGAAGGGGGCAATAAATAAACACACGGGAATTAAAAAACAAAACAAAAAAAAAATTAAATAAAGGAAACCAAATTTTACAAAAGTCCTGATGTTCAATTCAACTGCATACGCCCAATCATCGATTTTATGTTTGTTCGAATATGTATTTTTTTTTTTTTAGTATTTTTCGATTGACTTTCGTACCGCAACCCTTCGTCATGGCGGGCGGTTCAAACATCCTCGTTCAGTGCAATAGTTGAGGTCGATACTCACATCTGATCCAAAAGTGAAAGGATCATTGCATCGTAAATGGAAATTCAAATTGAGGTTACACACTTGACAGGACCTCGGAGGGATATCCTCAGAAAAGCACAATTTTAAATAGTTGTTCGTCGTGGAATCTGGAATGATATGCCAGCACTTCCTGTTCGCGCCAACTTTGTATTATTTTTGCACACTTGCATACTGGAGGCCACTGCCATTTACATTATCTGACAGGATATTGTAACAGCACACACACACACACAGACACATATGCCTAAGCTCAAATAGAAAGACAGCCAACTGAGGTGGGGATTTAACGTTGCCATTGCTAGAAAATGGACAGGGGATGAAATGGAAATCAAATTTTTCGGTTGTGAAGCATTGAATTCGATATGATTACCGAAACCAGATTCGGAGGATTTTCTTTCGCCCCCTATACGCTCATCCAATGGTCTCCGATGTGGATTTACTTTCTTCCAATTGCTTAAAGCGATGCTACGTCGTCGGTCGTCCATCTGTGGCATGGCACACAAACACAATGTGGGATAGTTTTTCTTTGGAATCAATTTCGCCATTGCACAAGGAAATTTAAATTGAACATTCGCCTGGGAACAGTCGAAGGTGGCGCTCGCAGGACATCGTTTGTAGCACTTCACCCGTATACAATTACATTTACTGTTTGAATCTCTTTTCTTTTTCTTTCTTTTTGTTCTAAAACCAATTTTAGATCATTTTTCCTCGATGGTATTTGGTTTCGTTTTTACTTTGTTTTTGTGTCTCCTTTATCGCATGGAATTTCTTGTGCGGGGGCTACTCACAAGTATTTATACACTTAAAATTGTCGTCTAGTTAATGGGCGCCATCTGTTTCCGTTTGATTTGGTTCCTTGGCGAAAATCAGGACATCGATTCGCATTTCATTAAGTTTGAGTGCTTAATTTGTGGCCCAATCAATTGATTCAGAAAGAAGAGAGTAAATAAAGTGCTCTTGCTGAATGACCCATTGAAAAGGACGACGACGACGACGGTGCGCGCGTAGGGCGTATCTCCAGTGCAGAGGGGTTCTTATTGTGTTTGATTACACTTCAACATAAAAGAAGTTAACAAGGTGTGACCAATGCCCTGGGAGGGCCACAGTTTACCCAGAAGGGATTGCTTTCACACCCTATTTTCTGGGGATTGTTATCATTAGCTGGTTATTTATGGTGGTGAAGGGTTTCATATAATAAATAGTATAGTAGGAAGATTCATTATCCAAATGACCCCAGGATGAAGTGGAAATAGGTAAGGGAATAAATAAATCAGGTGTCGCTTTTGGAAATTTGTCAATTTGACATGAGACTTTTAAAAGCGAAAATGCATCAGCTCAACGTTGTCCTCCAGCTTAGAGAAGAAATGACTACCAAGAGTTCTCTTTCTTCTGTCAGATAGGGCAGGACAGTCACACAGCATTTTTTCCTGAGGAACTGATTGGAACTGCTACAAAAGAAGGGCCCAGAATGTGTGCAGCGTCGACCCTTTCCTAACGAGCTCACCCGCTTGGAAGGTCACCATATTGGCTCTGACTATCATAAAGTACTAGGTACCTAGGGTCAGCCTATACGGCAGAACAAAGCCTGAATCTCGTCGCTCAAGCACTTGATTGCTTCACAGAAGTTGAATAGATTCTTCAGTTGGTTCCTTGAACTTACCTCTTCTAGATTACTAAAGAAGTACCTATCTATTGATCTATTGATTTAGACAAAATATGCGCAATGTCCTTTGAGGCGTATTCGATTCTGATAATGTCCTTCTCCTTCGAGATTATCATATCTGCGGTTAGCAATGATGTATATTCTGTTGAGAATACTTCTTCTGGCCTTGATGGTGTCTAGATTATTCTCTGATGGAAGTTCCAAATAGACACCCCCATTGGTCAGACTCTCCGATAGTGTGAGCCCACTTACTAAAAGTGAGAGGATACTAAATAATCGCAGAAAAAGTCCTGTCAAAGAGCTTGGGAGAGATGAAACACACTGTCAGAAACTGCACGATGGCGCGTGGAGGGTTTTTTGGAGACATAAGAATCTTGATTTGCAACGAAAATGATCATAATCCTTTCAAGTAGGCTAAATGTTTGATTTCTCTAGGCAAAGCAGAGCAGAAGATTTTCAGAGTCATTTGTCATGGACACTTTTTTCTAGCAACCAATCTTGAACTCATTACAATTGACAAAAAGTACGACTTCTATTTCTCAAAACGTAGGTACCACTTGTTAAAGATTTCAATCGATTTCAAAGATTGTAACTTTTGCAGGTCAATCTTACTCTCTACCAACAAAAGTAACAAAATTCGAATAATATACTTTATTTGCTTTAACATTTTGTTTCAAACCGTCCACTTGCAGCTGTTAGCCATCCAACTATATCCTCCCGAATAAAAAGAAATGAACTGTCCATATCACGAATGCAGCAGAAGCCAACACACACAGCAAATAGCAACTTCTTGGCAACTTCATGATGAATTCATCCCCATGGCCTTAAATGCATTTCAAAATCTCTTGGCTGTCGTTGCCAGGTTCCTTCTAATGGGGATGTTTCCAAGCAGAAAATAAGATAAAAAAAAAAGAACACACATAAACCTGCATGGACTAACTTTATGTGTTATTGTTCAGCGAATCTCCTTTCTTTGGACTATTTGAGATAATACGTGCTAAAGGATTCGCCAAGGATTCGCCTCATATTGAAACAAATGGGCAAATACTTATGGAAGAGATCTCTTCCACGTTGGGGAACCGTTAGTGAAGTGAATTTCTAGTCAAAACAATGGGAACAACTTCAAGGTACATGCCATGCACATCAATAGCTTTTATAGTGTGGAAGGGGAAAAGGATTTTGCTTTTTTTTTCAAGAATCTAATTTGCATCGCTCAGTGTATTGAATTGGTTGGCAGGAATATACTAAAAGTACTCATACTCAAGTCATATACAGCCACAATGCCATGGAATTATTTCAGTTGTTCGACATTGTCTATGATAAGTGTTTTGCTGTGGCATTGAGTGCGATGGTTTTGCTATTGAGTTTGAATTCAGATGAGGTAAGTCGTATTGATTCTTGAATTACAAGTCGTTTTTGAGAGAATAGAAGGTTTTTGAAGAACGTGTAAGCTTATTAAAATCCTCTAAAATTCATTGGTTGCATTTGTTATTTGGAACTGAGTAGGCGTAGGCCTACTATGCATGACTGCTCCTGAAGCTGATGCTCGAAGGTACTTAACTTTTATTTTTCTTCTTCGGGAAAAAGGACTTAAAAATGAATTCATTTTGCTAAGTATAATTTCCTGGAGACCATACAAATGAATTTGAATGAGATTCAAATGTACTTCAATAAAATGGGGTATTTTACAGTTCAGTTGGAAGCTAAGCAGTCATAGTTTAGAAGGTCACGATGTTCATGACGTTAACATGTGCTTTTCAAAATTTAGGTAATCTTTCTGGGAAAATGGTAATAAGTTTGGATATTATTTTTCCAAGATTTGGAAACCCTTTAAAGACAGGGTGAAATTGATGCACTTACCTGACCTCTACTCGATATGAGTGACATCTTGTATGCCGCTATGTAGTGTCTAATTGGATCCAATGAATATGGGAGTATAGCGATGAGAATGGTCATATTTCCTGACCTAGGTATTCCGAAGTTATTTCGGCAAAATAACCGTCACTTTATGCGTTACACTCGCTGCCGAAACGCACCCTGGAGACCTAAATATTCTTAAAGTTACAGACTTAACCATTCTTACATCCCACACACTAAAAAAAAACTTGACTACTTGACACCATCCACTCCGGAACCTTCAGAGTGGAGTCGTTTGCTTTCCCCTCTGGGAAACGGCTATTTCATTCCGGGTTCCTGGACTTGCGGGTTTTATCAATCTTACCGGGTATGGCTATTTTTTGAGAGTCTTGTCGCGTCCTCTTTGTTAAACCGCGTTTTGTTTCAGGTCTTGCTCCCTATTTTTGACCCTCAGTACGGTTTCTGCATAGCCGCAAACGGGCTCCCAAGTAACTTCACTTGGGCACAGCTACCTAACTATATTTTCAGGGGTGATGTTGCCTATCTCTTCCTCCGGCTGATGTCTTTGTGTCTGTCATCTGTTGCATTCAAAAAAGATATGGTTTGCATCATCCATAACAGCATCCCTATATACGAAAGCTGTTCTTCTTACTTTTCCCATCCTATAGGTATAGAGAGGCATTAAAGCAGTCATGCCCACAAAGAAGTTGGGTGAGTTAGTAGTTTACTTCCCCGCTTTTTCGGCCAGTCCAATCTGTAATGGATCTTATTAGCCTCGCAGTCCATCTTCCTCTCGTTTTTGAGCTCCAGCGTCTCTTGCCAGTTTTGATCGGAAACTTCTTTGGCTTCAGCTGATTCTGATTAATTGCTTTCCTACTTCTGTCTTCCTTCGGTGAATATGCTTCTTCTCTGTGCCTAGAAGGTCAATGTGCTTCACTCCTGCGATCACGATGGAGGCTAGCTCTGAACTCGTTATCCGGAAGGGTCCAAATCACTGCACTGCTACCATCTTTTTTTTCTATATTTTTCATGGACGAGTGCATCTGCCCAGATCTCCGCACCGTATAGGAGGATTGAGTGTGTAACTTGCTGTTGGTCCACGCAGGTTTGCCATAAGTCTGCTAAGTAAAGCTGTGGTTTTTCCATCTAACCCAGTACCCGTCTCATTACATGGAGTAGCCTTCGTTTAGCGTCTTCGGTATCTGGCGCGGTGAAAACTGCAGCGATGTCTTCTACGTATCCGATCAAAAAGGTCGCAGGATATATTCCATAGATAGGGTCTTAGGATTGACCCTTGGGCTGCTCCGGTAGGTCCTTATGGAATGTCGCAGATTAATTCTGTGTCGACAGAGAGAAAAAGGTTTAGTTATATCACAAAGAATGATTTAGAATAGCTTAGGTGTCCAAGAAAGTTAATGTTTAGAGCATTTGTAACTCAAAGGACTTTTTTTTTTTTTAGCATAGATTGTCCTATAGACATTTTGAGAAGATTGGTAGGCATCTAGTTACAAGACATTGGCTGAAAAGTCCTTGTTTCGGCTTACAGATGCCGCCTCAAGTTCCATTTCATTTTGGGAAAGGATTTGCTTCCAAAACTTATGTGTTTGACATACCTCTCATGCATTCTAGCAAAATTAGCATTTCGGGTTCTAAAGTGTGATTTGAGCGTGATTAACAGAAGCATTGCTAGGTCTGGCGAGCCTAATTTTATTTGTAAGTTTATATGCGACTAGATTGGTCTATACATAGGAATAAAAGTAAACCCAATTACCTAGATATAAGCACAAAGTCTAAGAATTTACTTAGCTCAGTTTTTTCTATTTCTAACTTCACAGTAGGCACGCAGAGGCCAGATTCCCTTTTCCCGTCATCCCTGCAGCTTATGCAGAAGTCATTATGAGGTGCTTCTAGCTTATCTAGTTCTGGTCGGTGCTGCGTGATTCTCATGAGACGCGCAATAATTTGATTTTGCCAAGTCGATTCGGCTGTAGCACATGTATCTAACCAACACCATTGTCTCTTAACTGCCTCATTGGATCGAATATCTATTTTTCTGTGGAAATGCCTAACCGATGTCCTACTCTTAGAATGGGCCTAACTGTGACCTTCCCTGGACTAAAAGATTCTTTAAAACTATTAATATCCCATCCAAATAAGTTCCAGGTCAGAATTCCTTTATGGACATTGATTTAAGTACACAGGAATATCCATTCACCACTATACCTATAATCGATGTAATTTCGAATCCTTCTCATTTCTTAAAATCTCCTCAATTTCCTTTTGTAATAGAATTTGCTTCAGGCATATTAAAGTGTTGTAGACATTATTAGTGATAGAGAGAGAGAGAGCCCTTGATAGAATGCCTGTAGCTGCAGGACACATTTTCAATTTATATGCCAGAATGTGCTCTTTGCATGTTAAACATGAAATGCCTTTCATGTAGAGTTGCCAGACTTAAGAGGTGTACAAATCTTGCAATTTTCTTAGATTTGAAAATTACCCCCATGTAAAGGATATCTTACGAAATTAATATATCTTTTATTTGAACAGGATCGATAGTTTAAAGTTCTATTATATGAAAAAAAGCAGTGAGCTTAAAAGGATGTACTCACCAGCAATCCATAGCTCATTTAAAAAGTGAACAACCTCAATTATGTATCTGGCAATCTCGGCGACTAGCTTTGATGTAAAATTACTAAAATTTAATCTTTCGTCCCGAAAATTTCTCAACATAAAGAAACGAAAAAAAAAAAAGTCCGTCTCAAACGTTGAACTTATGTATGTTATATCCAACACGATTGTGTGCATGTAGATGTAGATGTAGATGAAATGGAAAATTCCTTTTACCCTCTCTCTTGGTGCGCCTTGAAAAATCTGTGCTAACGACATAACAAAGCCCTCGGCCTCAATATGGCCTAAAAGCATAATTGTATTTAAGGATAGAGAGGATGTTGTGGAATTTAATTAACATATTGGACATTCATCAAAGGTTCCATGTTATTTCCTCTTGCTTATTTCGTTTCCCGGACATTTTACTTTTTTTTCAGATTTTTTTTTTTTTAATACGGTTGAGTTCAACTCGCGCGGTTGCTTGGCAAATATTTAGTCATTCGAGAGATGGCGAGGGGGGAAATAAAAAGGACGAGCAAAATCAGTCCCAACAGAGAATTGGTATGTATAAATTTTTCCCCTATGGCGAATTTGAATATCGATATTTTAAATGTCACTGTGTTTTGTAGCATCGAGATTCATATTCCCAAATTGATGGTAGGAGTGTCTGCAATGTCCTGGAAAAAGAATTCATTCATTGTACCAATATTATCGATTTTTTTTCATTTTTCATTTTGGTATTCTTGTTCTGGAGAAGCATCTGCTGTGGGAAATCTTCGCCAGTGAAGGAATCTTGATGGATAAAAAGTAATTACTTGCGGTAGTAATAAAAGTAAGAGTAGAACAGAGCTGGGGCCAACAGTAAAAAGTTGGTCCTTCCGATTGAAAGGGGGAATAGTTTCCTTGTTTTATATTGTAGCAAAAAACCTGCGACTTTTGCATGCTGAGGAGTAGTTGCATATTTCCTGGAAAAAACTCCTGAGAAAGGAAGTGATTGAAAATGTTGAAGGAACTTACTTTGCTGTCAGGAGCTTAAAGTTCATGTAGGTCATTAGAATTCATTTGGTGCGAGTATTTTTTTTTTTTTTTTTTTATGAAAGGTCAGGCAATGGTTATGAACATTATGTGCATATAAAGGAAGCATAGATATTTTTTACATAAATTTTAAAAATATGTCTTAAAGCAAAGAAAGGGAGTCCATGAAGCAGAATAATTTGCGAAGCTGTATTTGCCTCAAGAGGATTTGAAGAACGGCTCCTGAGCAAATGAAGAGCTCCAAAGCAATATACCGATGACAGGAAACGATATTAGTTATATTAACATTATAATGTTTGTTTCTCAGCAAGATGTCTCCTTAGCCAGTTAATGCAGATGGAGAGATGTTTCTGCACCTATTCAAAAGCAATTAGCTTTTTATTCAGTGCAAAGTTGTTATCAATCGAAGGTTTTAAAAGGATTTGTCCAAAGGAATTAAATTCTGAGATACATGAGGGCTGGGGAGTGGCAAAGAAACTTTTCTGTGTTCTCACTGTATGTCTTATTTCCGCAACTACGAGTTTGATCATTTTTAGCCCTACCTCAAATGAGGGCAAAGAATTTGTCTTTACTTTTGCACAAGCCTGTCAGTGTGTGTAAGTAAAGTTACCTATAGCACAATTATCTAAAAAGGACCATACATGTATATAGTTCGCCTCCATAAGGGCTTTGCGTTAAGTTTCTTTGTGTGAATGGTTTGCCAAGTGATTAACCTATTCATTTTATTTTAGTAGGTATCTATGAATGCTTACACTTGTAGTTAGACGTCTATTAGTAACAAATTGAGGATTCGATTGCATTTTGTTTTGGGGATTAATGTACTATAGTCTCTATATTTTCATGACTGCTGTAAGATGGAAGGTTTTCGCCGTTTGTGGTCTACGAAAGGCCGAGTACATGTGCGTGGCGTGCAATTGAATGCCTCGGATTTTTCTGCACACTCTCACAGATAGCGGCGATATTTTCAGAAGTTCCTGCGTTTCGTCGATTGTTGACTGAACCGGTCTACTCAATTTTTTTCTAACACGTTGCGAATAGTCCTCTCGGAAGAACTATGACGACCGTAAAATAGGCGAGAAATATTGTTCGAACACAAGACCCACTTTCATGAAGAAATTCAATCATTTACACAAGTTGTTGAATATTATGACTCTTTGTGTTAATTTGGCAAAACAAATTTAATAAAACAGACTAAATTTGATAGATATAGCTTTAACAGTGTGGCCGCAGTCGTATATCAAAGTTGTGAAATCCGTATCGGTGAGGGAGGAGGGCATGAGAATTTTCAACTGTTCATGAAGGGGTATACATTGGGAACTTCTACTCTAATTGGTGAGGATTGGTTCACATATCTTCCTATTCTAAGTCTTTCAAGCCCCTAAGGATGAAAAGTGAAATGAACAAAGTCGACAGTTTTAAAGATGACCCATTGTATTGCCATGGGGGTAAGATAGCTATTCCCTTGCCCATTTAGCCCTCACAACGTCTAAAATCCACTTGAGTTACTTACATATTTTCATAGCATACAAACCAACACCAACAAGGTTTGGATCTAGTGAAGTTCAGCATCTTGTTTGTGCTAAAGAGTTCTGCCAGATAGTGAAAGATATTCTAGAATGTTGGACTCCAGGGCATTTGCGATGTTGGTATGGTAAACACCCTCTGCCTTCTTTTATCCGACGCAGTATCTTCATGTGGTACTGCAATGAGTTATGCCACTTGAAGATCCTTACGAAAATGGAAAAGGATCGCCTGTCCTTACGCATATTTCTCTCGGTCCTTGCTTTGTCGAAGGAAGACTATGGTTGTGGTCTTGTAATGTTGCAAGTTCCCATTGAGTTCAACCTTAAGTTAGCCTCTCTTATGGCTGGTTTCCCTGTTTCAAGCTCGAGAACACTCGGCGGAGTGTTTACGGAGAGATCAGTTTGTTCCAGTTCTTGCCTGACAAATCTTTCCTTGCTATTTCATCCGCTCGTGCGTAGGAGAACGCCATTTCTAGACCATCTATCAAGGGTCTTCATCGATTTGCTCACTTAGACCAGGAGTTGCTCCATTGTGCTGCCGATGTGTAAAAGTAGGTGGCTCAATCTCTTACTTAGGGAACCATTTACTCCTTAGTATGAAGGAGCCAATCTTAGCCGTACAGGCATTGTTGAGATCACTTAGATCGTTTAACAGGTATTCACCTAGTGTGGCCTTTCTAATGTTGGCAAGTGCGGTTGCTCTCACTGATAGTAGAGATAGCCTTCCCTGTTCCTACCAGCACCACATCGTCTGCATAGGCTATCGCATAAACACCAGATGTTTCGAGCAGCTGCTGGGCTTCATTGAAAGCGATGACCCAAAGCAGTGGGGAAATGACTCCGCTTGGAGAGGTTCCTATAAAGTGGTATACATGTAGTTATCTGCCTCCGAGTTCAGTGCAGTTTCATAGTCTTTGACCAAACCAATAACCTTGTACATGTTAAAGTTTTGGTACTCAAAAATTGTAGTCAACTTTAAGAAACAAATATCAATTTGCCTCTGTATCCTCACTGATAACCCAAATCCTTTTTTTTTTGTCTAATGTCGACATGTTAAGTCATTCCATTTCAATTATGCTCACATGATTAGTTTTGGTATTTTTTTTTTTTTTTTTTTTGAATCGAATATTCAAATAGTGTGCCTCACCCAACTGTCAATTGAAGCCATCCTCTAGGACTACCACAAAAAAAAACGGAAAAATCAGTTGGGATACATTCAATTGTGTTCGGTAAATTTGGTTTTACTTTCTTTCGATTTGTTGGTCAAGCGTGCAGAGGTCTTAGGTAAATAGAATTGTGTAAGATTAAAAAAAAAAAAAAACGAACTATGTTTTCTGCTTTGATTGTTTCTCCGCCTGTTTGTTTCCTTTTTTCGATCGTTTCCAACTTCTGTCTTGGCGGAAAGAATTAAATTCGGAACAAAATAGAAATATCTTTAGAAAACGAGAAAAAAAAAAAAAAGTTGATTGTCTGAGAACAAAACATTGACGGCATCTGTATGGGTTAAGCAGTGATGATGTGTATTTAGGTGGAAATTGAATTTCCAATTGAATTCCCGGAGTGTTGTTGATTTGCGAAGCAATCCTTTATTTCGAATATTTTGGGACTTTTGTGCCATAGTGTGTGTTAGTCGTCGTTGGTGCCCAGTTAAGAAACTTCTTCACAAACAGCCATTGAGTTTTAGGGAAAGCATTTATTAAGTGAAGCGCAATGGGCATTTTGTTATTCAAAACACGTAGCTTACTGTTCTTAATCAGGTTGAAGTTTAGGAAGGTAGATATTTTCTTAGGTATCGAGGTAGTATTTATTTAGATAAGCGTATAAAAAGTCTGCGATTGATGGGATTGGTTAGGTTTGTTATGGTATGAGGGTATGAGGTATAGTCCTTTCTTGAAACTCACGTATTTTCCCTTTTCCTTAATTCGTTTTACTTTCTTTTATAATTAACGCAATTACAAAGGACTTTCTGTTCTGTGTCTTTGAAATGCTAAGACATAACTTGGATGGAATATATTATTATCTCGATAAGAAACTATTCTTATTTACTCTTTCCTCTCGGAAACAAACGTTCCTAAGTTAATTTTAATCTGAACGCTTTGTCATGATATCTAAGCACCGCTAACTGCAAGCAAGACCTGTCTCAGGGGAACAACTCAATACGCTTAGGGACTTGATGATCCTGCTAAGCTCTATAACCTGACCTTAGTGCCAGCAACTTTTGTTTTGGACGTGTTTTAACTCCCTTCCATACTAATACTGTGATAGACTGACAGACAGACAGACAACGATTCTTTTTTTGCGTAGCCCGTAGTCAGTAACAATGCGGAATTTCCACCCACTATCCTGATCCTCGCGACATTGCTCCTTTATGATGGTAGCCATGGTTTGACTTACCGCTTCCCAAGCTTCTTGGATGCTCAGCCTAAGTCTAATGATGTTCTCTGGGGCTGAGTTCACACCCAACAGTTTACGGCCTTCACGATATCGGTTGTGGTCACCGGACCCCTTCTATAATGGAATGCTAGCAGTGGAGGAGGAGATTCAATGCAAGAATTCCTTACAGAATTTAATGGAAGAACTGGAGAACCAAGAAGAAAAGGAACTGATATTCTATACCGAACGTATTAAAATGGACAATGGTACAGGAGCTGGAGTTTATTGTAAAGCCCTAGGAAGAAACCGCTCCTTTAGAATAAACGACGACGTCGATCATGCCGAGGTCACAGGCTGCTGAAGAGAGACTTTAACTGTCTATATAGACAGCCAACCAGCCATTAAGGCTCTGGATTCGGCTATAATTAGGTCGAGGCTTGTTAGAGCCTGGAAATAACTGTTAAACCAGATATCCACAGCCCATACGGTGACCCTTAGTTGGGTACCAGAGAATATGGAGGAAACGAAAGGGCGGATTAGCTTGCTAGGAAAGGGTAAACGCTGTACATTTCGCGGGTCCAACCTTTTGTAGCAGCCTAAATTTGTTTGTTAAGGAAAAAGTTAGAAGATGATGCCATCGGTCGTGCAAACAGACGCTGGGTTCATCTGGATACAACCGTAATGGGTAGAGCGCTATTGCTGGCCTTTGGTTAAACACAGTCGTTGTAACGCATGGGTCGTTTCAAGCGTACGGGCTATGTGGCAGAGCCTCTCGGTGTTGCACATAATGACTATTGCAGAAGCTGCAGAGACTAAGAAGAAATCGAATCAATTCGTCACCTGCTGTGTGACTGTCAGAAGAAAAAGAGATCTTTGCAGTCATGTCTTCTCGGAGCTGCAGGACTTAGGAAACGTTGAGCTGATGACTCTCCGGAGATTCATATCAGTATCTAGGTGGTTCAATCAGCAGACTTTCTTTACTACCTTTTCAGGGTTGGTCTAACTGATCAGTGAGTTTCCTGCCACAAGGCACCCATTTACCTTACCTAACCTAGGCGATATCTTTAAGACACTTCGGTGTACGATTATAGATTGCCAAAGCATCAGTTCCACAAAGTTCAGCTTAAATTTCAGAATTAATTAGATTCACCTTTTATTCACGATCCATCGATTTTTTTCTCCTGAAAGTATATTATCCTTGGAACTAGTGAAGAACTTTTACAGAATAGTTGGTTATTGTCCAATCCTAGATTTTCCATATCCTGAACACGCTTTGGCATCCTCAGCAATGCCACTTTCAAGGGAAAAAAAACTTGTTCTTACCATCGTTTTGTCAAAAATAAAACGAGCATACAGTCATTGTACCGCACCGAGATTTGGAAAATTGCCTTAGGTATACACTGAAGATTCCTTAACAAATTGTACACGTCGCCAAAGCCAAAGCCAAAGCAAGGGCCACACAAGTGTTCCTTACATTGAGTACACAAATACAACATACTATCGATCCCGTCTAGCTATCCACCATCCCATCCGAATGAATACAAATTCAAGAAACATTTTGAACTACGGAAGAACTTATTCCCAAGGAATAGTTTCCAGAGAATATGTTTGACTCTTTTCAACAATATTTCTGCTCATCCTCTCCGCACATCTACGCTCGGCTAGCAGGAAAATTTCCCATTTTTATCCTTCAGTTGTGTCAGAGAGGAAGAGTATTTCATTTTATTTTATTTTTTTAAAGATAATTCCATTCTGGAGATCCTGGGGATATATATTATGTTTATGTCTATCACTCCTTCAATTGGATCATTTCTTGTGGAAATAAATTTATTTGGTCTCATTCCCTTGGCTGCTTTGCATAGGGAAATTTATTTCCACCCCTGACTGTGTGTATGACCTTAAGGGCCACGTTGCATTAAAGTAAAGTCATCATCAACGTTGCGTTGTGAAATTGCATAAATAAAGTCGGGCAAACAATTGTGTATGGCCAATCACTGCCGCACACGGAATTTATGTGATTTGTGCTCCATTTAACTTGGCAAATTTTCAAAACAATAATTATCTCATCGGCTAATTTGATTGGAAAAGCCGTTCGAGCGTCAGAGAGGTGTGTACCGAGTTCTAAATTCGATATGTTGTAAGTAATTACGACTAGTACAAGGCATACACGCCCACAAAAACGCTGACCTGAAGCATTGCGGATCCGAGTATACTACATTACTTATGCAGTATGAAAGCCGCGAATTAATTTTCGTTTCGAGTTTGAAAACTGCGCGATACCCTAAAATTTATATTAATTTCGTTACATGGACCGGCTACCGCCATGTGGTTGTAGGTGTGTTCGTTTAAGGCATTTGGGGAAAGGGGGTTTCTGGAAATGTGTCGATGGTAATTGTTATCGTTTTGTTGGCGGACGGAAGTCGTTGTTGCGATTATTTTTTACAACCTTCATTAGCTTTGGTTGTTTTGTTGTTTTTTTCTGGAAGGGGGCGTTTTGTTTGTTCTGTGGTAGGATAATGAATTCGACGCAATCAGAATATCAAGTGAGATGATTCTGGGTTAGTGATTAGGAACACTTTTTGGGGTTAGCGTGTCGTGGGTGGATATGGATAATGTGGAATTGTTTATACAGTTCACTTGTCCAGTGGGTGTGGTGGCACTGTGAAGCACATCAAATTGAAATTGTGGTAACTGCCATTTAGAGTATCTGAACATGGCATTGTTGTGTATTTGTGGGCTTGGCTTGCCGGAGTAGAAAAGAGGTTCTCTTGTTCAATCAGTTGTCAGTTCCGTAACGAAAATTTTGCGGAAAATCACGTGTTATTTTACAACACTAAAGTAGATACATATGTATATCCTGGTGTAACTAAAATTGTGTTTAGTTTAAATGTAAAACGATTGATGTCTACAATTGTATAGAGCTCTCAGGCTTTTAATTTCCTTTGCACACTCACAGACTACCTTCCGGCTACTGCCATTTGAATAGACTGCACGCATAGTTGCCAGACTATTGTGGACTTCATTAAAAAGACTGTGCGTGCCAAAATTGTTTAAAATTCGACGTACATGTGTATATCGCCTAATTCGACTTTTGCAGTTTTGAGAAAAACGCGTTTGAAGTTTTGATTTCCTGCGAAAATAGGCACGTGTATTTGACCGAATGTATTCATGCATGTATGTCGCACCTTATACGATTCAACGATAGTACATTCTCTGAATGTATCTGTATTTCCTCATAAATTCCTTTGCGAACTACGGTTTTCTTAAACGTTATCTCATTCGCCTTATTTTCAGATTCTGCCAAATCTTAGCAGTCGAGAGTTTCGCAAACTTTCAAGTAACTTTTACCACCGGAAACTTTTTTGTTTGTAACTTCAAACAAGGAACTGCATTCATAAAATTCGTTTCGGTGTTTTCTATGAACACCTCATAACAACAACGTTGGCGATACATTATATTCTCTTTCCTGGCCTTCATTTTTACATAGTCTCGTGCTTTTTCTAATGACTAGCAGTTGTTACCATTGTCAGAATATGCAGAATATAATTTTATGAAACCTTAACAGCTAATCACTTATTCCGCTCTTTATTCATAGTAAATTGTGATTGATTCGGTCACATGATCACCTCAGATTGTGGCGGCCATATTGTTTAAGTTATATCTGTCAAATTAGCTGTCGTTAATAAAGTCTGTCTTGCCAAATCAACACGAAGAGTTATAAAGTTCAACAACATGTGCAAATGATTGAATTGTCTTATGAAAGTGGGCCTTCTGTTCTAACAACATTCCGCGTGCTTCGGACTTCAACGTAACGGATAAATTAGGGTCGACTGTCCGTGAGAGAGTGCATGAGAATCTGAGCCAGTCAATTCCGCAACGCACATAAGAACTCGGCCTTCCGCAGACAACAACTTGGCAAATTTGGCGTCATGACTTGAGGCTTAACCCTCTTAAGATTCAACTGACCCAGGGCGGTAAAATATCTCACAATATACGGTTGGGTTGGCCACAACCCTTTAATTGTGGTACCTTAGTTGTAAACTACTATGTGCTAAAGCACAGGTGTTTACTGAAATATACAAGAGGCTACAATAGGTTCTCAGTCATGTAATTTGAAAAAAAAAAAAAAATTTGAATAAAACTCAAAGTTATTGACCACAGATAACGCGTTAGTTAGCTCGTTTTTGAGCAGTTCGAAGTTGATCCCACTTTCGGTTGAAAAATCATATTTATTTCTGGGTGACTCGAAACAAAATTGTCGAACTTGTGACGATAATAATTCACCCGAGATCCGCCAAAACTCAATGCATTCAGAGAAAGTCACTTTTTGGTGTGGACTTTGGACTGGAAGTCTACACTTTTACAGGAAATCACCGAGATCAACGAGATCTCTCGGTCAATGATATCCACTTTCTCTTGGCTCCAATTAGATGATATGGACACCAACAACATGTGGTTTCAGCAGAATGACGCTCCCATCCACTTTAAGGGACCGAAACGGAGACTAAGTAGTTGTTTAAAGCGACTCTCAAATCCTACGTGTAATATGCGTCAAGTGACTGCAGTATCTTTAAACATTCTGAAATATAGGCTCAATTTTTTCGCCTTCATCTAAGGACTACCTGGGACTTACATATATGTAAATATGTCCATAACAAAACTAACTAAACTAATTCGAGCTGTTTCTAAGCTCGTACAACTTGTTTAAAGGGTACCTTCTAGAGTCCTTATAAAAAGTGTCATAATGTAGCCTTACTGTTGCTTATTTATTTCTTTCGCGTAAGAAGCTGTGAACTATTTCTCCATATAACACAAGTTTTAACTACAAATTAGTGCTTGTAGAACTGAACGACACATTTGAAATATCATGCTTTGTTTTGCGGAGTATTTTCGTAAAAGGTATAGATGGTGAAACGAAGTTGAATGATTATTTTACAATTCTTGTCGAAAAACCCTTGTAAATTACAATTTGTAAGTTGGTGAAATCAGCCCCTAAAATTTCCAAATGCTATTTAGAGTTTCTCATTGCCATGGCTCCTTTCTCCCACTAAGGCCGTATTCAAAAAAAAAAAGTCCCAGGCTAAAGGCCTCGTTTAAATACCCAAAATAGCTACTTATTTACAAATATGTTTCCCCACACAATATCCCAATATAGCTAGAAGCTAAATATAACCTGACGTATGAGAGAGAAGATTATCCCAAAATAATAAACCTCAAAATATCGTTTAGTTAGCCTTGCTCTGCCCTCACCTAAACAAAAAAAAAAACACCCTCCTCCTAAATATAAATTATATTATACCTATTTAAAAGGAAAAAAAATCGCTTCCATGGTCAAACCACGAGCCCAACAACCACAAAAACCAAAGTCATTGCCCAGAATTTATTCAATATTTCAGGAAGCAACAGAAATACCTTTTAACTATATACTACCGCTTGTAGTATGATTCCGACAATTTACTTCCGGTAAACGATGGAAATTTATTATAAAATATAACAAAATTTCACTTTGAAATATTTATCCCCCAAAAAAACAAAAAAAAAAGTTTACTTTGTTTGAAAACGGAAAAAAAAACATCCAACATGCCCGCCACAATTTTCTGCTTCGTTTATTTCATTTGATGGAAATAAGTACAGCAGGGTGTAAGAGCGTTTCTGGTGTGCTGAAAACATGGGTAAAAAATAAGAACAGAGTGGAATTAACTTTGCATTTAGAATCAGTGAGTTTGAAATGAAATTCACAAATGTTTTAGCCGCAACAGGACTCGTCGTTGCGCTAGCTTTAAGGTTAACCCTCTCAAATAGAGGTACCTACATGGATAGTTGCAAAATGTAATTGAACATACATATTTGGGAATAAATGCTTTTGAAGTAGAATTATTTAAATTTCGATCGAGTTTGAGCCCTGCAAAACGGCATGATATGCATTGTATTATTGAAAACGAAAAACGAAAAAATGTTGTCCCCAGGTTATTTGAATAGCTACTAATCCGATTGACGTGAAACAATTTTTATAATATTCATAATCGTACTAGGCGTTTGTCAAGCTCCATTTAGACAAGCTGATGGTTTCCAGATTGGAAATTTGTTTGACAAGAGTGCTGCCAATTTCAAAGGCTTCATTCACTTAGCACTCTCTTTTCACTTATTCCGCAAGTATTTCTTTAAAAATAATGAGTCTTGACATTCTTTGGCGTCCAATTTCTCCTACCTTGTGGTGATTACGTGAGGTAAAATTGCTTGTACATGGTTTCTTTTAGCCTCCCTCAGAGCCTTATGAAATAGCTCATCTCTGATGACATACTCATGTGAAATACTTCATTTTAGAATACTCAGGTCCGTACAGTTCACTTTCCATAAAATCTGTAGCTATTGTATTGTTGTACTCAAATTTCATGTAAGGGAAGTTCCATTTCCTCTGAGTAAGATCGAGAATGATGCCTGACTGCTCCAAGAAGTCGATTCCGATAAACGTCCTGTTGGCTGTTGTTACTCAGCTTGATCATTGTTTCTACAGATTGCACAATCTGCTCTCGTAGACACCCATCTGCTAGTGTTACATCTGCTTGTATTGGAGTGAATATGCCTCCTTGCAAAGTGCGCATGTAGGGACGAGCTGGCTACGCTGTATCCATATGAGCCACTCCCGTAACTCCCTTCACTTCTATTACCTACTACAGAAGGAACCTCTCTTCCGACAGATGTGTTAACTTCATGGAATACTATGTTCGAAGGACTGTTTCCTTTATTTACGTCGCACTTTAGGCAATAGTAGCCAGGAGCTCCGCAATCATAGCAAGATAAGGTTCAAGACAGAGGCGCTTCCTGAGTCTCAACTTCAGTCTGAGAATCTTTCGCCTTCTTTCTGGATTCGTCCACTTTGTACCCATAATGGAGTAATTGCATGTAAGGCGTTTGTCGGATTGCTTTTCTGGATTTTCGTCAAAGTGCTCATGGTTTTATTTACTCGACTACATGATCCACATTTCCGGCTTTTTGAACCAGTTCTTGAAAAGTTTTCATACTTGCTCCTAATTTTGAGGTTAATTAGAACTTCTCTTTTCTTTATACCTGTTTGGCGAGTAATGCTTTCTTATTGCATATAAACTCGTCTGCTGGTATGTCATCGCCCTGTTTTTCTTCAAAAGTCTCCATTTAGACTCTGTATGAATATGCACACCTAGTCCCATGTAAGAGAATCATTCTTCTTTCCACCAGATAGGAAAGATATCAGCTGATGATCTTCTATATCAGCTGATGATATATCAGCTGATGATCTTCTTCACTGTGGGCTAAGGTAGATACCACTTCAACAATCTGGTTTTCTGCTAGGACATGGAATGCCGATACTGTTTGAGGGAAGGGATTTGTCTTCCAGATTTGAAAACAAACAAAAGGAAAGAAAAGCTGCCTGGCTATTGTTGGAACTTAAAAACTTAGAGTTCTTCTATGACAGATATATATTTACCCTTGTATAAGATTAATATTTTTCATCGCTTAAAAAAGGATAATAAGTTATGTAACCAGCAACATATCCGCTCCCTGTCTTTTCTGTTCTCCTTGAATGAACAGTCCTCAATGGCATGCCATTCTGTTGGATGATTTTTTAAATATAACATGAAGACTTAAAACATTTTTAAAAATAAAACCTTATTTTCAACTCCCACACATCCCCAGCGTCACAATATGTATATTGTACTTACACATAATTTCTTCAATTCCCAAAATAATACTAGTAAGTACAAACCTATCAAAAGAATATACAATCCTTAATATCTTTGATGTCATCTTTTTTTTAAGGATAATCCCCATTGACTTACATCTCTTGAGTCGGGAATTCCAAAAAAAAAATCCTTTGAAAAGAGACTCCTTTTGCATTTTGCCCAATTAGCAATGCAATCCAAAACCAACAAAACATATCACAGCGAAAATAGATTGCTGAAAACATACACGACCTACAAGAAAGTAAAATTCGTTCTTCCTAATTCACAAAGGACATTGTTTTGTACATGTACATCATTTTCTTGTATAAAGCTTTGATCCTGCGTCATCTCAACGAAATATGAGACTTAATTAGAACGTTAAAACAAAAACAAAACACGCAACAAAGTTTTCTTTTTAACATAAAGGAGCCAGACTAGCATATTGAAATTCATATCCTTCGAGGGAAATTATTTTTATACTTGTTTAATTTATTTTCACAAATGGTGCCTTATGTTTATATTCAATTGGATAAATATTAAATTAATACGCATATGTATATGTGCTATTGAAGAGACGATACAGGAAATGTGCCTGTTTTAATTGAAGTATCCTGCTGGAGAAAGTTTGTTAGAAACTTTTCGCTGGGTATGTACTCGTGTACATGAATTTCGCTGCTTTAGGTCTTCTTCTTGTGGAATGGTTGGTTGGTGGGTTGGTGGCTGCCAGCTGAGAAACGCCAACACACTTGAATCAGAAATAGGTCCGTTGTGATCCTAAATGCACCAATACTCGTTAGAACCATTTCGAGCTTCGTATGAAGCGTAGGAGACTTTTTATTCCTACATTATTTGAATCACCTAAGTCGTTATAGTATGTAGCTCCTAAATGAGCTCCTCCTTCTACGGGAGAGAGCTGGGCAGACACAAAGAGGTCAAGAAAAGTCTTCTCCTTTTCCTCATCCCTGCATCTTCTGCAAAAGTCGTTTGCGAAAAGACCTAGCCTTGTTGCATGTTTGCCTGTTAGACAGTGTCCAGTGATGACACCTATTAAGATGCCAATATGCAACCGGTTGAAAGAAATCAAAGTCTTAGAGCGTTTTAAATCCAGCTAGGCCCAAATTTGTTTAGTTGCTAGACATGTTGTACCACCTGTCCACCTTAGATTTGTACTCCATTGCATCCAGCTTGAATTTTTGTTGTTAGATACGGTTGTTCTTACTCTGGCGATTTCATCGTCCTTACAGTTCCCTGGGATGTCCTAATGCTCCGGCACCCAACACAGGTGAATGTTGAAATGCTCGGTCGTCTCTTATGGAGAAGATATAAAGATCGAGTCCAGGGGTTTGACGGCAGGTTGACTGTCTGAAAAGTTACGAAGATCTTAAGCGGATATCACGTTTTTCTTGAGCCACGATAAGACTTCTTTGATCGCCATAGTTTCTGCCTGGAACACGCTACACTTTCTCTAGCATCCCTAGAAGTGAATCCCATTATCTTCTACAATATAAAAGCATTCTCACTCCCGACTAATCTAGAGGAAACGGTGACGAAAAAATTCTTGTCAAAGTTTGGGCATGAGGTGGTATAGTCAGTATTTTCGGGGTAGGTTATGAAATCATTCAGAATGGATGCGTCACTCATAATCGCCATAGTTCTTCCATGACCACTATGAGATTGCTTCAAAGAGCATGGCCATTTGCTTGCTGAAGTTGTCAAGAGATAATAGATGGAACATGATGTCCAGTGCCGCAAAGGGGATAAGGCATAGTGCTCCGCTTATGCCCATACAGGCTGAGCGTTGGATGTTGCTTAGAAGATTGCAGTTTATTGGTTTTTCCAGCGCCGTCTACCAGACAACTAGAGCTAGTGAATAATACGAGGTTGTAAGCCCCATTTGTTTCCAATAGCTTTTTTGCAAGAGAAAAGTGCTAATGTAGCCTTCTTGACTCTTTCTTGATTGTAGGGTTTTCAGCTCAGCTTCATATTCACAATAAGAAGAAAATATTTACCTTTGTCTGAAAAAGTTAGGCTTATGCCAGTTAGAGAGGGAGGGTCAATTGTCGGCATTTTGACCTTCCTGGTGAAAAGCACCAATTCAGCTTTATGGGGATTAATCCATGTTTTCAATTTCAGTAAAAAAAAAGTCGGTTAAAATGGTCCAATGACTTGCGTCTCACACTCTCGGCCACAGCAGCCACATTCTCGTCTGTGCGCACCGTACGACGACGGGGGCTATGAGTGCTGTCCACTAGCATACCAGACTCAGGAACTTTTTGCACAAACTTGCGTATAGCAAGTGAAGTGGGTTCTTCATTTCGGTCAAGACTTCTTTTCAAAAAACGCACTGCTTGGGCTACACAGCACTCACTTTGGCACGTTCAGGCGTAAAGCAACTCATTTCGTTCTGCGAAAATATTTCTGTCAAGATTTCGAGCGGGAAACAGCTGTCAGTGTCAAAATAACCTATGACTTAAAAAGGAACTACTAGATGGCCCGCCCTTTACATGTCAGGGTGACAGTTACAAAAGAAGTAATATACTTACCAAATAAAAACAAATTAGTGACATTTTATGGATTTAAAAATACAAACAAACTTATTGATTTAAGAAAAAAGAAACACTTCCTTCCATTCGTAGCTCGCATGCACTACACAGAATGTCTGTTTAAACTAATTTCAATTAGTTTCCCTTTTCTTTATCTTCATGTAATTAAAATGTCACCAGCATTTAATTTGATTTACAGTTATACATCTACGAGGTATTTCGGTTATTTCAAATGCGTGACTGGATTTGTCAGTTAAACCAGCTCTATATTGCTCGGTACCTAGCTTATAAATTCTACATTGAGCTTTAACATCAAGGACATTTTCATATGAAATTTCTTGGAAAGAAAATGAGTAAGAGAAAAGAAAGAAAAGTTATGCAACCATAAGTGGGTAAAGGAAACATTTTTACGTACATATGGCAAATGCTTATGCAAAGTGGTGCTACGAATTGCACGAGTGGCAATGAAAAGTGGTAGTAGGCATTTTTGTTTTCATAAAAAAATGTACCTTCGCATGTACTAAACTAGGGCGTGCTTCTATTCTGCCTGCATGGTATGGGATGGTAACATGTATCCTATGCACTGCCACTTTCTCCTTCTTATAGTAATGTTTATAGGCTCCTGGCTTGTTCCCATATAAAGCTGTTCGTTGGAGTTACGGATCGGCCAAAAAATCCTCAAGATGGTTCTGAACTTGCAGCCTACATATGTTGATGGTATCCACCTTCCAAGTGATGCACCGATTGGAGCGGAAGCTTGGTTCTTAAGCTGATAACATTACTTTTCCAAATTTAAAAAACATTCCGGAAGCAGCCTTAACCTTCCCGATTCTGCTGTACACATCCAGTTCGCTCCCACCAAGGTTTGCCGAGACCACACTTCCACATCATGTTCCTAATGTTGACAACTTTCTTGACTTCCTGTTTGGTAATGTTAAGTTGGCCGCTGGAATTAGAAATGTTCAGGCCTATTGTTGTGACTTTGTTAATTTTGAGCCTCACTTTGTTTGCCTCAGCTTTTAGATTCTGGACCATAAGATGGACAAACATCGTCAGCGTAGTCTAGGTGTTTAAGATAAGATATTCTAGTCCCGCGAACTTCATAGTTTTTTTCCGTCAATATTGCACGAGGGACATCACTGATAACCAGGATAAATAACAGCGGTGAAAGTATGCATCCTTGGTTTGGACTTCAATTTTTTCTGATGCCTTGCCATTGTGCAAGATGCGACTTACTCCTGTTAGGAAGCATACGAGTATATCATCTCCATTTAAACTGTCAAAAGGCTTCTCGAAGTCGATAAACACCAGATGTAGCGAAGACCAGTACTCAATGCATTGCTCGCTCAATTATGATCCTTAAGGAGGTGGAGGTGGTTGATACAGGAACACAATCCAGCACGAAAGCCTGCCTGTTCAACGTCGAGAGTTGACTCTAAATGATCCTTTCCAGAATATTATTCTTGCAATTGTTTTGGCTACGGCTGGCAGAACACCACCAACCCGTTATGTGCTCATGCCTCTGGTGCACTAACAAAGGAGCAAACAATAAATGAATTCGTTTTATTTTCTTGCATGGGAAGCTCATCAAGCTCAAAAAATTTTAAGCAACTCTCACATTATGAAAACATGAACTCAACTGCACAAGTCTCTGTTATACTTTTTCTCACATGAAACACAAAGGATATCCTTATTCACAATAGAGACCAAAATTTATATAATACATATGTACACCATTAACACATGTGCTAAACTGTTTATTTTACTCGCACCAAAAAAGAAATGTCTACAAATCCTTTTAGAAAATTCTGGGTATATTCTCCTTTAAAATTTCATCTTATTATTTCGTTAAGGATGAAAGGAGCATGAAAATCGATTTGACCCATTTTCTTCCTCGTGTCAAGACATCTACCTATTATTTTGTATTTTTTTTCTATTCTTTTTTGTAGATTAAATTTAATGTGTCCACGGTCGTTCAAGGCGAGGACTGTACGTGACACTAAGGATACATTTATCATTATAGCACATGTGTATGTATCACAAGTAGATCTTCGGACAATACTTTCCTTTTGAGTGCTTCTGCGAACCGTTTCTGTGCCTGTTAATGATCAGCGTCACAGGGTAAAAACTTTAAGTCAATCCTCTCCACCCTAAAGGACTTATAAATACCCTCCTCCGCTCCACTTCAGGTGGTGAAAATGATGGCACCTTTAAGACATTTTTGGTTCTTATGTCTTTCGCCTTATCGCGCGCAAAGTGCTGTTCCTGATAATTGACAGGATGGGGAAATACTTTAAAATAAACTTCCTCTTTGTGTTTACTTTACAGTGACCATAACCATAGCAGTCACCGCAGATGACAGAAACAAATATGAGGACGAACACAAAAAACCCGAAACACACCAAACAATGTACCTAGTTGTCCGTCCTTGGTTAGTGTCCTCCATTGCGGTAGCATCATTCTCGTTGGCGTCATTATTACTCACGGCCGGCCTATGAATTCTTCTGTCGGAAGCCGAAATCGGATGTATTATGGAAATCTCAAGGAATCCTGTCGAGCATTCTTTGTGATTATATTTCGCGCGGCGGCGGCGAGGCCAAGTGGTGATTTGTGTCGTGTTGGGTTTGGCTTTTCGGGATCCGTCAGATGCGACCGTTTTCGTTTGTTTGCGTCTTTGTTCCGCTTAAAGGAGCGAACTTTTGTTTAGAAGACGTTTGTCTGTGGCAAAAGTTATTTGAAGTTTTGTCGAGTCTTCGGTGCGTGGTGTGGAGACGGGGGGAGGGGGGCGTTAGTGGAATTAATAAATATTTGCTGTGGGATTTGAATGTTGATTTTATGTCAGGAGACCATGGGCGGTATGATGAGATTTTTCCAAAATTTTCATCCTTACTGATTGCAATGGGTGGTGGGATGGGATGGGATGGAATGGGACGACACAGGCGGACTTTTGTTAAAGACAAAAGTGAAGAAGGCAAAATTACGTGGCGCGAAAAAGATTGCAGGAAACTTGCCCGGCGCTAAAGAGATTGTCATGTTGGATAATTTATTTATGTTTCATTTGTACTTTTGGTGGCATCTGGCACCAGGGGTAAACATAATTGTAGACAAGAATTTTGTACTTTGCCTAAGGGAAGAACAGTGTCAAAATGAATTTTATGGTAAGTCTGTGATAAAATGTGCAAAACATGGCATTGAAAACTTTTCATAGTTACTTTGTGCGGCATGTTCTAGCAAATTGTGGGCATTCCTACCTCAGTGGGGCATACTATCTTTTAAGAGTACATTTTTAAGGTTATTTCAAAATTGATGCCTGACACATGGCTTAATGATTACGACCCTAACCAAACCAACTAGTTCTAGTGCATATGTACTTGGTTGAGTTGGTCAAGGACCACTGCGCCACGGCACCCACAGCCTAAAAGTATACTGCAAGCAACTATATGCATTCAGTGAATGCTAATGACTTCAACTGGCTAGAAAACCATCAAACTGCAGCTAGAATATGAGTACAAACCAGGTGGGCATTGAAAATACTCATCTCAATATCAAAAAGAGAGATGTTCTGTACCATACCAGACTTAATGGTCAGACGAAATTGCTTTGGAAGGTTATTTGAGGTTGAAATGTTGGATCAAGAAAACTGGTCCTATGGTGTTCCGACACTAAACCCTAGAAGGTTCACTGATGGATCAAAAAAGGATTCAGGAGTAGGAACTGGGGTCTTTGGACCCAACACAAAGATTTCAGTACCGATGGGTACGACTCCGACTGTGTTTCAGGCTGAACTCCATGCCACCGAGATCTGCGCCAGACATAATCTCTAAAGGCGCTAGAATACATAGTTACTCAGATAGTCAAACGGCACTTAGGGCATTATCTTCCAATCTAGTGGAATCTAAACTTATAAGTGCTGCTACGGTGCTCTACAATCCCTTACGAAGCACTACAAGGTAAAACTTGGCTGGGTCCCTGGACACCAAGGGATTGAGGGCAACGAATCTGCGTATGAGCTTGCAAGGACCGGGTCTGAATCTGTGTTCATTGACCCTGAACCTTACTGTGGCGTCAATTGGACAACAGCCAAAACGCTGATTAACGAATGGAAAACAAACTTCGTCTAGACACTGGGCCAAAGTGTGGCACGCGGGGTCTTAGACAATCTAAAAAGTTAATGGAGCTCTATTCCTATAAGTTAGATAAGGAAAGTATCAATAAGCGAGCGAGCTTCCTAACTGGCTTGAGATTTGATCTTAACTAGATGAACCTCTGCGAGAAAAAGGAATGTCGGCTCTGTCTAGAGGAGGATGAAGCATCCGAACACATCTTCTGTGAATGTCCATCACTACATTGGTTAAGAGAACGTATTCTCCAAAAGGAGATATGTACTTACTTCAGTGGAACTTAAGGGTTTTACTTCTAAAGAAATACTATCTTTCATTAGTGAAGTAGTACGCCTTCTAGGTTAACTCCAACCATTCGATACAATTGATCTCTTAGGTCGCAGTGTCATTGCCGCGCGGGCATGCTTTTCCATGAGTTTTCTAAAGGACAATTCCCTTCTGTCGTTTAGGCTGTTAAAGAACTTACACTGAACATTTTACTTCAGAATGTAAACAAATTTAGACAGCCGGATCGATATGCTTCCAAAAGATACAGCAAAACCGATAGCAATCTTAAATTATAACTATTACAGCCTAAAGCATAATTTCACACATTCCACAACTAGCCCAGGGATTTTTGAGTAAGCCACTCTTGGCGATTGATCATTATTCAAATATGTATATATTTTTTTTTTTTTTATTTATCGACCCCAGAATCCTCTGACCTATACTGTAGACATTATTTTTGCAATTACTCATTTTGGCCGCTGGGTAATTTACACTCAATCAATTATATCAAGCGAACCATTCAAAGGCCAAATTGATGCTTACATTACCATTTGTAATTCAATTAACGCGCAGCAATTAACCATACAGATTCAATGCATTCATCGACTAAAGCGTCCTCGCTTCATTTGCTCCCCTTTCAATAATGTATCCAAACGAACCACATTTAAACGTTAAATTTCTTCTCGTTTTTGTTTTTTTTTCCACCATATTTTGCGTAAATACAATTTATTTATCCAGAGGAGTGGTTTTCCTTCACCGCGCTCGTGTCTGATTTTTTTTTTTTTATACAACCACATTTCATTGCACTTAAACGCACATAAAAATCTCAGCATAAATCCAATTCGTAATGACACAAGGACTCGGCATCCATAAAATTGGTTACTCGAGTATCGAAGCAGATTTTTAGGGGACCATACTCGGAACACCCACAAATTTATATTGGAAATGTTGTGCACAGGTAGCAGTGTAGCACTCTTCCAATTAGGAGAACTCGTGGCACGAGAGTACCGTTACGTGCCTTAATGATAATTAGCTACGACAGAATCAATGATATGGGGGAAGGTAGTGTTTCCTCTTTCACGTGTGTTTTGACTGGCACGCATGGTGCTCTGGTGGGTAACCACTCAGTGTCGGAGATGCCAATTAAATTAACATAAGTCCCATAAGGATACGTATAAATAAATTAATGTGCCATGGCTAGAAAAGGACTCAGCCATCAAAATGGCAATACGAAGACAGGACCACCAGTTGTAGGGTTGTTCCTATTCTATATATAAGACACATTTCCATTAGAGAGCAATCAATGTTGGTGAACCCATTACTTCCGGCGTATCTCATCTCACAGATTGAGGTCCTTCTCTTCTGAGGTGGCATAATACATGTGCATGTCTGTGTGGTGCACGTAAAACCATCTGATTTAATGTCGACATTATCACAGATTGGAAGCAGAGTTTATTACACAAAGGCCACTGGCATGGTTGGTGGGTGGTGTACTGTGGTGTGGTGACACTGATGATAGTAAGTAAGTAGGTACTCTCTATGTCGTCGTTACTTTAATCAATGCTAATGTCAGCTCTGACAGATACACTGACATAAACGAACTAAAACTATTATATGGAAGGACATTGAAATAAGTCTGTCATGAAAGTTCTTTAATGTATCGATAGATATTAATTCCGTTATACTTACTTGTCACTTTCATTTCAAAAGTGTAAAGTTATGTTGGTTTGCTGCTTTGACACTTTTGCGGGTAATTAAGTGTCATAATTCTGTCTATTGATTAACCGAGTGCATTAATCAGTTGCAGGAATGCCTTGCAGTTTTTCTTTTTCTTTTTGTATAGCATGAAAGACGGTATGAAAGACATTTTATTTGATTTAATTCCTTTGAGTAGAAAAGGGCAATTATTGAAAAATTCCTAATGAGTGCTTCCTCAACGATGAGGAATAATGTAAGTGTGTTCATGTGTTTTTTTTTTAACATGGTATGAGGTCGATAACACACTTTCATGAACACATTTACACACTTTCGTGGACCATGCTGAACACATCAGTTCAAAACTGTTCTGGGTCTTGTTCACGAATATCTCAATGGGATTTATCTTAGCCTCCTTGTTCTATATTAATCAGAAATAGTTATACATATTCAAACACAGTAGCTTATAACAAAAAAAAATATGGGTACCTACTCTGGACAATAGAATCTCTCCATATCATCCTGGGCATTCATTCCGTAACTCAGAGAACGATTATTGTACGCGGAATAGTAGTCAACGACCTTGTCATCAATTTTGGCTTGAAAGCCAATAATCTAGAGTGCGTCAAGAAGACCAGCACTGCATTTTCATAGCAGTTGGGCAGCCATCAGATCCACAACTATATCAAAGGTGGTTCTAGATAGCCGCTCATCTCTGATGGAGATTTCGGACCAATTCACCTATGTTTGGTACCAGGACACAGGGATAAAGCCTGATAACAAGGGGCTTGGTATGTCTCTTGCGACTAGTAAACTAATGCTCGAACTATGATGCTATTAGGCAGGCCAACGTTTTCGGCGAAAATAGTACTTTCTTCAGAACCTCGCCCTCACATGTACCAGAAGCGTTAAAAAAAAAAACTGATGGTAGGTCCTGAGCATCGTCACCAGAGTCTGATTGGCTCTCCTTTAAGCGATTTCGGTAGAAGCTACAGGGATGAGGAAGAAGAGGAAACTATCCTTCGTCAACTCTGCAACTGCCTAATGTCCTACTTCTTTAATGACTTTGGTGATCTGACCAGCCATCACTCGTCTACTGAGTTTTGTGAGCAGCTTCGGCTGGTTCCCCTGATAAATACATAAGATGTCATCTTACCCCATTTGATTTTGGCCGAGTTCCCAACACACTTTGTGCTAGAGCCCGCTACATTCGTTAGCGACAAGTCTGTCATCCCGGTGAAAAATTCAACCAAGTGGCCAACCAATGCTCAGCAATAAGACTGAGAAGTTCCAAACAATGAAAGGAACAACACACTGGGCATGCCAGAATACTATCGATGCATCGGCAACTTCCAAAGGTTACAGACCACTGAATGGGCATGACGGAATGTCCGATACCATGAATCGCTCACAATCTTTACGGATGGCACCGTGTTGAAATCTTTTCAAAAGTCCTGGACATCCACCTCTCATTCAGCCGTCCTAACTATTGCAGCGATTTTCAAGTCGAAGTCACTGCCATTCAAAAGGCAGCTGACTCTCTGGCGGTTTATGCAGTATCAGTATTGGATATTGTCAGATATGTCGACAGTCAGGTGGCCATCAAATCCCATTGATCCAGCACAACGAGATCCAAGGCAGTGAAAGTACAGTACAATCTCATCCTTTGCTGGGTGCGGCGTCACTGCAATATACCTGTGAATCGTGAAGCTAAGGACTTGCATAAGCAGCACAAGCGTCACCGACATCGAGAGAACCCAACCATCGATGGAAGCAGCTCGACTATTGTAACACCGCAGGGCTTCTGAAATACAAGAGAGGAACCCTCTCCAAAATAGTAAACACTCTAACGGCCACATGCGCCGCATTCCCCACTATTAGAAAGGGTCAACAACGCGTGAACGGCTAAGATTGGCTCCTTCATACTAAGGACTTAATGGTTCGTAGAGTAAGATGGTGACACGCCCACCTTACACATCGGCAGCTCAATGGGCCTATTCTTGGTCTAAGTGCATCCTCACTGAGATCCGGTATCAGCAAGAAGTGAATTTAGTGCAGTCCTGCCACCTAGCTCTGAAAACACGCTCCGATTATCCAATTGAAGACAGCAGATTACTTTTATTTTCCCCCAGACCCCCAAAAGAGAATAATAATTACAGGAATACCTAAATTTGGTCTGCCAGGACGATCAAATGACAATTTTTAATTAAAATAAAACCATCTTCACCCTGCTGACCTTGGCAATGAAATTAAATTAAAATCGCCAGCCTCCTTCATCTTATTCACATTCCAAAATGGTAATGTGTTCCAATTCGTCAACAAATTTAGAAAAAAAACCTCATCCACAAGTGTGGATAATTTAATTTAAAACTCTGCTACACACTTTGAATTTCGGCTCTCGGTTTTTATTTTATTTTGGGTGATTTCTTTGAAAACTAATTGAAAACCGTTACGGTTTCTTTGCTCGTGTATCCGATACGAATTCATTGAACCGCAACCAAACC
The DNA here is from genome assembly GCA_949716465.1 of Chalcosyrphus nemorum. Lineage (NCBI taxonomy): Eukaryota > Metazoa > Arthropoda > Insecta > Diptera > Syrphidae > Chalcosyrphus > Chalcosyrphus nemorum. The sequence goes on along the minus strand of OX454332.1, from coordinate 28,864,935 downwards.
CAAATCATCTCGTACCCTTGTGTGACAAACCGAAGTACCGGCAATATCCAGGCGTATCCTGTGCTACACACTCTTACTGACTGATTGATTTGATTGTTCGTTATATAGAGATCCACTTGTGAAACCCAATAGCTCCATCTGTCACCCCAAATTGTGAGATCGCAAATTGGAAACCTTTTTGGAATACAATCCACCTAATGGTTCAACCACCCATCATACTCTCGTGTGTTTATTTTCTTGTGTCAAAAAGGAAATTTCAAATTCGCACCCATATTTGCCTTTGCCCTTGCCTTTGCCTTTGCATTCTTTCTCTAGGATGTTGGCCAACAAAACTTAGCCACTAGCGATTCTTAAGTGCATGTTCATACTCACAATGACTTTGTCAAAAGGACGAAAGATAATCCTGCACATGTGTGTCGGTGGTGGTGGTGTATGTTTTGTCCTCAATCTGACATTCTGTATCTGAATACAAATTTGTGATTATCATCCTCGGAAAAAAAAGAAGAATGTTGACTAAAACATGTCCGAAAACCACTCGTTCAGGACAATGGAATCCGCTTTGGGTGGGTTTACCGCCGAAGGAAATCTCACGAAGTAAATGATGCGCTATCCGATTGCCTCACTGGTTGGTCTGGCTTCCCTTACCGGAGGCGCTCTCACATGACACAGGAATGCGTACGAATTCAGTTCGGAATTTAAAGTACGGAACGGATTTTTTTTTAAGGACACCTTTCCCATCCTCCAACACTGCCGCGAGAACGTTTTGCAATCAAAGTGTTCCGTAAATCTAAATTTGACGAAGACATATGAGAGGGAGCTTTCCGCATGATAGGTGGATGTGAGGTAGGTATACAAACTCACACAAAACAAAGGAGAAAAAAAGGAGATGTAACAAACTTTAAGGAACAATACAAAGTGTTTGTTATTCCTTGGGCCCTGCCTGAGTATCAAAGCAATACATATTTGTGTGAGTGCAAAAGGCGGTGTGTAAGAAAAAAGAATAACGACTCTTTGATTTATGTGTTTCCTCATATATGTGGGACAGTCGCATATGTGGAGGATAGGTAGGTGCCGTAGGAGGCTTTAGCAATGATCAATCAAAGATTTACAATTACCTTCAGGATGAAAAATGAACGCAACAATTTTACAGAGAACCGGATGGCGGTGGTTCTGGCGTGTGGGTGTTTTTTTTTTTTTTTTTAAATATTTGTTTTTGTATATCACAAAAAGTATATTAGTAGATGGCAGATTCTTTTATCATGATTGGGTGTATCCTGCCTGGGGGACGTGAAACAAATCAGAAGAGCAATGTATAAAGAATGCTTTTTTATGGAGCATATTGTACGAATAAATAGTGAATTCACGGTGCTTGAAGGATTCCACAAAGCCTGCTGGTTGTTGTAAACTTTTCAATAATAAATGAGATAGAGATGATGAGCTTATCCTTACAATATGTCCAGGTTAGGGTAAGGAGGCACAAATAACATGCTTACAAATACAAGCATCTTTCATACATTATTCTGTAGTAGATTGTGGTAGGCTTTCCTAGCGCTGCATTAAGTGATGGTATTTGTACAATTTGCTTTATGAAAATAAATCACCTCAAGGATATGTCTGTACATATGTACGAGTATATCCTCAATTTATTTTTGAAAAGTACAGGCAGAACGATGAAACCTTACTATTTAGACAGCCCGGAAGTGAGACCTAATGGGGGACGAAAACAGTGAGGGACTTTACCACAAAAGCTAGCCCCACGCCGCGCAACGTTTTGGGGAAACAAGCTACTTCTAGAGCTGGAAAACGCAGAACAAATCGAGTCAGAGGTGATTCAAAGCTAGTTGGATTAGAAAATGCAGTATGGCCGAAGACATCGCAAACCATCTTGGTGCGATGTAGACGATTTGGTACTGATCGAACACAAGGCACCGGCAAGCGCAGAGTCTCGGAAGTTGGAACCCCTCTAGCGTGGATAATATATCGTGATCCGGGTCTTACCAAATGATCGATGTATCGTCGAGGACAACGCCGATATGCAGAGAATCGAACGCAAATTCTACACTATGATGTGTTAGGGCAAGCTTAAGGCAAGTTACCGCATGAACTGATCACTGACGCAAGTGGAAATGGCGTATGGGTGCCGACGAAGCAGATACGAAGCCAGGGACTTTTGGAACCACTGACGCCAAATCTGAGATTTTGACAACCGATTTTGAGGGCACGAAGGAAGGCACGATGGAAGGATGGTCGAGATTTCAACCAACCAAGTGTTTCATATTGAATTCCTGATGTTTCCTGAAATCAGTTGGCTCTTATGAGCCTTTCATTCGATACTGTGCTTCATTCGCATCATCCTTGCTTAGGTAGATTCCCATCTCACAATTTTTGAGGATAAACTTGAGTCATTTCAACATTACGACTGGTTTTTGTGTGTAGCAATATTGGCGGATATCATCTTAGGAAAAAAATTAATAGTTCAAATAAGGACTTGCATCACTCAAAATATTTTTTTTTTATTCATTGGATAAATTGTGCTTTTAATTTTCCTCACAGTCATAAGAACGAAATAAAATCTGAGCCATTCACCCCATTCTCTTCTTTCCAATCCGTATAAACAATATCTATCAACTATACATACATATATGAATAGAAATTTAAATCATGTACCTTCTAAACTCAAAAGAAATTACCTTTTGACTTTTACTCGTTGCAGGTCTCTTGGGTGCGACATCGTGACATTCATTTGCTCACAGTTGGACGATACACATACACATCAGATCAACGATTTGAAGCCATGCACTCACCGCACGCAGAAGACTGGACACTCCGGATACGATATGCACAGAGAAAGGACTCGGGCATCTACGAATGTCAAATATCGACAACTCCTCCAATCGGACATTCAGTCTATCTGAATGTTGTTGGTAAGTTACTTGTCATAAGAGAAATACAATCAAGTTTTATTGAATATCTGAAGAAATGAAGGACACTTGGATGTCGTTGATGATAATCCTGGCACTCAACGTTATTAGATTTCCTGAATCCTTTTTTCTTGTTTTTTACTCCTTATAATGCAGATAGCCTTCGGAAGTGTGAAGCATATTGGACTTGCTTTGATAATGGATGTTTCTCGTCAAAGAGCTCGATTTATTAAACGGATCAAAAGAGAACGAGGTCATTTAAATCTTCTGGTGAAACGAAATTTCGTTGTTCCATGTTTTGCTCATAATTCAAGCGGAACTAATTAAAAATTTCATTTTGCTTTAAGAACATAAATTTTTAGGAATATGACTAGAACATGTGATGGTAGTGATGTAAAATGTGAACACATTTGACTATCGTACTCATTCGGCTCACGAGTACTTGGATAAAGTAACGAGTAGGTGATACTCGAGAGTACCATCTATGAAACGCATGAAAATACATGAAAATACATTCTCTCTACGAACCGATTGCGAAATTATCTAATCTATTGCCTTGTTTTATTATAAAAAGGAGTAGGTTACAAATAAACTTTGCACACTAAGCAAAAAGCACATGTGTAACTGAGTACTTTGGAAGTAACGAGTACGAATGATAAACTGGCAACAATGAATACAGTGTGCCGAATGAATACTTTTATTCACCACTAGTGATTGAATTGCTTAGGGCAGCGCTGTCAGATGTGGGGAATTTTTCATTGGATAGGAAATATGGGAAAAAATTTATCTAGAAATGGGGAAAAAAACAAAATATCTTATTATTCTACTTAGTTTAAAAAAATAACCATCGAAAATCACCTATAAATTTCGCATATTCACCACGTACTAAAAACGGTATTAAGAAGCGATTACAGATATTCATTTTGAAGTTTCTGTTCCTTGTAGAAGAAGGACCTTTGAATCAACCGAGTGTCTTTCAATTATGGTTCTTCAGTTGTTTTCCTACATAAAAATGTAGCAACAGATTTCGTATAAAAACAATGCTGACCAAATTATTACATTTTATCTGAAAAGAATAAACGAGGTCTAACAAATACAATAACATTTGATACTGATTCTGACAATTCAATGTATTTTTTATTATTTCACATAATCATAAGAATCTTAACAAGAAAGATAAAAAATAAATAAACAAGTAAAAAGTGAAATAATAGTGACAAGGGTATTTTTAAAGAAAAATAATATAATAATAATAATAAAATGACATTTACTGACACAAATGCAGACAGATGTGTCAGTCGTGAAAGCCCTGTATTATCACTAGTTGATTTCAGAACTCATAACAAAATTTCATATATTTTACATGGAATTGAAATGAGTTTTCCAAAAATTTCCTCAAATATTGTGGAATTTGACAAAGAAAAATTTGGCAGTTTGAGTTTTTGAAATTTGTTTTTTTAGTAGCTTATAAGCGCTGCACCGGTATTTTTTTATATTTTGTGCGTAAGATTTTTTGAATTTTAAGTGTCATATCAAGTGACCCAAAAAGCTCCTATAAATGTTGTAGATTACGCCATAATGAGAGAGTTTCAGCTCTTTATGTCAAACGGTTTAAAAGTTGTAGGGCTATGACCGATTAACCCGCTGAAAAATGTAACCCAAATTGCCAAAAATCCAGGACTATAATTTAGAATTTAATCATCTGACGGTGCTACTGAATTTGGATAGCTGGTAAAACCTTTTGGTTTATTAGAGCATAGATTGACTTCAGGACACATAATAAATAAAAGGATCCAACCAAGGAATATGAGAGAAAACGGAAATGTTAAAGTTGCAACACACAAAGTTTGGTTGGTTGTAGATACATCCAGACTAAAAATATAATTCCGCTGCCGATTTATAGCTTATTTGTAACTCTTTCCAGTTGATTTGCTGTATGAATGAATTTACTTTGGGCATGGAGTCGTTGCTGAGATCATTTAAATTTTTGTAAAGGTATTCGTCTTCGGTACAGATGACCTGGCCGGCTTAATCACTGAAAAAACATGCTCATAGCAATATGATACGAGTATCACTTTACATTTTTCCAGAGTAATTTGTCCCTTGTATCAAGATATGCTAAAAACACTCATACCAACATATAAACAAACTTATTTAAAATAGAAAACCCTTATTTTTTTTTTGCTGCTTCAAATGGGCTCCTTTCAATCCAATTCAGACCCAAATGACTACTAAAAGATTGCTGAACATGTGTTTCATTTCTTTCTCTCCCTTCCATTCAAATATTGAAGAGAAAAATAAAACCTTTGCCCTTAACCCTTGCTAGCAACAAAAACCATTTCAATGATTCACCCGCTTTTTGCTCCTCTGAGCTAGATAAACACAAATATTTACCTGTCCTTTGAATATAAAATTGTTTCATTCATTCAAATGTATTCCAAAGTTATGGTGGTTCGCCCCTTCAGCAGCATGCGATGTTGATTTTGGAATATTCAGCATTCACCCTTGAATCCAATTAACCTATTCATTAATATTTTTATAGAAACCAAAACAAAAAACATACCACAATAACAATAGCAAAAAAAAAAACAAAACAAAACTCCTGCCAGCCAGGAAGAAAATAAAAACTGTTCTAATTTAAAACTTGAACGTATGAAAACTTTATGGTTGGAACAGAGCGGTGTTGTCGGCGTGGTGGGTCCTCGTCAGTTTCATAAAATAAACGCGCGTTGACAATCCACCTAATTGCTTTGCTCCGCACTTGAACGTGATATTCAGTATGGAATGCCATGCAGGATATCAGACCTATAAACCACATTTCTGCTAGCGGCACGGAATATCCTTTGACGACTTTTGGGATATTGCAAGGATTCTAACCCTCCACACACAAAAACACACATACTGAGTTGTCAGTTGTGGGAGGTAAAACACCATGCACAGCAGAGACAGTAGAAACGCATCAGGAATAAATTTGAATTTCTCTTCTTCACTATGGCATCAGAAAAATCTCCAAAGGATAACGCAGAAACATCCTTTTTTTCACGAACGAATTTATTGTACATTTGTGTTCAGCTGTTGGAATCTATGTCAAGTGACGTTCAGATTGCTATTTGACATTTGTATTTATACAATAAATAGAATGAGATGGTATTTCTTTTGTTGTTTTGTATCATAACTCTTATTTATTTTACATTTGAATATATTGAATGAAATATTTCTTTCTGTATTGCATACCGTTGAGCATAAAGTCTTAAATTCTTAGAAACATATTTGCAAAATTTTGATGGCAAACCAATCCTCGAATAGCTACTTGAAACTGTTTGCTCATCCAGACTTTCCCATCTTAATTTCCTGAGAAGATTAGAAATAAAGGCTCTGATGCACTATATACTAGGATTCTATGCAACGGGTACCACCCAGTGCTGTAGTTTTATAGTTTTGAAGAGTATCCCAAATAGATATTTTTAAGTATCACTTGCAAGCAGAGAGTTTTCAGTTTAGTGTTTCACTAGAAACAGATGAAATTTTGTGCTCAGTACATTCTGGAGAGACTTAAGGCTTACGAATTGTAGCAAATTATTTCAAAATCCTTGCTAAATTCGACAATGATACACTCGTACATTTTTGTTTTTGAAAAGACTGGTCGTATACGAAAAAAGTTGCTTGTGTAAGTGATAATAGAGAAAATACAGATCATCCCCAGATAGCAGAGACCGGTACTACTGGCGGCTCAAAAGAAAAACCAAAGACTTGCGAAGTGACGTAAAAGTCTGGAAATCTAAGAGCAAGAATTAAAGCAGTCTATAATCCCACTGATCCAGCTTCATACAATTGTTTGTGCTTATTCCAACATTTCCCTCCAATGACGAGTCATCGGATTGATGACCCAGGGAATAGGGACGTTCATTTTATTTCAATTTATTTATCGTTTTTGACAGCACTAGTACCACCTCCTTGGAGTTGGGTTTATGAACCTCAATGTTTCAAAACTTGTTCAAAATGAATAATACTGAAAAGATCTACTAGTTTTTGACCAATGTTTGTTTTTACTTGCACATGAATGCGTTCTCTAACAATCCTTCAGTCTTGGAATGGAGACATTTAGTTCAAAACTAATATACTTCTACAATTTTTCTACGCATACTCTAGTAAAATTTTCTTTAAGTCAAGTTTAGTCATTTCTTTATGATCAGTTGTCCTCCTTATACTGAGGCCTTTCTTTTTTTTTGGTTTAGAGCATAGCACTGAACAGAGCTTGAGCACGTCCAGTATGCTCTGTAGCGATCGTTCTCTAAATTGATTATGAAAGGCGACTGAGTATTTAGGTCTCATGGTCCAATGTCAAACGCAAAATCTTCTTGCAGACTGTTCTTTCCATTTATCATAAGTTTATAGAGTATACTCTGAACGAAATAAGAAACACAACTCAGTCTCAAGCAACTGACGAGTTCTCGTACCTTCATGTGTGTACCTATGTACATATATACACTATGTAGAAGCCCAGCACGTGATGGTAGGAATGGATTACCACATTTTCGTATCCGATAATGTGGCACACCAAATTAAAGAGAATATTACAAGTACTCCATGTACGGGCTGATTCATTAGAGGAACTTTTTCAAAACTAAAATAAATTAAAAAAGTTCAGTATAACTGTTTATGTTTATTAACCAGCAAAAGAACTATTAATGACATTTATTAAAGTTTATTGTTTAGTGTTCCGGAGCTTAAAAGGGAAGACGGAACACTTATGGGTTTAATACGGTGTCCGTCTGTCCGTCAGTCTGTCACAGACTTGTAACTTTTGAACCATTAGACATAGAGAGCTGAAGCTTTCGCTATGTATATATTATGTGGGAGCCCCCACAAGATGGCGGCAATGAATTTCATTTTGGGGGCGCTTTTTTGGGCACCTTGTATTAAGGGAAAAAAAAAATTATTTTGTTCCCCATCATGTGGCATATCAAATTAAAGAGAATTTTGCAAGGGCTCCTTTATGTAAGAAATATTTTTTTCTGACAAAATTTGTTGAACAAAAAAGCTTGCCAAACATTTGAAAATGAATATGTTAGCTCTATGCTGCTATTGAAAGCTAAATAAGTTTAAAAAAACTATAATTTTTTTTTAACTTTGGGGTTTTTTTTTTAAATTTTTTTTTTAAATTTTTAAAACTCTAAATGCTGTACTCCTTCGCATGTCAAGTATCGCCAGTGTTTTGCTTTACTTAAACCATTAAGTAAGCAAAGTACCGTTATATGCATTTACTAACTAAAATATGAAATTTTATCAAAATCGTTGAAACCATTTTGGAGAAAACTCCATGTTTGTGAAAATGGCGCTAGGTGTAGAAACTCTAAGAGTAGGGCTAGAACAAAAATTTCAATATCCCCTTTAGTGGCAATGCAATAGCTCCATAGTATAAAGTAAATTGATTCACTCGTCATACAGACAGACAAACAGAATCGGCAGACACACTATAACGAGCTTCTCTATCAACGTAATTTCAGAATTGTTTAATATCTCGAGTTCCAATTCTTGCACGAATTCAATACATGTTTTATATCGAAAGTGCAAGTCAAAATGGACTGGAATCTCAGCATAGTATTATTAGGACATACCTAGGTAGTAGGCATTACATCGTTCATATCAAAACCAGTATTAGTTGTGCCTATGCAGAATATGAATAATATTGCCATCTGTTTAATGACAATATAAAATGTCCGGAACACTATTGCACGAGGCCCTCCTCGCACTTGCCCAATTTTTTCTTATGTTGGACGTATGTAAAAGTGGTTAACAAGTTCCAATTTTGAATGAGGCGTCCGAGCATTTTTTTTCTTGAGCAATCTTACCCGGCTTATCTACGTAGACTTTGGACTTAACCATTGTGTTCATATCTGTGGTCATATTAATCCAATCGTTATATTTGAAATCAACATCTGCATCTGCATCTACATCTTGGGGTGTCGACTGGAAGTTGTTATTCTGTTGGGCTTTTTGAAACAACGATGTTACTAAGAACAGTCTTTCCTTGCGTCTCGTCTTGATGTCTTTTAAGCTTCTTGCAGCAGGTGTTGTTTAAAAGTTAAATTCTAACAACTAAAGCCCCATGACTCGATTCCAACCAACGAACACTATTCTGTCTTTAGACTTGTCATGCTCCAACGAAACCTCTTCTATGATGTGCTCCATTAATTGGAGAGAGGGCTATAGGATGAAATAACATTCCGTGTTTTTTTCTTATTCCTGTTCCTTTGGAGATTCTATCGATGTCACGTGATCAAGTTCTCCCCCATTACTGCTCTTGAATCTTCTCAAAAAAAACATGTTATCATGTTATCAATATGACTGACACGAACCCAAAATAACCTACGCAGATACCTACCAATCGAAGATCTAAAAATACTTTCTCCATACAGGAAACCCAAGCACACATTGAGCATCATTATTCCCGGAAATGATTTGCAAAAATGCCAGTGAGTCGTTGGATTTGAAAATTGATGACATCACATGTCATGCCAAAACAAGACCAACAAAAAAAAAAAAAAAGAAGAAATTCATTCAGAACGAATTACTTTCTTTTTCGTCAGACGTCGTCGTAAATTCGATAGCGTGACAAAATTTCACTCGTAATGACATTGTCATCTATTACGAAAAAGGACATTTTTCTTATAATTCATCGATCGATTTCTCATTTGAATGGTTGTGTGAAATGCCAGACATAAAAGGGGTCAGCCCGGTGTTTGATTCTTCCGCCCAGGAACACATTAACCAAATTGGTATCTATTATTTTAGTCTGTTGGCTGTTGTCACCATCGCTTAAGTGACGTCAGTCGCCACCTCCTACCCATAAGTCGTTTGAAAGAAATATGACTTCAGATGTATTAATTACTTCAGCTATGAAAGAAAAAAGCCAGAGAAATCAATCTTTTGCCGTAAACAAAGGAAAATTAATATCCTGGTTGTCTTATGTGTCCGAGTGCAAATTAATTAAAATCCTGCCAAATGGGTCATCAATTTGTTCGATCCATTGGGCAGCGTATTATCATCACAGCACACACAAGGACAATGATATATTGTTAGACAAAGAATGGAAGGCAAATTGTGCAAAATTGCATTTCCTTTGATGTGTCCTCAGCAATGTATGGCAAAACAAGTACGATATATTGCACATCGACAACAGTGTACATGTCTTCTGGAAAATTGTTGCTTTATTACTTTCTAAAGGTACCATACACCTAACTGAAAGGATCGATTAAAAAATTTATTCAAAAAAGCAGGAGAAAAGGAGAAAATAAATTCAAGCTCCCTCTTGAGACATTTTCATTTTTTTGTTAATTAACAATTTAATTTTACTGGAACAACATCGATGTCCTTTTCAACTCATTTGCACATCTTCAAAAATGTCCTCGCGTAAAGAGAAAAATAAAATTTGCATATCGTACCCCAGTGCTGTCGTTGGTGGAATTGCTTATTTGCCATTTAAATAATCGTAATGGAACGATTAGTTGCAGATCTAATTTCCAAGTCAGTTCAACGCATTCGAAATCCTTTTTCTTTTTTCTCGCTCGGCCCGAAGAAGAAGAAGAAAAAGAAGATACGAAAAGGAAGCAATCGTCGAAATCACTTGGAAAATGACTCGTCTCTGATGGTTTCTTTTGGGGATATCTTCCATTTTCTTTTTTTTCTTCTTTTCTGTTGGTTGTTTTCTTAGATCCCATAGAAGGTCCTTATCTTCGTCGTCCTGTGCGCTTTTCTATTTGAAAACGAATAAATGAAAGTGTTTCTCTTGCTCTTATCTTGAGTTTTTCTCGGTCCTTAAGTTAGGAGATTTCCTTCGTCGTCCTTTCATACCCGCCGCAGCACATTATGCAAGTGTGAATGAAAAAATACAGAGCAGAACGAAAACTTTTCATTAAAATTAGAATGATATCCTTTATTCGCAGTTAACTGAGGGTTGACTTTGTCATTTGTATCTCTTACTTGATTTCTGTTGGTTGTTTTTTCCAATTAATTGGCGGATCTTCTTTTTAAATATTTCTACAAACTTCTACTTTTTTTTTGAAGTCTAAAGATTTTAAATCCTATAGTCTTGAAAATCTGGCAAAATCATAAATCTGGATAAGTTCCAAGGGGGGTTCTAGGCTATTACAAATCTTAACCTTAAGTAGTTTAGGACTACATCTGGACTTCGTGATGGGCCTGGGTATAGCAGGCTAAGTACAATTCTGATTCCCAATTCAGGTCAATAGCCCTAATGTGTTGCTTAAATCTTTTAGAACTATGAGCGCAGATAATAAGTCTTAGTTCTTCAACGGACAACAAGAAATTAGTACCCTAGGTCCTATTCGTAGCTGACCTACTGCAACATTAGTATCAACTATTATCCATACACATCTTCAGTAAGAAGACGCATCCCAGAGGTGTTATTAAACTGTACCTATTTAAAATACAAGTATAAGTCCTTCATCCTGGTGGGACACCGGGAAATCCTTCACTCATCTCCGTGGATGAGACCGTGCAAACTGGTTCAAAAGTCTATTCTCGTTCACCGATCGTAGCCGGCTGATTCCAGGATGAAGTTCTTCTCGTTAAGATCTTTGGAGATATTTTCGGAAACATCCAAAGTTCTCAAGGTGTTAGATCCCGAGAATATGGTGCTGGGTCAATTTCATTGATGCCCGAGGTGGAAATTATTGTTTTTTCCAGCAGTTTGCGCAGGCGCCTTGGCGTGGTGCAAAAATTAGCAACGCAACTCCTCTTCTTGTCTGTATGATGGAAGTTTCATTACAGGAATTTGCCGTGCTTACTCCCTTCTCATCGACTGTACTCCCGTACTCCCCTCATCCTGATTTTGCTCCTTTTAAAACATTTAAGTATATTTTCACCTTTATTTCACTGAATATCACACACTGGTGCAAGTACACCGGGGTAAAAATTATTTTATAGCAAAGAGAGATAAAGTGTCCAGTAAGAAATGGGGTAAAATCTTCATCCAGTGTTGAAGCAGTTGAACGGGGTTACCCGAGTGTAAAATTTCCACCGTGTGTGATGGGAACAATAAACAAAAAAAAAAGCTTCCTGTACTTCCATCAGACACAAGATACTCCTCTGTAAACTTCTAGAATACTCCCCTTGTAAATTGGAAAATGGCTTTCTTGCTCCTTGATCCTCCGCATAGCATGGACTGCTTTTTGGTTGCCGAGTCTTAATTGAAGTAACTTGACTCTCTATTTTCAAACTTATTTAAGAAGAAGAGCCTTTTTTTGCTCTCCATTCGAAATATTTGGAACTCATCGATCTGACTTTTTTCGAATATTTCAGGTGATGACTTGAAATTCGTGGCATTCAAGCCTAGTTCATCTGCTATCATCTCCTGCATCATCCTGGCATCCTCGTCAATTTTAGCCTTCACCAGTGACACATTTGAAAGTCGTCCAAGACCTTTTTGAAGGATCAAAATCTAAGGCCCAATTATTCTTAGGCTTTCTTATGACCCGTCGTCTTGTAGAGGTCTGATAAGAGTATCAATAAGCATCCAAAGACGGTGAAGGCCTAGCTTCTTACAATTGTACGTTTTATGCGTGGTATTCATTTCTGAACGTACAGAAGAGACCTACAGTAGAGGATTTTTTTTAGAAGCTTCCTCATGAGTATTGTACAATATTTGACAGACACCCGCAAAAGGCGAAAAACTTTGATGGTATTTTCCTGTATTCGCATTTGGAACTCCCTGCACATTAGTCCACCTAAACCTCCATAAAAGTCGAACAGTGGTGCAATATTACTCCCTACGAAACCAAGTTAATCCTTCATGTAGTACTTTTCGCTCCTGCTATTCATTGTCTTGACTTAACAAATCCAAGGATTTCAAAGGTGTCATCGTGGTTATTTTTTTTTATATTTTTATTGAATACTTTTGAATGTTCCATAATTTCCGCGATAAGTCTACCCTAAGCGAGATTACATTGTTAAGGACTCCTCTGTGTAAAACATCCTCGCAAAGGAATCTCTATCTCACAATAAGCAACAGTACCAATTTATTACCTGTTTCCTGGAAATCATCTAGACCCTAACCCACGTGTGTGTCGAGTTGTATAACCAAATGCGGGGATTATGTTTTGTTCTCAGTTATAATACTAGATACGATTCTCCCCTTTTTCTTGAAAGCGAATACAAAGATCCTTTTTGTGTTCTGCAAATACTATCACATTTGCTGTTTCATTTCCGTGTATATGATAATAGTTGAACATAAATAAATTGTCATATCCCTATTGAAATACTTTTTCAAAAGAAATCCTAACCTTTTTTCCCTTTTCGCCTGCTGTATCTACTGTATACTGGGCGCTTAAAAGGACTTGAAGTGGCCAACATTTCCTTGTATTCTCTCTTGCAACAAACACTATCACCCTGTACAAAACAAGCTGTTTTCGTTGTCGTAAATTTAGAACCATGGTTCTACTGCCAAAGGCTACATAGGAAAACTAGCAAAAGGATAATAATACCGAGCGGCGACACAATGAACATCAACCTAGCACCACCAGGACTACCACCAATGTAAAAATAAAACCAGGCAACTCATTCAGTTGGAGCCGAAGAACAAAAAAAAAAAGCAAAAACGCGACACAAAAAAATTCTGCTAGCAGTGGTTCTTAGATAGATTTACTACATCACAGATGGTGTGAATCCTTTTTGCTCTTTTTCATAGAAAAATCTCTCTCTCTCTAGAAAAAAAAATAAAAATACTAAAAAATTCTACACGAAAAGTTAAAGGAAGAAGAAAAAAAAAAAAAGCACACACTTTAGCCACACTGCCAAAGGATTTGTGTGTTTAAGTTATAGTGTTTTTTGGTCTCTTCCTCTCGGAGTGTGTATTCCTGCGCAAAATTCTGCGGTTGCTTTCGGAAACGGATGCAGGATGGAGTCGTTGTTTTTCTGTTTGCCATTCGTCCTTGCTCCTGTTCTTTTTTTGCTGCTTTTGATTTGATGGTGTGCGCTCTACATGACACCAGTGGCGGTTAACAGCACTTAAGTATAGGAAATGAAACAGGCAAAGAAAATCTCATTTCGTTTCTCCACATTGCCACCATCATCACACTACCATGCCACCTCAGACAAGGACACGAGCGCGCCTCCTCAAAAAGACAACCGAGTATGAGATGAAGTGTTGGCAATGAAAAAAAAAAACGAGAACAAGAAGGAAAAGAAAAAAATAAATATATAAACATAATTAACTTTATGGCTTTAAAGCGTTAAGGCAATAACGCTCGGATGGAACAACAACAAAAAACAAATTCACATTAGGCTCCTTTATGGTTCATAAAACCACAGAATTCCATAATCACATTGTAGGCACATTGTTCAGGGGTGATCCGCAACGCAACAACGCAATCATTAATCCCAGTCAATCTGGGGAAATCTTGGGAAAATAACATTTTCTTTCCATATACCGTGCGCTATGCTATGCTATCCTGTATCCTGTTTTTTCCGCTGACATCTCTGCTTATATGCAATAATTCTATGAAAATCTTAGCAACAAGGGATATAAATATATGAAGACAGGCAGAATAACAAGCCCACAAGGCTCTATACGTGTGCATGTGTATCCCTATATCATTAGTCTCATATGCGAAGTGACAATTTATCTTTCCCCATAGAAAAGTGGCTGAAACCAACAGAAAAAAAAAAATTACGACGAACGCGAATGTATACCATCTCAGCCAGGACTAGAATGTAGAAAAGAACAAGAACAAAAAAAAAAAAGGAACGCTTATTGCTACTGGAGCTTGTCTGGCAATGATCTATTAACCGGAAGATGCCGGCAGGCAAGTGGCATGTTTCTGAAAGCGTTTTACCTCACGTTAGTGTCGTCCTTTAACCAGCAGCATGTTTTTTGCTTTTTGCATGACGTTCCCATAAAGTGCGATGCTGTCTGTGTACAAGGGGTTGGCTGGTTGTCATTTGAATGGGGGGTTGGTTTGTGTTGCTTGGGCCGATTAGCGTGAGGTAGACCACAAAAAGCTGGGTTATAACAGAGATTGTCAAAGCAACAGGATAACTTCTTTTGCAAAACAAAACCATTTGAGGAAAAAAATTATGATAACTGTGTGTGTTGACGGTCACAAGGAATGTCGAGAAGTAGCACACCACAAAAAAAAAAATATTAGGGGTTACAACCTTGTCCTGGAAGAATTGAAATGGTGGTGAATATAAGCGAAGGGCGAAAAAGAAACGAGTTATTTAGGATATTCACACAAAGGCTCTTTTATTTCCCAAAAGCTTTCTGCACAATTAATTTCAGGGCAAAATAATTTATTCTAGTTGACAGGGGCTGCTTTTATTGTCTTTTCGAATTAATGGTTAAACTAGCTTCTTCTTCTTGTTGTGCTTTCGAAAAGAGAGGAACGATTTCCGGCTTATGTCTGTTCTGTTTAAGAATATACATTTTTAATGGCATTACGTTTGCATGGTTTCAGTTTAGTTCTGTTGTTGGTGGTGGTGACAACTCTGTTGTGTCCAATGTCGTAATTGGTTTTTGCGATTGAATGTGAATATGGGTTTGGATATTTTCATTATGGAGGGTTACCGCTATAAATTTTTAAAATGGTCAAGGATTTTAACCATCAACTGGGGATCAGTTTTGAAATTCATTGGTCCTGAACGATACAAATGTCGTAGTGTAGGCTGAGAATGATGAACACGTGATGGCAGAGAGGGACACTGACATAGGTTGGCATTTACCAAGTGGCTGACTTGATGTGGTTTTCTTGAAACCTTTCTTTCGTTAGTCGAGTACGAGTGTTCCTACATCTCTTTGAAGAACAAGTTTGCTTTTAAAGGTCGTTCTTACACTGGGCTAACTTTGTTAAATGTGTCCATTCTCTTAAGGATGACGGCTTTTTAAGACAAGTTTGTATAGAAAGGTTTATGGTAGGTAGTCAACTCAGAATCAAAGTCTGTCCCACTCTGTAATTTGTTAAACAATCCAATTTCCTAAGCGTTAAACCCTTTGGAGGAAGCGCCAAATGGGCCACCACAATCGAACAATTTTTCACCTACTACAACCCAATTTCAACATAAATGTCAAGAATTGTTCAAGATGAACAAGACAGAGCACCTTTGGGTGTAACTTCCAATCCACGAAAGTGTGTTCCAAGCTGAAAAAATTATGGATGATGGAACCCCTTGCGCAGTACTCCAACGCACTAACCACTAAGCCACGGTCGCGAAAGGGTGGTCTTTCAAAGAAGATAACACATGTAGCTTCAGAGCTTGATAAGGTCAGAATAGTGGATCCATGCCTCCTGGATGTTATGCCAAAAACTTTCTGTGTACTACCGGTTTGGTTATAGCTACCAATTCTATAGTTATTTATCAAACAAATCTCAGAAAGTGGTGATCAGAGAGACAACATCTGAACAGAGAAGTCTTCTTTCAAGAGTCGCTGGGGTTGATGAGCTTTAAAAATCTTCATTGACAAGTCGCATAGACTTCATTGTTTCATTGCTTTATGTTTAGGATTAATGAGGTTTCATAGAAATTCATGATTGCCTGGATTTTAGAGTGAGCACACATCTATCTGGAGCTGATCATATTGGAAGCACCTACAGTGGTCTCAGCAAATTGTAGCTATTTCACAGTTTTACTTTATGTGAAACAAGACTCCGTTGAGGCCCCAATTACTTATTCAGAAGTTACATATCCAAGACTGGACACTGCCTCTAATTAGGAACTATTTGTTGACTTCAAGGATGTGGCACGATATGTCCAAAGCTTGTGGAAATCTGACCATATATGTAGGTATGTATAAGCCTTCAAAATCTTCGAATGAACTCTCTCTCAGTACATCATGAGAAATTCCATCTTTCTCCAAAAAATAATGCATAGAAACTCATCTTACACATCCCCTGCTTGCTCATTTTCTAAAATGAGCGGAGCCTACATCATCTTATTTGGAAATACATCAGAAGCTGCATGAATCTAGTCATTTGCCATTGTGAACGATTCCCTAAAAAGCGAGTCATTCACAGTCTCAGGCACACAGAAAACAAAGAGCACTGCACGAACCGCTCGAAACGTTCACTGCCTTTTCCAAATTCAGTGCCAGGCAGCAAAGTGTAAGGATAGGTAATCATTTTTAGAAAATGAATTTGAGTGGGAACTCGCTTCAGATTCATTTTATGAGAGGCAGAAAAAGGTGAGCCCAACGAATACTTTTTGGGAAGGAATACAAATGTGAATGAGTGCGTGAAAAACAGTGAATATTTCGAATGGCTCACAAGATGATCTACTTGCTGCAGGTCTCTGGAATGCATGTACACACAGCATCTACAAAACGGACGCACCCTTGTGTTGTCAACCGATTGGTATACCCACTCGTATAGTGAGGTCCTAGTTAATTTCGCTGAAATGTCAAAATAGAAATGCGTTTCTGGGTGGCTTTAAGCTCTATTAAAAGATCTGAAGTTGAGTGATTCATTTAGTTCGTCCTTGGTTCCCGCGTCATTTGTAGACTGAGTTCAATTTCTACTCCTTGGTTTAAAATTCTTTTGCTGATTTCTTGACTCGTAAAAAATGTCATATATTTTAAATCGAATCGAAATAGGGAACAATTTGGCAAAAAGGGCGATTACGAAATGGGGAATTTGTTTTAAAAATTCCCCCAAAAATGGGGTCACTGTTTATAAGTATTTCTCTAGTCATTGCTAGTTCACATTTCTTTTTGTTTTCCTCTTTCCTAATCTGTTTCTTGTTACATCTTTTCAATAGAAAAATATAAATTACAATCAATGGAATCACCAATCATTAAAGCATATTAAATCCCTATATTTGAGCAACAGGAAATAGTGTGCACTTCAAAACTATTTCCAAGGAACTACCTCTGATATTTTCTAAATCGATAAGCTCCAGTTTGGTTCATGAATTAAAATGAAAACCTTATCAAAGTAGCTTAAGAACAAAAAAGTAAAAAAAAATATATATAAAAAGTTTTTAATACACTAGATACGCAGCGAACTAGGAAGAAAAAATTTGAAAAGAATTTAAAAAAAAAAGTAAAGTCTCGAGGGTATAATCATCTAGATTTTTTCCACTTTTGCTGTCCTTTTTTCCATGAGAGACAACCTCCTTGAAGACGACAATGCTTTCTTTTACTCCTTTCGGGTTGTTCCATTTTAATTGTCCTTGAAAGTGCTGACAATACTTCAAAGTTTATAGGAAACGACAAACTTGTCGTTACCGATGTGCACGTTTTGACGAGAGATTATGATGAAAGGACCTTACCAATAATACGATAACTGGGTCGACTAAAGTTCCAAGAGTGGATTTCAGTGAAGAGTTCTTCTTGTGCTGTTCGTTAACAACTAACAAAAAAAAAAAATAAAGGAGAATTTGTGGGCTTTTGCCTACGTGAAGTGTTGACTGAATGACAATATAGTGAGCCTTGGAGATGGGTAATTAAGGTTCTGGAATTTTGAAATTTGACTTTGAATTTATTTTAGTAATTATAAAGGACTAATCGGGATTAAACATGTTTTAGTCATTAGTAAAATGAGATCAGTTCGAAGGTTTTTTTTCGTCGGGAATGTCAAGGATATATTGATTTCATGAATATTTACTTTTAGAAAGGATCAAGGCGGTTACAAGTCTTTGATTTCGTGTTAATTGGCTTAATAATTAAAGAATGGTGAGGAGAGTTTGCGTAAATTCACGAAAACATAAAATAAATTTAAAATACCTTCCAGCACTTCAATTATGATTTAACCGGGTGTAAAGCGTATCTACTGCATTAGGGAGACATATTTAGAAATCAGTTAATTAAGACCAAGTTTATAGTACGATGCTATGGCTATGTGCATTCGTATAAAGTTAAATAAAATAAACGCAATATGCTGAAGAGGTCAAGGGACAGAATTAGATGCTTATGCGGAGCACCCCACTAGCACTGTTGTTATAATCGATGGATGCCTACAATAAATTGAATATACTTGAGATTGGTAACACAGCCACTGCAATGAGACTAAGAGGTGAATAGCGATATATAAAGCAGTTTATCTACCGACCATATTCAGAGGGAATAGATGACCTATTATATCCAATGCTGCAGAGGGAGAAGTTTTCAAAGGAATCTCTGTAGTTTTCCTAGGAACTTTATTTGGAGAGCGTTATTTATTGTTGCGTACTTTATGTCATGTCAAAAGCCTGATTGCTGACACATATAGCCAAAAGAGCCTTAAGCCAATAGCTCGTTTACATGAGTACAGGGCATCCAGTTGAGTCTTAGATAAGTCCAAATTATTTTTATTCGTCTATCGTGACAAGACTAATGTCGTGTTAGTTCATCCTTTAAGGCCACGAATCAAGTAATTTTTGTTCTTCATATTCAGCGTCTTCAAAGGATTTTGGCCTTTCTTCACGCGGAAGGTCACCAACATCGACCAGGTATGTCAAAATCGACCACCACTTACTGCTGGAGGCATCAAGCTATGGACAAACAGCGAGAGCTTAGTTGGGCACCTGACACTACAGAAGAGGACGTCTAGGAACTCTCAGCCCAAAGCGAGTATACGAGCAATCATCTTGCAACTGCTCTCTGTAATGACCTTTCTTGAAGCGATTTGGTCTATGCAATTTGGTATTGGCCACTTGACGTTGTTGAAAAGTCGTCAAGGTTGTCAAAAAAGTACACCTCGAAACTGAAGTAGCAATTTCTACCAACTTTCGTTAGGAATAGGAAAGAGTCGCAGTATCTGTGTCTGTACTGACCGTCATGCTTCGCTTAAGGCTTAGCCCTTTAAGCCCTTTGAAATTAGTTGGTGAATGAAAAAGAGCCTCTCATTTGGATGCCAGGACAAGGCTTAGAGGAGAGTTTCTCAGGCATCGAATCTGCATTAGGTCTTCCTGCATCATCGGTTGGGCTTCCAGTTATGAATGGATTTCTTATGAACACAATTATGCGTGACATGTCTCTCCTGGATGTAGGCTGCCTAAACTGATGCTCCTTGACGTTAGTGAAAAATCCGCGGCTGCGTCATTCTTGTTGTCTCTCAGCAGAAAAAAACTGCAGACAACTTGTTGACTTTCTTATGGGGCATTTCGCTTTTGCTAAGCATCTTAATATGATGGGCTGTACGTTCCCTAAACATCATTTTATATTCTGTCTTTTGCGTAATTCTAAAAAAAAACAGCTTTCTGAAAATAGAAGTAAAACTGCAAGAGATGCTAAACAGGTGAAAAGTTGCTGAACCAAATTGGCGCATGTCATATGAAACACTCTTGTCCTCCACATTGCTTAAGCAGACTTAAATCGACCACACCCTCCAACTTTTTATTGGCAGTCTTACCCCATCTTATTACTTGAATACATCTTATTCGGTCATAAAGAAAAGCAATAATTTGCCAACAAGACCACGTAAATACCTTCCTTTTATCGCCTCCCGTACATATACTGTGATAACTGTCAATCTTAATATGAAAAAAGGAAGAAAAAAAAACTCTTTATAGCCCCCTCACTATTATGACAGCCCATTATCCCGTTTATGGGAAATGTCATGGTCAACTCAAGGCTCCCAGTGCTTAACATTTAAATATTGACAACCATAAAAAAGGAACTGAATCAATATTTATTTATATGGTATCCATTACTCCTAAGAGCCAAAGCGTCATATTCCCGGAATTTATAACACATGTTACCATTTGCTTAATGCCCATTACTCCATTCCAAGCGATATTATGGTTACATTCCTGCGGCCATTTCACATCCAACAAAAAGAAAGGACGACCAAAAAGAATTCATCAGCGTGTGACAGAAAATACCCACAAGAATTTCCCCCCTTTTAAGGGTTAACAGAAAAAAAAACCAACAAAATATTATACATATAGCAAAAAAAAAAAATATCTAGAACAAACTTTGGAAAAGTTTATTCCTTCTTAGAAACCATTCGACAGAAGCAGAAAAAAAAGGATACCAGCCGCGAGGCTTGCCAACAACTCCATAAGGTGTTGACCGTAATCCCTGTAAATTTAGAAAACCATAAGGATTTGCTTCTCTAGATGAAGCATATTCCTTCCTGGGGCATCCTTTTTTTTTTCTTTTCCTCTTACTCTGCATATACATACATATACTACACGTCCATTAACCCTTTTTTTTTTTTGGTTCCCCTCTTTTTGTAACTAATTTTTTGCCCATAGATCGAGACATCTACCCTGGTATAAGAGTAAGCATAAACGGAACACTAGAGATAAATTTAAATTCGTCCTCTCTTGACCAAGAACTTTCTGATGAATTTTTAAATTGAATTTTCCATTCCTCCTACGCTACGCACACACAGACAGCTAGCTACTACTACCACAAAACGAAAAACCACATAAATAATTTGCTTTTCAATTCTTCTTCTTGTCTCACACTTAATTTTGTTTAGAACTCCTCTCAAGGCTGTTCCTCATCGACAGCATGGAAAAAATGTGTATAAAATGGAATGAAATAAAATAAAAGAGAAAAGGACGAAGAAAAACGTTCTTATTTAAATGAAAGTACTTTGGCTTTTTGATTAAAAAAAAAACGAATAAGAAACCAAGGAGACGCACGGGAGGAAAAGTATCTGATACCCCCAAAACATATCCATCCTCGTTAGATTAGATTATTTTCTTTTAGCTGCTCATTCTTTTATTTCTATCGCGATCTCCGCCTCTTCACAGTTCTCCATTTAATTTTATCGAAGAAATCCATCAATCTTGCTTCGCATAACATACAAGTGCACTTTTATCCAGACGAAGGATAAGAAGCCGAAATGATGAAATGAATGATGGATAGTGAGGTTAGCAAGTGGTGATGTCTTGGCCTTGTTGTCTCTAGGGGAATTGTCCCCTTTATAGTGATAGATTTGCTTCTATTGGTCGAGAATTGTGGAGGCAATTTTTTAATCACTAGTGATCGAGTGGATGACCTTTTTCGTTTCTTTTTTTTTTTTACTAAATCGATGGCCCTGAAGGATTCACTTTGAAGCAAAGCGTATGTTACCTTCAGTTTTTAAAGAAAAAGTCATAGGAATATGAGGTCAAATAAAAATGTTTCGTAGCTCTTATTTGTAGTTTGGCAGACGGTCATATATCGACATACGAATATGTTAGTGGTACGATGAGATATTTCACCAATTTAGTTTACAAACAGAGTTTCGAACTTCTCCAGAAAAGTGTTTCTAATCTGAACCCGAATCCTGTCGTTCATAGTCATTGGATCTACAAATGTAAAACTGTCCCTAGTGGAAGTTTTTTGGAATAGACAAGACCTGCCTACTTAAGTCTTGTTACCCCTTATGGGTCTTAGGGCCTCTTCAATGCCTACGTGCCATCGTGTGCGGTTTTTGGAAATGTGTATCATCTATCCCCAACTCTTTCCCAATTGCTTCCGTGCTTTCTTCTTGACTGTTTTATACCATGTATTCCCAGGACCAACGCGTATTCGGCCATCCTGAGTCAGCGGGTTGGAACCGTGGTTAGCTATGAATTTGTCACCTTTTCGGAGAGTGTGGTTATGCCAAGAGGTTCATGGGCCGTTCCCTGTTACAGCTTTTTGGTAGAGATACGGTTTGACCAACGAATTCTTGCTTAGACACTTATAAACGAACATTTGCAACCTCGTCGTAATATTATCTGTCTTTTTCCAGGTACCTATCCCCTTAGCAGTACGAATTCAACGTTGGAATGGAACAATCGTGGCTTGGTGGTTAAGCTAATTGCTATCTTTGTACATAAGCAACACTTAAAGCCATCGCATTGACGACAATTAATTCAAAGCTAGCCTTCGGACATGGCATATGGTCTGCTATAATCTAACTTTTTGCAAAGCAAGTGATATTGGCCATATCCATCTATGAGTGTGGTGATAAGGATGCAAACAACATGTCCAAGAACGATCTACGCGATCCTCAAAGAAGACTTCTTTAACAACTTAGACGAACACTCCAGAAACCATTCTTAAATCGATCCTGAATGTATGATACTACAAGAGGGCCGAGAATCGCAATAGATTGCCTAAGATATGGACACATCCTTCATCAAGTTTTACCTAAACGTTGGCATTGATACGATGGAATTGCAAAATCTGAAATACAGAACGAAAAAAGCCAAAATCTGACTATCGGCCGGTGATTATAGACAAACCAATGGCGACATTATAAGTGTGATATCCCAAACAATAGACAAGAGACAACAGACACACAGACACCGACTTGAAATAAGCAACAGACAAGAGCGTAAAGCAAATGACATTCTCTACTTCTAGCTTTTTAGAAGAATATGTATGCCTAGGCTATCTGGTGTAAGTTTGTACATAAATACTATCTGTTGACTTCCAATTAAGGGATGCTCGGATTTATCCAGAGCCGATACGTTGATCCTTTGCTGGCTTCCAGTTCATTGGATATTGAGTGAAGTGAATGGGCTGACGACCTTGCATGAAAGGGTTCGCCTCATGCACAGCAGTCTCTTTTATTAGCTGTAGTCCCAATGGCTAGCCCTTTGCAAGAAGAGATCTATTTTCCTGGGTACAGCCACGGTTGCCCTCCGGCATAACTACACCATTGGTATTATTACCGAAGGCCAAGGTGGACTAAGGACTAAGAAATCGAATCTACACTTGCTGTGACTGTTCTGGCCTACTCTAGGAATAGGAATTCTTCCTCTTCGCAGATCTGGAGAACTTGAGCTGATGGACCTCCTGTGGTTTATATCACCATCGGAAAGATTTTAACCAAGTGCTAGTATTTTGTTCAGTGTCTTCTGGACTATGGGCACAATTCACATAAGCCTGTTGATCTCTGTGTGAAGCGCTTCCTTTTGGGCCCACGGTACAAATAAGTCCACAACCTTTTATATCTATTAAGCTACATAGGTAAATAGATTAGGTATGTATGTTTAAGGTTATGTTATCCTTTGACCATATATTGGAGTTCAAAAAATGGTCACTACCAGACAGTACAATAAATGTCCATCAAATATACCTATACATAAATTATTATTTTTATTTTGATATACGAGTATTTAAAGAACTTAGAAAAAAATCCTTTTTACTAGCTATCCTTTCTTATTTTCGAATGTATGTATGGCAATCGCTCAAATTTTCCAACTGAATTCACACCAAAATGACCTATATTCTCTGAATGTATGCAGTAAAAGCAAATCCCATAAATCTCCATCTAACATTTCAACTTTAAATAACTCCACCGTCAAAAGCAGCCACGAGTTCTCAACAGAACCGCAATCATAAATCAAAACTAACAAAACCGAATGTCAAATATTGCGAAAAGTATTTCCCCCTTCTGGCATAGACACTCAAAAGGCCATCATTATACAATACCCAGGGCAGTTACGATCTGCATAACATTACAAGTTCAAAAAAGGACATTTCCATAAATTATGTACAAATATATGTACGTACAGGTATGTATATCCAAACTGAACAATTTACGCGAAGACAATTACCTAGATAAATCACATGCTATCGATCTAAATGCTTGCGTCATCAAAAGAAGCTTCAAGTAGATTCTACAAGTCGATTCATAAAATGGAAGACTTCAAATCGAACAAATTAGAGAAGCCGATATGAATGAAACGAATCTCTTGACCTCCTGGAACAGCTTTTCATCTTTCCATACCTGACGAGTTGTGGTTGCTTCCTCGGAAGTTAATACCATTCTATTCATTCTTTCCGATTCAAAAGAGCTCACCTCCCCCCAAAAAAAAAGAATACTTTAAATTGAACGTCCTTATCGTCGATAATCCTTTGTATGAAGGAGTAAAAAAAAAAAAAACAGTAAATCCGACTTCAACACGTCGTCGCTTGAAAAGCAGCCTGCCATCGGATCAAGATAACCAAAAAGGATAAGGAACAAGTGGTGCAGAAATAGCAAGAAGGGGGCGAACACAAACCACATTGAACCTTTTAAACAACATCATCGACAGCAATTCTAAAATACGTAGCTAACAATGTTCATCCAGCATAAATAAAGCATTATCCTTAATACACTCTTGTGTGGCGAAAATACGAACAGATACCTATACACAACCGTGCGTGAGTACACAATATGAAAAGCTCGCGACCCTCAACAGCAGCCGGCAATGGTGATTAAGAATATCTGAGTTGAGAGTGTACAGGGGGGTTTTAGATATGGAAAGGGGTTAGGGAGAAGTATATGCGCCGGCAGAGAGACTAGACTAGGCTTTCATGATAAAGACTGAGCTATTGTGCCGTTTCGTTTTGGAAAAAAATGGAAGAGCAGAGTCCTAAGATATTTCTCCATACTTATGTACACGTAAAGCGGATCTGCGGATAGCGGAAGCGGATAGCGCATGCGGGGGATTTGTTTGCGTACAGATGAGGACTTTAAATCGACGTCATTGCAGGAATCTTTAAACGTGACTTTAATAGAGTGACGCACTAAACGCAGAGGAGCGTCTTCGAATCAGTCGGTCTGTATCGGAGCGTAATACTCGTAGGAAAGATGTTATAAAACAGCGTCTGCAATTCTAGTGCCTATTACAGTAAGCCTTTCGATCCGGGGGTAGGTCTCTGTATATCTTGGCCAGCTAATGCAGCTCTTAGGTATCTAACAGAGACCTCCAGGAAGTGGTTTGGTTTGTGAGCCTATCGAAATATTCACTGCTTTTTAAATATCCATACACATTCGTATTTATTTCCGAAAAGTATTCGCTGAGCTCACATTTGATTGACTCTCATAAAACATAAGCTCCAATCGACATTCATTCCATGAAATGATTATTTATTCTTACTTTATTCATTGTCTAGTAATGAATTTGGAGAAATTCAATATTTTGATCTTCTATCTATGTACGTGTGTATGAATATTGCAGTGCTCTTTGTTTTTACTTCCTTTCCGTCGCCTTCGTTGCTTGCACTTTCTGTGTTGTGCTTTTTCTACCTACTTTTTATGGAACCATTCGAAGGCTTGTGAATCATTTCACATTTCACTGCCTTTGTAAATACTTTTATTCAGTGAATACTTTGAATATGAGCCTACTATGTACTCAAGCTTTCATGAATACCAACGCCATGATGATTGCTTTTCATTTTGTACATGACGCATACCTGCTTGTTTTCCGTGTGGGTGAGACTGTGAAAGGCTCGTTTTTTTTAGCGAATGATTCACAACAGGAAATGAATGGAAACAGGCTTTTCCTCTACGCAAAAAGTTCCAAACGAGAAAAGGTCCCTTTGGAACCGTAGATTATGAAAGAACGATTTGTTCTTTATTCCTTTGTATGTGAACTCGAACTTCACTCTTGCCTGGAAGCGATGTGTTTTTCTTCAAGCCCCTTGTTGCCTCCTTGGTCGATAACTTGTCGAAGCTGATACCGGTTAGGCATCAAGTAATTGTAGTTAAGAACCCTTAAGAATTGCTTGATCTGGACTTCTTTCTCAACTTTGCCTTGCCATGCCCATCTTCTGTGCTCTTCTAAACGTGCACAGGCGTGGCATGGTATCGTTTAGCCGTTTATGTCATTTGAGAAGCAGGCGGGAATAAACCTAACAAGTCATTGTCTACCACGTGATCTCTTATGTCAGTAAGAAAACTTTCCCATAAAATGCTACATAGGACTTGAAGTACATACGACGGCGAAGACTGTTAAGGAAAGTAGTGCGGGTGGATGTCACCACTTCAGCCTTGAATAGGGTTCGTAGAAGTGGGAAAAAAATATAAAACTTAATTTTATTTTCAGCAGTAAAACCCAGCTCATGCTTGAATATATTTTAATTTATTCTCACGATAGGAGAACACATGTTAAATCAACTTAATGACATATGTACTTAAAAAAAATCTTGTTCATGTTTATACAGAAAAAAAAGGTATAAAATCAGCCTTGTAAGCTGCCACCTTTGCACATCTGGACCCTCATCTAATTGTACATGTAGCCGAAATAAAACCAAGTCCCCCTGAGAAAATACACAGAGAGTCAGGTGCCTGTCACATAAACAAGCAAACAAAGTTCACATTATAAATCACATAGGGTTCCAATGTTATGTTTGATTTGCCCCTTAGTGCCATTTGGGGCCCCACTGCTCTCCCACATCGACGATAAGAAAAACGATAAAAATAATATTGTACATAGATTGCCTTTATAAGAATGATATTCATCAATGGAATCTATTCGCATTTATAACAAGACTACGAACACCGACAGATTGATGCTGCCTGCCACCGTCAAACGTTACTATACTAGTATGCTGTTGGGTCGAATTATCCTTGCCACACAACATAACCATACTCCTCCCCAACACACATTCGTAACAGATGTGGGTTAACTCATCTGTGTATGGCTCTGCCTGCCTGTGAGTTATGTTGAATATTTCCATGCGATAATGGAAATATTGCTGCGAGTTATTCACATATCATGATGGGAAAATAGGGGGCATTCCTTATGTACATACATACCACGTACTATGCTATTTTATATATATGTATGTACGTGTTCCTTTTCCCATGGTAACCATTGCTTCAAGGATAACTCGAAAAAAATGAGAGTATTCATTATAACCCTCAAATTTAGGTACCTCACCATGTGATATCTATCATCATCCCACATATGTATGAGTAGGCGAGAAAATTGTCTATACACACATATGTATAGGAATAGGGGTTCTTTTCCGGAATCTCACATCTCCCCGAGGTCCTTTTATCGAAGGCCAAATATTCCAACTAATGTAATACAAAGGAATTTTATTCCTAAATTTATTTATACACACACACACACACATGATATACTCTTCATTCTTCAGAAAATGGGAAATTTATAACCAATTCATGGAGCCTGCAATAGGGTCACATTAATCATCTCCAATGCATACGTGCCGCATATGCCGAAAGTTTCCTTCTACGAGTAGAGTGGTACATAGTTCGTTTGAAATTTCACAAGACACGAGCAATACAAAACACGAGCATAAAAAACCCAATCGAATAGTTATAATAATAAATTAATCTTTGACTGGGAGTGTATTTATGGATGCGGTTCAGTCCGTAACGGAATGTGTTTATATTCATCTAATCTGACTCTCTAGCGACTCTTGTGTGTGTGTGTGTGTGTGTGTTTGTGCCATTGGGCTTAAAAGACTTAATTGTCCTTTGGAGATTTACCCCAAGAATAGAGATGAGAAGATGAATAATTCCCCTACTGCTCATATTCAAAAACGATTATGATTTATTAAAGAGACTTCACAAACTGATGTTGAACTGGGATAATAGCCAAAATGGTACGGTAGGACACCTAAGAAAGGGATAGGTGAGGGTCTAACAGGGGAATTGCTTCCGTTGCAGAGTGTGAAAGCCGCTGTTGGGGGGAGTAATAAATGTAGAATTGCAATTAGAATTTGATTTAGCATCACGTAAATTAATTTTATGCATGAAATTTAATATTCCAAGGCAAAGGATACCGTGGAATGGGCCAACTAAACGGTAATTAGAGTCAAGTAAATAAAGATTAACTGGAGGAGACCTCAACACAATCTATCTATTGTTTTCATGTCCTGTTGAAGGGTTATTTTGTGGAAGTCTTGACGGCTTTACAGTATCATTAAGGTGGATTATAGCAAGACCTACAGGTTCAACTGGTAAATTAAGGAATGTAAACTGGTCATACACGAAGCAAGTAGCAATAGAACGGCTTTAATAGGAACAATTGCGGATATATATCTTCTCTTAAAAGAAGTTAGGTAATACAATATACAAAGGTACATATGTGTGGGAAAGGAGAGGTAGCTACTAGGCAACTTCTTCAGTTGAGCACAGGCTCAGGCCTCCGTTACAGGTTTGGACGCAGCCGCGAGGCCAGCCAAGCCATTCAACAAACCAGACAAGTGACTTAGCAAGGAACACTGAAGGGTCATATAGTTTATGATTCTCGACCAGCTCACAACTTTTAAAGGATTTGAAATTCTTTGTTGTTATGACAAGCTGAGTCCAACTATTCGTCTCCTGCACGCAGGCTTCATGGACAAAGGCCGTTATTCGACTTATCGAAAAGAAGGACCTGCTGTATCACACCAGACCTTAGTATGGGAAGCCCATTTACGTCTGGCTAATGTGCTAGTCTTTCATTTTCTATTCGTCAGTGTTGTTAACTCGATAACTGCCTCGGTGTAGATAACTTATGTACTAAGGTGGCAATATAGTCTGGGATGCACCTGAGCCTTATCCAATAGCCTTAACTGCAGTTATCTCGGTTTTGGTTTGTTGAAGTTCCTCCTCACTTCGTCGTGCCATCTTTCGTAGACTTGCCGGTCTGAACCATATCACTACATGTAACAGGAGTTTTTTTTGTATTTGTCAACTGTGGTATTCTGTCCACGGTGTCAATGTTGTATATCCTCTCTGGAAGGCAACAAATCATACTTTGGGATCTCCTTTCCCTCAAAATCCTTTCTTTTTACTTCAGATTTCTATTTGCTGGTATGAGACTGGGCTGATAAGGGTCTGTG
The DNA here is from genome assembly GCA_949716465.1 of Chalcosyrphus nemorum. Classification (NCBI taxonomy): domain Eukaryota; kingdom Metazoa; phylum Arthropoda; class Insecta; order Diptera; family Syrphidae; genus Chalcosyrphus; species Chalcosyrphus nemorum. The sequence goes on along the minus strand of OX454332.1, from coordinate 28,835,526 downwards.
AGATTGTTGACAAGATTTTATATTCAAATGCATGTACATATATATGCTCCTCCCCAAGCCATTATCTGCAGCCTTGTCGGCCAAGCTGTCGCGACGAATTCTATTAATTTGTTTGATTAACACAGTTCAGTACCCTCTGCCTTCTATTGCCATTTAGTTGATCCGTCCGCAAGGATAAGGTGATGACCCAGTGAGGCAAGTTCTTGCTTTCACTCTTCTACCAACTTCGTGGATGGAGGTATCGGCAGATACAATAGCTTTGATGGGTGTCTGACGGTTAATGAGGACGGCTTTGGTCCGAAAGAAGCAGAACAGCTGAAACCTTCACCTGGGAGATGCTGCATGAGTCAGGAAGCCGGTGGAAACATTGCACTATCTCCTTCCCTAACTCACAGGCCATTTTTGTACCCTCCATCGGTGAAATCTGTTAATTCAAGCCCGTTTGTCACTTCGCCTACTTCCCACTCTTCGCTCGTAGCTACTTCTCTTAGTTTGTCAGCATAATGACACATAATGTCAGAAACAAGATATAAAGGTGGAGGTGGTAAAAGGTGCTATATTGAGTTTAGATTTTCAGTTAGACATGTTCTTAAGTCACAGTTCTTTCTCTTTTCCTTTTCATTCCTTAACCCAGAATATCGATTAGGATCTAGTACCACACTAAGGTACTTGTAACTCGACGATATTCTCCTACTCAAGAAGATTTGCACGACCTTCCCACCATTTGGTAATCACCTTGGATCTTATAAGTAGAGCTCCAAGCAACTGAACTCGTATATCAATCAGTGAGACTGAGACACATGTCAGAAGAAAATGCTCCCCGTACGACTTCTGTTGCACTTAACCTACATTTTGGAGTTTTCATACCTTTCCCGAGTAAAAGGCCTTGTGCAGCTTATCACTTCAATCATTTCTCTATCAGCTAACTTGACCTAATATTTTGCTTTCCTTTCCACTCCCTTAAACCTTAAAGCAATAGCATATCATTATTTAAGCAGCACTCTTCCAATTTAAAGGCTTTTTTCACTTAACTTCACCCTTTTAAAATTAATTCTTTCAAAGAATCGTTCAACTGTCACCACCAGAGGCATTAAATGCTCTCCGCGCCGCGTCGTGGCTAGAAAATCCTTTCAAAATTTACTTCGTTTAAAACGTAACCGCTACCCAAAGTGAAAATTAAAACCACAACACCCCACCGAGTGGTTTTTACAAAGAAAAAAAAAAAAAAAACAGCCCTCACATCAATGTCATTAGTACGCTCCAGTAATGAACTCTGTGATAGGTCGGGCTCAGCTGTTCTGACAAGTACGGCAACACTTTCGAATTTTCCCCATATTCGCAATATCTCGCAGTTTCACACATTTTTGCAACGAGAATCATCAACCCCCGGCAAAAGGCCACCATTATAAAATCTACCGAGTTAAGTATCAACAAGAGATGGCCATGATACGCAGCATTACCACCGCAAAGGATAAACAACACACCCACACGCGACGCATCCGTGGATACGGTACACATTTAGTACAGTTGCAGAATATTGTCGGGGTGTCCATTTAATGTGGCAGTGTATCCAGGCGGGGCTACCAGAGTCAATCAGTTTGGTTCTGCCTTGGCTGTCTGTTTATCTGGCAGATGACCCATATCCTTGTTGGAAACAATTTTCCATATTGCTACGGGTCAGGGTTTTATCTGTCGGATGACAACGACGAATGAATCATATTCGGTTGGCTTTACCGGTATCAAAGATGAACGACTTTCCACTTGACCTTAATTAATTTTATGAATTTCTCTTTCTACCTTTTTTTTAAAAAAAAAAAAAAGAAAATTTCTCCCTTTTACTGATTTATCGTTACGAAGTCCTGAAGCGAAATTAAATTCAAAAGCGAACCGAAAGAAGAAGTCTATTTTTTTTTTGTCACCGCAAATTACCGCTATTAAAGGGATTCGCTTTGTTACGTCCAAACAAATGGGTCCTCCTCGTCCTGAAAGGATCACCAAAAGGTAGCAAAAGAGATTTCTAAAGAGCACCACTGTCTGTACCCCAAAAACCACCCCTGCTGTTATTAGGTACTACAAGCAACAGGTGAAGCGGTGAAACCATCCAATTGTGCCTGGTCAAAGGCGTTCATCTCCTTTTGAAGGACATTTCTTTAGAGAGTTCATATTTCATGGAGGATTTTCCAGTCGCATGATCATCATCTACTCGGTTGTTTGGGTTAAGCCATATAATTCTATTGTTCGTATTAATGTGACGTCGTTATACTCGTACTTGTAACGTCTGGCAGTTTGGTGAAAATAACATTTTGAGAAGAAAATACGAAAATTTCCTCTTTTCTTAAGCTCTTACACACTCAAAAATAAAAACGTATTTACTGTTGGCAGGAAAGATTTAACTTTTCAAGGTTAAGGTTTACGAAGGCTAAATTTATTCGGAGATTTATTGGCAGGCTCCATTAAATTTAAGTCAAGTTCAATTTAACTTAATTGCAACAAGGAAAGTATTTTTTATTTATTTCCAAGGATTTTTGGTACATATTATATCCTATTCTTCCGCGAATTCGGCTGTAGGAGGCATCTATTATTCACTAATGTACTTCTTATGGTTCCGCTTGAAAATAATAAAAAATAAAATTGTATTTAGCTTTCACATATTTTAATGTGTGGCTTGAGTGCTCCGAACTTTATTTACTGCTTAATGATAAGGACGCCCTCACATATGGCTGTTAATTAACTGTTCATAAGCCCGAAAAAGTAATTAAAAAACAAAATACAAATTTTAGACCATAAGCAGTTCTAGGTGTTCTGCACTACAAACATTTCTGCACGCATGAAACGGACATAGAGATAGTTTTATCTGGAGGTCAGAGGGTGTACTGAAAAGCTTTCTAATGACAGTAATGCTCTTGAAGGTTTGAGTCAGGCAAGGCTTTTATTTTGTAAAATACCGATACTTATTCTTTTCTCCTGGAATTTTAGAAGATTTTTTGTCCACGACTGTCGAAACTGGACTGTGCATGCACACCAGAGACCTTCAGCAAGTAGCTCGTTTTGTGAGCCATTCGAAATATTCACTAATTCTTCCGTATTCACACACATTCGTATTCATTTACAAGAAGTATTCGCTGGGCTCACATTTCATTGCCTCTCAGAAAATCAATCTGAAGCGAGCTCCCATTCATGTTTATACCTAGAAATGATTTTCTATCCTTACACTTTGCAGCCGGGCACTGAATTTGGAAAAGCGAATAAGTGTTTCACTGCCTTTGTGAATGCTTTGATTCAATGAATGTTTGGAATGTGAGCCTACTACGCACTCAAAGATTCACGATTCATACCAGCACCGTTTTTCATTAATTCATTCGTTTTCATTTCGTTTCGTAAAGTGAACTTCGCTATCTTTTACTACATAATTCATACTCGCTTGTTCTCTGTGTGTGTGAGACTGTGAAAGGCTCGGTTTTTGGCGGGGAACATGGTCCATTCCGAAGTTGCGCTCCAGTATTTTAAGAGGTATTTGGCGAATAACATACTTACATACTTCGTCAAGCATACTCGACTTATCCTTGCAGTTTTTGCACCATACATATGTAGGTGCAAGAGAAATTTTAGAACAGTGATATCACGCCTTCTAGGTGGCCAATTCATCGAAACGAAGCGCTGAATAAACTATTCACCGAATTCTTTTCCCATTGTTTCACGAGCTGTGTGGCAAGTAACCATGCCTTTGTTGGTATCAAATGGCCTGGAGATCATGGGGTTTAATTTTAGCTATCAGTTCCTCAATCTCTTCGGGATGCTCCTCAGCCAAATACAGCAATTGTGCTTATGTCAGAAATGTGCCTCATCGCTGAACAACATTTTTGTCTAACAGATTCCTCTTAAAACGTTGATTTTCGCAATACAGCTGAATGAATTCTAAACCTGCTTGACTAAATACAGCGGTGTAATGTCAAACAATACTTAACAAAAATTAGTCAGAAAACCCAAAGACAAAATATTACCTCTAAGTGAATCAGCCTTTATATTGCAAGATACAGCGTTGTCCATTCAAATTTTTGCTTTTAATGCTTTCCTTTCACTCACTCTGAGCGCGCATGATGCGACTGTAATCAATAAGTAGTTTTTTGAACTTTTTTCCCTCATCTATATCACCCAGTCACGTTATTTCTTACTCGCGACTGAAGTAACAACTTGCTCACTGCAAGTTAAATTACATATGATGTCCATAAAATGCGGATCAAGTTCTCACAAGAATAACTTCTCCAATGATTGATAAATAATTCCACTTGCCTAAACTGGATTTGATGTCCATTAAAGATAGCTTTCACACACATTTGAAGCAGCCTCATATGCGCAGAGTTGATTTTGCAATCTCAGTGTGAATGATGGAACTTGCTCTTGCACGTCACATATGTATTTACGTTTAACAATGAAAATAGTTTCCTCGTTCTATGAGTAACAAATGAATTTATTAACTTTTTTTTTACGACATTACAACGCATATCCTTAGTGACCTTCATTTCATATGTATAAAACTTCTCACGACACAGCACAGCAGCTGTAACACTCCTGTAATTAGTGTCGTTAATTTTTATTTCTTCTCTCTGTTTTTCAGAACCCATTACCGAAGTAATTGGAGGCCCCGAGCTTCACATCAACAGAGGATCAACAATAAACCTAACATGTATAGTAAAATTCGCCCCAGAACCTCCGCCCACAGTTATTTGGTCGCACAACCGTCAAGTAAGTCAATTAGCCATATTCTTCTACCCACAAGACGAAGCCGTCATATTAAGTTACTAACAGGGGGTAGGCACCAAGCATCTGCATGAAATTGCCCGAATCACTTGACACACATCTATGCAGATGATAGCCCCTGATAGGCAGGATAAATCTTACTACCCTACTAACTATCTGCCACGTACTTTGATGCTCGTTTTTACTTATATTTTTTTTTTTGCTGCCGTTTTAGGTCATAAATTTCGATTCACCCCGAGGTGGAATATCATTAGTAACAGAAAAAGGTGTCCTTACTACCAGCCGGTTATTGGTTCAGAAAGCCATCCAACAGGATTCGGGACTGTATACGTGTACGCCATCAAATGCAAATCCAACATCAGTTCGAGTACATATCGTCGATGGTAAGTGAAATGGTGATTTAGATTGTTATTTGTGTGTGTGTGTGTAGTGTATGTATGAATAAGGAGACCTAATGACATTTTCATGTCCGGTTATAAAAATCGTCCCGAACAAAAAAAAGGATGAAAACGTTGACATGGCGGAAAGGCGTCTATAGAATAAATTTCAGGATTCAACACTCGTGCGCGTCTTTGTGTGTCATCCAATCGAAAGTATATTGTCCATTTCTGCGGAAAATATCTGAAAGTCGATTATTGCGAATCGAATAGGTTAAGTGGATTGGATTAATTTAGGGACCGACCACTATCAGTAGGAGTATAGCAAAAGCACGGTGTGTACTTGATTCTATTGGTGGAAGAGATAGAAACCGAACAGCTCCTAGCTCATCACATTTGCAATTCAGCCCGGGATGCGGAAAGTTTCTCTTGTTTCGTTTAATTGTTTCGTTTGTACAAGTTTTTGGGGAAGTTTATTCTGAGCAGTTGGAGCAGTCGATTGGAGTGGGGATACAGGCATAAACAATACACATACACAGACATACAAGGAAACTTTCAATCGGAAATTTTATGCAATAAGTTTTTATCATCGATGTAGTCGCACGGGATTTGTCTAGTAGTAGATACGGTGGAAAAGGATGCCTGTGTAGAGGGATGCCACTGATTGTAATGTGCATATATTAGGACGAAAGGAATTCCGTAAATGAAGAACGAGAAAAGTTTTCGTTTTGCCTGAGGGGCCTTAAGGATCCTTCTTCTTGCCGAAAAGTGAATGCCATGAATATTTAAAACATTCTCTGATTAGTACATAAAATTTATCTTATTTATATACACAAAGATACATATGTATTTTTAGTACCTATATGTAATGCAAAATATCAATTTATCGCTGAACTACTTTCGTTAATTAGTTTAGTTTGTCTTGTGTGCCAATTCTACGCTAGTAGTTTACATAATTACTTAGATGGGTCCTTGGGGGTAAATTCACCGTAATTAACTTGGAAAGTTAGGTAAGTGGGCAAGATGGGATGATCCTGAGAGCTTAGTGAATTAAAAACCAATTAAAAAAGAATGCGGACACGAGCGAGAGAGAATGGTGAATTGGTAGACTGAAAGGAGCTAGGAGTAAAACGATTCGTGTTATCGTATTACTTCTACATGGAGAGTTTTATTCTTACTTTGTTGTATGCGTTTTACATTAAGCTATTGCAAAATGTGGGTCAAGTTGGAGGATGAAATTCACTGCTTTCTAATGCAGGTCCTGCTGAAGTATCATCAGAGATGCGGAAAATGAATTCCGGCTCTTATTTGTCTTCTATTAAGCATCTCTGTCGGAATTTCATTGTTACGACTATTGGAATGATTCCTAATATTTTGGAATTTATTTAAGATTTTACTCACTCTTCGGTGCTGGCAAGGGATTGATCGCAATACCAACATATGCACCATTATGTGGGATTTATTGAAATGACCTTTAACTCACCACACCTGCTGCCCAGTTTCAGTCCTTTCATGTGGACGGGTTTACACTTTACACCTATACCGCATCCCTTCTCGTCGACCATTTAATATTTGTGTAGTCCAGAGATTTTAGGGTTACCTTTCTTCCACACTTGTATAGTAAAGTTGATTGAAATTGGCTTTTTGACAGAGATCGAAGGATCTTATCGTTGAACATGGCAATGCCAATTGAGCTGTAGTGTTCTTTGTCATGGTGGATTCCTCGAATATGTTAACTTCAAATTTGAAGAACCTTTGTTAATGTTGTTGTCTTCGCGCCGTAGGGTGTGTCCAATCGCTGCCATTTTCCCATCCACTGTTCTCTTGCAATTAACTACTCATTCCTTCTGCTTGTGAGACAAGGTGGTCCCTAAACTGTTGGCACACTTGGAGAACCTTGAACCTGTCAATATTGTACCTGAGGTTGTGTAACAAGTTTGAGCGGTTGCTATTGACCGATGCAATGTCAATGTCACACCCTATGCCTTTCCATATTTGGGAGAGGTTCTTCGAAGTATGGCCTGGGAAACTTGGTTGGTTTAAGGACATCTCACAATAATGTGAATAACTTCTTCATCTTCCACAATACTTTCGTCTGAAAATTGGTTATGAACTTTAGAAAACGAATCTCTTGAGTATCAAGTATTAAGCAGAACGTTAATCACCGATAGGAACAATGTTGGTGAAAGTATGCAGCGCTGCGGAAGTCCAAGAAGAAACCAGCATATTCGGTAAAAAATGGGCATAGCTTTTACTCGAACATTCAATACACATGTATGTAGATACCTATCCAGGGCTAGCAATAGCTGTTTAACAATCATTCTGTTCTTCTCTCAGCTAGGGTCGATCATTGAACACTTTGATTGTTGGCTTCTACCCCAATCTATCTTTTGGATAACCAAGCGCTTCCCGACCAATCGTCGTGCAGTTCCTCGTATTGTAAGACAACCTGTATTCATAAATGAATTCACTGTAACTTATATCCTTCCTGTCGTCATATTCCCACACAAGCATGAGAAGATATTCTATAAAATGTATATGTATCTACTACCATAGAATAAAAATAATAAAATAACTCGAGATAGAAGAATAATATGTTTTGCACATAGGTACAACATAAACTCTTCTCATCCGGTGTACGAGCATGCACCTCATAAGTTTTAACTTTTAATACTCTTCCAGAAAAGTTTCCTGTTTCCAGCTAATACATACTGACACTGTTCACGTTTCACTTCTTGAAGGACAAAAAAAAAAAAAGGAATTCATCAGCAAGTTATTTTAAGACTAACCTACTTCCGTCGCCTTGTTTAAAAATATCTCCCAAACAAAAAAATAGATATGAGAAACAAGACGAGAAGAAAAAAAAAAAAGTTTAACTATTATCTCAAGGAGGTATCCAGGCTCCTGTTATCGAATGCCTCTACGAACAATAATATCAGCAGGGTACAAAAATAATAACAGGAAAAGCGACACAAAAAATAAAAGTCTCAGCTAAAGAGATGAAAACGAAACTAAAAAGTACATAAATGCAGCTCAACAAGGATATCTTATAATAGCCAAGGAAATGGGAAAATAGTGCGCGCATCCTTAGAACTTTCAACTACCTCAAGAAGTGCTGAAAATGCACACAGGACTCTTTGCCTTTTCGTTTATTTTTTTTTCTTTTCTTTATTTCCTAAAATTCAATGTCGTTTGGTATGGGAAAAGACTAGAGGAAATACCATCTGGGTTCTTTGGGATAGGATATGTCCTTGTTGCTGACGCCTTGCTTTACGAAAAAGAGACTCTACACTTCGGTAACCATGCATGGAAATAAGAGAAATTGCATTTCCCGTGTTCAGTTTGCAACTACATAGGTATATATATTGGTAATATCAGGAATGGGAACGGAGCTCTAGCGCTGTCGTGGTGGTAGATCCTTATAATTTCATTTCCGAGCCGCCGCCTGTTCCTTAGGTAGCATACAAGACAAAAAAATAAGAAGAAAAATAAAACTAAACTGCAAAGGATCATAGAGATTTGCTGACGGAGCTAAAAACACTGCGCTTAACTGCTGGGATATTCTAGAAAATATCTCATTTTAACGAATGGCATGGTTTTTTGATGCATCCTTAGGAAATGCAAATAGTGTATTCTATGCAGAAAATTTATGCCAAGGGATAATATTTTATTACCTTAACCTGTCAGACGTGTGCAAGAAGGTAAAGTTTAATAGACACCAAAAAAATATCTTGAAGGTACCAAATCACATTAAGGTCTTGCAGCCTTCGAATGGCAGTGTTCCTTTTTTGACAACTATAGGGTTATCCAACAGGAGCTGTAATTTTAGGTTCTTGTTACCAATATAAGGAGCATGGAATCTCCAGCTCAGAGAGACGTGGTGTTGTAAGATACAGCTTCTATAGATAGGTACTAGCCACGAATCCACTTACTTCAAGTTTTTTTGCGTCATGACCGGAAGTATGTCCTCACGACTGGCTTGTTTGTAGAGGAAGAAGCAAGTAATAAGACAGGAGGTATAAGCCTCTGTAATTTTTGTCTCAACTTCAGTTTGCAATGTCGATTGCGCATTCCAAGAAAAAGTGCATGGGCAATAGAACGATTTTTGTTGCTCCATCCTTATCAGTGCGTTGCCACTGCCAGTTGCCAAGTCCTTATCAGTACGGTTTTAGACCCCGAAGGTCCACCACCGACCAAACATTCCCTTTACGGCAGATCCTGGAAAAAAAACCCACAACCTCTTTATGAATTGTATAGTTGTCTTGACACCACTGCCAAGCTCGTGCAGAATTCACGCAGTTCCATCAAAGTCTGTAAGAACTTCACCGAACCGTTCGATGTCAACAACGGACCTCGGTAAGGTGACGCGGTTTCCTGCGATCTCTTTAATATAATGTGTATAGGTACTTGAGGGGATTGTTAAAGGTCAAGTCTGTACAACTACCTGCTTACGCCGATAATATTGCCATAATCGGAAGAACTGAGCGGGGCATTTGCGAGCATTGATTTCGAAGCAGCAAGGATGGGCTGAGCGGTAAATGAAAGCAAGAAGAAATATATTCTGCCTACAAAAAAGAACACTCAACATCGGCGTCTTGGACAGAATGCCCGTTTCAAGGTAGTAAAGGACTTTTTCTACCTAGGCTCTATAGTGAGCTCCGCGAATGACACCAGTGGAGAAATCAAACGAAGCACCACTCTTGCCAAACTGTGTTTCTATGGGCTAAGAAGACAATTGAGTAACAAATCCCTATCTCAAACTACTAAGGTAACTCTTTTTAAGAGACTAATCATCCCACTCCTGCTGCATGGAGTCTGACAAAATCGGATGAGGCTACATTTGGTAACTTAAAGAGCAAAGTTCTTCAAGTGATCGAATGGTCTCGTCTGCATGGACGGTGAGTGGCGAAGAACATATAACGCCGACCTGTACGGCCTATACAAGGACATCGACTTGTTTAGAAGAGTTATCATGCAGCGAAAAAGATGGCTGGGTCATGTAGAGCGGATGGAGCCCAACGTCCCAGCTAAGATTGTCTTTGAAACCATTTTGGTTTCCACAGTAGAGGACGATCTCGCATTAGGTATAGCGCAAACAAGAGAAGGGGGACCTAAACCAATTTGGTGTGCGTAACTAGAGGGAGCTGGCTCGTAATAGAGTTGGGTGGAGCGATTTGTTGGTTGGGCTAGTATTGTCTTGGACATCTGAAATTCTATTTGTGGTCTAGTTGTAGCGAAGTAAAATATACGAAACATGCACAGTGGGATTCATTCTAGAAAGGGGCAGGCCCCAGTCACTAATCTAAGAAGTTATTTGAAGAAACTTCCTTAAGTCAGTGAGAACGGGTAAAGATCCGATAAGTCACGTGAGTTGTGGTTTGATCAAATCCAAAAGACATTTGAACATTACGCCTTCAGCACTCTTTCGATTTCTTCTGTACTTTTGGACAGTAATAGTTGTTTTCATGTCCAAATCTGGGGGCTCTGAAACATCGATGACTAGTAAAAATCTACGTTAAGTCATGTGCGCTACCACATCATGCGCAGTTCCCAACTTTCACTTGCAATTCTTCCTTCTTTCCTGTTCCATTGCATCCTGTGGTAAGCTGTGGATGTGTCTTTATGTTTCGGAAAGCGAACAGTCCATTGCCACTTTCGTATTGTTTATAGTTGTGCCTACATATTCATGAATCGTTCTCTGATATATGTACACCTGGAATCTGCAATTCGAAAACGAAAGGTGGATTTAGTGGGTGGAACTCCCACTCGTTATAAAATGGGTTTCATTTTTAAAAGAGGAAAACTACTTGTAAACATTTGCACCTACACCCTTGCACCCACAATATGGAATTAAGGAGTAGCACAAGTGCACAGAATATGGCCGATGATCTCTTTTTTCTTCTCATCTCTGCAACTTCTGGTAAAATATGTATATCCGGTGACGACATTTATTAGCCTTAGGGGGTGCTCTCTATAGTTTACGAAATTAGATTCCGTGTTGGAAAAACTAGCCTCGTTAGATAGATAAGGTACTTAAAGCTTGGCCCTCTGCCTCTATGGCAGTTCTTATTCCATTAATACCAGCTAGTCCTTGTCTATCCAATTCAAATTGTTCCTCAGCCTGTCATGGTAATTTGGGACCCAGCAGAGGGTGAAGTGAAACTGTCCAGTGGAACACTATTCTTTTTCTAATCACTTAAAATGCTAAGTTTCATTGACACTACAATCTGCGGAGTTGATAAGATTCTCAATGAAAGCATTTCCTTTGGCAGGTTTTTTCCTTTGCCTTTTTTATAAGTCCTGCATGAGTTATAGGTAGTATGTTTTGCAGCCATATACTAAGAACTGTCGTCGCTACAGTGATTGGTGCACTGGACTACTGCCAGAAGGGTTTGTAGATAGGTCTTTCTATAGATCCTTAATTAATCCTAGATAATAATACTATTTCCAAGCATTCTATGTCCAAGCATTTATAATAGAATTTATAAAAACCAACCGCGAGTTATAAACATTTCAAAATTAACTGCTCTTAATAAATTTCGCAGAGTGGATCCTACTCTTTTTTTTTCTTATAATCCTGCAACTTTTTAGTACAGAGCTTAATCTGGATATAAACAAAACAAATCCCCCATATTTGTGAAAAAGTAGATTTTTTGCTAAACCCATATAAGACCGCCGTAACGAATAATTTCCCCAGATAGAAGCCCTCATTCGACATCCTTCGCTCAAAACACACAGTCACGAGCAAGCGAGTAAGCAATTCCAACAGCACCGTCAGTATTTTATATTTAAGGACTTTATTATTTTAATGCCACTGGGAATCCCTCATATTAACTATAAGGGAATTTTAAATCTCACAGTTCTCTAATCGGATTACATACGCAAGTGCATGCATGAAGATTCGGTGTCATGGTTCTTTCGCATGAGCGCGACATCCTTCATGCTTTGAGTTGGGAATTTTTTTTTTTTTTTTTTTTTGCCTCTTGCTACTTGTTTGTTTGTTGCGATTTCGCATCCACCTCCGGGGCGTCCTTAAAATGAATCCATTAATTTTTCATAAAGAATTTTTTCTTACTTTTCTTACTTTTCATGATCATTCAACAAAAAAAAAAGTTAGTAAGCAAAGTATACACAACTCGGCTCATGATATATAAGGGCACACGTGGGCATGTGAGAAGCAAACATTAAAAATAGCACATGAAAGTTTTCATGTTTTTTTTTTTTATGCATGTATGCCTTATGAGATATGTATATGTTTTTCACATTCTGTCAGGTAGCGTGTATATCAAAAAAACAGCAAGCGAAATTGAAATCACCTTCTGTGCAGATATGTGTGAGATTAAATTTCTCAACGCCCGCCGCCGAACAACACAATCTGGGAAGATATTGAATTTCAAAAATATACGGATACTCAACCCGGCTTATACCTGTGCCACACTCCTTTGGCTTCGAAAATCCATTATGCAATGGTTGACTTTTTTTTTCTTGCGTCTCGCATCCTGTCCTGGAGCCCCGTGTATCCAGCTAACACGGGTAACAGGTTGACAAAGGGCAAAATGAGATATAGTGACGTATATTTAAGGGTGGCTGAGAGTTTTCCTTTTTATTTTTCTTTTTCTTGCCTTCTGCCTCAATTATGCAAAAAAGAAGTGTTCAACCCTCAAATTGGGGGGGGGTGTTGGAATTATGAGATCGAAGTAAGGCGGCAACTACTTGCAATTATTGAGATGAGAATCTAATCGAATTTTCAAGCACAATTCCCACTTGGCTGAGCCTCGAACCGGCGCTACTTCTCCCCCAGATCGTGCAATTCAATTCATTTCGATTGTTATTGTGAATAAGAGCGAGTGCTTATCAGTGAGCTACCAACACTATGGCCCTGCGGAAGAGTAATCCCAGGGCAAAACTTTCTCCCAGTTGTGGTAGGCAGACAGTTGGTTCGGCTGATGAGTGCTTGAGTTTTTTTTTTCTTTTTTTTTTTTGCTTGCTTCCCCTCTGGTTTTCGTTTTCATTTATTGGAATCAAATTCTCCATTTTAGCGGAATGCCTTTGAGAGTACTTTATTGCATCAATTAAGTTAATGGCTAATAAATCGCGGGGTTTTGGTTCGTTTTTTATTTTTTCATTTTAATTTTTTTCTTCTCCGCACTGGATTTTGGTAACCAAATTTTTGGCCAAATTCATGGGAACACGAGTTGGAATTTATTCGCTAAATAGAGCTGTTAGCATAAAAATGAATGAACGTAAATTTTTGTTTATGCGGGAACATATCTAATGAGGCGAATTGGGAGGTTGAATAAAATTTGATTTAATGTTAGAGTAGCGAATCTCAGTTCCGGCAATTTTATCGCTTTTTATCAGAGATGTGTTGGATACATATATGGATGTAGATAAACTGCTAAGAGAAATAATAGTTTTATTTATTTGATAGATATTTATCAGTCGAAAATATATGAAAAAATGACAAGGTCTTTCTGCGCATAAGTGCCATTCTTTGCATTCTCTGCTAATATGCATCAGATCTACTCAATCTTTATCCAGTTGTCATACTTGCTTGCACCTAAGACATTTTTGCACCTACTAGACAGGATTCAGAAGTGTGTGTTAAAACCCATAGGCGACAGAGACGTTGTTAACTCCATAGCCTCTCTAGGACATAGACGAAAAGTCTCAGGTCTTTCCTTATTTTATCGCTCTTTTCATCAAGAATGTTCCAGCGTAATAGCCAACTGTATTCCCCATCTTCAAATTTTTCCCGCAATACGCGTCACGCTTCGAATGAACATCAGTTTACGCTCAAGTCCAACTTCGGACTTGGTGTCAAGTACAGAGATATATTTATGTGGAACGAACTTCCACAAATGGCAAAATGGGCCACCAATCTGACCTTATGCCATGTAGTCAAATATGGTGTCATCAACATTATGTAGATTGAAGATTGTTCCCTGTGATGCGATCTAGTTGCCTTGTTGCTGCAGCCACACTGCGCCCAACTCAATCGATAACACTGAGAACAATAAGCGTGTTCATCATATGCAAAATGCTTTCGATCAGACTCAAGACTCACACTCTATAACTTTAGCTCAGATTCTTATGCAAAAAGTGAGTAAAACTGAGCAATGTCTGAGCACAATGACTCTCTGCGTGAGACCGTTTTCTTCACCGTCTCGAACCTGGGGGCTGGGATTCGAAGATCCTCTTGGCTAGAGTATTGTTGTTCATTTGCTCTATGTGGCCGACCCAATGTAGTCTGCGTATCTTGGCTTTTTGCACTACATCCACATCGTGGTACAGCTCATAGAGGTCTTCGTGGTATATTCTTCTCGATTCGCCCTCCTCACAAATGGGGTCTAAGTTTCTTCGCTCGAAGGTGCCCAATATTTGTTCAGCACTCAGCCCCATACAGCAAGAATGGTAAGATGAGTGATTTGGTCCGTTGAGTTATGAGTTTTGAGACCAGTTGTTTTGTCAACCGGAAGTAGCAGCGGCTTGCTTGCTAGGGTTATTCTGATCTCTACAAAGATGACGTTCTGCCCAATGTTTTGTAAAAATAAAATTTTGTTTGTTGATAACATATACTTGGCCTTGTCCTCGTTCATCTCAAGACCAACTCGTTTCGCCTGCTTATGAATTGCCGTAAATGCCTCTACGTCGGCTTTCCGGGATCTTCCGATAGCGTTAACATCGTCTGCGTATCCCAGCAGTTCGACGGATTTATGAAAGATAGTGCCTTCCTTTTTAACACCGGCCCTGTGTACCATCTGCTCCAACACGATATTGAAGAAATCACATGACAGCACATCTCTTTGGCTGAATCCGATGCACGTTTGGAAGAGCTCCGAAGAATTGTTCCAAGTTCCACAGAGCATTGGGCACAATGAGGTTAAACTAATAAAACGTCACAAAAAGTGCGACTTTAGTCTAATCTTCAGTATTTAACATATGTATCTCATAGTGGCTGTTTAAATGCAAAATGTACCTTAGTTCGTTGGCGGTTCTCCAAATGTTACCTTGCATTATCCCCAAATCTATGGAATTGTTTGCAGCTTACCTTTTATGTAAAACCTGTATTATAAGCAGTCAACTACTCAGATAGTAAACATAAGTCACAGAATAAGTTTTGCTCTTTAAATCTATCAACAATTGACAATACAATGATCGTATAAAACTAAAGTCAGTATTATTTAGTCTTTCGAACACAATTCAATTCTTCTACTGCGGTGCATTGTATGTATGTATGAATGTTATCCTTTGTGTTATTACAAAATATTTAATGCCAAATTCAATTGTTCCGCAACTACAAATAACTCGTGCACATACCTTCTTCCACTTCAAGTCCCAAGCAATTGCTACAAATAAATTATGCTATATATGTACCTAGTACACTCATAACACTGTATCTTTACACATTTCTTTCTGCATCCTTACAGGCGAACATCCAGCGGCAATGCATCATGGCGATGCCTCCCCCAAGTGTAGACTACCAGATGTAATACTCCTATTGTTATCGCTGGCAATTACATTGCGATTTCACCACAAGATCCGATGGAAAAATTCCAAAACGATGTCAAGTACATAGCCCGTAATGGAATTGTCTCTGTAAAATTTATTATCCTGTTATCATTAAAATAGTTTTAGAAAAAATAAAAAAAATAATAATAAAGAAATGGAGCAACAACAACCAAAACACAAAACAAAAAAATGTAAGGAAGAAATAAATACAATTTTGTCGTATATCTTTTTTAAATTTAAGTTGTAAGTACTTTTTTACATTAAATGTAATTTTTAAAAAAAATAAACAAAACCATATAATGAGCATAAATATGAAATAAGAAAATGTGTGAGTGTAAGGTTGACAGATATTATAATTAAAACTTGTAAAATAAAAACAAAAAATAAACAAAAACAAATTTCTCTATGTCCTCTCTGAAAATGTGTATTAAAACTATATTTAAATAATGTTCGTTAGTGGAAAATAATAAAAAAAAAAAAACAAAGAATGATGATGTAAATGAAAACAAAGGATTAACAGTGTGTGTAAATTAATTAATTTACTTAAATCAAATAGCAAATAGAAGAGAAATGTATTTACGAGTATAATTAGATTTAGGATAAAACAAACAACAAAACAGAAAACATTGCTATACTAAGAAAATAGTTTTAATTGTTTAATTTTGTGAAAAAAAAACATTTTCGTTTGTATATCATATATGCAAATTAAAATTGACAGTAAAAAAAACAACATTAAAATAAAAAAGTTATTTAAAAAAAAAAACAGAGAATTATATTGAAAAAAAAATATCTAATGTTATTTATAAGAATAGATATAATAAAATGGAATACTAATGAAATTATGCTCGCTGACGTCGTCGTGGCAACTGCGTTGGTATCTAGCCCAACCAAATTGAAATCTTTAGGCTAATTGAACGTTTAATGAGATTAAGATTAAACTAAATAATTGTTTTTAATTGATAAAAATACAAATAAAAGAAATTAACAAACAATGTGAAATTTAAATGTTTTTCTTTTTATATAAATTTTGGATACGTGTATGACCTTGATTGGTAGAAAGAAAGTAGTCGTCGCTGTAAAGATCTTTCAAAGTATCTTTAGTACTACGTACATATATATGGGTATATTGGCCCCTTTATTTTTAGTAAACGGAGTAACAAGATGCTAAAGGTATTGGAAAAAATTTTCGAATTTCCAACGCAAGGCTACGCTGACGACGTAGTCATAATGAAGAAGTTCGCATTAAAGATCAAATGCCACTTAATGGAAACATAGTTAGCCAAAACAGTCCTTACACTCTTCTCCAGAAGGAGTTTCAAGTTTCAAATTAATTTCTCAAAAGACACTAAATATCTTGAGAAAACTCTAGACCACAAGTTGAACTAAAAGCCTGACATAGACGCAACCACTGGGACCACTGACTAAAGCCTTCTGGGGATGGTCTAGGCTTTTCGGCAAAACATGGGGTTAAAAACCAAAAATAATCCACTGGACTTACCCTACTATTATTACTCCGATTATCACCTAGACATCGCTAGGGAAGAAGTCAAACAAACGGTCACATGGTCTGCCCTTCAAAGAATACAACGCTAAGGATGTGTAGAAATTACTGGCGCAATGCGCACCTGCCCGACAGCTGTGTTGGAGATTCTTTTAAGCCTTCGACATAACTATTATGAAGACTGCAGTCGCTAGTACACTGAAGTTTTAACTGTTATGTAACAACTCCTTTCTTAACATGGTTGGACACATGCAAATATTTTAAAGAATTCCTCTGCTATTCAGTCCAGCAGTGTGCGTTTTAGAGAACCCGTCTCTATCTCCCCTTTGAGATAGCAATTCTTATCTAGAGCTCCTGGGATAATTATCACATTCCCCAATCCTGTCGATCTGGGTCTGGTGTTGAAATCTTTGATCCAAACTAAAAACTATCTAGGACTAGAAACCACAATCTTTCAGGCAGAGTTCGCTATCGAGCTCTGTGTCAGAGAATATATTAGAAGAGACCTCCGTAGATCACATATTAACATATTTTCAGGTCGCCAGGCAGCCAGGCAGCTCGCAAGGCTCTCAGTTATTTTAACTTTGGGTCCAAGCTAGTCTGGGACTGACGAAGCTGCAGACGAGCTTGCCAAACAGAGGGCTCAGGCTCCATACAATGGTCCTGAACCATTTTGATGACAACAAACTAGCCAGATAAGGATAGAGCTGAATAGATCAAGAAATACTATCTCACTGGAACTTTCAAACTGGCTTAAAACATGCCAAACAATACATCAACTTATCAAAAGGAGAAGAAAAGACATCCTTTCCGTGAGGAAATACAAAGTCAAGCAAATCACTGACTTCTTAACTGGACATTTCTCTCTCAATTATCATCTCGAGAAAATGTGCTGTGTCGTTTATGTACAGAAACAAAGTGTGCGGTAATGTCGAGGAGATGTTAAGGTTGTTCAAATATAGTAGCTTAAAGCAATGTCCTTGGACATGAGAATATTCCTGGAAAGAATAAAACTGATAAATTAGCAAGCAGCTGACCTTGAAACAGCGATTATAGCCATTAGAGGGATGAGCACAAAGTCTTGCTCTACCACAAAAAATTAAAAACCATGACAAAAGCAAAGGCTCAGTGACCATAATGGTGGGGTACTCCTCTCCAATTAGATAACAATTCAAGCTATTGAAGGTCTAATCGCAGTTGATGAAAAGTGGAAAGTTGATTAGACTTTTACACAAGGGATTGCTCTTGTACCTATGATCCATGAGCGATTTAGAGTGAAAGCAGATGACGAAAGGAAAAATGTTCCCACAATTTAAGTGACTTAACTAGCATCATTCCAGCTTTTGACTTCCCATGGACTTCTAGCTGCTTTGCTGGAACAAAACATGACATTAATTTTTATAGGTGAGTAGTACTTCCAGCATATACTCAGCCCTTTCGAATGTGACATTATGATCCCTTCTAGTTGGTTATCATAATTAAATTCTCGAGATTTAAATGATTAGCAACTTGGTTTCAGCAAGACACAGCAGCTTGAAATACAGCCAATATTCAAATGGAACTCCTGAGATATTTGTTTCAAGTATATAAAGGAATACTAATGTCAATAACAGCTGTAACAGCTTTTGACGTCTTTCTGTGGATACCTATATCTTAAGAGCAAGTTTAATGCCAACAAACCAAAAACAGCAAATTAAAAATTCGTTACGAAATTAATAAAATGGATGAAAATATAATAAAAAAAAAAAGTTGCACAAAGAGACCACATTTGTGAGGTTAACTAAAGCAAACATTTAGCTGACATTGGGTGGATGCAAAATGCTTCTCGCCAGACTAATTTGTAACTTTTTATGACTATCTATGAGCTCAGTCTCTCAGAACTTTTTTATTTCATTTTTTCATACGAACCAGTGCACTGTGGTCTATGTCACCACAAAGCATGGTCGAAACCACATTTTTTAATTTGTTCCCAGTGTACGAAAAAAAGGATACATTTTTTAACTTAAATAATGCAACTAAGAAAAAAATACATACGCTAAACGTCAATTAGTTAATCTAACCGACCATAGTATCGTGTGAAAACTTTGTAGCTTTGAAGTGAATACGCCAAGGAATTTTAAAAAGTAAAAATGGCAGTACTTTTCTATAGAGGGATATCCCTTTGCGGCGCGGATCCGAAACGTTCAATTTTCCATAACTCTGTCGCACAAATCAGGCTTAGTATGCCCAATGGCATACATCATATTGATTTTCAGTGCTGTGATGGTCTCCGCTTTATTGGCATAGAAATGTGAGTTGAGAAAATCGCCTAAAAAGAAGTTACTCTCCATGTTCGTTGGACAAGACAATTTAAATAAATTACAGCCAACTTGACAGATGTAGCATTAACACTATGGCTAGATCTAGAAATCCCTATTGAATAACACTTTATTTCTATATTTCGCACAAATACTTAGTATCATTTTGTGCTAGCCAAACCAAACATATGCCAATGATTCTTTTAGGAATCTACAGATTCACTTGCATATCCAATTCAATGACAATTTAACTGAAGGTTTTTCGAAAATGAGTAAAAGGAATTAGTCAATGACAGAGCCTAGGGGAACACTCAAAATTACTTCTTAGTCTTTATAACTTAGTAGAATCGATGTGATCTTCTCCTTCATGTATTTCGAGACAAAACCTCATAACTCATAAAAAGGAGTGTAATTCATCTTGACAAACACGTTTGTAAACTTGTTACAATATATCCACCAGATAAATCGAATATGTCTATCAGAGGCCTGCAGCAAGTAGCTCGTTTTGTGAGCCATTCGAAATAATCACTGCTTTTCACGACTTCTCACAAATTCGTCTTCCTTCACAAGAAGTATTTGTTGGGATCACATTTTATTGCCTCTCATAAAATCAATTTCAAGCGTGTTCCCATTCGAGATCATTCCAAGAAATGACTATCTACTCACTACTATCTACTCACTTACACTTTGCTGCATTTACTCATGAATCAGGGAATACTTTGATTTAATGAATATTTTGAATATAAGCCTACTACGCACTCAAAGATTCATGAATACCAACAGCGTTTTTCATTCATTTGTTTTCATTTGGTTTCGCAAAGTGAACTTCTTTATCGTTTCCTTTAATGATCCATACACGCTTGTTTTTTGTGTGCGGGGGACTGTGAAAGGCTCACTTTTTAGCGAATGATTCACAATGGCAAATGAATAGATTCATGCATTTCTCTGATGAACACATTATATCTCACCTTGTTTGGGATACTATAGCAACACTATGAAGTACTTGAGATCCGAAAATATTCACTGACTGCTTTGTGACTTATTGGGTTAAGACCTTCATTGTGATCAATTAAAGAAGTACTTACATACATATGTCAATTATAATTTCACTAAAGAACTCCTGAATACGAACATTTTTTCAAAGGAATCAATCAAAGGACTCATAAATACACAGCACTGTAATTACATATGTAAATTTCACAAGTACCTACATATATTTTTTTCCAATATGGGCAGTTTCAGGAGTTATTTGAAATTCCATCCTCATACACAACTTATGAATCATACTTGTACGGATATGTGTGCTCCGACTTAAGCCACATCACATGTGACATAATTGCTGATGACATTTTGCTATCGTGTATTATTTATATTTGCATATATTTCCTCAATTTTCCATCAACCAGTGGCTGCATACACGTACACACAAAAATATCCTCAAAATTCCTTCCTTTTATGATGGAAATTGATTTATTCCCACGAATGCAAAACAGCATTTAAAAGTATTTTTCTTTTATATCGTATTCTCTCTGTGTAAAGGCGGACTCAACTAAAAAAAAAAAAACCGTCATCCTCACCAAAAAATAATAAAATATTTTATGCTATGCACATTTTTTTTTTTTGCTTAAATAAAAATATAAATTAAATATTTTAATAGCAATTTAAGAGTGAAATTGTGGGTAAATTTATTGTTGAACGTGTCCTGGGCTTTACACGCTCCGTTGCACCTATTATGACCAGGGATTGCGGAACGGCTATTGTATTGCTACCGCGGCGGTAGCCGGAAAATGTCGTCCTAAATACTCAAATTAGTCACGTCACTCGTCCTTTGTTTGTTTGGTCCGTTCTTTTAATAGAATGCCAGAGGATAGGAGGTTTGGAACCCTGTCTTTTTTTTCTGCAAGGTGTTGAAATTTTACGACTGCCTGAAAGGTTATTCGAGATTGATACGGTTTTTTTATTTGCCTAAAAGTCAAGTCCCTTGGATTGTATAGTAATTTTGCTTGTGTAAAACATCGCTTGAAAGGATAATGGCCATCGTCAGCCGGGGCACTTGAGCAACCTTAACCGGATTTACTTCAAGGAATATAATTTTAATCATAACATTTTATAGCCCCATTTGAGATGTTCGCCGCAGTTTTAATTACATAAAGTCGTCCACACTTATTGAGGCAGCAAGGAAGCCATGAGGGGGCTACCCCGTGCCGGCCTTACAGCATCCTTTCTTCCTCGTCATCCACATTCCAATTTGACCTTAATTTATTCGCAGTCTTGCCCGTTTCCGCATAATCATCCAATTTAATTTTTCCGGGTTAAACGCTTTGGATTTCTTCTCTGTTCGTCTTTCAGTTTTGTGTGTGTGCCTTTAATGTATCGCGCTAATTATTTCTGCTCGTTTTGCAAATGTTAACCTCAGTGGCACATGCTTCCCAGTGCAGGAAAGTGAGACTTTTGGCCGCTACACAGACAAAAAAGTAGGGGAGAATATCCTTCGAGAAGGAGATTTTTTTTTGGCAATGCTGGCGCTCTTATTAGTTGAGGCTTGCAACATTTTTCTCCGCATATATTTATGAAAGTACCCGAATGTGGGGAATACTAATCTAAGGACAAAAGAAAGCACCTGCCACTGCATGCCGGTGCCTTCTTAATCCACGAGAAAAGGCAAAGGAAGAAAAAAAACTTCTTTGATATCTTGCTATCTATTGTCATCTTTGTTGCGCGTCTACATTTCGTTGGGATAAATATGTAATCCGGTTATAATTAGCAAGTGAACAAATTAGAGAGCCTGTCATGGACAAAGAGGCCAGATCGTAGGGAGACACAATTTTGGGGCGTTACTACGGATTAAGATTAGGATGGAGAATTTATTTTGCTGTAAATGTTCGGCGCTTTGTCTCTGTCCGAGGGAATGAGTAGATTACATTTTGTGATGACAGTGGTACTACTGTTGGCACTAAATTCATGAGAAAAAGGAATCTTATTGAAGCCAGCAGATGTACAGTAATTTAATGGCTCGTTCAAAGGAGCACATCTACCATATATAATTAATAAGAAAGTTACTAGTATAAATTTACTGGTTTGGGCTCAA
This sequence comes from Chalcosyrphus nemorum, assembly GCA_949716465.1. Taxonomy (NCBI): domain Eukaryota; kingdom Metazoa; phylum Arthropoda; class Insecta; order Diptera; family Syrphidae; genus Chalcosyrphus; species Chalcosyrphus nemorum. Next base: position 28,812,993 of record OX454332.1, on the reverse strand, counting down.
GGTCATTACTTACTTTGTTCGCTAAATAGTTTTCTAATCTCTTGTCCTGAGCAGAAAATACAGTTCTTTAATTGTACATTCGAAATATTTGTACCGGCCCACTTCTTCCAAGCGTCTGACAATCATTCAGGCCTATTAAGGCTTCCTATAATGATATGAGGGTATATACCATAATTGCATTAACCGTGCGATAGCTTATGTCATATAATACCGCATCCGGTGTTTTCCAGGGCTGCGTTCTAGTACTGCAACTGTCTACTGATGACGTCGTCAGACTTAAAAAAATCATCTTCGCCGACGCTGACACCTGTCGATGTTGTGATTAAAAGTTGAAGCATGACTGTAATTAAGATAGTTCAGGGCTGGCTAGTAAACATGTAGTGTAGGTTATAGTTTTCAAAGCAGAGTTGAAGAGGCTTGGCATTACTATAGATGTAAGACTAACCTCTAAGCAACATTTGAAGCATGCAGCTAGGCAGACTACATTGGCTCGGCCACATCGAGCGAATGGACAACAATGCTCCAGCCAAGAGGATCTTCGAATTCCAGCCCCCAGGTTCGCGACGGCGAAGAAGACCGAATCTCCGGTACAAAGACCAAGCTGTCGCGGATGCCAGAAAACTTGGTCTTCACAACTGGAAGCAGCGTGCGCGGGACCGCAGAGGATGGAAGGCAACGATGTCTCAGGTAGGGACTCTACAAGGGTCGGGAGCCCTTTAAGTAAATAAGCTAGGAAGACAGCAAGAACAATGGAATATATGGCGACACTGCAGCGAGAACTATGAGTGGGAAGGCAAGCGGATTTAGGATGGAGTGTCAATCCTACTACGTTTGAGCTCTCTCCAACCCAAAGAGCTCGATTCCTCCTTGATTATTCTACTTCACGTTTTCTTATGGCGTCTCGCTTTTCTAGCTACTTGGGTGAGCGGACTTGTCTTTGCGCCGAAACGTGTATTCAATCCACTTTTTCCTTCGAATAGTAATCTTTATAGGTTCCTGGCCCGTTATCATATAAAGCTGTTCGTTGGAGATACGGTTCGGCCAAAAAAATCCATAAGATGGTTCTTAAAAATTTGGAGCCCACGTGTGTTAGTGATGCTGCACCCATTAAGCAACACCGATTCTACGTTTGAGCGGAACAGTCGCAGTTTGGCTCTTAAGCTGATACCATTACTTTTTCAGATGACGGAAAGCATTGTGAACGTAGATTTGGCTTTCCCGATTCTGCTGCACACATGCAGTTGGGTTCCAGCACAATAAGCCGAGACCACACTCCCTAAATATAGAAAGTTGTCAACTGTCTCGACTTCCTGTCCGGTAATGTTAAGTTGGGCGCTGGTATTAGAAGTGCTAAGGGCTTTTGTTTTGGCTGTATTGGCAGCAAATTCCCTAGAATCCTTCCGTCAATACTACATGGAGGACATCAATGATAACCACCAAAAATAACAGCGATGACAGAATGGATTCTTCACTCTGCTTTGGAGACCTGTACACTCAACGCCTTGGTGGATTGTGAGGAAGATGCAGCACGAAAGTCTGCTAAATGCTCCAGAAATTAAGACTAGGTGAGTTCGGTGTTCTAGTCATTAATGGTGGAGTTGTGTCAAAGGTTTAAAAGGATATTTTTTTGTTCGTCGACAACATGTGCTTCGGCTTATTGTCCTTTTTTTAAGACCTTATTGTTCCATTCGGTCATCAATTGACATTCGATTATCGGGATAATATCATCGGGATACATTCAGAACTTTCTTCTCTCTAAAACGTTTTCTCCTGGTCAAGACATCAATCTGACAATATTGCCCATAGTTAATATATGCTCACAGCACGTGGCTCAAAGGAAAGCCCTCCCAAATCGGCTATTATTATTATTTTTTTTTTTTTTCAAGTGTATCATTTCAACAACGACAAAGACTGAAAGGACACTGTCGCCATTTTGATTGATGATCCAGTAGAAAATCTGTTTTAATTTATTGTGTTCCTCTTCGTAGAAAAGTCCACTTCCAATTCAAAACCCTTTTGTTGTTCCTTCTCTATTACATGGGCTTTATATCCTCTAAGTGTACATTGTCCTCCTGAATTTTGTATTCTGTATGCTGTATGCTCCCTGGCACACAACTCTGCGTGACACTTGATTAATTGACGCACTGATAGAGGTTAAATTGTGATAACTAGTCAGACGGTTGCGTGTGCACTTACGGGTAAAACCTTCATATATTCTGGAAAATTCAAATGGTAACATTTTCTAAATTTAGATTGGTATAACCTTCCTGGCATGTCGTGAGTTTCCCAGCCACAACCGTGAAACTTCCATGTACAAAACAGCCGTGTCTCGAAAATCTTCATGCTTACCCACACCAACCGGGTCGACTGACGGTTTATTTGCGTAACTTTAATTGACATCTGACACCGTTCACTCTTTGCCTCTCTAAAATTAGGTGGGGAAGAGAGAAATATTGTGGGCTTCCGTCGCCGGGTTTTAACTGATTTCGATACACAGCAACAAAGTGTACACTCAGGCAGTCAGTCAGTCAGTTAGCGTGTTTTGTCGCGTGTTGATTAATTATTAAATAATTGAAACGTATGCTATATGCCTTATATGCCGAATGATGGTACATAAACACGAGTAAGTGCGGAGGAGTAATACTCGAGTGTATTCAGCTCTCAAAAGCTGAATTATTCATGAGCAAAGCAATTGTAGGTACGCGTTCCGAATAATTTTCAATTCCACGAAAAGGCAAATTTTCTGTTGACTTGCTGCCGCGGTTGAAGGAGGGGTAATAATGTGATAGGACCCGCCTTTCGTCGGGCCGACTTATTAGCTATAGCTTCAGCCGATATTCTGTGTTAATTAAGAAGAAATTTGTTAGCATTTTGTCACCAAACTTTTGTCTAAACATTTGTAGCTTTTAATTAAGTTAGCATACTCATGGGGAATTATTTTCCCTACATACGATGGCAAGGTTAAAGTAGTTTCTATATTTATAATTTATAACTTCAACATGAATGTGCATTTGAATGTTTGTCCTTCTCGTCCTTGGCATTTATTGGTGTCTGTTCCCTTACTGACGAAAACTGCGAAAATCTACGAAATTCGACAGAAAATATTGAAGTCCTGTTCCCGTGATTTCAAAATAGGAAAACTCACGAGAGTGTCAAGACCAACTATAATGACATTAAGGGTCAAACAGAATTTGTATCGGCGTCTAAGTTTGAGTCGAAATATTAAATTATTGTGAAAAGCCGTAAGAGGCAACACAATGTGCATCTATCGCTCTCTAGGTATGAAGATGAACCCAGAAGTGAAAGAAATCTCGAAGAAACTGAGCGAAAAGTCATCACGGGTACAATTGATGTTATCCGAAGACAATTACGAACCATGGTTCCTTCAAGTGGCAATTCTCCTTATGAAAAACGACACATGGGATTACGTAGACCACCAGAGCCAACCGAAAGCGATAGTCCAAGGATGCAGGAGTCTTAATCAACCTTGCAACGCGGGAAAAAAGAAAGCAAAAACTGATCTAATTTGGTTTATCAAACAAATATGCACGTGGATGCGAAACTTCTCAAGAGATTTGGAAGAAACTCAAATCTATTTATGCATCGTCAGGACAGGCAGCTCACACTTCAGAGCTGAATGAAGGATAAGATGTGCATGAATAAGTGAACAAGTTCTTCGAATCCGTTGACAAACTTGACGCAATGAATGTGAAAATTCATAAGAACTTGTTAAGCATAGGGCTTCTGTACAGCTTACCAGAATCCTTCCAAAATGTTCGTTGTGCTATGGAAACTCAGGATATTCTTTCTGCCTGATGCTGAAAAGCTGAAAGTAAAAATATTCGAAGAAGCAAAAGCAAGTAAGCAAAAATCCAAAGAGTCTGAAACATTGTCAGCCACTAATCATGATCAATTAAATTTGGCAAGTAATCAATCCACCACCACAATCGCTTTATACTACCTTAGACAAACTACTAAGTCTACAACGCATTGCAACATCGACGGATAAGAAGACAAAGTCTGATATCCAGTTGTATGTAGCTGTTGCTACTCTAAGTTGGAAAAGGTCCCCTAGAACTTGTACTCCGGTGAGGAGCCCCTGCACTGCGTCGTCTCTCTGCGTTTGATTCGAAGACTCTGCGGCCCGGGCCATTCGCATGTCTACATGTCTACCCTACTCAGACATCCCAATTCGAACTTTTTCACTAGGTCAATGTCGCTGTATAGCTCGCATAGTTCTTCGTCGTCCAATAACTTACGAAGAATTTTTTCCTTGAAGCGCAAAACAGAACTGGAAAGATCAGGGTCTCCTGATATAGGGCTTTACTGTTCCCTTAGTAGCTAGAAAAAACACTGGTTGGCTGCTGCCTGCTCTGGTATCATTGTCAGAGTTTAAAGCGCAGCCAAGGTAGACAAAGTCACTTACTAGCTCGAAGTTGTAGCTGACGTTTAGTCCAATTCGTCGGTGTTGATTCTTCCTTCTTGTTGACAGCATGTTCTTGATTTTGCCTTTGTTTATCGCTAAGCCCATTGCTGCTTCTGTTTCAATGCTTGGAAACGCATCAGTGAGAGCCCGCTGAGTTCTTCCAATTATGACAATATCGTCACCGTATGCAGGCACCAGAATGTTCCACTAGTGTCGCCTTGTGAATTCCGTACAATCTGCCCAGAAATGATCTGAAAGATGTCGTATGACAACACATCCCCTTGGCTTAAGCCTTTTTTGACATCCAAGATCTCCGTACGATCATTACCGCCCTAGATGGAGCAGCGAGCGTTCTCCATCGACGTACAAGTTTGGCAGGGATGTCAAAATTAAACATGACATTATATTATGTAGTTCTTCTCTATAGATGCTGTCATCGGCGGCCTTGAAGTCGGGTTTTCTCCAGGATCTTTCAAGTGTGTAGATTTGATAGATGGCGAACTCACTTGGCCTGAAACGTTGGCTGTAGATAGTTTCAGGTGTTCACACAGTATCGCAGAAAAGATCTTGTAGGCAATGTTGAGGAGACTGATGCCTCTATAGTTGGCACCGTTGAGGGTGAGTGACTCCTTTTTCATATTCTCTAGATAACAACAGTCCTTCTACAACCTATTCAAATGCAAAATTTACAACTTTTTCCTTAACCCAGGACTTACCATAATCAAACAATTTAAACGTTTTTAATTAGATCTCGAGCAACAGGTCACTATCATTGTTCAACTGAATTTCCCTGTTTAAGGCCACAATAAGCACAAGCAAAAGCAATAAACTTCATGATTAATCATCTCTTCCATTGTTCCGATTCACACCGCTACAGCAGCGGGTGCACCATCAAAAAAAGTACTCCCACTAAAGAAGAGAAGTGCGAATTGCAAAAAAGGAAAAAAAAAAAAAAAAACGGATTTAACTCCTTCTGTGCAGTGGTGTGCACTCGGTACTCTCTTCCTAAAACTTCATAACTGGTAGCAGCTTATTGTCTTTGACGGCGTAGTTCCTAAATAGCGTACTGTTGTTGCTCTCAGTTGGATTTTGTCGTGCAGATGTACAATCTACAAAGTTTTTTTTTTTCTTTTTTTTCGCCTGTGACTCTCCCCCCGTTCTATTTCTTTATGGTTTATCAAGTTTTCTTGTATCTAGTTAGGGGTGAATATTAAGTATTAAGCTGCATTAAGACTGCCAACAAAGATACGAGAATAATGCATGCTGAGCGATCATAAAAAGCAAAACTCTGGGTGTCGATGAGGGAGAGGGTTCTCTTCCCCTCTCTCTCTCGTTTCGTCCTCGTCATCATCATTCGTCGTCCCTGTTGTCGGCGCCTTGGCAAACAACTGAGTTCCGTTGGGGAACTCTGTGGCGTAGGAAGAGGTATAAAGTTGTTTCGTCTTTGTCTTGAAAGCTGAAGTTTTCCTAAGATAAACGGAAGCATTTCAGCAGGAAAAACTTAGAAATTCGGTGACAAATAATGATGATACTTGGACGTTCTTTTTTGTGGGTTTCCTTTGAATGGTTTTGCTCGTACCTATCTGATTTTAAAGCGAATAAAGTGCGGTTTTATGGTGAAGTAAGTGAATCCAATGCGGTTGGTTGCATACTTTTAGGGAATATGCAATGTACGTCGGATAATTATTGCGATATATCGTGTTGTGGTTTGAGGATAGGGTGCTTTATTTATAGATAGGGATAGTGGCTTTTTGCAATGGTTCTTTGAGCTGCAATCTCTTGATAAATGGCTGCAAAAAAAATCATAAAACGGTCAAAAACGCCCTATTGCCTTTATGACGGTATTGTCAAAATGGATGCGCAAAAAGGACTCTACTCTTCAGAGTTGCCACGTAAGTTCTGCTATGTGCCACTCCAGTCTAGACGCAGGCATTAAGGACAAAGGACTGGAGGCTAAGAACAATCAGAGGCTTTTGATTTGAATGTTCCCCATCGACGTTTTTGCAGATGAAATACTGAGGATATACATATGTTCGTATAACAGACGAGCCTTGAACCCATATGATCCCAATGTAATCAAGATTATTAAAATGGAGGAAAAGGCTGGCAAGCTTGTTGGGATAATACAACGAAAGGAAAATGGACACATAAACTTATTCCACCAATTTAGGAATGGATAAGTCGCAACCATGATGACTACAACTACAACCTTACGTAATTCCTGTCTCGTCACAGTGGCTACCGTAAGTATCGGCCACCCATTTGGACATGACAGCTAACCATCTTGTCCTGAATGTCCCAATGAAGATGATGCTATGGACCATGCAGTGTTTTACTGTCCACGCTTTATGGCATGGATAACTACTCTGCCCAGTCCCTCGCTAGTCCTCTGTCACATGTTGCAATCGGAGCAGAAGCCTCAGAAGAAGGTATCATAAGACAAATAGCTTGATTTGCTAACCATCCCCGCGGAATAATACCTAACGAGTAATGACAGACAGTCTCTCGGAGAGAGTGATAAAAGCACGTAGCGTGCGTGTTTAGTACGGGTTTTCGAATAGTGCATTCTATTAGAACTCGGGCTTCTATGAAGATTAAACAGCCATGAAGCGTGAAATAAATCATTTACGAATGTCATCATTACCTTCAAGTTTTCTGTATCACTTGCACTTGAGTTCTTTTTCCTTGGGTAGTTTCGAACACATTGTACATTATTTTGTTCATCTTTAATGGAGCTCTACGGACCTGTACCTGTTGTTCAACATACCTTTCTGCACAATGTCATCACTTCAAAGTAAACCAGAGAGCAGTCTACTTCATGAATCTCCTTTTGTAAGTCATTGAAATTTTGTATCCCAAAATACAATCCACCCACATACTACCCACACCAGAGTCAACTGTAATCCTCTTTGTAGGCATTTTCCTGATACACACGTATGAGACAAATAAAGTAAATTCTTTCCATTCCATATTCTCTTATTCATACATGCCCTCATATCCTTCAAGTGAAGTATAGTTGCAATATACCAAGTCGTACGTCGTGTTCAACAATAAACGTTTACATTTACATTGGATAGTACTTATAGTAGGTAGCTCTATATTCTTGTAAAAAATACAAGAAAAATAAATTCAATGAAAATCAGTATACGAGAATAAAAACGAAATGAAGGCAGAAAGGACACAAGGACATCATTCAGATTTTTCCTGTCTTGCATACAGAAAAAGTAAAATGATTATATCCTGTCTCATGGTTGGTTGGCTTTTGAGGAATTACCACATCGAATGGGCCAACATTGTGGATCAGTGGTGTTGCTTTTATATATTAAAGCTGTAGATAAATACAAGTATCCATAAGTCGGCGTATACAATTTTCTCTTGAATGAATATTGTCAATACAAAGGAGGATAAGTGGTGCAGACAGCACTTACATTACTAAGCAATTTCGTTAAATTTTTAGCGATAAAGTTGTACAACAAAATTTCACTTATTTTTTTTCTTTAGATGTGTTTGAGATACACAAGTGGACCTTAATAAAAGCCACTCCAGACAGAGCTATTGTTAGCCATCTGCACTCAAGGTTGGATTGCTTATTTATTGAGGTCTCAATGTAGTTTTACTTTTCATATAAAGTAACATCTGTTTTATCGCGGTTCGTTTTTATGTTGCATTTAATGAACTTCACAGGAAAAATGTGGAAAAGTTTATGGAACTAGGTGTAAAAGAGTCGATTTTTACCAGTCGATTGACTGTTGACAAAAGAAGAACGATAAATAGAAAGATAGAAACCTAAAATAATAGTTCTCGTTTTAATTACCTTCATTAAAGCTCAAGTACTGGTCCTGGAGAAAGGCATAAATTTACTTGAAAGTATTCCATGTTGATTCCATTCACTTTGAAGTCAAGACTGCAGCAATCATTTTCAGGATCCAGAATGACTCTGACTCTGCATTCTTTGAAGTTACTTGAAGTCACTAACATTCACTGATTGCATACAGTTTCTTGAAGTCAGTTGAAATCAGTGGATGCATTCACTTAGTCAACGTCTTTTGATCTTTTTTAGTGTTCCGGACCTTAAAAGGTAAGACGGAACACTTATGGGTTTGATACGGTGTCTGTCTGTCCGTCTGTCCGTCTGTCCGTCAGTCTGTCACAGCCCTGTAACTTTTGAACCGATAGACATAGAGAGCTGAAACTTTCGCTATGTATACATTATGTGGAAGCCTGCACAAGATGGCGGCAATGAATTTCATTTTGGGAGCCCTTTTTTGGGCACCTTGTATGAAGGGCAAAAAAAATTATTTTGTTGCCCATCATGTGGCATATCTATTTAAAGAGAATTTTGCAAGGGCTCCATATATGTAAGAAATATTTTTTTCTGGCAAAATTTGTTGAACAAAAAAGCTCGCCAAACATTTGAAAAATGTTGTCCCCCCCCCCCCCCCTAGCGGCCAGACCATGAATGCTAAAAATATGAAAAAAATTGGAGATACGTAGAATTTTGTGTAGATTGTGAAATAAGTACGAAAATTTCTGTATCTTATATACTTTCTGAGAAAAATTAAAAAAATGGGGTATTTAGTTACCCCACTGTATCTCCCCCAGTTTTTATGTTATCCAAAAAAATTTTACAGTAGATCATTTTGATACTACGAGTTGCTCAACTTTCATCCAAATCCGCTAAGTAGTTCCCGAGTTACAGATTTTAGAAGAGCGCATGGACTTCCCTATAAGTTCTTCTCTTGCTGCTACTGCATTCGATTTCGATTTTTCAAAAACTAAGTCATTTGCATGAATGGATCGTATATGTTAGCTCTATGCTGCTTTTGAAAACTAAATAAGTTTAAAAAAACATTTTTTTTTTTTAATTTTTTTTTTTTTTCAAAAATATTTTTAGTTTTTAAAAAACTCTAAATGCTGTATTCCTTCGCATGTCAAGTATTGCCAGTGTTTTGCTTTACTTAAACCATTTAACAAGCAAAGTACGGTTACATTCATTTTTATCCAAAAGCTTGGTACGCCATGTTTTATATTGAAAGTGTAAGTTAAAATGGACTGGAATCTCAGCTCAGTATTACTAGGACATACCTACGTACAAGACATTACATTATTCATATCAAAACCAGTATTAGGTGTACCTATGCAGGATATGAATAAATTGCCTTCTATTTAATGACAATATAAAATGTCCGGAACACTATTGCACGAGGCCCTCCTCGCACTTACCCAATTTTTTTGTTACTGATCTCATTACGACCTCAAACATATTATATTTCGGGCTTGAAGTCATGTTCTTTTCACCCAGCAAACACCTCATATTACAATTTATTGCTTTCACTCCTCATGTTCCTTAACCTCTTCCTACTCATCACTTTTAAAAGTCCTTTCTTGAGTGAACTATGGTGCCGTACATACTACGCAAGGGGTTCTGAGTTCGAATCCAGAAAAATTCCATCAAAAGTTTTTTCACGACCTTGTGTCTGACAAACATTTAAGAGTATAACTGTCTTGAAAAAGCTTCTCAAAATATCTCTGCCCTTTGGATTCGGCATAAAACTGTAGGCCATTTTCGTACATACAGAAATGTACCAGTTATGAGAAGCTAGGCCTTGACCGTATTTGAATATTATTGATACCTATACATCTTATATTCCACAGTATAAGCCGTGTTTTATGGGAAAGTGTATAACCAGCACTTAATAAACTTTTTCATTTTTACTTTTAAAATAAAAGCTAGATGGCGCTGAATTAGATTGTAGACAACAACCATTATCAAACAAATCGTACTATCAACTCAAAACAATTAATGGTTGCTGTCTACAATTGGATTCTACGCCATCTATGATTTGACTTTCTTCACAGTTTATGTTCACCTTTAGTTACTGAATAAATTATCTTCACTTTTCGTTTTGTTGTTGCTTTATGTGCAACATTTTACTGAGCTGGTTATACAATTTCCAATAAAACTCGGTTATTGTTACACGTTGTAACTTGTTCATTATTAGTGGTCACCGGACAGAAGCAATTCAAGAAGAGGATTGACATTCATTGGATGATTTCGATACTACTTCTCATAACACATCACTATAATTGGATGAAATTAGTCTATGCTGGTTTGACTACTTGTTTGTAGAGCAAAAGATAGACAATTCGTATACATTCGTGGATATCACCTTACTTTTTTTTTACATATTTTGTCCAACAAAGTGCGGCTTAAACGTAAGTATATTTTTGTTTTGAGATCGAAATTTGGCCTGTGCCATCACAATTGATCTACTAAGTAATTATGATTATGACGAAGCGGAACTCTTCGCTTAGTTCCATTCGTTACCAAAGGTCCTGGGTTTGGTATTTTAATCTTTTAGTGATACAAAAGAAAGACATTGATTGATTACATTTCTAAAAATGTCGCCCTTTTAGAGAGTAATTTTTGAGCATAAACTTCAAAAGCCATGATCGAACAATGGCAATCACCTCTCTGGATGGACAAAAAGTTCTGAACGATAGCTTCAGCTATTCATGTTGAAAGTTAGACAAATTCAGATAACTTAAATAATTTAAAGACTAAAGACATTTCGTTTTAAACCCATAAAGGTCCGAAATGTCCTATGTAGGAGACTTTGTTAACCTTTTCATGAAACTCAGTGAATCGCTTCACTCCAACTGGTTATTGGTTTGCCCTGCCTTTGTATTGTAAATCCTGAATCAGTATTTCCCGTGCTCATTCGACCAATTACCACTTTAAACCTTTTACTTTTATCAATCTCTCAGAACAGCTAGTCAAAACTGCAATCCGCTTACAGCCAATTACGATGTGATTTCCTCTCAAGCGCAGCAATTCAAACTATAAATTGCCAGAATTCCTCAGAATCTGTAAATAAACTCGATCCTTTGGCCGGCGTCGTCGTTGTTCATTCTGTGAATATCATTTCTGACCTTTTCACATGTTAACTTGTGTTCAATGAATGCGAATTGAGGTTTTGCGGGTTCCCATTTTGGTCACGTTTTTGTCCAACTCACAAATTGAATTCCTTTTAATTAAACTACAAATTTCATTGTTGTTTTTTTTTTCAGATAGAAATGCAATTCTAATTACATGAGTACTTTTTGACATTCTTACAGAGAATTCGCCCATCGAATTCCACCCTTCAAATGCCAAAATGTTTGCATAAGCCTGGTTGTGTTGGTGCCCCTTTAAGCTAATTCTTAAATAGGTTGCTGCAGATACAAATAGAAGATATTTCCAAACAATTATCTAATAAATATAATTAATAAATAACATCGAGGTGTGTTTATCGAATTACTGCCATTCCACGTTCTGCTCTGGGTGGACGTGGACGGTGGAGAATGGCGCATAGGCAGTCCTGGGAGCACATCGCAAATTACCAATACTGTCTGTTCTGGGTAATGGATGTTTGTAGGTTAGTTTGTGAACAAATATACCGCAAGGAAGAACCCACGTGGCCCTGGGTTCCCCGTCCCTTGCCACCGGATGTGGTGACCTGCTTTTGTACTGACCTCCATCAGCCAGCACCGGCGCCCGTTCCAGAGAAAATCGGCATTCGATCCGATTACGAATTGATGGGTAAGTTTAGTTTAACGTTGTGTGTGATGAAAATGCATAATTATAATAATCTTTTGTTGTTGCCGGGAGTAGGTGGCAGTTGGTAGGTGGTAGGTGTGCGTGTTCGTTGCACAATGATTTCATGTAAACGTCAGGAATTAGCGCTTGTTTTAGTTTTATGCTCTGGATCTAATTTATTTAGTGCCGCAGTGTGACTATTGCTCTGGTGCAGGGCTTTGTGTGCACCCAAATTGGCAACAAGGGGGGGTAATTAAATTGTTCCCCCAGGGCCAGTGTCAGAGTTTGCTCATAGTTTTGGTATTTCATCCGCAAAAATTAATTTGGGGCCCAGTAAAGGACCAGCTAAAAAGGACAGCATTTTCAGAAATATATTAAATGAAATAATAATTTGATTTTTATCATGTAGCACTAAATGCAGATTATAATACCAAAATGGGTTGGGTTTGGGTTAGGAGGAGCAGAGTTCCGTGTCCTAGATTTAACCAACGCTGGTCATAATTACTTTTGGTGGTCAGCTTGTGTGTATGAGTAGTCTCTTTTTCTTATCTCTGCTAACATGGTTTATGACGTAGCATGGGTTACTGTGCGTGTATTTGGGCTCGACAGAGAAGACTTTCCACTACAAAGGACCCACTTAAGCCAGCTTGCTTGACATAAAAGGAGCTTTAGCCAACATCCTAAGCTAAGACTTTGGGCTGCACTTTCCCTAAACTGAATGGTCAGGCACTTTCGCTATATTCAAGTGCAACTTTAAATAGAACAGAAGATCGTTAAGAAAGGAGAAAGCTAATATGTACAGCGTTCTATACCTGCAATAAACGTTTTAGTAGAAATTGGGGACTTCAACCAAAGCTGACCCGATGGATGTACACAGCCATTGTACGCTCTGTTCTTGACTATGACGCCATCGTTTAGTGGCTTGCCTTAAGCAAAAAGAACAATATCGAGGGGTTAAGAATGTGACAAGGATCAGCATGCCTTAGAATCGGAGTGTTGTCCGACTCGGGGAATGTAATGACATGGTTGCGCCTTCGACCGATTGTGGAATATATCTATCATCATTTTCGTTCCTTCTTAGTCAAATTCCCTACCAAAAAAGGAAGTAGAAACGCACCAAATGCTTCCAAGATTGATTGCGGAGTGGGCACTAACATCTTCTTCGAACATCTAAATACATATTTTTCCTAACTCTCCAATGTTTTTTCAGGCGGAGCTGTTCCACATCATCTAACCATCTTCTCAGATGGCCAAGTAACTATGAAAACCATAGGTGCAGTATCTATATCCTTAAAACTGTCAAGGGCTGCACTCAATCTATTGCTAGAATCGTAGCCAAACTTAGCATTATGCACAACAGTTTCTGTAGAAGTTTCAAGAACACTAATGAGAAATATTCTCTAAGGCAGAGGAAATCTGTAGTTGTCCGACCCTTGTGAAGGCCAACCAGCTTACTTTAGGTAAAGCCTTCTTCGCTATTCTCAGGGAGATAGTAAAGTAAGTAAATAGTGCAGTGGCAAAGTGGTCAGGTGGACACATAAAAGTTTCGAATCCTCAAAAAAATATAAACAAATATATAGATCCTACCTCTTCGAAGTATAATAAACATCCAAGGACAGCAAAAATAAACTGCTATCAGACTCATAAGCACAGCTACGTGAACGTCAGCATACTCAAATGTCAAAGAGTAGCCCGCAGAAGTACAATCAAGAGATACCTTCAGTGGACTGTATTAACGGTTTTGTAAGCACCTTATGGATGTTACTTCAAAATATTTCAAGTAAGGGGAATGATTTCCATAGGAAATTAAAGATATGGAAAGGAGACGGTGGCGGAACAATCATGTGTTTTACATCCCCAAAAAGTAAGTACAACTAAACTAGACTAAAATTATTCTCACAGATACAGGGTGGGGCACCAATTGTACTTCATGTGCTATATGTATTTTATTTTTAGTGTTCCGGACCTTAAAAGGTAAGACGGAACACTTATGGGTTTGATACGGTGTCTGTCTGTCCGTCTGTCCGTCTGTCCGTCTGTCCGTCAGTCTGTCACAGCCATGTAACTTTTGAACTGATAGACATAGAGAGCTGAAACTTTCGCTATGTATACATTATGTGGAAGCCTGCACAAGATGGCGGCAATGAATTTCATTTTGGGAACCCTTTTTTGGGCACCTTGTATGAAGGGCAAAAAAAAATTATTTTGTTCCCCATCATGTGGCATATCAAATTAAAGAGAATTTTGCAAAGGCTCCATATATGTAAAAATATTTTTTTCTGGCAAAATTTGTTGAACAAAAAAGCTTGCCAAACATTTGAAAAATGTTGTTGTCCCCCCCCCCCCCCCCCCCCTAGCGGCCAGACCATAAATGCTAAAAATATGAAAAAAATTGGAGATACGTAGAATTTTGTGTAGATTGTAAAAACAATGCGAAAATTCCTGTACTTTATATATTTTCTGAGAAAAATTAAAAAATTGGGTGTCTAGTTACCGTACTGTATCTGCCCCAGTTTTTATGTTATCCAAATAATTTTTACAGGAGATCATTTTGATACTACGATTTGCTCAAGTTTCAAGTTTCATCCAAATCCGCTAAGTATTTCCCGAGTTACAGATTTTAGAAGAGCGCATGGCCTTCCCTATAATCTCTTCTCTTGCTGCTACTGCATTCCATTTCGATTTTTCAAAAACTAAGTCATTTACACAAATGGATCGTATATGTTGGCTCTATGCTCTATTGAAACCTAAATAAGTATAAAAAAAACTATAATTTTTTTTAAATTTTGGCTTTTTTCAAAAATATGTTTTTCCGAAATTTTTAAAATTCTAAATGCTGTATTCCTTCGCATGTCAAGTATTGCCAGTGTTTAGCTTTACTTAAACCATTTAACAAGCAAAGTACCGTCACATGCATTTTTATCCAAAAGCTTGGTACGCCATGTTTTTTATTGAAAGTGTAAGTTAAAATGGACTGGAATCTCAGCTCAGTATTACTAGGACATACTTACGTACAAGACATTACATTATTCATATCAAAACCAGTATTAGGTGTACCTGTGCAGGATATGAATAAATTGCCTTCTATTTAATGACAATATAAAATGTCCGGAACACTATTGCACGAGGCATTCCTCGCACTTACCCAATTTTTTTTTCTTATTGTAAAGAAAATTAAATTTTATTTTATATAACTAATTGTTTTGGAAGATGATAGATCGTCAATGACCTCCATGCTCATCCACTCATATCCGACACCTGACCAGAAAATTATGCATTGCGGCCTGAAGGGTTGATGTCGGGGTCGCCTCAATTATTGTTTTAATGGACTTTTTCAATTCAGTCAAATTTCTTGGTTTCGTTTTGTACACCTCTTGCTGGACATAACCTCATACAAAAAAGTCTGGCACAGTCAACTGACCTTGGGGGCCAGTGGAAACAGGAGTTTCTGGATATTAATGTGTTTGGGAATTTTCGTCGCAGCTCCGCCATAAATGGTCTGGCTGTGTGCTCCATCTGGAACCAAATGCTGTTGAAACGGATACTTCTTCTGAGTAAACAACTTCTTCAACATCCCCGTTGACAGTTACCACGTTTTCTTCAAAGAAGTATGGCCCCACAATGCACCGCAATGAAATTGCGCACCAGACAGTGACTTATTGAGGGTGCAGTTCCATCTGATGGAGTATTTTTGGATTAGATTCACTGAAAATAAGGCAATTTTGCCAAATTCAGAGGGCTTAACTTCATTGTAATTTGGTGTCATCATGAATAATTCGTTGTAATGACACGCTTGAATTTGCCTGAATTGACGAGGCTACAGATCCCGCGATTGTCGTCTCATGACCAAACTCCCGCCTAAATTACCCTTGGGCGGAAATGAAGGACTGCAAAGCATGGCACAGTAGGTTAATTCGATAACTCATATTAAAATATTTGTTTTATTTTAATATTGTCTATAACCATTCCAAAAACCAATACCTATTTAAAAAATAAATCAGAAAACTCTGGTGTCAAACCAATCATTTGCTTTTATAGGTCATGACATAAACTATTGTCCCCAAGCGCTTAGCATGCTGTTTAGAAAACAATCCAAAAATTCTAACCCCCGCATAAAACATACAAATGCAAATCCCTGTCGACACGACATCATCCCATAATCTCCCTTCTCTGAGTCCGTAAATCCCCCTTTTTATGTTCACGAGTCAATTAAACTTTTTCTCTTTTTGTTTTTAATTTAGAGCACCAGCACCGTATGTCATCGATTAATTGTGACAGTTTTTTGCACCATAATAATGATTATGTCAAAAATCCACTTGAATTCCCCAAACACATCCATCCTGTCCGCCCGATAAGCAGTCAGGATACGAATTAAACATCTCTCGTGGGTGTACTTACAGATACATAAAATTTCATGTGTCCATTGACACTTTGGTTAAACTGCAACATATCGCAAAATGTTAAATGAACTTTTCCAAAGTCAGACATCGCGAAGCACCACAAACACAAACAATTTGCCTGCGCTCACCCTCTAGGGGATAGGTACTGTAAATAAATTTGCCCACCGCCCACCGTCCCACTAGGGAAATATCATTTGTTTTGTGTAAAGAGGGGGGAAAAGAGTAAAATTTTAAACAAAAACCTATTTGCGGCAAACCAACCCAATCCTTCCCATCCCACAGAAACAAGCATCAACAAGGACCTGACATCTGCAGACAACAACACGCAGCGAACGAGAGATAGAGCGAGAGAGAAATGGCTTCCGTGGTCAGTGATTCAATATTTATCTAATGAAATGCTTAAATTTTGTTTTAACTACATTAAAGTGCACTAAAACTAGATCGTAAAATGTAATAACTCAGACCAGGCCATTTACAAGACATTCCAGGATGCGGACAAGACAATGAACTACACCGAGTAGAGTGTTCCCTTGTCAATGAACGCCATCAAAGTTTGAGATGATGTCTTGTGCCGTTCGTTTTCTTCCTTATAGTAGGCAGGTTGTATGTAAGTTTTACAGCTCACCATTAAAATCCTGTGCGTAAGCTGAGAAGAAGTTTGCCGTTTATGAACTATGGTATACGGACTAAATTGTCCTGCCAAAGGATGGGGACTCGTTATTGAATTAGCGTCTTTTAACTGAGATTAAAGACAGAAGCGTTAGCCATAACAATTGCCATAAAAGATCTAATTGAACAAGGCTAAAAAATAATTGCAGCATTAATGGTGGTAATAATAATTTCTCGTAGGTGGGTACGAGTACCTAACTTAACTAGAGAAAGGTGGTTCCTTGTTATTATTCGCGGCAGCAGTTGGTGTATATTTTGCCATTAAGTTGAAGTATGTCTAGGGTAGTAATAAATTCTATTGTCATGATATAATTCTTTGAATGCAGGATAGCAGATGGCTCAAGGACGTTGAATTCCATTTATTTTCGGGGGATAGCCTGCGTTTTATTAGATTCTTGGCACAGAATACTTACCTTATACATATATGTAGCTATTTCGTAGGCTAAGTCGCAGCTAAAAATGTTAGAGGTTTTGTTATATGTACATATGTATGAATATTCATCATCATCATTGGGATTTTCATTTGAAAGCAAGTCCTACTTGATGCCTATGACTCTGAAATCAAAAAATAAGGGTAGTTAAATGTTCGTGTATCTTCAAAAGCTTGAACTGCTTTTCTAAAAAGTTGTAGCTACCGCCTTCAATGTCTAATAAGACATATCCATAAAGCTATTTTATTGGAGTAGAATCCTTGATCGAGTCCTCCTTTCACAGACTTGTCTTTCCTGTATATATACATAACTCAAATGCAGATGGTTACACAATTGGTTTAGGCCGCTTCGTTGGTTGGAAACGCCCATTTCAGATGCAACGTCTGGCATTAAAAGCCTAGATCATCTGTAGAGCTTCTTTACTTGACGTAGTGGGTCCTAGGGCCTCTACAATACTATGCGCCATCTGTGCGATTTCTGAAAATGTGCCTCAGCTCTCCCGAACTCTTTCCCAGTTGTCATGCTTCCTTCTCAACTGTTGTGTGCGGCGGTCCTAGGAGAACGTGGCGGCCTGCCATCCTGGTTAAGCGTGTTCCATTTGATCGCTTAGTAAGCGATGAATCTGTTACTTTTTTGAAGAGTGTGTCCAATCCCGTGCCACTTTCGTCGACGTATGGTTATGCCTATAGGTTCATGGCCCGTTCTCTGATAAACCTGTTCCTTAGAGATACGGTTTGGCCAAAATATTCTTAAGATGTAGCGTTGACACCCATTGATCAACGTTTGTAGCTTTTTTGTGATAGTGACGGTCACCCTCCAGCCTGGTCAGCCATCATTCATTCATTCATTCATCATTCATTTCGAAACTCCGCAGCAGACTATCAGTAGCTGAAATTGTATATCACCAAGTTGCTATGTGTGACTTGGGTGTTATGAAATTAGCTTTGAATTGTGTCCTTTTACCGTCCTCATGCCATACTATGAGACATACCCATCCAGTTGGGAACCACCGACAATACTATTCTCTCATTCAATAATTGTCAAAGCTATCCACAAAACTTTTATACCTACAGATAACTAGTCAATTAGTCTATGATTTCCATAACAACATGTAGGCTCCTTTTCCATACTCCATTTCCGCATAACTTTAAGCAAAAATGTCTACCTGCCCAAAGTAAAACAATTGAATCCATTAGAAAAGTTGATTAGAATCTACTAAACCTTGCTTTCAGTTCAGTAGAAAGCAATCTAAAACCAATTAAATTCAATGTCTACCTCTGCTATTCATCCTTAAAATATTCCTTAAAACCTTTTAACCCTCGTCCTCATTATATAATGTTGGGTCCTGTCATCTCCGAAAGTACCAAAAACACTCTTGCCTTTAGCCTTGCAACTTTTGTCGTGGCCAAATGACTTTGTTACACGTATCCTCATACATAAATGCATGTGTGCTTTTCATAAACTCTTAAAAGGATCGCTCCTGGCCAGGCTATTTGCCAAATTAATTAAAATGCTTATTTGGATTTCGCTAATTCCTATCCCAACCATTCACCCAGGAGCATCTCGAGTTCAATAGCTCTAGAGTGCTCTCTCACTTTCCGACTCAACAAAGGTGCTTTCACTCTCCCACTCTCTCTCTCTGTCTGTTTCGTTCGATTTTTGGCAGTCGTTTTGCAATATACCCTAAGCGCAGCCACTCAACTTGGCCAAAAACAACACCCTGCCCTAGAAATTGACTCGGTTTATATCATTCGTCCCCCGAACCCCACCCGTCGTCCTAGCTGTGTCTGGGTATGCCAAAAATAAAGTCATTAACTTTTCCGGTCGCATTGTACTCAAGTGTACAATCCATTCAGGCAAAGAGAATGAACTTAATCCTCTTGGAGCACGCTGTGAACTCGAATGCAATCTAGCAATCCAGCCAACAATACGAAGGACCAACGTATAAGGAACGTAGTGCCATTTTTAATGGGAAAATTAAAAAGCAAGGGTGGACAGCGTTTTGGGAGGTCCTCCTCAATTTAAATGTTTTCTCGAACATGGGCTAGCCGCACAGAGTCAGCCAGCTCTCAACGGCATCTAAGCTGAAATTACAGTGAGCGAGAGCGCGCAGATATTTAGATTTAATTGCATTCTGCAATTGCAGACGTATTTGTGGCAGACGGATAGTATGGATGGCCCTCCATCCTGCCACCCTCTGAACGCAACAATTCAATTTAGCGTGTCCATCCATAACAAACCACCGCGTCGCTGTCGGTCTCGCTGGAATAGAATAGGGATGACAAAATTACATTACAGCTTAAAGGATAGCCATTAGCTGGATACGAGGAGAGTTCATCGAAACGTGGAAGTGCGGCAAACTTGTGTGTGTGTGTGGAGTGTCGGTTATCCTCCTCCTCCCAGTGGATAGGGGGGGTATATTTAGAAAATATTTTTCTGCCAATGTCTGGTGCAAATATGTGAACATATTTCACATTGAAAATCGTCCTCGTCGTCGACTGTACACACAGTGAATTTTGCTAGGGAATATGAACATTTCAGTCTGACGGTTGACACGGTTTGAGGTGCAGTAAATTTGATGAGGGGATTCTGGCGAGCACTCTGTTGGTTGGTTGGCGTTTTCGTCCCGAGGCGTTAATATATTCGGATAATTTTATCCTCGATATAGCTACACACACACATGTAGGAAGCTTGTGGCTTAGGGCATTCAAGCAAACAACAAGTATCACTAAATTGAACAATACACACACACACACACACATATAGAGAACAGCGAAAGTGTAATGAAGGAATTTCATTATAATCCCATTGGCGGGATGCTGAAAATGAAAATATTTTCTGTCTGTGGCATGTTGTATCCTGGATAAAAATAATGAAACATTGCAGGGAGATCATGTAGTTATTTTTTGAAATAATTTTTTTGCCAAATGAAATTAGATGAATAGAATTTGACAAATATACAGCAATGTGCGTACACAAAGCTAAACGGACTTGGAGTTGGACATAGGTCGATGGTAGTCGCACTGTTACAACAGAGTAAGTCACAAAGTTTATTCAGTGGTAAACAATTGTATGTATGTATGTTTGCCTGAAAAGTATAACAAGTAATAGATAGGTTAGGTTAGGTTCCAATGGCTGTCAGCGCTCAGATACACTTAGACCCATTATGGTGACCAGTTAAAAACGATAAAAAGAAAAATGTAAATAAAACAACAACAGTGTGAAATATGAAATTGATTTCTGGCAGTTATGTAGAATAGCACGTCATTCCAATGGCCGCCTCTGCTTCGCTGGCTGTGAGTCAAACGGGCGATCCAACCTTTGATGACTTAATATACATACATATACCACGATATTTCGGCAGTAGCCTCACAAATATTAGCCTCTATTGCGTCCAAAATGATTGGCTTGTTAGCGCAGGCTAAGGAAGGGACGAAGCCCTATAGAAAATAATCGAGTGGTGTGTCTCCTCATTTCGAAAGAAGTAAAGTCCGATTATACCGCCATGCCACAAACCACACCAAAATATGCATTGATGCTTGAGCGTACACTTGTGGATTGTGTCCGCTCCTATCAAGGGCAGATTCAGAGGGGCCTAGCCTTTTTTGCCCCTTTTGAGAAGTAAAACTTGGATCCGCCCTCTGGTCGGGAAGATAGTTTTCGGCGCCCAATTATCGAACTCATGTTGTCTATAGAGGTCAATTCTAATCCAACCGCAAAATAATCCGGTTTGACTCTCTGGTGATGCCCAATTCAGCTGATCGGCTGATCGACATTTCTTCGACACTGGGGTCTACGGCGGCTATGTTTTCATCCTTTCGCAAAATCTGTTTGATTGGTGGTTGCAGTGGCAAACCTCAGTCAATATTTTGACAACTTATTCTTGAATTCACTGAAGCCTAGATAGGGCTCTGCTCTAGATGCACTGCTGAATCTCATCTAATCTTGATACTTATATATTATTCGCTAAAAGCCACCAACAGACTCAGACTAGTATTGATGATCTTGCTCGACACTTATCCTATGACCCTGGTCTTATGGATACGACGTCTGCTTCTATGACTCCGAAGCTTTAGTTGCGGCGCAAGTATAAGGCCTACTTTCCAGGTATTCAAGACTGGCTACCGTCAGCGTCTGAGCTAGGAATGGAGTGTAGTCGTATTAGATGGTTTAAAAACCAATCAAGTATCAGGGGCTGATGTATTTGTGGAAGACGATTACACAAGACTACAATACTGATTGGGTAAGCATGCCGCTGTCTTCCAGGCGGAGATATTTGTAATCCTAATGGCTGCGAGTTACATCGTTACTAATAGGTGAAAGGGTCGTAGGATCTGTGTCTGTAGTGACAGTCAAGCTGCGTTTAAGGCCTTGGTCAACCCTTTAATTGGTGAAATGCAAGAGAGCTTTAAACTGTGTCGCAAGATTCAATTTAATGACTCTCATCTCCAGATCACACTGCTATCGCGGGAAATGAGCTATCCGATGAGATTGCTAGACAAGGCTCAAAGGAGAGTTAAGTGCTGTCATTGTAAGCTATTCATCACAAAAGCGCCTACTCGAGTTCATTAAGAAGACGAGAAAATTTATACATTAATAGGGGGCGTAATGGGATGCTTTCTGGTAGTGCAATGGACAAGTTGAAGTCTGAGTGCTCCAGTGAAGCTTTTCTTATCCTGTAATCTGACGCACACGCCTTCGAATGTCTTGGACCCATTTTTATTTTTAAAGATTTTATGCGTGTTCTCCAGTTCATTTGATGAGATGACTGTTCTAACTCAACAGACAGTCTGTAATGAGAATGTCTACAATCGAATCAAATTCAAGAATCAGGGCCAAAATGGATATGATAAGATAGATGAGAATATGTAAATTAACTGGCTAAATACACAGATACTACTTCGTTATCAAACGGGATATATTTTTCTTTAGGTTCCTTCTAAATGAGGTCCTTTTCAACGATTTTCTATAAGTTGCAATAAGATCATAAAAAAATCGTGCATTGTAAGTGCAATTTTTTTCAATTTGTAAAACTCGTCAAATAATAAATAAGTACCTTCAAGTTCTCCATTTAAATTGGGTTCTCCCGCATAGAAACCTTACATAACAGGCAACTATACTCATTGAATGTAAAATATATATAAATAACTCTAATTGAAAGTTCTAATTCATTATTTTCACTGTGCATTTACAAGTTGCATTGAGGACACCAATTTGAAATGTCGTCTTCATCTTGAGAATGTCTCTTACTTTTGTGAATCCTTTGGCCGAACCCCGTGTTCAGAGTTGCGTATAACTTTCTCTCAAACTTATACTCACCTAAAAAGTACAGAACTATGAAAATTTTTGCTTAATTTAGAATTTTCCCTTAACAAGTCACAGTTGCCGAACAAACTTAAGATTCCAGCAAAAATTTTCCATTGAAAACTTTTTCACTTAACTTTAAAGTTATATACAATTGTATATAGACACCCAACCCCATTTCGGCACTTGAATGTTTTATTAGCAACCAGCATCGCTTCTCTCTCTCTTGTCGTTGTTAAATAATTTCTTGGTGCCAAAAAGTCTATGAACTTAGTCTTCCGGCTCAGAACTGTAGAATAAAATACGCAACCACCACCACGAAGAAAAACTGTGACATCCCCTATAGAAATAAGGATACGCAGGAGAGCCTTATCAAATTTCGGCGTGAGGCACTCGAAATATGAGTCGATGATACAGTTTCATTTTGCTGCTTAACATTCACATCCCTCTCCAGCAAAGTCTATGCTTACAATGAAGTATGTCTCCAAAGGAAGTATGTACCTACATACTTAAAGAATTGTCGTTGAAATTTAGGATGCTACCTAGGTTTAGGTTTATATTTTTTTTGTGACAATTTCTTTTCAGCTTAAGATAATGGTTTGGGCTTTTTTTTTTTTCTTTGTTTTTAATTTGCATATCCTTCGTAGCGGATGGCAAGGATTTGAGAAATGTCTCAACACCCGCAAGCAGTACCTGCACGACGCGACGTTTCGACTCGACAGAGTATAAAATGTAAATTTGCCCAATTGGCTGGCTCCCATCTTGATAGAGCTTATGAGAATCAAGGGAGAGTTGTTGTCACTCAAAAATGTTTTGTGGTGCAAATTTGTTTAAAACAAATCCAAATCTAATGCAAACAATAAATTATTTTGTTTTGAAGGGCAACAACAATAACAGAGTCTGTGTAAACGGGGGGGTAGGGGAACTTTCGAACAGCAGACTTGTGTTGTTTTCGTGTAAAGTTGGCAATTTTTCAGGCTAACAATGCGGTTAATCATGGGCTGCGGAATCTCTGCCATTTTTTATGTACCGCAAGCGTATAAGCGCAATGTGCTTCGATTGTTGAAATGCAATAAAACTGTCATCGCTAGCAAGAAACTGACGATTTATTGTCTGCAATGTCGCAGCCAAGAACTAAAACAAAAAAAAAAAAAAAAAAACATTGCAGCCATTCGCAAGATAGGAAAAGGTTAGAGAGTGAAATATTGAGGGACTTTTCGAAAGAGTGCTTCAGTGAATTTTAGTTGCAAAAGTTTTGAATTTCACGATGCGTAAGAACACTTTAAGTGTTTACCCGTTTTATAGTTTTATTCCAAGTTTCAAAAGTGTTCTTAGCTTTGTTTCAGGTGGAGCAGAAGACAACGAAAATTAAGGATTGGATTCATGTGCACCTTTTTTGTCACAGTGTGGAATAAACATAGAAATTTTACCAATGAAGAGTTGTCTTCATTATTTGTCTGGTTTGTGACAGATGAACTGACAGCCAATTGATCAAACAATAGTACAGTACAGCGGTCTACCTCTTGGGAACACCCGATCAACATCCAAGACTATTATTGTTTCCAATCACACAAAACTATATGCCTTTATTTTGTTTAAAAAAATTACATTTTCCGATTGATTTTCGCAACCCATGCCACTTCACAATCAACTAAGGGCCCGAATAAATGTATTCTCAACTTGTAGAAACCATAAGCCAATTTCGAGGGCATTTCATCCGTTTTCAGAACACATTTATTCAAAACGTATAAATCACTTTTGAATGGTCCTTTCCAAATTCCCTTAAAGGATTCCAGATTGTTGACACACTCACTAAGAACATCCATGGCAAACTTTCTGTAATATATATTCATAAAAGTTCTCAGCGAACATTTTGGAATCTGAAATGGTGTTGGTATATACTGGCTGCTTCCTGATGAACTGTATGACGCTTTAATTTCTACCTTTAAAAAAACTTTAGAATAAAACACCTTTAAAATATTTATAAATATTTACCTCATATGAGAGTCCATCTAAGTCAATTGCAACATTGATGGTTCCATTTAAAGCATAGACTCCAGGTTGAATGCGTACTGGTCGTACCTTAATATCCACAGTCTTATTTTCTGTTTCCGTTTTATTTAAGCAATGTGACTCAAAATTCACAGTTTCATAGGTCCAATCTTTCTATAAATGAATGAGAGTTGATTGGGCTAAGTAGAATGTTAATACGAAACATACCCCAGCAGCTTTTGATATGGATAGAATTAAAAAAAGAATAATTGTCAAAAAGGGAACCGTTTTCGACATTTTAAAGTAGACATTTAACTTGAATTTTTAATTGACTACATACCGAGTTCAATGTATTTATATAGAAATTGAGATCGTAAATTTTCAGATTCGATCAAAAGTGGTTGTCATTTAGATTGCTATACAACTTAATGGCACCAGACTTTATTACACATTATTAGGTACAATAAAATACTCGATTCAGAATTCATGCTTAAGTCATTGCAAAATGATGGATATTTTTTGGGGACAGTTTACTCAGTATAGAGGATACAATGTCCACTTTGAATGGAGAATGCTCATACACACGTATGTCATAGAAGACGTCTAAAACATCGAGTTATCTTCAATTACAAAATTCCCAAATCAATTTCTAAATCTAAAAAAAAAAAAAACGATAGACAATAAAAACGCCAAAGCAAGTAGTAAGATAATAAGTCAATAAAGATTGAACTAACATGGTCAAATCAGAAAATAATTCACGTGTAGTTTTTGTTTTGTAAATGATTTCAGTCCATGTTTCAGTCATGTTTCAAACTCATGATTTAATCACGAGTTTTTGTTCTGCAGACGTCGTAGAGTTCAGCCCAGTTTCCCTTAGCGTTAGAGACTTTCATTACATTATATACGCTAAATACAGCAAGGTGTTCTCTATGAGAACTTAATGTTTCCTGTAAGATTGTCTCATGATACTTTAGGTCCACATTCGCGATTAATTCGTATACCTCCTACAGGTCGTCCAATCCGGTGCTTGCAAGTTTGATTCCATCGCACTTTCTTCGGCTAAGTAAAGTTAATCATCATAACAGCGTCTCCCATTGGATATAATCCACTGCCTTTCTAAGCAGTCTTTTCTTCAGCATTCGTAGAAATTTAAGCACATAGCTTACTTGTAGCTTAAGGGCGTTCATAAAAAGAGAGTTGTTAGCGTTGAATGGCTCCAAGTTTGGGAAAAATCCACTAAAAACAAAAACAAGGTTGGTATGCCTTATCAATTTCTTATAGGGAGAAAGAAAATGCATTCCGCCTAGATTTTCACAACTTCATCAAAAACATCCCAAAGATAGGCGGGACTGCCCTGGAGGACTATAGTATGGCAGCAAGAATTCGCCCGGTGAAGACATCCTAAGCATGTGCTAGTCCTACGGTCTTATAATGCTAAATACCATATTAACTGAACAAAGCCAACACTTGGCGAAAATAAGACCCAGATTAACTACCATCTGGTAGCAACCAAGTTTCATAAAGCCCAGAGCTAAAGATTGCAAAGTGCTCATGGGACAGATGATCATTCAGCAACACCACGGAGAAGAAAACGAATTTAATAGGCAAAGTGGCTGGGAAAATCAATTTTCATAGAGAAAAAAGGCGAAGGACTTTAGGACACGACATATGTGTAATTCCTTACAGCAGTCTTTCTTGGAGAGAGTCAAATCGAATATAACAGTCGCTTCTTAACATAATGGTATTTCTGTCGCAGACGCAAGATGGGATACATCGAGTCCAGATTGTGTTGCAAGTGTTGATTCCTACTCCGGATCATAACCTCGCATAAAATAAAAAAGGAGAAAACCGTACAGTTTTATTGTTTACTGTGTAATGGATAATTGGTGCATTAAAAAGGCAGCCTCTCATTATTTTGCATTACAATATCTTTATTGCTTTCATTCCTTGAACAAATTACATTCTCCTACTAACTTTTATAGTCACTGACATTTCACAATCAACTAAGGGCCCGAATAAGTGTAACGTCAACTTGTAGTAACCATAAGCCAAATTTAATGGGAAGTCTTCAGTTTTCAGAATACATTTATTCAAAACATAACGACCACCTTTGAATGGCCCTTCCCATTCGTCCTCAAACATATCTAGACCATCAACACATTTACTAATGTCATCCATGGCATACTTCTTGTAATACGTGTTCATATAAGTGTAGAGTGAACATTTTTGAATCTGGTATGGTGTAATCAGATACTGACTACTTCCTGATGAACTGTGTGCCGCCCTAACCTCTATCTGTAAATAATTTATAAAAAAATAAATCAAAAAACCCTTGCGATATTTATATAGGTATTTGCCTTATATAAATGTTCATCCAAATCCTTTGCAAGAAAAACAGTTCCATTTAAGGCGTAGACTCCAGGTTGAATGCGTACTGGTCGTATGTTAATATCAATAACGTCCTCATTCTTGGATACAGTTTCATTCATGCAATTTGTCTCGAAATTTATAATTTCATATGTCCAATTTTTCTATAACCAAATGATAGTCAATTGTATTATTAGTATAAAATAAAGTTAACACGAAACGTACCTCAGCAGAGCTTGTAAGGGTTGCAATTAAAAACAAAGCAATTGGAATTGTCAATAAGAAACTGGCTGTCAACATCTTCACGTAGACAATTTATTCGAATTTTTAACAAACTTTATGCCAAGCTCAATCTTTTTATATGGAAATTGAAACCATAAAGCATCAGATTGGATCAAAAGTTTAGCTAATGCGTGATTCAGTTCATGTTTTGCATCATTTAGAAGGCAGTACAAATTTATGGTACCAACAATTATTACATATGATTAGTGTTACTAAAATACTTAAATTGAAATACATCTACCCTATAAATATATAACTATACTAAGCGAGTTAGGAAGGATATTGTTGTTAGACAAATTCCTGGGGATACGTATACGTATACATTGTGCATCTTTCAGAAAAATTTCAGAATTGGGTTAGTCACATATAGTTTTTGCTCGTCAATACAATAGTTTTACAACAGCGTGTTATACTGATCCATATGAGCACAATCTTTATACAATCAACGAAACATTTATTTTTTCAATATTTGTCAAGCTTTTTTTGTTCAACGAATTTTAACAGAAAAAAAATATTTCTTACATATATTGAGGCCTTTCAAAATCCCGCTTAATTTTACATGTCACATGATGGATAGTAATTTTTTTTACCCTTCATACAAGGTTCCCAGAAAAGGCCGAAAAAGGTCCGGAACACTGAAAAGTCGCATTTCTTCCTCTTTTCGACTCAATTGAAAGATAGCCTGTAGATACTGCAAAATAAAGGAATTAGGTGGAATATTTAACATCAATGTTGCAAAGTGTTTGACGTCTCCCGTGGAGGGGTTGCTTAAGAATATCACTTCAGGTCCTTCCACATATACATACATATGAACATACCTCTTGTGGTAGAAGGCGACATCTAAGCAAATATCCAAGTGAACCTAGCAATACATATCGGGTCCAGATAGTTCATGATTCTCATCTCATCTCATCGAACTTATCCAATGCCTAATCAGTGGTTCTTCAGGAACGCGAGACTTTGATAGTTATCGTTCTGTGAAAATGATGTCACACACTACGAAAATCTTTGGGCGAGACTGTGAAAAAATGGGTTCCTTGGCTCAGTGGTTATTGCATTGGACTATTGTTCATGAGCTTCCATGACAAGCATCCAAGAGTATAACTGTCACGAAAAAGCTTTTCAAGTGTTCCCTTTACCCTTCGGCTACGAAAGAAAATACTAGGTCCCTTCTGTACATGTGAGAAGATAGACCTTGGTCCTCTATGGGCTGCTAATGTATATTTGTTTATTTATTTATTTTATCTGATCACAATTGCTCACAAAAACAGGAGTCACCAAATAGTTCCCGAACAGTTGCCACCAGGGAAGCGCCCTCAGATTATAATCTTCTTAGAGGAAATGACGGACCGCCAAGTCTATTCTAAGTTGACGATAGAGTTATTATAGGTGAAGATCAAACATGCCTGCAACGCGCACTTGGTGTATGGGAATCGATTAAAAAAAGTTTCTCTGATCACCATTGGTCAATTTTAGATACTCACTTGAATTAAAAATCTGGGATCTATAATCAGTAGGGAAGCAACTTTTGATGATGACATTAATCATCGCATAAGTGTAAGATGATGAAGTGCCCTCCTACTCCGGGTAGTGCATAAAAAAGGCAACTTTTCAATTATTTTGCATAACAATATGCTTTCACTCCTTGGAGATTGATATTTTATTTGAAAATTACATTTTCCTATAGATTTTTATAATCACAAACGCTTCACAATCAACTAAGGGCCCAAACAAATGTACTGTCAGCTTGTAATAACCATAAGCGACAGTTGATGGCAATTCATCAGTTTTCAGGATACATTTATTCAAAACGTAGTGACCAGCTTTGAATGGTCCTTCCCATTCGTCCTCAAAAGCATCCAGACCAGTAATACATTTACTAAGATCATCCATGGCAATCTTTTTGTAATACGTGTTCATATAGGTGTATAGCGTACATCTTGGAATCTGGTACGGCGTAATTGCATACTGGCTACTTCCTGATGAACTTTGTGCCAATTTAACTTCTATCTGTAAATTATTTTTAACATACGAATCAAAAACTTTTCCAGTATATATTTGCCTTATATAAATGTGCATCCAAATCCTTTGTAATCGATACGGTTCCATTTAAAGCGTAAACTCCAGGTTGAATGCGAACTGGTCGTACGTTAAAATCAAAAACATCCTCATTCTTGGACACAGTTTTATTCATGCAATTTGTCTCGAAATTTATAATTTCATATGTCCAGTTTTTCTAGAATGGAATGACAGTCAATTGGAGTGAATATAATGTTAATACGAAACATACCTCGGCAGCACTTGTAAGGGTTAATATTAAAAATAGAGCAATTGGAATTGTCAAAAAGAGAACCGTTTTCGACATCTTGAACTTGAATTTTTAACAAATTTCATGTCGAGCTCAATCTTTTTATATGGAAATTGCAACCATAAAGCAGCAGATTGAATCAAAAGTGTACTGCGTGTACAGTTCCTGTTTTATATCAGTCAGATTGAAATACAAATTTATGGTACCAAGAATGATTGCACATTATAAGGGACAATAAAATAATTTAATTATAAAAATTACATGCTTACATGCTTAAATCATTGCGAAATGATGTTACGAATGCAAATTACGAAGGATGATCTTTATAGACAATTGAGTCTAGATAGACTGGACACTGTTCAACTTCAATGACATACACATGAAATATTTCAATAAACAACTTAATAACATGGTTAAATCATAAAAAAGCGTTATTGACTGAATTAGGTTCATGAAATTTTTGTCCTTTAAAAGATGTATTTTATCTAGATCTTAAAATGAAGCTAGCATGATAAAATCTTCGTTGTACAACTGCGCGCTGTACTGATTGGAGTCCAATTCTAAAACAAAGTGTATTGTACATGTACATGTCAAACTCGTGGGGTTTACATACAAAAAGTAGTAGTTTTCTCCTGTTTTTTCTACAGACGTCGAAAATTAAGTGAACAAAATCAAAATATGGGATCAGAGCTCTTCGATTTCCGGAGCGTAGTAAAATAATGATTCTACTTGGGCATAACCTAAGAGTCGCGATTTGGAACCTTGAAAGTACGAGTGGTCGCAACTATGAGCTTCAACGAAGGATGAATAAAAAGCGAGTGAACATTTTGTGCGCAGGAAACATGGCTTTCTCTCCTTTCAGGACATTTTGTGCGGGCTCTTACACAATGTACACACGCAATTTAGCTTCTTACATCGAACGGGTCTTGATATGCGTACTAATTGGACATTGTGTAAATACCGCGGGTAGTGCGCTGGACTACTATCCATGGGGTTCCTGGTTCGAATTCTAGAATTTGCCATAAAAGTTTTTTCACTGCCTTCACATCTTGCAGGGGTCTGACAAGCATCCAAGAGCATTACTGCCATGAGAAAGCTTTTCAAAAACCCCTCTGCTCTTCGGATAAGGCATAAAAGTGTAGACTCCTTTTATACGTGCAGAAATGTATACTATGCAGAATACATATGTACATATGTATATCAGCGTAGACCTTGATCCCTGAGATGTTTACGGTTTAATATTCACTTGTTTTTTACCATAGAAAATAGGCTTGGATTCAATTCGCCTTCTCGATTAACAAGAGGAAATGACAAATGATCCACTCCAGATCATAATAAGACAGCAGACTGATATATCTTAAAACTAATCGAGAACTTACAGTTATAAGGAATCGCAATGAGGAAAAATGCCCATATATACCTATAATACTTAAGTCTAGGTCAATTATCGGATTCGTGAACAAATTCGAACTCAAGCTAACGATCACGAGCGCGTAGGCATTGTAGAGACCCTAGGACTCACAAGGGATTACCGGACATAAGTTATTTAAATAACGATTTCTTCTGACATTTTGCATAACATCATCTTTATTGCTTTCATTCCTTAGAGACTCAACTTAACTCTAACATATTACATTTTCCTACTGATTTTTATGGTCACAAATATTTCACAATCAACTAAGGGTCCGAATAAATGTCCAGTAAACTTGTAGTAACCATAAGCCAAATTTGGTGGTAATTCATCGGTTTTCAGAATACATTCATTCAAAACGTAGTGACCAGCTTTGAATGGTCCTTCCCATTCGTCCTCAAAAGCATCCAAACCAGTGACACATTTACTAACATCTTCCATGGCATACTTCTTGTAATACGTGTTCATATAGGTGTGCAACGAACATTTTGGAATCTGATATGGAGTTAGTTTGTACTGGCTACTTCCTGTTGAACTGTGTAACGTTTTACCTTCTACCTGTAAATAATTTTTAGCATAATATAAATAAGAATATATATATGTATATTTGCCTTATTTAAATGTGCATCCAAATCCTTTGCAATCGAAACGGTTCCATTTAACGCGTAGACTCCAGGTTGAATGCGTACTGGTCGTACATTAATATCAATAACATGCTCATTCTTGGATACAGTTTCGTTCATGCAATTTGTCTCGAAATTTATAATTTGATAGGACCAGTTCCCCTGGAATACAATGACAGTTAATTGGAATAAACGCTACGTTATAACGAAACATACCCCAGCAGCACCTGTAAAGGTTAAAATTAAAAGAAGAGCTACTGCAGTTGTCAAAAAGGGAACCGTTTTCGACATGTTTTAGTACAAATTCAACTTGAATTTTTATCGCATTTCATGCAAGGCCCAATGCTTTTATATGGATATTGGAACAAGTATTCTATGTAATCGAGAGTCTACTACACGATTCATTTCATGTCTTACATCATTTAGATTGGAATACAAATTTATGACACCAAAGATTATTCCTCTTAATTGGGGGAAATAAAATACTTAACTTATAACTCATGCTTGGATCAGAGAGAAGACCTGTTGCATCAAGTTAGTCATATGTAGTTTTCATGTGTAAAAATGGAAATACTTGCTAAGTTTTTAAACTAAGTACCTTCGCAATAAAACCCTTGTTGTGAAACTGCACTTACATGCATAATATCTTTCATCGGACTGCTTGTCAATGGCACATGGTTCAGTTATTGCTTGTTGTTAAAATAAGGCCAAAAAAAGGCAATTCAGTAACACATACACAATAAAACAGAAAACGAGTTACATTTTCCATTGGAATCCAGAAGAAGAAAGCTCTTGAGTGACACCAATGGAAAACGACAGAAGTGATGAAAATAACTCGATTAACTCATGCGAATCTTGCCTAAATGCACTTGAGGGAATGCACATTTCAAAATTTACTGAATGAACTCAATTTCTCGGGTTGAAAGATGATTTCGAATAATTTTCTATTAGGTACTGTGTGGCTTATAAAATGGATAGATTGGCACATAGATCAGTAAATGTTTCAAAGAGAATGGCTTGGAAAGATTCTGACAAAGAATTGAAGCGTTTAGATAAAGCAAGGGTTAAGTGACATTCCTACTCTTCAAAGGCCTTCTGGATTCGGAGCACTTCGTCACTGACAAAAATCAAATGCTACTGTTTGTGGACTTGTGTGAATTTTTTACTCTCTCTCTTCCGCGCTTGTACAATAACGTTGATTGACGTTGCCTTTCTGACAGTACTTGTAGGAGCCACACTTCAAACGTGACAACTCTTTGTTTTTTTTGAATAATACGACAAAAGCATTTAGCGATACATTAAGCGATCTATGCTGCCACATTTGATTCTCGTTTGGCATAAATGTATCTCCTTCGGGTCAGACATGTTCATATACAACAAGAGCGATGAGCAAACTGGAATAGAAAAGAGGGTATCGGAAAAAGTTCAAATTCTTATCCATGGATTGTGTCAAAATTACTGGGACCTTTCTTGTCTTCGTCAACATATTCGCCTTAAGTCAGAGGTACATAACAAACAACATCAACCTTATTGTGACGACAAATTCATGTTTTCTTAAGTCTGTCAAGGTCTAAGCGCAACAACAACATTAACCTGAAGAACCAAAATTTCAATACTGTCTTACTAATACTGCAGGTTAGTGTGAACGCCAGTCAGTTGTCACCACTGAGTTTTTTAGTACGTCACAAGATAACCAGTCCAACTTGGTGGCTGAAGGATGTACATGAGCGTATGTAGACACATTAACCGGGTGCGTTATGATCGTATGCATATCCGAATGTACATATGTATGTATTCTTAAGTGATATTATATTATAATAGTTTCAAGGTAGTTATTGATATACTCTTCTATGTACCATTTAAAATAAGTCAATGAACTAAAAGTACAAAAAGGCAACCGAAAAATCGAAAGAAAATTTTATTGCCTACAAACTGGAATTAAAATTAACAAATCACATTTTCCTATTGACTTTTGTAGTCACTGACGAATCAAAATCAAAAAAAAACAGTGAAAAATGCTAAAATCCGCCTGGAGCGAATCGTATGATACCCTATCCCTATCTTATTTGGTCGTGTCAGTGGGCGGTGGAAAATGTATTCACAAAATTTTCTATTTTGCCCTATAAACTAATATTTTTACTCGAAAATTACTTTTTGAAGTAAACGCCCCTAAAAAGTGGGCGTGGCCATATACAATGTAAAGACGATTTGTAGATTAAGTGGATATCTACATATTTGCCCAAGTAAGTTTTTTCGAGTTTCATATGAAAATAGTGAAAAAAGTGATTTTTTTGAAAAGTGGGCGTGTCAGTGGGCGGATTTTAAAAATTTTTACACTTGTATTGCTT
The DNA here is from genome assembly GCA_949716465.1 of Chalcosyrphus nemorum. NCBI lineage: Eukaryota > Metazoa > Arthropoda > Insecta > Diptera > Syrphidae > Chalcosyrphus > Chalcosyrphus nemorum. The sequence continues at coordinate 28,778,853 of OX454332.1, read as the reverse complement.
ACTTTTCCAATGACCTCGTATACAAAATTTCATCAACCTAGCTCAAAATTTAAGGCCCAAAAACTGGTGACATACGGACGGACGGACGGACAGACGGACAGACGGACAGACGGACGGACATGGCTCAATCGACTCGGCTACTGATGCTGATCATTTATATATATACTTTATGTGGTCTATCTTCAATATTTCTCTATGTTACAAACTATGTATCAAACTTAATATACCCTTGGGATAGGGTATAAAAATTTACTCTCATTTTGTAGTAACCATAAGCCATATTCGATGGAAGCCTATCATTTTTGACAATACATTTATTCACAGAGTAATGTCATTTCCATACTCCCGTAAAGTATGTGAAAGGACCAGTCATACATTCAATAAGATCATCCAATACAAACTATTTTACATATGTGTTTATTAAAATACCCAGCGTACTCCTAGGAAACCGGAATGGAGTAAGTACATATTGGCTACTTCCAAATGAGCTGCATGCCACGTTAGCTTCTATCTGTAAATAATTTCGAACATAGGAATCTCAAAACCTTTAAAATATTTATATTTGCCTGATACAAATGTGCATCCAAAATACTTTGCAAGGTATACAGTTCCATTTAAAGCATAGACTCCAGGTTGGATGCGTACCGGTCATATGTTTGTATTTAAAATATCCTCATTTACGATTTCATAAGACCAATTTTTCTAGAAGATAATGACGGTCAGTTAGACTTAGAGCAATATTAATAGGAAACATACTTTGGCAGCACTGGTAAGGGTTAGAATTAGAAGTACAGCAATTGCATTTGCAAAAGAGAAATCCGGTTTTGACATCTTGACGTAGGCGTTTGGCTTGAATTTCTGTCAAACTTTACACTGGCAGCGATCGATCTTTGTAGCCTATGTTAAGGGAGCTTTAGGTTTGACGCTTAGATTGTAAACAAGTAGAAATATTGAAGTTAAAGGTACGTTCATATATACAAATGATCAGAATTGCTAGCCGTGTTGATTAAGCCATGTCCGTCCGTCTGTCCTTCTGTCTGTTCCCATTTTTTGGACCTTACATTTTGAACAAAATCGATTAAATTTTGTATACGATGTTTTTGTAAAAGTAGGTAGTGTAAATATCTTAAAACTCCGCCAACTGACACGCCCACTCTTCCAAAAATGCACTTCTTTATCTAACGCTACATGGAACTTGATAGAAATATGACGTATTTAGTTGTAGGAAAAGGGACCGAATCTACATTGTAGATATTCCTTTACTCCGCAAATCTCCCATACATTGTGTACGGCCACGCCTACATTTAAAGGTCGTTTTATTATGAAACTGTTCCTCTGAGGTTTCATTGGAATAATATCACTTCTCACGACATACAGTATACGTTGGAAAACTTTCGAAATCCGCCAATTTTGGAGTAATTTGAGAAGACATTTCAAAAAAAGAAACTTTTCGAGGAAGTAGCTAGAATAATGGAAGAAGGAGCTAAAGACGGATTGTAGCATTTTTATGTTTTTAAACTAGGTACTATCACTAGACTTTGTTTTTATTTTCTTAATTTGAGGAAAACAGATAGCTCAAAAAAACTAAGTTCTTTGTGAAGGACAGGTCTCCTAAGGAAGGTTTGTCGTTACGTTTCTTGTCTCTGATGTTGGTCTGTCGCTGCCAACAACATTGTTTTTGGCGCTCACAATCATAGCTATTAGATCCTCACAAAATGCCGTTATCAATCTTTGTATACATATGTAGAGATCCCCTAGACATCCCAAGGTTGTCATTACAAGGGTAGACACAATGCCTCCACATTTAGCTTACAATTTTGAATCTTACATCTGGCCTCAAAACACCAACTTAACGGTGACGTGAAGTAGAGTAAACATAAAATAAAAATAAAATCAAAAACTTATTTTTAAACACAATTCATAATTTATTGATGACTTGAAGTGGTCGCTCTCTCTCTCGTTTCGATAGAGAAAACCCCAAACAATTGAAAGAAAGAAATTTCTTTATATTTCAGTACACAATCAGATGGCCACTAACACTGTCACTCGATTGGCTATTTGATAGTCAATCCTGACCGCAAGTATGGCATAATTACTGACCTTATCTTTAAACAGAAAAGAACTGTATCTTTAATTCTCTCTTTATACTTGGCCTACTAATTAGAATGCTTCGATGAGCAATGCGATATTTTTTTGTCAATAAATAAACTAAACAAATGACTTAATGACTAACGTTACGTTACGTTACGAATACTATACGCGCGAATAAATTAAAATGACGTTGACGAAAATTTACTAGATTTTTTTTTTTTTGTTTTTATGGAGTAAGGGATGACTTATTTGGACTCTTCGGCGGTGTCTGCTGACGCTTCGCTAGAGTCTGCCGGCGCCGCTGATGATTTGGTGGCATCCTTTTCGTGCGTGTCCTCGTCTAGATGCACATCGACATCTGAACGGCTTTGCAATTGCTGCGTAGTCGCTTGATTGTTGTTGTTATTGTTGTTTTGAGGCTGTTCTATCGCGGTGAGGATAGATTGAAGGAGTCCTTGGGAGAGGACTTCCTCGTGATTGGTGTGACCATCATTAATGGGGGCATTTTCTGAAGGACTTGAGGATTGGATTTGAATTTGGTAAGACGATGATTGCTGGTTCTGAACGGGAATGGAGACGGACTGAGATTTCTGTGCTGAGATGACATTCAGACCATCCAAACCGGGTAAGCTCTCCGAACTGACCTCATCAGGCAGTGAGGTCACACTGGAACGTTTGGATTCATAGGCGATGATATCCAATCCACTGCCTGTCGGTGATGGGGGTGCTCCATAGGTATTTGATGGCCTGCCAAAGTTTTGCTCTTGGAATAGCGGAATTGGCTGTGGCTGTTGCTGCTGCAGTTGGTAATTGGCACCCACTAAGTTGGGTCCATGCCCACAATCTTGAGGTTGATTGAATCTTGCCTCCTGGGTGAGTGGTAGTCCTTGGGTGTGCACAAATTGCTGGCCATTGACGAATGATGTGGCGAAATTGTTATTGCCTCCTTGATAGTGGAGATTCTGCCTTGGGGGTGGGAAGTACGATTGCTGTTGTAAAGGTGCTGGAACTGGCAATGGGGGTGGGGGTGGTAGGTACTGGTTAAAGGTGTTGCCACGTTCCTCGTGACGGAAGCTTTGTTGTTGTTGGTAGCTCTGACTTTGACCGCCGCCCTGTTGCTGGAATTCAATGTTAATCGTTTGCTGGGATGTTGGAGGGGCGAGTTGTGGTTGTGGTGGTCCATACTGGCTGGAGGGCTCGGCAATTTCCTTTGGTGGTGGAGGAATGTATGTGGCTGGCTGGTTTGGTGGCTTCACTCCAAATTGATCTAAATGCTGAACAGTTGCTCCAATCGATTCCAGGAGTCCCTGTGGGACTGGTGGACGATAGGTAACTGGCTTGCTGGGTGGTGCCACGAGGCCATTATTCAACCAAGGTCGTTGGTTGCCTGTTTGAGTGCCATAGAGGATGCCAAGATTTCCATTCTGTGATGAATAGCTTGTGCTGCCTTCTGAGTGGTGGATTATATTACCTTGGAACCCACTTGGGGGTGCCCCGTAGAGTCCACTGGGTGCGACAAGTCCTTGCGAACCGCCACCACCATTGTATTTTTGTGAAAGACCCGAGTTGGGTGCGAATGAATCTTGTGGGGGTTTAGAGTATGTGTCCTCAATAGAGCCCAAGGAGAGCTGAAAGGAGAATATTTTAAAAGTTCACAAGCGTAAATCTATCTCACGTTACTTACCTGAAGAGCTTCCGATTCGATAGAGTTCAATTGATTGTCTCCGCCACCACCGCCGCCACCAGAGTGGAAATCAACAGGTCCTGAAGCGGGCAACGATTGGGTAGGTGCTGTTTCAAATCCACCGGATTGAAGGGCAACCGCAACCAGTTGTTCATCGGTGAGACCGCCAACATTACCGCTGCTATATTGTGTAAGTCCTGAATTTGAACCGCTTATCACTGAGCTGTAGCCCGACTGGGTCTGGATATTGTTTTGTTCGACGTAATGCCCAACTGGCGCTGGAATTGGTTTCCAACCATCACATGAGGCCGTATGGAAATGTCCACTTGAACCACCATGAGAATTACCTTGATTTTCGATTTGAATTTGAACTTGCTTCACTGGACCTCCCTGTGGGCCATGACCGCCTTGAATTCCACCAGCACCGCCTTCGCTGGTCAAGATGATTGTAGTCTCGGGCAGCCGGTTGAAGTTAGGTAGTGGTGGAGGTCCATAAGTTGGCTTTGGTGGTCCGTAGCTAAGACTTGGTTTGCCAATGTACTGTCCGGATGGTGGGGGTCCATATGAAGTGTGTGGACGGGATACAAATCCGTTACCGCCTGGCTTGAACACCGGTCCGGGTTGAACCAAAGGCAAGGGCTGTGGCAATGGGGGTCCGTAGGTAGCCGCTGGTCGTGGTGGACCATAGGTACTCTGCGGCTTTGGTGGAGGACCGTACGAAGTGAATGGTTTCTGTGGTGGCCCATATGTGGCAGCAGGCTTATACTGCAGATGAGGAGGACCATAAAAAGGCTTTGGCACACCAAAATGCGACTTAATTTGGTCATTGAATCCTCCCTGGAAGTTCTGGCCAAGATTAAAGTTCAGCTTTGGAGGTCCGTACTTCAGTGCGGGTGGTCCATACTCGCGGAATGGAATCTGCTGTGGAACTCCATACTCTCGATGTGGCACTCGTATCGGTGGTGGTCCATAAACAGGTGCTGGTATTCCCCTCGGTGGTGGGCCATAAGTATCTCCAATTCCTCCATGATTCAATACACCTTGAATTGGTGCCGCGGCAATCGCCAAAATGCATGCTATCCGTAGAATCGTCTGCAATAAAATGGATAAGAAGACTAGGTTAAGTATACGCTACGAATACGTGTCGAAAGACATAAAAAGAAAAAACACCGTACCCCGTATGTGGAAATTACAACTATCGCCCGTGGAATTGCATAATGTCATGAACGTGCTTCACACTTACAACACAGAACGAGAGAGAGACGGAAATCGAGACCGCAGATGAAAATGTGCAATGCGATTCACTTGTGAATAAGGTCCTGACGATGGCATAACCCTTCTTTTCGACTCCCGGAATTTATCTTTCCCAGGTGCTGAACTGGACGGTATTAGTATGCACGTCGTGCTATGGCAAACTCATAAGCTCACATTAGGTGTTTACGAGTTCGTCACATTTTCCTCTCTAGTTTGCTTTTCGCTGCCACCTTTACTGCCACCACCATCACTGGCAAGGACCTTTCCCCACGAACGGAAATTATGATACCGTAGAGTGGGAAGTGTAAACGAAAAAAGAACCAAGGTAAATCAGGACGGAATCATCTATAAAATCATCGAGAAGAATCTCCTTGCTCAACTGTATATACTGGGTCTTTGCGAAAGACGTGAATTTTTTTTTTTTTTTTTTGTTTAAAGCAGGAAAGAAGTTTTCCAGTCTTCCACTAGGGTTACGCGCTAGTTAGGTTATTTTGTGTATGTGCTTGTGGCTGTGTGAATAATAGGATTGAAGGAGCGCGTGTACCAAAAAACTTTCCTGTCACGCCTGGACAAAGATTGATCGGGGCGATTAATTTGAGATTGGATTTCGGCGTTGCGTGGTCTCTCCCTATATACCTACTGAACTTGTAGTGGTGCTTTGGACTTTTTTTTTTTTGGGGTAAATTTGTTGTAAGGTGTTTTTCAGATCTAGTGATAAGAAAAAAATTAGGTAGAAGGGGAGATTTTTTTTTTTTCCAAATAGGATAACAAATGTTTGCCTGCGAGGTTAAAGGTTGCTCATATATTTACTTTTTTTGTTTCTGCTCCTTGACTATGAAAAGGCAATTTGTAGGAGTATAGTCATCGGGATACGTCTACTGATAGAATTCAAATGTAATTTTGTCATAAGATTAAGTCCTTTTTGGCGATGAGGTGTTAGGAGATTTTTTAGCGCAATTAAATTTCAAAGAAGCGCTTGGCATGGTTTTGCAACGTATTAAGTATTTTTTATTGGACCATTTAGTTTTTACTTGTTTCATGTGCTTACACTTATGTAGGCAATACAAACTTTAGCATTCGGTTGAATTTTAAATTTTTACTACTTCGATAAAATGCAATAAGATTTAAAGACTACAAGGACATCAATGACTTCAGACGACTTTAATGACTTCAATGAATTCAGGCGCCTTCAATGACTTGAAAGACTTTAAGTGAATGCAATAACTGCAAGTGAAACTAAAGCGACTTCAATGAAGATAAAACCATCAAAGTGATTGCATTCACTATGTCTTCAAAATTATGATCGCGTAAAATGATTGCTCAATCATGAGGTCAAAAATTAATGGTGATTTATATTTTTTTTTAAGTTGAAGTTATTAATTTGAAACAAATCCATGTGCATTCTTGAGATGAGTTCATTGAATGCATTCGGAAATGATTGCATCCCTTTACAGTCTTGCTTTTAATAATTTTTGTGTTGGATTTCATCAAAATCGCGATATTCTAAATTTGTATTTGTCTTCTTTTAAATATAGAAACAAATTCAGATTCGATAAGCAATAAAGAAGATTGAATAGGCGGTATGTAGAGTGGAAGGTGAGGAATTTTTATTCAGAAATACAGACCAGATAAAGACTAAAATGCTTGTAAATGATCGCCATAAGCAAATAAGGATGACAGCTAACACAGTTTGGCATCTATTGCAAAAATCACTCATCTGTATAATTTTATTTTATGAAGTAAACCATGGAGTAATTTGACCTGACAACTGGTAAGCTTATATTTACCAAAATACCAAACCGCATCTATCGTTATCTAACATATCGATTCGGGACCAAAATTATCTAGAATTTTTAGAAAAATAATCAAAGTAAAGTAGTAGATAATGCGAACGATAAAACTATGCTTGGTCCAAAAAGGTAGTGCGTTGCACTACTGGGTTGCAAGTTCGAATCCAGAAAAATACCATCAGAAGTAGTTTTCTCACGGCCCCAACTCTTCCGAGTCTCTGACAAATATTCAAGAGTATAACAGTCATGAGAAAACTTCTCAAGACCAGAAGAAATGTAGGTATACAACGCACAACATGTACAGTTGGGATAAACTAGGCCTTGGCCCTCTATGGCCTATTTTTAAAGTTCAGTACGTTACTGAAAGGGAAGCCTTGATCAGTACTGAAAATAAATGAATGCATTATGTGTTGGAGTACACACGTACCAAAAAGAGGTCGTTCTTACTGAGTAAGGCCAATGTTCACAGGGCCTACATCTGGAGTCATAAGGAGCCTACAGACACTCTGGCAATCATTGAGATCATTTACTTATTACCTCCCTTATCATTTCTATAACTTTTGCTGATGTCCTTAGAAGAAATGTACAGCTTTTGTTTATATGTGCGTCAATAGCACAGTTTTAGTTGTGTAGTGTGTCCACTCCTGTGTTTTAGAAATCCGGTGGATCTTTTTCTACCTATTTTTGTGCCTGGTTTTTAGTAAAATAGAAATGTGTTTCAAAGCAATAACCTGCAAATGATAAAGGCGTCATATAGCATGCAGACAAGCTGACGAGTAGACATCAGGATCATATGAACTACTTTTTTTTCGTCCTACATTAAGATTAATAGTGGCCTACACTTTAATCCATTTTACTGCTGATTGAAAGCTAAATATCTAAGCCATCTTTCGTCGTAAAACAAATATGTATCGCAGATGCAATGTTACCGGTTTATTAAACAAAACAAGCTGAAATCTCGCTCAATTAAGTTTGCTTTTACCAATTTGAGATAGCTGCTGTGGTTTTATTCAAAATATTTTGTCAAAAAACAAAAAAACAAGTAAACCCCATTCACAGTAATTTTCATGCATATCCTTAATTGGAAGTCGAAACAATGAAACAGAAGAAATTCTAAATTAAAACCATAAACACATACTCTATTCTGTTTGCTCTTGAACAGTTTTTACACCCATGATGATCTCCCTGCACAACAGATACACCAAACAAAAAATAGTAAATATAAACAACTGCAACCATCCAAATCCAACTATGTAGTTTTTTTTTTTGCACATTCTCTGTGGATGTTTCGAGCTGTTTTTTTTTGCAGATTTAATCTTCCTCCACTCTGGCTCTTGTCTAGTAATTGAAATGTTGAATGTTTTTCCAACGAAAATTCTTTCTACGTTGAATGATGAAAAATGCAACTGCACGTATTTCATCCGTTAACAAAAAAAATTGGAAAAACAAAAAATAAATATCCTTGCTACAGGATTCTAGAATTCACCAATATTTTTCGAGACATACCTACAAATGTAGTATGTTCAAATGCTTGTTGAAATATTCGAAGCATTTACACAGAACTCGAATTCAAACACGAAATTGTCATCACCATATCAATTGGTTGGGTAAATTAATATAATTGCATTCCTGTTGTATAGGTCCTTAATGCCTAAAAATACATTTTATAAACGAGGATCTGTCCTATCTAATTCCATTCGAATGAGTAACATCACTATATGTTGACGTAACATACTTGCTCCTACTTCAATTCGATTGCATTTGCTTTCACTTGTCACATGTCTCTCTCACTCTCCTCCACACTCGTGGGAACAACTATTCACCTACACTTTGGCATATTTTATAGATACACACGCTACTGTATCTCGTGGAAACCCACATTGGCCCTCATCTGTTACTCGGGTGGAGTACCAAGTGGCAGATACGTATACGTACGTGAGAATACAATATCGAGAGACAATGTAATATGTGAACTAGTTGAGGCGAATTGAGGCATTTATTTGCATGAATTTTAATTAAGTTAACCGCACACTTTGACGGTCGGTGGACAGACAATCTATCATTGGGTTTGGCGAATCGCTCTCCAGGTGAAAGTGAAACATTATTAATCATCGACACGGGTACATACTCGTACTATACCAGCACGCACTTGGTGTATAACTGAAGTATCTAAAGTGCTCCGGGGGGGCAATAGAATACCTCAGGTGCTGCGCTTGTGCGACGTAAATCATCTTTCTCCTCGCCGAATTGGCCGCTTCAATGTCAGGCTACGCTTTAGCTTTAGAGTTATGTATAAATCCCCCAAATTTAGGTCTTCTTTTTTTTGTACCTTCAATTTGTCCATTATTCGGTGCTTATCCCAATCAAAGTTCAAGTACTAGCTATGAATAGTTTGCGCTCAAAACTGCATTGTGTGGCGGGGGATCTTAGTATCTGAAATAAAACTTTCACCAAACACTGGGCTAACGAATGTGTCGCCGTTCTCTTTGTAGTCTCTTGCCTTGTGTTCCTTCATCGTTTTATTTTTATTATCAGCTTCTTTTTTTTTTTTGCCTGTTTCAGTTAATGAAAATAAGTTCAAAGTTTCTGACGCTGACGCTGGTTGCTGGTTGAGAACAAAGTGCAAAGAGATAGATAGATAGTTTTTGTAACAGCTGCGAATCGCTTACAACTAAAATGCAAATCATATGCAAATAGTGTTGGAATTTTATAGGGGGACACAGAAAAAAAAAACACGGGGTCTCATCAAGATAAATTAATTTGATGAATGAGTTGGGCAAAAAGTTGTCCGCTTCAGTGATAATATTAATGATTTTACAGTTTTTCCCCCCTGCAAATGTACACTGTTAGAATGAATAAAATACAGAAAAAAATATACTTTTTTTATGAAATAGTTTTTCCTCGTTATGGTGCTTCTGCACTTTGTTTTTGTGCTAAATGTGTTGACTTTTTGAATTCCCCATAAGCCAATTAGAACTTTAGTATCATAGTTGAAAACTAAGGGCTATGTCTGGGAACACTGGGACTCTTGTGTAGCGTGGGGTAAGATCTGTATGCTAATTGATAAATATATGGAGAGAACAAATCTTTCAAGACATAAAAAAGTTTTAAATTCTACGTAGTACCAAACTGAACTTCAAAATATAGACAAGATACATTTAGTCAGTAATCAAAAAAAGGTTAAATATGTAAAGCTTGTGCCTACAGCGTCATTCAATACATTCGGCTTCAGGAGCAGAAGGAGCTGGGATCAGGGGTGACAAAAGAGGCAGGTACTACTCGACTAAATATCCAGTGATCAGTGAGTAAGCTTCCTATTTCGGTAGAATACCAGGTCGAGCGATGGAAGAAGGCTAGGGTTATGTACCGGCTACCATCAAGGGGAAGCCCTGCAGAGCGATGGGCAGGCCAATTGCTAACGTTTCTAGGGAGCTTTGGGGAAAATGAGAAAAAATGGATGAGGTATTTGATTGTATCCCGTGATTCCAAAGGTAGTAGCGCCCAGCGACCACAGAAAGACCTTGAAGGCTCACTTGATGATGGGGAATGGGGTTTATAGAGTGGATAAACTTGCATCGACCACATGAATGGCCTTGTATCATAATTGAAAATTGATTGCGTTAATCGAGAGTTTATTTGGCTTGCCTTGTACAGGACAAGAATTTAAGATTAACTATCTGTTGTGGAAGAGTTCAAAATTCAGAGTCGAGTCATGCTAGGTTCAATTGCTGATGATTGCTTTCTGTCATCGGAATCAGAATCGATGTTTCCATTTCACTTAAACATTATTTCCAACACTTCGCTAATCTAGCTGCTAGAATACTTTTGCACAGGGATGACAGATTTTGTCTTGATGTCATTAGATTCGTTAGAGACAAATCTGTCATCCGGTGCAAAAGTATTCTAGCAGCTAGATTAGCGAAGTGTTGGAAATAATGTTGTCACTATGCTGGCGATGAGTGGCTACTCTCTTATAGGATTATAAATTTTCCCAAAAATGAAAGAAACTCTCTTATTTCCCATTTTTGAAAGTTTTATCCTAGCCAATGGAGGAAGGGGTTACAACCCAAATTTGTAGACTCAGTCTGATGTCAAAAATATGTGGAAGTAAAGGCATACAGTAAAGCAAGACGCCCTAAACAGACGTGGCGCAATCGAAGAGGAATCGAGCTTTATAGGAATAAGTTGAAGACAGCTCAAACGCGCGCAAGCTTTGTTGACGACCAAATTAATTAAGTATTCCGGTCCCAACTCGTACCACGTATCCACGTGCATACACCAATAGGTGTATGTCTGCAATGAGAAATCTCCAACGAATCTTATAAAATTATCGAGGCAAATCATCAAAGATTCATTAGAACTAAGTATCTTAGCAAGTTAACACTTTTACAGATTCAAATTTCAAGTTTAGAATGAGTTCACAGAGTACCTACTTTTTTTGTACATCCGTTCTTAGAAGTTATCTTTGATTCATCAACCAAAGATCAATCTCATTTTCTTTCAACCATTATTTGCGGAATAAAGCGGACTCATCCATTGCAACTTAAGGTGTGTTTCTTTTGTCAAAATTAACAGAGGAATGTTAATTGATTTATGACCCATTTCCTTTTGTTCGCTATTTGACTAACATCCGAAGCGAATGTAATCTTAACATCTATGAAGGTCAGACCAAAGCTAAAAGAATTTTCTACCATCAAAAGATCTAAATGTCACGTTCACTTAACAATCTACTGGACTCCTAACAATAGATACTTAACACGGTAAATTACTTCAACAAGCGTACATCCACACATAAAATACCCTCGACATTCTCCAGCAAAAAGAGTGTGAGTAAACTATTTTTGTCCAACACACCAAAGAGGAGGCAAAAAAATGTAATAAATTATTAAATCCACGTTTTATTGTCATTTTCTTCGACTGACCCTTTTCTCAGCAATCACTTAAGACGACAGAAGAAAAAAACGGATCAATTAACTCATACCTCAGCCAAGAAACTCGTGCCAACAGCAATCCACCACGGCATAGATACTCTCCTCTGGCATTCGATTCGTCATCAAGTACTGTGTATCTTACAGTGCGACAAGTGATGTCGTACCGACCTAGATTCGACGCATAGGTCCCAGGCCGCCACCGCTGCCATCTTACACGAGAGACGAGATGGATGTACTTTCGTTTTCGAGTAAAAGTAAATGTGGGCCATTGCGATACTTGACAATATCATCGCGGCACAGCATCTCACGTGAAACAAAAAGGGAAAGGGTTCCAGTATGTATATGTATCTCAGACAACAATTCGCGAAGAAAGTTATGCCTTCCCTTGCTCGCCAAACCTCGTGATTTATCAAACCCTTTTGCCTTATACAAAATATCTACACATACATATAATAAACTGCCAATTTAGAAGTAATCCAGTGGATATTTCACGGATATGAAGCATCCAACATCGTCCGCTGCTCGAAAAAAAATCCGGAAAAAGTAATAAACAGGTTTTTATGCTTTTTTTTTTTTTGTTATTTTCCCTTTTTTGTTTGCTTATAGTTTGTTGACCATCTTCACTTTCTTCGAAATCAAATAAACAAATATAAAAGATACAAAAAAAAAAAAAAAAAAACTTTTACTTTCTACGGATGATGGCTATGCAGCAGCACCCATTGACGATTCGTCCGGTGTTTTATTGTTATTTCATGTTGCTGTTTCGATTGTAAAATTTACACAAAAAGCGCTAAAGAAGAAATAACAAAATTACAAAGATATAAATATATACGCCACTTAGATACATTCGTAAAAAAACAAAACTGTACAAAAAGAGATGAAAAGATACAAAATCGAAAGTTAAAAATTGGTGATGAATTTATGCTGTAACTCTTTTTGTTCCTTTGGATGTTTTTTTTTTTTCTTTTTATATCTCGAGACAGAAGAGAAAAAGAAATAGGTACCTCTCACGTATCTTTTGAAGTCGTGAATTCAGTGATTCCTCGTTCGTGTAATAGACGGAATCGGAAACGTTTTATTATCTAATTTGGGCTATCTACTGGGTAATGAGTTGTTTTCTTCTTTTAATTCGATTCATTGGCAGAAGCACATTAACGGTTATAAATCATTGTGGGGGTGATCATTGAGTGGTTCTTAATTAATTTAATATAAAGGTACTCATCCTCTTTTGATTTTCACTCGGTTTGCACCTTTTCTTTTAGGCTGAATGATGGAGAGTATCTATTTATTTATTTTTTTCGAATTTAAATGAAAACGTGATGGAATTGTAGAATGGGTTGATTATTCATTGGCTTTTTTTTGAAATTCGATTCGATGAGCAATTTTGCATTCACTAGATTGTTAAGATTATTTATGATTATTACTTTTTCTCTTGTTTTTTTTCTTTTACTCAACATCTAATTGGCAGTTTCTCTATGAGTGATTTAAGTCATGTTATATAAATTGGCGTCGGACATAAGAAATGCCAAATTATTATTGGGAAGTGTCAAGAAATACTAATAGCTCATTAGACGACGATGTGGAGAGTTAAGTTTTGTTACTCAATTGGTTTATGTGGTAGATATAGAATAGTGAATTAGTTGATGGTGAAGACACCTACGTAATTACCTTTCCATAAGGAAAGCTAGCTTGAGTTCCAATTGTAATACGTACACTAGAGGCCAGAAGTTTGCAATCACGTTCTGATCTAAAGCAACAAATAAAGAAGACTGTATGGGAGCGTGTTGGATAATTGTATGGGACTTAAGTTTTCATGAGTAATTTTTTTAATAAATATTATATATTGTTACATAAGCAGATTCTAAATGAAAGACAATTTGAACTTTTGTTTTTTATAAAATTTTAACTAAAAAAATACAAGCTTTGTTATCTTATGAAGTTCAGGTTAGTCTCTTTTCTGTCAAAGCTCCTCGTTCTAGGCTTCTGTCAACCTACAGTCGCCATTTTGTTCTTGTTGAGTCTTTAGAAAACTTTGGACAAGATACGATAAGGCAAGAACCAATGCCATTCTTGAAAAAAAAAAAATGAATCGCTCTTTATCTGAATTATAAAAGACACAACACAAGTTCAGGTGATCCTGCTCAGTAGCACGAACATAGAGAAGGACTATGAGCACTTAGTTTACAATTGCCTCAGTTTTTGCTTCGAAAGAAATAATACGACCCTGTGAGAAGCCACCAACCAAATCATGAACTTCATACATAGCACTTGCAGGATGGTTTCAAGGAGGTTACTATGGAAAGAAATACAAAACACTAATCGGTTCAGCTTTTGTTTTTCGTTTGTACAATGAATCCTTTTCGTTTCTACAATGAATCCTTTTAACTACCTTATGTTAGATTGATTTGCCTTCTAAAAAAGTCCCAACACCCTTAGACGATATAAGAATCCATTAGTATAGCACTTGGATACAGCCTACTACGAGTTCAGGGCTCTATTAAATCCAAATATTGACAATTAGGTAGCAGCTTTAAAAGCAATTACTGCTACTGAAATCAATTCCAACCTTGTGAAATGCTGTCACTAAGAGCTTAAGGTTCTTGGAACACAGCACAAGGTTCTGCTTTGCTGGGTTCCTGGGCACGAAGGTGTCTCGGGCAATGAAAAAGGAAATGAAGTAACAAGAAAAGCTTAATCAGATTCACTAGAACAAACTGACCTCTCTATGAGTATTCCGTCCTGCGTTCTCAGGCTGGAAGTAGGGAATATATCCTGAAGAGAAGCGAACTTAAGGTGAAATTCTATGGAAACTAACAAGGACCGAGGAATTTCTACATAAAGACAGATGATCCCCTTCCATTTTCCGGGGGATCTTTAGGGGACATAACACTTTGCGGACCATGTGAAGAAACTTCGTCTAACAGAAGAACAACTCTGTACAGGATGCTGCGATGAGGAAGATGTAGAGGACACCATCCACTTTATTTACCTATGATCTGGACAAACAGAAACAGAAACAAATTCCTCCGTAAACACTTTTTTTCAAAATCTAGAAGAACTCTCTAGTACATCAACAAGTTGCTGAATATAATAAGGGATGTTTTGAGAACCATTTTCATAGCAATAATATCTGCTTGGTTACAGATGCGAGATGACTTTATATCCTTAAACAAAATCAGCTAGTTAAGCATACCTATACCAATTTTGGGGTAAGATCCTGATCTACAACACTGCGAAAGCTTGGCTTGATTTTGTGCAGCGTACAGGTTTTCTTACAGACAACAATTTTAACAACCATTGTAGTGGCTTCTGTTAATTTTTTAACAACTCTCGTGTTTTTTACAGACACAGTTGGTTTGCCATTTTGTCAAATGCATTGATAACGATATTTTTGGCAGAGTACTCGTACATACATATGTTTTACGCAAAGTCATGAATTTTTATCAAATTAGAAAAGGTAAAGATTCCATATATCTATATGCATAATATAAAGCGGTTACACTTTCTGCGCCATCATATCCATTTCAGAAAAAGCCGTCCCAAGAAAACGCAAAAAAAAAAAACCTTTAACCCAGCTCCAGCTAATCGAAGAAAGAAAAAAAGTTCTAATTTCATTGCGGCTGCCGTTCATAATTTGTCTTAAAAGAAAAATAACACCAATTATTATGATTCTTGTCCGACATTGAAGCCATTACGCTCATTTGAGCACAGTCCTCTGATTTATGATAGATCCCAGTTAGATTTATTAAAACTTATCAAAACTCATTTGGCCGCACCCAGGGCCCTTAAGTGACCTATCTCCGGGGTAATTAGATTAAAATATCATAGCTGCACGGTACAGTACACCGGAGAAGTACTTAACAAAAAAAAAAGGGAAGAAATCCTTTTAATACCAACTCCCATTCACAATATTATCTACCGCATTCAACCCGCCGCCGCCCATCCTTCAATTTTATCATTTAATTATTTCCACTGTCCCTCAAATTGACGCTCGGGAAAAGTTATGAGTATAATAGTAATCATAAAGCAGGCGAACAGCAGCAAAAAAAAAAAAAAAGGTTTGTCTACCTCAAGAGTTACGAGCGAGTTAAAACCAGAGATCGGGTTGTGTATTACAATTGTTAGCATCCTTGTTCGGATACAAGTCCTGCGAACTTTTCATCGAAGAAACATCCCCTTGCGGATTCATTTAGCAAATCCCTTGTAAATCCTCATCAAATGCGGATTATTAGTTAGAAAAAGCGTGGGGACCGAGTGGCGAAAACTTTCAACTCCTTCTCTCATTTGTTCGCCGTCGATTTTTAGCCTTATTCTTCTTCTTCTTCTTTATTCTACTTTGGAACATTTTTCAACATCAAAACTTTTCAGACTGATAACAAGGGATGAAAAATTAAATTCAATTAAACCGTTTCCTTCCGTTTTACCCGCCGCCGGTTGCCGCTTGTCGCTGAAATGGATTTCGATTTCGCTTGCTCTATTTCTTATACTTTTTAGTTCATGTGGTGGCTTATAAAAAAAAAAAAACAGTCCAAGTATATATGTGACTGACCCGCTTCTAAATACAAGAGGATGAAGCACAAAATGCAAATAAAAAAACAGTTAGAACTCAAAACTGCAATCGGAAGAAGAAGAGGAAAAATAAAGTGACTAATTTACAATGTCCACTATGGGGAAAAGGAAGTGAAGTGAAAAAAAAAAGAATTGCAATTGTTTTGGAGCCACAGAAACGGGAAGAAAGAGCAGAAAATAATGTCCTTAAGTGCCGCTAATTGCGAAATGTTAAAGTGTTTTCATTTTCAATTAAACACAGGCGAACGTTTCAAAGGACAATTTTGTTTTCTTTTTTGTTTCGTGTAGTGTTTTGAAGGATACTTTGTTTGACTTCAAAAGGAGCATTTGAGGTATCGTACTTGTTTTGTAAATATGTAGATATGCAGACATGTTTACTTGCATTTTATATGCATATACATTTTATTTCCTGCATAAAATGTATGGTCTGCTTTGTACCCATGCAGGGATTACATGTAGTACAAGGCTGATACAGGAAAATAAGGAAAAGTATCGGAATAGGTACTATATTAAAGTTCCATAACATACTCGTAAGTCATCAGCAAAAGCAGAAAGCAAATAGTGACCGATTTGTTGTCATAATCATAAGCTTTAAATTGTTCTCGTTGTTCTCCACAGAAATGTTGGCAATAAAAAGGTTTCAAGCTGGTGGCCATGAATTTCAGTTGGCCTCCAAGGACTTGCTGGAGAAGCACTATGCTGATCTGTCGAGCCGTTCATTCTTCCTCGGTTTGCTTAATTACGTACATGAACTCTGAGCCAGTAGTTCCAATGGTGCAAACAGTTTGAACGTAGTCAAGGCCTGACGCCAGGTATAGGCTGCCACAAATCCAGCTGACTTCCTGAACTGAACCATCTAAGTAAAGCACTTTAAATGAAGCTCCAAATTGAGGTGCAATGTTTTAGACCAAATCCTTCCTGATAAAATAACCAAAATCTGCAAAATTGCAATGATTTACACCGGAACGTAGTATATGGCAAGTTTTGGATTAGTGAACATTTTCAATCTCGAGATAAACTCTCACAAACTTGATAGAGAAGTCGAAAAAAGTAAATCTGTCAATTCTGTCTGCCTGCCAGCAAGGCTACAGCGTTGAAGGGTGAACGCATTTTGACCAAACTTCATATCTGGGGGTCGTAGGATATTCCCTAGAGGCTAAATTCAAATTTTAATCAAAGGCTATACAATTTCAAACCACGTTTTTGGACTCACAGGTATGTATGTCGTAGTTGAAGGTCTTGAACTTTAAATTTTAGTGAGCATATGTACAAATCATTCCAAGAGAAGTCCTTAGACAATAGCCACCGGGAATACTCATGATTAATGGCTGAAACTGAACGAACGAACGAATCTTGGTAGTATTGAAGCTTGAGGTAAGAACTAGTATTCATATTGCGAGTTCCTAGTCTTTGAGCTCATTCAGGATATTGTATCCCTACTTGTGCTATTCCAATAGATGCGTGAGACAATGCCCTGTGAGAAAACCTGTGGCAATGAAAATCTGACTCCTGTTGAGTTGAGGAGTTTGGCATAAAGGCTTTGCCTCGTCTGTTATGTTTAGAATCATGCTAGCAACATTTAAGTTGCTTGAGCGGACTATCGCTTAAATTTTAGCTCCAAATTAAGTAGAAAAAACTACTTTCTGTTAGTTCCACATAAATCATTACTTTTAAAGGACATTTCAAAATCTTTCAATCTAAGTGCTTAATATTTAGAACTAAATAAACTTCTTCTTAATAAAGACAGACCTCCTAAATCCTCTATCAGGCTACACAAAAACTATTTAAAGAATCGCTTTCATTTACGCATTTCAACAACTGTCAGAAGAAAGTTCATAAAAAATGAATTCCATGTACAAGTTGTGGTACCGAAAACTTTTCGTCGAAAGAGAATCCCTTATACACAGAAATCTGAGAATTTTAAATTGCCTCTTTGTTCGTTTAATGCTTTCGCAAAGCCTACATCAAGATGACTGTGTGACAGCCATGTGATTGTTTTGATGGAAAAGGATAAACGAAATAATGTGGTTTGGTGTTGTTTTCTTCTTCGTACAAGGATTAACATCACTCAACAAAGTTATGATTCAATTGTTTATCCATTTGTCCATAATCCAACTTGAAGTCGTATATATACTTATTAATATACAAGTTTGTCTTTCTTCCTGACAAACGAAAAACCACAAAAATATTTGAACAAACAAGAACAAAAGTCCACTTAAAAAAAGGAACCCCTCAAACAAAGTTGGTTTCTATTTCATAAACTATTTCGCTCTATTCGCGGTATTCACTGATTCGTTTTGGAATCATCATGACCATGTTGATGGAGCTAAACTGCATCCAGCAAAACATCACGAAACCGTAATCCTTTTGGTTGTGAAACCAAAATCAAAAAAGTTATATTTCCCGCCGTTTGTCGTTGTCGTCGTCCTTGTTATCCCTCCACTCGCAAAAAGGCAAAGAACCGGAGCTAAATAGCCAAAAATACACATCCAGATGCTTTTTGGTCGAATATTTTGGAAATAAATGTGGTTACAGATATTCTCGGTGTTTTGCAGCCCGAGGAATCGAGGCTCTTTGTTATACACTGAAATCGTCCGTTTTTGTGGTAAATAACAGAATTTATGTTCATAAAAAGGATTTATGCACTCAAGTTTTATGCAATTTCACACAATTGCACGATAGCTTTGCTTTTTTTTATTTTCCACACACAAAAAAATAAATCACTAATGTCCATATAGAAAATAGAATTTGTATCTACCATGATTGGTTTCAGGGGCACTATTAATCCGTTTCACAATCTATATCCTTGATGATTGAAAACACTTGTTTCATGCAGCGGATTGTTCTTTTTAATCACACACCCGATATGGTATTCGATCGATCTTAAAAACGGATAGGTGTTATAATTTGTAACAAGCCTTATGCGAACCGTCGCTTGTCACTTTCAAAATAAAAATGCTGCCAGTTGAAGCCACCGGGTGCTATTATATTCTCTGTGTTGAATCGTGGCGCGATCATATGACGAATTTTACATATGCATCTTTCTGCCGCATCGCATCGCGTACACAATGACAAAGTCTACAACTATCCCTACTCTCCCGCGTTACACAAAATTTTCTCCACATTGCGGTGCAAAAGTATCTCGGAGTAAGTATAGTGAACTCCCCACCAATAGCGGAGCAGTTTAGCGCTTCAGGTGCGTAAAGCCGACCATCGACCATCGACACGTCGCGTCGTCATCTTCATATTCAAATTGCGCCAAAAAAAAATACCAAAAAAAGAAGCAGACAAACTGACGGTCTCTCTTTACCTAAGTATAAGCAAAGCATACAACAATCACGATCATGATCACGACCACACCGATCGGACGCGAGAAGAGCTCAAGCTCAAGACCAGTTTAGCGACTTTGCATCGCATCTCAGAGCCAAAAGACTCACCACCAGACGAAAGGTAGACCAGTGGGATTGTTTTCTTGGATGGTCTCTCTTTCTGTGTGAATTGGAGAAAGACTTTTACCACTTTTGCTTTTCTTCACCACCAGATACAGATACAAATACCAATTCCGATTCCGCTTCGGCACTTTGCAATCGCTGCCTCACTGAGTCAGGTTGGCCCATTGCCATGGCCAATGCTGATGATGATTATGCAGTGCGGACGTGAACGCGGAGTATCTGCCGCCAGCACAATGGTAGGTGGAGATATGACGTGAGCTGGCTGTTGGTTAGATAGGTTTGGTAAGTTCGCGTGTGGTAAAGTGCTGATATGAATGGCATCTCGATGAGCGGGAAAGTTTGTATTTTTGCATATAATTTGAAATTTATTTCATTTCGCGGATTGAAACTGCGGAATTTTGACATACCACATTAGTTTTTGTGAATTATGTCTTCTGAAGGGTGTTGGAAAGTCTAAGCTTACAATTCGAAATCAGATTTGAATTTTTTTTTTTAGAAAACTGACTTACGAAATCATTGGTATCTTTTTCAAACTAATGACTGGTTAAAAGCTTTGGCATAGGCTTGCGTGCCTAAAACAACCCAAATAGAGACGATGATGTTGATGGCTTGATAATTACTACTAAAAAGATGAAATGATTGAAAACTTCACGGCAAAGAAAATTGAGTCCATTAACATATGTTTGTGGTAAGTGATGCAACAAGAAGTGACGTAGGTTTATCGGGTGCAAGCGTGTTGACTAGATGCTTAACAGGTTCTATTTAGGTCAGCTTGAAAGAGGAAAAATATCGATCTAATAACATAGCTTACGTCACGGACGACGTGCATAGAATATCTGAAACTATCACCATTTGTATTTTTAATGATTTGTTAATAACTTTTACATGATGTAAGAAACGAGTGTAGTTTTGCCAAGACTGGTACAAAACTTGATTTTTTGTTCATCATATTGGGTGAATGAATGGATGGATAGTCGTATGCAGCTGCAGAGAATTAAAGAAATGGAAAGATAAAGACTTTATTCCCACAGTATAATAGCAGGGAAGAAGTGGGGCCTTCAATCAGTCATGATGCACTGGCCTTACTTCACGGGTATTAGACCCATGCTCATGCCATGGTAGCCTTCCACCATACTAGAGCACCATTCTAGTAAAAGAGAAGTTGACAAAGATCAGTGAGTGTTGTTTACACAGACGATTTTCGTACCACGCCTTCGGCAGCACTCGAGATGCTTCTAGATCTTCTGCCACTCGACCTTCAACTACAACTTCAAGCGGGAAGAGATGCGCTTCGGCTCACAAACACAGGATTCTTTAAGAGTAGTAACATTAGGGCATAGCTCCATTCTCAGAAACACGTTTCCCGAGTCTCATGAGAAATCAGACGATATTTCAGGTTTTCTCGAGATCGACACACCATACGAAGTTGCGTATCCTAGCAGGGAAGACTGGCAAAATAATGAAGGTCATCTTCGGAATGAAATTGCTCTTTTTACAGATGGGTCTTAGACCAACGACGGAAGTGGGTCAGGTATTCTAAAGACCTGGATCCACTAAGGATATCGCCATCTCCATTGACAGTCAGGCTGCGGTGCCGATAGACTGACCAAAAAAGCTGGGAAACTTCTGCTATGTGTTGCCAAAAGAAATATCATCATTTCATACACAACCGCGGAGCGACTAATCTGGATGGACATAGAGTATCCAGAGCTCTGTGGCCAGAGAGCAACCACAAAAGATCAGGGGAAATCATCAAGCTAGGAAGATCACAAGTTAGGGTTATGATTGGGATCCTTTCTGGACATTGTCTTTTAAGAAGGCACATTCGACGGGTACTATATATTGGGCACTTAAGATTGTAGTAGACCAGAGTAAGTAGTGTGCCTCATGAGAATCGAGAAAGCCAACAACGGCATATTCAAAGCACGTAGTCATGCAGGACAATGCAGTCCTGCTTATACCATACTATCTCGTCTAGGTCGACGATTAGATGTTAACTTGTGGTGAATTTTGGAGTTTTGGACAACCATAAAGTTTAAACGGACCTTGTCTAGTGATAAACTCTAAGTTTTACCAAAAACATTTGTACGTATTCCACTGAGAGTAACTTTTATTATCACTAGCTCATTCTAGCTGCTAGACTTCATTATTTATCACGAGAATTTGTTGGCCCGACACTTTACATAATTGAAGAGTAGTAGTCTAAAACACAAGACCAATCGAAAACCAAAAGGAAATGGTCTCTATTCATAAGATCTCAAAATTGTGATGGTGAATTTATTAACCAAAATTTGTCATTATAACAACAACCTACCATCAGCAAGCAGCCACTTTCAACCAATCCAAATCAATGGCAAGAAGATGCCCATTCATCTTATACATATGAATGGTGGTATGTATGTATTTGACGTCAAAACCAGTAAAAAAATAATGGATGAGTACAACAAACCCATTAATAAGGAATCGGCAGCCTTAAGTCCATCAATTTTCCGCAATAAAATCGACTTTATGGTTGCAACATCATTTTTGTTTTATGCATACCATGCAATTGATTTGTGAATAGTTTTTTACCGGCGAGACAAAACTTGAGAGAAAGCCGAAACATTCAATCCTTCAAAGAGGTAAATTTTCAAGAATGAATCCGAAATATGTTCTTTTTTTAATTTCGCAGTTCGCAAAGCACTTGAATCAAAATCGAAAGTTGTTTTCCAAACATATAAACCTACAGATACCTAAAAATTACTCAACTAAAAGGTATACCAGAAGTCACAAACAAGTGTACATGAAATCAAAGCCAGAAGAACTATAAAAGTAAAAAAAAATAGCAATTTGAAATCTGCTCACGGCAAACTCTCATCACCCAAAATAAAAAGAGAAGAAAAAAGGTTTCATAACAGCTGTGATTCCCTGACGACCCTGGCATTCTTCACTGTGATTACAGTTTGATCCCACACATTATGCTATTAACAGACACACCAATCTCATTGGAACAGTTGAGTCTGTAATTGGATTTCGGTTTCATAAATAATATATTATGACAACCCACATGTGGTGTACGAGCACTAAAATGAGTCCTTAGGCAAAAATCTCGTCAGAATATATATGAAGCCAAAATTGATGAAATTCTCTTGAAATTCCCTTTTATTGTAAATGCTTCCACACAAACTAGTTCTTTGGTATTCAATCCATTATTGTGAATATTTTTCTTGCATATTTTAATTTGAAAGAGAACATTTTGATTTTCAAATTCAAAGAAATTCTACGAAACATATTACCTGCTTAGTTCTACAAAAGGAATGTAGTATCTAAAGATATCTCTTCTGAAAGTACGTGATACTCTTTACTAGTATGCCACATCACCATTCATGATTACAGTTGATTTGTGTATCCGACAAATGATTTAGATTAATTCTCAGATGAATCGTGACAAAAGTTGTTTAAAGTTGGACTTTAGTCGTTGTTTTTTGTTCTTGTCTTTTAAGTTCGTGATTTTTCATGCTGATTTCTATCACAACTAAAATGTAAAAAGCGTTGGTTTATTATACGGCTAGTAATTTTCATAGAACGAGACTAGGTTTAAAAATTTGTGTTATTATTTATTCACCATTTATTAGATACTTCAAAATAATGTTTAAACTGGCATTCATATTCACAGAGAACCATCTTGTTTGAAGCTGAGTCCTGTCTACGTAAAAAATGGTGCACTGATTAAAAGTAGAAAGTAATAATGTCGATTCGATTCTATTTTCACAAATGTTGAAAAAAACTTTGTCGGTATTAAGGCTCAACCACAATGGACTGTAGTGAGATTTGCCTTATGTCAAAACCGAACGAAAAGCCCACTCAATTTCTTCCAAACGCTCTGTCTACCAATAATAAAGTCAAGCAAACTTGACAACCTATGACAGCTGTGAAATTTCTGTACTAAATCTCCATTTCAATTACACCTTCGTTAAATCCCCAGAAGTTAACGAAACTCGACTAAACATTATTACCTACTAATCATTACTAATGCATTACTATTTCTGTGTAGTGGGATATTCCATTAAGCTGGCTTCTACTGCTGTAGCTCAGTGGTTAGTGCGTTGAACTGCTGTTGATAGAGTTTTTCGAGTTCCAAAAACTACCAACAATGTTTTATTATGGACCGCTTTTTGAAAGCGACTGACAAACCTAGAAGAGTATTACTGTGATGAGAAAGCTTCTCAGTAACACTCATCTCTTCGAATACGGCATAATACTTTAGCTCCCTTGTGGAAAGCTGGGTTAAGTATTAGTCCTGTTTGGGCTTGGTTAGGTTAGGTATGAAAAGACGAAGAGATTAGTTGTGACCTGTGCCGTGGATCTGCATTTGGCTTGACACCCAACAGAGGGTCACCTTATTGGTCATTTTTTGGTCCTCTATGGGCAGCTAATTACGTAATAAGCAAAATTTCAAATTCTAGAAACTGTGCACTCAAGTGAATACTTGCCTGCAGGCATTGCGTTGGCCAGATCGTAAAAAAAAAGGCCTACAGGATACACATTGTAGATTGCCTTTGGATAAGAGTCGATAGTATTTTGGCACCTCACTTTATATTGCTTGTAGAAATAAGGATTTGGGAGACCTGTCTTTTCTTTATTTTAATGGGGGAAAGCATTACTGGGAAAATACTGAAGAAAAGAGGAAAATCTAACCCAACTGGGAACAGTTGTTAAGCTCCCAACTCAAGCTAGTAATGCATGCCATAGTTTAACATAATGCGAGTAGCGTCAGTGCAAACGAGGCACTAAAACTGGTGTTACTCCAGCCTTTTAACGTATTTTTTCTGTGGAATATACATACATACTCTCAAGGCGTCGCTTCGCTTCCATAATCCCGATACTTACATGGTAGTAATCCGTCATGACTCAAAAACGAAAAGATAAACTTAAACGCCACTAATAAAGTGAATTGTATAACTCCCCACTTTGATTTCGATGACTCGTTCATTCTGCGACTAGTGGCATGGTTCAGTGGTTATTGTGTTGACTTCTGAGTTTGGAGTTGAAGGTTCGAATAAACTAACGAAGTTCTTTTTTAGCCTCACCTCTTGCGAGCATTTGATCTTGCGAGCATTTGACAACCACCCAACGAACTTAATAATAAAAGTGTGTTAAATCGTACTAAAAACCACACCAAACCCATATCCGCTTTCAAGGCTTGTTACTAAGGGGCTAAGGGAATTAATGTCATGAGAAATCTTCTCAAAAACCCTCTGCCTTTTGGATACGGCTGATTCTTTACCTGAATATATTTATGCAGACAACAGGCATAGCTGCCTTAACCTAGTATTTATTTATTTTTGTGCTTAGCCTAACCTAAGCTCCTTAATTCTATCCACTGCTCTTTAGATGCTTTAGATGATCTACTTTCGCCATAGTCATTATCGCCATGGTTACAAATACAGTACTCGTTAAAAGAGGTTACTAAGTACTTCTGTCTTACAACATCCATCTACATGTAGGTGCACATGTATCTACCCACATTGGTGTGACCTCTTTTCTTGTCCCAGATTTCGAATAATAGGGGGTTGGTCGTCGAATTATTTGAGTAGCGATCAGCGCCGATAAATATTTTTGACAATACTCAATTGTGCTGTTATACAATGTAATACAAGCTTACACACCTACTCATACATATATTTCAATTTACGAGTCTGAATTCATCCTAATAGCATCACTAAAGAAAGGTGGACCTAACCCAACTTATCGCTGTCTCTGACTATGACTATGTCACACCTCAATTTAATTTTTTTCTTTAAACTAAAATAAAACATATTTCTGTTGTATTTAAACATGAGATGTCCGGAGAAGAAGTAGAAAAAAAAACTCGTTTTCACTGCGTGTGTCACAAAGTGGGCTCCAGTGAAATCACGCTGTGTGTGTACACTTTCTCGGATAACAACAAACAAGGAGGAATTCCGAATTAGATAACCACACACATAATGTATGCTAATTGATGGCCACTCCACAAATGATTGGGGCACTGTATCTACTGAGAATCAGATACCGGAACAAAGTTGCTGCAATAATTGCGATTTGCCTCAAGTAAAAACCTTATCAACGCAACGAACGGCTGGCCCTGAAAATCATCCTCAAGTTTGGAGTAAAACCGTCCCAAAGTACGCCCGCGAATTGTTTAATATTCATGAATGTGGTCGTGTATCTGCTAACAGATATTTAAGCCATTTTTTTAAAATATAATTTCGCATTCCTTTTGATGACACAAAATCAACAGTAAATTCGCAATCCATAGCAATTTCCGGATTCCATTGAATGAATCAACCAAATTTCCGCCTTTTATTCACACAGAAAAAAAAAAAATTAAATCTGTATTACAGCAGAATGTGTAGCACCATAAATTATTCCCATGACGTACTGAATGAAAATGTTAATCGGCTAAAACCATATGACAGTGTAAACCGTTTGCGGATTTTTCACTAAAAGTGATTTATTCATTGGAAGAAAGTTAAATGGGTAAATTATCCATCGTTTTTTTGGGCAATACCTACGAGTATAGCGGATTGAAAAAAAATGAAGGTATTTTGCGGACAACGAAAGTGGACAAATATATCTATGGAGTACGCTTTTTGTATGCCAAAGCTGCTGATGATGATGACTATTTTGGGAGTCACCACCAGCGAGTTAGAGAGAAAGATTGTCAGATTGAGCACGTGCTGGAGGCAAATCAGCTTCTCTAAAAAAACCAAGCCAATTATGTTGTTTCTAAGGAAACTCTGTGTTGGTTACAAAGCGACGGTATTACGAGATCTGAATTTTTAATTAGTGCATCTTAAGGTATAGGTATTTAAATTCTATGCAGAGTAACTTTAGCCGATTGTTATCGAAACGGTGAACGTAGAAGTTTACATAAGCTTATGATCGGAGATGAGTTTGTTTTTTTTTTCTTTTGAAAATTTTTTGGGGCTTGGCTGTGGTATCGCAGCCAGGTGGGTTGTTTGTTGGGATGGGGGATGGAAATCGAAAGAGAGGGAATCCTTGAAGTTCATTGTGGATAATTAGATTACATTTCAGTTAAAGCTAGGGAAGGGGTATTTGAAATTTGTTTGCTCATTAAGGTACTGATTTGTTTACTGAGTTTGTGTAATGAAGAGGCGTGTAAGTACTTCTCTTTATTGTAATCTCAGTTTTGGTGGGAATATTGTACATATATGTATGGTTTGTAGATATGTGTGGGAAAGATTCTTAGAGCCGCAAGTATTTAAACTTAGTGGCACTTGATTAAGCTTAAGATAATGCTCTTTGTGGTATGCTTTTCTTGGAAAATTTAATTAATAGAGAATATTCCCCTTAAACCAACACGAATTCTAGTATTATTCTATTAAAAGTATAATTGTAGTTCTTCTCTAAACGCCTTAGAAAAACACCTACATAATTCCGCAGGGAGATCAACGAAAATATTTTTCTAACATGATGCAGGGGATGTCATCTGAAAAGTTTATAAGTATACATAAGTACATGTTTTTATGATAGATGAAGAGACTCGATAGAGAGATGACTCCAAAGATCGACAATAGGATACTCTTCAAAGCCCATGTCGAGTATTCATGTAAGAATGCATCGCAGATACAGGCGGCGCTCTGCCGAATGCACCCAAACATCGGCGGACCGGGACACGCACAAAGGATCCTGATGTCCAGAATGGTCATCTTGGTCCTCCTTTGTACTTCCCCGATATAGGCTGGCACACTGGCGAAAAATGTATACACGAAAAAGCTATCATCAGCCTACAGCGCAGTCACAGAAGCAGCTTAGATGGAATGGTCCCAATCGACATCATGGGAAATGCAAAGCGTATACCTTAGACGGCCCTCGAACTGGCAAGAAGCAAAAAGGATCAATGAAGAGAAAAGGCAGTCTCGGAATCGCTGTGGCAAGCCAGGTGGGATGACTCTACCAAATGCAGAATCCACAAACTCATTCCCACCATAGACACATGGATAAAGATAGCGAGGGAAAACTGTACCATCTTACAGAGTTCCTAATACCTTCATAGATTTGGACACAATAGTTCGCCCCAGTGCCAGAATGTCCAAATGAGGAGGAAGACGCGGAGCATGTAGTGTTTCACTGCAGACGCTTTGCAGAGGTTAGAGGAAACCTGCCAAGTCCAACAACATGACGAAATCAGAAGGCGAGTGGATGGAGATCTGCTCATTCATACTGTGTGTGCAGAACGAGGAGCAGAAGCCCTTAGAGATATGTCAGACTCGGGGACTATAGTATAATTTCTAAGCAGCCCCAAAGAAGTAATACCTGGCAGTACTCTGGGGAGAGTGGTTAAAGTGTGATTGGTGTGTGCTTAGTACTTAGGCGTATTGCCGCCATCGATGATTCGGGTTTGCGAATCGTGAATGGGAGTAGCACTCGGGCTACTAGTATCTATGAAGATTACACATTCTTTGCGCAACCTTAAAAAGAACCAGTGAAAAATGCTACAATCCGCTTGGAGCGGATCGTATGATACCCTATCCCTATCTTATTTGGGCGTGTCAGTGGGCGGTGGAAAATGTATTCACAAAATTTGACTATTTTGCCCAATAAATTAATATTTTTACTCGAAAATTAATTTTTGAAGTAAACGCCCCTAAAAAGTGGGCGTGGCCATATATAATGTATAGACGATTTGTAGATTAAGTGGATATCTACATATTTGCCCAAGTAAGTTTTTTCGAGTTTCATATGAAAATAGTGAAAAAAAGTGATTTTTTTGAAAAGTGGGCGTGTCAGTGGGCGGATTTTAAAAATTTTTACACTTGTATTGCTTACTTTTCCAAAGACCTCGTATACAAAGTTTCATCAACCTAGCTCAAAATTTAAGGCCCAAAAACTGGTGACACACAGACGGACGGACGGACGGACGGACATAGCTCAATCGACTCGGCTAGTGATGCTGATCATTTATATATATACTTTATGGGGTCTATCTGCAATATTTCTCTATGTTACAAACTATGTATCAAACTTAATATACCCTTAGGATAGGGTATAAAAATACTGGATCAGGCGTCTTTTTCTTCTTCTTTAGATGTTCTACTGAGACTAGGTTTCACAATATTTTATCACCTAAAAATTGTAACGAACGGTTCTGGACTCTATCTATAGTAAATAACAAAAGGCTCTTAGGTGCACCTGATCAGATGTGGGCATTGTATTCCAGCTTTTGACGGATGAATGCCTTATAAATTTAGACACTTACTGCACTTATGGCGACCTCAAATATAGGTCCATAGGAGATGATTATCGATACACATACTGAGAATGGCAAGTCATTGAGTCATGGATAATGGTTGGAGGTTTTGGTTTCGCTTAAGTGACAAGAAACAGCATTTCGTCTTGAATGTACTAAATTATACTTTGTTGATTTAATCCTATTAATTATGCTTCTAAGATCGGAATTGAAGAGTCATATGTTTCCTTTCCCTTTCTACGTCTGAAAAGCAGGAACGTGAGTTGAGAACGAACATGAAAGACTCGATCCCAACGTAATTTATATGTAGAAGGCAGGGTCAAAACAATGTTCGCTTTTGTCAATTATGTGCAAAACATGATGTTGTAATTTAAAGAATTTTAAAGTACCTACCCAGAAGAACATTTTTTTATAATTTACTATGAATCTTCTTAGACTTGACAATCATTAATTTGCTTGGCAGTTTCAAGGTTCTGTATCATCGTCATTTCAATGCCAGGCTATAATGTCATCCTAAAATACAAGAATACTCAATTATTTAATAGATATTTTTTATTGCAATATTTCATAGAAAATTTATTCATCAACGTCTGCCGCAAGAATTAATTACTCTTCGGAATGATACAGCAATCTCTATTGTCGTCTATTGTTATTGGCATCGTACAATACAATTTGAGTGGGACGGACATTTTAACTAATCTATTTCATGGAGAAAAAATACTGTCAAAATTTCCATAAGCCACAAACAAAGTCTAAACTTCACCTTGGTGTTAGGAAAAAGAAATAAAAACTTTCATCTGTTTCTAAACAAAACAAGGCAATACTGAGTCAGCATTTGATCCACTAACTACCGGTCCAAATGTCTTCGCACATGAAACTGATGATTTAATTTGAGTCAAATAATATGTATTTCATAAGATAAACCACACATAGCTTATTGGATAATCACCCGGAGTCTGTGTAAAGCATTCCGAAGCACATTACAAATTTCACCTCATTAAATGCACCACATTTCCCCGAATCCAAATCACCAGCATTTACCTCGTTTCTAATCCACTTACCGGCGCGGCGCAACCTCTCATAACATTATGACATAGATGTCTTCCTTCTTCGGCATTCCAAGCATAGCCAACACGTATCGCAATTATAGATACCTGATGTGAATGAATTCACCCAACTGGTGGCTAATAACTTCATAACTTCACCCGCAATCAGGGGCAAAAAAAAACACCCATAATTGCACATACGCCTGTTAGGTTAGGTTAGGCGCCATCAAGCAGTGAGCGTTTTTATTTTTGGTTTTAACCCTTTTAATTTCGATTTCAAACTGTAATTGGCAGCGCGCACTAAGTAAGGAGTTAATGCAGCTGGTACAGTGACCGCAGTAGTTGTTGGAAGTCACTCTAAGGAAAGTCCACAAAACCACTGCAATTGATACGACCACTTCCATCGCAACGAATAAAAAAAAAAACACGAAATGCACCTGAAATAAGTGCACGCACTTTATCCGGCTTCGATGTAGCTGCAGCCGTCTGTAAGCCAGTGGGCATTGCGCCACGCCAGTCGGAAGTTGTCTTGTTAACACACTGCACGAGTTAAACAAACGCTGCAGTGCGTGTTAAGTGTATGCCCAATGGCCAGGTAGGTTAGGCGGTTCTTGCTTGGGATGCTGGAGTTGGAGTACCTTTGCCTTGAGTGGATTGTGTGTATGTAGTGTCTTCGTCATTGGCCCGGTATGCGGTTTCACTTCTTTCAATTGTTTTCACATTCGTTTTCCCTTTGCTTTTTCACGTTTTATCGCGAAAATTAAATAAATATAATTATTCCTATGGACTTTAGTTGGTATAATGGAGACCACTGAATTGCGTTCCCAGCTGCAGTCGCTAAGTTTCCACTTAAGATGTTCTTAAACGAGAATCCTGGAGGGTTGATAGTGCTGCGATATTTGTACTCATTGACTTTCTCCAGTTGTTTGTTACGCTGGGGTTCCCGATCTTCAAAAGGAATTGGCCGAATTACTAGGTGCTATCTACTTTGACTATACCAATAGAAGCAGTGGACCCGGAAAAGGATAAAGAGTTTCCCTTCAATATGTGTATGTATGGATCTGAAAAACAAGGAAACTGGGTTGCGTATCATATATTCAAGAGAAACCTAGAGATGTGCTTAAGACTTCCGGACTTATGAAGTGTCTTCCAGGCCTAAACTTGTTTAATATGATCAGAGAGTGTCCCTAGTATCCTTCTCTTCCCATCCATATTGACGGTGTTCTATTTCACCGACTAAATAATCAATATTAAACAAATATACACTGGATAATAAAAGTAATTTGAGATCATAACAGCCTGCTTAATGTCCTTGATGTAATTTTAATCATAATTTAATTTAATTTATTTAATTTATTTATTTTTAATTTAATTTATTTATTGAGCTTAGTACAAGCTGTAACTTAATTCTAACAGAACTTATTATTTCTAACTAAACCTAATTTTATATATATTTTTATAGTTTTTCAATATTATTAATTATAATTAAACAAACTAAAAAAAAAAAACATTTAACAAACTAAGACAGATTAGTTTTAAGGGGGAGGTCAGGAGGAAGAGAGTGAATTTCTAAGAGAGGATATGCTGTAATGGAAGTCGAGGAGGTTCTGGGCATTATTGGCTAATCGCAGCATTCTGGAGACTGGTTCAAAAAGGCCGTAATTAGTGCGGTGGAGAGCGAGACGAAAGAGAGGAAGAGACCTGAGATTGCGTGGATTTGTTTGAAGCGAAATCATTTCCAGTAATGCGGGGGAATCGATCGTACCGGTTAATATCTGATGGATGAACAGAATATCGGCGACTTCGCGACGTCTAACAAGGGTTGTAAGGTTAATCAATTTTAAACGATCTTCGTAGGGGGGTAGGTTATAATTGTCGACCCATGGGAGACCTCGTAAGGCAAAACGTAAAAACCTGCGCTGCACAGCTTCAATTCTAAGGGAATGGGTGACATGAAATGGAGACCAAACTTGGCTTGCGTACTCAAGGAGGGGTCTGACAAAGGTAATGTAAAGCGACTTTGTAACATAAGGGTTAGAGAATTCTTTAGACCAGCGTTTTATGAAACCAAGAGAAGAATTGGCCTTAAGTATAATGTGGTCAATGTGGGAACGAAAGTTAAGTTCCCTATCACAGATAATACCCAGATCACGTATAAAGGAGACTGAGGGAATGGAATCATGAAGAAAAAAATAGGATCTACGGGGTGGGGGCAGGCGTTTTCGGGAGAAGGTTATGGATTGACATTTACTGACGTGAAGTTCTAAGAAGTTATTGACGCACCAAGTGTAGAAAGAGTTCAGGTCTTTTTGAAAAGATAGAGAGTCCTCCGGGGTGGATATAACCTTAACTATTTTCATGTCGTCCGCGTAAATAAACAGATCGGAGTTTTTAATGATTTGCCCAACATCATTTGTAGTTAGGACGAAAATCAATGGACCAAGATGACTTCCTTGTGGGACGCCTGAGGTTGCGATAATGGGATCGGAGACTGAAAATCTAAATAGAACTCTGTACTGGCGATTCTCAAGGTAAGATTTCAGCCATGAGACAAAAGATGGTGGAAAGCCAATGGCTTCAAGTTTGAAGTAAATAGTAGGGTGACATATTTTATCAAACGCTTTACTGAAGTCGGTGGTAATGACGTCAACTTCCTTTCCTGCCTCCAGTGCCTGTAGTGTTTTTGAGACAAATTCGGTTAGGTTAGTCGTAGTGGATCTACCTTTTAAGAAACCGTGCTGATGGGGAGAAAAAATAGATTTGCAGTGAAAATATAATGAGTCGTATATAATGCTTTCAAAGAGTTTAGGGATCGATGAGAGTTTAGCTATGGGTCGGTAGTTAGATATATCATTTTTGCTCCCTTTTTTATGGATAGGGAAAATAAATGAGTCCTTCCATAAGTTTGGAAAAACGGCTTGTGAGAGCGAGAGACGAAATAAAGTAGTTAGTGGTTGATACAGTGCATTAGCACATTTCTTAAGAAATATGGCGGGCAAACCATCGGGGCCGGGAGAAAAGTCATCCTTGAGATGAATAATTTTATCGCGTACCATATCGGAACTTATGCTAACTGAGACTAGGGAGGTTTGAGGGCAGTTATTCAAATAGCTAAAATAGCTAAGATCCGGTACATGAACGTGGTGACTATACGAATGGCTGAAAAAGGTTGCAAATAGGTTGGCGATTACTTTAGGGTCAGAAGTGGATGTATCAAGTAATTTTAGAGTGGAGGGGAAGCCATCGGATTTTCTTTTAACGTTAATAAATTGGTAAAAACGTCTGGGATCAGTTATTAGACTCGATTGCATTCTGTTAAGGTATTCATGATAGAGGGATTCGCAGAGGGTGGAGAAGTGGGAGTGTGCTAGCTGGTAGTTTATAAGATCAGAAGCAGATCTGGATCTCAGGTATGTTTTCCACAATTTGTTTCTGGTATTTCTCAGAGTACGTAATTCTTTATTATACCAGGGAGGGGAAGAAGAGCTGTTTTTGCGCGACACATATGGGACAGATTGAAGAAGACAGTCAAAAATCGCTGTGTAGAAGAATTCGAGAGCGATATCAATGGGGATGTTATTTTTTAGAAAGAGGTCGAAGTTAATGTTATTGAGTAGGTTATTAAGTTTAGGGAAGTCAGCTTTACGAAAGTTGAAAGAAAGAGAGTTTTCAGATTCCACGGCAATGATGTCGTGCTCGCACGAAACGGTAAGAGTGAGAGGGGGATGATATTGGTCAAGAGTAGAGAGAAGATGGTTACTCATGTTGACGAGAGAATTATGGGCGTCAGAAGAAAAAATTAGATCTAACTGCCTACCAAGATTATTGGTGATACCACTTATCTGAAAAAGGCCTGCTTAATGTCCTTGATGTAATTTTAATCATAAATGATAAACTCTCATTAATAACGTCGGACTGTGTATTTTAAGCCCAATGTTGAACCAAATATTTATTGATCCAATTATAATAGAGTTGCAAGAGTAATCTTTTGTTTTTATTTCTCTGATTCCTATATTATTATCCCGGATACAATCGCCAATTAAATGAAATGATACATAAGTCTATCCACATACACAAACAAAACTAAATTCAATTAGCAACTGGGAGCTACAAAATATTAAATAAAAATATCTACCTGAAATATTTTCAATTACATATTACGAAACATTGTTTTTTTTATCCTTTTTAATAGTGGATTTATATGTCAGCAATATATATGTAGCTATGCCAACAGAAATTTACTAAGTGTTATTGAATGTATTTTATAAAATAATATCCCAGCAAATAAACGAAATAACAACAAACCGAAGGTAAAAAGGATGAAAAAGGATTACATTTGTGCAAATGGTTTCTATTACACCCTATTTAATTCATTTTTCAGTAACTATGGTGACGTTTAAAAGAGCTACTATTATTTTTTTTAAATTAAACAATGCTTGTAAAAAAATAGATTTTGACTAACATTTTGGCAGAGCAGTGTGTTTATTTTATATGCATTTTTTACTTAGAAGTTTCCGATTTATTTAGGCAAAGATACACATTTTCAAAATAAAAAAAGACAGCTTAAATTAATTTTAAAATTAATCAAATTGATTGGAAAGGATCACGTGTCTTCAAGTAATGAACGAAAGGCTGGAATAATAAAAACTACATACGGCAAACAAAAATTTGTTAAAGTAGAATTGGTTAACAAATCTTTAGGGTATACTATCAAGAGTAATCGTTGCTATCGAGTTGGCTAGCATCGGGCATAGGCAAAGTATCCCTCCCTTTTCTAGCGTGCTCATAAACCAGTGGACCCAGTGCCATCATGTGGTGACGAAGCAATCTAGTGGGCCAGGGATGAAAATCAACCTACTTTTTCATTAGTGGCACTCGCAACGGTTTGAGGAAAAATACAGGTCATTTGGTATAAGTAATGTCATAAGTTACAGTAAAACTGTTTAAACTTTAGAAAAGGTGACCATCTAGCACTCTTACCAAGAAGCGCTACAAAAACATGAATCTTACAGCCTTCCAGAACCATGAAGTGGGTTTCCAGTTGTCAATAAAGGATAGTCCTATCCCTCCGTCGGATACAGCTATCTTTGTAGATAGTCAACGGCTCTGAAACCAAAAAAGTCCAATAAAGTCAAATCAAGTCAAGAAATTTCGAGCCTCACTGATGACCATCAGACACCACAAGGTCTAGCTCTGCTGGATATATCTGTCTACAGCAATGTGGAAATGAACGAAAAGGCAGATGAATTGGCAAGGTTGGGGTCTTCTATGAACATCAGTGAGGCTGGCACATCCATATTGCCACCACCAGAATAAGGAAAGAGGCCAACCCTATCCAGAGAGGACTACACAACTTTGCATGCTTTATGGTTAAAATTAAAGACAAAGACCCTACTGACAATCGATTGAACTTCTATTCGTTCATTCAGTGGACATAATATGACACTGCGCCATAGGAACTATGCTCCGCAAATGTAAAGAAGGTCTAGCAATATATGCAGAAGCTGCGGAGACGAAAAGAAGGAGGAGTCAACCCAACATACATGTACTGTGCCACTACCTTGCCTTACAGGAACAACGCCTACGAATTCTAGGCCACAGATTCTTCTCTAGCACTGAAGTGGGAGTAGAATGACCCTGGTTTGATTCGTTAGTAGCACCAATTGGTTTAAGGAAAGACCAAGACCAATTCTCCTTCCCACTCCCCTACCAAGGGCAAACACAATGTCTCCGGGCGCACAAGTAAGATCTCTTTCCATTGGACATCCTCTTAACCTCAATGGACTCCCAATTAAGTATCAGTAGCTATTCCAAAGTGAATGTTTGATTAACCATATGTTTCTAGATCAGTAGAAGTGTGACCTAATGGCAGCGGATGTCATATCTACGGGTTCAAACCATTAAACATATGTAGCTCATTTTATTTGGAGAATGTTTTGAGAATGTTTCCTATGTTCCTCATCCGTATGAGTTATTTCAGCATCACCAACTCTTTTAACAAAATACCCTTTAAAAAATCATTACTGCTACAGAAGTCAAATCCCAGATTATGAAGTTGTGTCGCGAAAAGCATAAGGTTTTTGCTCTGCTGTGTTTCTGGGCACAAGGGTATCCCAGGAAATGGAAAACCGGAAGAACTAGCAAGAAGAGCTTCATCAGATGTCAAAAAACACACTGAGAGAGACAGAGACGCGAACTTATGATGGAAATCTATGAAATCTTGGCAAGACAACTATGGTCCTCCTTCGATAAGGCAAGGTCCAAGAAATTTATGCGCCTGGACGATCACTTTTCATGCTTGTTGGGATCTTACGAAACATAACAATCTGCGGTACTATATAAAGAAACTGCGTCGAACGGAAAAAGAACTCTGCAAAAGATGCAGTGAACACACTACCCACTTCCTTTGCCAATGGTCTGCAATCCAGGATTCCACACACAAATTCCTCGGTAAACACTTCTTTCATTGTTTAGAAGAACTCTTCAGTGCAAATTCGACAGGTTGCTGAACTTCATTTTAGAAACACTGTCTCAGAAACGTTTCAGAAACGTTTCACTCGGTCTGGAAGCACCTTCACAAGATCATCAGAGTGGTTTGTATGGTCTAAAAATAAGTAAGTACCTCATAAAGTAGTTCTTAGACATTATATGGGTTAAATGGGCAAGCGAATAGAAGTCTTTTTCTTCCACCTACCTAACCTAACCTATGCTCTTTTTGAAACATTACATTTTCCAAACAAATGTCAACATACACTACATAAGCTTCAAAATGTATTTGATCTTCTATACTATCCAAATATGTCAACGTATCATAATCATAATCCAAATAGCATTGACCATTTGCATACTTTAGTGTAATTATATTACATAGAATAATTAATAAGAAAAATCAATCAGTTAATTAAAAGCCGCTAATTGAAAACAAATATCCGGATTATTATTTTTCAATGAATCATTTTCAAATTAAATATCAATTTTACACTAATTATGTTTCCAATTCTATTATGTTTCTAAAGAAATATAAAAACATTGTATCTCCAAATATACCGAGTTTAGCTAGAACTCATTTAAAGCCTTTAATTACCGAAGGCGTGCTAAAAATCCATTCATCTTATTTCCAGTTAATAAGCATTAAGCACTCTCCATTGCAATTTCTGTTTCACTTTCAAATGGCTTTCACACGCCTAAGCGCATTACAGAGTATCTATCTATAGTTTTGCAATATTTTTTATTATGGCCATTATTTTGATAAATAATTGAAATTAAAAGCTTCAAACCATCGATGGCGGTCTTAACAGTGGTAATGAATCTCATCTGTGTCGATTTCTCTGCACGAAATTTTAATTAAAACGCAAACACGGAAGTCGAGGTATACTACGAGTATATCTACGCATATCGTTCGGTCGATGTAAGTTTCGTAATCCTAAAATGAATAATTTTGAATAATTTCGGATTAAAATATATCTTCTTTTTTTTTGTGATCTTAATAGTTCGTCGGTATTGTCTGTTGGTTTTCGAGATATTTTTTCCAATTTTTTTTTCGTACATAAACGGGTACCTAATCTCATTGGAGCGTATGGCATGACGATGATTAAGGTTTTGATTTGTAGTTACTGTTTTGAAAGGAAGAAAACAAAGGGCCAACATATTTATTAGAATTCATATGAAATGGCCATAAATCTGGATCAGAGAGGTAATGCATCTACCTGGGGATAGAGTGCACTATGTTAGGTGGGAGACGACCACCCAAAGCCGAAGGTGCCTTGGTAAACATTTTTTGCTACTGTAAACGTAAGACCAGAGGTTGAGTTTAAGCTTGAATGAATTCCAGGTCATGTGGGAATAAGGTGGGATTGGAAGTGAAATCCGCAGCGAAGTGCTTGGGGCAACTGTAAACTAACGAGGTATTCGCTCTAAATGCACTCATTATGTTTCATTATGCATAAATTCCATTGAGGGTTTTGTTTCAATGAACAGGGAGTCATCGCCAAGGTCTCCTGAGGGGTTGAACGTATTGCTGAAGGTATACTACCAGGGATAGTATAAATGCCATGTTCATTAGACTAGAGGCTTCATGGAGTAGAATATTCTACTTTTGATAAATAGTTTGGAATTATGATGGCATTTATAATTTAAGAAAAATTATTCTCGGAGAGTGTAACATATTAAGAAAATTCGTACCTTCTTTTGCAGTAAACGAGTGCACCATGAAGGGTACTTGAAAATCCCATACAAATCGTTAAAAATTGCGAAGATGAATCCACGGAAAGATTTATTAAAGTTCATACCTTGTCACCCAACTGCTAAGACCGAGTTAACTGTATATATAGACAGCCAGGCCGTGTTTAGGGCTCTGGAATCTGCTATAATTAGGTCGAGGCTTGTGAGAAACTGCAAATCACTTCTAAACGAGATATCCAAAGCCAATAAGTTGTTCCATTGGCCTTCAGGCCTCAGTGTGCTGCATAATGACTATTGGAGAAGCTGCAAGGACGGAGAAGAAGTCACCTGCTGTGTAGCTGCCCTGCCCTATCCGTCTGAAGAAAGAGAACTCGTGGCAGTCATTTCTTCTCGGAGCTGCAGGACTTATCATATCACTATCTGGGTGGTTTTAACAGCGGACTTTCTTTCCAGTGTTCCCAGGGTTAAACGATTGGCACAATAGACCTGAACTTTTGCAAGCTCCGTCAATTTTACGGTAGCCATGATCATCCTTCTGAAAGGACAAGAACTTGACCTTCCGCAAACCACAACTTGGAGGATTTTGCTTCATGACTTCGGCCTACAACCGTACAACGCAGGAGCTCAAAGTAAATGACCACAGACAACGCCGTATGCTCGCTGACTGGGCTCTCGAGCAGTTTGAACTTGACGAGGTCTATTTCTGGATGAATGGGTTTGTCTACAAACAAAATTCTTGAATTTGACGTCCCAAATTCAAAATCAAAATCCACACGAGATCCACCAAGTTGCAATGCATCCAGAGAAAGTCACTCTTTGGTGTGGATTTCGGACTGGCGACATCATCCGTCAACACATTTTGTCGCAAGAAAGCTTAAAGGTCGGAATAACTAAATGGAAAACCTTTCACAAGAACCATAAGAGGTAACCTTTTCCCTTTTGTCCTTTATGTCTATCTACTTGAAATTGCACGTAACGAATTAAGCTAATGCTTTGTTTTAAAAACAATATTTGCACTGAAATTCAAAGCCCACTTTAAGAGTCCTGCCGTAACAAATATGTACATATTTCACTCCTCCTTTATTCCCTCGGATGCACTCTAGCTTCTTCCATTGAAAAACTACAATATTCCCA
This sequence comes from Chalcosyrphus nemorum, assembly GCA_949716465.1. Taxonomy (NCBI): domain Eukaryota; kingdom Metazoa; phylum Arthropoda; class Insecta; order Diptera; family Syrphidae; genus Chalcosyrphus; species Chalcosyrphus nemorum. The sequence goes on along the minus strand of OX454332.1, from coordinate 28,739,489 downwards.
GAACAAGACAGTGAAAGTTTGCTTTATTGGTAAATTCAAATTGCGGGTGGAGGGAGCAGTGTCAATCAGTGTTGCTTTGCAAATTTTCTGCTTGTCAATTGCACTCCATGTCGAAACGTTAAATCTTCACTAAACAACTTGGCTTTCAATTTTAATTTTCAAACTTACAATACAGAATTTTGCCGGAACAAATTTTAGACAATGGCTGTCTGTGGTTATGAAGTAACGTTTCCGTTCATTGACATCGAGAAGAGTAAATTAACCATAGCTAATGTTTGTGTTAATTGATTTTGCCTTCCATTGATATATTTTTGTGTATGCTTGCTTTGGGAAAAAAAAAGAAACGAAGAAATGATTCAATATGGAATTGCAGTCAATAAAAAAGAAGAATTCGCACTTTCAAAAGCAATTTTTACTTTTCTTTTCTACTGAAAAGGGTATTGTGTAAATATTTTGGAAGATATTCCCCAAGCGGATGCTAGTTTTATTACGTGATGTGTGGAAAAGTGAAAATTTATATGCAAAGACTTTTGGTGAATAGTGCTGTACTTGATGGTAGTCTGAAGGATATAGGATTTGGACTAGGTCCAAAGTTACGTGAAATTGAATGAGAAGTTGGGTACAAATTCGTGAGAAAAAAACACTTAATCTAGTTCAACATGAATGCTAAAGAAAATACTGTAAATTATGAACGAATGCAAAAAAAAAAACATAAATAGGCCCAAGAATAAAGGGCCTCAAATACCATTACACCAACTCTTTCCTCTCCGTTTTTTTCTCTTCCAATTTACAAATAGACCATGCCCTGCAGGTATATCAGTACAGCATTTATATCCTCTTTGGTGCGCGCAAATACAGATCAGCTAAAGATTAGATGAATATAGCAGGAAGGTTCAAATCTGTATTTACTCCCTGCTTCCCATTGGGAGTCTTAGGCAGCCAGCGACGCCTTTGCGACACATAAATATAAATTTGCCCACTTGGACAACTTTTTGCGATCAGGACATGTGGACACCAGCTTAATTGGACCTCGGATTCATCAGGCAGCCTTCCACTGTGTAGAATTTAACATTTTGATCCGTATAAGGAGGTTAGCTATTCCTACTACTAGTCATAAAAAAAAAAACTCTGGTAAGAGTAACTCGGCTGATGTTGCTGGGGCTGATCTTAAGGGATGCTCTGGTATGAAATCAAGTCCTTCCTCATTTTTGGTGACTTTAGCGACTAACTTTTGTATTTATTCTGTCTTTGGGAGGTGTGAGTATTTCAAAGCCCGTACACAGTATCAGTGTGGAATTTTCAGCCAGTAAATCCACCTCCTTTCCTGTTTGTGATCCTTACAGCATCGCCGTCAAGCATTTTTATCTTATATACTCGTCTCGTTTGAGTTGGGAGCATATTGCTGTGCATTTCGTTGAAGTTGTTAGGGAGGTATTTCACTCTCTTAATTATGGCGTGATCGCCCATGGTAATTCTTATAGGGTCCATGAGAGGTTGGCTTCTGATAAGTCTTTGTCAGTCTGCTAGTCAGAGGTCCATGCCTGCTAGCCAGTCCAGTACCATCCCTATGGCTTGATTGCATTCGTGCTCTAACTTTTTAAGAAGTTTGGCCACTTCAACTATCGCTATACCGTATTTCCAAATATCCCAGGATTCTAAGTTTGATCCCACAGTTGTGGACTTAGTACGGAACCCTGAGGGGCATCTATGTGTATACGCTGCTTCATTCCATCGTCAGGGTCGTATTGCAGTGTTCTATTTCTGAAATAGTTGGTCATTAATTTCTCCAGTTATTCTGGTACGCTTCGTACACTTTGGCGATGGCGTCAATGGTGGAAAGTGCATTGCGGAAACCACACTGATAATCTGCCAGGCCTTCTTTATCGATCGCTCTCTCCAATCTGTCACTCATTTTGAATTTTTTTTACCTTTTCGTAAGAGAATAAGTCGTTGCTTCACCCACTTTTTCAAACTATAGTTCTTTTTTGATTTACAGTGTGCTGGACATTGTACAGGAACAACATAATGATTTTGTTCACTGAAGCGTCTCCAAAAGATTTTGATTAAAATAAAGGATAACAAATAATTGCTACATCCTTTCAAATCAAGTAAAACTTATAACATCATCAAAATTAGAAGAACTGTGCCATAGGTAGTACTTGAGACTACAGAACGTTGCCATGACTAATTCCTCGAACAATATCTACCGCTCACTTGTCTTGCCATCGAAAACTCTGGAATTTTATTATTGATTGGAAAACATTCTGGTACAAGCAGAGTTTGCTTCGTCATGTAACAAATTGCCTTGATCGACAGCAAGCATCATAATCTTCTCAACGACTAAATGTACCTCTTCGTAACGCAATATACCTTTTGCACTCAACTGTCGAACAGTTAATTTCAATTTTCCTCCGCAATTCAAGAGCTCAAGTGAGGATATCCAACTCCGTAACATCGAAAACACCATTAACAGACCCTTCAGCAACAACAAGAACAAGAACAACAACAACAGCGGCAAAGAGCAGGACATTCTGGCATCAAAAACTTCTTCCATACATAGTTGCCATTTTCAAATTTGAAATCGGCTCAAGGTCTTTGCGGGCAACCGATGCGTAAGAGCCTCAGACAGGCAACAGTGTTGTAATATTGCTGCAAATTTATGCAAAGTTGGAGGACATCGTCGGTCGTCGTGTCGTCAAAACTGTCCTGTAGAGGGTGGTTCTCTACTGTTGTGTTTCACTATAGAATGGTGTTCGTCATGTTATTGCGGTACGTTAAATACTTTGCGCGTGAGTATGTGTTAAAGACAATTTGAAAGTTATACATTGGAGGAGTGTACTTGAGTGGCAGGACACCGTGCGTCGTCACCTGGTAAAGATGTGCTTGACCGAAATAAGATGGTAATTTATGGCTTAGAGTGGTGTCATAGTTGTTCACTAGTTAGTAGGATAACAGAGAAGCTTTGTAGAGGGAATAGCATTTGCGAGACCGTTAATTGAAATGGTTCAGCTGGTGCTTGCAAAGACTGCGATGATGGTAGCTATTTTTGACGGTTGGAAGACTGCCGGGAAAAAAATTGTATGCAGAATTATTCATAACTGGTGTATTAAGTGCTTGTTAGGGTGCTAATGACCCCTGGAAGTTTTTTTTTGCACTCATGTCAATGTGAGAGAGCTCCTGGGAGCTCCTGGTGTCGTATGTATTTTATGGTCTTATTTTATATGGCGTCGTGAACCTACTTTGAGATAAGTGTGTTGGACAACATTTTTAGTTTGAAAAGCTCCATTTCCGTCCATACTTTAGCTTTTAAGGAAAAGTATTTTTGCTTATGTCTTGTATTCCCTTGTGGAACTTTGGGCCTCTATTACGCCTACGCGTAATTGTGTACAGTTTCTGGAAATGTGCTTCCATCTCGACCGTTCTGTGCCATGTTCTCCCCACACCGCCGGTTATTCTTCCATCCCAGACCTTATCCGTTCTCTGGTAGAGGTGTTTGTTTGAGATGCGTTTGTGTCAAAAAATCCTTGTTAACAAATGTTTGTAACTTTCTTGTGATATTAAAGGTCACTCTCCACGTGCTACATCCCAATAACATCACGGATACGACGTTGGAGCTAAATAGCGTTAGGTTGGTGTTTAGGCTTCTCTATACCTTGGACATTATTCCTAACGCAGATTTTTCTTTCGCAATTATGTTGGCTATGTCCAGTTTTATTCCACTCTAAGTCGAAATATAGGAAATCCTCTACTCTCTCTTGTCCAGTACCAGTGAGTTGTTGCCGTTTTAATTTTCAGCCCGACGAAGCCTGCCTAACTCTCCACAACAGCTGTCATGTGGAGATCAATAGTTCTGTGAGAGAGTAAGCGTACATCGTAAGCATATGTAACCAATATGGTGAAGTTGAGATGTAGTAGTCCATAGAATTCCTCCGTTTCCGACAAAGCTGCATGAAGCCCATCGCAAAAAGAAATAGTATTAATGAATGAACGCAACCTTGTCTTACGCCACTTTGAATCTCGAATTCCTCTGACAACCTTTCTCTGTACAGGACGAGGAAGATTGACGATCATTCCCTTCTTGCTCTCCGTTTTCCAAACTCTTCCAATTAGAGGAAAAAAAAGCTCAGCCAATGTTGTTGACGCTGCTCGTAAGAGCTCCTTACTGGGTGTACAATTTTGTATCTCAGGCAGCTCTGTCTAATTTGGGAGCATATTGCTGACAAATACACGGTTCAAAACCGTAGAAAAATGCTCCTTCCATCTCTTGAGCTGTTCCTCATTCAAACTAATCAAAGAGCCGTCTAGACTTTTCACCGGGTGTTGTCTGACGCTGCGATCACCTGTCAACTCCCTTGTGATTCTATAGACGGTCCTGTTGTCGCACCTGCGTGCAGCCTTCTCTGCTTCTGTAGCCAGCGCATTGGTGTAGTTGCGTTTGTCACGTCGTACGCTACGCTGTACTTCTCTCATTTCCATACCATATAGGGACTCCAACTCGCTCCCTTTTGCTGGGTGGCTATGCGAGATTACAGCTGTTTTCGTTCGCCGATCAGCCTCCAGGCATCCTCGGAAAGCCACGTCCTATGCCTTCCGTGCGATCAATCAACGATTCTTTCAGCATCGAGCTGAACACGTACGTAATTTTAGCCTAGATGCATAAAGATTTATACAGGGATCAACACGAGGAGGTAAGACAAGCACTGCACCACGACCATGTAGGTTGCGCTACTGGTCCAAAACATGTTTTGAACATAGTTTCCCGATTAATCGCTATGCAGATCCCCTAAGCTATGCTTGCTATTGACTTGAATCTACCGGAGTTCTACTAGTAGTGATTCTCACTTTAAGTGCTTAGTGTTAGATAATCTTATTTATCTGAGTCTATTTTGACAGCTAATAAGTGGCCAGCCGCACGTCTAAATGACTCAACACTTAATAAACCAAACAATCTTTTCGAATTAAGTAATTTCATCAATTTATTTGTTTGTCTATTAAAACAAAAGACCGGCTGCTGTCGCGAGACCACTTCATATCTTTTACTGCTGCTAATTAAAAATCACTCAAATTATACACTCGTTCCGTTGATCTTTTGTGTCCGATGAAAATTCATAACTACTCCAAATTACATAAACATTTGGATGGCAAAAAAGATAAATAAAGACATTTACGTAATGCTTTCAAGACGTGTGTATCTAAGAGGAACTTTCATGTCGTTCACGTGCTAACCTCTGCCCAACAGAAACGACGCGACGCAACAACTGACGTTGACAGAGAGTGCCAGATACTCGCAATGTAATGTAAATGTTTACACTTTCGCCAAATTAAACGGAAACATATTGCATGTAAGCTTAATCTTCAGAGCAAATACGCCAGCCAGCCAGCTTCACTGAGTTATATTCGCTGGCCCTTACCTATATCCACAATCATCTTCATCAATTCATCATCACCATTGCGGCAAGATGAATAATGCTCAGAAGTGCGTGTGCTTTGTATCCATAAGATGCCCTACACTGTCACGCAGGCATATACCAAGTCGACGAAGGTTTGCTCGGAACATTTTAGCTTATTTAGGCAATCGCACGGAACCATCAGATCCTACTATCAACAAAATTTACGTGCGAAATATATACATACATACGTACATATGTAGATTCTAGTTCAGGACAACCTCCTTCTCATACAGTATCTGTGTATTTGCCAAATGTATATTAATGCAATTAGATGGTAAAATTTCCATACTGTTAGCTTTGCTGTACCATTTGTGCATGTCCTTGGAAGCAGAACATGACGTGTGTATGTGTAGAAACCTCTCTAAACGAGTGCAATGGGGCAGAGCGCACTGTGGGGCATAAAACGCCAGAGATTCATTGACAACTTTGCGGTGTGTGTCAACTTAGCTGAAGAGAATACGCACTGTTGACATTTTTGCTATATGGATATTTTTCGTAACCTGGTTTCTGGAGCGCCTCCGGTGTGCACGATGAAATGTTAAGGCTACGACTCTGTGGCAGTGGGTTTGTGCCAGTTCAAAGGGTTGCTAGTTGTTGGATTTACGCTACCTACATATAAGATTAGGTAGGTAGGTAATCATGGATTCTACGTTGAAGTGGATTTTCGAGGGAGGGAGCAACTTTGTAGTCAATTACCGTGGGTAATCTTCAAATAGTGAGCGAATGAATTCAAGGACAGAGAGTAGTTTCGATTATCGATTGTGGTTTTGTGTTTTTCGAGAAGAGGACGAGAATGATCACTTAGGACTACATAAATTAGTTAAATTTAGGACAACTACAGACCTATGGAAGTAAAAACATTTGCTCGGGTTATTCGCAGTTGAAAAGGTTAGAAGAAGTACTGAACTGAACTGAACTCTATTTGCCTCATAGACAATTATGTTTGTGATTCCAAGCTTAGCCTAGGCTTATTGAGATCCGCATGAGATGAAGTGCTAGTCTCTTTGTGGTCAATGGCGTTAGCAAACCACAGAGAGAGCTGCAGATGCAGAGGTACTTAAGAGGTTAGAGTCTCTCTCTTTGAGTTTAAGTTGCTTTCTTATATTTTTTGTGATGGCCAATCTGCTTGGCGCAGTACTTGAGAAGTTCTCTATTTACCCGTTGGGTAATCGCTCAGCGCATTCATAATAAAGTCACCTGTTTTGCGAACACAAGGCCCACATTCACTGAGCGTAGCACCGGTGGTTCCCATAAAAGTTTCAGTTGATCCTTAGCTGTGACTACTTACATGTTTGGGCCAGCAGCCTGGAGAGATGTAGGCCATCTTTGGTCTGACGAATTAGCTATTGCTGCAGATCAGCGTTTGGTTTCAAAACCCACTTTTTACATAATATAGAATATGTACCAAGTGAACATGTGACTGTGTCCATTGTCCTCCGTTTTCAGTTACTAGCCTTGCAAGCATGTATACCAGAAATATTTATGCAAATACGTACATATATATACGTAGGTCAGTGTCAGGCGCTTAAGTACTTCCTCCAGCTTACCTTGGAACTATTGAAGCTGCCTTAGACCTTTTGATTTTTATTGGTTTTATACTCAAAATTTTTAATCCTTGTGACAACGTTAGTGGTAGAGCTCCATCGTACATGAAGTTCCATAAGAAAAGTCTCAGTACCAATTCTTGTGAGACTCCAGCCGGGGAAATCCGTACTAGTGGTCTGAGAGTCTTTCTTCCTCCTGTGCTACGACGGCATTCTATCTAATGTACAGTGTTTTATTCACAATTTGACGAAAAGAATATGGTTCCCTTGCTAGGTTGTTTCATTTTTGATTTCCTACGTTGATTTTATTACTTGCTTATGTCATGTATCTCCTTGTGGGACCTGGGGCCTCTAAATCTGTGAATTGCAGGTGAAGTGATGATCGATATTCAACACATTGCTCGATGATAAACCGCAGGACACAGGAGGATCCCGAGCAGAAACCTGCTTGTTCGGCGTCGAGTGTGTCTTCCAAGTTGTACTTTGATTCCCTCAATGCTCATTTTAGCTACTATCTTGGCCACAGCACACATTGCACAGATACCTCTCCAGTTTGCGCACTGCATTAGATTGCCCTTTTTAGTGAGCTTTACGATCATTCCCTTTTTCCATTCATCCGGAAAACTCTCGGCTTCCCATGTTCTTCCCACAAGTGGATACAGTAGCTCTGCTGATGCTGTTGGCGCAGCTTGAAAACCGCCTTATTAGATTTTAAGGCTTTGATTGCTCTAATAATCTCTTCCCTACTGGAAGTTGTGGTGCGAATTCGCAAATTTCTTTCTACGGACACTTCAGTCTGACTTGGGTACATATTGCTGGCGAATACTGGGATTAGCTTGTTACAGTCAGCTTCGTGACACAAATGTGTAATGAGGAATTAGTTTCTCTCCAAATTCTTTGAATTCCACATCCACATACTGTTCTGTCACTTTGGCAGTGAATATTTCGTCACTTTTCCTTAAAATCAAACTATGGTACGGCATTTGTGAATAAACGATTTTATTTGTAACTAAAAGAGTCACTGATCAATGAAATGAAACTATTAGGAGGACACTCTAAGTGAGTGCCAGCACATAAGGACCTACTTTTCCACTTAGACTGATTTTTACCTGTCCTCTGCAGACTACTACAATCCAAGGCAAATACTATTTGATTTATTACAATTTGTTAACTAAATCAAGCGCTATGAATACAATATGTGACTTGTTTCGCATCCGGATATAGATCTGCAAAAAAAGGACATTCCTACAGTAAGTACTCGTGTCACATAAAAGCGTAATTGGGTGGAATGACATTTCGATGTTTTCGAGACCTAAATCCATCATCAATTACCTACTCCAACGATAAATTAACGAAAAGCCTAGGAAACGCCTTCGTACTTCAAATATTATTACGTTTTTTTTTTCTTCTATACGCACGTGTAATGTTTCTATATCTAGATACTATTTGCGCCACCAAAAAATGCCCTATTCAGCAGAAATAGATTCGACAAAAGAAACCCACAGTTCGAACGAACAGGAAGTATTTATTTCGATTCGGCTATTAACCCCATCATGGTGCTTTCAATTTATTTATTTCTATCTACACGTATCAAGCCAATAAATGATGAAGCAAAAGAAAGGCAAAGAAGTATGAATTCATCATTCATTGAGAAGAAATGCGAATCTCCTCGGTGTAAGCAACTTTTTCTCTATTTGCTTGGTTAGCGTCAAGTTTAATTGAATGTTCAATTAATAACGTTTTTATTATTAGCAACGCTTGACTCTGTTCCGAGTGGAGGGCTGGGCTTGACGGATTAGCTATACCCAACTTGGATTGAATTTCGGACAGCGGCTATTGATCTGTTGTGGGATGAGCGGATTAAAGTATTAAATTTGCAATTTTTTTTTTGATTTTTTGATATTAGTTTTCACTTCTCTGGGAAGCAATTCAGCAAAAAAAAAGTTTTAAACTTATGGAAAACAATATTATGTACGTGCATTAAATCTAAATTGAATCTATTCATCGATTCGAAGTGGTTTGCTTTTTTACATGTACGTGTATATTTAATCCGGAGAAGAGTTTGAAGAAGAACCCGCCAAGGCAGAGTTCTTTCTCCGCTGAAATGGCTCCTTGTAGTGAATGAGATCCTGACAGCCTATGCCGACGATGTGGTTATCCTGATTTCGGGGAAGTTTCTCCCAGTCATAACTGAAAGACTCAACTTCGCAATACAGCTAGTGGATAACTGATCGGAAGAAAAGGACTTTGAGTGAACCCGTCAAAGACGGAGATTGTTTTCACTAAGAAGAGGTCAATACCCACATTCAGACCCGCTACCATTGGCGGCGTGGACACTTATTGTAGTAGTCTGGCTTTCTGCTATAAGATTGAAAGAAGGCCGATTGTGGTGATCAAGCTCCTAAGGTCACGCCTCCATTCTGTCCCGATGAGAGGTTACCAGTCGATTGACGGAAACAGATCACATGAACCCGATGCTAATATTCGAAAGGAGATTCCATGCAAGAATTCTTGAAAGGATTTACTGGAAGAACTAGAGAGCCAAGAAGAAAAAGCAGCTGGATGTCTATATCGGATGGTTCTAAGATGGACAGTGCTACAGGAGCCGGAGTTTATTGCGATGCCCTAGCAAGAAACCACTCCTTTAGAATAGAAGACGACTGCAGCTTATTTCAACCTGAGTTCACAGTCGTTGGAGAGACTGACAGTAAGGCTGTCATTAAGGTCCTGGACTCATCGAAAGTTGGTAGAGGCTTGTGAGAACATGCAAATCACTTTTAAACAAGATATCCAGAACCAATACGGTGACCCTCCAGAGTTGAGTACCAGGGCATATGGATGTCGAAAGAAACGAAAAGACTTACGAGCTTGCTTAGAAAGGGTCGACGCTACACATATTGCGGGTCCTTTCATCTTTAGCAGTCCTAATCAGTTCATTACGAACAAATTTAGGAGATGAAGCCACCGGTCGAGCAAACAGACGTTTATTTCAGCAACTGCGGGATAAAAGCGAAAAATATAGCTGGGGACAGATCAGGAACCGGACATCAATCAACGATCGTATTTCAGCGGCCTCTAGGGATAACCAAATTAGAGGAAAACAGTGCTAAGCCACATATGTAATGGTGGTACAATACGTTTCCGAATTCATGCCGTACCTCCCATCGAAAAAGAAATTATAACAAAAACCAAATTCCTTAAGAGAAACAAGACATGACTGCTGAACTTTTTCTAACATCCACTCATTGGGAGGGAAACTTAGTGGAATGCACATTTAGACTCAAATCTCGACATTAAACAGTCAGGTTTTCACAGCAGATCCTTCTGAAAATGCGTATGCGTGTCTTAAACATCTTTTATCGACTTTGAGGAGGCTTTTGGCAACTTGAATCGAGGTTCTTATGACCCAAAACCTAGAATCTGAGGCAAACAAAGTAGAACCTAAAATAAAACAAAAACAAAACTAGTTTCCAGAAGCTCTAATTAATTACCTCATACAATTTAAGGTAAACTCACCGATCGAAGAACTAAGTGCGCACTAAACACAAAATCTATTCAGTGAAATTGTTCATTAAATACACCATGTTCCAATGAAGGAGCTACTTTCCGCACCAAACCACTGCGCACATCAATTCACTGGAACACACCCAAATCAATACCCCGAATGAACAAATTAGTATTCGAGAACAACTCTAATTGGAAATCCTCCCCCCATTGGACTCAAATCACTGATCAAACTACCAAATAGAAGGCAAACAAGGACCTTTGAGAGAAATTGTATATAAATGTCAAACAAAATAATTCGTCTTCTTCGCCTCAGATTTTAGTCTCAGCCTGGCCATAAACTACACTAACTTTTATAATTAAACAAATTCCAATATTTACATGACATTGTTGTTTAATGTCAAACTAAATTAAAGTGTCCCTGGCCACAGTAATGTGAAGCAGACTGTAAGAGTCCCCAAAAAGTCCTCGCACTCAATCATTGCAGCTAGTATAACCTAATTCCTTGCGTGTTGGACGACATACGACTGTATGCCTTTGTGGTAACCCCCAACTGGGTTATAAGAACTTCCAATTGAGTTACACACACACACACACACAGAGAAAATGATGACACAAAACTCCTTATGCAAATATACCTCCCACTTGAAATTCAATTGGTTTCACTGGAATCTGGCCTCGAACCATTATGCTGCATTGTTATAAATCCTTGGTCAAGACTGGAACTTTTGCTACCTCTAACAGAAGAAGGAAGAAGTTTTTGGTCTCACATCAAACATCAAGGCGAGAAAATAGTTTCACAAAAAGGCAAACCAAAAGAATTCCCCAAGGATATGAAAGGAGAACGATACGTACGATAGCGGCGGTATACCCATATCACCATCAAAGGAGAGTTATGAGAGTGTCCCCGCCCCGACTCACGACTCAAGTGCTTCACAATTTTCCATATCTCCCTTAAGATATTAATGGAAATAAATTTTCAAGTTTTCATTTTAAGAGTCATTTAATGAGAAACCACAGCAAGTCAAGTCTGTGTGGTTATGGTTAATGGAAACGGTTGCTCTTCCTGTGTCGAGGAATTTTAAATTTGTCCATCTCAAGCTAGTACCTATCTATATACACAGCGATTGAGCTTTATTACCTAAGGAGTATTTTATCTTAATTAATCCGAAGCTACGTGATGTGTCCTTGAAAGCTTACCGAAGCGGTCGGTGGTGTGAATTCATTTGGCAGCTGATTGAAAGATATGTCCATCAATGCGGAAAGCAAGGACATTCGGCTTATCCTTGGGTTTAATAAGAATTAGTAGGATAGGTTCATTTGAGTGGGCGACACGGCAAGGTGTCCAAAAGACAAAGATGAGAATTGACAGAGCATAAATTTCCCCTATAAAAAAAAGGCAATAATAATAATCCTTGAGGTGAAAGCAGACATTGGGGACTTGGGTTGAGTTATTATCTCTAAGCAAATTTGTCCTCAAGAGTGAGTGCTTTACGCTTTTGGATCGAAAACACTAGAAGTCTTTCAAGGAGTTTATATTTTTTTTTATATTAATCTCATAGTGACGAAGTTTTTGTTATTCTAAACAGAAGTGATTTTAGTACCACTGGCATTCAGTGAAACTTTGGCTAGCCTGCATCCAACGGAAGAATGAAAGCGTAATCATTGACTATGATAAAGGGATATATAGAGATGGTTCAAACATGGACTGCGGAGTTGGGGCAGGCATCTTCTCGGACCAACTAAATACATCGAAATCTTTCCAGACTCTGCAAGCGTGATTCAGGCGGAGTTCCTCGCCATCCGAAAAGCCTGCCGGGTTCTAAGAGAACACTCAACATCCAATCATAATATTGCCATTTATACAGATAGTCAAGACGCTATTGGCCATTAATGCAGTTTGCCACTTCTTCGAAACTAGTGAAGTAGTGCCGGTTTGAAATCAATCAACTAGGTATCCACTTGAGGTCCCAGGGCACAGGAATTGTGAAGGCAACGAACGTCAACTGAGCTACTTAGCAAATCACGACCTGATATCGCTGGAATTGTAGCCGTAATTGCAGTCGGAGAACTAGGCGGCTAGGCTTGGTATACAGCATAATTCCTAGTGAGAGAGTAGCGATACTAGTGAGAGAGTATCTCTGTATCACTTCCTCTGTACCTATTCGGCGCTGACAAGGACCAGGCTGACTATGCTTGGCAAACCCTTCTTCGAAGACCTCAGCGAGATAGCTTAAATGAAGATTGAAGACCTCTTTTTTTAAACTTGACGGTTTGGGCTTAGCTGCATACAATTACAACCGATAACATCGCACGGATTTTTCTCTGAACCACCACTCTACCTACCTACAAGTTCCACATCATACCAATCAGGCGACCTGTACTGCGAATATATAGTCTCGTAGTTCTTGGCTTACCTACTGTATTACGAGATCACTTAATTAGATCACTAGGTCGGCCAATTGTTAATTTGATTGTCGCGATCCCTGGGTAGTGGGTGGCCATTCCAATTTCCGTTTCAGATGGATGTATAAATAATTTTTCTGAAACGGGAAATAATGTCGGGCAGAATCCTGACTTCTATTGGAGTTTGATCAGTTGATAGCGAGCTAAAATCGACGAAACGAACACGAGTCTCTTTTTGCCCTCTATCATCTTTGGTCATCCAGGCATCTTCGTCAATTTTGGCCTTCACCAGGGCCACATTTGTTTCGTCGTTCAAGGATTTGGGTCGATCTTCACGAGATTCGTTCTCCACAGAAGAAATGTCAGTCTAAAATCTTTGGAAGCACTTCGAAATAGCAACAAAAGATGGCGCATTCGTGCAGATTTTTGACTGACGTAAGTTGACGTCGAAATATAGTACATATAGTAACCTGTATCCATGCTTCTTTTTTTTTCAAAAACTACTAAATTGATGCCAACTAAGCGAACTTTTGTACGCTACGTAGCAACTGAGTTAAGTTTTTGATATTAAGTTATTATTTTCTCTTCCCTCTTCAGACTCAATGACACAAATCAGCTCTGACATTAAAATTATAGAAATGCTCGAAAATGTATGTCTGTTGATACTGTTTGTCTGTCTGTGTGTCTGAACGGCTTTTGTTTTCAAAATTCATATCTGAGCTTTGCAGGCTCACAATTCAAAGTGAATTTCACAAAAAGTTGCTTCCGAATATCTTGGCGATTCAGAGTTCGGTTTTTGGTTTTTAGTTTTTAGTTTTAGAATAGCTTCTTCAATACTGGGTGGAGCAGTTGGTTCCTCATTCCCTAGAATCGGGTCGTGTTTGTAAATTGTAATATTTTTGAGCCCAAATTGATATGCAACTACTCTATTGCCCAAGATCTCTATCTCTAACCATTATTTTGTCGAAATTATACTTCAAAAACGTAATTAAAAACAGTTAATCACATTATCAGTTAAATGCATCTTAAAATAACAATTCAACTTGACTTAAAATGACCCCCACTATTGGCACTAAAAACATTTCATATTGTCTGCAATTTAACGCCTTTCCATCATCCAGTCAAGGACGTATTATATTCGACACAACGCACAGTTTCCATAATACTGAGATTGTGCTGATAGGAAAGTGCTGCTGCAACGTAATAAAGTCATCTTATAAGTTTGACAATTAAGTGAACGATCGTGACAAGCACCAGAATGATGCCAAAGTACTCGCTCAGTATCTACCGTACCGACATTAACGATGACGCATCCTTGCACTGGTTCATGTCGTAAATGGAATGAGTTTAGCAGTTAAGCAGGAGTACACGGAACCAGAGAACTCTTTGCCGGGGATTATGTTCATCGCCCGACGATAATGACGATGACAAGCCACAAAAAGAACACACACATGGAGTTAAATTGCTCCTTCTCCGCGAAAGCGCTCTGACTTTGGTGAAACTGCATGTGTTTCTGGTTAGCTACCTACACAAGAGTTAATTTCATCCCGTCTAAGGACATTCGACTTCTAGTTCGAAGACATACCAAATCTGGATCTCGAAGTGTAGATTACGTGAGAAATTTATTCGAATTGTGTGTGGCAACAGTTTCTTGGAAATGCTAAAAGTTTTTTTGTTTTTTTTTTTTTTTTTCTCTGGGAAATTACTTGGACGATGGCGAAAGAGGTCACGGTGCTTGATTAAAGGTGGCTTCCTATTTGAATAGCATTGCATATGGCGATGGCCTTTTTCCTTTAAGGGGTTGGACGCAAGTTGTGGGATGATTAAAAAAGTTTCACTCGAAGGATATTTATAGAACGGAAAGTTACTTTTAGCAGTTTGCTAAGATAAAAGAAAATCCTGGATGGGGGATGATTTGTTAAGCTAAAAGAAATTTAAGTAGTGATAAACTATCTATAACTTTGGGTCCATTGGAACTTTCTTATGTAATCGGAATATATTCGATGAGCATAATAGTGACCAATTCATTACTGTAGTCCATTGTAATACGTGGCGCACAATAAATTATCAATTTAATGAAGAACGACTTGATGTCCATTAGAATTCTAAATCTAAGTAAGGTATAGAGCCATTCAACAAGAACTATCGTTTTAAATCAATAGGAGAAAGCAACATTCTCTTGAAAAATTGTGATATTTGAATTTTTATCTAAAGCACAAGCTTTGAGGTTAGTAATCTCTGGTGTCAACTCCCATTCTCAGAGAAATTGAATAGGGAGGAAGGGAAGGCTTTACGACAAATTTCTCTCCTCAGAGCAAAGAAAGAGCATAAGGGAGAGTGGCGCTATTAAGGGAGCATTTCACTTTAAGGCATTAGTAGTAGTTATGCTAGAGTAGAGTAGAAATGATGCACTTCATTCAACTTCAGATAGATAGGACAACTGACGACCTATTTAAAGCTATTGAGCCGGACGCTGGAGCTCATATCAATGTGATTTTCGAAGTTTCCTCTCTAAAGGCCGATTGCTTGTATGAATCGGAAAACCTGTGAACCAGCCTGTCAGGATTTTTATCTCAGTAAATAAGCTTTTCAAATCTTTGCAGCTCAATCTCCTCGGTGATGAAATGACCTCTTACCAGTCGTTCCTTGACCTTTTCATCTGGACCAGCTTATCAAAGAATGGAACTTACCACCCGAGATAGGGTATACCTATTCGGGTCCGTTGGAGTTTCACAACATCTAACTAAACCGGTGCTACTTACATCTGTGACGCCTATTTACTAGAATACTCGACTTCGAATTTCAGCTTGTGAAGCATGACAGATATATTAGCATCCTCAGGTTCCCAACCTAAAAACTTGCATATACCACAGTATATTCGCTGCTTATTAGGACAGCTTTAGGCTTGTGCTAAGCTAGTTCAGCTTATTTTTAAGCCTGGTCACTACCTCATCCATGGTGAATATGCTTAGCCACGATCAGTGTGGCGATTTCGTCAGCAATGTAGCGTAGAGTAGCTTTAGATACAAAACTCCGTCTTATGTAACATTCCATAGAAATGGTCCAAGGACTAACCCATGCACAACTAATGGAAGAGTAGTTCGTGACTGGTACTGTGGTGTATTCATTCTGGCCAAGGATCTGCTAATTCGGGCAGAGTTAAAGTCGGTTTCAACGTCGAGTCTCCTCTCCATTACCTCCCCTGCTTTGATTGCAGTATCTTCTACGTTTTTCTGAAGCAATACTGGTCGTGCGACAAAACTTCTCTATCCTCTGCCGCTTCAGACAGTCTGCTGTTTATAATTATATATTCCACATTCACAGAATATATCCAGATAACTTGTTCGCTTTAGGTAGCAACATCTGATGCTGAAGTTTCCATGGTTTAGGACAGGAATAGTTGTTTTAAGGTCTAGCCTCTTATGAATGGATGCTTTAACAGCCATTTAGGAAGCACCCCAGGCGCTTTGTTGGCACGTACTTGCATGCTTCGTGTAGCTAATCTGAGATATGTTTCGGGTTTGTTACCCACATGCGTATTTGGTCAACTATTGTTCTCAGAATTGTAAAACTGTAATTGTAAGGGATCTAAATCTGCTTCGTCAGACAGTTTTCTGACGCATCTTGCCTTGTTCGACCTGGATAAACTTTTCTTCAACTCTGGTCTTCCTCAGTGCTCTGATTTCTTCATTCCACAAGTAGCAAGATTGATCCCTTATGCTCCCTGATCTTTTGAGCATAGCTGCATCGTACGCTGTAGTGATTGCTTGAGCCAGTTGGTACCATAAGGTCTCTGTAGTTGTTTCTGACACTCGCCTCTGTGCCATTCTAGACCTCCATCAGTTTATATAGTATAGGATAGTATTTCTCCTTTTTCTCTAATTTCGATGCATTAAACTTTCTCTCCACGACAACCTCTAACGCTGATGTCGAAAAGGTTCTCATGGCTCATTCTGCAAAGGTTAGCATTGGTGCTTTGCTCTCCCTGGCTGTTGTTAGTCTCATTTTAACAGCCTTACATAAAAGCTTCGAATTAGTTTTACTTATTCTTACTTACTGGTCCTGTACGGACGCATAAAGCTAAGCTTCAAACGTCAAGATTGGTCTGAAAGTCAGATGAACATTCCTCCTAGTGATGTTGAGGAGCCTTAAGGTTTCTATATTTGTTAGTCGAAGCGCCCCTGTAGATGTATCACTAATTGCAATAATAAACTATAAAATCGTGTGGAACTACCTTTAGTCGAACTAAAGAATATTGTTTGCCAATAAGTGCATCCCGGATATTTACCCCATAGCGCAAATATCGTGATATTACTGTCTTGAAATTTAAACAAAGGATTACATCATCTGCTAAACAAAGAACGAACAAAAGAAACTGTCCCTTTTTCTTTTCTACTTCCTTCTGCCAATTCCCTTTGGCAACTGACTCCATATACAGGTTTGTTAACCTTAACATCCCGAAAAACACAACATCCCTTTCCCTTTCATTGAATTCCAATTCTCTTATCCAGTTTCTTTGCCACGGAAGTTGAAAACTTTCTCCTTTTTTTTGGGCAAAAACACATTCCTCTTAATAAATTTGATAAATGAGACATCCACTTCTCACACATTCCGCCCCCAAACTCATAACTCTAATCAAAGCGTCTTAATAGTATCGGCCTCTTAAAAATTGAAACAACATAAATCCAAAGAAACACATGTCAAACTATTTGACATGCCAAATACCTTCCGTTCACAGATTCATCTCGCCTTCGTCCCACACCAAAACAACATTATAGATACTTTCCCCATCAGCAGCCACTTGACAGAAGAAGCAAAAAAAAGATATCTCTGGAATTTAATGGGTGTGTCCCCGAAAATATAAAAAAAAAAAAAAAAAACCTATAACCCAAGTTTAAGTGCTTATGTATCTTACACCTGAGCAGCACCTATGGGGCAAGATACAAGAAAAAAAAACTTTATATGCTCGTTGTTCTCGTGTAGACGACACTCTCCCTTTCGTCGTTCGCACTTGACCACAGATGAGTTTTTATGATCAAAAATGCTGAATTTATCTTTGCCGCATAAACTGTTGCATAAACTTTGCGTACCTATACATTTTTGTTTTAGGAGAAATTAATGTAAATATGGAAAGTTCCGATACATCAGCATCAATCCTCTGCGGAAGAAGATACTCTTGTATCTCCACTGCATCTTTTTGCATTTAACTGGACGGGATTTTCCCACAGTGTCATCTCATGTGTGTGTGTGTTGTGTTGTGTTACCTAATTGAGTAGTGCATGGTGTTTTTTTTTTTTATGGATGCCTTAGCACTCAATCGGGCACGCATGCGCGTGGTCAACGATGCGTTTTGATTTGAGCACCACGAAAAGGTGAAAAATGGAGAAATGACTTGATCGGAATTTTAAGGCGAATCAATTACAAACAACCATCCGATAAAAACCACGTAACTCAAGTGGTCTTTTTCTTTTATAAAATTTTTATAATCAGCCAAACGGCTTCAGCTTTTATGACGTGATTTACTGGTTTGATAGGTGCTACGATGCGCGTCTAGTTGAGAACACGTACGAGTATCAATGTCATAACGTTTGAATCGCAGATGCTTGAGAGACAGAATGTGTATTTGTTTTTATTATTTCCCCCCATCTTCATTATATTCCCATTCCTATTCCTATGATGCAATTGTTGTCATTTGAGATACTTAAAGCTACAAATGGATACGTAGTCCAGCTTCAGATAGTGGGGGTTTTGAGTAAGAAACTTTCGTTTTCGTTTGTTTGAAATTTGTTTTCTGAAGACGAAGAAGAAAGCAGAGAATGAAGGAGAAAACGTTGAAAAAAAACAACCAAAATGAAAACGAAAATATCTCTTGCTATTTGCTTTACAAATACTTTCAATGGGATGATAATTGTCAATTCAAGGATGGGCTCTACGACACCGTAATTACTGTATGTGTAGGGTACATACTTTGCCTGCCAGAGAGTCAACCTCAGAAGCACAACATCAGCATCATTCCAAATGTGGTACCACCCGAACTTTTTGTGTTTGCTCTTGTTATGAGATGATGATCAAAAAAAAAAAAAAAATTCAAATACTTGGGATGTTTTTTTTCTTCTTTTCTTTACTTCATTTGGAGCACACAAAGTGCTGATGTGAGCTCGTGAATTGAAGTTGAGAAAGATAAACATTTGTAAGAGACGTCGAAGTATGTGCGTACCACAAATAATGAACAAAATACGTGCAATTATCTCTGGGTGAGCTTGATGAGTCTGGATGGACCAAATTTTGAATATTATTATTTTTTTTAGATAAACACAGAGGAAGCAGTGGTGTAATTATCAGTAAGGCCTATATTTTCTAGGCGAAAAGCCCTTTTACTAAAGGAGTAAACATTAACTGGAAGTTACCATAGTTCGTGAACTTTGGCAAGTAACTGTGTCCATATTGTGAAAGCTACATCTGTCAAATCGGCTGTCGGAAGTAGGTTTTCTGTTCAAGCAACATTTCGCGCTCTTCGCCTGTTTTACGGGCGCCATAATCGTCCTTCGCAACGTGGTGGATGCATTCAAGTCGACCAGTCCTATAAACAATCCGCCAAAACCCGTACGTCAACGAAACGCAAGATCTGCAGAAAATAGTGCAGTTGCGCTCAAGAGCTCGGCCTTTCGCAGACCACAATTTGGTGGATTTTGTATCATGACTTGGGCCTACATACGTAAAAGATTCAACTGATACAGGAGCTCAAAGTTAACGACCGTGGACAACGAGCAGTTCGAAGTTGACCGGAGATCTTGGCCCCAATTGGATGGAAGCCATTTAGTGGTTTCTTTTTAAATCATAGGTTATTTTGACACTGACAGCTATTTCTCGCTCGAAATCTTGACAGAGAGTCAGAAAAACGTTGGGAAATATTGAAAACTTATTTCCAAAGTAAGTGCTATGTAGCCCAAAGAGTGCGTTTTTTGAAAAGAAGTTTTGGCCGCGCCTGCTGTTTGTGCAAAAATTTCGTAAGACTGGTATGTTAGTGGACAACACTCATGGTCCCCGTGTCAATGCATCCACAGAGAGTGACAATTTGGTGCGGATTGTGGAATCGAGAACAACGTTTCGGTCAACGGTGGGTGTTTTAGAGCTATGTTAACTGATTTTTTTTTTCCTGAAATTGAAGACACAGATTTGGATGACCTCTGGTTCATGCAGGATGGTGCACCATGCCACAATCGATCTTTTGTGCACCTAGCTCCCAAATCGTGTTATGAGGCGTCTTGACGGTGTCAGCTGGCAGTCACGGAGCTTGGATTTGACCGCTTTGAACTTTTTTTTGTGGGATACCGTAAAGGGCCGATGTTATGCCATCAATCCGGAAACGATTCAAGCACTTAAGGCCAATATCACCACAGCAATCCGTGAGCTCGATACAGCTACTTGAACGACGTTGTGCTTACTTTACTTACGTCCTGTATCTCCTTGTGGGTCCTAAAGCTTCTAAAACGCCTAATGGCCATCGTGTGTGATTTCGGAAAATGTGCCTCAGCTCTTCCCAACGCTTTCCCAGTTGCCGTTCTTCCTTCTCCACTGTTCTGCGCTACGTACTCCGAGGACCGCCGAGTATCCTGCCATCTTGGGTAAGTGGGTTCCATTGCATTGCTTGGTGTGACCAATGCACTGCCACTTTCGTCGTCGTATGGTTCATGGCCCATTCTCTAATAAAGTTGTTCGTTTGTGATACTAAGTTTAAGTTTTAAGAGCCTTGGTGTTTTTCTGTGAAAAAGTAAGTGAAACTTACTGCCATTTGAGAAAGTAAATAAGACATTTCGATGTTATTTCCACGGGCACCACTTAATCTAAGAAAACTAATTGAGTCGTTACAGAATGGACATCTTAAGCTCTTAAATAATCCATGACAACTGAATAACTTTGTCTATCTTACACGTAATATGGTTATAAGATACATTATCAATCTACGGAACACCGAATATCCGTCAATATCTAATCGCTTTGATTGTTTATTCTTTATTGTTATTATGATTCCGTAAATCGAATTAAACACCCTTTTTGAATTGAAATTCAAAATTCATTTTCAATTTAATTTTTTTTGTATATTTCATGGAACTTCTATTCGCAAAGTGATTGCTAACAAATTTTTGAAATTTCCATAACAAAACGAATACATCATCACACAGCGCGGCAGCTGTTAACTGTTTCGTAATACGGACTGCCAAATCTCTTCTTCCACAATGAAAAACGAAAACAAATCGGTTAGAGAAAATTATCATTTTAATGTTGAATAATATTCGCCGAAGGCAAAAGAAAGTATCTATCTCATCGGTTGTCTTTCGTCGGCTTAGTAGAACATGCTAATGAAAAAAAAAAAAAAAAAACCAACAACCAGACAATCAATAAGCTATTTTACACTCTACACGATGCCATTCACAAAATCCGAACTGAAAGTTGTGGTGGGTAGCTCTGGCATCTCAAATTCCAAGGAAATGTGTGCAAAAATAAAACTTCGGATGCTCTCGGTGTAAATCAATCATGCCGAATCGTGTGGAGAACGGGAGAGGAGACCCTCGTTCATTTCTTAATTAACCTGTCCAACCCTAAGTGGCAGTGAGATAACATTTTGAGTGATTTACACGCATTACGAAACCCAAGGATAACCAAAACCAACCCGGGCGGGGGTTGAAGTGTAACCCTTATTCTGTCGCATGCGAGGTGTCAAATTTTATAGGACACACAAAGGCACATTAAAATGATTTTTATGTTTTGTCTCAAAGAATCTAGATTCTTTTAGTAGTTGCTTGCAGATACTCTGACCGCACAGGTCAAGTATTGAATTAATCATTTTGAAATTCTTCTTCGACCAATCATTCAATCGTTAATCCACTTCATCTCGATTGAGTTAGGTCGACTGGATACAACTGGTTTTGGGGCGGGCAGCTCAACTTGTGACATATCTATCTATTGCCTCGGCAATGAATTAAATTCTGAAGATGCCCGGGTGATACCCGATGCTCCCGAGTGCGCACCAGATGTCCATTTGTTAGCTTGCTATGACATAAATCCGAATCTCATCGTTTCTTGAAATTCATTTATATGCATAAGGAGTAGCTGCTGCCTCTAGCCACGGTTAGGCGGCGGTGTTCAGTTGTAGAACTAGTTGATTTATGAGGTATGTAACTGTGACAAGTTGTTGGAACAGTAGTGGCATACGGCGGTGATTACATAAATTTCGGGAATAGATTTGATGTTGGCGATGCAAATGGAATAGTCATTTGTACGTATACCAGTTTCATTTAGCCAGGTGATGTTTACACGATGTGGCACGTAGCGTAGGCAAACTCGTTACATACATATGCAGATTGTTTGCCCTTTTTTCGAAGACGACTATTACGTTTTGAAGCGTGTAGTTATTACATTTTTCTAGTTTTTCGTTTGAGTTGCATTTGATATGGTAATAAAAGTGTTGGAAAGGTATTCATGGCTACAAGTTTTTATGAATTCCAAATTGACTGAAGTTGTTGGGCATATTCAACTCTTACTTTCCTTATTTGGACTTGGAAATGAAGCATTTACGAATTGATTGCTGCTTCATGGGGTCATTTTATAGCTTTGCAGGTTATGGGGTAAGGCATTAGCCACGTTTACTATACTGGAATGTACCTATTGTTAAAAGTATATGGCTATATTTAGAACAACCTTTTTAAGAGTATGGACCATTCAAAAGTAAGGAACTGCTAAAGTGGAGCACAGTGCAGAAACCTTTGTCTAGAAATCATATTGCCAGACCAACTTTATGCCGATAATGTACCTATTCGTAGGAAATTAGCTCCTCGTGTACTAATCTCTGTACAAATATGTCAATATTTTGTCAAGGAATGATACAAAGATGGACATTTAGAAATACTCTGTGAAATAAATGAGCAGGAAGATAATCATCCCCAATCATTCCCCCACCAGGACATCCAACCGTCTATTTCTAGGTCTACCATTACGCTCGCTTACCTGATGACACATAGTTCATATCCGTGCTACATCCATTTAAAACATCGAAACATAGATCGACCCAATTATAGAAGCAACCACTTCCGAGTACCAATTCTTACCAAACTAAAACGAGCTCAACAATATTCATTCAGTGTGACATCAGCTTGCTAGTAGAATCGCTGTCTATGCTGAGGATATAAGGAACCCTTCTGCAAACTTTTAAACGGTGATAATGACCAATGTTCCGCTGTCAGGTAGAATGAATTATTGAACAGCCACGATGATAGTCAAGATTTCTGTCAACCCGATCAGAATGCAGTGAGGGTATCTAAACTCAAAGCCAACAAAGTTGCTGGAGCCGACGGCCTTTTCGCCGATCTTTCTAAAGCAGGAGGAGATGAGCTGATAAGGAGTAAGGATCATGCACCAGCTTATCTGCAAAATCAGGTTGGACGAAAGTATGTCCGATGAATGGAACCTCAGCATCGTTTACCACGATGACATTGACATAATCGGAAGAAGTCAGCGGGCCGTTAGTGGGGCACTGGCGAGCCTTGAGATCGAGCAGCAAGGATGGTTTCAGCAGAAGAAGGCATATGAGTAACAAAGCCCTATATCGGACTAGTAAGGTAACTCTTTTTAATACACTTATCATCCCAGTCCTGCTGTATGGCGCATGGAATTTGGCAAAATCGGATGAGGATGCCCTTGGTTATTTTGAGAGTAAAGTTCTTTGAGTGATCTTTGGTTCCGTCTACATAAGTAGGTAAGAAGAAGGTAAACAGCTATGTATCGTGAGACCATTTTTGTTCGACAGCTCCGAAGGTGTCTCGTCTGATCCAATCGCTTTCCTTTTTGATCCCAGACTCTGGCTCTGGTTCCTCTATTGCTGATGTAGCCGTGATGAGAGCTTTCAACTGATTTGATTTGACTCCATCGAGAGGATACAGCATGTGGGTACAAATTCAGTGCTAATGTCCCTTGTATTGAGCATAAAACTCTTCAATCTGAAACTATAGGATTAGGACAATACTTCTTCAACTGCTTTCAAACAATTAAACCAATTACCTAAGCGAAATTGATATCATTCAGGAGGGTTCAAGTGTAACTACAGAATATCCTTTGCGTCCTACAGGGTACAGAAAGAAAAGTGCAAATATTCACGAAGCCATAAAGCCTTCAAAGTCTTATGAGAAGAGATTGTTTTAATATTTTAAAGTACTCTCTTCATGTAGTAACATCATTATAAATATAACATAGGTACTGCAAAGTTTACTTTTACTTTTACAAATCTATAAAAGATAATTTATCTATTTCCCACTAAATATGCAGAAAACCTTCAGCAATTTGCTGCTGGAAGCAATTACAGAAAAACGGCAATAAGACCAGACAAGCACAAGACTCCCCCCTCCACTACAGCAAACATTTATTCTTCAATAACTTAAAACTCAATTATAATTAGACGGACCGTGTCTGAAGCCCCACAGACTTCCACACTAATGATAATAATAGCGCGTAAGTGCTGCTGCAGAGAAAGTATCTAAGCATCTATAGACGTCGCTTGTAAGTACTACATGCGTGTGGGAACTTACTCTTTCGTTTTAAATTTCGATCATCGAGATTGACGAAATTATAATCGGACGCGAAGTCATAATGACATAATCTCTTTGGTACGGTCTTAATTTAATCGTCTTTACACTCTAATGCAGGAAGAAAAAAGACAACAAAAAAATGGCAACAAATTAAATGAAACGCCTTGCAATTATTTGCAGATGAAGAGAGGGTCAAACAAAGGAAGTACGAGTATCTACCACCATACCTTTGGCTGGAGAGACCAGGAATTTATTACCGAACATAGAATTAAATAATGCCTCCCACAAAGGTAATTAAAGATAACTTCAGTTTACTTTCTTCTCTGGGCTTCTGGTACACCGACGACGAGTATAATTGGGGCTGTGGATGGTTTTCGTTTTTCGTTCTTCGGTTTTTGGTTCTTTTTTGCGGCACACTCTCAGTTCAGTGGTGTGGTGGTGGTACGAGTACCTCAATGATAATGACCCTAGGCGAGCGCTAGACATTTTAATGGATCCACAAAATAACAAGGACTTATGCGCGTTTTCTATGTGTTGAAGCTGTTCGAATAGGAAGTTCGTAATTAGAAAATTTTTGCTTAGTACCAGTGTGGAAGATTGTGACGAAGACGATGACGACGACGACGGAAGGGGGAAAACAGACGTCAAGAAGGACGTTTTTGTTCTATTCAAGGAGAGCCTATTAAAGTTCTTAATTACCCCGTAAGATTGTATTTATTATGCCAAATTACACTCTAATAGGAATCATTTATGCAATTTCGAATGGGAATGTTAAAGTTTTTAATGGCTACGTGGTGCTGCAAAATGTGTAAGTGGAGTGTCCTTTGATGTTTGAACAAATGAATTACCAGAATTGGTAATAATCACTTTGTAGTTCATCTAACGTTCACAGCCTTTGAAATTCTTTAGATTTCGAAGAATACATTCTCTTAACACCCGTATTCCATTGCACTACAGCATATGGTATGAGTTTAAGGGTATTCCAAAGTTTTACTTAGAATTGGGAGGTTATGCCTCTTACGACTCAGCACAATTTGTTATTGTTCTGCTAGTGCACTGAAACAGTTTTTCTAGGAAGCATTAATAAACTTGGATTATAAGGAGAAGGCGCAGAAAAGTGAGTTTTTGTTAACAGGTAATTAGAATGATTTGACGCTCTAACTCGGTATGAAGAAAGGCTTGGCCTAGTTACAGAAAAAAAAAACAAGTCTTAGGAGCGAGGTCAGCTCTTGCCCTAATTGTATCTAATGTCACTGATCAGGCGGCGGCCAAGGGGTTAAGTTTGATTGATTCATATTTCCTGTCATGATAATCGGCGCCTGGGAGGACAACACACTCTAGGTCTTCAGCTTTCTTCATAGATCTCGCCGAAACAGCAGAACGATAGACTGGTGAACTGATTCTGTATGCTTATACCACCGCTTTCTGTTTAACAAAACAACACAGCCTAGCACAAATTGGGTGCCTCTATGAATAGCCACTATAAAGATCACACGATGAAAATAAAACATTCTAGATCAACGAAAAGTTTAGGTTCTGATTTGTGATAAAAGCTTTTCTTAGAATGTGCCTCAGCTCTCTTCAGCTCTTTACCAGTTGCCGTGTTCTGCGCCATATACTCCTAGGACCTGGATACGCCTGCCATCCTGAGTAAGTGGGTTCCATTGCATCGTTTGGTTAGCTATTGACCTGTCAACCTTTCGGAGAGTGTGACCAATCCACTGCCACTTTCGTCGTGCTTATAGGATCATGGCCGGTCTCTGATAGAGCTGTTGGCCATTTACAACTGCAAATAGTGAAGAACGTCACTGCCAGGATAAATAATAAGTCATTACTTTCTTTATTATACATATGAGTACACTAACAAATCGTGTTCTATAAAGTTATACTCAAAATGTGAATACAGCATCAGAATAATTCAAGAATTAAGTAAATATTCATTGCATAGTTTTAGGAATATTGGAAATTACGTTTGCAAATGGTTTATGTCACGAATTGTTGTACAGTACAAAGCAAAATTTGTTTATTTGGATCTCGTAAAATAGTTTTTAGTTTACCCTTTTAACCGATCGATAATTATATTTATGTATTTAATTTGAGGGCGATAGTGAGTTCGAAGTGACTTTATTCTGTTCCTTAGGCTGTAGTTCTACATCTTATGTCTATCCATCTAAACATAAGTAGACCTCTTTTCTGCGAAATAGCGCTTCATTAACATTATAAATGTCAAAACCATAAATACGCTTTAATTTTTCATTTGAGACAACGGTTAGACGTTTTGCATTTATTTTATAGGGTAGTACGCTGTGGTGATCCAAAATCAGGATTCATTAACTTCTATAAATTTAACCTGGCAAATAAATTTTGGCGACATCAAGTTGTAATCTGAGCGGTGAAGCAGTATTAAGGATATAAAAGGAAATTTTAGCAAAAAATTTAAGTGATTTCGACAAAAGCCGTTGTGCATTGTCCTTCATTAAAAAGAAAGGAACATTTATGAAGTCGTGGCCTCAATACTTCCTTCAAGCTTAACGTTAATCTCCATTTCAGAGAAGTTTTATTTTTTTGGCAATCCTATTAGCACTTAATCTTTTATTCCTTAGTAAATTCTCTTCTGCTTCATTTAACGCGTCGATAAAAATAGCAACAGTCTTAAGCACAATCACATCTTCTATACTTAATTTTTAATTAATTTTAAATTGCTGTCGAAATGAAAAGCAGTAGCAGCGAGCGCCAAGGAAGAAGACGATGAAGCAGAGAAAATCCTTTTTAAGCATAATTAACAAACATAAATCAAAAGCGCGCGCAACCAACCAACTTGGCTCCTTAACGCAGGCAATAATCTTAAATTTAAAGCAACCAATGAACTTGTCACCGAGATCGTTCGACCGAGAAAGGAAGAGGATACCCTACATACGTGTGTATGTGATTTGGGGATAAATGCCTAAGAATGGCAAGCTTATTAAATTCGCCTAATAAAAACTCATAAAAAGAAAATATTTCAGTAAGACAATTCTGTCGCCCACAAAAATGACACCTCCTTGTGCCTCTTCTTTTTTGGTTTCTACTCCTCACACACAGGCGGCACACATACAACACAAGAAAGAGCTATAGGGCGCGAAATCTTCGAAAGTCATAAAACGTGGGTGATAAAAAACTCATTTACGATTAGCTGGGAGCGAGTTACAGCCTCCCAAAAAAGAAACTCACCTCCTTCCCTTCAGCTATCAATCTGTCTCTCGTGTGTGTGTGTGTGTCGGAATGGAGCACCACCGTTGTCGTCGTCGTCGCCAAATTTCTTGATGCTTTCATTAGGTAATGAACCCGAAGCTAAAAAGAGAGAATACAAAAAAAAAAAAAATAGAATCGACGTGTTGTCACCACCGCAAAACACCCAACATCCTTGCAAAGGATATATGCGATTCTTTATGACGGCATCTCGAAAGATTAGAAGAAGGGGAGGGAAGTTGCGTCGAGGGTGATTTCAGATTTCAACCACCACACACCATACGTGGTATAGCTGATGGCCTTAAATATGCTACACGCGATATGTCGTGGCATTGTTTTGCGGGTGAGTGGCGCAAAGTTAGTCATTACACACGTCTTGAGACAGGCATCCAGATGCTGAGACACAGAGAAACTTTTATGATGGCAAACTCTTTGACCCTGTCTTGGATTTGTTTCAACGTTGTTGCGTTGTGAAGAAATTATGCCTTTCTTCTTATATTCAATTAAGTTTCATTATGTCCTTAAAATTTTCTAATGGACTTATGTTACAGGCGGTGATTATTATATGTATAACGAGAAAGTGTTTGTGAGTTGACGGAGGTCAGGAATATTTATCACACAATTTGTTTGTTAATTAAGGATTCCAGGATGTACGTTGGTTGCTCTAATATACAACAAGGTGTTAATTCGTGTTTGGAGAAAGTTTCAACAAAGTTTCCTCTTCAAGGTGGTATTTATTTATATACACTTCCAGGGTCGTGTTATTGAGTTAAAGAGCAAAGGCGTGTTGAAGTGAATGTAACATGGGTGTGTAGTATGGGGATTTGAATTTATGACGGTAAGTAGCATTAGTACGTCAATGTTTTCCTTCTGTGTTGTTGAAATATACATACTTAGCACTTTAGTATTATGTACTTGAAAAGTTCCCCGGCACCTGCTCCTTCTTAGATGTAACTAAAACAGGGTCCTCAATATCGATACAAGTTCAATCGAGCTTTAATAATTTAATCCTAATCTTAGTAAGTCATAAACGTCTATCTTTTGTGAATACTAGCAGACGGTTTTTGTAGCACAAAAGCAAACCGGAACCTCACCTCTAGGCGAAAGGATTATGTCCACAATTTGTAGTTACAAAATGTTCTTCCCAAACAAATTACTGGATTTACTATTTGCTCAGAGTCCATCTTGTCTACAGTTCCCTTCAAAGTTGCATTTCATTGATTCAATTGGTTGAAAATACCAATGGTAGGTATATTTGTACGTATCTTTTGTTAGACTAACAAAGTATTCAGCACTTCCAGTTGCAGTACACTCGAAATCTTGAATATCCCTCTGTATTGTCTGGAAATCCCTTCGGACACTGATTCATATTCTCGTCGGAAAATAAACAACCGATAGAATCAAATTGAATGTGTACTTTGTTGGAATCCGTTCTTCTCTTCTTGCTTATTGCCGTTCTTTGGTCACCACCGCACCGCCCCCAATATACCTACTACATCCATCTGCACAACATATCAGCCCACTTAAGGTTATATTTTTAGAGAGAGATTCCAAGGAGCCGACGAGGACATCGACGACGACTACGACGACGACGACGACGACGATGATGATGATGATGATGCCTCCTGCCTCTGTAAGAACCTGTATCTGCTACGAAAACGCCCTTCACAAATGAATGAACCCTCCAGCGTTGTGATATGTTGATATGTTCGTTATCCCCATTCAATAAGAGGATTAGATTTTTATGTGATTGTCCCGAGTGAATTTTCTCCAAAAGACGAAAAAAAGAAAAGAAAGGGAACAACAACCACCTACTATCAGCACTGGACCAGAGAGTGGGTGTATATTTATATGTATATGTGTGTGTATTCTCCATGACAGGAGCTGCCCAATAACACAGCTGCAGGTCAAAGGTGGCTTAGTCATGGAGATTTATGCGTCAAGGGAATGTCCATCCGATTTGCGGTCAATGGGACAAAACCTATTAAGATACTGATCGAATGCTATAATATTAACTTTGGTATTTATTTCCAATCCTTGTCTATGGCAAAACCATTTTCACACATCACTTCCTGTAAATTCCATTTCGTACCGGAATGAGCCAGGTTGTAGGCTTTACTCTCCCTCCCTATTTCTTTGGCGTCTCGAACAGTAGGTAATTGAAGGTTTAGTAGTGAAATAGGGACTATATTGTCCCGTGGGACTATCAGCCAAGGTGTGTTCATTTCCTTAATTTATCCATCCTGTAAGTAGATCGTTTCAATGCGGACATCTCTTGAGGCCTTCGGGTAGGTAGTTTCTAAGTTGATTTAGCAAATTGTAACGATGTGTGTCGTTAATATTAAGTATCTACCAGGGAATACACATGTGGTGTCAATTTTTCATGGATCTGACCTCTACTATATCAACTTGTGGCTTTATAAGGACCATAAAAAAATCAAACAACTAAACAAATCAAGTGCTTGAGGATCAAAGTGGGATGGGTGGACCAGGAACTACTTACCATTTTTGGAACTGCGATAAAAATTCGAAAGAAAACGTCATCGGAGCTTACTTCTGAGCTGTCGAAGAATCAAGGGAAAACAAATTGTTCAAGAAGCGACAGAAAAGACCTCGGGAAGTTTGTCGTAAAGGATGCAAAGCAAGGAAGATACCTTGACTCTCGAAACAAGAAGGGATAATCATACTGAAAAAGATTGGTTGAATATCCTGTGGTCAAATGAATTTAACCTTGAGGTACGTTTGACTTATAGATCACTTTTAATTTAATTTAATTTCTTCAGATGAATTCACATTTTTTAAATACATAATTTAATTTTTTTTAGATATTTGGCAACACTGGTGTGACTGTGTCTGAGACATAGGGTTGGAGAAGAGAGCAACCCACAATTTGTTGTACTACGGTGAAGACAGTGTATTGATCTTGAGTTGCATGGCTGCCAGCACTGTAAAGTTTTTTTTTCAATTCATCAGCGAGGATGTGATGGGCAGGATTGACTACACGATGAGTATGGCATCTCTTGAAACACAAGTCTCAGAGCGCACACGCGGTAATTGCGTGTTTATACGGATTAACTTAAGTTGCATGTGACTCTATCTTCGCGCCACTATACTGTGTGGAACCAGCGATCCGCGTCAGTTGTATTGGTCCTTCAACATTGCACATGAGTTTGACCGCTCTGACCTCTTTTAACGACTTCTCATTCGCGTCTTTCAAATGGTGCTTGTATGTTAGACATGTATCAATCACCACCCCTAAGTATTTAATAGATGCTTGTCAAAAGACACCGTATTCTCGGACCCTAACAACTTGGCAGCACTTTATTGTTCTTGCGGTCTCATTTCAGAAGAGTATTGTCTTCTTCGCAATGTAATGCGAGTGATCGATGATTGATACTTCTCTTAGGATTAGCAGGCGTACAATATCAACACGTTCCATAGCAGAGACCTAAACCGATACTTGTGGTACACTGACGGTTATTAGGTAGGTACTTCTTGATCTTGATATCTCTAAAATTATCCGAGGCTGTCTCTTTGAATACAGGTCCCCATCAATATAACAATATAAATGCTTTTTTGAAGCCTGCACAGCCAGCAGTTTATTTGGACAATCGGCAGCATCATAATTGGGTCTACATGAACACTCCTAAACCGAATCAATTTCGCAGTGACACCAACGTCTGTAAATAAAAAAGCATAGACTGGCTGTGAAGGTTTCAAAAAAACACTGCATTGCAATAAAAATTACGCCCATCTGATTGAAGAGGGTCTTATTTTCTTCCTCAGATTAGTAATCCGTTTTGAATCATGACAACAATCGTTTACGTTACATCATGGGTGTAGAAGTCCTTAGGTTGAAGAAAGAAAAGTGCAGTAATTATTATGATTTATCAACTAGTAATTGTTATGCTCAGTAAATCAACAAATACATCGGCAGTTGTTATTGCACTTTCAAGCAGAAACTACAAAATGCTTCCACTCCTTAAAAAGCTTTTAAATTATATGAAATAGAGTAGATGTCGGCATATATGAAATGCATATGAAATAAATCACAGGTCTTATGAGTTTATGAACAACTTTAGTTATTAGAACGCCCCTATGCATCTTCTACCTGTGTACATGCTTTTGCAAACATCCAATTGTGTTTGTACCTGCTGCCGTAGCAATGATATAGAACTTAATTGAATTTCATGTTCATTAGATCTTAGTTTTGTGAAATATTTCATTAAAACGTCTGGAACCAAATACATATGTGAAAAGGTCATACCTATGTATATGAGACTGGTGATATTAAGGAACATAAATCAAATGTTATCTTGCTTCTGGATGATGATGCTGTTAAAAGGATTTATTGTGGTATTTAAAATTCCATTAAGGTAAGTCAAAAGGATTTAAACCCAAACTGAAAACATTCATAAACACCATCTACATTATTAACACTAAGATCACCTTTAAGCCAATCTTTTTTTTTTATTAGTATTTTCAATTTTCAATAACTTTTCGATGGCCAAAGTTTCCAAAGTAAATAAACGCTTAATGTATACCAATCACGGCAAATATAGCCCTCGGCTCTACTACAAACAAATGGAAGGCTTTAATAGAATGAACTTCCAGGAAAATCCCATCTATTCAACACGCAGTGTAATCTCGTTAAATCTCATAAAACTTTTCCCATAAAATTCAAAAATCGTTAATGGCTAAAAGATACATAGTAAATTGCCCAAAAACGACACTTGTTTTCAACGAGTTTCCCCCCCACACTGTACAAACATAGGGGTTGCAGTTCAAACACATATCACTCGGCATATTTAAATCACGCGCCCCCACTTCAAAACGAGCATTTGTTTTCCCTAAATCGATTGGTTTCTATATTCCATAGATGTGTGTGTTTACAGCCCAAATATGTATGTCAATATTATACACTCAAATCACAAACCTTTTAACGACGTGATACTAAATAAAATCACCACACTTCCTCAATCCTGCTCGACAACAAACTCTTCGAAGGGTCAATAGCTTGTTGGGTTATTTTTTAGTATCTCTCCCTCGCATTAACCGGCTTAAAGTGAATTTTTACGAGGATACCTCGCTACCTACACGGATACGATAGAAGAGAAGAAAAAATGCTCTTAAAACCGAACAATATTCGAAAGGACATCAAATTGAGAGACTAGCTAGTAGACATACCACGAGTCGACCAACCAATTCTTCGACACGTAATTGACTAGAGTGGGATAGTGGAGTGTGCAACCAGGAAGAAGAAGAAAAAAAAAGAAAGAAATCATCATCGCATATGCCAAACTTCTTTAAGGACTCTTCCATGTCTCGGAGGTGCTCTTACTTATTCAATATCAGCAGCATCGTCGTCCTTCTCCCAACACTAGGTGGTATGTGAGTCGAATGACAATGTTAATATTGTGTGTGCTGTGCCGGTTGAAGAAGTTCGCCAATTCAATTATATATGTACGACTTCGGTTTTCTTCGTTTTTGTGTGTGCCTTCTACTCTTGTCCTGTATAGGATTTATTGGCATGCCTAATACTACGCGAGGTAGACGACGATGTATCGATGGGCATGGTTGTGGGTGTGGGTGTGGGTGTGGGAGCTGTTTATCCTCTGTTGAGCACATCCTTTCGCTAGGAAACGACTTAAGTGCTCTGCCACGTGATATTAAATGGGCGGGCGTATTATACGTTTCGGAAATTTAAATACGGACCCGTGATCGTGCAACAAATAACCTTAACAACATAATATTCCTCGTCCTCACACTCTTCGTTTTGTGTGTTGTGTGTGTGTGTCGACAAAGTCTCCGAATCAAGAGGTGGAAACAATATTTTTTATCTGAGATTCTGATTTGGGGACATCTTCCCAATTGGATGGCGACGAACCGGAAGAATGAACGAAGAAGTTTTCCATTTTTTTTCTTCGAAGAATCGAAAGCGATTGTCTCACAAGGTGAACCGTGCACAACACGGATTCAAAGAAAATCAACACAATTTTCCTTGGAAAAAACGAAGACGAAATGTTGTTAACGTCAACAACTTTTCAATGAAACATACCTATTGTGTATACAGTGAGGAAAAGAGTCGGGGGGTTAACTTTATTCTTATTCTTGTTTGTCCTTGTCGTCCTCTCTTGTTCCTGGAGACTCTTGAGGATGATTAGTCTTGCATATGTCAATGGAATCTATACTCTTTGCCAAGTGCTATCTGAGAAGTGTATCTTCTATGTGCGTTGGCTTGGAACGCTGCTACTTTGGATATGTTTTTCTGGGCTATGTATCATGATTAGGGTTTTGCGCGAGACGAACGTGATTATTTTTCATGCAGCTTAATGAAGTAATCTATTTAGTGACGGGATATAGACAATAGGTGTTAAGGATACAACATTTTAAGTCCTTCCTTTGTATTATTAAGAATAGCTCGCTGTCAGTTTAGTTATTAGCTACAATCTAGTGGTGAAAACAAGTTTTATGAAGAACAATTAACACGCATAATGAAAAGTAATTGAATTAATTAAGTAAACGATATAAAGCCTAATGGACTTTCATGAACTGTTTGAGAGACAATTGAAGGACCTGAAGGAGTTGTTCTGTGGGAAACAAATTACTATCATTTAGTATCTTTATCTACACACCTCAGACCACAGGTTTTAATGAAAGTGGTATAAACACTAGCATGTGGTGAACTGAATAGGTTTCGTTTATTCATCTCAAATCCATTTACATAGCAACAAAACTCAAGGTTATGTCTGAAAAAAAAAACGTCTTAGAGATAAACTCTGCTTGATACAGAGTGAATCTTAATTAGATGATTCTCCAGAGATTGCTATGAGTGATTACTATACGTCCACGGAAAAATACAAAGACCAATAAGGACCTTTCAGTGAGTTTAAATTGAATGAAAAAAACGGAGGTTGTATCCGAAAGGCTCTTCTGCAAGATGAGCATAAGTGGTGCCCTCTGGATAACTACATAGTGATGAACAAACGATGAGCGTGTGCCCAATCCGTCTATGCATGTGTAGCTAAACACTTGAATCTTGGCGAGCACATCTAGGTGAACTGCAGCACTCAGCAGGACCGAATGAGGCATCTCTTTCTGACCTCAAAGTGTACTGCGTTTCAGAAGTCTAACAAGAGCCCTCAGAAGGAAAATGGAAGCTGGATAAATTTCTCTATATGGAATCCAGGGCGGAATCCATAGACGGTTTTTGCAGATACCTTACATGAGCTAATTCGACGTATTCAAAGATTAGGTCTGTAAGGATTTCCATGACTTCATTAGGGCTATGGAATAGAGATGGTGCCTTCCATTCTTTATGGGTCTGGGCATGCTGCTTCCATTTGTGACCAAGTTTTCAGGCATCCGCGACAAGATTGACGATTGGATTCGAAGATCCTCTTGGCTGGAACATTGTTGTCCATTGCATAGGATTCAGCGCCATAAAGCAAAACTACCATCTCTTTAGAAGCATAGTGTTCTAAAGAGCATTAGTTTGGTTCGTCGAGTTAGGAGTCTAGAACCCAGTTCTGTTGTAAACCGAAGTAACAACGGTTTTCTATGGTTATTTATCGTCGGATCTCTACAAAAGATTGATATTACTTCCTTTTTCGGCTGCTCTTCAACTGGCATAAACGCCTCTACGACGGCTTGCCAGTGATGTCAATATCGTCTGCGCATTTGGAGAGATTTGTGAAAGATAGTGCCTTTTGGTTGATAACTTCCCTGCGTACTATCTGGTAAAACACGATATTGAAGAAGTCACATGACAACACACCTTCCGGAATCTGTTGCCCATTTGGAACACCTCAGAAGAGATGTTCCCAAGTTGCACAGAGTATCGCGTGTTTTCAAGCGTTACGCGGCACATCTGTATAACTTTTGACAGTATCCTGAACTGGGCCATCGCTTGGTAGAGCTTGAAATGATGAACGCATTCATAGGCGGTGTTAAAGTCCATGAAAATGTGGTGAGTGACTTGAAATTCGTTGGTCTTTTCTTTTTATTTTTAGCCACTTTGTCTCTCCACGAAATGTATTATTAAATACTAGATATTCCCCACAATTGTCATAAATATCCATGGGTTCCAGTTTTTTTTTTTTTTCAAGAATTCTACCAGATAAAGTTTGCACTTTAAAGATGAAACCCAAGGAAAAACTCAAAAAGGCCCAGGAGTATTTGTTATCTAAATACAAGCACACTCTTGACATAATAATAAAAATATAGAACTAGAGCAGCCATAGTCAGTCTCATCCTCTTCATTTAATATTCTACTTCATCTATTGTACGAGTGACAATAAATAACCTAAGAATGTGCAACATACCTTCATCCTATTTTAATTTTAAATCCTCCATTGACATGGCCACAACAACGACATCCCCATAATCTACTTAAGCAAAGTTTATAAGCCACATTCAGGCTGGTATCCGACCTCATCGTATTCATCTGCTGCTGCTTCCTGCAACTGGCATGGGCATGATTCTTTGCTCACAGAGTGGAGGAGTAGTAAAAAAAAAAAGCAAGTTTAAAAGCAGGATTATCTTACAAACCCGAAAATAAACCTTCACCATATTGCTGTTGCGCCTCCCCCACATCATAACGGCGGCCCATCTTTGTTCTCCCATAATCCATACAAGGATGCTGTAAATTAATATACGAAGAATAAATGAATATATGCTAGCCTTCCACAGATTACACTACTGTGGCAGCAAGCTAGTAAGGCTTAACTTTCAGTTGCATCCAACCCCCGACTACAAGGACGAGACTCTGCATCTGCAACATCGACTTTATCCAAAAGCAGAGTGATAGCTCTCCGTTTGTTGTGTTACACATACATATATGCGAATACATACACATGAGCGAATGAACTTAGTATTAAAAGCATTTCCTGATGTTAACATCGCATTAATATCCTCGTCTGTGTGTGCTCCCTTGAGATTTATTGGATTTTAAAGTGCGGTCGGTTGGAGCGGTGGGCGGCGGGACTGATGCCATCACATTTTCGGGACTGTGATTGTGTGTCTACACGCACAAAGGAACTCACAGTTAAATGTTTGATGAACCCATCCTGATGGAGAAGCTTGCAATTTACCACCAAAGTTACTTGGAGGTTATATTTCATTGTGACAGCTGGTGGTGGCCATGATGGAGGTGAGTAAAGTGGGCCGGAAACGGATTACAGGTACACGAAGCGAAAGTAAACAGGTTTATGTGGGTTGAAGGTTGATATTCGGCGATTTGTCATCCTATTACAACCCCCCCCGACAGAGGTGGTGGGTGGCCGATGAATGTAAGCAAACAGATCTGACGAAAGAACAACAGAGAGTCCGAGAGCAAGCAGTATACCTTTGCCTCGTCATGTATAGTATATTACGGGTAATGGATGGAAATTTGATCGATGGAGCCCTTCTTGACGTAATAACGTTTTTTTTTTTTTTTTTCCTTCGCACAAGTGCGGGAGTCATTTAATGGATTGATATCAAAATAAAAGGTAGGACACAGGATTCGGTTACACGAAATTACCATAACAGTGGTAACGATACTAAGGCGACAGTTAGTCAACATTAGTGGGTCCATTTTGGCGTAATTCTCTCGCGAAAAATTCAATCAATCATAATCAGCTGAATGGGTGTTGTAAATCTGGGAATACGAGAAGGAGACCTGATGCATTGAGTTCTTCAATTTGAGGAAAAATTGAAATATTCGATTCTGGACGTGATTTCAAAGATTTTGTTGGACTGGGCTAAAAATAGCTGTCAATTAACTGAATGTACTAGAGTACCCTATTGCATGATTTTCTAACTTTGACAGATGATTGCAGCCATATTGTTGAGACTACATCCGTCAGATAAGCTGTCGTTTATTTAACTTTGACTTGTCAAATAAACATGGAGAGCTATAGCGTTCAACATCGTGTGCGAGTGTTTAAATTGTTTTGTTAAAGTGGGTCTTCTGTTTGCGAAACATTTTCTCCATTTCACGGTCCCTATAATTGTCCTTCCAAGAGGACTATTCGCAATGTGGTAGTTGAATTTGAATCGACTAGTTCAGTAAATAATCCACTTACTACCGTGCGTCAACAAGACCTGCTTAAAATATCGCCGCTGTACATAAAAGTGTGCAGGAGAATCAATTGCTAGCTGTGCGCAAGAACTGAGCCTTTCGCAGACCACAACTTGGCGAATTTCACGCCTAAACCCCTACAAGATTCCAGTGACCCAGGAGGTCAAAGTAAATGACCATAGACAACGCCGTTTGCTTGGTGATTGGGTTCTCGAGTAGTTCGAAGGCAACCCCAATAATTTCTGTCGAAAAATTATACTCAGCGACGAGATCCATTTCCTGATGAGTGGGTCCACAATGGGCTAACAATCCACACGAAATCCACCACATAGCACTCCTTACAAAGCAAGTCAATGTTTAATGTAGACGTAGGACTGGCGGTTCATACTTCTTCGAGGACGATGTTGACTAGGCCATTACCGTGAACGAAATGGGCTATCATGCGATGATGACAAATTTCTTTTGACCCCAATTGGATTATTGGACACCGACGATATGTGGTTTGTACATGATGGCGCTAGGTGCCACGCAGCAGGTCACACAATGGACATTTTGGACGAGGCGTCTCCGAACATGGTTATCTCACGCGGAGGCGATGTAAATTCGCCACCGAGATCGTACAATTTGACCCCGTTAGACTTCTTCTTTTGGAGTTTTCTTAAATCACAGGTCTATGCCAATAAACCACAAGCCAACACAATCAATGCCATTGGTCAATTTCAGTGTGATTTGTCTGGTTTATAGGTTCATCTACTCATACATAATATAATTAAAACATGCTTACGTATGAAATTGTAAAAAAACCTAAACTTTGTTTTGGAAAGAAGAACCTGAATGATGACGATTGTCATATCATCAAAGGGAAAAGCCAAATACCACTTAGTAACTAATTATGGTTTCCCACTCTCAGAAATGTTTTCAAAAACAAAACCAATTCCCCAGGCGTATAGATGACTACAAATAGCATATTTCAGATTAACCATCGTTAGCTCAAAACGACATCGTAAATATCCACAAAAAAAAAGAGTGGAAAAAATATATAAAAATCGATTTCAAATATAATGATAATGTTTACGCATCCATTACTCAGTAAATGGCAATAAAAGTTTCCTATCGCATGGACGAGCGAGCACAAAGAAACCCATACACACAAGTCAACAAAAACCAACACTTTTCTGATCAACTTCTATCGTTGATAACCAAAAAATCTGCTGACATCCACAACTACTTATCTGGTTTCATACATTAGCATTATGTCCGCCATACATAGAGCATACGAATTTATCCTTCAATAAAATTCCTTAATTGAATTACACAATCGAACTGTATACCCAGCAGCCCTCTCATCCTATCCATATTTTGACAAGCACTTGCTTTAGATGTCGTTTTTTTCTTTTTCTCCCGTCTGTCTGTCCACGAGAGGCCCCTGTACTGGGCAGGATAACAACTAACAACCAACCCTCTACAGATCCCAAACAGTACACACTCACCAATTTGTCCAATAATCATTTGGCAGAATTTTGATGACAGATTTTCCATTGAACTCGGCCGCCCTACAAGCCATCTGAACGGGTCCATTACGAGAGATCCTTTATGGGCACATCCACTCGATTATGGTTTAAAGTGGCAGAAAAATGTTATGACAGACGACATCTTGGCACAAGGGCCAAGTAGCCATAGCTCTGCCGAATGATCAATACAATAAAAAAAAAAAATGTTTACCAGCGCGTTTTTCTCGCAGACTCTAAGATGTCCAGTTCGAGTACAAGTAATATAGTAATGGGTATGTTTCCGATTTGGCATGACTTATTTTTGTGGTGTGACTCGTTCCAGGAAATGACTGGGCCATCGCATTGATTAGGATTATTGGAGAGAGTATCTTCTTTTAAATATTAATAAACATGGGCTATTTTTTGCCATCGCAGTAAGGAAGGCGACATACGGAAAGGCCAAAAATACAGGACGCGGCAGAGTAGGGTGTCCCTGAATGTGAAAGAATCTGTGGCAATTTTTGCTATAATGATGATGATGGTAGCGTTTTGAGGGTTTTAATATTTCGAAAACTTTCATAGGAAATGTTTGATGTTAAATTTTATCTGTATAAGAAAAAAATAACATCCTTGAGTATTTCTAATTTAGGAATCCAATAAACTTTGTTAGCATATACGCAGCTTGATAGCAATTTAAATTCAGGAAAATTCCTAATATTTTTGTTTTTGGAATAATAAACTCACACAATTTGTGGATCCTTATTGTTTGGTTTGGCATTCGATTCGACTTTATCCTGTGAAAAATTACGACATTGTGAGAAAAATAGTCAATACGTTTCTCTATCTGTTAAACTCAATCCTTAGATCGCCGTTTATATGGAAAAACTCAACTAGATCGCAGAAAATTTTGTGATCGGATCGAGTCAATCTTGTTTCAATCCAATCTGCGTTTATATGGCTCTCAATCTGAATTGAATCCGGTTTCAATCCGCCATGTAAACGTGGTAAGAATTAAACCACGCTCAAAGGAAATGTTTCTATGGCCCGGCAGCCAAATGAGGGGCACATTTGGAAGTGTTAATTTCTCGAGACTTTATCGTAGGCCGTCAGTAAAAATTGTAATATATCGCGTGAAAAGACATTATACCTCAGTCATGACAAGATTACATTGATCGCTTTAACTTCTGACTGACATGCGCTATTGGTGTCTGAGAAACGGAAGAAGACTTTCTAGTTTAAGTCTTGATAATCTTTCACCGCCACCAACTCTTCTTTCTCTTCTCCAATCGTCGGTGTAGAAACAAAAATATCCTCCTCGTTATCATACATTACTTTTCCAGTTAGACCAAGTGGGTATGGTAGTGGTATGGGTAGGCTCTGAAAGATTTTTATGAAACATGAGTTGTGGAGTACTGAAGTGAAAAAAGATATCTAGTTTACCTCAAATGGATGAGTGTCTGGTTCTCAGTCTATTCTTCTGAGATATTGCATTCATAGGAATGTTTCAACTCACTGGCACTGGCATCTGCGAGCTGTGAAAATGTATGCAGAAGAATAAAACATGAGGGTGTACTGAGAAACAATGAAATAAATCCATTAAAGGTAATAGGGGTCCCCCTGACAACTATTAAAAGCATGATTAATGCACAGATAAGACAGGAACTCAATGAATACTGGGCGAATCTAAGTACATGCAAAGAAGCCAGATCTGTAATAACATAACAAAACGAGCCATAAACTCAAGCAGAACACAGTTGAGACTGACGTAGGACTTACTGCAGGTCACACCAATCTCAACAAACATTCGTTCAGACTCGGACTATCTAATACAACAATCTGTGCTAACTGTGAGAAGGAGGAAGATGTAGAACACATACCTACCTCCTTCTAGCTTGTTCATCAAGTTCTGCACTAAGGACGGGTGGACGTGTAGGATTCCACAATCTGGTGTTATCACCTATGTGATGCAGGGCCTCACCGGAATACACATGATCATCAGCAGATAATAATAATAATAAAAACATCTGCATATTCAGTACCTCTTGTATGGAAAGCTTTCGATAAATCGCCAATAGTAAGAGCATCCGTTCCTATTAATCAAGTTGAACGCTGTCTCTGTCTACATGGACACCCCAGTGCCTTCTTCTAAATTACTGGAATATATGTATCTGTATTCGAAACTAGAACCCCATGCACAGTAGTTCAGCGCACTTTGCTCAGGTCCGGCAAACTAAAAAAACCTACTCTGTTTCCGAACAACTGTCAACTAAATTTAAATGTTCCTCTTTATCACTCGAACAAAGCGAAGATAGAAACAGTTGCATGAATAGAAGCGATAAAATAAAACCAAAATATTAAAAAAAAAAAAAAAAACACAAACTTGGTCATCGCGAAAGTTCTTAACGAAGGTAATAAAATTGATTAACCAAATGTGTTTCTCTTACTCCATCGGATAAGAAATGATATTTATTAGTTTTGTCATAAAATTTTATGGCGTTTCTCGGCGAAATGTCTTCGCTATTAATCGCCATCAGTGATTAAGAATTCTTATTACACAGCAAAAATAAAAGAATTATTTTCGGAACAATGTTACTACTCATTTTAATTAGATACGCTTAGTTTACATTTAAATTTCTTATTTTATTTCAAACAGACGGCGAATGGACTTCAGTTTTGTGTGCTGTTAAATGATTTAAACGACCAGCTTTGGTGAAAACATGGGAATACGATAATTTCGGGAAACTTTCAAGGGTTTTTGAAAGCAGTAAGGCATCGTATAGTACCCGCTTTTAAGAATGTAGGTAGACATATGTATATGATATAAAATTAGCAGCATTTTGAAGAAGAGGTTTTACACTGGGAAGTCGGTGAAAACACCGGTGCGTGGGGAGAATGGTTTTTTTTAATGAGAACCATGGACTTTGACAAAATCGGATGAGGATGTCCTTGCATGTATTGAGAGAAGAATTCTTCGAGTGATCTTTGGGCACGTCTGCATAGGATAAGGATACCAGAAGAATTTGCAAAACAGCAACAAATATGGCTGGATCATGTAGAGCGGATGGAGCCCAACGTTCCAGCTAAGAATGTCTTCCAACCCACCTCAGATCGACGGCGCAGTAGAGGACAACCTCACGGTAGGTGGAGCAAATATGTGCAGAGGGACCTCAACAAACTTGGTGTGCGCAACTAAAGTGAGCTGGCTTGTAACCAGCTGGTTGAGGACCAGGTCCACCTGTACTAGATCCTAAACTGGATCCTCAATCTAGTCTTTAGCCGCAGCGCCAAGACCACAATGAACATCACTTAGTCCAGGTGAATCCTAGCAATCACGGAGACTGACCCATAACCCAACTTGAGTATATGAATTGGCAGATGTGTTCACCAGATCTAGCAGCCCTCTTTCTCTGTTTCTGAAAGACCACACGTTTGTGCACATGTCAATATGATTGCCATTTCAAATAGCCCTCAGTCACAAGGAACACCTTATACCTTACTGGTAATAAATACCCACTTCGTTTCCATACCCATTTAGGGATAACATCTCCAAGTAATATTATGGTCCCTTATAAATTCCATTCTATCCCTTATTCTGACACTTATTCCCCAAGTTCATTGTCAAACTTTATGCGAACTAATTCCATACACATACTCGTAGTTTCGTACACCACTTCCTCATGTCGCGAAATTAAGGATATACATAGCTACGATACAAAAAAAAAAAAAACGGAACAGAACGAAAGAACAAAGATCCCACTCATTAGTATGCAAACGTCAACACAGTGTCAGTACTAAAGCTAGAAACAAGGACATATTTATTTCGGCACCAAATACCAGTGCATGAGAGATCTTTATGAAATTTTCGTCTCATAAATACAAAAAATTGCCAAGGATATGAAATGGAAATGGTTAAGGGCACAACGAACATCCTTCATACCAAAAAAAAAAAAACACAAAGGCAGGCATTGACGTACCATATTAGCACGTGCCAGGGCTGCCAATTACGTATTTATTACCAATGAACCGATGCCGCTTCAATTCGATTCGGAGGACAATAAAACTGGATAAATTCTCTAGAACGGGATAAATAAAGAAAAAGTAAAGCGGGTTAAGAATGAATAGAGAGCACAAAATACAGGAATGACACTTTGCTTATATGATTTACCTGTCTCCTTCATTTATTCGGATCATTTTTTTTTTTCTGTTCTTTTTTCCTCTGCAGGACTAAACTTTTTTATGTATCTACATAGGTGGGTGTATGATGGTGAGAGAGAAAAATCATTTTTTACGATTGGATTGTTTCATTTATGAATGTCATTGGAAAGAAAAATAACGATAGGAACGTTTCGTAGGTAGGTTATAGCGAGATTTGGAATATACATATATTGAAGGAAAAAAGGCGGGAG
Source organism: Chalcosyrphus nemorum (assembly GCA_949716465.1). NCBI lineage: Eukaryota > Metazoa > Arthropoda > Insecta > Diptera > Syrphidae > Chalcosyrphus > Chalcosyrphus nemorum. The sequence goes on along the minus strand of OX454332.1, from coordinate 28,695,819 downwards.
GATGTGGACTCAGTTAGTAATTGACATAATTTTAAAGAAGGTAAGATTTTTCATTAAGTTACTTCTGGTTGATTGACAAATGGCAGCTCTTTGACTGTCAAATTAGAAAAATATTAAGAAAACTACATGGAGTTATGACGATAAGTGAATGATAAAAAAAAATCTAATTGACAGGAGAGGCATACCCCAATATTAAAGCTATATACGAGGATAGTAAGTGTAACGGTCTATAATATATCTTTTGAGGACTGTATCTCCTTATGAAGGACATATTTTTTCTCAATCAATATGTTCAACAAATTCAGTTGGCTGTTTGTAGACCCTGTCTCTACGCGCCTGCCAGACAGTTGTTGGATTCGGCTCCTCACTTTAAATCTGGATCTCTACACTATTGTGGCTAAGGCTCTTGCAAAAGCAAGGCATAAGACAGTGGATCTCCGCATCCGCATAACATAGCAAAATGTCTCCTTACAGATGATAACTTATGCTTACAAATAATCCCTAACATTCAATTAATTGATCCACCAAAGGGCTAAAAAGCCTGCAATCCAAAATCCAATAGTGTTCACACATACACCTGCACCATTAGTAATACTTCAATCGAAATTTTGCGTGTGTGTAATTTAGGAACTCTTGGGCTTTCTCTGTATATTCAATTTACCGCAATCTAGAATGAAATTTTCCCCGGCATTTATAGCTAGAATCCTATATGTGCCTTATAGGTCTTCTGTGTACACTCCTTAGCACACCGAGGGTATTTATCCTTTTGCCAAATGCTCGGAAGAAATCTAATTGGAAATTCAATTGGATTTGTAATCCGTTGACATGTATAGGTTTTCGGTTTTATTGCTATTCGCCATTGGCTTCCATTGGATCTGTAATACTGTTACTGCTGCTAGTACTAATACCGCCGTCAGTGAATGTATCCATATGGTTTTCAAATGAGATTCGAAGCAATAATTACTACATGATGCAGTCAAGTGTGACTGCACAAAGATGGAAAGCCTAATAGATACGAATAATGTAATTCACTTTGGGAATGTAAATTTGCATCAAAAGAACTTTGGTAGCTACTTTTCGATTATACTGAATTGAGACTTAAGTGCATAAATTATTTATGTGTGAGAGATTCAAATTATTGATGAAACAGTAGGTATCTACATTTTTTCTAAGAAAGATACTTGTTTTTAGCGTCCGGAGCTTTCCTTCTAATGATCATTCTAACGAAACTATGCTTTACTATAAATTCTTAACATTTTTTTTTTTTTCTTAGTTCATATTCCGAGTAAAAATGCTTTTCATGATTAAATCTGATTTGACGATGACATTATGAGACAAAATTTATTCGTCGAAAGAAGATGGATCTAGCTATACGAGTAATAAAGAGTAAATCACTTTAAATGAAGAATACTTTGAGGAATTAAAATCCAAGTGACATAAAGCATATTTATTTCATAGAAAGCAAAATTCTACAAAACCAGTGAAAAATGCTACAATCCGCCTGGAGCGAATCGTATGATACCCTATCCCTATCTTATTTGGTCGTGTCAGTGGGCGGTGGAAAACGTATTCACAAAATTTTCTATTTTGCTCTATAAACTAATATTTTTACTCGAAAATTAATTTTTGAAGTAAACGCCCCTAAAAAGTGGGCGTGGCCATATATAATGTAAAGACGATTTGTAGATTAAGTGGATATCTACATATTTGCTCAAGTAAGTTTTTTTGAGTTTCATATGAAAATAGTGAAAAAAGTGATTTTTTTTTAAAGTGGGCGTGTCAGTGGGCGGATTTTAAAAATTTTTACACTTGTATTGCTTACTTTTCCAAAGACCTCGTATACAAAGTTTCATCAACCTAGCTCAAAATTTAAGGCCCAAAAACTGGTGACACACAGACGGACGGACAGACGGACGGACGGACAGACGGACGGACGGACGGACGGACGGACATAGCTCAATCGACTCGGCTAGTGATGCTGATCATTTATATATATACTTTATTGGGTCTATCTGTAATATTTCTCTATGTTACAAACTATGTATCAAACTTAATATACCCTTAGGATAGGGTATAAACAGAAGAATAGATTACTAAACCAAATCCTTGAGAAAAACGCCAAGAAATGAGACAATACCCTGGTGTCACAGAGGAAACTTGTTAAATGATTCTTAAAAAAAATATATTTATAAACGGAATAGAAGTCTTTTCAAGGAATCTGAACAAGCTTAACTGAGCTTTTGAGAGAAAAGATAGTAATATAAGGAATAGGAGATATCAGGGAAAAGAAGCGATCAAGTTCATCATAGGACCAAGAGTTGGAAGCTATAGCCAGAACGACAAGGCGGCTTGCTTTATTCAAATCTTCCCTTCTCTTGGAAAGTTTTTTAAAATCTTCGCTAGATTTATTTGTCTTCATACCTTTCTCGTAATGGCCGAAATATGAATAGACAGACTGTCTTGCTTAGGTATTGATTCATAGAAACGATTTATCTATTTGGCGAATTCAATCCGAAAAATTCTGGAAAAAAACAAGTCAAAACATACCATATTTTCATCGAATTTAGAGCACTTATCATCTCGAGCTCTACCAGGTGAAGGCCCAATTCGGGATAGCGTCAATGCTCTGTGCAACAGCTCTTCTGGGCTCTTTTAAACGTGCACCGGATTTCCGCAACGAGATGAGTTGTCATGTGATTCTTGAATATCGTTTTGGAGCTGAGCATGTGGTGCGCAGAGCATGTGGTAATACAGAAGGCCCTATCAGTCAAATTTATCCAACAGCTGGGATATGCAGACGTCGTAGAATCGTTTACCACAATCGAATCAAGTTGGTCTTGAAGTCAATGATGACAGGACGAAATATGTATATGCGATCAACAAACAAAAAATTACCCGTTCAAAACGTGGAGCAGGACGTCAGTGTTGATACATAGAATTTCGGAACATATAAATCCTTCAAATGCGACCTCTAGAGATATGCGACGAAGAACAACCCTAGCGAACCGTTCCTACTACGGTTTGGCTAAACAGCTGAGTTCAAGACTCCTAACTCTATAGAATGCTCATCTTACTAGTCTTGCTGTATAGAGTGGAGTGCTGGAAGATAAGTAAGAAAACTAAGCAAATTTTAGGCACTTTCGAGGAAAAAATACTTCGTCGGATTTTAGGATGACAAATGGAAGAGAACCACGAACTCTATTAGCTGTATCAGGATGTGCATGTAGTCATAAGAAAACCAAGATACGCCGAATACATTGGCTTGGTCACATGCTCTAGTCAAGAAGATTTTCCAATCACAGCCCCCAGGTTTGAGACGGCGAAAAAGATCGAACCTCCGACACAACTGGAACCAACGTACCAGGGACAGGTACACATCCAAAACAATAAGTATACAGATGTCGCGCGTACACACAAAAATGTATGGGGCCTCAAAATGCTTACACTTTATGTTATATACTTTTTTCCACCTGACCTGTCCCAGATTATGTTCAAGTTAACAATACTGTTTAGGATGCTCTGCTGCGCACTGGACATACCATAGTGTAAACATCAATTTAATTCTATTCAATCCGAACAACATAAGTAAGTTCGAGTATGTCATCGTTTATTTTTCGCCAAGAGCCAATACCACTAAACAAACAATGACCTCCATCATCGCTTCAGAAGCATTATATGTACATACACCTTCATGCATGCATGAACAAAAGCGGATACACACTCCTAAGAGTGAAACTATTGCAGCTCCTTCGGTTGAGGTCGCAATTATTTATACACAAATGCGAGAGAGAGGCTTGCAAGCGGCAACAGCACTGGAAACCGACACGAGACAAATTATTTCCTATTGAGATGATGCATTGCACAGGATACACACTATTGGGTGCCTGTGTGGTGCCGAAGCTGTTGGTGGTGACAGCACGCGGTGGCAGCATCCATGTGAGGGTGTATACAAGAATGAAGTGGATACTTTCGCACAACGTCACTCTGGAGAGCGGAAGACTGAATCTAATTTAGCGAAAATCCAATTCAGAATTATCTGTGCATTGTTCCTGGCTATGGCAAACCGTGTGATAATGATGGAGAATTATTGTTGAAATCTCCAAAGGGAGTCGAGTGAATGATCTATGGAATGTTGGTGGTATGTGCCCACTGAATGGATCTCGTTAGGACATAGATAAAACTGTACGCTTAGGCTAGGTATGTGAAGTGCTCTCGAAGAGTGTTTGCAATTTGTTGTGACTATTTCCGAGGTTTCATCATCATTAATAAGGACCAAGTAGATGATGTATCGTTAAAACTGAATAGAAGCTATTAGTTTGACGTGCGTGTTGGTTTTGTTTTTCTCTTTTTGATAAATGGGAAACGTTGTGCAAATGGATTTCATTTAACTTCAGATAATGAACTCGCGAGGGATGGCATAAGTTCTAGTGGATAAGGGAAATATGAGCTTTACCACTGGATGCACTAATTATAATCCAGAAGAAGGCACACCTCTAGTTAGGCCTCGTCTCTAACGACCATTGCGCAAGTTGAGTGAGTGAGGAAGTGGAAAGAATTTTACTTCAGTGTCTATACATGTACATGCTAATTCTCTTTCCAACCGTAGAAAATTATAACTAGAAGCATTCTTCGCCTTTGATAAATCTAGCCAAACTAGAGAATATGTAATAGCATAGGTTACCAGCTCAATTTGCCAGTTTTGACGACCAATAACTTCAGCTTACCTTCTACGTTTCGCTGTGAAAAAGGACAGCATCGTTTGAAAAGTATCCCTATTTATAATTTAGAGAATGATAATAGTGAAGGTGTACATTGAGGTGGAAACTAATCTCCTTGTCACTGCAGCCTCTATGGGTCGATTGTGACTTCCTCGTTCTAGAGCTTATTCAAAATGCCAGTATTGACTATAAAATCAACAACATCTTTTAGGGAGCTGGAAGTTATTTCCTCTGGTTCAAGGTGACATAGTATATGTTCTGCTGATTGCAGATTCTGCATAAATTGTCGTGTGCTATCCCATAGCCATGAGATGGTTTTTTCATTCGACAGTGTCCTGTGAGGAAACCTGTGGCAATGCGAATGTGACTACAGTTGAGTTGAAAGAAGTTTTTCATAAAAAGTTTAGCCAATTCTTTATACCGATTTTAGCTGGGCTGATAGGCAACCCGCAGAATGAAAGCAGATGCTGAACCTGTTGCTCATGACCACTATGACCCGGTATCCAAATGAGATGTACTGTACTGGTTATTGTATGAAAGCTTTAGTGGTTGCACTGTATACTCCAGCCCCAACGTAATCATTTGTTTTGGATCCATCTGTGTACAGGACATGCTGGTTTTTCCCCTTCCCAGGTTCTGCGAGCTGGAAAAGTAACCTTGGAGTTTTCATTGAAATTGTATTTGACTAGATTTTATTAGGTTTTAATTCCTAACCATAGTGTCTCTCTTTATGTGAAGATCAAGTGGTAGGTCGAGAATAACCTTCAGCGCTGCAGTAGGTATAATTTTCATTGCACGTTTTGAACGTCTTTTGCCACCATACTGGTGCTCCGTACGTGACAATTGGTCTTGCTATCGTTGTGTAAAGCCATAGCATCATTTTTGGGGTTTAGACCCCAGTTTCTGCCAACAAAACTTTTGCTGATCCTGGCTTTGTCTGTGGCTTTTTTTAAAATGAGAATTCTAACAAAGTTTTTCAGGGTCGTGAAATGCACACTCTCTACACATTTGTCTTTACTTAATCCAAATCTATGGTATCACCATAGTTCTTAGTGCACAGTTGCTCTTTGAGGCACTCATTTACGAATTTATATTTCTTTGAGTTTGAAAACACCTAGAAAATGGGACTAAGATGATATCAGCGTCTTCAACTTGCGTGATAGTGTTCTGGATTACCTTTTCCAGTTGGATTTCTTTGACGTTTAGTCAATTTCCTATCAACCTCAACAAGTTGTCATCTACCATTCTGCGAATTCGTGGACAGTTGACTCTTGGTCGTGTCCTGATGTCTCACTTAGTTGGGCTTTTCTAATCTTCAGCGTTAGTGTTCCGGATTTTCTTTCCAATTTAGATTTCTTTGAAAATTTACATTTCTATTGAAAGAGTTGCAGAGTGCTATTTGCTGATCGAGACGTGGCGCATAAGCAATGAAGCAGCACTGCGTGTTCTTTTGCCCTATGTTGCTATTTAGGACTGTTTCTACTGGCTCAAGTTCTCATCGTGCAAATCCATGCTTGAGACGTCTTTTGTTGCCTCATTACGGCCTTACTGCAGTAGCTAAACGTGAAGAAAACTACCTTCTTTGGATAATATTTATATAGATCCACAGTATACGCCTTCCGAACTTGTTCCACTGAAGTCATGGATATCCAATTTATCCTCTATCTTGTAAACTAATCATTCTTCCAAAACTACGCAGTCGCTCGTTTGCATAACCTAATTATTCTGTTTCCAGTTGTCAAAGCCAAACTGGATTTTAAATTCGCAATCCAATTTTCCTTTTAATCCCATGAAAAGCATTTTTTTCCGCGGCTAGGTCACCATAGTTCGATTTGCAAACCTACACCAATTCGTTTCCTAATCGAAAGGAAATTCACTCGGAAATGAAGAATTGTAAATGGTTGTCACCAGCTATTCCAAACCTACATCCACAAAACCAATAGGAATTACCACTTCAGCATGTGTGAGGTGTGACATGAATGCGATAAGAAAATAGTGCATACACAGAGGTGCAAAGACTACTCGTACAACCACCCACCGGGATAGCAGCGTTCCCAGGATTAAACCTCTACAAAAGGTTACACAAAATGTTTTCCATTCAACGCTTTCACGTTGCATAGATGTCCATGACGTGTGTGGTCGCGGAAAGGAAAAAAAGAACACAATTTCAATACCTTGTCACAAATGTGTTACGCTGTTACGCGGGGTGGAATTCTGTACAAAGTTGATTGGCTCACTGAAGTGACAACTTGAAAATTGGTTTTTGAAAAATTGAACTGAATGCCAGACATGGGTAATCACATCAACCGAAGAAGAGTGATCCAAATAATCTATTACCAACTCTATAGAAGGGTAGATTTTCATATGCAAATAACTAACCTCGAAATTTAGATCATCTAACAGCATTATTACTCATAACAATCTCTCTTATGTACGAGTATATGTGGGTCCTTTCTAAACCAAACACTTCAATTTGTACAGCACCATTCATGAAAGTGTGTTAATCAATTTAGTTTGCTTTGAACAATGTACAAACAAGTCGCACATACACAACCCCCAGGCCTATTTATGAGGCTCAGATGTGCAGATAAAATATTTATAAAAGGTTCCATTTGCCATTTTCGGAAGATGAATATGCGGCATGTGCCCAAAAATTAGTTGAAAAACAAAAATAAGGATATGCGTGGCAGACACACGATTTACGTTCTTCTAAGCAAAATCCCAATCAGTGAAGCGTGCCGAAAGGAAGTGAACCTTTTTTGATAAGAAAGAGAGGAATATGTAGATGGTCCTACTTAATGCAAATCAAACCTTAATATGCCTTACCAGAAATGGTTGAAAATTTTAGTTGTCATTTGACCTTTAAAGGAAGTATATTTCTGAAATAGAAAGGAACCTCAGGGGTTCATAACATATTTATGTATACAAATACAAATGAGGAGCTATGGAACGAACGGAGATTATGTCAGAAAATTAGTTCAAGTATGACGGGCAAATTTTTCTATTTATTTGGGCCACCAACAACTGTCGTGTGATGGTGCTCCTGCGAAGCGCATTTGTTAGTCGTGTACATATGTATGTCCTGCGTTGAGTCTCAATTCTGACCTTATTTAGCAGAGGCATTTGGTTAAACTTTCAGCATAGTCGGCCTACTACAGGGTGCGCGATATTTTGTGTTGGTATGTGGTCATTGAATAGCTTAAAAAAAATCGAATGATTTGGTCCTTTACAATATATTTGGACTAGCTTTTGATTACAATGTTATTCAAGTTGGCCGGCGGCTCTATTGAACAATGTGTCCTTTTTGCTGCGTTTTCCATAACTTCTTCGAGCGGTTTTGCTATAATTTTGGCACAAAAGTTTGCCTTGAGCTCCTAACAGATCAGAAATTTAATGGCATTCCAAAACACCCCACCAAAAGACTTCGGAGAGGTCTTATATGGAGACCAATGTAATGTGACCAATGTCACTATATTTTTACCGCACAAAGCCAGGGATCTTTCATTGCAGAGACTGAGTTGTTTGACTTGCGATGTGGCATGACGCAAAGTCAGTAGAATCCATCGACTGGGACCTCGTGAAGATTCCTCTTCTTGGAGATTTTAAAATTTGCATCCAAAAATCATGTCAATCATTCAAGCGCCATATTCCAAGCAACGCAACGTATTATCGGTCGGCAGTATTCTTTGAGCGAATTGCACTTTATACGGAAACAAATGCTAGTAATCCTTTAAAATGTGTCGCAAGGTGCTTCCACAGACACCAAATTGCTGAGTACGGTTACGATACGACACATTCTCGGCAACACTCTCTCGTATCGCTTTAACAAGTTCACTGCAACGTTTTGATCGTTGACAGTATGTCGGCTGTCCCTATATTCCGTGCTCAACCAAATTCGAAACCAAACGACGAAAAGTGTGGACATGTCTACGTTGATAAATGTCATTTACGACTTATAAAATGCCGCACAAGCATAACACAAGTACCAAATTATGAAAAACAACACCGAAATGTTACGTATACGACACCTCAACTTATGAGAAATATTGGCACGGGAAAAAAATTCATAGAGAATAAGGTCATCAGATGGAGAATTTCTGTGGTTTAATGTTAAAAAAAAAAAAATGAATCAAGTGATCTTTTCGACGCTAGCTAAAGTGCCCAACCCATAGAAGCCATAGATCCATTATTTCGTCGTTTTTAACTGACAGCTCGATAAAATAAATTCAGTCTTATAGGAGGCACCCCAAAACCAACAGATGGATAAACTTCAACGGATAAAGTAGCTTTACTCTCTACTTTTTCCATCCCCCGATCCATTGACAGTATACACATTTAAAGATTTAAGTTCTCACATTCACAAATTGAAGGTCACGCATAAGAAAATTGAGAATACGGATCTTCATTGGAGAAAACAGAGAGAGAATATAGAGAAACTGTCATCGCCTTTGACAATCAGTTGATTGGTGTGACGGATTCTATGAGACTACTTGAATGTCAACATACAATGGAACGACGGAACAATGGATTGACGGATTCTATAGGTTGGGCCCTTTAATCTCTTTGCAAGAACAAGTAATTATCAGAGGTGGGTGCTGGGTACATACAAACTTACCAACAAAACTCTTGTCATTTCTGCGGGATGATCAAAAAGTGTGCTGACAAGTGTTGTCGTGATGAATGGCAACACCTTGCTTTTCCAGTAAAGTTGAGAACTAAGCTAATTGATCATGCCGTAACCGATTTCCTTCTAGTTAGATCATCATTATTAAGGAAAGCTTTGTATTACTGATATGTCTGTGTAGGTGTCAGACAGATTTCCTAGTTATCCACTTTTTCTCAACAAAATAGAAGAGTCTCCAAATAAGTGCTTACGACGACATCTGCATCTTAGAACGAATTGCTTGCCACAATTCCCTTGCACTTAGAAATCACATTCAAAAGTCGTCTTTCTTTTGAATATCTCTGCTCTAAAGCAATCGAAATCCTGCATCTACGTGCAATTTTCAACTTGAAATCATTTCCAAACGTAGCTATCGCCAATTAAGAGTTCCATTCAATGTGCCAAGTCATAGTGTCACCGAAAGACGAAAAGAAACGGACCATCAAGGAGCGCGCAAAAAAAAGTTCTCCACTAAAAGCTGGAGGGAAAAAAATGTCCTGACACGACAAAATCCCAATCGCTGCAGTTGATAGGAATACGTCACTTTCTCTCCCTCAGAGATGTCCACAAATTAGAAATGCAATTAATTTAATTGCATACCGTTCGGCAAGTCCATCGATTATCCAATTTGGCCAACACCCCAGTGTGCGCTAGTGTCTCACTCACTCTTTCAATTGAAATTACGCGGAAGACCAATACAAAAGGACTTTTCACAGGAAGAAGGAAATGAAGAAAAAAATTTGAGAGGAAAAAAAAAAAAAACACGGATACACTATCATCAGGCTTCGTCTCTATCAGGCATGTGAATTGTTCCGTTTGAAAATCAATAGCCTAAATTTCAATTCAATTTAAAGTCTATCCAATGTCCACGGCAACATTAGCCATCCTGTCCGGAACATGTGTGTATGTGTGTGTGTGTGGAAATGTGTCCATCGAAATAATTTCATCAGCGATTCCCATTCTGATACAAATTGCTGCCCATTGTTAGGTAGAACCTACTCCTGGTAAAACGAATTGCTTTAAAAAAAAATACGAGACCGGAGGATACTATACCTACACAAATCCCTATAAACATACTCGTACATGTGATTTGACTTTTTTTTTGGTTTTGTTTTGGGTATTTTTTTTTCATCCGCAGGACAGTATACAGCATTTAGTGTTGATGCAGTCCTGGCCGCAAATGGAGCGGAATAAGGCGGTAGGAACCGAAAGAATGAATGAATCTTTTCAACAAATTTTCTGCCGAAAAGTTATAGAGTTGGATTTTTTGGTAACAGTGGCCTTTTTTTCTGGTGATTTTCATGTATTTGTGGATAACACTGTTGACACTCTAGTCCGTGGACTTTTCCTCTCCATTCGATTTTCGATTTATGCACATAATTTTGTTCCGATCGAGGTGTTCGCAGCACATCATGTCGGTGAATTAAAAGCCGAGAGGTAGAAAGTGCTGTAAACGAATGCAATCATGATTCTTTTGAAGGCTTCGAAAATGTCAATTGAATACCTCCAAATGTAGCGACTTTAATGTAATGAATGCAGGGTAATTGAAAAAAACGTATTCTCTTTGACTTCCCTATTCCCATCGGTGGAAATGATAGCTAATCAACAAAAAATGAATGGAGTTAAAGTCAGAACTTAAATGAATGGAAACACGAATGCGTTTTAGAAGAACAAAATTCTTTTGCATGATCATTAATTTGTGTAATTAACGATCATGTTTCCGAGTAATTCAATTCCACATGCACTTTTTTTATTTTTTAAATAAGATACAAAATTTCCAATTTTACTCAATATTTTGATGCAATATTTGTTCCACTTTGCGTGTCTCTTAACAGCATACTGAGCACAAAGATATACTAAACTCATGAGTGCTTGATTTTTAGAAGGAAAATGTTAAAATTTTGTGATACAACAAATAGCATAACTCATGAGGTATGTACATTTACAGCTCAGCGACCAGCGAATTGTACACTTGTGCTGTCCCATCTTTCAAACTCAAATATTCAGAAAATCGGGCAATTTCATAGACTTTTCTGGAGAATTTGCTGAAATCTAACATACAATGTGAAAAGATCACTCTAAGAACAACCCCCTCATATCAATTCGATTTCCACAAGCAAGATGAAGATGACGCAAAATTTACAAGCTTTTTTATTGGTTGGTATAACGTATACGTAATTTAAAAGTGTTCCATGTATTCGTGAAGTGCACCATTAAAAAACTTAGGTCTCGAGCTCCACAACACCTACATTACACATCAGGCAAATTCTTCAATCCACAGAGAGTCTTACTTCAAGCTTGATAAAAATCTGAGTTGAAAGAGTTACTTCTGCTACGAATACAGAATCTGATAATTTTTAAAAACGGGGAGAACTCTTACTGCTGGATTATAAGCCACATCGAGACAGCTATTCTCTTCAATGCAATCAGTAATGCCAGATTTTTCTTCGTCTAATTCCCCATTTTTGGGGAAAATAAAAAAAAAAAAATTCCTCATTTTGAAATCAGTTTTTTCCCACACTTTCCCCACTTTAATTTTTTTAGCAATCCCGAAATCAACTGACAGATCTCTCAGTATTTAAGTCAGTAAGTATCAATATCTGATTAACGATATCTCGTTCATTTTTTTCCCGATAGAATGTCATAAATTGTGTTGCTATATCTGTCTGTGGAAGGACCAAAATTGTACAGATGTTTAAAACCCTGCCTTACAATTTTTGTGCCATTTTATGGCTTTATGACCCATGAGCACACCACAAAGGTCACATAATTCTGCAAAGATTCAGGCTCAACGCATAAGCATTCTTAAAGTTTTTCATCTTTCTATCGAAAATCTAATCTGTAAAGTATATGGTCACCCCAAATTTACTTATCTTTCTTGGAAAAACACAACCACATTTTGATACGAATTCATTTCAAATGATATCTTCTTATAAGGAAATGTGTAAATGATAGTAGCGCACTTGTACTGCATAAGGAGATAAAGAATCTGAATTAGGGCACTCCTTCCACAAGCATTCATGATGAAGACGATGAGACTATAAGAACTACCTCGGTGACTATTGTATAAAATTTTTAAACAAAAGAACAATGCACACACAATACAACACTTAAGTCCTTGAGTTCATGTAAAAGACAAAAGCAAACAGAACAAAACGAAACAAAAAAGAAAAAAAGAATAAAATAAAGGAGTACAGCATGAATATAAAAGACATGAGAGCAAAAGATATAATGAAGCTTCCGAAAAGTTTCCTGTATATATGACAGTAGCACATCACACCGATATGAGGAGAACCAATTCCTGTCTCATCCATTTCCATTGTCATGGAATCGCATATAAGCCACTTAGTGCATAACATCCTTTCAAAAGAAGCAAATTGCGAACAAGTAAAGTTGATGCTGATCCTTTGGGCCAGGCAGCAACTGCTTTTCTGGCTGGTGTAACTGGTATTGTCATGTCACTTGATGTGTTGCATACAGACGCACACATATGTAGATACAATCAATTCAACTATATGTACGCTTTGTGGCGAGTTGAAACCAGTGGTTGGATCTGGGAATCCGAAGAATAAACGCAGTCCTCTGAGGAATTCATTATTCTGGTCAAGGTGTTTCAGTTGGAAACATCTTGCGGATGTGCAGGTGGTGAGGCATGCTAATGTGCATCGCAATTAGAGTTAAGTAATTCCAGTTGTGGGCTCTCATGCATTTGCATAATAATTTCTACTGTTCTTCAATTTGATTCATTGTCATGGAATTGTACAATAAACCTGGAAACTTTTATGTCTACTTCACATTTGGGGTGATCACATTATTCATTGGCGAGGACAGGACATTGAGTAAAGCGACTATATCACATGACTAATAGCAGTCACTTGAAGAACTGAATTTTAATTAATAGGACTATAGCTTTTGACACCATTAGTATAGTTTTCTTGAGGTAATGAAGCAATATTTGAAAGTTTTTGCTTTTAATGGGAATACCAAAATGAAAGATGAGTTTCCCTACTCTTTCTTATCAAGGTTGTAGTTGATTTAAGATTATTCCTTTTTAAACTCTTGCCCTTACTGTCGCATAGCTTCCTTTTTGGTTTAAGGTGAGTATCAGGGCGCTCTAAGGACAAAATTACACAGTCCACAGAGATTGGATGAGAACCACAACTGACATACTTAAACATGAAAATGTCACAAAAACCTTAGAACAAAAAATGGAAGGAGTGGCAAAACATCCAAAAATCAAAAATTGATTATCGAACTTACATACATCAGTTGACAATATGATACCACTACCATTCTTGCTGAAGAGTTCCTCTAGATTATTTAAAAAGTGTTTCCCCAGAAACTTATACCTTGCATGTTTGTCCCGGCGCAGTGGCATAGGCATAGGCGTCACTACCTCTACAAAGCTCCTCTTCCGTCCTTCGTAGTTTTCTCATGCCTGTGCCCTGTCACGACACCAACATGGGTGGAAATGGATCTCCTGTCTTTCCTTACAAGTGTTTTGGTTTTTAAACCATGGGCCATAGTTTCCTTGTAACGACACAGGTCGCTATGGATTTCCACCTGTGATCTGCTTCTCTCGTGGCTTTTTTTTCCTGCTGTACAAGGCGGGATGTACACGGATAGGTGATTTGGTTCTGTGGTCGATGTTGAGCCACCTCTTCCAGTTCTCGTTTCACTGTATTCCTTCGTCTCCAGGGTTCAATCTTGTTCTGCGTACCAAGAACCTTAAGTTCTTCACAAGCTATGATTATATCTTAATGGCAGTGATTGCTCTTATTTCAGCCTGGCTGTCATTATAGAAGGTAATACCCTCAGGAGGTATTGCTTTTACCACATACTCACGGGCCGCTCTTGTTAATGCCACGACATCCGCCTAGAAGACACTGCTGTAGTCTGGAAGCCTGATTGACCGAGCTATTTCTAGCGGTTGGCAGAAAATGCCAGAACCTAAGGCCGTATCCCATTGGGCATAGAAGAGGTCGAGAATGCAGAATGCGTCATGTTCCATTGTCCACGATATTAAAAAGAACGAAGTCTGCTCATGAACAAACCAGAGTCAGAGTGACAGAGTCTAACCCCAGACAGAATTACAGTGGAAAGCTAAAGTTAAATATACTTTGTGAACTATCATGAAGGAACAATGCCAAAATGACTGATCCGGTTGTCTCTCTCGCAATGAAATTCACGGGATCATGAGCTCTTATTACAATTTTCTAAGAAAACCGACTCCGATACTGTAGAAAGAATTACAGAACAAGACGACAACAGGAGTCTTAATGAAGATTTCCCTACGCACAGTACATATAAGACTGAGCACGAAGAAGTGGAATGTGCATATTCCAAAGAAAATAGGAATTCCTTTGAAGAAATAAATATTTGAATCTTTCAAGAAGCTCAATGTACCTTGCAAAGTTCGCTGAAAATCGATTTTATAAATGCAACTGCTACAAAGCAATTAAAAATACCTTTGAAGAAGTATATTGCAATTTCAGCACCTCGACTTACTTTGAGTAATGAATTTGTCAAAATCTGCATAAACGTTTTTAATCCCTGTGCAAATCGAAGTACGCAAAGCTTCTGAAGTTTTAATTTTCTTTTGACAGATTGCACCTTTATTCCTTAAAATCACCCTCGTCATAGTAGACATTGACTGTGTGTAAAAGCTCAGCACCTAAAATGAAAACTTCTCAAAATACTTAATTTGTACTTAACAAGTAAATCCACAAAGCTTACAACACCCGCACAACGTATAGCGTATATTAATTTCGCGCAACAAACATTCACTTTGGAGCGTTCTTCCTCTGCAGACACACAGAATACTAAATATGTTTTCCCTATGCGGGAGAAAGGAGGAGTAGCTACAGAGATAGAGATAGACGCCTATTTTACCCAAGCCCGTGTGCTCATTCACTTGAACAGCAGAACAAAACTTAATTAGTCTCCACCGCAAAAGTTTGGCAAACACCTGGAAACTACCTTCCTTCCACATAACATGAACGTGTTACTGCCACTTCCTTCCTGCAGCGAATGCGGTCGTGGATGGCAGCACCCACCCACAACGATGTATATTGCGTGGAATACGAGTCAATTTAAAGACGAGATGTGACTGAGTTACTAATTAGCTGGGACTGCGTTCCGATTACCTAGCCCATCATTCTGATCTTCTGTGCCCGAGCATAAATGGATGCGAAGATGTGTTTGTCAGTCAACGAATTTTTTTTTCCTCTACAACAAGTATTAGACAGTGGAAGCTTTTTTGCAAAAAGGGGTAAAGTCTGAAAGCGAGAATAAATGCCGCTGGTCAGCTGTGATAGCATTCGACCGCTGTTAGTGCGAAGCAGAGACGTGCAACAAGAAGCTTGTTTTGTGTGCCATTCGAAATGTTCACCGCTTTTCACGGACTCAAACATATTCGTATTCATTCACAAGAAGTATTCGTTGGGGTCACATTGTATTGCTTCTCATAAAATGAATCTAAAGCGAGCTCCCATTCACATTCATGCCAAGAAATGATTATGTACTTCGTTGCCTGTTATTGAATTTGCAAAAAGCCAATGAATGTTTCGAGTGGCTGCTGCGATCTTCGTTTGTTGCTCTTTGTTTTTTTCTCTTGCCTTTGTTGTTCGTACTTTCTACCTACTTTTTATGAAACCATTCGAAGGTGATTGAATGAATACTTTGAATGTGAGCTTACTACGCACTCAAGGATTCATAAATACCATCACAATGATGATTTTTTTCATTTCGTTCTACAAAGTGAGCTTCATTATTGTTTTTTACATGATACAGACTCACCGGCAGTTCATTTGGACACTCCACAGCAGACAAGTGAGTTTTTATATCCCCAAGTGACTTGCATTTGAGTTCGTTGTTATGACATTAAATGTTAACAAAATATACACGTTCGTGGGTGCGTTCGATTGTTTTAGAAATAAAACTTGAATTCTTAATATTTCTAAATCTTGTTCATTACAACCAATTCTCTTATTCTTATCTCTTCAGTTGAAACCGCTTATCAATTGTGTTTGAAAAAATTTAGAATGGTAAACATTCGAAGTCGTAGAGGTTAAGATATGGTCATTATAATTATCTTCATCTGAACGACTTATTCGCTTTCCCATTATCAGCCATGTTTCCGACGAAATGTAACTTTTATTGTAAGCATTAAAATTCCCCTCATGGCGACCCCTCTGGTAGAAATATTCAAAGGTTTTTCTTTCCAAATACACCAAGACTTTGGCTATAAACTTTTGCCTTCAGTAGGTCGGACGGACGGAACGTGATAAGAAAACAGGATAAGGACGAAACACAAGTCGGAAATTAGTAAATTTGTCACACTTCATCATCGTCATTGACGTTTCACTATATTCCTGAATTATTTGCGCATAAACTATGTTCAAGCAGGTATCCATCTAGCGTCCCTGCTCTGCTTGGGAAACTATCATAACTCACCGCTGTTTTTGCTCCTCATTACTACTACCACCACCTAAAGTCACAGGTTCAAACTACCCGTGTATTTTCAGTGGGGGGGGGGAAACTATTGGTTCAAAGTTCTTGGGGTTCTCGCTTGCCTGGCCCACCATCACGTCCCGTAACTGTTCCGCCAATATTTTGACAAACTTTCGATTGCCAGAACGATGGAAACTTCCGGTATATGTACGCGGTATTCCTTCCGGGTGAAATGCGAGAAACGAGAATGTCATGAAAATATCATGAATTTCAGGTGTTTTTCAGGTTTCAAAAAGCGTCTATCTTTTTTTTTTTTCTTCTTATTTCGTTTAACATGTTCCTGGAACTATAGACAGCTCTGGCAGGTGTTATAGTTGAACTCTTGCATGATGTTCAAATGGAGAAACCACATTGGGCGGGTTCATCATAACAAGTAAGTTTACCAGTTTCGCTCCTGTATTTCGTAGAACATCGATTGTCGGTGCATAGATACGTTTATGGTGTGTAGTTCGCGTGATAAATTGGATTGCCATACTTAGATGTCAGTAGGTAAAACGCGTAGGGCTGATAGTTGAACTCGATGTGTAATGTTCCTCAATTTTCAAACCACCACATGGTTAACCATTAGTGCGATGGTGGATGCACTAAGAGGAGTAGAAGAAGATTCAGTGAGTGAGTTTTGCACGAATAGTGACAGCTTTTAAAAAAGCGAATAAAAAAGAATAGCAGATGTAGTGTTTGCTTTCAAATACATACGAGTATATCCCTATATAATTAAGAGTGAAAACTTTCATATAAGTCACACCCAAATTCAAGATGGAATTTATATTAAGTGCTACATCTATTGAGCATTTATGATAAGTTTAATAAATGAGGTAGTTAGTTTTCAACCCTTTCTTTTCATTATACAAAACTTCAGTAGGTAACTACATGATTAATTCATTTCCTAAAATGTAGATTACATACATAGTTGCACTACAAATTGCTTGACTCTGAGCCGCCTACCGGATTGACATCAATTGTTTACAAGTTTGGTATTTTTTGTGCTTCCACCTATAATATAAGCCGTGTTTTATTGGAAAGTGTATAGCCAGCTCTCAATAAAACATCCATACTCACTTTTCATTTATACTTGCAAAATGACATTCCAATCTTAGATGGCGCTGATTCAGATTGTAGACGAGATTCATTAACGAACATGTCCTACTATTAATCACAGCCATCTGTGATTCTACTTTCTCTAAACTTTATGTCCACTTTTGGTTACTGACTAAATTATCTTCACTTTTCTTTTTCGTTTTGTTCTGTGTGGAAAAAGTTACTGACTTGGCTATACACTTTCCAATAAAACACTGCTATAGATCAAGTATTGAAACCGTGAAAAACTCGAGATAACAATCAATTCTGACATTACCATGGTACTTGTTGTAAAATAGATGTATAATTAATTTGTATCCTTTTATTGCTAAATTATGATTTGTAATCATACACCGATCGCCGTCACTGTCTACTTACGTATGACAAAAATAGCAATGTACACGTTTCGCAGTATACTTCACAGCTGGGCATATTATGAAGGTGACAGTGGCGTCTCGTGTAGGGTACAGGTAGAAGTTGTGGTTTTCAAATGATGATGACAGAGAAGCCCGTCTGTTTGTACGCTCTAAACTGCTGGTAGATTTGCTTCAAACTTCATATCTAAGCCCTGTTTAGTTACTTTTTTAGTTGTTTACTTAAGTTTATTTTTACAAAAAAAGGGATTTTCTAAAGTACGGCTCTAGCGAATCTGAAAAACGATCACGTACATAACAAAGTAAGTCATCACTTTTCCATAAGTTAAGGAAATCTTTACAGACCTGAGTGCCTCTATGGGTTTGTTAGGGCCTAATGTTTATTTATTTTTTTACAGGCATGCGCTTCGAATATGTCGAAGTAGCTCATGTAAGGTGTCTGCCAAACCGTCTACGGATTCCGCTATTGATTCCATATAAAATAGTTCGTCCGCCATTCATCCTCCACCTTCTCAGGGCTCTAATTCGACTTCTTAGACGCAGTACACATTCAGATCAGCAAGAGATCCGTCCGGTCCTAGATGAGTACTCGCACAGTTCCGAGCGTTCAGCTGCCCATGCGTGGTCAGATTTGGCATACGCTCGTCTTTAGTTCACTGCAAATTGGAGAACTTCTCCTTGCTTCTTCAATTGGAGTTAGTATCCAACGAAATATTTTCTGCTGGAAGGTGCTCAATCTCTGCCTTAAAGTCCAACTCCGTCTCTCGGCTAATAATAAATTAATAAGCAATAACAAAGCCCAACAGAGAGTAAGTGGTGAAATTCAGAAGTAAAGTCCCGTCGCCAGGTAATATTTCAAAAACTCAAATATGTTTTCTGCTCCATACAATCAATTCAAATATATGTATATTGTGTGTAACAATAGCATAACCTTCAATCGGTTACACACCTCCGTCCATTAATCTCCAGTAGTTCTAAATTATTTCAATGTTCACTTTAAATCAAAACCTTGCATTTTTTATCTGCCGAAAGCACTGAAATATGTCGGAAGGAAAAATTATTTTCCAGAATAAAAAACGATCCACACCATCGGCTTTTCCACACAGAAACATATTCCTAAGCAAAATTGACAGCTCGATTTATCAGTGGAATAGATTTTCAAAAAAACAAAAAAACAACAAAAAACATCTGCAAAGCATCTATGAACGAACAAGCTGGAATGTTCAATATTTTTCAGGAAACAAGGAAAACGTTTCGTTCCTCTTGGCCCATTCACTGTACCGAATACAAGGACACAAAAAAAAAAACACAAAAAAAAGAAACTCACCATCCTAGACGAATTTAAATAAATTGATCAATATTTCAAAACGACTGCAATAGTTTTCGGTCGGCTGATATCGCTCCGCCGACCGGTCGATTGTATTCCAATCCGCAATGAATAGCCAATAAATTTTCCTAGCTGCGTATCAAAGGCAAAACAGTAATAAATGATTTGTCCTCCTGAATCCAAGTAAAACAAAAAAAAAAAGCGAATAAATGTTTAAGCGAACGCCTATTCTGTCGGCCCCGGGAGGAACAAACAAAAACAAAAAAAAATTGCCCGTATGTCCTCCTCACATGATAGCCATGGACAGGACATCCCCCGAACCAGGCCACAAATTGTTGGCCACGGATACAAGACTTCTGAAACGTTAACCACTAAATTGGAGAATATAATGTCGCAGCAGTGACAACTTTCCGCTCGATAAAATTCGTAAAAGGGATACCAAAATAGTTCGGAGTAAGAAAATGGCTAAAATATGGATGGAATACACGGAACCACCCATGTACTTCTGCTGATGCTGGGGCGTAAGATTGAACACGAGTACGTTGCCAATTTGAGGTAACCAAAACCATGGTGTCGGAATCTTGCCCTGCTCATTGAACACACTAGTGTCCTCTTTTCTCTCTCTCCCCCTCTCGCTCTCAGTCGGTCCCGAAACAACAGAGGCAATTCTGCGAAAACTGAAGTATCAGCCAAAAATTAATGTGTTCAATGTTCAGAGGACACAACAAACATCGTTACGCTTCGAGATGTACACACAATGTTCCCTAACCACCGCACCAGGGATGGCAAGGTAAGGCTATTGGGTGCTTACGTGGTTAGCCAGAGGTAGGTTTTTCTCTGCCAAACGAGCTATAGTAGGTAGGGGAAAATACTACCTGTCCCCCTTTTTGAGAATTTAAGATTTGCACTTTAAAAACAAAACGGATAAACGTAAATCGGTGATGAAACTAAGGGTGTATTTGAGTAAAGACTTGCAATTGAAAGTATAAATTGAGCTGATTCTCAGGAAATCAGTGTCGGGAGCAGTCCCACGACTGGCACTAGAGAATGATTTTCTTGCTCTAACTATAAAAAGGAGTCCGAAATTTCTATACGGATATTTTCAGCAGTCTTATTCAAATCCTACTGTCTTCGAGCAAACTCCAGCACCAGCACTGAAACTATAAGGCGGCAGGACTTGACGGAACTGCATCAACTGAGCTACTATTCCCACTTATCAGGAGAACATGGGAAGCCGAGAGTTTTCCAGACGAGTGGAAGAAGAGAATGTTCGTCAAGCTCCCCAAAAAAGGCTTTCTAATGCAGTGCGAAAACTGGAGGGGTATCTACGTGCTGCCAGCTGTGGCCAAGATCATAGTTAGAATAATCCTGGAGCGAATCAAATAACACCTTGAAGACACACTCGACTCCGAACAAACAGGTTTTCGCACTGAATTCTCCTGTGTCGACCACATCAACACCTTGCGGATCATTATTAAGCTGTGTGTAGAGTATCGATCGCCACTTCACCTGCTGATCATCGATTCTGAAAAGGCAGTCGATAGTTTCAATCGGGAATTTATTTGGTGTCATGCGACGCATACTAATTATTAAGGCTACATATGACGGGTCCACATGTCAAGTATTGCGCAGAGGAAGACTTTCTGAGAAATTCGAAGTCCAAAGTGGGGTTCGGCAAGGCTGCATTCTTACACCAATACTGTTTTTATTGGTGATTAGCGATGTGCTGAATGCGGCCTTATGAATAGGAAATGGAGGAATTCGATGGACTCTTACATCTGAATCCAAACACCTCGACTACGCCGACGATGTATGCCTACAGTCTCACAGAATAATGGACCTTTATCAAACGATAGAAAATGTGGAGATGGAGCAGAAGTGTCGTTGGGTTGAAAATTAACTCGGCAAAAACTAAAAAGGTTAGCCTAGGACCAAACTCATCAACTCATATATATATTGCTGGACAAACGATTGAGAGAGTAGAGTGTTTCCAATACCTTAGGAGTATTGTCTCAACCGATGGCGGAACCGAACTGGCTATAGCCAGCCGAATAGGTTAAGCAAAATCTGCATTTGGGATGCGAAGCAATGCATAGTTTGCCGAAGCAACGCAATTAGCTAAAAACACAAAGCTACTACTGGGGTACTTTGAAGGTGACTCTCATTATCACGAATAAGCTGCATAAGTTCGTCAAAAGGTGTCTACGCTACGTCTTATAGATATTCTGGCCAAAACGTAGGGATTGCCGAGTATTGCTTAAGGCATTATGCATGCGGAATCGAGTTAGATTATGCTGACTTCCTGGACACTGAATATCAAGAGCAATGAAAGCGCTAACAAACTGGCCAAAAAAGTAGGGGAACTCTCATCAGGGAACACCATCGATAGAATCGGTACCGCTGTATGTTGCCAGGAGTATTATTCTTAATAGATTACATAAACAGCATGGCCAGAGATTAACAATAAAAGATCAGGGGAAAGTATTAAGCCAGGGAGATCATAGATCAGTTGGGATTCACTTTGGAAGCACGCCAGTTTATTGGGACTAAAAGAAGTTATTACACATATCCTGTGCGATAGAGGCCAAAACAGAGGCAAAACAACTTCGAGAAATTGATCTTTTTATGTTATTTAGTAATCTAGATAAGGTAGGTTCAAGGAATCAACTGAAGGATTTACTCAATTACTTGAGCTTATGTTTTTTTTTAGACTTATCCTAGGGATCGTGATGGGCCTAGTGACAACCTCATTTCTAAGTCTAACTGTGAGACATCTCTTACTTCAGTAAGTAAATTTCCACATTAATCTTAGGCTCTTATACTACTGATCAAACCTACTACTCATTGCGTGAATTTATTGTGATCGAAATTAATTTGGAAAACTTAAACGAACTGCTCCCAAGGTCATAGTGTGGAAGTTTACAACCATTAAAATTAAACCCATTAAAACCCTCCATTCACTGGGGATTTCGTTCAGGCCGCCCCATTCCCACATATATTTTTTCCATTGCTAAAATAAAAAAACAGAAAATATTCAAATATGTACATAAACTTGAGCGCAACTTTTAGTGGGTAATTTACCAAACGAGATTCGAAGAGCAACAACCAGAGGGTTGTTCCCCAATTTAACATACAACTCCCCTCTGCAGAGAAGAGCACCTCACCGCTTACTCGGTTATATTTAACTTAACTTTATGACAACGCCCAAAGGGAGTCTATCTGGTACACAAGTGTCTGACACAAGGATGCGTTCCCTGACAAGAACATGATAAACATTCAAGATTGTAAATTAAGTCTTTTTTTTTCCTGCTTTTTAAGCCGTCGTCCTCTGAATTTAGTGCAATTACCTGGATTCAAAACAAAAAAAAAAAAAAGGAAGCAATTGCTAATAGTTCTCGAGGTGAGATCGTCTAGGGATACATTGTATGCAAAGCATTCAACAAAGTAAATTTAATTTACTTGCCCTTAAAAGCAAGGAGGGCCCTGTGCGCTATTCAGGAAGTTGGCAAGGACGAGTTATTTCCGTTTTTATAACCCCCCCAAATTGAGTCAGCGTGCATCGTTGTGTTCACCTGTTTATTTTTCAGGTTCTTTGCAAATGTGATGGTTTTAATTAATTTTTTGGATGTGTAATTTTTGAAGTTAATTTCTTTTACGGGCAGGCAGTCAAATTGATGGGCGAAAAACCTACATATTACCCTTTCTCTCTTCAACTGGATATACATATGTATGTGGGTACAGGGAAGGTGTGTCTATATTTAATAGCGGGTTAAAAAATATGTTCCATATCTTGAACCGGAAATTAACTCTCTTAGCTTGAAGAATGATATTTCGAGAAATATTTTCGGGTGTTTTTTTATACAATAATGTGAAATACCAGCAACTCGAAATTGCATTATTTTTCATAGCCGCAAAGCTCTTAAGAAAGGTATTAAGGACATGGTATATATGTACATGGGATCATAGAGCCATTAACTTGAAATATAGTTGTCAATTCATTTATCTATTCTTATTTGAAGAGATGCATTCAAGAGTCTTATCGTGGCTCAAGTAAAACGTGATATCCGGTATAGATATCCGTATCTTTTCAGATAGCCAAGCTGCCATTAAATTCCTGGACTCGATCCCTATATCGTCTTTAGTAGCACTCGACTGCCGATCGTCTCTTATGTTGACGCAGATCAACATTCATCTGTGTTGGGTGCCGGGGCTTAGAGATATTCCAAGGACCTGTAAGGCCAATGAACTCGTCAGAATAGGAGCAACCTTATTCATCGTGCCGGGTGGGCGAGGGGGAGACTATTCCTCTCCTCCTTTGCATCTGCCCAGCTCTCTCCCGTATAAGGATGATTCATTTAGGAGCTGCATACAATAACGACTTAGGTGTTCGACATAATGTAGGCATAAAAAGTCTCTTACGCTTCATAAGAAGCTCCAAGGGATTCTAACGAGTATTGGTGAATTTGGATCCAAGCTCCATCGTATCACGAGGGACTTATGTCTGGTACAAGTGTGTTGACGTTTCTCTGCTAGCAGCCACTTCCAACCAACCAAAACATTCAAGTGTTCCTTACTCCTATACTGAAAGAATGTCTAATCGAAGCCTAGTTCAGCATTTGTATATACATAACTACTTAATGTATGTAAAAATAAATAAAAGAAATGTTGCTGTACCAAAGAGATATCAGAGCAACATCCTGAATACCGGTTGTTTTGACATCAACATTAAATAATATCCAGAGGAAGCTCTGAAAATGATGTCAGAGTCAGTTATACATCCAGAATGGAGTAAAGAGAACCAAAGTGACAATCAACTAAGAAGTGAACCCTACCACCCTGAGTTATCTGATCAGGATCGGTCTTTTCTGTGTTCCAATACAGAGCAATATTAAGGAGTACTAGCAAGGTGATGAGCTAGTTTCCCTTCTGGCATCGACTTACCAATAGAGCATCAAAAAGGGAAGTATTATCACTTGATAAAACTTATACCTGGATGGTAAAAGAGGACTGCAGCAACTGGCAATGCAGGTGGGTCAACACCACCAAAGGTAGACGAAACCACAAGCTGATTTCCAACATTGAAACTTGAGTAAAAAGAACGCAGTCTGGGCATGATGGCTATCGAAAATACCTCCACAGATTTGGAGAACGTTGTGTTCCAGTGCAGATGCGTCACAAGTGGCATAGCGAATTGATGAAGCCCGGAGCTACTAATATGAGGTCAGAGGACCACTATTTGGAGATCTGTCCGTGCATATTAAACTGCGTGGATTCGAAACGTTAAGAATAGCCGAAGGGGAGAATAAAGACAATAGAGTATAAATTCCTAACCAGCCCTCCTTTCATTTAGACTAAATTTGTACATCCGTTTGCAGGTTTCACGGGGCCTATTGTGAAATCCATGAGATGTTTTGAAGGAGGTATTAACTACAAATAAGCTGTGGCTATAACAATGACCAGCTTATATCTTTTATTGGGCAGATAATGTATGTTGTATATACATTACACCATCAAGTCATTGGCATTGAACTCATTTCAACAAATGTTCAATTGCAAAAGTCATATCACTATTTCCTCCAAGTGTGCAGTAAAAAGTAATAGCCACTAACGTATCCCTCCTTCGTTAGTTTTTATGTATCTAATTTTCTATTTATTGGTTCCATCACATCGCTCAGTTATATGAAACATTCCCTCAGCATTGACGTCGTTCAAAAGTCACCCTCAAATCATTTAGAACAACATAAGACATTCGACGTTTCATATGTTTGAACATTTCTCTTATTTGCCAAAAAGATGTAAGTTTATCCAAAACATAATTGATTAAGATAAGAATAATGGAATTATCAATTTCATGACAAAAGTTTAATAATATCCTTGCCGCGACGGTTGGGCGGGTTATATGACACCCCGAGCCCTCATCAGTCAGTAAAAATTCTATAAAAAATTTATACCCGACGATAATGCAAGGAACGAATGGCATTTCCACTGAAACGGATGTAACAGGGGGTTCGTCACTTGCTTTTTTAAATCAAAAGCTGGGAATTTTTGTTTTTTTGTAAGAAAAGAAAAGGATCATCTTGTCACCCTCCGAGGAATGCAGATGACGACGTCTGGGAACAACCTCCTCCATCCAAAGGAAAAAATACCAAAGAAGCAGCAATAAAAATGAGAGAACAAAAAAAAAAGAACAAACATCCTCACTTACATGAGACGAAGACGAAGGCCAGGACCAGAACCATCACCATCACCAGCAGCAGTATAGTATGGCAGCAATTCAAGAGGACACAAATAAAACACAAGTACACCACACTCCATGTCGTTTATATGACAATCTTTATCCTGCAGCAATAACACCGAATGGGACAGAGAGAAAGACGATGTGCTCGTGAAATGGATTACAAACTGTGACGGAATGCGCGCGCGGCAAGGACACACCATATATACAAGAGATTCCCGTAAGGACTTTAGCAAATTGTAAAATAAAAAGTTCAATCCATCGTGCCGGAATGTTCCCGTAGGGACGACGACAGCGGGTAAAGAGACACTTTTTCGAATCCTGTGGACAAACAAACGGAAAGACATACACTTACATTTCGATCTAATAAATCAAAGTTGCGTCGGATGGTCGGATGGGTAAGGATGTAGTAGACCATGCTACCGTCAAACATTCAATAAAACTGTTGGACATTATCCTTTGCGTGTGTGTGTCACTATGCGTTTGTCCTTCTGTTAGAAGTCACTTGAGGTTGATTTTAACACATCGTTCCGGAATCACATATGAGAGTTGTGAAACAAATCACTAAACTAATCCTACAAGCTTAATGAGCCCTTACGCACAAATCTTTATTTCTGTATCCTTTTATCTTGTTCATGTGTATCTATGGATATTGTGCGAGCACTTTACAGCCAGTCGAACAGATATACTTCATTCAATTGCCCAATACCAAGAAATGTGTTCATTTTAATGGGTATTCTGTTGAGTTTCTTCTTCTCCATTTTGGGGATGGGATGTCCACCATTTGGGCAAATCTTACGAACAATGACATAGAATCCTTTAGAATTTATTTGTTTTGCTTTCCTTACTTGATCGCACGGAAGACGAAAAAGAAAAAAAAAACCAAATGTCGTCCCTGTCGACAATGATATGGGAAAAAGGGCAAGGATTGTGAAAAATCGACTTTTAACTTTGAGCCCGAGTGAGTGGCCGGCTGACTCCGTATCCTTTTTTTTTTTTTCCTTTTTGCTAGCCAGCCAGGGGGTGCGTATGAGATTGTGTCGTGTGCTTCTAAGGTCCTTCCTTTTTTTGCTGCTTTACCGCTTTATCGTTGAATCGTTTTATTGTTAAAGTTTTACGAGCTTGAATTTGTCTGCTCAAAGTGCGGGTGAGAGTGTGGCCTACAACCGATTCGTCCTTTTATTGTTATTCATGATAGTTTATTTTATTTGTCCGGATATGAATTCATTGGATTTCTTTTTGCACTCCTTTTTTTAGTAAATCATCTGTCTGGGGGAATTGTATCTGAGGGAAAAAAAAAAACAAAAAGTTTTGCGCAGAGAAACTTTTATACGCTAGAAAGAAAGAAGAATGTGTTTGGCAAAAGTTTGAAGGAGATCCTGTCCTACCAGCGCACACACACACACAATTCGTGTTGTTTGAATTAAAACTTTGCAGAAGAATTGAGAGCCTGGTAAAGAATTACTATGATATCTGCCACCCTCACCACCACCGGAACGAAGGTGTGATATATCGGTTTTGTTGTCTGCTGTGTAAGTTATTATTTGTCGGAATTATAGGTGTTAGAGTTTCACAACAGCAAATTGCCAGTTCTCGTCAAAAAAAAAAAAAAAAGGTACAAATAATACTTTTATATGGTGTATCCTTGACTTGTTTATGACTTTGATACTTTACAACTTTGATGGGCTTCTGACTGAATTGGTTAGGACTTGGATTGGTTTAGGAGTGCTGATACTCTGAGTATGGATTTTTTTTACTCATGGCGGGCTTCACTCAGGTTTTGGAAGGAGAACATCATTCCCTTGACATAAAGATCAATGTGTCTGTCCAGGGTTTTTAAAAGAATGGCATGAGAGGCTAATTCGTCTGTAATCTTTTGTTGTATAGTGATTCTGTTTCCCTGCTTTAGGAATGATAAATCTTGACTTTTACTTGGAGCGTATCGTAAATGTATCGTTAGAATGTAATGTGATGTTGCCATTCTTGTATTTGGGGAGCTTCTTCCCGTAATCGGTGAACGACTCAATTACGCACTCCTTCTGGTAAGTGTGAAGGGAAGGGTGGAGGATGTCAATCCAGCGATAATCGAATTATGCTTTTCACAAGGAAAAGGTCGATACCAGATTTAAAATATCCGAGTATGATAGCATTGACCTGGCCTCACAGAACCGCAAAGTACCTCCGCGTTATATTAGGTAGGCTCCAAGCTGAATTGGAACGAAAACATAACCAATCGTGTCAAGAGGACGACCTGGGGTTTTAAACCTAAGATAGTATACTAGCAATACACTGCGGTAGTAAGACCCATCTTAATATATGGTTCAATTGTCTGGTTGAGAAGAAATATGACCTTAAAACGGGCAGACTGTCTCGCGGTGACGGGATCGATGAGATCAAAACCAATAGCAGCACGCGAAACAACACTGAAACTCTTTCCACTTCATATTCACTGCGGCAGCCTGGCGGCTAGGACTGCACTGACACTAAAGGCATGGACGGCGAAGCCTTTTGGTCATGCCTCAAACATTGAACTCAGCAAACTCCTTAGATTCATACAAATATCTTGAGCACAATGGGCTCATAGTGGTTTAAGTGAGCCGTTGACCAGCTAACCTATCCTTGTAATAGGTGATTGACTTAGAGGTATATGTTTTCAATGTAATACTTCTTAAATTTTAAAACTAGGTTCCCCTTGTCTGTTGAAAAACTTAGACTGCTGGTATATAAGTTTGAGGGAACTCATTAGCTTGGTTTATTGATAAAAATAAAGTCTCGAGCTGGTTGTGATATATTCTAAGTAATGAAATCGTTTCTGACAGAATGGGATGGGTAACATGTTAGATATTCCTTGTATACATGACAGTTCTCTAAAAACAACGTCGCTGTCAAAAACCTGTGCTATCGTTGAATAGCGCGAAAATTAATTAACTTCAGCACTCAAGTAGGATCGAATGAGAAATTTCTTGCTAGTGGTTCAGGTCTAAAGAAACGATACAAGAAAAGGATAGAAGGCAGTATCCACAGACGATTCTCGTAGGCACCTTTTACACAGTTCTGCAATATCTGTAAAATGTTATGAAAGAGGGATGAGATTATGGCAGATGAACACCAAATGGTTGGCTAGAGAAGAATGTAATACAGAAGTCGGCTTTAATGCAAATCGGTCACTTGCTACAAAAAGCTGGCTTTCCATCCACCGGAGCCTTTGATACAATTGATAATTGATCCTTTCATAATGCGTAATTGTTTGCTGTAACCATAATTAAATTATGAATCGTCCTTTTGAAGCCCTTTTTGTGGAAATTAAAAATTATACCGAATCACAATTTGTTTTAGGATTCGTTTTCAAACCCAAGGTTAAAAGTCGATAAAGCAATTAATTTTACACTGAAATATACATAAATCCTGCATGAAACGTGCCCCACCAAGTATTGCTATCCCCGCCAGTTACTCGGCCATTTTAATTCATAGAAATTCAATTAAAATATTGTTTGACAATCACCGAAGCGATGAAAATGCGGCATGTCCAACTTTAAATCAATACATCATGACAAACACGCACCAATAAAACATTTTAATTATACGAGCAACAATGCATTATTGCTTGCTTCTGCTGAATTTTTTTTGTGTCATGCTGTCCTAGTGAATCAATCCTTCGGGAAAAAACGAATAATAAAAAACAATCGTTTAAGTAAAAATTTACGCACACTAGCTCGGAGTACACTGCTTATTACCATGACCACACATTCCATCCGTGACAGCGAAAATGCCACCACGCCCAGCAGTGCACCGGAAAATTTATTGACCAATTTTTAATTAATCTTCGCAAAATTAAAAATCACTTATCCGTCTGTAGCCAGGACACTGCTAGGACATGGAAAACTGAATCTCTCTCTCTCATTTTGAGTTCAGTGAATTTTAAACGAATTCTCGTATTAAAACAAACGAGTAATTATGTATGGTTAAGGGCGGGTGAGCCTGACTCTGCACTCGGTCGTGCGTTCTCCGTCCACGCAGAGTAATGTCCTGAATTTATTTTATTTTTATTGAAACGCATCATCTAGTGAATTAAAAGTTTAATATGAATATCAACTATTATATCCTTTGGTCAGTACCATCTGTACTACTTAAGCCGGACGTTATAAGATTCCACAAAAATTAAATAATTTCTGCCGTACGTGGGACGGTGCGTGATGGAGGAGAGAGGATAAAATTAGGCAATTATAATCTGTCCCGAGGCAATGGCAAGGAAAGTCAAACAAAACGGCAAACGCACCGATGTATGGGTGGAAATTTTAAGTCAAAGAAAGCCGCTAGCATCATCATCATCAAAGGGAGGACATTTTTTTTTTTTTTAATGTTACGCATTTAGGTATTTACCCGAAGTAATTGCGACAAGAGATTAAATATTAATTACGAAGCTAACAAATGTTATTTTTATTTGTTTACTTTGCGAAGCCACTTTGACATTAAGACTTCTAAGTTGTTGGAGATTCTTATCACGTTCAAATGCTATGACGTTAAATTAAGCGCTAAACTGTCGTACATGGTAAGGATGTGGATGTCAAAAATAACAGAGTACCATTGGCAGCACTTTGGGCAAAGGCTTCAAGACTTTAACCCTTGAGAAGTTGGGGTGTGTATTTTTTTATTTTATTTTTGAAAATGCACATGTGGTGGGGATGTTCTACTAATCTATCTGTTTGCTTGATTCTGCTGAGTAGTATTATATAGTATCTCTTCCTTCAATTCAAAATTTAAATGTCTTGCTTCATCCGTCAAATTACCTGTCATTTCTTAAGCCTCTCTTGTCAAATTAACATTGAGAGTTAGAGAGTTCACCAAGATGTGCAAATGATTAAATTGTTTTATGAAAAAGGGGTCTTCTGTTCGAAATATTTTCGGGAGATCCGCCCATTTTATGGTCGCCATAATCGTCATTCCGGGAGTACTATTCGCAATGTGGTAGATAAATTCGAATCAACCGATTCAATGAGCAATCCGCCAACACCCAACGGGGGTTGAGAGTGAGAGTGCGCAGGAGAGTCCAAGGCAGGCAATTCCGCACAAGAAATCGGGCCACATGACTTGGGTCTACAATCGTACAATATTCAACTGAGTTCAAAGTTAATGACCATAGACGGAGCCGTTTATTCGCTGAGTGGGCTCTCGTGCAATTGGAAGTTGACACCATTTTCGGTTGAAAAATCACATCCAATTTCTGTATGAATCAGTTCGTCAGCAAGCAAAATTGTCAAATTTGGTGTGGATTTTGGACTGGCAGCATCATCGGCTCATACTTCTGCGTGCACCGAAATCTTACTAGAATCGGATATATTTAAGTATCCTTCAACCATTAAACAAAGCTATTCAGCTGGCTTTTCATTATAGTATTGGGAGCTTATTTGTCACTGTACAGCTCACCCTGTGATATGTTTTAACAGTGATCACTTCAAAGTGATAGAAAATATTCCACATTTCACTCTTGTCACAATAAATTTAATTCATGGTTATCGCCATCAGACAACTCCCTTTGAGTCCTTGCATTACTTCACATGTACAGTCTTGAGCATTGCACACACAAACACCTTGTGTAGTAAGTAAATATGTAAACTTTTGCGCGCAATTTGCCTGCCATCACATCACAACTGTTTGTTTGTTATTTATTAATTAGGAATATTTACACAATATAAGACCGCCCCACATCACGTAGCTCAGCCAACCCACACGTACTGTGTATCCATCCATTCATTTGTGTCTGCATCTGCAGCAACCCCACCCCACACCACATCAATTTCACGCACATTAGAAATTCCGCTTTAATTAACTTAGTTAACTCGGGGAAAATAGTTTTCAAGCTGGCGGCAGCGACAATTACTTCATTTCTGTCAGGAAACCAACAAGAACCACGGAAACTCTGTGCCGAATTTGTAAGGAATTTCTCGCCGACCTCAACTATTACCGCGGGTGTTTCTAACCACTTTTCCAACAGAGCAGCAGGAGACGCAACACTTCAGTTTCAGTATAAAACAAGAAGACTTAAAGATTTACGTTCAGCAATAAATGATAACAAAGTTCGCTTCCTTGAACACTATTTCTCTTCAACGATATGTACAGATGTGTTTAGCTATAGATTCTATGTAAACCCAATGAAGCAACATGGGATGGTTCTGTTTTTTTTTTTTTTTTTTTTGTTTTTTTATGAAAGTTCACACCGAAATGAACAGTGAACAGGTCTTGAACCCGGAATTACGAAAAACAAAGGTGAAAGGTGTAAAAGTGCTGAGAACTTGAGAAATTAATTGCTCGTTCAGCACATTGTAGGGTGAGGGTGGGTGTGAGTTAACAGCACTGGGGTTGCTGTTTGTTGGAGTGGGGGTGTAATTATCTACTGCACTGCGCCCATTTTTTTCAATTAACTTGATTCAGGGTTGGTTTATAAATAGTCCTTTTGTGTGAGAAATGCACGTGGTAATTTGAGAGATTGTTTTCGAGCAAGGGGTAGTTCATTGCACTCAGAAAAATTGTTAGCTTACTCTAAAATGGGTAAAATATTGTTGGCCAATGTGTGGAAGTATAATTACATCAATTGATTGCGAAAGTAATTTTAAAAAAGTTCATCAAGGCCAACCAATAGGTTAGGTTAGGTAGATGGGTGGATTGTGACAGGAAAGTCACTGCTCACTAAAACCAACGATTCGGGTCCATTAGACCCGCTGTTAGAACCACCCAGATATTGATATGAGTCTCAGGGCCTATTTCTCCCAGCTCCGAAAAGATTGCCAAGAGTTATCTTTCTTCTGACGGATAGGGCAGGACAGTCACACAGCAGGCGACGAATAGATTCGATTTCTTCTTCGTCTCTCCAGCTTCTCCGTTAGTCGTTATCCAGACTACTTAAGCCAGAAACGACGCATGTTTGCAAATGAGCCCAGCGTCTGTTTGCAAGGAAAAGCCCGCGATATGTGCAGTATCGACCCTTTCCTAGATATCCATATGCCCTGGTACCCAACTAAGGGTCACCGTATTGGCTCTGAATATCCCTTCAAAAGTGATTTGCATATTCTCACAAGCCTCGACCTAACTAGAGAGAGTCCGGAGGCTTAATGACTGCCAGCTGCACTGGAGCTTGCACAACACCTACGCATACTAAGACTCAGGTATCTGGTCTTATGAAAATGCCTTCTGATGCTATGACACCGAGGCATTAGCTGCGATGCAAGTATGGGATCGACTTTCCTGGTATTCAGCCAGGAGATATCGGATGAGATAGCTCATGAGAAGAGTTTCTCAGGCACCAAACTTTCGTTAGGTCTGCTGGACTTCCATTGATGATTAGGTTTCTTATGAACACAATTGTGCGTGGCATTACTCTCTTGGAGTTTCTTCGCAGAAAAGACTGCAGAAAATCTGTTAGCATTCCTTCAGGGCACTTTGTTTTTGCAAAGCATCTTAATATGATTGACTGGAGCGAAACACTTGTTTGCGACGCTTGTGATGAGAGCGAAGACTCCGTGGAACACTTCCTATGTGATTGCCCTGCCCTTGCTCAGCTGCAGATTTTAGATGCTGATGTAGATGTTATGACTGAAGCACTTACTCAAATTCATTAAGACAAAAAACGATGAATTGACAAAATTTAATCAGAGCACTGTACTTCTAAGCCACACGCTATAAATATAGAATTCATTAGCTTGAATTACTCATGCAAAAAGCAGTACAGTGCACACGTCCGCCTTGACCAAATGTCCACATCAATTTTAATATATCCCTATGACAATATTGACTGCAATACTAGTGACATAAATGGATTTTTGAAATTTATTCCAAAATTGCATCTAAAATATGCGCATATTGAGAATTGATGTCTGTTTTTGGGATTTCAATGACTCTAGCAACAATAAACAACATTAATGATGGCAACCCGTGATTTTATACAAAATTTCACAAGGCCTTACGTAATACAATATATTTAATCCCGCACCCGACTCCGGAATAAATTTGAAATTCCCATCACAGCTATATAATCACAATAGTCCCATAGATCCTGTTCAAAAGGTGTTTGCTAACCCTCTTCAAATTCAGAACATGTGGCCTTCCACCTACAGGTACATAATAACCTTAACCCCCAACGCCTACCACTCACAACAACAACAAATAAAATAAATTGCGAACCAAACACAGCTTATATAACAAGAAAAAAAAAAGGCTTTAAGCCAGTTCGACCCTCTCTAACCCTGTAGACATTAATTTCCCTCAATCTCTTAACAAAATTGCATCTAACCCTGATATGTCAATGCCAATGGACTTTATAAATTAGACGACAACTTTTCGTTAATGCCTCAAAGTCATCAGTAGGAGAAGAGAACACAAAAGAAGGACATGACCACCGCCACAAAACAAAAAGGCATAACACATTTCGACATATCAAATGTCTCCGGTCAACCATTCCGACAGAAATTCAATTTCAATCAATTTCATTGAAACGATGCGGTCGATAAGATGCTACACAACAAATTCGAATTTCAATAAAACGCCCTTTTGGACCAAGCTGGTCGGTCCTTTGCCTTGATGTATTTGAGGTTAAGGTGAAACAACAAAACGAAAACACAGTACCTAGCACCAGTAGCTTCGACGACGATGCCACATCATTATTTTCTAACCCGAAACTGTTTGTTCCCTGTCCGAATGGGAAATCGAAGACTATTTTTCGTTCCTTTTTGGTAAATTGTCGGTCGTCGTCAGGCGTCTGGGGAGGTCCTGGGAACCTGCGTTGCTGAGCAAGAAGAGCTGCACATTGTCATTTGTAATTTTAACGGCCCTCAAGGGTGACCATCTTAACTGAATGAACCAACAACAACTGACAGCACTTTATATTTGTTTAGTATGGTTCCATCAGCCAAAAAGGATGGGGTGTGTGTATGTACATAAACCTCAGTATGTCCTCTTTTTATCTATGGAAAAAATAAAGAACACACGTACGTGTCTCTGTGGGATGCTGTCCGAGGACTAGCTAGGTCCTTCTGTGGTGGTGTTGCGAAGAAATGTTGTTCGACAAGGAGTACTAGGACGAGGACAACAACTTGGGAACGATGAGCAATGAATCTGGACGTTAGGATTCGTGTAGCAATTTCAAAATGTCACACATGTGCTCTCGTAATGGTTAATTAGAGCTGGTGCCATTTCAACAGCGTTTTGGTGATTGCCAACGTTAATTTATTCCTGTCATTTTGCTTTATGGCCGCCATTATGCTATGTAATAGAGAAGATAATGCAACTTATTTCATTTGCGTGTTGTATACACTCTTGGTGATGGTGCTCCTGCTGCTGCTCGCATTTAATTAAAGTTGAATTTCTTTGAGGAATCTTTTAAGCGCCGAATGGACACGTTATTAAATTTTATACTAAGGCACAGGGTGATTTTTAAGTTTTGTCTCGGAGACACAGTAGAAATTCCTTTAAGAGAGAACACTATCAGTCAAATGTGTCATCTTACTTCATGGTCGTGGCCTGTGTATGGGAAGTTCAGTTTAGATGACGCACTCAGTTCATACCTATGTACATATTTCTTAAACTCCTGCTTCACCTTAAGCCTTTGCCGAAAGGTAAGTATGTATGTACATATGTCCAGTACGTATTACTTTATTGATGCTACGCCCTTTAAAATGCCTTCACACTATCGCGTGTGATTTCAGGAAATGTACCTCAGCTTTCCCCAACTCCTTCCTAGTTGCCGTGGTTCCCTCTCAATTGTTCTGCGCCACGTACTCCTATGACCGCTGTATATCCTGCTATTCTGAGTAAGCGTATGGTTGTGTCTATAGGTTCATGGCCCATGCTCTGATAAAGCTGTTCGTTAGAGGTACGGTTTGGCCAGAATATCCTTAAGATGTAGCGCAGACACATGTTGACAAATGTTTGCAGCTTTCTCGTAAAAATGACGGTCACCATCCATGTACCACATCCATACAGCAGCACGGATTCAACTTTGTAAAGGAAAGAATAGTCGTAGCTTGGTGTTTGAGCTAATTGAATTACTTCCCCAACTGTGGATAGCCTTTTCGGCTGGCTATATCCAATTCGATTCCGCCATCGGTTGACTGCTGGGAGTTGTATCTGATTTTTGTATTTATTTCTAGTTCACAGCAATTTTTTCATGTTTGTCTTAAAATACACTAAGTGCTTTTTAAGCGAATTATTCAATTGAAAACTGAACGGATATGGTTGGGACTTAAGCACCGATTCTCTCATTCTATGATCCACTAAAAGAGTGTCCATGAGTCTGACGAATAAAATCACTTTCTATCAAGTGATGTCTTTTGGGTCACTGATATCTCTCAGTCTTGTTCGGTTAGAGCCTTCTTCAAGACATCCTGTGAGATGAAAAATGACATCATTTGACAGCTTTGCAAACTTGGAAGTACCTTATTCCAGGATTTTCCTAATTAGAATGCAATTCTTTACTAAAAATACTTGCATTCGTCAAAATAAGTAAAAGGAATCTAGTTCTTCAGCGATAAAGGATTCAAATTAGAACATCTCCATACAGTATGAGACAAATGTTTTGCATATAAAATATTAAAAAAAAAAAAATAGCACACACTAAATCCACATTGACAAATGAGTATGCAAGACATTTGTCATTGTCCCTCAGGAGAGATAGAGAACATCGCACAGGTCGAAACCATCAGCTAACTATACGACGAGTAGAGTACACGAAGCAGCGCTTTACGTAAATCCGCTCTCATCCTCCTTTATAAATGTCCACCACTCTACCGCACTGAATTATTACCGCTTTCAAAATTTGACTTAAGTTACGGAAACATAATAATTCTTGTGCCAGTCGCTATTTAGATCCTTTTCTCTTTCTCTCGACTCAACTCGACTCGACTCTGCGTCACGGGGCAAAAGATAGAAAAAGAAAAAAAAAAACAAAAGTATAAATCTTTCCAAATTGAAAAGGATGACCCTCTTGCACCCACTTCAACAACGGTGAAGCAGCGCCACTCGACAAATGCTCTGTGCCCCACTACAATCCTCATTCCCTAAGAACCAACCAACAGTCGGGCAAACACCTCATGCATCTTTTGGTTGGTACCTACCCAAAGCAGCATTGGAAAGTGCATAAAATGCAAAGTCCTTTCCTTTTTTTTTTTAGCATTTTCTAAAAGAAATCCTAGAGGAAGAACACACTCATATAATGACACATGTATGAATTCATGTTACCACTTATCCTTAACGTTAAGGATTTAGAAGCTTCAGCTTTGGCCGTGCTATCTGTTTTCATTAAAATGACGACTACTTCTCGGTGGAAGACTTTGTCGGTCGGTTTTGGACGGATGGTTAACCCTGCATAATAAGAGGCTGGGGAGTGGACGGACATGTTCGCGTACGTGCATGCGGTGATGTATACAGTCATGAGAGAGAGACACAGAGGAGGACTAGCTATCGCCATTTGTTTGCATAAGTCAGGAAGGACGCCTTTTGTATACTACACCACCACCGCATGGAGAAGACTTTTCACGTTAATGTAACGATTTGAATGTGACTGCAGTGGTGCAGTAAAACGTTTATCGACGATGACGACCGTCGAGGTTACCACCGACCGGCGAAGCGCAAGACAAAAGGACCAACACAAAGACTGATGGGGTTCAAAAGGCAAAGTGGGTTTCCTTGCCGGAAGGAAATCGTATTCATTGTGTGTGCACATACTCGGTCTTTAATGAGATCATGTGCGTCTTTAGTTGATGTGTTCTGATGTTGTCCTGGGGTTTTTTTGTTTTTTTTTTTGGTTTTTCTTAAGCTCGTATTCTTCTCATACGAGTACACGTCGTCCATGGACACAAAGGAATTGTAAATAAATTGTGTTACTCCTACGGGAATGTTACTCTTTATAAATGATCGCTACTAAGAGAGACACTCCAGCTCATGTGGGTCTTCTTCATTTCCATTCAGACTGTGTGTCTGGCCTTTCATTCTGTCTGTCACAAGTGCTGCTACTCACAGGATTTGAGGATGCACTTGCAAAGTGGGAGATTGGAAACTCGTTTTGGGATTAAAAATAAAAAATGTCTGTTGGGATGAAGTTCATTGATGCGAGGGGTTGGTTGTTCTAGTGGTGGTATGAGCCTCAAATGGCGTTTGCATTTGGGAACTGTGTGGTAGCTGGCAAGAAGCGGATAAGATGCACAACATTTGAATGCATAAATAAGTGATGTGTCTGCTGAATTTGTAATCAGTTAAATCTGGGGGAATTACATAATTGGAAATTCTCACACAGAGCTTAGCAGCGCAGTGGGGTCGGCGGCGTGCTTTAATAAAATGTCGATGGACTAGAATCGAATTTGTATCTTGTAGGTGCATCATCAACTCCATATTGTTATATGATTATTCGAGATCAGTCTACTATAACCATGGCGGGTGCTTAATCCTTAAGGCCTTCGCTCTCTTGGGATTACTCTTGACTTGTGTGTCATCCGAACTGCACTTTTGTTTAGTAGCTTTTGTGCTTTTCAGATGGTTTCTTCAATATTTCACAATTTTGTTGATGACGCACATATGTCTTCTAGTCACCGACCTTTTTTCGCATTTCATATAATGTACTTGGTACCAGGGGGCTTGGATTGACAGACTGTCCACAGGCCTTTTCATGATTGTTTGCAAATCCTAGATTTAAAGCACTAACAATAGAGCTTCCGCAGGATTTCCTGGAATCATTAAGCAAGCCAGTACACCCCACTGAGCATTTCAGGGATCTAGTCTTCAGTGACTTTTTGGTTTCATTCTTTATTCGAAATAATGGAGAATTTTAAGTGTTTAACTTCAGACAGAGTCATAAATTACAATACCAAATGAACTTTGCCATCGCTTTGATTGGATCTGAATAATCAGTTTTCAAGAATATGCATGGAAGAAGGGTTGGTCTAAGTATCATCCAGAGGAACTTTGAAATACATGTGTATATTCAGAAATAGAACAGTAGAACCCGCTTCGTACGTATTGTCATTTGTTGTCTAGTAAAGTTATGAATACTTAATTTCTTGAAGAGATTGCCACATATCAAAATACATCTAGTCCACTTGTCAAAAGTGTTGAACGAGAATTTCAAAATATCTAAAAGCAAATATCTATTCATACTTTCTAAAGTAAGTGAGAATTCATCGTAGAGGGCACTCTATTGATAGTATATTCAAGCCATAAGTGACGTATCCGTCAATCTGTCAATAGAACTGTACACAAATCAACCTTATTGAATAGTGGATACGCTTCACGAAAATTTTTCCATGAAATCGAGGGAGGCTGAAAAATATATGTACATATGTACGTTTGGGGGGCGCAGATAGATCCACATTGATTTGAATTGATTCCATCGAACTTTGCTACTTCATTCAATGTTCAATCAGCAAATTTCGGCAAAATATCTCGTGGACTATACAATTCGCTTGAATGGAAATAACGATTGCATATTGTAAAGACGTGGCAGCACAGTTGTAGTTTCCCTGCATTCAATAAGCTACCACAGAAGTTCAAGCTTTTTTTAGTATTTTTGTTTTTTGTTTAATTTTTTCAAAAGATTTGCTGCTTAATGGAAGGGAAATCATATAATTTTTTAATTGATTTGAACTCTTTTTCTACTTCATTCTAACGTAAACGTCATCAAGTGAAGGGTTCTTTACTCAATTCACAACTCAATCCATTAATCCTTTTCTTGTAACCAAACTAAAGAAATAGCCCTCCAAATAACAGAAAGTAATACAAAGGTCACTGTGCCTGTTTTCACAGTTTATCCAAGGATAAACTCAGGATCAACACAAATTTTGTTTTCACAGTGAAGGCTTAACGATAAACTCCACTTAAGCAGAGATTTAACGCCAACCATCGGATGTCATGGCTTAAGTGTCGATTAAGAGAGTACCTACATAGTTACGATTAGGGTACTAAAAAAAGGCAAAGACGAACTAAATTTGACAGTCAACTTTGGTCCTTTGACACATTGACACATTGACGTTTCAGCAATTTTAAAAAAGACCTTACCATGACCTCACCCAATTTTGGGCATAAAACTTGACAGCTCTGGGCACTGGGCAGCCATTTTGTTCATGCAGTAGGTACCTATGAACGATTTGTGGTTGTAAATGTAATAACAACCTGCAAGAAATATTTTGTTCAAAAGGAGTGAAAGAGATAACTCGACAAATTTATAGTTAGGTCTTGGTCACACGCTACTTTACATTTATTCAGGGGAATTTAGGCTCCGGCAGTTTTCGCTAACGAGGGGGCAGGCGAAGTTCGAGCTGACTGTCATATTTAAGTAGTATATGATCCAAGGTATGGCGAAGCAATGCAATCAGCTTAGACATCATGCTAAAATTTATCCGCTTCAACGTCATATCCGTGCTGGGGAGTGACACATTCATAACACAAAAAAGTTACAAACGTTCATTATATGGTGCTTGCGTGTCATCTTAAGGATTTTCTGGCCCAACCATATCTTTAACGAATACCGGGTCTCAACACGCTCATCCAACGACGGAAGCGGCAGTGGATGTTCCATAGCTACACATGCCATTCAATGGAACCCGTTAACCGTTGACGCAGAACGGTTGAGATGGAGGCATGGGAGTTGGGAGTTGGGAAAAAGTTGTAGAGGACTAAGGCACATTGCCAAAAACCGTACACAATGGCGCGTAGACGTAACAGAGGTCCTAGGTGCCACAAGGAAATACAGGACATAAGTAAAGTAAGTATACTTAACTTTAACATCAAAGGCATTTTGTTTAAGTGGGTTAATAGCTTTTATTGTCCACCCCATAACATTTAGCACCAGAGGCCACTAAACAAATTACATCACTAGGAGGTTCTTGTCATTGCTATTTAGAACTTGAGGACCATGTCTGGTTATAAGCCTAATGTCTTGCCAAAAGTATAGATTCAGCAAATGTAGACTGAGGTTGATGGGGAATTTTAAGGCAACATGAAGAAGAATTAAGTTAGGGTGAGTCGGTCATCATACATTTTAAGTGCTTTAAGGATAATTTATGTGCGAAATAAATTGCTTATCCCTCCTATCTATAAATAGAATGACAGTATGCTATCTTCTTTTACTTTCAAATAGTCGCCAATTAGAGTCATAGACATCTTCTAGCAAATAATTGTACTCGCATACGCTACCCTCGTTATAGTATTAACGGCGAAAATGTTAATCAGGTATAAATTCACTCCTACTAGCTATCTGTATTAATTAACGCGACCGAATAGCTAAATACATACCACACTGCACGTAAGTAGCCGCAAAACACTTCTTCAAAGTATCTCTCAACCAACATACCTACTAACGTCAGCACAATAAACGCGGTTCGATCAGAACCAAAGCAGAGGCGGATGATGATTAGCAAACCAGATTAAATTAAACGTTTTAACAAATCAAAGGGGAACGAGATGCGAACAAATGTGAAATGAGGAAGAAACTTACAAAAGACACCAAACCAAAGAGATACAATAGATAGAGCGAGCGTAAGTAGTTGCTTCAAAGATAGCACTTTTGCTAATGAATTTTCCAGGCAATAGAAGTCACTTCCGAGTTCCGACCAACTTACTTGCCGGGATTAATGTTCGTGTAGAAATCGCTCTAATTCTAGGGTACTTTCTCTTCTCACAGCGTTTGACTGAATCCGAAGAAGAAGGAGTATCTATAACAAGAAAAAAAAATTACCATTTTCTCACATAATTAGGTGCAAGAAACACGTTAACTCCTCAATCCTACTATTTTCCTTCTCTATTTTTCCTCTATATTCGTTCGCTGCTTTAAAATTCAATGTATCCTGGAGCTATGTTAGAATTTAAAGAAAAATAAAAAAGGTTTAAAGCCACGGCAGATAGCGAGTAATGGTAAAGAAAGGCTGAGTGAAGAATGTGCTTTCATTAGGGGAAAGTTCGTAGAATGCGGAAGAAAAGAATAAAGTTAGTCCTTTTTTGTAGTTTCCTTGGGGGTGATCGCCATTACAATAGATTAATTAAATCGGTCTTTGTCTACTTTTGATTGGAGAATACATCACAAGTCTTCCTCTTTATTGTGAAAATAAAAAAAAAAAAAAAAGGAAAAGGAAACGCTAAGGACCGTCGACAATTTCATTTCTTTGATTGTTAAGGATTTTATCTAGGAATGGTTAATGAGTTCACTATGTAATCGCCGCTAAATTGTTTGGATTAAACTAGTGGTTAGAGAGCATTAGTTAATTGTTTATTCTTAAAGATCGTAGTAAGAAGAGAAAAAAAATCTACTTTGAAAGGATATCCATATGAAGGGCTTTCCAGTAAATGTTTTCTATTTTGAAATTGGAATAAAAGAACATGTGAGTAAGAGATTACTTGGGATAACTTTAAACCATAATTTGAACTGGAATTTGAATATCTCTCTTAACATAGTTGGACACATGAAAATCGAATCCAGCAGTGTGCCTCTAGGACTTCATGCCTAAGAGAATCCATCTCCATGACCCCTTTAAGGTCGCAATCGATAGATTGGTATATTGACGGATAGAAGATGTCGGGTCTAGAGCTGGAAACTCTGTGTCCAAACTATAAGCTATCTATTCCTCTAGGACATGCAACCACAATCTTTCAGGCAGAGATCCTCGCTATTGAGCTCTGTGTTAGAGATTGCATTAGAAGAAACCTCCGGAGATCACATATTAACATACATAGCCAGGCAGCTCTCAAGGCTCTTAGATCTTTTAACTTTGAGTCAAAGCTAGTCCGGAACTGTCTCCAATCTCCAATCTTGCAGCTTGCTACACACAATAAAGCCACACTAATTTGGGTCCCTGGACACAGGGTCTTCCTTGGCAACGAAGCCGCTTATGAGCTTGCGTTTTGTGGCTTACAAAATAA
This sequence comes from Chalcosyrphus nemorum, assembly GCA_949716465.1. Taxonomy (NCBI): domain Eukaryota; kingdom Metazoa; phylum Arthropoda; class Insecta; order Diptera; family Syrphidae; genus Chalcosyrphus; species Chalcosyrphus nemorum. The sequence goes on along the minus strand of OX454332.1, from coordinate 28,653,023 downwards.
CCAAATAAGGATAGAGCTCGATAGTTAGGAATTTTTAAACTGCGAATGTCCAGCCTTAGCTCGGCTAACAATCACCTGTCAAAGTTTCAAATTCCCTATTGATAAAACCCATTCTAAACCCCATCGTGTTTTTTTTTTTTTTTTTTTTGATATAGAGTCCTTTGCCGTAAATGGCATGCATTTTATTCATAAGCTCAAATCGACTTAACAGCGACTAATCATGAACGACGTCAAAAATTCTTCCACTTTTTTACACTATGCAGATACTGCGTTATAAAGCTTAAGCTGAGAATAGCTAGTGTTTAGCATTAGGGGTGTTTTTCGTCACGTTGTTTAATTCCTAATTAACATAAATCCTTGTAAGTACATAATTAAAGGCACTCATTTGTGACAAATTCCCTTGCTCTATTTCCACAAAACACAGCGGTATCTACACACACATATCCTTTGAGTGATTATCCCAAAAGAATATTAATTAACACCTCGCCGATACGCTTTATTCGATAATCAGATTAAGGATGTGCGGCTATGAAATGTAACATACCCGCCCGCACAAACTGCGAAAGAGAGCCAATTAATCGAAATAGTTTCAATTATCAGCGAAGCAACCATATGCACATAGACACCTAGATAGGCAATCTAATTATGAGAATTTCTCAGAGGATAACTGAAGCCAACATTCACGAACTAGATCGATAATAATTATTACCCCACCCATACACCGCAAACAGGCATATATACATTCTGAAGTGACTTGACTTCACCTTAGATGTGTAGCATACATGCATATGTATACTGTATACATATTTACTTTCTCAAGTGATGAAATGGATGCACACAGGTGAGAAGTATTAACACCTCGCATTTACAAATTTAAATAATTGACGTCATTTTCGAATCATTTACCGCAAAATTAGTTACCTTGTCTACAAATGGCCTATCATTCCGCTCAACTTGAGCTTGTATATATAAGTGAATTGCATAACTGTAGCTCGATTTCGTATCGTTCTAGTATCTCGTCCTTGAAACAATTTAAACAGGTGTATCACCTATCATCCATTGTTTGCCATCTGAAGCGTATATTTGATGTTTGCAGATTGTTCTGCTGGATATCACACACATATATATAAATGTATGTTAGTTGGTCCTCCCTATAATGGAATATGATGGTAATCGGTGTGCCTATATGTGTGCGTGTGTAATTTTCAGAAGCTTTCCTGTATGCCACATTCAGAAGCCATTGAAAAACAGTCATCAATTAGCCCAATCGTTCATGTGCATAGTAGACAGGAGCCATTTGGCAAACCGACAATTCAAGTAAGGCCATGTAATGGCAAGCTATCTAGATTGTGTAGACATGGCTGCAAAGAGATCGACTGTGAATGTCATTAACTGGCAAACGTAATGACTACTTATGGAATTTTATTTTAATCAACAGTAACATGGATATCATGTATCTGGTTGCTACTGTTCGGGGAAGGGGTCCATATAAAGGTCTAAGGTTCTCATTTTGGGATGTAAAGGAATTTATTAGAATCCTTAGTGTTGAAATAAAATTCGAAACTTTTTGGGTTATCTCCTAGAAAGTGACAATCTTATACCGAAAAATGTCTGTGGTGACAGCCTTCTAAACAAATTCGACTACACACACTTTTCTGACTCGTAGTTGGAGATTATAACACGATGAAGTATGAAATCAAGATATTGTCCACAGTCCTCAAGGTGGGAAATTATTCATTGAAACTGTATTTCTGTGAAGAAGGCTTGTCACAAAAGTTCAAGGCATTTTTATGACGAAATAGACAGGGGATTGATTTTTGCTGTAAAGGCTGATTCTAAGAGTTTTGTATTGCCTTAAAGATTGACTAGGGGAGAACTTAACAGCTCTGTTATATTGGTAGAATAAAAAGTCCTCATAACCACACTTGTGTAGATCTTATGAACTAGCTAGTAAGGTAGAGCCTCTTAGTAAGAGTACAACAACTGCGCGCCATCTTGTTCGTACTTCTGCAACGCGATTGAGCTCTCTCCTAAAGAACTCGATTCCTCCTCGACTGTTCTGTGCCACGTCTGCGTAGGACATTCGTCTATTCTGCCTGCTTGGGGGAGCAGATCCCACTGCATGGCATATTTCGGGATTCTGGACCATAAGATGGATGTCCATTATCCGAAGTGATAGTGGACAAATATCATCAGCGTAGTTTAGGTGTTAAGGGTAAAATGGCATGGTCCAGCGGATTACATATTTTCCTTTCGTCAATGCTGCATGAAGACCATCACTGATAACCACCAAAAATAATAGCGGTGACCGTATGCATCCTTGACGTAATCCGCTTTGGACGTCAGCTTACCATTGTGCAATACGTGACACTTTCTGCCCTCATACGTAGCCTTAATAATACCTATGAGTTTTTCTGGGATACCTCTCCTGCGCAAGGCCAACAAAATACCATCTCTATTCAAATTTTCGAAGGCCTTCACGAGTCCATAAACACCAGATGTAAAGGAGATCTGTACTAAACTCATCACTCGATTATTATCCGTAAAGGGTTAATGTGGTCGATGCAGGATGATCCAGCACGAAAGCCTACACTTCCCTTTTTCGGAATCTTGATGAACTTCCCTCATTTGCACTCCTGCGGAAATTCTTCGCTATACCAAACTTTTCGTATTAGGAAATGCAGCTCCTACTTTAACATATAAATTCTAATATGCGAAGAACTTCATACGATTGGTAGTAATCTTACAAGTTCAAGAAGAAGTTAAAACTAATGTGACAAGAAATACTTCATCGAATTGAAAAGGTAATTATCCTGTTCAGAACAGCTCCATACCAACAAAAGTCTCCTTACGTAAAGCTAACCGAACATAACAGCGAAATTTTTCTATTTTACAAATGTTTATGAACAATAATGTTCAAAGCACTAAATCTGATATTTATTGGAAAAGTTTCAGCGAAAAAATACCGATTTCGACATTTTTTTTTTCAGTGTTTAATAGAACAAGGATTTGGCTATATATTTCATTCTTTCTGCTTCCATTCAGAGCAAACATAAAATGACAGAGCTAAAAACTTTCATTGGTGATTTGACAAAACGAAAAAAAAACCCTTTTTGCAGGAAATTATAAGTTTCACTGACAAGCACTCCGAGTAGTGTGCCAAAGGACAAGTTAACCCTTCTTGTCGACGAAATAGAAATGAAAAATGAAAACTTAAAATCAGTGGTACGAGTTCACTATTTGATTCAATATGACTTAAGCTCCATCACGCTGCATTTAGCGAATCTGTTAGAAATATGAAGCGAGCTGCGAAGTCTACTTGGAGTGGTCAGAAATAAGGTATAAAGGCACAAGTAAATCAAAACAACATCGTTCCATCTACTTACTCCATGTGAATTTGAAAATAAAAGAAACGCACCATTTAACTGAAAGCGTATAGTGAAAGTGCTTCAAGGTACACACTCCTTTACCCTAATCGCTCATATAGGAGACTAGATTGCTAACTGCTTTTACTTTTGAAATTTTGCATAAATGTTCGTTCAAGAGTTAAAGCTCAAAAGCATATCTCCAAACTCTAATGAGCTGTGGTTTCAAACTAATATCAATAGTCATCTGTTGGGCGCACTCCCCTCAGATTTTCTGACAACGTAAGATAGCTGGGAATTATACCAGATAGAAAACTGGAAGCCTTCTATATGTACGTGCAGTAGAATTTTCATAAGAACCTTGGGACCATCTTCTAAAATAATTGTATATATGGCCAGCGCTAGAGAAGACCACCTACTTAATGGTAGGAAAAAAGACTAGCGTGCTGTGGTGCTACTAGGGCGATGATAATTACTCCAACTGCAGGCCTTGAGACTATTCTCAACCTGCCTCCATTAGATATCTTTACGAGATCAACGGCAGTCATTAGTGCCTTAAGAATAAGTAAGACCGCCATATGGAAGTCAAATGAGACGGATCATTAAACCATCCTTACTGCATCACGCAATACTTAGACTTTAAAATGCCATTCACCACAGCTTATCCTTACAGAGATGAATAGAAAAACAGCCAAAGAACGGATGCCGAATCCATAGCAATATATACTGTTGGATCAAAAATAGACATCAGAGTAGGGTCCGGAATATTTTCTAAATAACTGAAGATATACAGATCTATACGACTTCCAGACCACAGTAGCGTTTTCCAACCGCAGGTCTTGGCAGTGACAAGAGCCACCCGTGAGTCTGCCATAAGATCAATACCACTAAAAGGTATCACCTTCCTTATCGATTTCCACGCAGGTATAAAAGCAATTACTGCTACTGAAATTGAATCCAAGCTTGTGAAGTTCTGACGCGAATAGCTTAAGGTTCTAGGGTTCTCCTCCGCTGGGTCCCTTGGTACAAGTCCATCCCGGGAAATGAAAAGTTAGATGAATAAGGAAGAAAAGCGGACTCACTCGGACTAACTATTCAAACAATTAGAAACCTGCAATATTTCAAAACAATTATGGCCATCTTTCGAAAAGCAAGGACCAAGAGACTTATACACACATACAGACAGACGATCACTGTCCATTCATGTGGGGATACTCACGGGTTCACTACACTCTGCGGTACCATTTGAAGAAACTGCGGCGAAGAGGAGGATGTAGAGGTTACCACCCACTTCCTCTACCATTGCCCTGAACTCCAGCATTCTAAGAACAAGTTCCTTGGAAAACATTTCTTCTATGATCTGCAAGGCAAACACTGACAAGCTGCTGAACTTCACTAGATCATCAGGTTGGTTTGTATACACTTGCAATCAGTAAGTAAGGTCCAAGAACCTGGTCTAAAGCGGGCATGGCTCATATTTGTTGGACCCAGTTTCCCCATTTTTGGGGAAATTTTTTGAAGAAGTTCAGTAAATGCCAGTATCGGGTAAATGGTCTTGTTGTATGTCATTTTCTTACATTCATTCGTAATTCGCAGCATTTTCTTCGCGTTCGTGTTGAAATACACTAAGTGTTCGAAAATGAATGGGTATGGCTAGGACTTAAGTACCAAAAAAACTTTTATTCAATAAGCTACGGGTGAAGAGAATTGTGTACAGCTCGCAGAAATAATTCTTCAACTCATTTTACAACAGATGCGATCTGTGTTTTTCTGTTTTTTTTCTATGCTATGCTAGAAGCTTAACACATTGCTTGTTCCTGATTCGTCCCATCAAAACGACCAAACTCAAAGCCAATTACACCAATAAATCGATTAAAGTCAATTTTAGTTTGTCCTATTTTCTTGCTGCCCTCATCATTAGGACAATTTTAATCAAAACGAAATTTTCAAAGAATTGAAATTAAGTTCCATTCAAGAACCGCTTTTGCTTGTAATCTATGAAAAGCGGGAGGCAATTTGAACACGCGAAAAAGTTGAGAAAAAGTCTCCATTAGACTGTTCGCTTCGGTTAACGACTACATTAGGAAGTGTTTTCAAGTTCTAAGTACCTACGCGCCATAATGGGGGCAATTGTCCTGCCACGATTCTGTGAGCAAGAAATGAATATACAATGTCAACAACCCGCGACGACAACGACGATGACGGTGATGGTAAGAAGGCAGCACACCATCTTTTTTTTGGGCTTTTCTTTAGAAAACCAAACGAATTTAAGCCAAAATAACGACAGGATTATTCACTAATGTCAACGCACAAAGAAAAAGGACTAAAAACATCATCACCATCCTAGTGCTCATCAGCTATCCATCCAGGAGCAGCAATCGCCGCGCCGCCGTCAAATTATTTCAACTTGAATTGGGAATTTGATTGAATTGGATTGTTGGAAAATTAAATTCATTTTGCCTCTCTCTCTCTCTCTAACGCTCTCTCTTGCCCTTAGATTCGTCAAACAAGTAGGGTTTGATTTCTGTACTTTATTCCTTCGTTCTTGCAGACCTCCGCTTCCTTTTAAGAAAGAAAAAAAAAAAAAAAAGTATTCTGTGCGAGTTTTTTACAAATCGCTTTATATTTTTCAAACATTTGCATAGGAATGAGGTTTTTGGCTGTCGTATGGCACACAAAACGGGAAGAAAAACTTCATCATAGAAAATCAATTTTTCTTTTTCGAATGAGGTTTTCAGAATGCAAAGGCGCGCACAATATCGCGGGCGCGTATTGTAATGTATTTGTGAGGATTTTTTTCAATCAATATTTTTAAACTTGATTCAATTTTCTTGTTTTATTTTTATTTTTTTATTTTTTCCTAAGAAGAAAAGAGGGGATTCAATTCAGCTTTGCATTGCTTTGTAAAGATAATTTTGATGGAACGTTATTTTTGTGTGTGTTCTCGTTCCAAAACCATTTGTTCGGTTTCACATACTCACTTGTGAGTATTTGGAGAATCAAGGGGCATTAGGGGTACCTACATTCTCATATAGATTCTCCCACGGGTAATGTTCGAAATGTTGTTTCTTTTAAGTCTGTACTTAAATGTTTTGAAATTACATTTTGCTTCCGTATCTGATTATAGGAGAGGAAAACACAAAGCGTTTCCGTGCTGCGGAAATTTTTAAAGCTTGTAGAAAGGTGGGACTCAGAGCTTAGAAGAGATATTTAATAAAAGATGTAGGAGTTTCATTTGTCTCTCTCTCTTAAGTTGAAATTCGAAATACTGGCATTGTTAAATTGGGTTAAACAAACTTTTGAAAAGAAATAAGCTAATAAGCTTGTGCGTTGTGCACCATATGTGTAGATATATTAATAAGTAAATCGAGTTATTTATTTTCTTCCTTTGAAAGTGATTGCGTATTTTAAAAACCTTATTCAAATATCTTTCAAATATCACTCCTTGTGAGCCTGTCCCTAAAAAGTTTAACTAATCCCACAATCACTTCGAGGAAACAAAGACGATTGCGCTTAACATTTCAATGGCTTTCTTGTCGAACTTGCGTCCATATAACAATTTGTATTGGATCACCTTAAGTCAACCACATAAATGCTGGTGTTCCCCAAGGTTCAGTTTTGTTTCCGATTCTATTTCTCCTTTTTATAAATGACCTCTGGTCTGCTGCCTCTAATCCAATCTCCGCTTTCAATAAAAGGAGATTTGTTAATCGCATAAAACTAAGTCGCAGGGATATAGGAACGGTCGTTAGGGTCCTGATAGGCAATCATGTAGTATGACTCGGTATACACCATAACGACTCCAGTAAATGTTGCAGGGACAAGGAGGAAATAGAATCCATTCATCACTAACTGTGTGACTGTTCAGACTGACACTGGTTTAAAAGGAAAGACACTTTATGGAGCTTTTTACTTTCAAAGCTAGATCTTCTAGGAAAAATAGTTTTAGCTCTGAGATTTATGCACTCGAATAAATGTAGGTTCCCATCCAAATTTTTGGGCACTATGGACTCACAGTGAACTAAGTGAACTGATCTAAGTGAGCTCACGTATTAAAAATTGATTAAAAAGAACTGAACTGCGTTTTTGACTGAAGCTTCCGCAGATTTAGCATTGAAGTCCAACACATGATTCACACACTTCTCCATCAAAAGGTAATATTAACTTTAACGCCTAAAATAATACCAAAATCACTGAACATGGTCACCGATAGCCTAACATTGTAAGAAAGTACATTCTGGAGGAGGATAAAAGTTAGATATGTATAATTGCACCCTCGGGTGACATAACGATTATTACTATGATTATTTTAGAGAGCGCAATGGAAAGTTTTCCCGGCCCAAGTTTATGCGAAAAGTGAAAATGGTCGATTCCGGACAACACACAAACGCATACCAAAACAGTATTCTGAGGAAACGTTTGTTCCGAATATCATTTACATATTTCACTTCTGTTATTTGAATGTTATCCAAGAATGAATTTGTTCATATCCAACAACTGTTCGAAACTTGACAACCTCCATCGTGGTTCTCTAAATTTCATGAATACATTTGCGTGCCATCATCATCATCATCATCGTAGTCCTCGTCTTGGCCCTTTTGTGGCTTTTGGACTGTTAATAGGGTGGTTAGAGAGCTATGCAGCAGACAGACGAACTCACTCAACATCAACAGTTTCTTTTGCGGTATATGTGTGAGTGGGTGGTTCCCCAGCCGCCCATTTAAATCCAATCGAATATGAATTCATGAAGTTAGATACTTCCCAACCGCTGAGAATACTCGCCCCGAATCGCTCCCAAGTGGTAAAGCTGCTACAGCGGTAGCGTGAATGATGAAGGGATGATTTCGAGACGTCGATTCCGATTGTAGTGGTTGCGATGGGGTGGTGGCAAGTTGAGCTTTGCGGACTGATGCGAAATAATCAGCAAAACCAATAAAATGCTTTTTCCAAAGATTTATGACTGTTGCGGTCTGCATAGCATTTACGGGTAAAGCCTTCGCCTTCGGTCCTCATGCCAGGACCAACGATGGAGCTGTTAAAGATGCCTGGTGGCAATGTAAATGAAATATATGTTTGCTGCTACTACCAATTGTTGTTGTTGGTACTGAAGCTCCCTTTTTATTTGTCCTGCTACCATTTGCCTAACAACAACAACAACAACGGCAGGAGCAAAATGTCAATCTGGTTCGTCTCATTGAAAATTCAATTTGAACTCGGCTATGGTTTTTTTTTCGCTCGTTCGTTTTCTTGCTCAACATCGAAATTGTGTTAGTAATTCAAGATCCTGATTGATTTGATTGGTTAGAACTTGAGAGTTACTTTTTGAATGGCGACACTGAGGATAAGCAAACCAAAACCAAAAAAAAAGTGTCCTTCGCAGGGTACTGAGCTCAATTTATCAAGCGATTGTGCAAATTAATCAATAGAAGACGAAGAAAGAAAAACTTTTTTTTTTTTTTAATTTTATTTCTTGATAGAAGGTGGTTTATAAAAAAAAATATATTCGTTCTTCGAAATCAAGTCAATTAAGGTGCTGAATGGCAGAGTTCGGGAGGAGGACGAGGTTTTACGAAGGAAGGAAATTGGGATTTTTGTGTGCGCTTTTAGATAGTGGAAGTAACTTTATAATTGAGGAAGACTATTGTGCACCAATCCTGCAGACTGTCGCCATTTACTCAGCTGAGGTGGAAGTCAAATTAAGAAAGAGGAACAATTGTTCTCAATTATCTAGAGTGCTGAACTTTTAAAGGATTAGGTACCTTCCTTTTTTTCCTCTGATTGGCTTAGGGGGGAAAAAAGGATTTACATTGTGATTGCAAATTGAGGATTAAAGTGAACATGGTTTTAATTTTATACTTAAAAATGGATTTAAATAATAGATTTCAAGCCGAGATTATAACTCGGAAATATATTGAAGGTTCTATAGAAACAGGTTAAAGAATCTTAGATATTGATTGAACGAATAAATAGACCGTACAAGTATACGAGATCTAGTGAGCGTCCACTTCTCAAAATGAAACGATCTTTACTATCCTCAACCAAATGCAAAGACGTACCATAAATGTGAAGCCATAATAGGCACAAAAACAGATGTTTGGGTAAAAACTTAAATCTCTTCTGGCCTTGTTTGAAAATAAAGGGTTTTCCAATAAAGATTTCTGAACTTTGTAAGGTGATAGTGGCCATATCGTTGAGGCATCATCCATCAAATTAGCTGGCATTTATTAAGGCTGTTTTGCCAAATCAGAATAGAGAACTACAGCTCTTATCTACATGTGCAACTAGTTAAATTGTTTTATGAAAGTGGGTCTTCTGTTCCAGCAAAATTTAGCTTATTTTACGGTCGCAATAATTGTTTTTCAACGAGGAATATCCGCAACGTAGTGGATAAATTTAAGTCGACCAGTTCGGTGAACAATCTGCCAATACCCGTTCATGAACTAAACGCAAGTTCTGCCGAAAATATCCAGGCTGTCAATGAGCGCCTTTCTCAGACCACAACTTGGCGAATTCGGCGTCATGATTAATTCATACACTTGTACTTGCCTCAACTGGCCCAGGATCTTAAAGTTAGTAACCATAGACAGCTCCCATTGTTCACTGACTGGGCTCTCGACGCCAATTTCGATTGAAAAATCATATTCACCCACGAGGCTCATATCTAGATAAATGGGTTCATCAACAAGTAAAATTGTAGAGTTTGGAACGATAATAATCCACACGAGATCCTTCAAATTGCAACGCATCCAGACAATTTTTGTCACTGATTGGTATGTATTTCGGAATGGCACGGCGGCATAATCGGTCCATACATTTCTGACAAAGACTTTGGCCAAAATCAACGACGAGCGCTTTCGGTCGATCATAACCAATTTCTTTTAGGCCCCAATTGGATGATTCACTGACGATAAGACGGCGTTACGAGCCACACGTTCCCTTTCAATTTTCAAAAAAGCCACATGTATGTTGAAGTGGAATCCAGCCTCATTTGTATCCACTGTGCAGCTCAGTGTTGGTTCCATTACTAACCGAAGTCTAAAAGTCTTGTTCATAAGTACCAAGAACGGTTTTTAGCCCTTGTCCTTATCTTTCGTACGACTTCGATATGCGTTAGTATTTCTGGATCACAACCAGAACTTCTACCTGAGAGAAACGTCTATTGGAACTAGATAAATATGCTAACAACAACCAGATATGGATTCCTTAGAACATTTTTGAACAAAGCAGAAAACAGCTACAAACATTTCTGTTGATTTATGAACCTCTCTTAAACCACATACTTTAAAAAGACTACTCACAGCTTTCAGCTAATTACAACATTTCCCCTAGTATCACATGTTGGCTCAAAGCCATGACCCTATAAAACATCCAACACTAACTGAAGCGGATATGCAACAATATGTATGTCGATGAATTGAAGTGTAAACGATATTCACTAGGAGAAACTGCGGTTTCAATCGCACCCATATGTTCCCAGTTCCCACCACATCGTAAACCAGTGCACAAGTGTGAGCTCCTGCAACAGCTACCTACAATCATATATGAAAATATAAAAAAAAAAACTCATTCCCTTGAGAACTCCGTGGCCATAAAAAAAAAAACCTATAACTGAAACAGGAAAACCCTTGTCACCGCTTTAACATAACTACCTCTGTGCTATCGAAGATCCAAGCCTCCAACCACACATGCGTTTATGCGACATATGTAACATGTACGTGGGACGTAGTCAATTCGACCTGCATCTGTCCTCCAATAAATTAACCCCGGGAATTGTACTGGTGTCTTAACCCTCCAGTGAACAACGGCAAAGCTTTGTCTCCCACTCCTCTCTCTCTCTAATACTTGGTTACGGGGCATAACCCATCGTCCTCGTTGTCATCGTCCTTTGAAGCGTTCCACCGACACCACCACCACCACCAATACCACCAAGCGAGAGTTTAAGCTGCCACACTGGTTTCAAATCAAGTGATTTTACTAATCGATGTATGTATAGGTATCATCCCTAGCTGTGTGCATATAGAATGCCACTTGCTTACGACACGACGGACGGGACGACTAGTAGACCGCCCCGCACGTTGGTGCTGCATAAGCCTTTCACAATTTATTCGGAATCGATGTGTTCTTTGAAGGTTGCAAGACTCACTGAACTGTTCGTCTGGAAATAAACGTCTGCAATGGGTTAAACAGGGTGGTTTATTCTCACCCCCGGTAGGTAGGGTGTTAATAACGACCTCTAGGGTATGATTTGGAAACTAAGTATATTTGTGCATTTTTTAAATTCTCTTGGAAATTTAAAGGACATCACTTTTTGGTCTCTCTCTCTCTCTGAAAGAAAGTGCCTCTGTGGAGATAAATCGTCTCTCGGTGATTCCTTTTTAAAATTCATTAAATATTGAAGCCTTGAAAAGTTGGCATGCCGATGCTCTGAAATGAAAGTCCTTGGATAGCTTATAAGGCACAGTAATATGTTCATTGCCAATTTGGCTTTCCGTTTTCTTTTTTTAAAAAAGGACATTCAAGAACTTCCCCCTCTCCCCGCACACCTTTTTGTATGTTATAACAAGCAAATTGGCAGCAGTAACATCCAAATCAAAGCGAGTTTATTCCTTCAGCCGTCCATCGTCCTAGCTCGTGACTCAAACTACAACCAGCCGCAGACATAAATTATCATAACAAATTAGATACTTTTTTTGTTGTTGTTCTTACTGGTGTTGTTATTGTATAAACTTACGAGTATTATAATCAACATCTTTCGGGCAGCTGCTTGTGCCTTTTACCCGATAATGGTTCCATTGTCCTCAACCGGGCCGGTAGGGATGGGTTGACGTGTCCTTGAGTGTGGTTGGTTTTCTATTATTTATGCTGCTGTTCATATTCCAGCATAGCCAGTGTAGGAGGTGACGCTTGAAGGAGGATTTGGCTCTGTTTTTATTGTTTAGTTTTTTGGGGAAATTATGAATAGCGCTTAACGACAAATGAAACACAGAATCAGTAGAGGACGGAGGGAGAGTCCTTTACCCCACGCACCACCACCCCGTGTATTAGTATGGATGACGGCCAGGAGAACCGCTGTTGCGGAAATATAATTCCCGGTTCTGTTTAACGGTCCTTTCATTACAGTCATAAATGGCAGAATTCTCGTCTTTTTGGTACAGTGGCGCAGTCAAACCGTAGAACGGAACAACTGTTGCTGAGAGGACCCGCGCAGCTACTCCTGTTCCTGCTGGCGTTGATGGTGGTGTAACCATCGACAGATGGGCTTAACCAACCGTCATGCAAACGAAGAGCACTTGGATATTTATTATGCTTTTAGTAGTGCCAGGATAATTCGATCAAATAAACCAACAACTGGAAATCTTATCTCCACGAGTGTAATTTATATACAAGCATTTCTTCTTTACGCTTTTCTTGCTGTCAGCAAGGACAATGGCATCCAATGACGCTGATGAATGGTATTGAATGAATGAATGACGGTTTTCACCTTTTGTGATTCGCATGAAGCGGTTGCTTATCTGTGAATTGATGTCCTTCTGCGGGTTTGATGGTCGTTGACCGATTATATGGTGTAGGCGTGCTGGCAAGGTGTTGCGAAGAGTTATCCTGGATTAAAATGAAGAATTCACATTATATTCGTATTACCTATGTGGTTTCTTATGTGGATGTCCTATTCACGTAAGAAAAAACACTTATTAATATCCATATAGTTTTTAGGTCTTTTATGCCCAAATCATGTTTTTAATGTCATTATCCATTCGGCAAAAAGGAGTCTTTCTTTAATCTTCCGAAGAGAAAAAAAGCTGCCAAACATGAAGATGGAAGCATCTTCTAGGAGGACTTTTCGCTTCCCGATTTTAATTAAGAAGACACTTACAATACACAAGCACACATAATCTCTTTCATAAGACTACTTGTCAATACCATATGGCCCAGCGGTTTTTCATAAGCAAGAAACATGGCGGCTCACCAACACATAAACAGTTGAGCAGAAGGCAAATTGCATGTTCCATTGGAATCCAGAAGACCAGAATTCTTGAATGAAACCAATAAAAAACGACATAAGCTGTTGTTATATCATATCGTTGATATGGTTGCCAAAATCAAAAGGAACTGTCATGGCAATTACCAGGGTTGCCATGTGGTGACTTTTTACCGTCCGCGACTACTTTTTGAAAATATCCTAAATTGGACACATTTTCGGCTCTTAGAATTTTCAACAGCAACCCACTCAAATACGTAAATATGTACGTAGAGTATGACATTCTTACTTCAGCTTCACTGAGCTGCCATCCCATTCGTGACGTGACATCCTTGACATAGGTAACGTATTAGAAGTCGAGCTGGTTTTTTAGTCATGGCATTAAGGCTGTTGCCGAAATCAGTAGTTCAACGCACTAACCACTGAGCCACGGCACCCACGTGTGGGATTATGGCCTGGTGAAATCATCGGTCCATTTTTCCTTAAGAACGAGGCCGATGCCAGAACATTGAATCCCCAGAAGGAGAATGAAAATAAAGGGAGATGTCCTCTTACTTATGGCTCCTTCTTGCACCGTGAAAAATTAAAGTTTTATCTAAAGTATCGGAGCAACTTATGCTAATGAGATCATTATCCTCATATCGGCCTTAAACTTATGATAATTACACTAAGCCTAGAAGAATAAATTGCAAGAGGCTTTGAAAGAAATACCCTTTCCAATGTGTTGACTATATATCGAAGACCGGGTAAATGTACTAAGAGGGTACTTCCGCATTTCACTAGCCTTTTCCTTTGATATCACAAGTCTTACTAAACTCTACAATAACTGATTTGGACTTTTATCTTCTTCACTTTCATAGGCAGTAATCGGAAATTAAAACTCTATGTTAACCGACTTATAATGGTTTTTATCCAGCTAGTAGTCTTAGTCGGCCAACAAGATACCCACTCTCCTAACTTTCCTTCCAATTACTCAGCTCCCAATGCTTAAGAAGTAATTCCAATAGGAATTATGAATTAAAATCACAAGTAGTGACAGACCCATTACCATTCGAATATAGTTTTAATTCGAAATCTCCAAAATTCGAGTATTTCTGCACAATTTCACACACAAGCCATTACTTTTCATTGAGCTAAATAAATGCCAGAGGTACCTACTGCCTTCATTTACATACCATTTTTGTCTGCAACTCATTCGACATTTTACATCGTTGACTGGCAGACACAATTAAAACTTTACATTTACCAAGAGGGTACATTTTTCACCCACCAAAAAACTTCGCCCTCCCCCCACCCCAACTGGGCTACTATGAAAGATGCAAAATGGAAACCAGATAAAATTTAAAGCAGTTCCTTTCAATATCCAAAGGAAGATGTGCACACGCACACACTCATACACAAACACTGATAAGGGAAGTAATAAACAAGAGTGTTCATGTTATGTGACTCGATAAGACAGAGTCCGTATCATGAGTATCTATGTGGTTCCCAATTTGGAAAAAAAGAAAAAAAAAACACCCTACCCAAACGACAAGGATGATGATGATGATAGGACATCATGGACAAATGGCTAGATACTGTATGTGGTTGTGTGTACGCCAGGACATCAGAAGGAATTCTAGTTGTATTTTTATTGCGCTCTGGGTTTTTTGAATGACGGTGTCCATAGATAGTCACAGTTGCTGCAAAGATAGTTTAACGCATTACAATGTAAAGTTTTCTTCTTTAATTACTCGGTTACCATTGAAGGGTTGAGTCCCTCTCTTGGGGGGCATTGTCCCCCTCTCGCTCCACAAAAAGGAGTTGGATAGAAAGATACTGGAAGTAATTTTTGTATCTTGGTACTGAGATGGCTACAGTAGCAGCAGCAGCAGCAGCAGGAGAGTACTGGTTCATTGTGATTGCGGGTGGCAGCAGGAGATCTTCTCAGTTGTTAAGTTCATGGTACCTCTCACTTCAAGGCGGATGGCTTTGTTATCAAAGTTTACCAAAGAATTTTGTTTTGTTTTTGCAGATTTGCATAATATCCCTCAAGACGAACATCTTGCAACAGGACTACCATGTCTTGTGTACATGAATTAAAGTTTCTCTTAGTTAAGTTGTTGTATCTCTAGTCCATAGGTTGGGGGGGGGGGGGGGGGGTGGTTTTGGAATTCCTTTTATGATTACACTGTGAGGTCCTTTTTCGTACACAGCAGTGATCTTTGCTATGACCACTAAAAATTTGAGGCATTCAAAAGCTGAGTCATTATGAAGACGAGGACCTTTTTTAGGAGGAAGCAAAGGCATGCATGCTTGTCCCAGAAACATGGTAATTTAATTTACTTTATGTATGGTAATCAAACGTTATGTTTATGGAGGGTTGGGGATTCTAAGAAAGATGTATTGTATGTGTATCTGATTCCTTGCAATTAAGTAGTTTTGATTATTGAGAAAGTTTGTTTATCTTGAGACATCCCTCATGTCCAAACATAAATGTCATCTGGCTCGGCTCTGGTTTGATAAGACACTTGTATATATTTGGATTATTGTATATGCATAGGTGGAACGGGAAACCAGGGTGTAAGGTTTCTTGTTTGATTTAATTAATTTATGTCAAGGAACTACTCAAAATGTAGAGTATGCATAGAAACGGCAGGAAATTCTCAATCGAGCAAATATATTAAGCAAATGAACAAAATTTTGGATTTCTTTTCGGTGGTGTGCCATAATTTTAGAGCTCTGTGAGGGTGATGTTGATGAAATTGATACTCTGGGTGACCTTGCAGTTCAAGATAGAATTTACCCAAGCTACGAAGACGTGCTCTGCTCACAGTTAAATAGTCATGAGATATTTTTTAACTCGTAGCTAAGTTATCCTGCAATATCTGGATGAGTTAGCTAGCCTAATCTTCTACGCTGAGCATAAGGGTGTCTCTAATTATGTAAAGATGAAATTGTGGCAGGTGTAGTATAACCTCAAGCGCTGCAGGAGGCGTAATTCTCATTGTCATCTGGGTATTATTTTCAATGACTTCTATATGTTAAAGCTGTACATACGAAGAAGAGAAAAAATTCTTTACCTGCTGTACTATCCTAAAAAAAAGAAGACTTCCACTTGAGTCTACTTTCTACTAAAGTTTTTTTGATCTAAAAATTCCAATCTACTGTCTCCTGTTCCCAGAACATATTTTGTAAATTTTCCTGCTTTTGCTCCATTTGTTTCCGTCTACAACTTCTGCACTTTAAGAGGTTACATATATATCGGCAGCTTCCTCAGACATCAGTGCTATTAGACATTTGGGACATTTTTCGTGCATCTTAGACCAAATCTGTTTGATGATTAGGCAAGCTGTGCAGTCCAAACTTCAACGATTGTTGATCCTTATCAGACTTATTGTGATTCACGTTTCAAAGTCACTCGCTAAAATCGATATAGTTGTGTCAAGCATGGCAAGTGAACCGGTCTTTCTATTGCTTGGTATACCAATAAGGTCCATCACTTAAATATAGTGGATGTTGAATATCTAGTTCCGTTATCACGTTAAGGGCCAAGTGGCAAGTAAGCCCGTTTATGGAATAAGAAATGGCAGATTGCAGTGAACTATTAGCAGAGTGGCTAAAAGTAAAAATATTAATATCACGCGAATAGCATATAGTACCTTATCCACGACAACTCCTCTTTAAACGCTATATCTGTCTAAAAGTACTCATGTGGACCGTTTGATGTCCTTTGTCACCCCCTCAATCAAGTTTGAAGTGTATTTAGGTTTCACCAACCAGGAGTTGCACAAAAGTGAAGTCGCTATTTTTTGGATACAATTCTAACTTGCATTACGCAAACTTTTTTTTTTTTTTGCAAGACACTGTCTTATTTTATTTTCAAATATGGATGAAGAGCAAAAACAACAAGCAACAAAGTCTAAGCTCAATGCAGAAATGTCAAAAAAAGCTGCCAGTGGCTGAAAAATATGGCGAGAGGTACATTTTTCAAGAATATTTTCTGACGTCTTCGTACTTAATGCGTACATACTCACACTTACTGGTATGCATTTTTCGTACTGCTCTAATTTACAGACAAAATTTAGTGTCATACGGGCTTTATTACAATTTATTTCAAAATTTTAAAATGTGCAATCTTCTGTTATTTTTGACACTCAAACGGTAAATTTCCTGGCTGCAAGAGACTTTTCGTTTCCTTTTAAAGTCCGTAACACTTAAAACACATTTATTAAAACAGAAGTGGACTTTTAACGCAACGTTTCGCACCCTATACTCTGTGACATTAAAAGCAACAAACAAAAACAATTTGCAGGCTTCCATCAAACGACATTGAGGATAAAAGGGTTGAATTGATTGCCTTTACACTTAATGCGCGCAATATATGTGGGCGTCTATCCGCACGATTGAATGTGCAAGCGATATGAATACATATCCTCCGTCACAACTTAAACCATCGTCCTTTCGATCCAGAGCAACAGCAGCGGGAGCGTATCAAGAGTTTTTTTTTTTTTTTTAATAACTTTCAACTTTATAGGGGAGGACGGAGAAGTATAATTATTTGTATATACGTATGTATCTCATAAACAGCTGTACGATATGCACACCAAAAACGACGAAAGGCAATTAATATGGAATTTCCATTGCTCGCTGTGAAAATAGGCCGTACCACCTCCTGTGGAGCTCGCACAAAGATACAGATACAAGTATCTATGCTTAACCAAAGTTAATACCGTTTTGTTAGAAGCACAAATTTTCGGTGAAAATTAAATTAAACTTTACCAGTGAAAAGCAAACAATTTGAATTTAGAATGAAGTATCTCAAACATAGCTTCGCAGTGCATCCACAACCGACTCGGTTGGATTTTCATCATTGCAGTGCGGCAGTGCCGCAGCTAGCCTCAGGGTTGATAAACTGTTCTGCGATGAAGTATTGTGAAAAGTTGACGTTCGAATGGTTGCTGGTGGTATTGTGTGGTTGAATGAAAGTTTGTATATTTAAAAATCAAACTTTAACGTTCGTTATACGTACTACCGGCAACGTAGCGACTGTTTTTAGTGGGTTTTGCGGTTCTATTTAATCACTTAAGCCAAATAACTTTTAGAGTTTATATGAATACATTATAAGTATTGGAATAATAAGGTAATGTGTGTATCCTATAATGTGTGCACAGCTGGTGAACTCGGTCTGTATATCTGAACTTATTGAGATATTAGAAAACTTGCCCAAAATACATATAATGTGAGTTGGTTGAAATTTAATTTCTGTTTAAGTTTACGCATAACTAAAGACGGGAGTAATAGCTTCAGGTTGTGGTTCTAAATATACTGTCGGAACGCAATTAAAAGAAAAATTATATCCGCAAGAGCGAAGGAGTTTAAAATTTAAAAAGAGAAGCATATGGGTCAAGTTTGATATAAGGAACGATGGACTCTAGCCACTAGACACACAAATGCTATGACCTTCTCAATTTGACGAGGTTACTTCAGATTTATGAAAGTTTTTTTTGTCAAGACCCTCATTTAGATGCTCCTTGTTCCTCCCTTCCTGCTCTTCTGCATAATTCAGCAGCAAAGAGGTGAAATTATAGACAAGTTCAGCAACGGACAAGAGTCGAAGAATGGCAAGATAGATGATATGACTCTGACACCAATAGATGGATACAAGGATTGCTTACCAATATGCACGCATATGCAATCGCTACATTTAGTTATTCTTTTCAATAATCCCAAAAGTTCCCAAATTCTACTCAAAGGAATCTCTTCAGAATAGTTCAGGAAATGTCCGCCACACGAGTACTTTGTACAAAAGAATCTCCATCTGCAAAGTCAACCAATTCATTACCCTTACAATGCCTAGGCCACTTATCCGACATCCGAAAGTTGAACTAAAAGGTAATTTCACTACAATAGGTAAATCGGAAATAATTTAAAGTTCACTTTAAGTTGCTGTACACTTCAAGATTCGTATCTGTAAATGCACAGAGCAGCCAGAGTGGACTAAACCAAATTTAAATATTAAACACATTCAGCGTCGTCGTCATCATCCTTGTCGTCAGAGTATCCTTCGGCAAGTGGAAAGTTTTGAAGTTATTTCTGACCTCTTTCCCTCTAACATTGCATCATCATGCTTCACTTAGCATATGGACAAGTCTTGTAAGGAAGTAGGAAACTGAAAATATATTTCAACGAATTCTTCAACAATTATGAAAGCATCTTCATCGTAAGGATAAGGATAAGGATAAGTGGAGAGAAAAGAAAGCTGGACATACATATCTGAAGCAACAATCAATGGAGAACAATTATCCAACTAACTGTAAAGCCCATGAAGTCGATGTTATCATTTGGCATCTTTCTGTCGGGTGCAGTTGTGCCAGAATCATCTTCCGTTTATAGAGAGAGGTAGACGTTAAGCTCGGGGGAGTTTCGTACAGAATGGGCGTACAAGAGTCTAGAGAAAATGTTTTTTTTTTTTTGTATTATTATTTTTAGTTGAAGGAATGCAAATAAATATTTTTCTTATGCCCTACTTGACATGAAAATAGTTCCACATGACCTGTGGCTAGTTTTTTAATTACTGGTAGTATTGAGGCACTAAGTAATTGTCCTTATGTTAGTTGTCGAAGAGTTTGAAGCATTTTTGAGAAATATCTTGAAAAGCAGTCAGCTAGTATGAATGTATTACATCAGGATTCACTCAAGTAAATTATATTTAAACCTGGAGATAGGGCAAGGAATCATCAATTATAAATAAACTCACACAGCAAAGTTGGGTTAAGCTGCACTGACTATTAAAGTCATAAGGACTTTGAACAATAAAACTAATTTAATTTTGAAGAAGCTTATATGCATGATATTCTAGGAAAGTGAATATAAGCCTACAGAACCATAGGAAACTTATAGATATGAATATTGTTTATGTCAAAATGCCAAAATGCCAAAAAGGATATGGAAGCCCTCAAACTATAGGGCACATCAGTGAGTAAATTGAAAGAGAAGGAGAGAGGAAAGTTTTGATAAAGTGGTAGCTGATATCTATAT
Organism: Chalcosyrphus nemorum; assembly: GCA_949716465.1. Taxonomy (NCBI): domain Eukaryota; kingdom Metazoa; phylum Arthropoda; class Insecta; order Diptera; family Syrphidae; genus Chalcosyrphus; species Chalcosyrphus nemorum. Next base: position 28,632,662 of record OX454332.1, on the reverse strand, counting down.
ATATATATATTGAGTGATATCCAAATAAACTGCGATGAAGTGTATTTGACTTTTGCATCAGCTTATAATTCACGGTATTTTTGGGCGGGTGTACCACATGATTTATTTAATTCCGTTGCAATGTAAGTAGATATGCTTCATCTATAGGTAATAACCCTTTAAAGTACCTTAAAGGGCCTTTGCAATTGGATTGCACTAATGCTCCATTCAGAGATGATCTTCTCGTTGCAAGGAAACACAAATACCCGGAGATGAGTTTGTAGAAGAACACCCCAAGGCAGAATACTTTCTCCGCTGATATGGCTCCTTGTAGTGAATGAGATCCTAGTAATATTGAAGTAAACCTGCTTTAACGTGACGGCCTGTGCCGATGATATGGTTATCCTGGTTTCGGTGAAGTTTCTCCCAGTTGTTAGTGAAACACTCAATTTCACACTCTAGGTAGTGGATAACTGGGTCGGAAGCAAAGGATTGGGAGTGAACCCCTCAAAGACGGAGATTGTTCTTTTCACTAAGAAGAGATCAATTCCCATTTTCAGACTTCCGAATATCGGCGACGGCGAGCTAAAAATCTGGAACTCAGCCAGATACCTGGGTGTAATTTCAGATTCCAAACTGAACTGTAAGGGAAACATTGCCTTATCTTTCAATTAAATTCCCCAGGACTGGACAGGAATGAAAATGGAACAACAGGTTTGTTGTTCAAGAGAGTTTCGCAGAATATCGCAAAGTGGGCTACACCACGATTTACCAAAATATCCTGAACCCAGATTGCTATGTAAAATTATGAATGGATGACGATATCCATTTCCATCTACACGTATGTATGTGTTATGCTTTCGTCGCAGATACATAGACATTAGCACTTAAATCACTCTTTCTCCATCCCGCTGTTTGCTGCAAATACAGGTGTCACATAATATTTCAATTTAGCCTGAGCAACAATTTGGAATATGCTGAATGTCACCCTTCTTAAGAAGCACATGCACCTAAATCAACAAAACGATTCTCTTCTATTCTCTTTTTTTTTTTCCAAATGTGCGACAGCACAAAGTATCACCTTTGACTTAATTCTAACAAAGAATTTCAATAGCAATTCTAATGGTTTGTCGTTTCATCGTCCTTTTTCGCTCTAGTCCTAGCTCTTTTACAAGGTAATTCCCCCAAAATTTATGTCCACGTGCGAATGCGAGGGCATTTATTTATACCTTTAGCCACTTTCAGTTAATCCAATTTCTTACAACTCGCAACAAAAGAGTATCGTCGCCAGTCGCCAGTCGCCAGACTTAGAGTAGTCCTGCGCTGGTAGCGGTGACGGTGCGGTGGTGTAATAAATATCAACTCCATATTTACACCCGCACTTGTGACTGAGTGCGCTTTCATCTTATTATTACGGGAATATTTAATACAATTACCGTTAATAATGCCGTCGTCGTAGTTCTAGTCGTCTTGTGTTCCATGTGAGCTGACTTTAACCCCCCATCTACGCCAGACCGCCCTTTTTGTAATTACAGAAGTGTCATGGCGCACGTCCTTATGCTAAATACTCATGTCGCAGGAGGTGAATTGTAGTTGTCATTAAATATTCATTAAAATTGCCAGCGTTGTATGCATGAAGGAGAGGGTTCTCTAAAATGAAATAAATAGGATCCTTCTTAACGCGGTAGTATGATGTGTATGTTGAGTCCTTAAAGCGGGCTAGGGTCGTGGCCAAATTATACCACGCACCTGCCGGAGGCAAATGTAGCACAATGTATCTGCTATTCTACTCATGCTGTTTGTGCAACTTACTGTTTCAAATACATACGTACATATACATATTACAATTCATTTTATTTTCTTTTACTCCTTCCGGTTGTGACTGAGACTCCAACCGCCCTAACTCATATGAAGAGTTGCGTAGCCTGGCCACACTGTGATAGTGCAACGTGTATAAAGAATGAGAATTTAACTCTAGGAAAATGGTTTGGTTCCGTCCCGTGTACCGTAATTCGAAAGGACTGGAGCTGAATGCGAAAGGGAATCACGTACCAGATTTTAAGTAGAATAATTTGAGATTCCATTGTAGCTAGCTTTTGTGCCGTCCACATCGTTGCCTGGGCTGGTGACGTCCCTTACAATTTTCTCTTCTGTGTTTTTGGGTGGGCGGCCTTGCATTGTGCTTATGGCGGAATGGTGGAGGTGGTGGTGATGGTGGTGGCGGCGTCATTTGAACCGACCAAGGGATCAGGTGGAATGCAGTGCTCGTATCACATTTATATGACAGGATATACACAGACCCCTCTTGCTATAGAGAAGAGCTGTGCACAGTGTTGGTAAAACAAAAGCGAACGGCTGGCATACAATGAAACCTTTTATAACTTCAAATGTAACTGCATTATGCCTTTTGAATAATTGATTTTTATGGCTGAGCAAGGGAGCAACGGTGTGGCTTGATTTGGATTAACCGTGAAGTATGGTTTATGGTTATTATAATGGTGTCTTCAAGAAACGAATGAAGATGTGCAGTTCAGTCCGTCGCGAAGTTGTTGGTGCCTGTGATTTGATTGCTCTCTCTTAGGTTTTGAGAACTCAATTAACGTTAAAATGTTGCATGTTGCCCTTTGTAAGGTTGACAGTCTACTCTATAGTAACTTATGATTTGAAACTTATTTAACTAAACAGTTCCTGGCTCACAGTAATGCGATATTGAGATCAGTAGATTGTTTTAAGTAATCGTCGATAAAGGAACACTCTTGTGTGAAGGCTATATGGTTTTAATAGCGTGACAGTGATCGCGACCATATTGCTACATCTGTCAATTTGGCTGTAACTTATTTCATTGGTTTTGTCAAATTAACATGGAGAAAGTAAAAGTAGGTGTTCTGTTTGAACAATATTTCGCGAGCTTTGCCCATTTTCAGCCTTCCGAGAGGATTATTCAAAAAGTGGTGTATGAATTCGAGTCAGTTCAGTGAACAATCCGCCACGTAACGAAACGGAAAATCTTCCGAAAATATCGCCGCTGTTCGTGAGAGTCTGCAGGAGAATCCGAGGTCAATTCCGCGCCGCACATGAGAATTTATCAATCATTCGACGAATAACTAGCTAAATTGGACGATAATGCGCACTGGAAAAATGTACGATTCACTGGTTTGGCGAACGAAACACAAACATGAACTACATTTTCACGTAAGCAATGTTGAACAAAGTAAAGGTCTTGATCTATTCGAAACAAAACATCTTCCCTTTCGCTGGATTTAAAGTTTATTTCAATTTCCACCATCTCTGCACTGTACCTCCAAATAAGAACAATTACTTCCATCAGTTTGGAAAAAGTTCACACTTTAATTTATGCAGTTTAAAACAAAAAAACAGGTGGAAATTCTTTTCTATTGGTATTATGAAAAAAATTCTACTTCACAAGCATCAAGTACACGCATCTTCACGTAATGGTCTTTCCCATAACTCATCTTCTTAGCAAATACCATCAGCAAAAAAAAAAAAAAAAAAAAACTACACAAACATTAATTCACATTTTTTCTCATTTCCTTGGTCCGTGTCCGTTCAGCAAGGACGACGTGTTCTCGTCGCCCACACTTTTAACAAAAAAAAAAATACAACCCAAACACACATCCAGAGAAGAAGGCAACTTAACTAAATATCTTCCAAGTGCGAAGCATCCTCTGCAATAAAATTGAATTAAATGGACTCTTGGATGCAATTATACTAAAAGGTATGCTCGTTTTAAGAAAATTTATTACAGCCCTAAAATGTCTTCAACGATTTACTTTGCTCACCCACCTTTAACCTACATCCTGCCACCTCACTTACACCCCCACTCTCCATCCTCTTTGTTAGTTAGAAAAGTAAAAAAAAAAAAAATAAAAAGGAAAAAACAAAAATAAAAAAAAATCCAAAGAAAAACTCTTAGAAACACTTATGAAGGAATTTAAATATGGCGCTTCTCATTCTTTCCTTCGTTTTTGGTTGTAGGTACCAACCACATTCTTTCCTCCATAGGAGTTTCATGTAAATCAGCATTTCGTTGATTCCCTGGCATTAGGTGCGTGCGCCTACACCAGGCAGAAGAAACAGCGACGAGGTACTAGTAACTTACAACACCACATCGATAGGTGGTGTGTATCCACTTAAAAACAATGAGTAGCAATAAAACCAACGATAAATCTCCCCCACTTCCTGTTTCCGCTTTACAGCACAAGAATATTTGGCATACACGAAAAAGGAGTACACAAAAGTAAAAGCGATTGAAAAAATTAATTTAACGTAGAGTATAGTATAACGGCAGGAACAAAGCAAAGCCAGACACGTTCCCATCGGCTAATCCTGCTTGAGTTGGGTTTTACACTTTTGTGTTTGGGTCTCTTCTCTGATCCTAGACGTTAGAAAAGTCAATAGGTTGATAGAATTAATTTTGATAAAGTGAAGAGGATATGAAAGGATTACTTTGAATGCGTTCTTTTAGTATTGCACTCCTCGGCGCTAATGGAACTTATGGGAGTAGATATTGTATTTCAAGCAATTTTTTAGATCAATTTCTACGGATAGATAGATTTCTACGGTACTAGTCTTTTTGTGGAAAATGTAGTTATGGAATATTGGACGTTTCCGATGCGATATTTTCCACAGATCTCGTATACGAAATTTTATAAACCTAGCTCACAATTTAAGGACCATTCATTTATACATATAAATGCATACATGTACATATACTTCATAGGGAACATCTCTAATATTTCTCTATGTTACAAACTTAATACACCCTAAGGATGGGGTATACAAAATAAAAGGAGTGTACGTGTCCTGATTGTTACATATTTCCCCATAAATAAAAAAGACCTACATTTTTGTGCTGTTACCCATGAGCAGAGAAGGCTTGAAAAGTTTTCTTATGGCAGTGATACTTTAAGATGTTTGCAGACGATTGCAAGAGGTAAGGTGCAAAAAGTTTTTGGTATTTTTTTCCGACGATCTTTTGTATCCAGCACACTGACCGGTGGTCCATAGAAAAACATAATATTTTCTACTTTCCTCTTTGAGTTTTTTAGTTCAACTCCCAGTCGAGTTGTTTGTAACAATTTCATTTTATTCTTATATCGATAACAAGATGATATAAATGACGCCTGCAAAATGAATCCTTTTTAAAATATGACACATCGCCCTCAAGAATACTCACAACATAATTTGTATTCCGGCTTCCTTTACTTTCTTCTAGATAATTTCTTTTTCACCTATTTACTTTACAACTTTCTCAGCACGTACTATTTGACTGTATCTCTTAACAAATTGCAACATGAACAACAACATTATAAAAGAATCTCACATAATCTTTCTGTGAATTTCGTCTGGCCAAAAAGAGAAAGATGGAAAAAAAGTTTTCAAATTCCTTACCTTGGATCAAGTGTTGGTACTTAGTTTGGCTCAAGGTAAACGTTATTTTAAAATTCCCATTGAGGCGACTAAAGATTGCGTTGCTAAGCGAGTGGAACTTTCGAAAAAGTTCAATAGCAATCAGGAAGCAGCTGGGACTCTGTTGGTCTTATTCTTTTTTTTTCCATTTTCGTCCTTTTTGTTGTAAAAAAAAAAAAAAAGAAAGCGAAAAACATCGACCAGCAATGAGGAAAAGAACGCTACCAAAGTTTATTCGATCACAACTCAACTTTAAAAGTATTTTCTTCTCGTCGTATTTTCTTGTTTTTTTTTTTACAAGCATCCCTCGTGGGTTCTAGAATCTCCGCATCTTTGGTCATCCTTCTGGAAGAAGAGGAAAAAAATGGAATCGCCTGGCTTCGATAATGCGGAATTGCCATCCGGCATAAATTTTATTCTACCTATAAAACTTTACATAGATAATATTCTAGTTAAAGTTGCGATGCAGCAATTTTGCGTTTTTTTTTTTCTCTTTCTGCTGCAGTTTTCTCACATCCGTTTTATACTTTGGCTATTGCCGAAGGACATCTTTGTTCCATTTTTTTCTAGGTTTTTGTTTTTTTTTTTTTTTTTTTGTTCGTCTTAAATTTGCATTCGACTGAAATGGGTTTTATATAAATGTTGTAGGGTTTAATGGCAAAGCGATGCCTTGAGGAAGAAAAACGTCTTGGGAAGTCTTTATCAAAAACAGAATCGTGATGAAATTCTTTTTATTAAGGGTGTACTAAGGACAAACTTGTGATAGAGGGAGGAAATATTTTTTTCCAGACTCTGCTGCCTGTGTGGCGAGTGGTTGGTAAATTAGCAACTCTCCATGACATGGTTTGAAACAAAAGTGTTATAACCAAGCTTTTAGTAATATTTCCTTAATGGTGGCCCAAGAAAGAGCACAATGGACACTTTTTTTTGTTAAGGAAAGTACATACCTTCAGGCTCAATTTGTTTTAATCGGATCAGTCTTATATGAAGAGTAACTTGCAAAAGAATGTGCATCTATCCAAGAGCTGAACGACACAACTTGTTAAATTTTCTTCAAATGGAAGTACTTGTTTTATTGTTTCATTTATTTCTATTATCTCGCTTAATGTGCATTAGTGTGACGGGAATGGATTGGCATCTTCCTCTCGATTTTGCAGAATTTTATTTGAGGAATCAGCTCAGCTCATCTCTAGCAAACAGATGCCCGCTTATTCAGCCATCTAATATGCTAGAATTTCTCCCAAGGACAACGACTATATTACGGATGCAAGTAAAAGCAGGAAATTTGGATAAAATGTGTTCAAATTTTCACATGACAGCAAATTTTTCGTTTTTTAATAAAAAAAACATAAGAATACGCCTGATCGTGTAATACCCTATCCCTTTCATACATAAATATGTTCTTCTTCTATCAATATACTTATTTAAAAGATATTTTTTTATAAAATTATTCCAAAACGTGAATTTTATAGAAAGTGCTAGGGGGTAGTAGACGTATTTTGAATATCTTTCAACTTATGCTTTATTTCGATCCTATGAAGTGATCTTATTCTGTCTTATGCTAATGACACGACAAAAATTGTATTCTCCTAAGAAAAGAAATGGGCGTGTCCGTGCATAATGTATGGGAGATGTGTAGAGTAGAGAGGAATGTCTACATATTTCCTTAACTAAGTTTTATCGAGTTTCATGTAAAATGACCGAAATTTTTTTTTGTTTTTTAAATAGCCGTGTCAGTGCGCGAATGTAATAAAAAATACACTTTTTCTGTTCCGATTTCCAAAGATTTCGTATACAAAATTTCATTGCCCTTACACAAAATTGAAAGCCAAAAAACTGGTGACAGATAGACGCAAATGTGTTCAACCAAAGCACGAAGTGCTCTAAAACAATATTTGCCAGACAAACCCTAGAAGTGGGGCTTTAAATTATTCGAGATCTGTGGTGTTTGTTGTTATATAGTTACAAGTTTGAAGTTTTGAAGGAGAATATATAAGCAGATGCCGAGCCTCAATAAAGTGGCTCATGTAAAGTATTGATCCGACTTGCCAGAGGGATTCTTACAAACACTACTACATATACCTCTCTACCCTTGTTCCTGAAGAAACACTTCATGTGAATGGCGCTTTACTATGGCAGAATATAATCGTCACATGGGGGGTATTCAAAGCTAAGATGGTCGTTCAAAGCTAAGCGGCACCCCTTTCACCCTCTCAAATAGTGTAAAATACCTGGGCCTGAAGCTTGACCGCAAGCTCCTTTGGAGAGGTAACATAGTCGAACGTGCTAGGAAATCTCTAGCTGCCCTATATATTTGCAAAAAGGCACTCCCACTGTAGCGCTCCAAACCATGCTCCACCTACTTCCAACTGACATCGTCAGCTGGCTGCCTGCTCAGCAATAAGACTGAGAAGTTCCAAACAATGGAAACAATAACACAATGGGCACGCCAGAATACTTCTGATGCAACACCATCTTCCAAAAAGGTCACCGACCACTTGCCCACTGAACACAACTTCAACATGGGCTACAAATATTACAGAACACAATGGACACAACGGGAGGTCCTTCGCCATGAATCGCTGACAATCTTCACGGACGGCTCCAAAACCGAAGAAGAAGTCGGTGCTGGTATCTTTTTAAAAGATCTGGACATACACCTCTCCTTCAGCCTTCGTAGCTACTGCAGCGTTTTCCAAGCCGAAGTCACTGCCATTCGTCAGGCAGCTGACTGGCTAGCGGTTAATGCAGTATCGGTATCAGATTTTGTCATATACATCGACAGCTATGCGGCCATCAAATCCCTCGGATCCAGCACAATGAGATCCAAGGCCGTAAAGGACTGCCGCGTATCTCTGAACGAGATAGTTGGACAGTACAACTCACCCTCTGCTGAGTAACGGGTCACTGTAATATTACAGTATATACCAGTGAATTGCGAAGCTGATGAACTGGCCCGACGAGGCTCCTCAGGTCTAAACAGCATAAACGCCCAAAGACTGGGCATCCCCTACCAACTACTGGTCTAAGTGCATCCTCATCGAGGGCCGATTTTAACCAACCGATGGGTCGTTGAAATATCAGGCTTATAAGACACCTTTTACTATTTTCTGGACATGACCATGGTTATCTACACCTAGAAGAATTCTGACTAACACGGACAATACTGACAAAGTGCTAAATTCTGCTGATTCCCGACTAGACATTGGTGAATCTTTATTCAAATATGTAAAGAAAGACAACGTAGAAACACTGATCCAAGAGAGAAAGAAATAAGTGTTCCGTTGTTCCTTTTGAGGTCCGGAGCACTAAAAATGGTCAGCATATCCCGCCAAACGACATCACACTGGATCAGTTGAGGCACTGGCATGTTTCGACCGAAAAAAGTCTTCGGTACAAATATCCAGGTTATACTGGAACAGTTGGTGGGTACCTTGGCTCAGTGATTAGTGCGTTGGACTACTGTGCATCTTACTAAGCCATAGCTTCGCAAAAATGCTTAAAAGAAGTACTACCTGGATATAACCCATTTTTAAAGGCTGTTTGGGGAATAACGGTCACATTTTTAGAAATCTATGGTCTGTCAGTGCAAATGTGTACGATAGTGGCTATGTAACGTATTAAAATTCTCCTACTGAGCTGATTAATGTCCACCAGAATTTGGACAAGATTGCTGCTTGTCCTTTCGGAGCTCTACAGTGCTAGAGCACTTAGGTAAGATTGAAGGATGTAAAAATACATAGTTAAGGTAAAATTGATCCCATTAAAATTGATATAAAAAATATAAGCAAGCATTACAAATATGTATCTCGTCATTTTTCAGCGCTTTACAATGTATCGATTCGTGGTTATTCCTGGTATTTGTATATTAACATAACCAATAATTTTTCAGCACGAGCAGAATTATAATTTTTATCCTCCTTCACCGACTCGTTTATTGATATTAAAAAAATAAAATAAAAAAAAAAAAAAAAACTCCATATGAGCACCATTAAATTCATTAAACAGGACAAAAATAATGGAGTGTCCGTACTGACTGAGTGGACGAGTGGTTGAGTGGATTACGGACAAGCATTAATCTACCATTAATAGGAAGCATATTGATTATTGGTCAGGGCGCTGTTAATAGCTGCCATCGCTGACGCCAGCCGCTTCACATCGTGGACACATGATTTATTTTTTACACCAACGTTGCGTTGCATAATTTATTTTTTGTGGTTTTATCAACAATTATGTTAAAAATAGCAAGCCACCACTCACCAGCCCTTTAAAGTCGGTCTTATTGAACTTTTTTGCTTTTAGTTTTCTGTGTGTTAAGACCATTTTTATTTGGATAAGCGCGTCGAAGTTGTGCAATTTCATCTTTGCCGACGCGCAAAAGTTGATGTTAACGTTTTGGAAAATTTTAATGGGGAAACTTTCCACGATCTGGACAAGGACCAAAGGCTACGGTTGGGTCTGGTCGGTACGGTAGCTGGGTGAGACTCTATCTAAAGTGTTGAAATTGAAATTTTCTATATACTGAATACCTACACACAGATGGAAGCTACTTAGTACAAGTTGAAAGTTTTGTCGGCTCGCGTTGCTAGGATACATGTCGGTTTTGTCCTTCAAAAATCCAGTGTTGGATAACAACAGCAACACCAACAAAATGGATGCACAAAATTCATAAATCCGATTAGGTGCGAGCAGTAGTGTTCAATGGTGGAACGGAGTTATACACAAAACTGCTCAGCAGTGGTGAAACTTTTATGAAATTTGTCATTCTCCAACGTTACTAAGAATTAGGCTATGACGGTGAATTGTCTAAGGACCATACAAAGGAGAAAGAGTAACGTAGTTCTTTCGAAGAAAAAGGACCCAAAAAAGTTTTCTTCTTCGTTCCTTGTGAGAATTTTGTATCGTTGCAGTTTGTCGGTTTCATGGAACTTAATAATTTTGAAATAGGATAGTTTGCTGAACAATTTGCGATAACAAAATTTAATTCATTAGATGCCATGTCTAAGGCGAATTGTTGTATGAGCGTGAATTGAGTTCCTGCACCTGGAACTGGAGAAATGGGTCAGAGAGTAATTCGAATTTTTGATATGGTTTGTTGCTATTATTTAAAATAACTTTCCTTCAAAGTTTTCTTCACCTTTCTCCTTTGGAAGACTTAAATAGGAAGCTAAGTGTTGAATTTATAATAAACCGTTGAACAAAATTTCAAGTCAGAAGGAGTTGAGTTTTTTAGCAACTCATTCAAAGTCGACAGGATAACTTCTTCATGAAACAATTCTTTTAATCATAGATGTTAGTGCTGAAGACTGAAGATTTCGAGATGTTTCATGAATAGATCACCTAGTTCAGAATAATTAATATTGTTTCGCATTTACTAACAACAGAATAAGTCAAAAAATAGAAAGGAAGAGCTGTAAGAGACGCGTGCTGAAGCAGCAAATGGGAAGAGAAAAGAATTTTTTGTAAAAGGAAAGAAACCCCACAGCTTCTTAATTCAAGGATATCGAGGAGTCTCTTAAGCGCTACAACCTCCAGCATTTTTATCGGACAGGCAAACAGCCAACCTCCCTGGCCTGAAGTCCGAAACGTTATCTCTTCAAATTAGCGAATGCAACGTAGTCACTCAAGTGCGCGGACTTATGTGGTTTAGCAAAACTAAAGGCAGTTGCCTAACAGACAGCAGAGAAAGGATTGTAGGGCAATAAAAAACACCTCAACAAACAAACCCAGCCCCACACAGTAGCTGAACTTTAAAAATACAGAGGCTATGGCTTGGTGTCACTCAAATAAACAGACCCGACAACATCATCATCATCATCAGATCGATATGTCCCGTCAATAAAAAAAATGTTCACAATGGGACAAATCCTGGAAAGACAATCCAATATCTGTCCTATTCATCGACCTTAAAACGGCTGAAAAAAGCGATGGTCTCCGATCTTGAAATCCTGCACCGGATCTCGGCCAGGACATGTGATATCCTGTGACTTCTTCAATATCGTATTGGAAGAGATAGTGCTAGGGAAGGTGTATCTCACCACCCTTGTTCATGAAATCGATTGGCTGAAAAAAAAGCCAAAATATGTCGACTAATCGGATGAACGGACAACAATGCTTCAACTTAGAAGATCTTCGAATCACAGACCCATGATTCGAAGCTATGAAAAATAATGAAAAGAACTTCAAGTCTGGAACTCCTTATGTAAGGATGTTAAGTTAGATGTGGACCTGGATCACCCAGGTGCTTTATTACCCAAAGCGCAGAATAATTAGAAGGCCATCAGGTGTTTTGTAAATAAGTTAATGGCAGTTTTAACGGAAGGCCCAACCAGTTGTTAGTTAAACAGGTTAGAGAACTTGAATGCGAAAAAATACTGTGAATTACTACCGAATGCAAAAATTATATACAACTCTCCCCCAGTCAATTAGGACACAACCCATGGGGAATAAATATTGAAATCTAATATGTACCACTATACAACAAGTCTCTTATATCCCTTCTTCTCTATTCCAATTTAACTAACACCCGTGTCTTGTACATCTGTAATAAGGTATTCATATTCCCTTAGGCATTTCCTGATTAAAAACACAAATAAACACAAAACTACAAAATTTCATAAAAAATAGAAAAAACCTTATTAAAGCAGTTAACAGCTTTCAAACAAGTTAAGAATACGAAAATATCCCCGTTGCATTTTAGCTATTTAATAACGAATAACGAAATATCCTTAAAAGTTTTTGACCGTTCGCCAGTCATCCTTCATCTACACCCAGGAGCTGCGGTTGACGTTTGTTGACTCCACAAAGTGGATTATTATTCAACATCCAAAACGAACGCAAGTGCCATGGAATCTACGTACCCACAATTTCGGTACACATAACAAAACGTCCTGGGTTGTGTGTTTACTAGATTTTTTTTTTTTCAAGGGGGGAACACATGGCACCACCCGAACAGAACGTTTTGAGGAAAAATGATTCCATTTTTACAGCAAAACCCTTAGCAAAACCTCTACACATACACAATAACTCATAATATTCTCAGATTCGGTGGTGAAATTATGAGACGTGACTGAGATAATTAATTCTGAATTTTGGTTTCTTTTCATTTTTTTTTATTTTGATTGAGGATGGGCCACGAAACGAACCATAAACCATTTCAGAGAGAAACATGAAACGGATTACTTTAAGTACGGATATATCCTCATCGGAGCAGGATATGTGCTCTCAAGTATCTATACGGCAAGTAGACATATTTAACTTTTTGATGATTTTATCTTAAGCTGTATGAAGTCACACAGAAGTTTTTTTCCTGTTTATTTTTTTTTTTTCTCTCAAATCAGAAGTGTTTCTGGGAATTAGATCAATTATTTGATTACGCTGGACGAGGCTGAGATAGCTTCTTTATTTTGCTGGGTTAGAGCGATTCTCTGACATTTTAATCATCTTTGAGATTTCGTGGTTTTGTAATGTGCTTTTGTTTGTGAGCTCTTTTTGGATGGCATAAAGAACGTGTTGAGAATGTATTTTTCCCCCCCCCTAATATATGAATGTATTTATATACTATCTTAGGGGTATATTTTGGGCGAAAATGTTTACAGAAAAAGAAGTTAATTTAGAATTCGTTTAGACACGGCTTAAACATGGCATTTTGCGTAGACAGCAATGTCGTGTTCATTTCTTTTAATAACAAATGACATAACTCATTGATTTTTTATTTTAGAAGTCAATGGACCTAAGATTGTGAACGGGTAACACTTTAACAGAAAATGAAATGCTAAGAAGGCAATTGAGTAACAAAGTCATATCTCGAACTAAAGGGTGGGCCATTTAGTGGTTCCTTTTTAGATCATATGTTATTTTGACACTGACAGCTGTTTCCGGCTCGATATCTTGACGCCATACCTCTGAGGAACAAAATGAGTCGCTTTATGCTTGAAATATTGAAAATTGAAACTTTGGCTATGTAGCCCAAACAGTGAGTTTTTTTGAAAAGAAGTTTTGGCCGAAATGAAACACCCAACGCGCCCAGTTTCTGTAAAAAGTTCGTGAGACTGGTATGCTTGTGGACAACACTCATGGTCCCCGTCGTCGTGCGTTGCGCACAGACGAGAATGTGGCTGCTGTAGCCGAGATTGTGAGACTCAATCGACGAACATAAACTCGCCATCAATCTCAACAGCACTAGCCTGAGAATTCTGCATAAAGATCTCGCATTATTTGCTTACAAGGTCCAATTGACTCAGCAATTAAAGGCGCACGACCACCCGCTTCATTATAGCTTCGCAGTTTGGGCCTTAGAGTAGCTTGAATTGGACAACGATTTTGGGTGACCTTCGAGTGATCTCTGGTCCCATCTGCATAGAAGACGACTACTGGTATATGCCTTCTTTGGCAGTTTTTGAAAAAGCTCATCCTGTCGTTCTAATTTTGAGCCATTTCTTCCAGTATTAGGGATTCTACCTTACGAATTACGCATAAAGGTTGTAAAAAGCCTAAATACTTTGCGATCTATAAACATGGACCAAATACGAGAAGTTATCGATTGGCGTTCAATTCAATGGCCAATTTACTGTCCAGTTCGCGATGTACATATATATGTAAGTGATGTCGTTGAATCGAGTCCTCAGAACTGGAACTTATGAACTGGGTTTTAAAACTTCTGACTCGTCGAACCAAATATGATCTACAGAACCTTCAACGAAAAGTAAAAAAGCGGAGAAATTATTAAAAAAAACTATTAGGTCCCTTATTCGAAGGATGAATTGACGAGAGCAAACTATAGCCCACTCTATTAGCTATACATGGCTATGGATGTTGTCCAAAAAGCCTTGATACGCCGATAACATTGACTCGACCACATTGAGCTTATAGGTAGCAATGCTCCAGCCTGTGCTTCCGCACTTAAGTGCTTCTTCCTTTGCATAGTTGTTCATAATCACAGTGTATCATGTTTGAATTTCATTGTACTTCTAAGCTGTATCAAGCAAAATACAATCCAATGTCCAATTCAAAACCAAAAAAAGAAAAAAAAAAACTCCCCCTCACAACAAAGAAACAAATCAAACTAAAGATAAATTTGCATATTCCATGCTCCTGGCAGTTGGAGAGTACTGTGAAATTCAATTTCAACACGTTCTACAGATTTCATGATATGCAATCTCTCCATTGCATGAAACGAGTATTTTTCAATGATTACCACCCAAAATATAAGCTCGTCGTTGCAACACCCATGGGGGTTAATTTGCACGTCCTTCTCGGTTTCAATCCCTATTTTCTATTCACTCTCATCCTGTTCTCTGGCTTATACATATCGATTTAGTATGAATTTTGTTATTCCCATCCAACGGGGTGGCAAGAAATTAAATCCAACACCTCCAGCATTGTCGTCCATAGGGGGGAGGTTATATCTATCTACATTCCAACGTTTCACCACAGGTACCATTGAAGTTTAGAACATCAAAAGTCCACACTATCAGAATGCTTAATAAGAATCTCCTAATTTCGTTTCGTATTATTTTCCGCATTCTCTATGCGCTTGTGGAATTGAAAGTGGAATTTCCACAGCTATTAGCAAAAGTTTCCACAGTCATTTCCCAAATAAATTTCACCAAATAAACCCTTGCCAACGGAGAAATGATGCATCCCTCTCACGATTAGCCGGTAGCGATGGGCTACGATTCGATTAGACGGTGCCCAGGACTCGGTATGACACCAGCGCTAAATTTTGACTCATGATGATAGCACTGTACTTGATTTGTTCCAAGTGAAACTGCAAAGTTCCCCTTATGACTGAAATAAGGTATTTTGTACATAGAATGCATCGTAGATGATTTGTATCTGCTAATCCGTAAATTTGTACTGACGAAATAGATCCGTAATTTGACTGTGGGTTGCTGAAGGAATACATGATTCTTACTATCATTCTCCAATGACCGTTATATGCATTGTGCTGCATATGAAATTGATTCAAAACGGTTTTATAGAAAGTCAGGTCGCTGTTTTCCATTCAGACTCAATTCCAATGAGAGGAACAGGATTTAGGTACTCTTGAAGTAAATTAATGTGTAGATAGATGTTATCTTGCTGTTCGGGAAGCCGTATAAATAGAAGTGAATAGTAAATCCATTGTGAGACCAGTTCAAAACATGCATATTTCTATTTTGGTGTACTCTTTACTAACTCGTTTTTTACCCCCATTCTGCTTTTCGTTTTGAATTTATTTACTTTTTGTAAACTTAACTTATTCTAAAGTTTTGAAATAGAATCAGATGGGTATAACACCCATATTGCAGAATTGAAATCAATTCAATAATTCATAAAAGAAATCAGTGTCCAATTATGTTCTCCCATTAAATTACCTCATAAATACTTTACAAGACAAAAGCATTGTATTTTCGACGCTCAACAGTTGCATGCAATCATTTTTTTATAACCCATAAAGTTTACAATTAAATTAAGATAAGCACACCAGAAATTTGATACCCGTTAAAGCTAATTGCATAGCTAGTGAATGTAAGAATGTCGTAAAATATTTTATAAACCCAATCTAGGTTGTAAATCTATGGAAATACATTTTCTTCGAGTTGAATAAATAAATTTATATTTCGTATACACCAGCGCTGAGTGGTCAATTTAAGAAGTGAATAGAAAGGTTTTTGTATTGAATGTGCTTTATTGAATACACAAACCACTGAACGAAAGAAGCGCTTTTAAAGCAGTGGTGCCAAGTTAATAGCGAAAGCAGGACATAAGAAGTTTTAGTTGGATTGAAAAGTAATAGCACAGACCTTTTTGGTTAACATTTTCCACCTTTTGTTTAATTGTCTTCTAAATTCAAGTGCTTGTTTGGAAGTGGCTCTCATCCGTCTGTTGTACCCGTCTGTAAGAGTGGAGATATTATGTTGATTTCTGGTCCTTCCAGCTGCACAGTCCTCCCTTGTTGATATGAGAGTACTTTCATTAAAGCTGAAGTCAGTCATTAAGGGCCAAGGCCTACCTTCTCACAACTATACATATTGTGAGTGGTATACATCTCTACACGAACAGAAGGGATCTTCAGTTTAATGCTGTATTCGAAGGGCAGAGAGGTTTTGAAAAGCTTTCTCATGACATTTATACCTACTCTTGAATGTTTGTCAGACACTCGGAAGGCCGTGAAAAAACTTCGATGGTATTTTTTTTTGGATTCAAACTTGGAAGTCAGGATATGTCGCGAGGTAATCTGTGGTGATATTAAGGATCCTCCATCTTCCAATATTGCAGTGCCCCGGTTCTACTATACTTATTATTATTAAAACTTTATTTGGGAGCGCAATCCCTAATAGAGGAGGTGTTCTTAGTGGTGTACCTCTAAACGCCAATACTTGTATTTGGGTATGACTTCAATCTCGTTTGAGAGCACAAGGTTTATTTTTGATTATTACAGATTTTTGTAATAAAACATGATTCTCATGTCTAGGACGGCCGCTAGTATACATTTTTTTGAAGTGAAGTGATCTTTCTGTCAGCATAACCACCTCATCGTCTTGTAATTTGGGAATATATTCAATAAAACCCAATTTTAATCATGTCGGCATGAATTTTATTTCCAATTAAACACTAAATCTAAATCCAGAAACAGTAATACTAATCAATTGGATTTTTGTCAAAATAAAATTAAAACTATCCAGAAAAAAATAACAGGCAACTTATGTATGTATGTAATTTTATGTAAAACAATTTTACACTTACTTTTCAATACATAAATATACGCTCTATTCATTCTCTGGTATATATAGTAATATAATTGTGTATATATGAACATAGGCTTATATAAAAATATAAATTTATTTGTATATCAAAAATTATGAAAATACATTAAGATTATACGTTTTTGCTTTTTCTTTAATCACATTTCTTAATTCAGTAATAGAAAAACAATTAAACGTAATTCTTAGTTGTAAAACAGAAACATGATTGTATAAAACTCTTGATGTTGGCTCGTACAATATTTAAAATTGTAAAGTAGAATTTAAAACAAAATTGGTACACAAATAATAAAAAAGAAATTCCAGCAGCCTTCAATGAAAAATAAAACTCCGTTAAAGTTTATACTTTCTTATAAAGTAACATAAGTTTATTTTTATTTTATTTTTTTTTTTTCACTATCCTACGTAAATACCTTGTATTTATTGCAAAATTCTTTAAGTAAACTTTTTTTTTTAAATTAGGTACTTAAACATGTATATATGTGTCATATATATCTTTCATAACAAATATCAAATGTACACAATTTGAACATGGTTATCTTTAAGCACATTACTAAGCTAAGATTTATGTATGTATTTTTTTATTCTTGTTTGCCAAGATGAGAATCTAAATGTTATTAGTAAGTTTGTTTGATTGCTATTGGCTTTTGTATATATATATATACTGTAGAATGTTTATTCGAACATGGCCATAGTTGATGTTGGCACCACCTCCAAGAGCAATTGGAAAAATAGAGTAACTTTGCCTGAAATGACATAGAAAAACATTTTTATTTTATATATATAAATCGAAAACGGATGGGGGTTAATCAAAAATGGGGTTTGATAGGATCTATTCTATTGGAAAATGAAAAGGATTAGAATCTTCTTTTACTCTGGAATCCTAAATTTACAATAATATAAGGCGATTCATTAAGTCAAAAGTGTTTTAAATTATTTGTTAAATTATTATTTAGTGAAACCCAAAACCGTTTTTTTTTAAATGGCAAACATGGTACCATTTCCTTAATTTGTATGTCGAAATCAGTACAATGCTATGTAATAAAGTATTACCAACACGAGCACCTGCTACCCGATATATGTGAGTAGAAAATCTCGAAACCAGTGCAGTTTAGAAAAATACGTATAAGATGATATGTTTTGCAACATTCCATGATAGGTTTTATACTTCCTCCTCTCCTAAGGTCTTCACTACCTTTAGTAATATTTTTCACGGGCGTTATCCATTAAGAGGCTGAGGTAATAGTTCTAATGTTCGCAGTATGTACTTTGTTTCTGGTGCCGAATCACGAATAAGTCGTGATCGAAATGTGATGATTAGGCGTCACCACTCTCGTAATCGAGCATTCACTATGGAAATTGGATATGACAGCACAAGTTGTAATACACCAATTCATTCGCACACTATTGCCCCTCGAGTATTTGAGCGAAACAACAAAAGTTATAAGTGCCCGAGTCCTACTCACTCACGCGATGTCGATATCGATTTCTGTTGTACTTCAGCCCACTGTATCGAAGAATCGCTGTGCAAAGTTGGCTGTGTTTACGGCAAAGCCATACATATGTATGTATGTACATACTACATTTATATACCTATAAGATAAACTCTCATTTCGTGCAGGAAAAATAGTTTTGAGTTTGCCTTGTAAAATGTATTTGACTTCTTTAAATCGCCCTCCTGTTGGCAACTCTGCAGAAAAACACATGCTCAAGCTTTTTTTTTTTTGTCGCGCATCGGAATGTGTTTTAGCCTTAAAACTACATGAGACTTTCCTGAATTCTTTTGTACGTAAGACTCATAAATTATAAACAGGATAAGCCACTGGTTTCATAAACTGTGAAGAAAATTTTATCACAAACAAATACTTACGCATGAATCTTGGTGTGAATCCATATTTAACAAATGGAACATACACGATCAATCCGGCCATTATGAATCCTAATGCATACAAATACTCAATCTGTGGCTTATCGATGATAGGCGCCACAACAAGATACCCAGAAACGACTAAAACCAAAACTGGAATGATAAGTGGCACTTTGTATGGCCGCGGATAGTTTGGTTTTGTGTATCTCATCACAATCAATGCGAGCATAGCACCGCCGTAGAAAATCCATGCTGTGAAGCTAAAGAAGTCAATCAGCGAGTCAATAGTTCCATAAAGCACCATAGCTGATGCTATAAGAGACTGTAAAGATAACCAATATCAGTTAGGCAAAATATATATGCCAGAAGAACCTCTCTCAACTTACGTGAAATATGAGACCTGGTGCTGGCGTCAGACGACGGACATGGACATACGATAGAATATCAAGTAAATGTCCTTCACGGCTTGCAGCAAAGCATAGTCTAGGAATAGACAATATAGTCACATTCAATATAAAATAACACTTTAAAACTCACCTTCCAGCTGCAAATAGAGTACCATTAGCACTACCAAATGTACTTATTGTAACACTTAGCGGCATTAACCAAGCCATTGTGCCCAATATACGATTACCAAAGGTAACCGCAACAGCTTCTGATTCAATCATTTCGGTGGGTGACATTGCGGCCAAATATGAGATATTTATTAATGCATAGGCCAACGTTACTAACGGTATACCAATAACAATCGATCTTGGTAGATTCTTACTGGGATTCTTTATCTCTTCAGTTACATAATTCAAATTATTCCAACCATCATAAGCCCACAGGCCGGTGTAAAACGCCGTCGCTATAGCCCCCAATGTTGGTGTTGGTCCAGTAAATGCGTTCTGCAGATTCTGAGTATTTCCCTGAAACAACTTGTACGCTCCGCCACAAATCACAATCAGTACAGCGACTAATTTAGCAGCTGTAAATATATTCTGAACAGCCATGCCCAAGTTAACACTATAACAATTGACGAACAGAATCATCACTGTTGAGGGACAGATAAAATAAATTTTTCAGTTTTTTTTGTACTCTTTTTTTTCGATTTTTTTTTGTGTTTTTTGTTCGTCCTGAATAGAGGATGACTTATGGATTAATGGGAAATTGTATTATGGACTACATACCAATCGCAACCAATGCAACCATCTTGACAACCGACGTTGGTGGATCACATTCCTTCACGAAAGCTTCCACTGCATACTGTGCAAATGAAAGACATATAATTGCCATTTGTGATGGCTTTAACACCAAAGTCGATACCCATGAAAATAAAAATGCCGGAGCTGGCCCAAATGCATCCATAAAATAGGCCCACTCAGCCCCAGATGAAGTGTTCATTGTGCCTAATTCAGCATATGCCAGAGCGCCTAAAAATTAAAAAAAAAACATTAATATATGTAAAAATTTTCAAATATTATTTATCTATATCAATTGTAAATACAAATGGAATATAACTTTAAGGGATCAATAGCTTGTTGAGATTACGATTCATTTCAATGGAATAAGATTTGACTGTACCTATCTGCATTCTTGTGAGAACCTTAAACAAGATGTCCAGAGCAAATGCAGTGTTAGTTGGATACAAGGGCACATGAACATCGAAGGAAACGAAAGGGATCTATACTGTCCCCCCTTCTTTTTGTAATAGCCCCAATCAGCTCATCACAGAAGAAGGTAGAAGAAACAGACCCTGAGTGGATCTGGAGACATGCGTTACGGCCAGGGCGCTATAACCGGACTTGAACAAGAAAATATCATCTACCCTAGTTAAACTCAGGCGTTTTTGGTGTAGTTACCGAATGTTACCATTGGCACTCCCGTAGAACGACTTGATGTTTAGCATAATGACTATTGCAGAAGTTCCAGAGACGAAGAAGAATTCGAATCTGTTCGTCACCTGTTGTGTGATTGTCCTGCCTTCCGTCAGTAGAATGAGAATACTTGGTAGTCCTTTCTTCTCGGAACTGGAACACTTAAGCAACGTTGAGCTGATGGACCTCCCAGAATTTATATCACTATTTGGGTGGTTCTAATAGCGGACTTTTTTTTTTTACAGCGTTTCCATGGTTAACTGATTTGACATAATGACCTGATTCTGTTCTACAGGATTATAAGATTCAGCTCCTGTAGGAAAGCCAAAAAAACACACAAGTACTCACTGTATCTCAACACTGGGTTACCCTTTCTATTCGTAAATACACTTAAGATGAATATAAATTAGGTACCAACTCAGAAATATGAAACTGTTGTATGCTGACTTATTCCAAATAAGGTTCCAATCTCAGTCTAGTCATAGAAGACCTTAAAGAATGTAGGCTTGAATTATATGCCACGAAAAAGCTAAATATATAGAAGAGAGCTAAGGTTTCACGGCAATACAGATTGTTGACTATTTAGTACGAACTTTGATGGCCTGCCTGTATTTTTCCGCCCAAAATTCGCAAAAACAACAACATATCTATTTTACTATAAATATACCTCACAAGTTGACGCATTTCTCGTGAAATATTGCGACAATAAACTCAAAAGTAACATTATTTCGTAAAATTCAGGTGAAATTGACCAAAATATTATGAGAACGGCTGTCAATCCTGTAAATGCACCTAAAATATATTGTCTAGACTTTAGACTTTATTATTGAATCAAATGAAAATATTTTCATGTAAGACTTGCCAAAAACAACCGGACTTATACATATGTAGTTCCTACCATCTAGCAATAGCATGACTACAACTTGTGTCCACTTGTAGCTTCTTCAATTCTTTATTTTTATTATTTTTTTTTTTTTTTTGTATCTGATTGACAAATAAAAACCGCCATTTAATTGAAAGTTTCATTTCGCCACTTGCATGCATTAAGGAGGTGTTCTCGCGAACAGACGTAACATAGATACACACTATCTCTGCATGAATGTAAATACAAGCGCAAAACATTCCTAAGTTCTTACGAATAACGAATGTACATATGTATGTATCTGGCCTATTCGATTAATTGAAATTTAAAAATGTATTCCTACATCTTCTATTCATTTTGAATGTGATTTTGCTGTACGAATTCGAACAAATCGTTTGTATATTTTAATTGACTTGGCGTTGTAATACAAATTCGCTCTCATTTATCCATTCAATTTGATAGAACCTGTAAGATTTTCTATTTATACAATATCTAACGTCGAAATCTTTTGTATTTATTTGCGGAAGTTTGCTTGTGACGCAATTTCATCAAAGGTCCGTTCATTCATGGATAGGATATGTATTAGACGTCGTTTTTCTTTTTCTTTTTTGCACTAATTAATGACCTTATGGAAGCTATAATTAGATGCATGGAAATAAGCACTAACGTTAGGATACCAAATATGTGCGAGTATCTGCTATATCACGAGAATCTTGGGATGAGCGATGCGTCAGTAGATAGATTTTGGCGTTGCGTCTCTATGAAAGTGATGGCGATGTGTGGCGCCTTAATGGACATATTATTAAATTAATACAAATTCAAGTTGTCAAGCTGTCAACATTGATGACAGACAAGATCCAGCAGTTCATGAAAAATAGATGCCTGAATTGTATATAAGAATTTTACGAAGTGTTATCATAACATATGTCAACATTTCGCCAGAAAAAGATTTAATAAATTTTGCATCAATATGTATATCGATATTTATATATTTAGGGATTAAGAGCTGCAATCTGAATGCAGGATCTGGACACGGTTCAAATGAATTAAAAAACGTTAGACTATAAAGGTAAAGCACTACGTATTTTGAACTCATTCTTTATTTAAAAAAAAAAAGACTAGAACTAGAATACCGGATCCGAGAAGCTGCCATTGTTCCTTGTCCTTGCCCTAAGCAATTCAGCAAATTACAAAAATACGACGGAATGAATGACTTAAAGTCATGGCATTTCAAATCACACAGAGTACTCATTTGACTTTGATCATAACCCCCAAATTATTGATCTCGAGTTCGAAAAAACAAATGCTCATTCGTTTTAAGATAAAAACCAAAGAGAAAGGACACAGTCCCAGTCAAAAATCAAAATCGCAATTTGCTGGGTGTTTGATCTTTAAATTTTTGACTTTCTAACTTAGCTTGCACGGGTAATAAACTTTCTATTTCAGATTTATTTACAACCTATCTGGTATTTTGATTTTTGTATCTTCCACCTTCGTATATATGTACGTAATTTACAAATTCTACCATCACCCATACAACACTATTTTGAGTTGATTTTGAATATAAAAGCTACATTCAAAGACACGGCGCCATTAAATTTCAACGGACTATTTGCAACGAAATATACAACTCATTCTATACGAAGATCTTTGAAGGTATCACTCACATCACATGCCCTCACATATTTCATTAATTTAGCGCACATGATCCGGGTTACACTTGGCTATTTTCCAAATTAAAAACAAAACCAAACAGACAGGTCTATTGTACTTGAATATGTGAGCATTGTCTTAAAAGCTAAATGAAATTCTATTTCATTCTCGTTGATACAAGTAAATAAAATAAATGACTAGTAAACAAGGACATAGATAAAAAAGAACAGAAAAATGTCAGCAGTAAATTTATATATGTATGTATATATGTACGTAAAATAAAACCCAGTCTGATATCACATTATGACCATCAAAGAAGGCCTGCATAAAAACCATAATTCAATCCAATCTGTCAACCCCACGCTGGACAGCATTCACGCCATTGAATCTATATCTAAGAGTACTCCATTTGTATGTAACATAGATGTTATACAACATAATAATTAATTAATTGTTAAAATGAATAGACTCACCCAACAATGAGAGCAAACCGCAGGCCAGCCATATTATGAAGCTTACACCAACAGAACCAGTACGAACCAGTAAGCCTGAAGGTGACACGAATATTCCAGACCCTAAAATTAAAGAGAGAATTCATTAATTATTTTTATTTATTATAATTTTTTTTTACTCATAAATTAAGTTCCTAATAAAAATGATTATATAAATATCAAATGTTATGGGGTTAAGTTACCCCTTAAATTGTGGGGCTAAATGCCTTTGAAATGTAGTATTCATAACTAGGGATTTTCTTTTTTTTAAGTACCAAATGTTCTAGGTATAAAATAATAAAATCTTTCCATTATAGATCTTAATTGCTCTTAATTTTTGTTTTACTACAGATCAAAGTATAGAAACAGGGTGAACGTACTTCGTCTAAACTTTGGGAAAATGGTTTTTTTTTTTTTGTTTAACTTTTTGTTGCTTTGTAAATAAATAAGAAAATTTGTCATTTTATTATGGCAACACTTCTTTAATTGAGGAGAATTCAAAACCATAATTGAATAAACGCTTTGCATGATACAGTACGTACTCATGCGAGTGCACATAATTTGTATATTGCACCCATAATGACTTAAGGTTGTACTATAATTGTAATCGGAAGCAATCGGAAGCTAGTTTCAAAATTCAGTCATTTCCATAAGTTGCCCACAATAACAGTATGTGTTCGGAGGCATATGTCAAGTAGTTTCGTCGGTTAATTTTGTGTTTTTCAAAGAAATGTCAATAGTTTTGAGAAAATTAATAAAATAACTCATTCAAACAATTGTAAAATTTAAATTTGATGCATTTTGTAGATTATAAAATAATTTTGTAATTTTCCTCAGCTGATTGTCAAAATTTCATACGAAAGATTGAATGGTTTCTCACTTAACGAATCTAAGCCAAAAGCTATTTTGGTCGCACAATACAAATCTTTTGTATTCGCACTATTTCGTAAGTAGTTATACGAAATCAATTCTTCTATCGCACAGTTTCGTGCGAACGGTTTTTTTCCCACATTCCTTACGGGGGGCTGAGAGTGAGTACATTGTATAAGAGCCAGCCAAAAACAAAATGACATAGAGCCACGCTGCAATTATAATCGGGGCTTTAGAATTTGAACCCCGGGGCGAATCAGTGCACAATCATTGAGATTTGGATCAGGTGTTAATATAAAATTGCTTAACTGCTCCTTTCACTTAGAAAAAATGAAAATTTCAAGTTTTATTGGAGGAACACCGACTTCTTGTTCAGTTCTGAAAATATTTTTCAAATGTTTGTCGAACCATTTTAATGAGCAAAATTGCTGGATTTCCAAAGCTCCAAAAGTTTAAGGGCTATACGAAAAAATGCTCAAAAGCTACAGGAATATGACAAACTGACAGATAAAATGACAGGCGGAAATATAGTCAACGTATTACACTCGCAAATGTCTCTTCATTTTAAGAAGCCTCACAAGTTCCAGAAACCGCACATGTTGGCGTGAAGGCATTGATAATATTAATATGTAAGTTAAGTAAAAGTAATGAAACACTTCGATTTAGCTATTGCTGTAAATACCTGTCACAGCTAAGCTTATAGTACGCGGTACTACTAGGTACGTGTGTTCAATAATTTACACCGCATTTCCATCTGAAGGACGAAAAATTAAATGGGAAAAAAGCAGGATCTTAAAGCGACAGAAAACGTTTTGAATTTATTTTCATATATCGACAGAGTAGATGTAGAGAATTATATAATAATGTGAACAAGAGAAAATATATTTGTTCAAAACTTTTTCGACGTCCTTGCTATTAGCGTACACGAGGTACTTATATGTCATTTGTGAATATATATTTTAATGCCCTAAAAGCAATGTTGTGTAATCGCTGCTTATGAGGGAAAGTACTTTTCCCAAACCCCTACTCGCCAAAAAGTATTTCCCAGGACTATTACTCTATCATAAACAGCTAACCCATTTCTTTCGTTTTTTATTTTCACACCTTAAGTGATAAATGCCAATTCATATACATACAATTCCGATGTGAGAATTTATCCGCAAGGAATTTCTTTGAATATGAATATTTTGTTTCCGTAAACAGAAAAGTGCCTCCCTTAGTCTAGGTAGCTTCGTGAATCGAATTTAAATATCCTTAAAAAAGAATACACCAGCTATTTATAGAAATTTGTCTCTCTCTCTCTCTTTGCAGAAAAGGCACACAGACAGTGGAAAGCATAAGTAGATTAATATTTACAACCACCTGAAGATGCCCATTCCATTAAAAATCATTGTGGTTTGCGTGCTAAGACAGGTGTTTTGTTTTGTAATAATTTATGTCAGATTTTTGTTTTTTTTTACCTGGTAGTTTTTATTATCTTTCTCGATTGTTGCATATTTTTTTTGTTCGAAAGTAACTAACAAGGTGTGGATTTTAAGGGTGTGGAACAAAATTATTATGTCTACGAGGATATGATAAATGTGCTGATGGTAAATTAATGCAAACAGCTTGTTGATGTTTATGGTTTTGAAAGAGAACAGACAGGGAAATAGGTTTAGGAATCTTTTTTATCATATTAGAATTTATTTTAGATGAGAATGTCACTTCGGAAAACTAAGTGTAACATCTACTGAGCTGGAGAGTTAAGATTGGAAACAATGTTTGAATAACATGTGCCGAAACCTATTACTAGGTTTTAATAACTTATGGAAAATGTAGAACACTCTAAGGAGCAAGAGCTAGAGCAAACAAGTAGGAAGCTAGGTCTCAAATATTTCTAGATTGCGGATGCAGACCAGGCTAGTCCCACTTATAAAGAAGAAGTTACAAGGTTCATAAATAATATTTAATTCCACCTTGCTCGACAAGCTTCTGCGATTCATACTCCTATCTGGGTGGATATCATCTGGCGATCCCCACACGTCCATGGACAAATTTGTTATTATCAGCACGAATGACGCAATTACATATTTGACTAAGGGACCAACACCAAACCAACACCAATGATTCATTGTCACAAAACGTCAATAGGGCCAAAATTACACTGCCGTGATCTCCAAAAGGGATAAAAGGTTCATTGCCTAAATTTCCTTTCATAAGTAATGCTTTCATGGCTCAACAGCTGTCAAGTAAAAACGAAACGATATAAAATAATGAAATGACTTGGCTATTCTGCATACAATTGATTCACTTTAATCTCAAAATGTCATATCTCTGAAACATTTGATTCATACTTTTGATTATATTACAAAATATTTCAATTATTACTTGGAGGGTCATATCAATCTAAGATTAAGTATTTAATAAGCTGAAGATAAAACCAATTTCCTTTAGACACTCATCGTTTTAAGACCGCCCTTATACCACTTAAGCTCTGTTTAATAAAAAAAAATTAATAAGATGGTCTCTATATGTAAATATCTACTTAATACATTCAATTTCCTTCCATGTCATTTTGTATTATTTTGCATCTATAGGCATACATATTTGAAAAGCATTAATACCGCTACTTCAAGTGTTATGTGAAGACTTAATAAATCACATTTATTTTCCCTCACACATCATAATCCCAGCCGTTAACTCAACAAAGGTATTATTATTATCTTTATGATGTAAGTATAAAATTTCATTGCTTTTTCATTAAGCAACGGATTTTCATCACAGTTTATGAACATGTATAAACAGCGAACAAAATAAAGTGTCCTGTTTGAAAACAATTTAATTTTCATTAATATTTCAGTCCAATTAACCGATTATACAGATACATATTTGGTTAACATTTTATTTGCAATACAGCAATAGAATTTTATTTTATGTATGTTCATATGATTGTATCATTTATCGATACATTCATCAGAAATAAAATTCAAAACTTAGGAAACAAAAATTGACGCCTAATTCTTTTTTAAATGCTTGTGTTTATAGCAACATTATTCAAATGTTTTTTGCGTTTAACTTCAATTGAGATTATTTGACCAGCAAAATTTGATACGAAAAAATTAATGAGAGGAAACAATTAAATGTCTTTTCAATTACATATTCGAACATATATACATATGTATGATTACAAATCTGTTTTTAAATAGATTTGAAAAATGTTAAACAGTTCGCTGTAAGGACGAATTCAATCCATATGGAAATAAATATCATCTTATATGAGAAATAAATTATGGACGATGTTAGTACTCACCAAAAGTGAGAAATAATTTTAATTGAAAATACAATCCATGCATTTACTCAATTATTAATGAAATGTATCAAAAGGAACCTAATACAATAGTCACCTTACTTTGTAACAACTTTCTTACTATTCTTCCAATGGTTACTAGGTAATTATTACATTATTGTTTTTCAATGGTTTATCTAATTATTTTAATTTAATTTTTTTAAATTTTGTTAAAGGTTTTTCTAATTTGTTTGGCCAATCACTTTCGTACTAAGATTCACTTACTTCAAGTGCGGTCTATTTTGTTACCACATGGACTATCGAGTTCCCCTTAAAAGCATTTTTATTTCTGAATCATTTTTTTATTTAACTGATATACACGTAAGTGATAGGTACACGAAAGTATTTCAAAGAATTACCTAGTCCTCAAGGACAAGCAACTTCCTTAATGACGAGTATTCTATATAGGCCTTACAAATTTACAACTAATTATTGATTCTATGTATCAGATGCTGACAATGTTTAAAATCTGTAAAGGGTATTGCTAACGTTTTGCTTATTTGTTAGTTTTTTTTCCCGGCCATAGCGGACGTACATATGTATGCATATATACATATGTGACCTTGAAAGAGAGTGTCCGTAAGAACATAGCCCTGAATAGGAGACCAAAGTTGTTTAGGGTTAAATGCATACATACATATATGTAATTTTTCTCAACAATCGAATCCTGGAAATACTTTTAAATGTTTACGTATTGAACTCAATGAGATCTTCACTTCTATACTAAATACTTAAGGACCTAGATGGATAAGTGAAGACGAAAATGTGTAATAATTGAGCATGTATGTAAATAATGTATGTAACAAAAAAGCTTATTACAGAATAAATTATTTCCTGTAATTCAAAGTCTAGTTTAGGAAACCAAATGAATTTCAATCAATATAAATTGAATCACTTTCTATCTACAGAAAATTTGGTTTTTTGCAAATTTTATTTATAAATTAAAACGCCCACTCTCCAGGCATTTTTATCTATTCTTTTGCCTCAAGTTGCGTTAATTCATAAATCATTTCGTCCCAACGTCATAGGTTCTATTTTTGTGAAATATAAAGCAAATATTTCACCTTCTCAGTTTTGACAATTTACAGCATGTATATTATTATGTATATACGAGTATATAGCATTTTATCTGATATATCAGGAAATAGATAAAATAGTTTTTTCTTACATTTAACCTTGAATATTATTTTTTTGTAAGAGAAAAAGAAACGTTTCAAAATAAAAATAGAATAGTTCAACTTACCTATCATAGTCCCAACAATTAAAGCCACCCCACTGAAGAGTCCCACCCGTCTCTGGAGGTGAATAGTGTCGTTCGGCGTTGTGCCCTTCCCCTCCAACGACTTCCGCATCCCCCCGGTCCCTGATGAGTCGGTCTCTGTCGCTTCGGGCCCTTCTGTCCCAAAATACCCATTGGCCCCCGTTGTCCCGTTTGCCGCGGCTTTAATTGGCACATTATGTCCTTGAAATAAAACAAACACAAATTTTTTTTTCAGTAAAAACTACGAAAATTCAAACAAGTAAAAATCACAAGCACTTTTATTCTATAGGTATATTATTTTTTAATTTATTTATATTTTTTTTTCACTGTGAGAATTTTTTCCTTTTTGAAATTTTGAAATTTTATTTTGTTAATTTTAATTAAAATGCAAATTCACCTTGATTATGATCTGAATTAAATTTGCATGCGTTTTTTTGCAGGCAAAAGAGTTGAGAGATTTTATCGCGCATGGCATGGACGGATATATAATTTTACGAATGTTTCTCCGCGATTTCAGTCAACGTAAAGAATTCCACGACCTGTGTGTCTCCTTTTTATCTAAGACACCTTATAGTTGAGTGAAAGAAAAAAAAACCGTATCTATATATAATTTTTTTTCTCCCCCACCTTTTTTCACAAAAAAAAAAAAAACACTCGATATATTCGTTTTTTTTAAACTTTAATTTATGTTTTAAGTATTTACTTCCAGATTGTATATAAAATAGACACACTTTGAGTGAAATGTGTATTTCAAAAGATACTTTCTCTTTGCGTATGTAGCTACGTGACACAACTAGAAAAGGGGGCGTACCAATGCAAGGACTAACTCGCTTAAAAATAGCGCAGCATTAAGATTTGCAAATACACATCTTTTTTTTTTTTTAATCTCACGAGCGGCGGAAAAAAGTCTTTAACACATTTCTTTCGATATATTTACGATTATGTCTAGAGATAAATTTTGAATTGTTTTGATCTTTAGTCACAGAATTCTTTCAACGAAAAAGATAATTTAATAAAATAAATGAACCGAATCTTATACAAAATAAATATATGTGGAAACGTTCTATCTCTTCGAAGAAAACTCAGATAATCTTGAGCGATGTTGTGCACCAGAAAAATGTCAATCTTTGACTGACTGCTGAATTCAATTTATGCTCTAAATTTGTATCTAAGAGATCGTTGATTTTTGCCTTTCGATATCCCAATAAATAATTATATTTCCTTTTTTTTATGTCGTTCCTCTACACATTCGATAAATTAACTCAATTGTGTGTTCGAATTGACCAGTGGTGAAATGTATCTATGTAGCTAACTCTTCTGCTTTGTCTGAGTAACGAAGCTCAGAGCGATAAAAAGCAAAGCGTGTGTAACCAATTCAAATGGCTTTAATGAATCTTATGTGCACGAGAGTACACGAGAGGAGTGTCTAAGTTTTACTAAGCAAAAAATAAATTTCTTTGCACCGTAAGATGAAATTTTGTTCTCTATTTCTCCTGACCCTTGGATGATTTCGAGTGGTTTTTCTAAAAAAAAAAATTAAAACACTAAATTGCACAAGAACTAATTTTAAAAATTTTGAGTAGAGTACTTTTATTCTGTAAGAAAAAACTCCTCTTTCTCTTTCGAATTTGAGTCGG
The DNA here is from genome assembly GCA_949716465.1 of Chalcosyrphus nemorum. Taxonomy (NCBI): domain Eukaryota; kingdom Metazoa; phylum Arthropoda; class Insecta; order Diptera; family Syrphidae; genus Chalcosyrphus; species Chalcosyrphus nemorum. The sequence continues at coordinate 28,601,681 of OX454332.1, read as the reverse complement.
TTCGAAAAATGTATTTTTAAATTAAAATGTGGTAGCTTATTCGAATGTATGGGTGTGGGGTAAAGTCTTGAGAAGAATTTAAACAATTTTTTTCTTCATTTACATATGTACATGTGTATGTTTTTTTCTTGTATATAAAAAGTTTTTTGTTTAGTTTTGTATATTTTTTTTCACAATGATTGAAGGAAAAACGACAAAGTTTCCTACTTTTTTTTTTTTTTGAATGTACGGTTTTCTTGTTAAATATATCGTTATGATGTATTTATGGCTTTATGTGAACATTATAAGTCACGCGCGTATTGAAAATACGTCAGAAGAGAAGAGTTTTTTTTTTTTGCCATAGTCTTCTTCACATTTATAAAAAAAAATCTGTATGACAAGTGCTTAAAGAATAGTCATCGATCTTTATCCCGAAAGCGACACGCATACGGAAGTATCTAAAACGTCACTTTGATAAGTTGAAGATGTTTATGACAACTTGTTTTTTTATATCCTTTTTTTTATATTTTTGTTGTTATTTTTTTGTGAAATAAATTTGGTCGGATTTTATGAGAACGGAAATTCTGACGCATTTCTATGAAGTGTCATACAATCTGCATGCTATAATACTATATCAAACAATCTCAGTATAATTGAGTTAATAAAAATAGATCGATAGATAATAATGTGTATGATTTAGTGGGTCATAGTTATATGTACTTGATACACCGCTTTATCGTAAACTTGATATTAAGATAAACCTGTATAAGTGGAGTTATGTTCTCTTGGACATAGAGTGATATTGCTATTTTTATATAAATCTGCGTGACCTACATAGTTGGAATGATTTATTAATGTTTATTTATTTATCACATTCCTTGCTGCGATATTGGATTCAGTAAATTTTGTTTAGATTCAAATTACATACACTCAAGTTTTACAATAGACACAAATCTACTTATTGCACATTGAAAACGTAAGCTTATATATTATGTATGTAGTAAGATAATACTTCAGTTGCTGGAAGCCACGTGGTAAACGAATTGATATTTGTACACATGTGAAGAAGAAAACATACATATATTTTAATTCGTTCAGTGTAGTGTAAGAAATCAAATATTTCTTACTAAGTTTGCACATAAAGGCGGGAATAAAATATTGATCAAATTCAATTTCATTTCAGATCAAACCTGAGAGAACCAGGTGATTAAAAGTTTAAAAACTTAGATGCATGTGCATATCAAAAAAATTGTTTGTTGTTGTTGTTGTTGCTTGGTCAGTGAAATAATAGAGAAGGGGTTTAAAAATAAACGGCTGGCCACTTGATCCTTAAACCTTTAGGTTTCTTTAAGTCCACTTTCTCAAAAAAAAAAAAAATTCTGCCAAACAAATACAAACAAATTTGTGAGGAAACCCAATTTGATTGGATTTCCACAATCTGTATGGTTGTCATCTTGTACCTGAGCCGTGATTTGCGAGACCTACGTCCTAAGACCCTAAGACCCTAAGCCACCCAAAGGCAAATAATCCTATCAACGGTAGGTTACCAGTCCTGAAATGGCCAGACAGTGTGTCTGATAACCTAATTACTAGTTGAATTCCATAAAATTAAATTCCTTCTTTCCAAAGCCTATTAATTTGTTGAATTTAAATTACTCTACTACATATAAAAATATATATATTCCAGTTTGAACTGGTATTTCAACATTTGATGCCAAATCATCAAATAATTACCATAAAATTGATGATTTGATTGAAAGTCTGTCTATTTGTTTTTCTTTTTTAGCGAATAACTCAAAAGGAACAAATGTATCTACACATTTATAAATGAAGAAAGCATATAAAACAACGAACTCTTTCCATCTTCAATACACAATAACAAAACGTATATACATAAGTGAGTGAGTAACAATCACGAGTGTGGGACTAAATAAAAATGTCTGCGCTCAAGTAAATAGTTGGCAATATGCCTGAAATAATTTGACGCGAAAATTGTTATTATTAATCAAACATACAACCGACAATGATTCCCCTGAGAGACATTTTCATGTTAAATACAAACCTATTATCCGCGAAAGGTGTATTTGATATGGAACTTAATTATCTCAATTTTAAAACAATTAGCTATATATATATTTTTTTTTTTTAAATATTATAGTCAAAATGTGAACGGACAATTTTTATGAAGCTTACATTTAATAGACATGATATGACACATGTATGCATGTATGAATGTGTATAAAGGTATGTAAATAAATCAGAAATAATTTTTTGTTTATTTGCATTACATTTTTGAATTCATAAGTAAACATGGTGTCAGTTTTATTTCGATCAGAAAAGGTGTGAAATTTGTCTGTTTTTCACTTAGTATTTAAGTTAGATAGAGTGTCAGATAGAGTGTAACCGGGATAATGTAAACGTTCTTTACGTCATATTATGTGTTCTTCCGTATTTAATAGCAGCTGGATGCTAATTGATTTTAGATCTATGGATACTAGAAAAGTTTGGTAGTACAAGATTACACACGCTATTTAACTATCAAATCAATGACTTGTTTGTACATAACTGAAAACTGTTAATTTATTAATCATCGCATGTTGCGAACCCATTATTGTTATCTTATCTGTAAATGAAGGTTAGTTTCAATGTTGGCAAGGGCTGTCATCGAAAACGCAGTATTTTAAATATTTCATATATATAACTAAACTGTATAACTAACTACCGAAACTGTAAGTGCTAGATACATTTGACTTATACTTATAACCACTCTTTGAACAATATTTCCTTTTTTTCCGCATCCCCGATCTTATAATGTGATGTCTGCCTATCCGCCAGTCTGTCACCACCATGTAACTTATAACCCGTTGACATAGAAAGCACGATGTAGAACCCTCACGAATTAAATTTTAGGGTCACCCTGTATGAAGAGCTACTATGTATGAGTAGTTTGTTTCTTATCTTGTGACATATCGAAGTAAAGAGAATTTTACAAAAACTCCATTTTTGTACGAAATATTTTTTTCCGACAAAATTTGTTGAAACTGTAATGTCAAAACTGATTAATATTTCGAGTTCAACTTTTACCTCGAATCCGATACCTTTTTACCCCATATTAATAAAATCTTCCATTGAGTTTTGACATTAGGTAGAATTGGTAAATATTGCTCATATAGAAACCAAATTTAGGTCTTAGTTTTTGTTTCTTCGGTACTTGTGATGCATAAAAACTTAGTTGTAAAAAGTTTGTTCAAAAAACATTTTACTCTAAATGCATCATTATACAAGTCCATAGCATATTTAGAAGCAACTTGAAAGACAGAACAGAAATCCTAAATACGTGAAATAAGAATGTGCTACGTATTTTTCAATTCAGTTCAACTTCAACTTCGCATCTTATTTATTATTATAACAACTCAAAACTTACGCAGCTGATTGAAGAAAATGTGTTCCAGATCAAAAGAGATAGAACGGTTTGATCCCGTCAACAACAAATTAAACACAATTTGTTTATGGCTTAACTTCTCAAGGCTATCTGCGAAAGTTTATACGTGGAAACCATCTGCCAGGATAAATATCATGCGTACGTAAAAATGCCATGTATAATAAATCCTGTGGTCATTATACTATATCTGTTTTTTGTTTACTTACAAAATTGTTTACACCCGAGCTGACTAATCGAAATTGAAAAAAATAACTCTTAACTAAATATAATAATAGATACGTAACTCATTAAATTCTTTTCGCCGCGTGAACACTGAAATATTAAAGGCAATTTTATTCCGAAAATAACTTTGACATTGATAGGTTTTTTTCTTTGTTTTGCTCGTCAAATATTACAATCGAAAATCATTAATATTAAGCCAATCTACTTTTTTTTTTATATCGCTATAAAAGTTTACTCTTCTCTTGGAAACTTTTTTGTTCAATTACTTTAACCGACAATCATCAGACTCATCCAAATGTGTATTGCGTTACGTTCTGTTTTGTTTGGCTTTTACTATTTGCATGACTAATTGTGACTTCATGTCTTAAAGATTAAAAAAAAACAAAAAAATACAATAAAAGTTTTTTTTTTCCTTGAAAAGTTAACAACATTTACCCCAAAGCTAACCCAAATAGTAGCCTCTAATGAGTTCAAAAGAAAAATAATTGTGATCCTACGTGACCCAGCTCAGTTGCACAGTAAAATTGAGATTCGAAATTTCGCAACCCATCCATCCATACAGTGGACTTTGGCATAATGGTTCTGTGTATGCTGCATACTCATTCAAAACTTTGTTTAGAAATCTTTCATTGTAGCTCTCTTTATTTTTGTAGATTTGTTTTATCATTTTGTTATAGATACATATCGGTGGATATCTTGATGAATTGAGTGTCACACACTCTCGCCTCAAGCAGTAAGCGCGGCGTAAGTCAATTATGTATCTAGACGACAATCGATATGACTGTGATTAACAAAATAAACAATTAGACAATGTATCCATACAATGTACATAAGGGAGAAGTAGATACCGGCTGAGCTGAGTGTACATTGCGTTTGCAAGTAAGTAATGTCACTACGTTGTACGGGATAAATTTCGCGGTTTTGTACTATTTATGTTGACCGTTCACGTGATGCTAATTGTTCTGTAAGCCCCGAGATTATATAATATACACTCGTTCTCGTTGCTGTCATTTTGTTTATTTGGTGGTTAGTTCAAATGTGCTTTCCCCCTTGGGCCAGTTCTATGGGGTTTTCAACAATTACTTGATGCATTCAATTGAATCGTGTAGTTTAAATCAGCTTTAGACAAAGAGTCTATTTAAAGAGAGTGTTAGATTTTGAATTTATATGAAATGTTAATAAACGACGTATTGTAGAGTGGTTGGCTGTATCTTAATGCCTTGAATACTTAGAACCCATTATAGAGATTGGATAAGACATCGTTATTAACAGTTTTGTGTAATAAATTTTCTGGATAACAAGTAAAGTTGGTTGTTATTTGACATTCAAAGACCAGCGAATGGTCGAAAGAAATTTAAAGGCAAGCAATTGACAATTTAACTATTCCCAAAGAAGATTGATTTACCTATCAATTGTAATTAGTTTCGGCGAAAAAATCAACAATTCACCGATTTTTCCGCAAATGCTTGTTGCGAACTGTCAAATTTTATTCACGTTCCACAGATGTGAAACATAGCCCACATTCGCACGGCCAACACATTCGCGAAAGTTTGACCTCAGAATTTTTTTTTTTTTTGAAAATGACAAATGAAATTCGCAGATAATATTCGCACGTTCGTATTCGCAGGTCGCTAAGATGTAAAAATGGGCCTTTACTCTTTACTCGTTGTGGAAGAAAAGATTGTTCCATTATTTTTCTTGCATTTTTAAAACCACAGATGCAAAAGTTTTGCTCGTTCACGTACCAAGGCAAAAAGAAATAGGGCTTATCACATAGAATAATTTGGAAAATTAAAAAATAACGATCTTGTTCATTCAGAGCGTAAGTACGGCGCAATATGCCCTTATCCAAGTTATACTATTAAATATATTTATATAACATATTATAGTTCAGATACCTTGAAGTATTTGCATATTAATTGTTCCAAAGTAATTAAATTTAACTACAAATTAGTTCAATAGCAGTACAAAATTTTCTGCTAAAGTATGTAATTTTTGAGAAAATAAAATCGATAGCCACTGATTGAAACATTAATTTAGTACCTAAAATTATATCGTAAAAAATGTACAATTAAACTTTACCACATGGTCAACCATAGGTTGAATTAACTGTAATATAGACTAAGCGAAACTTTGATTACTATCCTTTAGATAATGCTCACCTGACACGAAACACTGCATGCAAACAGGTAATATCAATTATTGATTTTTTGAAGGATAATTGCTTTATTTTAAATTTTATTTCAATGACTTTAATGTGTGACTCATCAAAAGGTTTTACAATTTTAGAGAAGACTGGCTGAGTTCCAAATCGCAGTAACCCAGCAGTACTGCAACGTCAAGCGTTCCAAATCGCCAATATATAGCAGTGATGCGATGTATCGCGTTCCAAAATGCATCATGAAAGAAACCGCTGCGCAAACAAAAGCAACCTATGCATCATGAGTTATTGTGATGCGTTGTAATTTGACAGCAATTTTTTTATTCCGCTAAGAAATTAAATTGTTTCTTTTTTATGCCGAAAACATTCTTAAATATACTGCCATTATATGAGCCAGAATTATTCATTAAAACGTTTGAAAATATCACCGCCGCTAATTCTTAGACATTTTTTTTTGTTTGCACAAGCTGTTCCAATACGTCAAAGATTTTAAAGCATCGTCATGCATCACAAAGGCAGTGATGCTTTCACAATGCGCATTTTTTTAACGTTTTGAAACTCAGCCACTATCGAGACTTTACTGTTCATACTTATTGACCTAATTTAAATCATTTCTTAGCTTTGAAATTCTTAAAGAGTTATTGATGGCAAATTCTAATGTCAAATTCTAAGGCTGTTTACATATGTTGAAAACGCAGTTCATAGTTCAATCAAAAAAAAAAAAAAAATAAACGAATTCATTAAGTTTTTCATGACATCCATGCAGACTTTTGGGTATCACACATTTACATTCCACTGTAGACATGGATAAAGAAAGTTTCATCTCTGGATAAGTCAAAGACAAACGGGGATGTTAAATTCCACCCATACGTTGATTCACAAAAATAAAAATACCTTTCTCGTCATAGATACTACCTATTACAATAACACCTTGTTCCTTACAATTACCTCTGACTTTCACCTAATTAATTCAACCATCAGAATAACTGCCACCCAATTGAAGGTATTCCATTCCGGCGTGTTGGCTCAATATCCTCTCAATTTATTCACACGTGTGTTAATAATAATCTTATATTCTCCGGATTATATGTATATTCCTCAAAGCATAAAAGTGATATCCTGATATAGAAGCCTACATATATCTACACGTGTATCCGTTACACAAATACGTGTATCTGCATTTTTTTGTATAAATATTATCTCTCGATGAAATATCTCTGGAGGTCACCTCTTATCTTTGCCGAAATCCCATTTAGAAAATTCGTATAATTCAGGATAAGAAAAAAAAGCAAACCAAGTCCGATTTCTGTATCAGATAGTGCCTAGGGATTTGGGATTCTGATGTATTTATGTTATTAATTTGTATTTCAATAGTCCCTTCCACCCTCTACTGAATTCTCTGTTAGATATGAATACTAGTAACACTTATTGTCGTGTGTATGTAGGTAATCAAAAATTTCTTTTGAGACTATGAATGAGCAGCAAAATTCGGTCAAAGACCCTCCACTGTATTCTTACGTATGCGGTTTTAATGAACCCCATCCGTACGTATATACATATCCATACTCTCCTACAATCGACAGAGCATTGGTATAGTCTCCCAGTCTCAGCACAAAATCAATGGACCTAGATTGTACACGATAGTAAGTTGAGGCAGCAACGATGACAGGGGGATGGAAAATACCAACGCCTGCGCTTAGCCAGTGTCCTTGATTTGACATCATTGTGAATTAGACGTGGAATAGGAGGAATGCTATATTGACGGTAATCCCGTGAAGTGTAGTAGCCTCAACGAAACCTTGAACGGCTGGGAACTCAAATGTGTATCAAGTGCACTAGACTACATACAGTGGTGCGGATTGTATTTATGATTAAACACATGTATGACCGGCACAGAGAGGAAGTGTATTCGAATGATTGCAGAATGTAGGCAAATTGCTTTTGGTTTGTATGGTGAGACTAACACGGTTTTTGATGTAATGGGTGGTAGTCAATTAAAACTTGATTGTTTATTGTTTAAGCGGACATTGTTTCGTGCAAACTTAGCTATTTGATGGTATCTTTTTTTTATTGAAAAGATTAATAAAAAATTAATGAAACGGAAGGACAAAAGGATACATTGTGGAAATGAATTTATATTACTTCGACAAGTTTAAAGTTTCAACCCTTATTTTGTACCTCAATCAAATCGTATTTAATCGAAAAGAAGGGCACATTGACCTTATCTAATAGTTTACTTTCATATCTATAGCTAGATCCGGAAGGATACAAACCCGCATTGAGGTTTTCAACCCGCAAGAGTGGGATCCTTTCATTAGGATAATTGCAATAGAAACACGTCATCTTTAATTTAATAAAAAATATTTATTATAAAATATAAAATTAAAAAACCGTAAGGCTTAAGAGCTGCCATATTGCCAGATTTGATGATGAATTATTGTTGGAAAATATAAATTTATTCAATAAATTAATATTTAGAAAATAGTAATTAATAATTAGTAATAACCTCGAAACCTTATAGGTATAAAAAATATAAAAAAAATCCGGCAAAAACTTTTCTTAACGAAATCTTATGCATCCAATTTCGTTAAACAAAGTATTTAGTCGCATGGTAACTTTATGCTAAACTAAATTTCAAACCATTACAACACAGAATACGAACCTTAAAATGTCATAGATTTACTACTCGAACTTTCCCTACACGCTCATTGCCGAAAACAGGCAGAACCTTAATTGTCCTGTTTAATTAAGAAGTAGCGTGTGACCAAGATTGTTCAGATTGTTATTCCATTAAGAATAACATAGGTACTGTAAATTTCTACAAAATGTCTGTGCCTAAGGCTGTCAAATATTATGCCCGAATGCCCGAAATTGCACTTGTATAGGTGAGGTCCCCTTTAATTTTGCTGAAACGTTAAAACACAGATGCGTTTTTGGGTAGATTTCAGCTTAGGGGAGCGAATCCGTCAAATGACCCGAAGTTGACTGTCTAATTTAGTTGGTCTATGTGAAGGCTTACATGCATATATGCACGAGGTTATTCAACAACTGAATGAGTTGGTCAACTTGGTCTGGCGAGTTCGCAACACTTTGAGCACGAATATATTCAATTTTTAACAGAATTTTTTCGCTCAACACACAACTGTTACCGTGCTTACTTGGTTCTTTTCCAGAAACCGGAAATTGTTCTGTGTGTTCTTTCCTGCCTACAACTGCGGCAGGTGAAAGATTTTTTTCATATTTGAATGAAATCATAATCTATTTCTATGAAATTACACGCTTATCGTTCAAATCTTCAAAACCAACCATACATCTGTTCGGAACTCGTGGTTACATTACTTCTACTCTAAACGATGTACAAAATGTATGTACATACATATAAATCATTAGATATGGAACTTAATTCCACTCGACAACAAGGTACTTAGCAATTAAACTAAACATTAATTTCCCTAAGTGCTAGGAAAGCTTCTAGAGCGTAACAGCAAGTGGTCGAGCACAAGTGCATATCAAATGACATGTTTTATAACAACTATAACAGTATATTTTTATATTTATCAAACAAGTGGTTTATACATAGGCTCTAACTCACTTCTAGGAAAGGACTAAAGCCCGCTGTAAGTCACATGCACTTCTAATTATCTCAAAGTTCTTACAACCAAAGCTACAGATAATACAAAAATACGAAACGTGAACTCTTCTATTCAATTTTCCAACAGCGCGCGGCGCTCCCCGTATCATCCTTCAACTTGATTGCAAAAATCCTCTTTCCGCTTATTTATTGCGCCTTCATATGTACGTTCAAACAATTTCGCATACAAACGAAGCACAACAAAAAAGAAAATGCAAATGCAACCGTTCAGAGTAATAATAGAAGATGCATTCTTAAGATATTTTATTTGTTTCTATTGTTTTTGTCGCAATTGTAAGCAATTGTAGACTTGGCGTCATAAATTTCACTTAGGCGAAATAAAGTACAATTTCAAATGCATCTCATGGGTACTCATGTACCTAGAATGTTCTCGATGAAGGGAAAAAAAAAATTCAAAGTTACAATATTGACGGCCGGCATTTATTTCTTTTTTAATTTAAAATCTCTAAATCTATTGATTTTTGTCTAAATTCTAGATAATCCCCTAAGCTCTGTGGGGGTGTCTTACAAAAGCATTTATTCCATTAAGTTTTGATTGATAAACAAAATTCTTATTCAGTTTAAATTGGAAATTGATTCTTGAAAGTTTGAAAGTAGGCACATTTCTTGGAAAAGAAGAAAAAAAACTTTTTCGGTTGCCATAAGGTTAGAAGTAGGTTACTAATTCTACCCACACGACCTACACTTTTGAAAGTCACGCACAATATGTATCTATAAAGTGTCATGTAGCCAGGTTAACAGAAGAGTTGTGGTTTAATTTAATTTATTTAAGTAAGGATACGACAGTAACAATGTCAATTTTTCGATGTACATATAAATGTGACATGTGTGGGCTACACCTAAAAACTTAATAAAACCATGCTGCTATTTTCAAATGTGGTACACGTGGGCGTATACTTGATATAAAATAAGCTGATATTTAATCAGATTTTTTGCGAGAAAGTGATTCGCAAATATATGTTGTAAAGCTCACTGAAAGTGTCTGTTTACATAGGTACTCAGTTTGATAGACATTTTCGTGGTTAATATTTGTCCTACGTCCCTGTTTGTGCTTAAGAAGCATGTACATATATGTTTGTATATCAAAGCGAATATCCTTTTCAAAGTAGTCTGATTCCATCCAAGCTTCTCAGCGACTTTAAGATCCGATATACGTATATATTGTTGAAAGCGTTTTTGTGTTAATACTAATGGAAGGTTACACTTGGTTGTTGATTCAATTTCATTTCGATAGTCTTCTATCTGCGAAGCAGATCACATTTGTGAGCCTTCAAAGAAATCTTAACTGGCCGTAATCTATTGGCGCCCCACTAAACAGATACCTAGTTGCATTTAGATATACCTACATCGGTGAGTATTTTGTATATTCCTTGGGCAATCTGTATAGAGAACCACAAGTCTACTTAGATGCTAATAAGCTCAGGATAATTTAAGAAGGCCATAGTACCTATTAAACGTCCTTAAAAAGTCCTTCCAATCTTTGCTTCCTATTTTCCTATTCTCACATCGAGAGAAGACAATCGATCATTTAGATTAGTAAACTTAAAACTGGCAAACCATATACAGTAACAATGCTGGAAACCCTTTAGAACCAAATAGAAAATTATCTCGAAAAATTTATCAAAATAATATTTTATACAAATAGTTTTATGTATTCACTCAAGAGGACATTCTATTAGAGGTCACCATTTAGATGGCATCATGTCATTAGTATAAATTCAAACGCTCTTTACATGTTCCCTTTAAGGATACACTTGGGGATGTACGTGTATCCCAAATCATGAGGTTCATATGTGTATATAACAACCATACAATGTATGGATGTTACAACTAACAACTTCATAAAGAAAAGCAATCCCTTGGGTTGAATGAACTAATACCAAGGTTGGCCGTGTAATCGGGTAGAAAATTTGAGACTACTTCACCGTAAAGGTTTTTTGCGTCGTCGTAACCCAGTTCTAAAGACATTTGTTACAAGTATGTACCTCCCCATACCAATTCCATATATGTATGTCCTTCATAAAGAAAAGAAGATACAAATGATATGTGAGTACAACTGTTCGTCCCATATTTGTTTACACATCCCCTACGTAAGCTAATGTTTATTTTGACCAACTTTAAGAGTCATTGCTTTAAAAGACTGTATCGCCTTAATAAATCCCCAAATGCTGTTCGATAAATCTTATTACAGATCCAAACATATTTATCCTATCAGCGCCTAAGCAAACAAGGATACTTTATAATGCTCGAACGCAATTTAAATGTAATATCCTTGCTGAAGAGACAAAACTTATTTAATACGTAGATAATCAAAGCTTAATGCTATCAACGAAGATTTCAAGTTGACCTGTAAATATTGTTCCATTTTGATATGCCATCAAAAGATCCACAAGGAGAAAGCATTTTCTTTGCATTTCGTCGTTTTCTGTTGGCCCCCACAACACACCTCCTTCAATCTTTCCATATCACTCTCGACCCGGCCGGCGTTTCATTTATATGTTTACGTGATTTACAGCCGGTTTTGGGGGTCGTTTTTTCTCTCAACCGTTATCTACACACCGAGTAATGTAACGTTTCACTTTTGTACAACGGAGCCACATTGTCTAACGATACTTCAGCGGCCCTAGGTATGGGTAGGCAAAGTATAATTTAACCTTTTTCAATGTTAAATTTCTCATTACGTGTATTGTATCTGTGTGTGCTCTGGAGCTGGATATGGAGCTCCTCGACTCGATCATCATAGCGCAGGCTCTCTCCTGGTATTATATAATGTATCGTATATTTTCTGGCTATGAGATATTCATCCATGAGCGTCACGAGTATACTCTTACTTATTTATGTACAAAAGGAATTCCAAATTAGATGTTTGTTCAAAACAACGTGGTGCCTTCGACTTGGAATTTAGTAGATTCACCCACCACCACCTGCTCTATCATCTAGATAAAAAAAAAAAAGTCTGAGATACATCACGTAGATGAGAATGAGAAAAACATGCCGGCCGTAATGAAATTGAGTCAACGGGAGGCGTCGTATTTCTTTTATGGCTCCACCCAAAATAAAAATGTTTTCGAAAAGAATATTTCAATATTCTTTTTTCAGACTTAAAACAATGTTAATTTACATTGTTATCTTTGAAAATATACGCCTCCGTCTTGATTGAATGAGTTGAGAGGGAAAAAATAATCAAATATTGAAAGAAATTTGGTAGTTTTCGCCAACACGGTTTAGTAACTTAGTACATCGACCATGACTCATGGCTAATTTTATGGACCATGTTAAGTGAAATTCATCATGACTGCATTTTAGTAAAAGTAATTAAATGAAACAAATATGTAGTTTGTAAACGCCAGAAAATGTATCGTACTAATGTGTACTTTATGTGAATTAAAACGCATTACACAGATTGGATCTACGGGGTGGCCATAGACGTGATGAAAAAGAATATTAAGGCAGTTCGCGAAAGAAAGTAGTTTTTAAGGTAACTAATTTTCAATTCGATAATGAACACAAAGTAGAATCAGATTCTCTGACTGAAAGCAAAATATCCATCTTTTCAGACAGATTCTTTGCAACTTGTAGAGCACAAAAGTCTTGGTTCTCGTGAGCTCTAAACATTTTTGCACGATTTAAAAGAAGCTTATACATAGTTTTATGCCATACCCGGTAGGCGAAAGTTTTCGAGAATCACATACATAGCAGTAGAGTACTTTCCATTACTTGCTGGGAATCGAACTCAGGTTCTAGGCTTCCCAATTGTCAAGCCTGACAATTCTACCTGGCAATATTACATACTTAAAAATGACTAGAAGGCAGTTTTTTCCAAATATTCCAGAAAGGACTATAGTAAAAAATTAAAATTATGTAAAATGGACAGATACTAATGACTAATGAATTTACTAGCACACGAGACGGGTCAAACTTTGAACAATAAAAACTCCATAAGAAAGTAGTCGACTTTAATGGCACAAGAAGGATGCTAATTTACAGATCAAAAGAACAAAATAATAAAAAAGAAAACAAATATGTAATAATGACCCTTCCCACATAAGTTTAACGCAATGAGTCGCATTAATCACAGAAGAACGTTTTTTTTTTTATAGCTATGAAACTTTTTATGCCTCGAGCACGTGAGTTGTACCAAGACGTTAAATTTTGTATTAAATATTTTACTGGCTTAAGAATTACTATTATTAGTTTTTTTTATAGCTTGTATTCTTCTTATGTAATTTTAATAATCCTGACGCCTATGTAATGTTCATACTTTGAATATAATTTTTAATTTATTAATTTCCATGAAATCTGTGCTTTCACACAATACTTAGCATAAGCAAATATGAATTATTAAGGATTGCATTTCGTATCTTTATTTAAATTTGGATTGCTATAATTGGACAGATTTATTTTGGCATATTTGATCCGAATCGAAAGTACGTATAGTACGTGATGGCAATGCTTGACCTATAACCGAAAATTATCTGGATTAAATCACCAAACAATTAAGTTATTCAGTCTATGTTTTAGCCTAGTTTTGTTTAGTCTGTAATCAGTTCAAGTTCCATCTATTAGACTTTAAGGATGGTAACTCTAGAGATTGGAACTTAACCGTCAAATTAGCCAATGTCAATGTCATGACCTATCAAAATATAAAAAGAAAAAAAATATAAGATCGTTTGCACGATATTGCTGACATTTATTGACTTCAATCCTGACGAAAATGCATAACCATAGTTGTCATTTGATTTTACTATCTGAAAAACGACGATGTACGGAAGTCATAGTTAGTCGATAAATTGAAGTTAATTGTCCATAAAAAGTTCCATAAGAGAAGCTAGCTATATTTCTGAAATAATTTTCAAATATTAATGCCTCGTACTGATCATATGAATGAAAGAAGCACGGGCTCAAAACAAAACATATTGTAGTTACAGCTTTAATAAATTTCATGCTTAAAGGAGGGCGTGTATCCCATAACTAGGACACGAAATTATGCTCACACATTTATCGAAATTATGTATATTGCTTGTATACAAGCTCCCACTTGTTTTACCAACTCCAACAATTTGCGCTGCTTTATGTTATATTCAAAAGCATAATTGCAACGTCATTTATTGCACCAAGCCGGATGGTGCCTTAAAGTTAAAAAGTTACAAACGTCAAAACAAAAAATATTTATGTTCTTAAAAGGTTCTTCTTTAGATTATTTCGCTCTTGTGATATTATCTTTAATTTCGCATGCCATGACCTTCATAAAAGACACCCAAAAAGTGCCCACGAAATGAAATTAATTACCGCCATATTGTACAGACTCCATGCACCAAAAGTGTTAGGTTCTTGCGTCGAAATATTGAGAAGTTATCAAGCACTCTGTCTGACTATTTCGTTTTCTTGTTTTATGGTCCAAATACACTAAACGAAGTCAAATAAATAACCAACTTTTAAAATTGGTTAAATTTATGTTAGACAATCAGTAAGTCAGCTGACTCAACGTCATTAACACTGTCACTCAAGATAAATGAGTTACCGATTGAAAAATGATTGAAATGTACATAGGTTTGGCCACGAGTACATACCAAAATAAAGCAAAAAGTTTTATGATAAAGTAATAATAACTTAGTATTTTGTATTAGAAATGCTACCCAACAACGTGCCACTTTTGCAATAATGTGATAAAATGCGACTGAAATTCTATAAAAGGCACGCAGTGAATAATCTTGTAAAGTATTTAATGACTAAATGCCTTTAAAACCCTTCGAATAAAATGTCCACGCCATAAACTGTCTCCCCACGAAAGCTATTTGCGACACCACACGAAATGTTATTGTTCATCAGCTGTTTCAGACAACCAGAAAAATTCAAAAATTACATGCATTCCATTCTTTACATAGCGGGCACCCCTGC
This sequence comes from Chalcosyrphus nemorum, assembly GCA_949716465.1. NCBI lineage: Eukaryota > Metazoa > Arthropoda > Insecta > Diptera > Syrphidae > Chalcosyrphus > Chalcosyrphus nemorum. Next base: position 28,586,327 of record OX454332.1, on the reverse strand, counting down.
TATGCATCAAGCTAAATATGAGTGTATGTTGCTGATACCACCAAAACATGACCTTAACTACTGTACTGTGTATACATTTTTCTTAATTGCACCGCCAAATACAGATAACGCCTACAAAATGGAATGAAATGGAATCCCATGTGCGAGACTTAAGCTATTTAAGCCCGCGATAAGCGTTGACTAACTAAAATATTGGTACCCAGTTGGCGCCCGAAATGGAATTCTTCGCTTCACCATCATCATTGGATTACTTTATTTCACAGTGCGTAATTATGTCAACGCTGCTGTAATGTGCTGGGACACTTCTGCCTCAAGAGCAAGAACCAATTGATGACCCAAACAAGTGCGTAGGTGGGTGGTGAAAGGACATACCACTCTTCGTTTGACTTGTTGCCTTGCGCAGTAGCAGAGAAATGTTTCCATAAAAATATTATAGCAATGCTCTACATACCCAGGTTTCTTTCATTTTTTTTTTTTTTTTTTTGGTATATAACATAAAATAAAAATGTGCCCTTTAAGGACGAAATATTTATGTGAGGTTACAATTCCCATTCATGTTCAATTATTGCATCATGCGGTTTTGAAAAACATAAAAGAACTGATTTTAATTTTTTTGTCTTAACCACAAAAGCAAAGTAAAAGAAACTCACAAAACAAATGTCCTTTATTTTATAGATGTCCTTTTGGACAGGCTGTACTGAACAGCTTTTCAGGGTGCGGATTTGAATATTTTTTTTTTTTCATTTCATCACTCACATTTTATCACTAGTATTCGTTTTGAATCACATTTTCAAAACATAAAAAAAAAATTCTCACAAACCACTTGAGTGTAGTCTTTTTTTTTTTTGGGGGGATTTTTACACAAATTTTTACAAAAAAAATGTTTCTAGTCTTACCACTGGCGAAAAATTTATCTGTGTTTGGAAGGGCATGCTGATACATGACTCGTTACAGTGCACCAATGTCTTCACTATCATGTCACTTTAACCACTGAGAGAATGAACCGCTGAGAGGAACACCAAGTGTATTTATAAGAAAAATTTTCAACAAGCCACATGTATATGTATCGTCATCATCAGCTCCCTTAGTGCGAGCGAAAGCCGGGGGGTTGGTCGAATTGCTGTTAAAAGCCTTCTTTATTGTTGTTGTTCGGTGTACACGTCACACGTTTTACAATGAAACCACCCTCTATGGTGTAGGTGGGCCATTCATCTACTTATACTGAAGCTTTTCGCTCAATTTCGCTGTGTAAAATAAGCTTTAACGGGGTGGTTTTAGAAATACAGCGATGTTACACTAATTTTTTTCTTTTTGCTGCAAATCGAACGTGTCAACTTTTAGGTTGAAGTATTGAACAAGTCACGATCGACTTCAATATCTATAGATAGCTTTAGTGGCTATAGTTAATTTCACTCAAAACTTTCCATGGTTGGGTGAGTTGTCTTAATCGGAATCACCTGGGTACAGGTTGTCTTTTAGCTTCAATATGTATCGGAATGACAAACATACAAAGTACGTCTGTTGTCTGGTACTAATATATTGATGTGGACTTTTTCGCAAGGCTAACCTTTTTTGTTGGTCTTCTTAGATTATTTTTGTATATTGTTGTTAATTATTGGGGAAGGGGGAGGTATAATTTGATATCTGGCAAATGCTAATTATTTAACGCATGAGTACCATTTTCTGTGAAATTTTGCGATTCGTAATAAATTAGTTTATTTGCTTTTAGAAACGAATGTTTTATTTATTTTTGAAATAATTTAATTATTGTCAATATATTTGCGATGATGAATTTGTTGGATATTTTTGGGGATTTATTTATTATTTTAATTTTATCTCATGATAGTATTGTTAAACAGGACTGATAATTAAATGGAGGCTGGTCAACTACCTAAATTGAAGGAATATTTCTGAACAAATGCACGGTTCATGAATGTCTTATATCCTAAGACTACAATTACTAAGAGCTCAATACATTCATAGAATAGATATCTTTAATTAATATTTTTTGTAGCACAGCCAAGATATTGGAGAAATCGAGTTATCCCGTTCTTTCTGGGAAGACTTTGAGCAAGTAGAAACTGCGTCAGTCTATTTCTACACGGATTGGTCAAAAACAGATGAACAATAACAATGAACCTAATGTAAGCATTTTCTTCTTAAGCATCATTACTGTGTACCTATTCTAGGAAAACAATTGAACAGCTAGGGAAACCCTGTTCACCCAGTCAATAAATAATAAAGTCGAATTGCCATTCTCTACATCAACGATTACCACTTGTTTTTAGTAGAGATGATGTTACTTCTGCTGAATACACATTTCCATCTCTACTTGTAGGTCTAGTTAAGGTAGCGGGCTGTTGCTATACCCAATTGAGTTTGGGAGAATACGATCACTTGTATTATATCATGGCACTCAGAACTTTCTATTTCGATGTTTACACTGGATTCACACTAGCCATGGGCAGTCTTTTTAATGCCTTCTGCAGAAGCTCTAGACACAAAAACAAATGTCTATAATTGGTTCCTCTAACCCTTATTTGATGCCCTCTAAGTCAGCGAGTTCACCTAAATTCAAATTCCTTTGCTGCACAGAGATTGAGGTATAGTGTCTTCCTCCATCTCGTCCATGCAGCTTCTGCAGAAAACGATGAAAGGGGGTCCCAATCTAGTTGCTTGCATCGCCATGACGTAGTGTCCTGTGATAAAACCTACTTTTGTACTAATATAAAAGATCTTTAGCTTTATTAGGTTGTAGGTGAGCTTGAGATCCAACTTAGGCCAGATCTGTTTTGTAAGCGGTGCAGTTCGGCCAAATGCGATTAGCAGCATTGAACGCGTTTTGTTAAATGAAGAGTGTACACCTATGCATGCAGCAAAAGGCATTATGAGATTCTTCTTTTCGGGTAGAATCGAACGAGTTGTTCCATGACTGGCGAATTCGACAGATATACAGTTATTCTAAATGTTACAGTGGCCCGACAGATAGATACCTAAGGTTTAATCGTGGCTTGACTATCAGTAAGGGTAGTGATATCCTTCGCGGATATTACATTATATTTCAGCGACTACAAGGCCATTATTTCCACCTGGAATACACTACAGTGCGGAAGAAGATCATTCTAGACCTGTCCGTGTAGAAGTTAATCGATCGTTTGCAAAACCCTTCATTGCCCTTCCAGTCCATTCTAGGGGGAATTAGCGTCGTTTAATTGGAGTTGGGGGAGAAGGTAGTCGGTACCTGCTACGATGCAGTTTAGTTAATTAAGTATAGTAAAGTGTCCTGTTGGCAGACTACTTCATAGAAGCACTGAAAAAGCTGCGGATATAATATACATAATAGATTCGATGAGTTCATTTTCTACGATACAGTAAATCTTATTCATGGTGCCGGCTTGCGAATGGTTCACATCTGCGCATTGTACAATGCAATTTTTTTATTTTTTATTCCACGATTATTTCACTGTGGAATATTGCAGTACTCCTTTATTCGTAAACGTCCATGTATTGTCAGCGTCGTGGAGTTCGTTTAGAAAAATTATGCCAACTGCAGGAAAATCTTGTCTGCACACATTCTGCAAAGTAATACCATTCAAAAACGCATAAGAAAAGAATTTCTATTGTACCTAATTCTATTGTATCCAATTTAATACATATATTTTGATAAATTACTCTACTATATATGTATATGCTGTCGAGTAAATTATGGAAACCCTGTAAGAGCTTTAAAGAGTAACACACTTATAAAATCTAATGCAACAAGACAGAGAGGCAAAAATCCTATCTTCGCTGTACTGTGACAAAGTATAGTAATAACTCTTTTTTAAGCACGAAATACATGGGCAAGACTGTTTAGTTAAATGAAGCTATTTTTGATTACACTCGCATTTTGTTTCGAATTTGCACTGCAAACGACTTTTGTGATACAGCGGGTGGTTGGTCTGCAAATCAGGGGTCGAATTACGACATCAGTTAACGAGTGAGTGGCAAATGTTAAAAACATACATTTTTTCATGGAATTATTGTTTATATCTAGTTTTATATTAAAACTGGTATAGGTGTATTCTTTATTTTTTATCTTCGGAGGAATTAATTGAGCAAAGATGTTTAACGAATAATAGCGACCTTTGTTTTTATAAAATTCTGCGTACATATTGCAAACAATAATATATAATAAAAATATATTTCACAATTTATGCTCATTCATGAATGATCGAAAGTTTTGCTTCCACAGCGGAGATAGAAGGTTCTTCAGACGGATTGCATTTAACCGTGTTTCTATCCTCGTTCACTGTAATTTAATATGAAAAATTAACATGTTCTTACATTTACCTTGTCGAATAAATAAATACTCGATCACTGATTGCAGAAGCCAAATTTTAATACTCGATACTAGATCTCTTAAGCATATGTCTTTAATCGACATATATCAGTCACTTGCTACTCGATAATTCGACCTCAGATTAAACCAATGGTCGACCTATAATTAGTGTTACTAAAAACCCACAATTTATACTGCTGCGTCTAATATTACTAGTGCAAATATTCGCAGGAGTTGACGCTATCAAAAAAAAAACATAGTCCGTTTAGCTGCAAAGTTTATTTCAGAAGTATCGAAAAGGTTTTTTTAATCATTTTTATGTGTTTTTTTCTATGAAAACAGTTTTACATTCTCTATTTTTTGTATGGAAACCACTTAAGGGAGTAATTTCATCAATGAATACTTTAAACAAAGAAAAAACAATATTGTAAACAAAAAACTTAATATTATTAATCTTCTTATGGTTTGCTTCAAACTTTTTTAATATCACATTTTGTTCGGTTCTTTTTAAGAATTCAGTTTTTTTTCGTTTTCTTTTAAGATAATTTTATTTCTTTTATAAATGTTTTAATTTTTAAAAATTTACTTTTTTTATTTTCACTTTCTTTTTAAAAATTATTTCGTATTTAACAATAAAAATAGTTTATTTCATCATTTTTGTTTTGCTATTTTAAATTAACTCGTTATGGAACTGTACAAAAGACAGAAAATACTTTGATCACATTCGTTTCGGTAATGTAATTTTGAATACTAATAGTAAAATAGTTAAGGATACCTTTTTTTAAATATTATTTTTGATTTTGTTTTGCTACTCTTTTGTTGAACAAAAAATAAGGCTTAATTTAACTAAATCCAAAGGCGTGGTACCAGTGAATTTTGAAAGGCAGTCATGGATATTGATTTACTCGTTTTGTAGATGCCATTTAGAGAGTTGGCACGTTTTTTTTTTTTTCTTTTCTTTTTTGTAATTCTTTTTCCTTATTTACTATGTGTTGATAAATATCATAGTTTATGTAAAATTGTATAAATTAATACATTATATGTTTAGATGTGGTGTAAGAGTGAGTTTCTACGTTTGCTATTAGACCAGTCTAATAACTAAGAAGTGAGATTACCTTGAATAATACATATATTTGTTAAAGAGTTCATTTTAGATGAGGAAATGAAGGACTTTTTTTTGTGACGGTTAAGAATCAGCGCATTTTTTTTTTTAAATATGCTGCGATTGAGAACAGACTTAACCAAACCGGTGTGCAGCGAAGTTATCGATAAGTGTACCGGTGTAGGAATCCAATCCACATATTTCCAAAATGTGTTCATTTCGGTTCAAAGAATAAGACATCGATTTGTGGTTTCTCAAGAGACTAACGATAACGAACCTGAAAATAAAAAAAATAAATAAAAATCAATATGGACTAAAATACGTCTGTTGTACGAAAAATAGTGTGTAATTCAGTGAAAAATATTGCTGCTATAATTGCAAATGGTGCTGAAATAATATAGAGAATGAGCTGACGAAAAAAAAATTCGGGGGCATATGGACAACCTCGTAGATTCACAATTGGAGTGTAGCCAAGTAAAAAATAATCTGCCGTATGGTAAAATACACCATAACTGAATTTTACCTCACTTTCTCGATCCTTTTCCATATTAATCGTAGCGTAAACTGCCTTACCGATGAGTTTGAATGCGAAATAGGCCAATCATGCTGTTTTGTTATACAAGAACGTGACAAGTGTTCAATAACTCTCATATGTATATAAATTAAGTAGAACTAAATTATTTTTACAGGCTTATATTTAAATAAATACATGTGTTTATGAATTTGTTAAGACCTATGATAGATTAAAAACTTATTCATGACAGTAATACTCACGAATATTTGTCAAATACTCGTAAGAAGTGGAGTCGTGAAAAAGTTTTTGGTTGCGTTGGACTACTGCGCAAGGGGTTCCAAGTTCGAATCCAGAAAATTACCATAAAAGGTTTTTCCAGGGCCCACCTCTTCCGAGTGTTTGACAAACATTCAAGAGCATAATTGTCATGAGAAAGCTTCTCAAAAAACCCCTCTGCCCTTCGGATACGGCATAAAACTGTAGGGGCCTTCTGTACATGCAGAAATGTATACCACGCACACCATGTACAGTTGTGAGAAGCTAGGTGTTGGCCCCCTTTGGGCTGCTTACGGGCTAATATTTATTTTTTTATTTATTTTTTACTTTTTTTTTAAGTATGAATCCCATGAACAGGTTTTCAAAAGTTCATAGAGTCGCCTCCAGAAAAAAAAATAGACTTCGTTAATAAATTGAATAAGCTAAACATATGTGCAGTAAAGTAAAAACGTTGTCGGAATGTTAAGCATAACGTTTCAAATATTTCAGTCCGACGATAGTTCCAGATCTAACTCTGTAAGGAGATTATTCGGCGAATTAAAATTGTTCTAATTTTGTATGACAGCTATCAATAAAAATGTACGAGCACAATAAATACGCGATTGAATAGTTTTACTTACTTTGCCCTGTCGTTAATTTCTCTGCGATATCTCTCCAAGAATTTATATAAAAGTTGTGAACATTTACTAGGATTACCGCGACCAGCCGTTGGTACAATCAACAGAAATAGATCATAACTTTTTCGGGTATATTTCATTGTATAAATGAGTGGCTGTAAAACAGCTTGCTTTGACTTTTTTATCTGAAAACAATACAGAATGGAAATTAGCTTCTATGTGATGGAGTAAAGTTGAAAAAAAAAAATAATAATAATTTCTTACACATATTTTGTCAGTTGCTGCCAGAGCATCCTGAAGTTCAAATCGTCTTTCCCAATTAACTTCCAATGGCTTCTCGTCTGGGTTGGTAAAACAATAGACATCAACGTTTCTCTCTCGTTTAAAATAGGTAAATGCAAGACCTACGGCTGCATCATAATAAGTAATTTTCTTGCGTTTTGAAATAAACTCTAAAAAATTAGGAATAATGATTAAATAAAAATAATATCTGTATTTTTCGCTTGTTATTTACTTTTCTTGTAGCTTTCCTGAAGAGTCATGCAAATGGAAACTCTCAGTCCCATTGCTTTGGTCAAGCGAAACGAATTATAGTATATTTGATGTAGGTGTTCTACACGCAATTGATGAATTCTCCTTTGAGGAATCTGAAATAGAATGTTATTTTCACTTCAATATAAGTAGAATAAATGATATGAGGGTTGTAAGATGTAGGGATCAAATATCTTATGTTATATGATTTTGTTTGTGTTTACTCACCTTGCTCAATTCTGCAGCATTTATGGGAATTCCCAACCGATCCATTCTGCAAAGGAATACAGTCGGATGCAAATTTTTTCTTTGCAGTACACTCCTAGAAGTTGCAGAAGTAATCATCCTAAAGATATTCTCATTGTCAAAGTGCCGATACTGTTGAAATATATGCCACTTCTTAATAATCTCAATCACGTCCATTTTTGGCACAAGCAATTCCACCACGTTGGCATACCTCCACAGACTATGTGGCACTTGATCCCAATCCGGATGCAGAGTCCTGATAATCCTCAGTGCCTCAGCCTTCTTCGTAGTCGTGCGCAAAGTACTCATATCGAGAATAGCTCGCTCATCCTTCATCGAATCCTCTTTCATGATTTCTGTACAACTCTTGAAGAATGTATTGAAGAGCACCTTATCGCCTAGCGTCTGATCGTTAATGTGACACATCCGGATAAGATTCTTATGGCTAAACCCGTGCAACCCACGATTCGACAACCACATCTGGCGTAAGTCATATGCATTTCGCATATCATACCAAGCTATAATTATCTTCTTCGTTGTCCTCGAAAAGCCTTTGCGTTGCTGAAACACTCGGATTAGCCGAGAGTACTTGCAGAACAAAAACAAATCGTTAGCAGTTTTAAGCACATGTGGCACTGCCTCCCGAAGCTCATGCCTCTCCTCATCCTTCATGTCAAACGTCAAAAAGGTGGCCAGCGCAAAAAAAGCCTACAGACGAAACAATACAATAATTAATATTCATGCCATAGCGCAACCAAGTGGGATGCGGGGTGTGGTGCTTACCTCATCTCTACGAAATAGAGTGTCGGGAGCACTGATAATTATACCAAACGGTTCTATGAACTTTCTATGATTCAGTTTGGCGAACGCGGCCTGAAGCTGTGGAAAGAAGACATCCACTTTGATATTTCCACGAAGAGGAACGTAGAAAGGCTCCAAGTTTCCGATGTAGCAGTACCGCCTCAGCTTGAATTGCGCATCTTTAATTTCGGCTTCAGTGGGTGGTGGTGGTGGTGGGACTGCTGGGGGTTTTTCTACCTTTGGTTCCACACTTGTCAGGACATTTCCTTCAATATTTCCTGCATCAGTTGCTTCTACATTTTGTGAGACTTTAACCTCGATATTTTCTTTAATTTCTCTATCCGCCATGTTTGCGACGCAAATAAGGAGCACCAACTGAATTGAGCGCGAAGGAGATTCTGTTAAAAGAAAACGGGAAATCTAATCCGTACTGGAATTGGGAATAGAACTTTTTTTTTGCACTTACACCAAAAATAAAACGTTAATACAAACGGAAGTTTTCACACAACAAAAGAGAAACTGAAAAAGAACAACCAACTTCTTGGTCTGACAGAACGCAACGCCGCAAACAAATTCCCCAAAATGACACTTGGTGATGGGTAATTGAATTTACGATATCAGAGAAAATGTAATAGATTGGAATGGAGATGATGGAGCCTGTTTAGATGTTGACTCAAAACTCGGCTATGTCGGTAGTTTGTGGGTAAGAAGAGTGAGGGGTAAAGAGAGGGGAATAGTCATGAAGAAAATAGAAAAATCGAGGAGAGTCGCGTTCTACATCCGAAATGTTCCGTTCCTATTCTATTTTATCATTACTAGTTCGATCGTTGAGGAGGGTAGTTCGCACATAAAATGAGTACTTGGACGAGAGGACGCACAAAAAATACAGAATTGTTTCAATTTACTCATTCCCTCCCCTATACTTTATCAAAGTAGTGCAGGAGTGAGCACTATTGCATGTAGACACGACATTACTCTTTGCTACGTAGTCGAGAGTCATCATCAAAACAGGCTCATGCAAAATGCCACTCGAGATAGGATTCTGTTCAGGTGGAGCCTGCTTGGACTGATTATTTATAACTCTGCTATGTCGGGAGTATGTATGTGAGCAAAATGTGAGGATCTCGGTAATCGAGAACTGAAGATGAGAAGAATAAGAGGTAAAGAGTGAGTGAAAGTCACAAAAAAAGTCTAAAAATTGAGGAAAGAGTCACGTTCTACATCCGAAATCTTCTATCTCGATTCCATTTTGGTTAATTTTTATAGTGTGATCGTTGAGTAGTGAAGATCAAGAAACATGGCAACTATTGCCCTGATGCAACTGTCACCCTCATGCCTGCATTTACCCACTTTGGTTCGATGGTTGGATAGTGAAGATCATACAAAAATTACTCTTTCAAATAAAGTGAGATGCGTCTTTACCTTTCAGTCTTAAATCATTTTATAACAGTTGACAAGATTTTTTTCTTTCGTCCTCGAAAACAACAACGATTAAACCCTCGAAATCGTTTTCATTTAATTACTACAAGAACATATAGCGCTAACCTCTAAGACAGAATCTGTCATCCCTGTGCAAAAATATTCTAGCAGCTAGACTAGCGAGGTGTAGGGAGCTCGGCCATTAATGAAGTGTTGCGAAGGGAACGCGCTCAGTTGAGCAATACCAACTCTATTACATTTTTATATCGTAAATCCCTAAAAAACTACAAAAACCGTTACTTATGTTCTGGTTATATGAAGAAGGAAAAAAAGAGTTAGTAAACAAACTATGACCCTATAAACTGATCTTATTTAGAAGACATGGACAGCAATATATTACAATCTCAAGATATGGAGGTAAGTCATGGCTTTTTATGCAAATTTTTGAGAATTAGTTTCTACTTCCCTTATTTCGACCAAGAACTGTATTATAAAGTCTCACTGCGGAGTTGAAATCTGTACTTATAATAATGCATCTTTATTCAAGCGTTCAGCATGCTTTCATTGATCCTTGTACTTTTACTTACCAGCAGTTTCAGCATGAGTTAAGTTTGAGTAAAATTCCTAAACACTTACCAGGTAGCTATGCAAGTCGGAACACTAGGAACTAGGAACGTTATAACTTGGTGACCTATCATACTATAGTTCACCAATAGCGCTCTGAATATCTAAATAAGTTCTGTACTTAAATACTTAATCACTTAAATATACATGTGTATGGTGGATGAAATTTGCTTAAATGAGAGATTGAATGTTCCTACCTTGATTTTTTTATCTTCTTTTTAACCAAAATATTAACTGAAGTCTGTACTTTTTTAGCTCCAAAACCAAAACATTATCTCAGAGAAACTGACCGTAAGTCCAATTAATTTACTTTGAATAACTTCTAAAAATTATTTTCGTAACTCATTCCAGATTCCAAACGACATCGACTACTCAAGCTTTTGTGGTGGTCTTCAAATAAATGTACCTGTTAAGAAGTCCTCTAATTCTCTTCGAGTCGAAGTTCAAGGATTTAACGAACTGAATATTTTATGGCTCAATAAGATCTACAGAGAGTACGAGGGTCAAATCTGGACGAAATGCGTCACTTCAGACGAACGCATGAAATTTAATTGTCTCTTTTGTAATAAAGTTTTGTGTCGTTTCTTCTCACTAAGAAATCATCTTAACTTACATCTTCAAATCTATCCGTTTAAATGCTATGCATGTGAGAAAAAATACACCAGCAATGGTTCGCTATACAAGCATCGTATAGCAAAACATTCGCGTAAATAATTTGACTTAATGCTGGACATTGACTTATATATTCTATTTTTTACTGGACAAACTTTATTTTTTGTATGAAATTTGACTTTTTATTTTTTTATTATAAAAGAAAAATATATACTTATGTTGTACATCAGGGTGTGTACTAATTTGACTTTAAAATACATATTGTTTAGTTTTATTTTCAAATAATTTCAGCCATAATTTGGAATGCACTTTTCCAACTGACTAAATGTGCTTAGTCGACTGAAACGCTGCTGAAGTTAAATTATTAGTTACAATTTAAGTACGAAAAAGAATCTCGATCACAATTTTTTCTTTTTCTTTGAGGAAAAAAAACTAGTAGAAACTCGGCATTTGATTTGGTAGAATACAAATTCATCGTTTTCTTCTTGGATTACATATATATTTCACAAATATTTGTCGTGTCTACAACAATTACTAACGATTAAAACTTTCATTAGAAAAAGTTCCATATTGATGTAAACGTTTAAAATAAACAATTACCCCTTCTGGAAGGGGTGTCGAAACGACAGTGGAATCCGACTAGTTCATAAAAAAAAGAAATAAAAAACAATCGGCAACGACCTGTCTATCAGCCTCACCTGTTCATCGCATCTTCAAGCTAAGTCTTGCAGACCACAAATGGCTAAATGTCATGTTTGCTTAGAAAAGTACTTTTCATGAGTTCCATAGCACCAAGATGTGAAAGCCGACACTACATGGTTCCCATATCAAGAGAATTTAATTTCTATAGAATGTAATATTGATCATTTTTTAAAAAGACTCTCCACAAGTGTATCTTGTTTCAAATAAAACAACTCAAGTTGAAGTGAAAGATAATTTTATTTTTAAATAGTAATTTATGGTAAATGTACGCTCTTCTATGGCATTACACATATTTTCTCCTCTTTTTTTTAATGTTTCTTTTATAATTTTACAAATTTTTCTTTCAATTTTATAGTGCTTGGTATGAAGTTTAGCCAAAAAAAAACTGTTCTTACAATTTATCGTTTAAATAGCTCTTTTTGTGATACTTTTCTTTTATTTATTGTTCGTATTTCATTATTATGTTAAAAAGTTTATTTTTTTGTTAATTTAATTTATTATTGTTATTTATTGACGCAGCACTGTAAAGATGGAAATGAAAAACGAATTCAAATGGTTTTTAATCCTCACAACAACAAATGATTTAACCAACAGAGAGAAATGGAAGACAGAAATGAGTGTGAAGAAGATTTTTTTCTTTTGTGTTGCAATTATTTTAAATAATTTTTTTTTTTTGCTAATTTAAAAATTTGTGTTTAAAAATATATTAAGATTTTACAGATAATATTGAGCAAGAAATTGCTTCCTATATTGCCTTCGTATAGAGAATTACAAAAAAAAAATAAGTTATTTTACTTGCTAACTTTACTTTTACAGCTCAAAGCACTGTTTCTTTTGTTTATTTCTTTTTTGTAATATTTTTGTTTTTTTTTTATAAAGATTGTATATAATTTATTATAAATATTAAAATGTTATTGTATTTTTTATCATTATTGCCAGCTTTGATAAGAAAATATTTCTTTATTTTATTTATTTTTTGTGTTGTTTATTTTTGAAAGATTGCGAAGTATTATTTTTTCTTTGGGTTCGTATTTATTTGTTCTTAATTTGTTTTGAATTTTATATATATATATATGTCTATATTTTGAAATCTCCGCCAATGAAATGGGAGAATGTTTTTATATTTATTTGTTAAAAACTATTGGTGTGTCTGTGTGTGCTTAGTTATTATAATTGAAAAAGTTGGTTTATAATTTGCGTTTTTGACTACTTGCCATTGTTTTTTTGTTTATATATAATAATATACGAATATAATGTACAGAAAAAGGATATATTTCCTGTCGTGTTTTAATTAATTATTACGATTCCTTAAATTTCAGTTCAAATGAATATTTTATTTAATGATTTATTTGTTTTTATTAGATAATATTTCTCGTTTTAAAAATCTTAAATATTAAGAATATGGTGTTGCACATAGTTCTGCTATCCGAAGAAAAGTTTTGTTAAAAAAGAAAGATTTTTGTTCAATGTTTCTTATACCTGTGACACAAAATCAATTTGCTTTATGGTTTTGGTGTTCTAAAATGCTACATCCGAAGACAGCTTTAATTTTTATTGCGTATGGGATGGCTTATGCGGCATTCTACGTGTGCCATTAATGCTGAAGAAATTCAAATTTTCCTTTTAAATTATAATTCTTTTCGCAGAAAGGACTGGGATAAAATGTTGATAATTTCCAACTTTCGTCTTAATTAACGTTTTTCGTCAGATATTGGCAGGTTGAACATGAAACAGAACACATGATCGAACTATTTGAATGAAAGATTCCGTGCTTAAATTCTAACAAAAATATTGGTTCGAGTTTTAATACTTGCACTAATTCTTTCTTATTCAATCTTCTGCCTTTCAAATGCCCCACCACCCTTACCCTAAATATCAACATAAGCGTTTTTATGAGATAAAATAAGAATAAAATAAAAAAAAAAAGTAAAGCTTGCTAATATATTAAAAGTTATGCTCTATTTAACTTAGAATAAATTTATGAATTTAAAATTGCGCCACAGATATAAGGGATTTTCTGCTCTTAATTATAAATATGTATTTACTTTCTTTAGCTACAGTTAACAATCTTTTTTGTTATATGTATCTTATAAAGGCGGATATCATTAATTTTTTTTATATATATATATATATATTCTTTTTATCACTCGAATTTTACTTTGTGTTTCATTTTTTACATTTTAACGATTTTCTATCTATAAAAATGTTTCCAATTTTTTCATATTTTTTTGTTTGTTCTGCTTTTCAACAGTTTTGCAAATATTTACAGTTTTCCTTTCATATATATGTATATCATTATTATTATTTTTTAAATCGAAATAATAGAAGTGCTTTTACGAAATATTTAACTTTTTTTGTATTGAAATTAAAGTCTTTTTTTTTTATAATGAGAACAAAATGTGTAACGGCAGTGCATATATATTTAAGAACAAAGGATTTGAAATAAATTATTTTTTTTTTTTCGATAATCATCCTATTACTACGGTAATTATTCTAATTGAGATATTTTCAAATTATTTTTGAAAAAATTAGCACCGATATTTAAAGTTCAAATACTTCTGTTTTTATTTATATAAACGTTTGTTTTTTTTTAATTTATTAATTATTTTTATTTGTCCTATTTTACAATTTGCAAAAGCGTTAAAAAAATATTTACAACGATATTTTTGTTTTTTTGAAAAGAAGTTAGAGAAATTGACAAAAATGCAAAAGCCTAATAAAGGTTGGTTTCTTATGGAGAAGAAAAAATATATTATAATCATGTTTACGACATGATTTTTATTATACCGTGACGGACGGAAATTATTTGAAAGATAAAACATAAATTATAATTTGTTTGCTGCTTGTTTTTATAATTTTCCTATACGTAGATGCACAGTGGTGGAATATTATTTTCTTTTTTTTAAGTTCCCAGGAATTTACATAGTAGAACTAAGAAAAGTTTTAAATTTAAGTGATAGTATTATTGAACAAAATTAAAATCGAAAAAGATGGCCAACTGATAAAAAAATTTCTAAATACAGTGAAGAGAAAGGTTTCACACCAAAGACCAACAATTTAATATAAAAAGGAGAGGCAGCTTGTCTGGTGAAAAGAAATGCCCACTCGTAAACCCTATTTCCGATTGCCAGGCCAGTCGAAGTGTTCAATTTAGAATAACCAAATGCTGGCAGACTTGATGTAGAATGCGTTCCGTTAGAGGAACTGAAGAAATCGAATAAGTTTTTCAGCTAATTTACGGGTACTTATCGACTCAGTAATTATCTGAATAAAATTAAACAGTGAGATCCAGACACGTGCTAGACCTGTGGTCATCTTTTTGAAGTATTAAAACACATTGCTTGTTGCCAGAGAACTTTAATACGGGTCTCGATATTTCTAGTGAAAATTTTAGGCCTATTGCAATAGAATTCATGATCTTTTGTACCTTTTTTCATGGATTTTGATTTTGTTTTCAAGCTACGAGTAGTTTTCTTTTCATTATTGTGGCCTCAATCCTTTCAACAAGAGCATTTATCAGAACTATTAGAGGCTATGTCGTATCTAACAATTCATTATATATGTGAAGTCTTTTGAACACCGCCAACTCTATTCAATTTCTTAAATGTACGAGTAGATCAAAAGTGTTAAATAATTTTAAAATAAGAAATAAGAAAAATAACACTAAAGTACTAACTAAGAGTGAATCTGTATCCACCACCGCACTAATTTATGTAAAATAATGAATACTTTTATTTTTGGTTTAATTCTAAAACTTTCTTCTTTTACAGATTTTAATGCAATAAATTTGTTTTTTTTTTTTTCTATGTATTTTTTTTTTTTTATTTTCAATTTTTGTATTCTTCCTTTTTGATATCATCCTACTATATTACTTTATAATATAATTTATTTAAAATCACAGTCCGTATGTGAGAGAGAAATTTGTTATGTGTGTTTTTTAGTTAGTTTTTTAAATAATAAAAATATATGCGTTTTAATATTGTTACGTTAAAAATTTCTACTCAGTATTATTTTGAAATATATGTATTTTTTTGTTTGTTTATTTGTTTTTTTTTTATTAAAAAATAATCAACAGTTTAATAATATTTAAAATTGATAAATAAAAGCTTCCTCTTGTTGTTGTTATATCCAAGAATAGTATGTTTAACAATAATCATATTAATTTAAAGGCAATTACGATTTGAAGGATCGTCATTTTATTTTTATTATGCATATTTTTGTTTTTGCTTGCAATAAACTTTTTTTAAATTGCAGATGAAATTTGATTTCAAATTTATTATAGTTATATTTTACTCTTTTATATATAAAAAAATATTATTTGTCTTTTAATTATATTTGCGATATTTACCGAATCGAATTACATTTTTTATTTTGCTTTAATAAAACAAAAAAAAAAATAATAGGAACTTAAAAGTGAAAATTACATAGAAGCGCAGCAAGGAAGAAATCACAAAATAATTCAAATTTATAAAAGTATATACAAAGGAATGGTGATGTAAAATATTGTAATATTGTAGGTAATGTAACAGTGGGTTTTATTATAACAAGTATAAGGTGAAATTAAAGCAATGACATACAGAGGGATACTTTAAGCCTTGAATAAATATCTTCTAAAATTCTGGACACAATGTTTTGGCTCTAACACGCCTTGGCTTTATTATTATCAGGTAAGAATTATCAAACGCTTAACAGGAAAAAGAAACAAACAGTTTCGTTCATTCAGAAGACCATAGTTCTTATTGTGTGCAAAAAGGTTGCATATATATATTTATATGTATATACCCCCTAGGAGGACGTACAACCAAAATTTGCACATTGCACTTCGTATGCACGATTGGAATTAAGTCCAAACTGTAGACATTATATTCCTATTAGAGCAGATAATTTACTGCCAACTTAGACCTAAAAGAGAATATCCCACAAACATTCTTTCACCTCAGGAGCAAAAGAACACTCAGTACGACTTCTCTTGAAGGTGCAGAGATTATTATAAGCAGGCACAGATTAAAGCACTATAGTCTGTCCAACATAAATTGTCAGTACAGGGAAGATAGGGATGTTTGTCTCTCATTCGCACTCGTTTGTTTTCCGTAAGGTGCTACTCTAACAAAAGCTCTTACAGGGTTGCCGCAGTATCATTTCAAACCAGGAAAAATGTGAAAGAATATTATGTAGGGTTACCGTCCTGTTTTTTTAGATTGAAATTTTCATTTAATTTGTTTTATTAATCAAATATAAAACAAATAATTCACGACTTAAAAACATAAATTGCACAATACTTCTTCAAAAAAAACAATTTGAAAACAGTTCTTAAAAAACTACCCGTCTTAACACCCAGGGATAAAAAAAAACTGTATCTATTTTTTGGCAACGAAATAAGAACTCAAAGACTATCCCCCTGTATTATGTTTTTGTACGAGAACGGAACTAAATGTCGTACATCCTGTAATAAAGCAATTAATTCTTAAGTCATACATTGAAATAAGATAAAATACAAGAAAACCCAGTCTTGAAAAATCTCGACAATTAAAAATCACTTCCTGCAATAAAGCAATAAAAGTTATGTACATACATATGTACATATCCTTCTTCTGTGTTCTGTTCAGATATGCGCAAGGATATAAGATGACCAAATTGACCTGCTTCTGTAATATTTTATTGCTTAAAAATATTACAACTATGCAATGTTGGTCAAAAATATATCATTATCAAAGAATTTTTTTTGATTCATGAGAGGCGAATCGGCAAAGGTCCAATTTTTTATCCATTGAAATGCAAAAATTGTCAATTAATTTTCCTATAATGGAAACAAATTATATAGAATACTGAAAAAATTTATATTATTCACTCACTGCATTGCTTCAAAGTAAAAAGTAAACTTCCTATTTTACCAATTGCGTATTTTATGTAGGTAAAACGTAATGAAAATTGAACCCAAAAAGAGAAAAAAATGTATGCGTACCTACAAAGTGCAAAACATTAAAACATTTTAGAATAGAAAACATCTTACAATTTTGTAACTGCATTTTAACGTATTTTCAACACATTAAAAGAAACATGATGGTAATGCTTATCAAAAAAGAACTTTTTTCAAAGCTCTAAAACCAAAAGCTCCTTAATAGAAACCCAAGGAAAAAAAACTGAACGAGTTACAAAACGGACACTGGTAACTCTGAATGAACATGAAAATAAATAGGGGTTGAAATGCAGCAGCCAATCAGCGCATACCAAATGGATATTCACAGGCGGGTATACACATTTTATGCGGGGTTCCTCTCAATTTAGTATGGTGCAAAAATATGACACGCTACTGATCTCTCCCATAAGACGTGTACTGACAATTTATGTTGGACAGACTATAGGATGATAAATGATTTGTTTTAAAAGATATACAACTCAAGAATACTTGGTATTCTAATCTCCTTATTTTCAATCCACAATTTCAGTGCAATCATTTATTTGTTTTTATATATCATTTCTATTTTCCTTTCTCGTATTGCACCATATACTCCTATTCTAACTCTTTTTTTATTATTCTAAAACAAAACCTTTTCCTTGTCTCCTGCATACCCAAAACATATTTTAAAAGATTTGACTTAATTACCCATCTTTGTGTACGAAAGAAAAGTCAAACCTGAAGTGTTGTGATAATAAATAAAATAAACTTAGTGAACGGTATAACTCTGACAAGCTCATTTTCCATAAGTTTAAATAAAACTCACTGTTACAATAACTACCATCAAATACCAAACGTATTCGACATTAAAAGGCCATGCTTGTACGCCGCCCACCTGCGCCGCGTCCACCGCCACGTGGTAGTCCGCCATGGGAAACACTTCTACCTATGCGAAGACTCGATTCACTTCCCTTACGTTCGCGTGCTTTCCTCAAAAGGTCCGATGTACTAGGCCTCCGACTCTCGTTAGCACTGCTACTTCCGCTGGCACGTTTGCACATTATATCAGAAGTAGACGACCGTCTTATATTGCCCGTTAGCGGAATCGGTGATAGAAAATATGGCGAACTGGCTTGTGATCGTGACGCTTCAAACTGGTTTATTTGAAGCAATTGAGCACTGGATCGATTATCCTCACTATTGCGTCGCGACGAATATGGCGATTGGGGATAATTAAGCAGAAGGTTTTCCGATTCCTCCATATCGACTGCCTCAACCCTTAGATATGGTGGTGTTCGATTGTTTGTACCAACCGGACGTTGTTCATTACTTGCCGTCGAATTGGAACCCGACCTCTGGGTGGAGTCAGAAGAATTTTTATGCTGGCGCAGTCCTGCATACAAGGACTTTATGTGAAAATCAAAAGATCGAAAATTGAGTAAGGATCTCTTGGACTTGGTTTCCTCGCTAGTAGGGTACATATTAATTGCGATATTTTCCATTGGATTTTGCGGGTGATGAAGATGGTCTCCTGCTGCTGCTTCATTATTATTCGCATGATGATGATGATGATGAAGATGATATTGCTGATGATGATGATTTTGGGGGTTGTAACTGTTATTGTTTAAAGAATCTATTTGAATTGGTGAACTATCTAAGCGATTCTCAGTATTTAAATTGAATAAATTATTACTATTTGAAGTTGAAGAAGAACCTTTAAAGAGTGAAGAACGTTGCTGCTGCTGCTGCTGTTGTGGTTGTTGCTGTTGTTGTTGTTGTTGTTGTAGCTGTTGTTGTTGTGTTATTAAATCTGGTTTGTTACTAACGGTTGTTATTATTGTTGTACTACTTAAGCTAGTTTTACTACTAATCGGTTTCAAAAATTTATTATCGTTATCTAAAGACTCCTTTCGTCACTGAATGGCACAGAATGCTTGCTTTGATGCATCTTTTGGATCACCTTCTTCGCAGAATTCTTCATCCTTTGGTGACTCTGCCCCACAAGCGCCACTAATACTTGGTGGCCCCTGAGGGCAGGCTGATTGTCACCGAAGCGCCAAAGTTGATATCATTGGCGGCCGCACCGGTTTATTTTCAAGAATTCTTTCCAATTCGAGCATAACACTGGTCGACAGTCGCGGCAGTAGCTAAAAATAAGTGTTTTTTGTTATATGTAAAAGGAATGAGCTAGATATGTATTTGTAGATAATGCATTTTTCACATGAATTCACTTTTAATAAAGGCTTTAAGGAAATGTTGTTTATAAAAAGGTTATCATAGAATCTAACTAACTAACTTATTAGATAGTTGAAAGCAATCCTTAAAAATCGTACTTACAATACTATAGTTATGTATCTCAATTAACTTTTTATTTGTTTAAATTAAATCCACTTACTTGCAACGATTGCAGACTTTGATGTAACTGCTCAGCAGATGTGGCCCCCAACAACAAACACTGTACTGGTTCATGTTTCAATGACCAAGCAATCGATAACTGAGTTGGACTACATCCAAGCTTTTCAGCCAGAGCCGATAGATCTCTTAATCTATCACAATGTCGACGTCCCTCCTCCAAGCGGTCCTTATTCCAACTTCCCTGCAAAGAAACAAATACCACACACACACAGCCCAATAAACACAAAAAACTCAAAAAAGATACTCTCTCAAATAAATTCTTACATTTCGATTGACCTCATCCTCGGTCCAAGAGTAGCTATGGCTTTTCGTTTTAAACGATCCTTTAGGGAATAAGATTTTCTCCCCATTTTGTGTATCGCTTAGTGCCATCGACAACGGTCCCCATGCCATTAGGCCAACACCAATTTTATTATACATTTCGGGTAAATAAAGTTCACACTTTTCGCGACAGAACATATGGTACTCAGATTGTTCCACAATCGGTGTGATACAATTAAATTGCCGACAATTGGTGTATGCCTCCATAATTTCCACTTGAGACCAACGAGCCGTACCCCAGTACATGGCCCAGCCTTGTTGAATAACATAGGTCATGGCTCGT
Organism: Chalcosyrphus nemorum; assembly: GCA_949716465.1. Lineage (NCBI taxonomy): Eukaryota > Metazoa > Arthropoda > Insecta > Diptera > Syrphidae > Chalcosyrphus > Chalcosyrphus nemorum. The sequence continues at coordinate 28,565,647 of OX454332.1, read as the reverse complement.
ACGACTTCTGTTTACAAAAATAAAAATACACATACATGAGATAAGAAGAATTTTATTTTATTTTTTTAAAAGGATATACCCTCCATTGGACACATAGCATCCGCTTTGTGAATAATCACAATGTCGATATACGACAACTGCAATCGTTGCAAACTCGCCTTGACACACTCAATGATGTGCTTCCTTGAGAGACCTCTCTCCTCCGATCTGTGAACAGAGTTTAAACATTAAAATGTTATCACATGTGAAAGTCCCTGTTGTTGTTTGTACTCACTTTGTACTCCAGTAAACTTTGGTTGTAATCACATAAGCTGTACGCTTCCAACCGGTTCGTTGGAGTATTTTACCGATTTCTGTTTCCGAGTGCGCTTCAGAAATATCAAACAAATTGATGCCGCTTTCGATGGCCAACTTGAGTATTGCTTCTGCTTGTTCATCACTGACTCCGGGCGAGAAGACGGGCCACGTGCCCAGACCCACATTTGAGACACGCAGCCCACTCTTTCCGAGGTTTTTATACCGTAAGCCCGGTGTCGGCGTTGAACCATGGCGCAGCGGTAATGCCGGATTCGAACCCAAACTAATCGAGCGTCCTAGTGAAAAAAACCGAAAAGAACCGCAATCATAAATGCCATTTGGACCAAATTTTAAGCTACTTTTCAATCACAAACTAAACATTCAAAATTTTCCATCTACATATAGTTGTCTAGTATCTAAATTTACACAATTAATAAAACACAGGAAGCATTAATGGCTTAAGAAAGCACAGAGTAGCGTGCAAAGTAACCAACTATAAAACTGTTTAAAAGAGTTTCTGTTTTTTTCTTTTTTTTTGAAAATGTAAAAAGATACCGAAATCAAGATGACCTCCCGTACCACTGAACTCCTCCATGCAATCTAGTGACGCTATTGGGGCCCGGCACCTGAAATAAAATGAGAAATGGAAAAACAAATTTAAGCAATTGGTCATTCAAAAGGATATTTAGTCACAGCTATTGGGCTATTAAAAGTGATTTAATTTTGACCCTGACACGCTATACAGTACATTATCCTCCGAAAGATAAAATCCACACACAAAGGAGACCGCGATCAAAATTTACAAAACGAAATCGTGAGCACACCTGTTCCCTTTATGCGGGTGTATGTGCTATGAATTAATTTCGAATGGCTTTATGACTGAATGGCTTAGATAAATGTTTTCATTATTTATTCAAATGGGGGGATGAATATTATTAGTAGTAGAAGATATTTGAGGGTTTGTGGATTGAAATAATGAAAAGGACCCATCTGTTGAGGCATAGGCTGGTAAACATGTTGACGGTGTTATTCAAGCTTTAAACATTAAATGTGGTAATTTAGTTTGGGGGTTTAATAAAATCCCATAAAAATGGGCGGCTATTCCCACCTCTTGTGTTGTGGTTAGGTGCTTTTTTGGGGATTTGGATGAAAATGAAGTAGTTTCTATGATAAATCTATTTTGGTTGAAATATTTTGATAGAATGATCTTTAGTTTGGTATTCTAACAAATTAGGAGGGTTTAAGTCACGTTATTATGCAAAAGTTTCAGGAAAAGATACGTGATAAATGCTATGTCATTATACGACTGTTGACTCTAAGCAAACTCGTAATGAATCACTTTTGGTGCAGTGAAAGCTGGTACAGTTATAGGTATATATAAATGGAATTATAGTTTAACACTTATGTGGGTAGATACTACTGCTAGAGCAGAAACGACGAAAGGACTGCGGAAGTAGTACGAAAAAGGAGTCATGTCTCTGCAAGACGTGACTAAACTGCCCATCATACTTGCTAGCGTTACTTCAATGAGTTCTGCTACTGTAAAACTCCTCAAGTGGGAAAATCCAACAGCTATCAGCTGCAATCGGACAATACAGTCAAAAGCACTTATAAGGTTATTCGTTAGCTATAAGCCATAACATATGACTGACTTAAAATAGTTACATTCTGAAAATGATATAATTAGCGTCTAAAGGTCCAATATGTAGAATTTGATTTTTAGGACGCAACTAAAGGTAAAATTGCTGGTGAGCCAAAAATAGGAAGTCAGACCAAAGACTAAGCTTTTAGGTATATATGTAGATCAATTACCTTTAGCTATTATCTTCAATATGATTAAATGCACATAGTGCAATTGTACTAATGAAAGACTTAAAACATTTAGTTTTCTTTAACAAGAATCAACAAAGTAAGAGTTGCTAGAACCCGGATGCCATTGTAAGCAGTATTGACTGTACTTTGAATGCGTTTACCATCAGATCCATAACCTCACAAATAGTCCAATTATCCTATAAAGAAGAAACTTCACATGACATACTATTATTAATTCATTGTGAATGCATTGAGTATCGATTATAAAAAAAAAAATTGTTACCGACTATAGACATATAGTGATTCTTTTGATATGGTTTTTCTTCTTTTCATAGAAATCATATGAATAGGGATTTTGTATTTACTAAAGCTAATAGTTTTCTGCGTCCCTTTTGATCTTATGTAAGGTAATCTCAAGGTATCTCCAATATAATGTAAGGTAATAAATACAGCCCAAGGGATAAACAGATTTATGTATATGGCACATGAATATTTTCTTGTAGCTTTGAAATTAAAAAAAAAAAAAAGAATGAAATTCTATTGCTGGTGCAATTTTTTTTGTCGGCTTTCAAATTTCCGTAATAAATGCCCCTTTTTATTTACGTGAACCCACAAAAGCTTAAAGAACTTGACGAAGGTGGGCATGATAACACTATGGTCTTGCAATACTATTTGCATGTAATGGAACAGTCCATTAAGTTCGGGTTAGCTCATTAAAGTTAATTGTGATTGGGATTCTAAACTTTGATCTTGTATGAGCAATTGATTTCACTGCTTCCAAAATTCTCTTTGATCTTTTTATTGCACGCTTTGGTGGGCACCTTTTAGCCTATCAAAAAAACTTTGGGCGTGAAATCGCCCAGTAACAACACTTATGCCGAAAGAATAAGAGCATAAATAATCGAACAATTGACTGGCATTTAAGAACAGAACAGCAGAACCAAAGAGCTTATAGATGGCCAGAGCTCTATCTCTATCTCTATACCCAGTGAAAGGCTTAGACATTTTGTTGCGCATAAGTGATGGCATGGAAGGAGAATTTTGCTTCAGTTCTAAACTGAGTATTCCAATACTCAGCAGCGGTAGGACTTTACGGCATACCGTAGCATATGTAGGTGAGGCACACTTCCACGATGGCGTGTAGGCGTTGTAGAGCCTCTATGACCCACAAAAAGATACAGGACATACATACATAAGTAAATTAAGTTAGTAAGTGACATACATCTATACGTATGAATGATAGGTGTGTGGCATAAAGAGTTAGCTTTTCTATTACCTTTAGTTTCCCTGCTTTAAAATACCCTTGGCTTTCTATTAAACGTTCGCAAGAGGAAGGACCCTAAAAAAAACCTTAATGGTATTTTTTTAATGATTCGAAACATACTAACCGCTGAACCATGGCACCCACCATAAAATAAATCTTTATAATACATAATACAGTGTTTGTGAAAATCTGTGAATCTGGCCAAAATCAGGCCAAATCAGGAAATGTTTTATTAATTTGTTCTCATTTTAGTAGATTTAGAATGAAATCTATTAACATAGTTACCACTTTTTTAAATAATACATGTACATATGCATGTTTACATTGCCACTTTATGGTCTTCGATTTTCAGCTAACAATACCTGCATCCAGTAATTGCATGTAATTGCACTGTGGAACGCGGTTGTTACGGGTAAGCAATTATCAATTTATTTACCACAAGCTCGTTAGTGCATTCAATGCAGTCAGTATTATGTCAGTTTGATCATATCACTGAATTCAATTTTGTTTCTGCACATAAAATTCCTGCTTAAACCAATAATTATGTAGCAACAATACCTGTTTACAATTAATAAAATCTGTCCACTTCTTGTGTCATTTTTTATTTAAGTAATTTAATTTAAAACCAGCATTAACCTAGTCAGCATCATAGTTTATTTACTATATAATATTGAAAAAAAAAATCAACATAAACACTAATAAATCGATTAAAGTGCAAATTAAATACAATTATTCAATTAGCTTACACCACACGTTTTGTCGGTCCTACGCACGTGTTGGTTATAAACACCTTATTATCCTTATACCTTTGCACATATACATAGTCCCTATTTCACTCAATTTACATTTTAAATCGTTTTCATAGCCATTCTGGCATAGTAATTGGGTTTTTGTTTTTCAAGAGGCAAAAGTGGTCCTTCAACATACAACATATAAAACTACTGGTGCGTATACTTGTGAAGTAAGGACCTTTTAACCAAACCATCTGTTTTTTTTTTTTACCTGTAAATTGTGACAGGATTCGATTCCTCACTCGTATTATCCATATTGTTGTTATTGTCATTGTTGACAACACCTGCTGCTGCAATTGCTATTGTCGATGCGGTTGCGGTTGTGGGAGTCGAAACTGTCGTTGTACTACTAGCCGCTGTACCACCAATGTTACACAGAACTAACGACATCTTGTTTTTGATGCTAACAATGCCTCCCAGCAGGCAATTAGCTGGGTTTTTATAATTATATAGAACCGTTGTGTTTTGATTTTTATTTTAAGTATTAAAGTTACTTAAATTTTTTTTTGGTTTTGTTTTTGTTTATATTTTATATTTTTGTGTAGAAGTTTCGAAAATTAGTTGAAAAACTTTTATTTGTAGAAAATGCTTAGCTAAATAGGTTTTATGACGGAAATATCTGTTTTACGCTATAAAATAATTATACATATATTGTTGAGAAGTTTAAGGCGAATTTGTAGGTCGCTGAAAATTAGAAATATTCCAATATAAGACATATTTTTATCTAGAGCCTGATGTGGATCCACACTAATTCAGCGGCGGGAATTTCCTTTATAAATACATATACCGCCAGTTATACTTACGACGATCCCCCTGAGAAATTAAAAACCCCTTTATTTGGCAGTTTCGATATTGCCACTGTCAGCAATGAATATGGGAGCACAATCAAAATGCAAAACGAAAACAAGCTTGTCCATGTTAAAAAGTATGATCCATTTTTACTCGTATGTCCACGCTCAAGGGAAAATCCATAACAATTCGTAGTTCATATGTGCGATGGAATATGGTTAAAAGAAAAAAAAAAAATAATAAACTGAATAATAAAGACAAATGCATGCATATGATATGAGTATGACAAATGGCAGTAAGCCTTTCTGCAGTGTGTTTTACATTATTTGACTTTTGGTGTGACATGGTAAATTGCATAAGTGTCACTAAATTGTATATGCAAACTATCCAACTTTTAACATACATATGTAGGTATACAACGACACAAAAAGTTAATTGGGTTTCTTTCTCGTAAAAACAAGAAAAAAGTCAATACACATTTCAGAGGTATAATTCTAAGGGTATGTACATAAACATGCAAGTTTTATCACACTATGTTTACGTTTAAATTTACCAACTTTAGTAAATAAAATGCTTGTTTCACAGTGCTTGTTTAAACCCAAAGTTTAACTCGTCATTAAAGCAAAACGACTGAATTCTGCCATTTAACATGTAGAACACTAGATAAACATTTTATTTTTGCGAGTATTGTCATTGTAATTTACTTTTGAAAATAATAATTTGTTTTTTTTTATAATAATATTAAATTCGGATAGTGATTTTGAAGTTATGAGTGAGGAGGAAAACTTTACGATGGTTGTTAGAGTAAAGAGAAAAAAAGTAATTCGATGGAGGACAGATCACTGCAATTATTGGGACGATGTGAATTTTTTTGATAGATTTCGCATATCGAAGCATTCTACTGTCATTGTTTTGAAGCAAATTTGATCCAAAATTGAGAATAAAATCGAGTGATAATACATATTACATTTTCAGGAATAGTGTACATGTGTTTTGTGCATTATAGATTTGCACAAACCCAAAATATATGTCAAAATACCGAATATCCAAACCACTTTAAGGTAATTAACCTTCTTAATCTGTATTTTCCCGTTACACTGTTTCTTAAACAACTGCGTTTAGTTAACTGAAGGTATCGTTAAGGTTAAGGTAAACTTCGGTTTAAACTCTCACTGCAAAACTGAGCATAAGAGACATAAATGTTTACTTTAGGGAGTAGGAGAGGAGTTATTCTAGCAATACCTTTCAGAATAATCTTACAACCACGTCGTACAGTCATTGTAATACATACATATAAAAATATACAGGGTCCAGAATATGCATTACGGGAAATATTCTGCCGCAGCTATTAAGTTTTTTTTTAAAACTTCCGCAGTTGCATTTTTATACCCCTTAGTTGATACCTCTGACTTCGCGTGTTATGACATTGACTGTTCGTGGCTGTATTCGCGAGTTATAACTCTTTTTATGTTTCTTTCAATTAGGTATACCCCTTTTTTGTATAAGTATGTCCGTCTCTAGGCAGGACTAGAAAGCATACTCTTGGCAAACTCTTTTGAGACAACCCCTTATAAAGTTGCCAGAGATAAGAATTGGGGAGTTTATCAATTCTCTGAATGCAACAGGGTGGGCTTGGATAATCTTTACTCCTTTTCCCCTTTCCTATTAGTTTTACGCCTGCCTACATCTGATAAGTTACTTATGTTGTAGCCAATAAAACGGCGCCTTTAATCTAATACTGCTTGTTAAAAATAACTAGAACATACTCTAGTCAAGGTATTTATTCAATTTTTAGCGAAATCGAACGCAAAAATGATTGAAAAAATTATTGGTCAACTAATATTAATATACTTCAATCCTTCTAATAATTATTGTCACAAAGTCGTACACAAGTAGAAGTGGTGGTAAGAGCATATCATGTTGAAAGCTAATTATTGTTTCCCGTTTTAATACCACAATTCACGTGATACGAGTATGTCGGAAGTAAATCGGACGTTAACCTATTGGAATTCGGGAAAAACAGCTGAAATTCTTCTAATCTCTTCTGTATTATAGGTGATAACATCATTTAATACTATGAACTACACATCCCCAATTTGAGATTCTGGGTGGCGTAACGTATTTTTGTACTTATGCATATATTATTTACATATGTATATGCATATATTTCCTTCGAATTGACAGCCAATGTATCTAATATGAACAGAACATTGTGAAATTCTTTAGGTTAAAGGACAGGTAAATGAAAGAAAAATAGGCATGCCAACCCTACACGTGTTGACATGGGTTACTGTTGTCATGCAAAACAATTGGCTAACATACACGTGTATGTATACTAGTTGCGAACTAATGGCTGAATGAATTTGATAAATTTTTAATGAACATTACTCATTTTCTTGCTACAGAACTCTGTTTTTTTAAGTTTCAATAACCAATAAATAGCTAAAGCTAGCCCAAAAGTCCAACAAAAATATGATTGAACAAACTCATCAGTTCAGTGCAATGTCTTTAATAAAAAACAAAAAAAACCCTCTTCATTGCATGCTAAAAATCTATTCACAGATAAATTTCTCCCACTTTACCATCTCGATTATCCATCATATTCAGTCACTTTTTTTTTTGGAAATTATTATTCTACACAACAATTTTCAGCAGACTAACAAATTGGTTTCACAAATTAAATCCTCTTTTTATTCGACTCAGCAAAGATTTTATCTCATGTTATTTTTCTCTTCTACAAGGTCATGCCATTAAAAACTTCATCCCCAAAAAGGCCATTAGGTTAATTTCAATATGCCGTTTAGCTCTTTAAGCTTCATTGTTTTCGTGAATGGCTTTAGAATAATTTCCATTCATTAAGCCATAACGACTAAAAAGTTAAAAATGAATAAATAAAATTCTTCTTCTTCTTCTTCTTAAGACTGAAATACTCAGATTAAAAAAAAAAAAAAAAAACTCTCACTTTGCACCTTATTGCGAAGGATTACGGACTAAGTCAAGTCATTCTGTGGTATTTAAGGGGATTTATAAGAAATTGAATTGCTTGCTTATGTTTTCGTTTTTTTTTTGCTGCACTTAAAAATGTTTTTCTATTTACCAAGCGATTTTGAGTGTAGATTGCTTTACTTAAGACGGACAGAAATTCTTAACTTGTATTTACGTTGGTGATACCTTTGAAGTCACCAAATTAACTTTTCGTTGAAACTTGTTGTCAATCGTTGATTCTTTAACATTTGTTGACATCACTTGAATATTGAAACAACTTTTCCAATTTCAATGAATTAAATCATCGAAGGGTTTGTTATGAGCTAATAAAGTCACGAGGCACCTTCTAACCTAAGTCATCTACTTAAAATTAAGTATGTAAGGAAACTACCTTGCTGAACGAAATTAAAAATGTGATGTGCTACACGACGCATGTAGGAAGCTACGTAACAAGAAACGGCCTGGGTATTTCAAGTATGGCTGCTAAAGCAATCGTTCATAAGAGATCGTACTTTTTTATAGCAACGATGTAAATGTGGCTTGAAGCGAGGATCTATCTGTCCTAAATTATTTTGGGTCTGGTGTTGTTACCTCAAGGGAACAAGCCTACTGGAGATGAACTAGAGATGGGAATTATAGAACGTATCATATACAGCAGACTGCTAGCAGCGACAAAGGATAATCGAGCTCTATCGGATGCCATAATGATGGTAGTAAATGGGAGGAAATAGAGGCTAGAAAATAAAAAGAATACATCACAGTACGTGTTAAATATAGTCATGAACTACTCTACCATTTCGTAAATTCCAAATATTATTTAGATGGAGTTTTTCGCCTATCGCTACTTTAAAGAGTTCAGCTTTATAGGCTGACTGCAGGGAGCGTTTTTGTTGATACTCCAATCAGCAGGCCTCTTTATCCAGAGTGGTAAGTGCCATTCTTTTATAGGCCGATCCAGTTTGCCCGGTAGCACTGTCAACGAAGGAAGCAAGGAGGATACTCTCGTCTATAGAGATATGGTTCACTATTCTACTATAAAATATAAAAGGTTTACATAAGGCTTATGGTGACTGATACTATAAGAGCCTTACAAGGACGGTAGGAAGGTTCATACGAGTATATAGTATGATCAACACATGTCCTAGTATATGCAGATTAAGAAGACAAGTAATCTCTAATTGAATGTGATTGCACTCTCCATTTGATTGAAGACCTTCATCACAACCGATTTTGTCACAGCTCAGTGCCCACGATTCAACATAGGTAAAACATTAAAATCGATTCTCTGGAACCCTCCAGGTATTCTTCACTGCGGGAAAATTGAAGAAGGAGCTTACTCATTTGAAATCCGTGCTGACCAAGTAAATTTATATATCCATCTATCTACCTATTCATTAAGCACTCTACATATGAGTATTACCATGCAAGGTACACTCTAAGTGTATCTGCATTTAGGCTGCAAACAAACATAAAAGATATATACATTTCCCTAATGGAGGTCAAGAGATCTATACTCATCAATATCTCGAATACAAATGATATCGATTCAGCTTAAAGGCAATTAATGAAACCGCAATTGATGGCAAACAATTTATAAGACAAATTATTCTATAGGTTCCAGATACAAAATGTATGCCCAAGATCAAATATGGTAACAAATTATACTCCATCACCAGCAGAGTTTTGCAAGAGGCCATACACATCAACCCTTACGGGAATAAGGTGTAAATATAGACAAATTGGGAATTGAATACCCCAAGAGTAATCCAACAAAAAAAAAAAAGAAACATATATAAGAGAACGCCTGTAAGTAAATTTGTCTATATTGCTGGCATCAGCATACAATATAAGAAACACTATATTCCACTGCTCCTTGAGAAAACCGAACATCTACTGGGAGTTTACACACAGCTCGTAAAAAAAGACCCCACATTGTGTAGACATGAAATTTATACATATCACATGCCAGAATATGTTCTCAGAGATATTATATATCAGGAAGAAGCCCTATTCCCATGACAAATTATATTATAAGCACAGTTGCATCTCTTGATAACAAGCACCAACGCCAGCAGGAAAACATATCTCCCACTCGTTAGTAATCCGAGCAAGGAGTTTAAAGGACATCGTCTTTGGGTAAAATTATCTCAACATGTTGTTTCTTAACGAAAAGATGCTTTCGGGTGGTGCACGCTATCCGAGAAGTCCTCTTGAAACTTTATTTTGCCGCATTGCTATTTGCTACCTACCACTTTTAGTAAAAGTTAACTTAAGTTTTAAAGTATCAAACAACTGCAAGTAATCCTTTGTCCTCTTTACTTTTTCGTTGCTTTTTAATTAAAACGGTTTTAACCTATTTATCCGTTTAAGATCTCAGAAGGAATTCAATTTCATTTCGTGCTTCGTGTTTTTTTTGTTGCATACTAAGTTTTGGACAAACAAAATTTTTATTTGATTTTTTTTCTTTTGGATGCATATACACAGGACACACAGGATGGCAGGATTTCCATGCAGAAAACTATGAACGGAAAGAGTCATCCATATAAACACAATCCATTGTATTTTATGGATAAGAAGCAACAACAATGCAAGACTCAAATGTGTGTCAAATGGGAGAGCGCAGGCTTGAGATTTTCGCGTATCCTTCTTTTTTTTTTTGCTTCTTTCATTTACTTTTTGACCAGAGATTCAAGCTTTTCACCATAGTGTGCCGGTTTTTTGCCATAGAATGCGTCACAACGAGGTCGTCATGTACTCTTATACCATTGCATACTAACAACCACTACCATCACAGATACTAACAGTAGATGACATCTTTCGGTAATGGCATCCCTATGCGGGTAAATGGTAAACTTTTTTAAGGCATAGTTGGTGTAGTCCTTGTTAGTAGTATGTGGATGTATAGCATGTGGAGAGAAATGAAAGTGAAAGAAATAGTCGGGCGGATAGAATAAAAAAAAAAAAAAAAACAGAAATAAAAGAAAAAATGAAGCAGCACGTTGAAATGCTTCAATTATGGTTGAGTGGGGCTTACGAGGAACACCCTCTTCTTGCCGCCCGGCCCCTATACTGACAGTTGGGAAGGATATTCATGTGATATCTAAAGGAATAGAATCTCACACAAGGGTACAACGACGACGACGTCGACGAGGACACGACCGTGAAGTTGTTCTTTAAAGTTGTTAACCTAACCTCAACTGTGAGCGAGCGAGGAAGAAGCGGGGATAAAAGAATAAAAAGCGTGTGCTCAGGCTCGCTAGTGTATGCTTTATTTGCGATTACTATACAGAAGCAATTATGGGATGCTTTTTATATCAGCATGCAGTGGTAATTTCATATTCATGGCTCTGTGTCTGTTGTAATGTGAAATGCTGCAGGCAGGCAGGCGTATGCTGATACTTTGCTTATTGCCAACTGGTTGGCTGGAGTAGATTCCCCTTACTGTACGCTAGAGGCATATGCATTAGGATGTTTGGTGGTTTTTATTTTCACTCCTCTCTAATGACAAGACTTGACATACATTTTGGGACAATTTAAATTCTACTGAGAAAATTGGAAAAGGTGAACGCGATAGTTGGGATGTCTTGCATTGAGGTGGATAATCTTTTTTTTGGAAAATATGCAAATCGAGACTACATCGTAAGAGTGAAATACAGGGACCAATTTATCAAGACCGCATCATAAAAAATGAATAATCAAAGGATGTAGAGTGTAGTCAATTTTAGGTCTACTCCAATGGGGAAATGGGACGAAGTGTGTATTATGGTAACAAATAGTATTGGCTGGCTTGCCCATGGTGTTGTGTGTAGTAAACAAGCACGTACAGAAATGATCTACACTCTTATGGTGTACCCGAGGGAAAGAGGGACCTTTGAGAAATTTTCTCATGACAGTAATACTCTTGGATGATAGTTAGACGCTCGCAAGAGATAGACTGTGAAAAAACGTTGTTGGTATTTTCTTTATAACCTAATTCACAGTAATCAACTAACCACTGAACCATGACCCCCTAGTAGAAGGCTTTGCAGTGTTGTATTAGTATCCCAGTCTTTATTCAAAGAGGCCATGCAGATGCAACTATGCATCGAGTATTCGATAAAGCGTATACTGCCAGAGTTAAAATTTACAAAATCTGCGACAAACTGACAGTCAAAAAGTATACTGAGTTTAACTGTGAAGAGAAAATGTCAGCAATTTATTTTATATGCATGATGCTGCATGACAAAACATCACAAAAGGGTAAAACTATCGGGACTTTTTCACTTATATTGGCATATTGCTACTTGCGACAGAACTCTTTGAAAATAAATTCACCGGCTTTAGCATACACATAAAAAAACGTCTCAAAGAGGTTTTCCATTTGCATGCACTGAAAGTATGCTTTCTGCAATAATAGCAAAAACCCTTTTCATTTTCTGTTGCATGACTTCAAAAAAAAAAAAACGTCAGCATTGCATTGTGAGCCAATTATAAGTGAAGCTCATTGACTTGGAAAGAGATCTCTGTGTATACACATGTACACATATTGTGTAAAAGTTGGAGATTTTTCATAAAGAAAGAATGTTTATACATCAAAGAGCTACTTAATGTTTTGTAACTTCCTCCTTACTAGCGGAACCAATATATTGTGCGCATATGTATATCCAAAAATGAACCTCATAGAATTAGTAGTGTAAGTAGAAGATCGGATATTTCTAGCTCTGCAGCTAGAAACCAATCAATCAATGATTGTGAAAACTCTTCTTTATGATTCAGATGGAAAAGTATTGGAAAGATTTTTGGAATCAAATTTTCGAACACATTTTCACTCTTACTAAATTAAAAAAAAACTGAAAGAGAACATCTCCATCAACTTGTTACTTACTTAATTAAATCCTTTAACCACTGGGGTCATAGGACATCAAAAATGCTTGCGCGTCATCTTTCCATGCTAAAGGACTAACAAATGACGAGAAAGAGCCTCCTATGTTGAAAACCTAGCAACTCTGTTAGTATCCTCTACTCTCATCTCCTTATGGTGCTATCTGGGAATTTCTTGGAAATTGCTGACGAGAGACAACAATTAGGGATACTCAAGTGCCACAGAACAGGATTAGTGTTGGTCCGAATTAAACAATACGTCTCTCTAACAAATAGCACTGTCATGCTCTACTCTGGTAAACCAGCATAAGCTTGTTAGCAACCAAGTCAAAAATTATGATATTATTCTTTGCCGAAATTATTTATAACCTTTTTAAAACCTTCTTAAGAATAAAAAACCAACGACTACACCAAAGAGAGTCGTTCAAATAAATCTTAGTACTCCCCATGAAAATAAAATGCTATTGGACGATCTATGGCATACAAATTTGACCCTCTTCTGGGTTATTAACATTTATTAGTCGAAAGAACTCGATTCCAAAGACGTCTTTCCATACCGCCGATTATTAGGATTCACAAGCTGTTTTCGAAGCTGAGCGTTTGGTAGAAGTTTGGCAGAATTCCAACACATCGTTTACCCTTATTAAAGTCAGAAACCTTTAATGAAAAACCCTCTTACACATTTTTTTTTTTTTGGTTCACAACTAGGTCAGTAACTGGTCGCTGAATTAAATGCGTTTCAACATCAAAATTTTTTAAACCATTAAAGTTTTCATCGACGCCGTCGACCTTAATTAAACAAAAAAAAAAAAAAATTCCCTCAATTCTGAATCCCACCACATCCTTTGAAATAAAATTAAAATGCATAAATATTTAACCCCGTTTCCTCTGAACCACATGGAAATAAAAGGGAGAACTACCAGCAAACGCCACAAGCGTCAAAACCACTCCATTAAATTTAAATCCTACCACCACAACCAGAACAACGCATTGCACCACCACCACCACCACCATAGCAATAAAGTGTAAATCAAAATTTACGCTTGATTGTACACGATATCAAAATTGTAATCAAAAGCAAATAAATAATAATAACTATCCCCGGCCCACATTTAGCCAGTGTAAATCATGTGATACATCAAGCAGAGATATCCACACAACAATAAGCATGTCTTCTGACCTATCCTCTCTCAACCGGAAGCTGTCACCTATTTAACCACACAAACACAACAACTCAACACAGTTTCCATTAAAACTGCAACCACTGTGTTATGCTGCAACAAAATAAATACAAATTGTAAGTCGTCCACTGTTTCATAATCACTGCATGAATTAGTGTCCATCATCTGGAAACTATCGCTTGACAAAACAATTGCTCAGCCAGACACTTATGGGGTGAATTCTCATGGGTAGATTATAAGAAACCGACTTGTAACGGAATCCAATTAGACTAGTTTTATTTTTTTCTTATTTTCCTTTTGTCGTAAGGCAAAGCTTTTAGAATGCATTTGACACCAGAATAATCCCAAGGCACATCCTAGTTTCGGGGGAATGTCCTTGATGTCGGCGAGCGGTAAGGATGCCATTGTAACATTTGTTCTCCCCAGCCCCCAAAAAAAAATATGATTGCGGCACTTTGGCTTTATGACTATGGCAACATGGTGTATTTCTGTGTCCTACTCAAAAATGTTGCTTCATTGCGACAAAACTCATATAGAGTGTCCTGTACACATACTAAATGTTCACATCCGCTTTACGTATGCTTTCATATGTACATATATAAGCTTTGTGTGCAGTGCAAAACAAAGTACAATGGCAGACATTCCGGCAGGCGGCTATTATGCTTAAGCATTTACGTTAGTGATTCCTTTTAATTTTTATATTTTTTCTTGATTTTTCATCCTTTTTTTTGTCATTTTTAAGAAAAAGTGTTACAAGTGCAACACACATACACACATATCCGCAGAGCAATTGAAAGAGCGGAGGATACCTACAGCCTGAGTGTAAAACACTTCAAAACACATGCTCTGTGTAAAGTGTTTGTACTTGACAGCGACAGAGGATTCGTGTGGCATGTCACTCTCTGTGTGCGGCTGACTTGTGTGGTAAGGATGAATGGGTAATAAAAAACTGAAGGCAAAAAAAAAAACACAAGAATGTTTAAAAAAGATATGCTACACATTCAATCTCCTCATATACTAAGCTCGTATATCATTTTTATACATTTTTAGAACTAGTTAGAGTGGCTGTCAGAAAGAATCCTTTCATTCATTTCTACTCCTATTACGGATGACGGGATGGAATTATAAGTGCGGTTTCTTTCAACACTTTTAACGATCGATAAGCAATGACGGGTAGATTTATAATAGACCTCTATCAACCTCATAAGTAAATGTAGTATTCAATAGAAGGATTCTGACTCGAAAACTACTAATTAATAATCTTTTGATATTTGTTTTGTTTCAATCTTGGAATTTACACACATGTCTCTCTCTAGTTATCTTTTTTAAATCATCTTATATGAGAGTGTTATAATTCTGTTAACAAATAGGGAACTACTCGTATTTAATGACCTAGTTCCGCATATTCGTAGACTCAAAAACAAAGTTCAACAACATATGTACTTAAGAAGTGCTTCATTATTATTATATTAGAATTAGAAAACTGAAATTAAGTCCTTTTCCAGTCCGAATATAGTCTTTGCAACAGAGTTTGTCTATTAAAATTCTTAAAAAGCCATAATTCCCAGTAAAATAGCCTGTACTCAATGCAGTATGTTCAAGTCTTGAAGTATATAGGTGCATAAATTCAGAGAAGATTATCTTTTCATTAAAAAATCCCTGAGATTGAAAATATATTTCAAAAATCCGTTTTTCAGAGTTTTGGATGATAAGGAAGTTAGTCCTCTTAAATGAAACCAATAAAGAAGTACTTGAGACTCCCCACCGGTGGAGTCTTACTGGCATGAATAGCTTAGAACATATTACAATAAAGTAGACATCCACCTTATAGGAACAATATCAAAAAGGCTAGAGCTGCTACCCACCATCTGAAGAAGCAGTGTTACCAGCTTAAGAACCATGCTGTGACTCTTCCGCTTTTACATACCAGGACGCAGTACTTGGCAGGTGGATACTATTAATTCAAATATTCTGCAAGCCTTCTTAATAAATCTCTTTCTTGCTCGATTCGCATTTCCGATTTATCAGAGAATGAGCTAAGAACTATATGGAGACGAGTGACATCGGATAGGACAGCATGAACAAGATTCTATTGCAAAATACCCCATATCATGAAATCATTTCACATAGGCAGACAGAATAGCGCACATAGACATGACACAAAACAGGCCATGAGAAATAGTAATTTTTATTTGTACGAGTCATAAGTTCATATGTGTGTATATTAGAAGGTAAAAACGACTTTAAAGAACAGATTCGTCAAATAATAACAAATAAATTCCAAACGCAAAACACCAAAAGAAATTGCATACGATAGCTAAATACCTATCGTGCAAACGCTATCGTCGGACCAAGCTATGGATCGTCAAAACGATATCGCTTAGTCGACAGTTTTTTTTATGTTTACGTGAAGTAAAACTGTCGTCAAAAGGATATCGTCGTACGATTGTCGTCGTACGTGATGAGAGCCAAGGAAAAGTTAGTCATGCACGCAATTTGAGATGCATTTTCTACTCACTCCTAAATGGAATGTTTTCCAATCAACTTTCATGGTTTCTTTTCCTATTCAGATACATTTTTTAAACTCATCCTCTGCACAGTAATTGTTTAATTTAAATGTTTTCATTCACTTTTGAGAGTCATTCGAGTGCTGAATTAAAAGTATTTGGATCTATATTTCGCATGAATTCAAAAATAATCGCTGGTCCTATGCCAACGTTTTTTCTTAAAATTTCATAAAGGAAACGTCTCGGAATTATTGATATGTATACCCCCTCAAATGCGCACAGAAAATTCATTCCATTTTCCCATTCGTATAGAAGCAATCCAATGAAAAGAATATCAAGCGCATTGGCTACAATTACATAATATCAGATATCGATAATGCTTGTTATGGCATTCAAATGGGTTTTCGCATTCTAGGCTGCCGGTAGCACCGGCAATAAGGAAGACACCCCACAAAAATACAAAAAAAAGAAAAATATCACACACAAGTGCCAGACATAAAAGAATAACTTGTATTCAAAAAGTGTGAAGTGAATCTGCCCTCAGGCGTGCACACATCAGATAAGTGTATCTGGGCACAAGTAGAAGAGTTCCCACACCCACCCACGTGTATCGATATTTTGTTCTTTAGGCATGCCAAAGTTCAACACACAAAAAAAAAAAAAAATATTACGACAACATCGTAAAAAAAGGAGCAACGACAATGCCATTTTTATGTGTTAATTCCCAGAAACCTCAAGCAGCTACAGATGACATAAACCACATTCACGACGACGACGAATCATACCAATGGGTGAGGGTTATGCTCGCCATTGATTTTTGGGTGAATCATTTATGAATGGCATGCCATTCAAATGTAGGTCTGGAAGATTGGAATAAAGAAGATTTTCGGTGTCAAGATATGAAACAGAATTCATTTGATTAGGCACCTGATGGGGTGGAATATAATTTAACATTTAAGCCACAGATAGTTAAGATTATTTAAATTCCCTGAGAAAAGATCATTCAAGTAGAAACATAGATACATCTTTTAGGTCTGCGTGTGACTGATGAACACAACACCAATACCAACACCAACACCAACACCCAAAAACCGGTGATGAATGGAAGAATGAACGGGCGCTAAAGTGGCTGTTGATTGATCTAAGGAACACTCAACCTTTAACAAATGGCATGCCATAGAACCTATTAACTTTATCCGAGGTCATAAAAAAACTCATCGTCACGTAGAATGTCCTGCAGGATAGTTACAGAAGAGCTTTAGCAGATATTTATAGAGAACTCACACTATGTGTGAAGTGGGCGAAATATGTAGGTAGTTAAGTAAATAAAGTGGGAAAAGTGAAAAGGGACTTAAACTCTTAGACGGATTTGAAAAGGACAGAGGGCATAATCTTACGTGACACAGAAGGCAATGGTTGATAACCTTGTCATCTAGATATTATACATCAATAAGTTGTATAGTATATGTATAGTGTTAAGCAAGGTATAAGGGTGGCTTATATTTGTTAAAGCTAGTATTCATAAACATTATTAGACAAAATGGCTATGAAGGTTTGTATTCGAATAATGAAAGGAGTTTGGGGTGACACACTTAAATTAATTTATAATCAATCATCGGTTGACATAGATCAAAAGCATAGATAACAATTCTTTTGTAATTAATTTACGTTCAATATGTCCTAACTAAGTTAGTGCACGACAAGGAGAAACGGTATGGAAACTAGTACTTATATTGAAATAGTGCGATGGAATTGGATATTTGGATGGTGGTTCTATTTTTTTGTGTTATTCTGACTGATAACCTTTCATTCAATAGCTAAATACGTACACAACTGAGGTCTAACTCTATACTCGTAGTTGATAATATGTACGTACATGAAGAAACTGTAAGCAATGCTGCATAAAACAGTCTTAAAAAAGTTCAACAATACATATGTACACATGTGCATCGGAGAACCTTAGTATAAGACATGCACGAATCAAAAAGCAAGTGTTTCTGAGCAGGTAGCAGGCCACAATTTACTACCCTTGCGTCTTTGAAGAACAAAATGTATTCAGAAGAGAAACGCTGGAAGATTCTTTCTTTATTTTGAAGTAAAATTCGGTAAAAATGAACTACTAGATGTTTTGTTTTTGGAATTGTTGATGTGTTTCTTAGCAACACTTCCAGCAGTTGCGTAAAGGACTACAAATAGAGAGAGTGATAAGGTAAGAAGAGAACCCACCTCAATTCATTGAAGAGCCAACGCCTCCACCCAGTATTAAAGAAGTTAATGAAGCCATCAGAAAATTGAAAAACAACAAAGCCGCTGGCTCTGATGGGCTTCCAGCTCAACTCTTTAAATATGGAGCTGCTGTCTTGATAGGGTGAATGGACTAAGTTATCAATCAAGTATGTGTGGAGGAACGCATGCCCAATGACTGAAGTATCAGCTCTATAGGCCCCATCTTCTATGTCTTGTAAGAACTACCGAGGTAAATGCCGCATATAAGATCCTATCCAACGTAATGTATGAACGTCTGAAACTTTTCTGCAACACAGTAATCAGCACGTACCAGTGCGGCTTCCGGCCCGGCAAATCGGCATTAGACCAAATTTTCACATTCAGGCAAATCCTGAAAAAGACCAACGAATTTGAAGTCGAAACCCATAACCTTTCCATCGATGGGCAGGTGTAAACGCGAAAGGCACTATCTTTCACAAATCCGTCCAAATGATGGGATACGCATACGTTATATACATCATTGGAAGATCCCGGCAAGTCGTCACAGTTTTATATGCACAAATCAAGAAAGCAATGGGCAAGTTCCCAACACTTCGGTAATCTAGCTGCTAGAATTCTTTAGCATCGGATGACAGATTTGTCGCAAACGAATCTAGCAGCAAACGAGTCTAGCACAAAATCTGTCATTCCACTCCAATAGTATTCCAGCAGTTTTAGCTCAACGTCAAGCCAATCCTTTGTAGTAGATTCAATTGAAATGCAGTAAATACTTTTAAAAACTGAAGTTTACACAAAAGCTGACTATTAAAACACATTTTCTTAAATCATACTACTGATTCCTCTGTAAGTAATAAAAGGCATTCTCACTGCTATTTAGAAGGAAACACTGCACACAATTTATTGTCGTCTCAAAAGATAAATTATTTATTTTAGGGACGAAAATGAGCATCGATGAAAGTAGTGGAGAGACAACTGATTTACTAAAACAAAACTAAATATTATTCCTTTATTCGTACAAAGTACACTAAAAAGCACAACTATTGAATAATTTCTGAGGAACAAAGGCCACATAAAATCCCACAATTTGCACAGCGTTTGCCGAATACCTACCATTACTGAAAAACTCATCCAAATTTATCCATCCATCGTATACTATTAGTATACGTACGTACTTGTATTAAATTTCAAATATCCAACTCCCTAACCGACCGAAAAAACTTGTTTCAATGTCTACTACTCCTTAGGGGACCTTTTTCTAGAATATCCAACTACAAAATTTGTTCGTCAGAAGTCCTTGCTTCATAAATTACATTGACAAGGGTATTTCTGGTAACTGCGTATTAATTAAAATCTATTGCTACCCTTTTTTTGCCCTCTCTTGGTGTAGTTGATGTTTCCCTATCCAGTTTGCAGTCATGTCTTTAATTAAACTGCAGCAACTGTGTGTCCTTTTTTTGTGTTTTGTGAGTTTGAACAAAATTTCTTCCAATCAATGAGCCGATAAATTCGCATATGAACTCTTTCAGGCGAAAACCATGTTTTGAACATCAAATGTGATCAACGTTTTTGGTAATAAAGCAAAAACAAAAAAGAACACCTCGATTGACATTTCGTTGATTGGAAAACTCAATTTTGGGCGCCCAAAAAGGACTCAGAAATAGCCACATGTACATATAAACACATGCCAAGCTGTCCAGATGTACACATGTGTGTTGGCCAATGAAAGAAAACCAATTTACCGAATCACACATACTTAGCACGATAGGTTGCATAAACATCATTAATGAAATACGACTAGAGTATGAGTTTTGAATTGTTAATGTCCTGAATCACTGAAGGTCATAACCAGTGCAATTTCTTGCTGATGTAGTTGTTCTTGTCATTACCAGCATGACACGGCGAGCTAAGCAATTAACGTCAAAACTAGGTTACGACGCACGGTATGTTTTTTTTTTTTTTTAAATCTCGTGAAAACAAATGAAGAGACACTTATGTATGTATGTGCATGGGAAATGTAATATTTTTTTTAACGAGTTGGAATTTTTTTTAAGTGTGCCACAGGACGCTACGCGAAGCTCCTTATGAAGATAGTTAATGAGTTCGCAAGTAAGTGTCATTTAAAAAGGAATGAATATAAGGCGCATCTTAACTGAGTCTTAGAAATTCTAATGAAAAAGTGCAGCCTTGTGGCATGAATAGATGCAGATTTATGGTATACTTTACATCTATAGGTTAAGTTGCAGTTAAAATGTAAAACAACATACCCATTCAATTTGGTTTAAACTATAACTGCTTGACCGGTTTATGCCAATCCTTTATCGTTTTCTTTTCCTGCTACAAGAACACTGCAAACCAATAATTGTATTACGTATTCCATGAGCTGTTCTCGAATAAAATTGGGTTCCAGCAAAATACTACTCTCCAAACGACAGGGGTCTTTGATGAATTTCAGTTAAATTTGAGTGCGGCAAGCCACATATGTATTCTTGTTATGGCAATGCTTTTGGTTAGTACATACGAACAAATTTATTTTTAGTACTCAGTTCGACTAAGAGTTGTTCTCTTTCTTTTTTTTTTCAGATAATGGAATAAGCTTAGTGTCGAATTGAAATTTGTATTGTCTTAACATACATAGCTATGTTTGGGTGTTATTTGAGTGCTCTAGTGCTGTCAATAATAATAAAAACAACTGCATTCATTCGTTGAAATTACGAGCATTTTTAAGGACTTCACCAATGGGGATGGAACTACGAGCCATGTCTCTGAAGGTCATTGGGAATTTTAAGAGGTATTTCTTGCATTTTAAATAAGTCCAAATGGTTGTGTACATTGGCAATTAGAAATTAAATTAAATTAAATCATTTATTGAAGTAAAAAGCAGTTGAAAACTAAAACATCTTCTTAAAAGATTCTATCCATTTGTTGTAAATAAATCATTGAAACTCATTCCGATATAAGGGGATGCCTTACGGAGCAAGATAACATACATTTTTAACAGCGGTAAGTGCAAAAAAAATCACCAAGGACGAATTTCTCTAGAAACCATTACTCTTAAGCAAAGAGACAGATCATTAGCGAATTTGATAAATGTTACTCATTGTTTCAATCTACAGCATATACACAAAAAGTATATGATTTGTTCTCAGTTGCTGCTTATGAAAATAACAAAAATGTTTAAACTATAAATAAAGTCTAAGAAATCGTTGATAGTACTCTTTTCAGTTTTAGGTTGAGTAGGGTTTTTTTTTTAACATTTTAACGGTGTAAACCTAGATTTGAAACAATAAAAAGTAGTTGTAAGCAAAATCGAAAGAAAATGTATGGAAGCTATCCGGCAAATGCGTTCATTTTTCATAAAATTAAAACTTAGCACATTGACTGCCAAGCCAATTTCAGCAACATTTCTGATCTTGATAATGACAGACAATGGAGACAATTACAGATCTTACTTAAAAAGTGTAAATATTTCCGTGCAGACCACATCATTCGCCGTGGCTTCATATGTCTATGACGGGATATAGAGGACAAACGTGGCCCTCACAGAAACATGAGTGGCATTCTTTTGACAGTCAATGCGTTACAGGTGTTTCCTTTTGACAGATTTTCCAAAAAAAAGTCACATTGTCATATTCACATGTTTGCAAACCTATTATGATGAAGGAGTTCAGTTTTGACAGTAATTTACAAAACAGAAACAATTTAGCAAAGTGGATCATGAGCCAGTTGTAGTAGCGTATACAGATAGTTGTCAATGTATCCAGAAGGTTCTTACTTTCGACTTTTGTGAAGAAATCCATTGTTTTCATTTGGCGTTTATCTGACAACTATCCCGTATTGACGTTTCTCAGATTTTCGTACGAAAAGTGTACGAGTTCTATTTTTCAATTTATGAGATTTCTTTCTCGATTAATAATTCATTTTACTTCCCGAAAAGACCTTAAGATAACTTTCAAACCGTGTTGTGTTTTTTGACAGTTCTTTGACATTCATTCAAAGTATTTTCTGAACATGTCACATGAATAAACTTACTCAAAATGACTCAAATGGCAATATAATGAACGTATGTTATGAAGAAATTACATACAGGCTATGTAAGTGATGTGGTGAAAGATCTGGAATTGTTCGACTTCAATCGAAACCGTTTGCCTTTGGTCCGCACACTATGTGCTAAATTTTGGCAGAAGAACTCGGCCGTAGTGGAACAGGAATTAAGGTCACGATATTACGGTTTGCGTCGAAACCTGAGCAGTTTAAGTGTACAATTTTTATTTATTATCACAAGATCTTTTTATTACCAATGCCTCTTTGGTTCCATGGATTTGTGAAAAAATAAATTGGGTTTTAGAAATAGAAATCCTTCATGTGTTCTCAATTCAATTTACGATGCAGTCAATGACTATATTGCGCAACGATCAGTCATATTTTGACCCAAAAAATTTACACATTGAACTTATTTAGCCGGATGTGGTTCAAAAATTAAGCTACGTGCCGTTGACCATTAAATTGACGAGAATGATATGAAGCGCAGTAGGTTTTCGGCCTAAAGAAAACGGAAGTTTTCGTACTAAGTGCATACCGGGTAGTTAATAGTTCTGTATTTACTATCCCGAGAATGACTTAAGTCCTTACTACTACTATACTTTAGTCACTAAGTTGAGTGACAACATTAGCTATACTTATTAAATAACTTGTCTTCTCCATAGTCACGTTAAACAAATTGACAACATGGATTTTCTAACACTTTCCACAATCCTTTTCGCAAAAAAAAACCCTAGCAAAATAATAAAAATGCCACAATAACAAGGAAATTTATTGAATCTTATTATAAATAATTAAAAAGAAAATTCCAACCTTACACACCGCTAAGACCCTAACTACACACACGTCGTTCACAACGACCTGCTTCATAAAAACCTCTTTTGACATATTTTCAGTTATCCTGACTGTTAAAGCTTCCTCTTGGGACCTATAAAATAATACCCCTCACAGCCACAAAAAGAACCCTTTAACTGACTTCATTCTTCGAAATTTTCTCCGGCAAGAAAGAGTAGAAAAAAAAAGAAACCTCCTGCCTCTCATTCAAATACAATCTTCTCAGTATTTTGTATTCCTTCCGCCACCTCATTCAAACACATACACACGTAACACACTGTACATATATCCCTGGCAAATAAATCAAGTTCGTTGCCTAAAATTGTTTGGCCAAAGAAAGAACAGGCCAACAAAAAAAGACAAAAACAAAAAAAAAACAACAAACCAACAAAAATTTGTTCGCAAACTCATTTAGGTTACGTATACGCCACCGTGACCCTTATACCAGCAACTATTTACCCCCCAAAGTCACAATTCAGATAACCATCTTTCAGTTTGGCGTTTGATAGTTCCTTTTTTTCTCTTTTCCTTTTTTCCCTTGCTGTTCTTTTTTTTTCTTCTTCTGAATATTGATCGAATAGAATAAAAATGCTTCCTTCTTAGAGAACTAAATCTGCACAAGTGGTAAGGACATGGATACAAAAATAAAAAAATAAAAAAAAATTCCCGCCGCAGAATATGCCCTTCTTTTTTTGAGTGTGGACCCAACATCAGCTAGGCAGTTACATAATTTCATTAAAAAAAAAAGAAATTGTTGCGCTCTTATAAGATTATATAAGAATTTACCATTTAGTTTTTTTTATTTTTTTTTTTTTGATAATATCGCGCGTTAAGCCACTTTAGGATATAATTTTTAATTTTTTAAAACAAAGAAGTGAAAAACTTTTTTATAATCCTTAAAAAATCAATATAGTGTTTTTTCATTTTGTGTTTGTTGCATTCTTTTGTGTGCTCAGTTATTAATGATTTTTTTTTTTTTTTTTGCGTTCACCCTTTCACATTCGGGATTTATTAATTATTTAAAGCACATTGCATTGCACCGAGACGAGACCCGACAGTAGTGTGAAGGGAACGAGGACATATAGTGTATTATATCACCTGCACTTGCACTCATACGAAGACGTTAACGATGACGACAAGGATAACGCATACAACAACCGAGTGTAATTTATGGAAAACATTTCAAAACATAAAAGCACAGATTAATACGCTTATTCTAAACGATTTACGAGATTTACGATACGTATAACGATGATTGCTGACTGCTCTTTCATCCTAGGATACTTAATTTAAGTTAAAAATTTATTATGTGTCATTCCAATTGGAATGGTATAAGGGCTACAATGAGATGAATCACAAATGTTGTTCTTTTTTTAAATAGAAAAATACTTATGTGTGCAATTGCTAGTCAAGTATAAATAGTGTTTTTTTATTTTATTTTCGATCAAACTTTGGATTTTTATAATTCGATATGTGATTCCAAGGTACGAGAATTTTTTTTTTAATTTTATTGGCGGCTTAAACTATACATATAAACGGATAACAAAAAGTCACGAATAAATTGGTAACAAGACGACACGAGAAAAAAAAACACACAGTAACTACAATTCAGGTAACAATGAATGGTACAAAGAGAACAATAATAACAACAACAATGGAAACCGAGGTCCTGTGTATGTCTGACACAAGATACACGTAACACCGCAATGAAGCAATGGTAAATAGTGCTGAGCCAAGTTAGTCGCCGAAGGAGAGTAAGACAACACATTCACCACGATTAGTGAGAACAAAAAACTACCCTTTTGTTAGAGGTGAGTATGGTTATTTTGCGAAAACCAATACAATGGTCGGTGTATAAATAGAAGGAGGAAGGAAAAAAAAATATCCGCACGCGGGTAGACAACATACACGCGATGTGAATATTTTTTTTTTATTTTTTTTGGGGGGGAAATTGGTGTCGACCTAATAAGGATTTTTTTTTAACTGCGTCCCAGTGGCACCAGAAATGGCGTAAAATCAGTAGGCATTGCGATATGTACGTACATACGTAAGTATGTTAAAGTGGTAGTGAGAGTAAGGGGTGGTACTTTGGTTTTATGGGCTCGGCAGTAAGGTGGAAATGTTTCTGGTTTGGAAAGAGGGCTTTTGGGAGCTTTTCCTCAGAAAGACTATACGGGATTTTCGTAGACACGAATCATATACTTTTCAGTATTGAAAGTTTTTGATTTAAGGGAGGTTTGTCCTTTTGTGTGTTGAAAATACTGGGAAATTATTTTTCAGTCACGTGGTCAGTAGGGCAAAATGTTTGTTGTGTATTCATGCATACGATGTGCACATGGTAGAAGGTGTTGTAATAATGTTTTAGTTTGTTATTCAATTGCATATGGTTACAGGTAGAGACTGACACTAAGGGTGTTATCGTCTCCCGGTTATGTTGTCTTTGAAAAGTTTAAACAAGAACCTTAAAAAGTTTCTGTTCGAGAAAATTTTGTTTAACGTACTTGATAAAGAATGCATATGAGTTCATTATTTATTTTCCATGGGTGGTATCCAATTTGACTGGGGAGAGGAGTTGTGTGTGATTTTTGCACTCGTTCGTAATTCACAGTTTCTTTTTTGGGTGGACAAGAAAATCCTTAAGATGTTTCGGATCAGGTGCCTGCACGTACATCCGTATAACAACACGGATATGACTTTGGAGCGTAACAGTCTTAATGCAGATTTAGCTTTGGAAATTCTGTTGACTATATCCAATTCGGTTCTACCGTTAGTCGAGACAATACTCCCAAGATACAGGACATCGTCTACTATCTCTACTGATTGTCCAGCAATGCATATTTGAGCTGATAACTTTAGTTTTTGGCGTATTAATTTTCAGCCTGACGAAGGAATAGTATTGGTGAAAGAATGCAACCTTGTCTTAGCTCAATTTGGATCTCGAATTCCACCGACAGTCTTTCTATGTGTAGGGCTTGACATTTTGACCTAACATATGTAGCCTTGGTAATAGCAATTAATTTAAATGGTATACTGTGTAAGACATGCCAAATAAACCCCCAGCTGACACTATCGAAGCAAAATAATTAAAAAGCAAGTAAAGTAGCGATTAATCACTGCTCTATGATGATCCGCAGGGTGCTGATGTGGTCAACGCAGGAGAATCCAGAAAGGAAATCTGGTATAGCCAGACTGGTTCCTATGAAAACTGCGAAAAAAATGTGTGGAAAAGGGGCTTATTTTTAATAGGATTTTCGATCAAAAATCGTCATCTCATCTTACTTCTAAGCTCTCTGTTTTTCATAAACTCTTAGAAGAAGACTTAGGGAAGATAGATTTAAAGGATTTAAAGCGAAGAGCTCTTGGTTCTCGGGAAAAGACAAGAAGGCATGATTGAAGTGGGCGAAAAAACATGTGCTTTTCACTGTATATTGATTCAATATACTGTGGTCAGATGAATCTGACATTGATTTACGTTTCATTTATGTATTAGAAATTTTAACTAATTTTAATGTTCTCTAGATGAATCCACATATTTTTAAAACAAACTTTTTTTTAGAAATTTCAGATATTTGGCAACTCTGATGTGACTTTAGTGAGACAAAGGGTTGCATGGCTGCCAGCGGTATGGGTAATGCATGTGGATGATGGTGGAAGAGATTCGAAAGATATGCTTCAACTGTATTTTGCCAACATGTTTAGGGACACCAACACGGAAAACGTCAAATGCCACAGTTCAGGCCTAACTATGAAGTGATTTAAGGGCATTATTACAAGCCAGCTTAGCTCCCTTATAGGAAAATAATCGAGCATTGTATCATAATCGAGCATTACCGGAAGGAAACTACGAAGGACCATGACATCTTACCTTAAACACCTAGACTACGCTGATGACATCGGATAATGATTTTGGTTATGGTCCAAAATCTAGAAGATGAGGCGAACATAGTGGGACTCAAAATTAACACAGCCAAAACAAAAGCCCTTAGCACTTCTAACACCCGCACCCAACTTTACAATAGAAGTAAAGTTTTACCTCACTGCAAATACACCGAATTGTATGTGCTTTGTAGAATCGAGAAGATTTGAGAAACTAATCTTATCAGTTTAAGAACTGTACGTTCTTCGCAGCATATAATTAGTCAGTAGAAGATGGATACCGTTAACACATACAAGTTAGTTGCTGCAACAAACATTTTTATATTAAAAAGGAACCTATTAATATTACTGTATGAAGGAGAATGGCATCAGCATCACAAGAAAGTGGGAGTGGATTGGACTTAATGTGTCAGTTCCAGTTCCAGAGTGGAACGGCAACAAAGCAACTCATTTATCGCTGAGCAATCAATATCACCAAAGATTCTCACTACTATACCGAATTCAGATTAGATTTATATGTAGATTAGATTGGCTGACTCCAGTGAGTGCAGCTACACTTATGCTAGAGAGACCCATTGTGATATCGAGCGAATCGAGCATCCCTAATCTATCCCAATAAAACCAGCAGGAGATTGTTATGAAGCGGTGGATACGATTTACGTCCAAGTCAGCGAGTTCGCCTATATTTTCGAAGAAATGCAATTTATTATAACGATTAAAGGTTTCTATAAAAGTTTCGTTAGAAAATGCACCTTTCGAATCTAATTATCCTGGGAGTCAGATTTCCTTTTTTAGGAAAACAAACACGTGAGACCTTAAAGGACGCTTCTAAGCGATTTTTGTTTTTATATTTACTTAAAACCCAATTCATTATTTTACCTAACGTTCACTTCATATAAGCGACTTCTCAATGGAATCAATTCGTACATTAACGTTTCCTAAGAACAAACCAAATACATATGTTAAACCTTAGTTTAGTTGGCATTGTATATGTTACTGAATTGGAGCCTTCTTTGTGAAACGTTCAAGTACCTTTATGTCATTAAAAATATGTTGTTCCTAAGTAAGGATAAGACTTTCAAGTAAATAAGAACTGTCTTATTAAGAACTTAATTATAGTTTTGTAATTTTCCACTCCCTTAACCACTTAGAGTACATAAATTCATCAAAACTCTTAGTCATAATTGTTGGATGCAATTGTTTTCTAATTTCTTCGCCATACTATTCTCATGAAACTATCTGCTTGATGATGTATGCTAAATGCCAACTCATTTAATCCATTACTCTTAGTTGAAGTCCATAAATCATTAAAAAAAATGTTTGATAGAGCTATTTTCACAAATTAAGAGCGATTCTCATTTCTATTGACACAGGTCTCATATTAATTGTCACTACAACAACATAGTATTCCTCTTGAAATCTAATCAATTTTTATAATAGGCACTTAAAAATTATATAATCAAATTCGAATCTGATGGACCAATTGATATCTGAACGACCTCTTTTGCATGAGATTTATTTCAAATTTGTTGGCAATCAAACACATTTCACTCACCCCCAAACCGGGACAACTCGAATGGGTAGTTTTTAAAATTTGATTTGGCAACAGTCCTCCACACTTGACATCATTACAATAATGTAATAAATCATCACAACAAAAACAAAAAAAAAACTATGAGTAGTCCTTGTGTTTTGCCCACTCAATGTTGTTCAATTGATATATAGTTATCTCTCTAGTAGCCTGCGAAACCTCAAACAAATACTATTAAATATTCTGCTGATTTGTTTTCCAGTAGATACACATCTATGTAGACAGATTGGCACTTTGCCAATTGTACTTAGAAAAATTGGGAGTACACTTCTTTTAAATATAAATATATATATATATATATATATAATATGTATTGTCCAAGAAATAATCAAAAGAAAAACGTCTGCACTCACTCAAAATGTTGATCCTCTAAGCAGAAACTAACGATAAATTTCCACAATAGCACTCTTGAAAGAGCAAATTGAATTAATATCCAATATTACACACGTACCTCACTTCAATGCAGGACACAATCTTGCGTTGAATCCTCTTCGAATAACCAGTATTGCTGCTCCCCGGCACCACTCAAAAACAATTTTCAACTGTCTCAACTTAGGACTAACTACCACTTGCCCGACCAGGACAACGCTGATACGATGCGTATATATCTCATACTATGGTGTTCTTAGTTATCTGTATTCTTTATTTTTTTTTTTTTTAATATAAACAATCTAACCGAAGGGAAATAATCACAATGAAAGCAACACTGTTCAGCATCCTTTGAAGGACTCACAAGGATAACATGGTTGTGGTGAATTTTATTCCAACACACAACACAACATTTCATTTCGAAGAGCTTTCATTGGGAAACTTTTCGAAATTTTAATTCGAAATGCTGGGTGCCGAATAGAAATTTTCAAAAGTAGAACGAGTCCACGAATGACGTACGTATGCAGAACAACCGGTGGTGGTGGTAAATGCAGATGCAGTTGTTTCTGCTTTTGTCTTTGCTTATTCCGAGTACATTGGGGGATTTGGTTGAAATGAAATATCCTTTTACATTTTCTTTTTCTTCTGATTCTCTAACTGACACAAATAAGCACAAGAGTTTTAGGGGGCTTTAGCTAAGCGGTCAACTTGCATAATTATCATTAAAGTGAAACATTGAATGAGCATTGCTTGCGTGCATATGTGGAAGGGTATTGTATATTTAGTGGAAATAGAATTTTGGTTTTAAGGATAATTAAAAAAAAAGATGTTGTAAGTGGTTTCATTTAAAATTAGTTTTTTAATAAAGCATTTTAGAAGGCTATTCATTTTCGGAAGCGAGTACAGTTCTTAAAAGGATTACATTTGTGTTAAAATTGATAAGGCTTGCTACGTTAAAGAGGCTTACGTGCCTCGTTCCTATAGGAAGGCTGTCTAAGGAATCCAAACTTCAAAGTTCTACTGCCTACTTTCACCAATATTGCTTCAATTGCTGATTTACTATTTTTGATAAATAGTGCCTTGTCGATGAAAAACAGAGGAATTCAATAGACTTTTACATTCTGGCCAAACCGTGCCTCAAACGAACAGCTTAATCAGAGATGGGCCATAAGCCTATTGACACAACCATACGATGACGAAAGTAGCTGTGGATTGGTCACACTCTTCGAAAAGGTGACAGGTACAAAGCCAACCACGCAAAGCAATGTAAGCCGCTTACTTAAGATGCCAGAATTGGCGGTGCTTTTAGGAGAACATGGTGCAGAACAGTAGAGGAGAAAAAGTTGAGATTTCCAGAAACCACACTCTAAGGCTAGGCGCGCACATGCGATTTCATCGCGCGACTTCTTAGTCGCGCAAAATGAAACACACTCTTTGCAATATAAATGCGCGCACAGAGCTCATAATTATTGCAGCGATTATTATGCAGCGATTTGTCACATTTTTTCAGCGACGCGATAGTCGCCAAAACAAACGAATCATATGAATTTAAAGGAGTTAGCACACACTGGCGATTTTAGTCGCCGCGATCAAAAAATAGTAGTCGCAATAATATAAAACAGTGCGCGCACTGGCGATTTTCTATCTCTCTACTGTTCAGTCGCGCAAAATGGAACACATGGTGTCTAATACGAACGCGCGCACTTGCGACTAAATAATCGCATGATCTAGAAAAATGCAGCATGTCACATATTTTTTGGCGATTTACAGTCGCGGCGACTATTTAATCGCAAGTGCGCGCACTCGTATTATAAACTATTTGACCTATATTTTGCTATTAAACAATCGTAGCGTTTTCTGTCGCTGGTGCGCGGACTGCCATTTCCTACAGCGACTACGATTTTTTAATCGCCGCGACAGAAAATCGCATGTGCGCGCCTAGCCTAAGGCCTTGCTCAAACCTTTAACCTCATACAAATTAGTTGGTGAATGCAAGAGAGCTTTAAACTGTGTCGCAAAATTCAATTTATTGACTCTCATCTGGGTGCCAGGTCATACTGCTAACACGGGAAATGAGATAACTGATACGACAAGGCTCAGAGGAAAGTTTCTCAGGACCCGAACCTGCGTTAGGACTTCCTGCATCAACGGTCAGGGCTTCCATTGATGATTGGGTTTCTTATGAACACAATTGTGCGTGGCATGTCCCTCCTGCATGTAGGCTAACTAAACGGATGCTCCTAAACCTTGGTAAGAAATCAACTTACCAACTCAAAGCAAACAACTTATTGGCGTTCTTACGACAAATAAGAATATTCCGACTAAAAAAAGAATAAAATATATAATTTTACATTCTAGTTACTGACTGGAGCAATATATGTATGTAAAGGAAGTGTCAGCACCCTCAAAGCCCATGAGACACCTTTTATCACAAACTAATTTGAAATAATCATTGCGTATCCAGCTTAGCATATCGATGCATTTCCTGTTAAGTTTTAGTACAACTTTCACCTAGCTTTCATAATCTCTCATAGATTCCTCATTTAGCTTGGCATCTCTTAAATTCAAAACTAAAAACTTCAGAGTGCTTTTCTCTTAATGCAAAGATGAACTTTACACTGCCTATTATAAAGCTCATCTCTGTTTAAAGTAAGCACTGAGTCGACGCAATCATTGTTTATTTTTTTCTCTTAAATATTTCCTTTTTTTTTGCAATTCAAAATGCGTCTACTAAACAAGAAAAAAACGATTTGCCTGACTGCATCAAACATCAAAAGAGGGTGGAAGCTGTTTTTAGTTGCGAATCACCCTCCTTCATCAGCACTGAACCATAAATTCTGATCGATAAATAGGAGGAGGAGGAAGAGGAGCACGAACTCTGCCCTCAAATTGGCTGTTAATGCTATTAAAAGGATTTTTTTTTTCTATTGCTCTACTATAGACTTACATAATACGATGATATGCATCTGGCTGGGCCTGCGAACACGTCAAAGATTGATCACTTTCAGTGGAATCATCGCGCAGGGCGGCGACTCCAAGTGGTAGTATTGGGATTATGGCAGCTGTAGCAGCTGCTGCTGTTGCCGGAGGCCCCGCCACCACCGAATGTGATGGAGGTGGGCCAGTAATAGTCTGCGGTGATGGTGTCGTGCTTACTGGCTCCTAGGGGGACAATAAAAAAGTTGATTTTATTTACTTTAACATTTTTTTTTTTTTATAGTGTAAACAGACCTTTGTTTCTTCAGTCTCCGAAAGACGTTTCTTATCGTGGGTGATGTCTCTTTCAATGGATCGGCTACGAAACGCTGGTGGACAAGTACGGTCACGTGGCGATTTAGTATCGCCTGCTGCACCCGATGTCGGGGTGCTCTTCTCACTATGGATATGTTGTTGCGAGGAGCCTCCCGGTCCTTGTTGGCCTTGCGTTGGCGTTTGCTGTTTATGAGTATGATCACGCTTTTTCTCACGTTCTTGCTGCCGCCGGATTTCTAAATCTAAGAGGCGGGCTTCACGGGCTTCTTTATCACGCTGCAAAGGAAAAAATGTATTACATACAAATTATTTCTACGCTATTAGAGCTTACATTTAGGAATGACAATAGGTAGCTATGTCGAAGAAAAATGAATGGGAAACTCCTTAGCACATGTGTCTACTGATTCGTGGTAACCATGTGGAATTGACTCGATAAAGGCCCAGTGAATTGGGTTGAAAAAGACCTTGATTCTTTTTCTAAGTGTGTTAAGGTGATGGGTCTAGTTGTGTGGGTATATGGGATCAAATTTGAATTTTCAAAAGACGGCGAAAGTTATCAAGGTATCCTTATGGAAATGGTAACACGTGACAGAGTGGATTAGAGATAAAAAATCAAAAGGGATGTATATAACTTGAATTGAAAAGGTTTTCTTTTTCATTTCAAAGGCTGTGAAGATGTAGTGAACACGTTGAAGGCTACAAAAATTGTTATAATTGATGAACAATAATCATGAACGCCATGATACCTTTAATAACAGCGGTTGGTCTTTGTGTGTTGTATTTATGGCAAGTTTGTGATCGCTATGATCATCTGTCAGATAATTCACATACGTGCAAAATCAAGGCCCACTCACAGCTATACCAGTGATGCTAGATTTTTCTTTGTCGAATTCCCCATTTTTGGGGGAAATTTTTAATAAAACTCCCCATTTCGTGAATGATTTTTCCCCAAAATGTTTCCCATTTTAATTTCATGTAAAAATATGGAATTTTCTTTACGGATCTCGAAATCAACTGAATTAGGAGTAATATCTGTTAGCACTTATGTCAGTTGCTGATAAACACTCTTGTATTTGCTGGAACTTGTTCATTATTTTCTGACAGAATGTCATAATTTGGCCGTCATTGTTCAATCTAGTTTTCCCATATTCCCCAACCAATCATAAATTCCACAAAATGGGGTAAATTCCCCACATCTGGCATCGCTGAGCTACACATATGCACGTATCGTTCGCTGTATACATTTCTGAACATTTATGAGAAGGACTTACAGTTTTCGCCATATTCAAAATGCAGAGTTTTTGAGCAGCTTTCTTATGACAATACGACCCTTAGATGCTGCCAGATACTCGGAAGAGGTAGGACCGTAAAAACGTTCACTTGAAGTCCAATATACATATAAACTTCTACTATTCAGTTCTGTGCTACATACGAACTGCCGCTTAAGATATTTTTCTTTTTCCTTATATTGATAAACGGCTGAAAACACCAAGGACCAAGTTGATGGGGTGCTTTCCTATCGCTTCTACCAAACTTCTGTGGCCTTTTTAAAACGGCAATTACGCCGATGAAAGCAGTCTTATCTTGGATTAAGAAAACGTGATAATTGCTAAATATTTCTGTATCTTTTCAGACAGCCATCAAGTGCTTGGACTTGATCTTTATAACTTCCTTAGACCTTCAGACTAGCTATAGACCGATGATCGTTTCTCACAGAGATGGCCGTGCAGTTTAATCACCTGTGTTAGGTGCCGGGGCAAAGAGACATTCCAGAGAACTGTAGGATCGATGAACTCGCCACAATAGGAACAACCTACAAACTTCGTGGTATTAAAATGAACTTATTGCTGGTCTAAATGTGTTCGTTGGCTTTCCAATCAAGCCAAACCAAACCTTTGTTTGGTTTTAAAGATATCTAACTACTTATTCAGAGTTATTTGGTTTGAAAAACAAGACATGTATTTGTTGCCGATTGAAAGGAAATTTAAGTATTTAAAGAAAAATGATGAAGCATTCCTACGAGACGATTGGCATTTTTCTTTTGAAATTGTTCAAACCTTATCCCATTGACTTAATTCAACGAATCTTGTTATGGCTTCAGTTACCGTTTGAACAATTTTTTGCATGCAAAGTGCACCCTCAAGTTTGTTAGCTCTCCAATTTATCTCTGGAAAACCAATTAAAGCCATGGTCATCCCCATCCTGGCCACAAAAAAACACTCAAAGGCTTTTTAATGAAAACTATATTCTACGAACTGGAAGAGAATACCAAATAGACAACGAGACTTAAAAAAAATGGCGAACAATTTTTTTTGCAACAGCCTACCATAAACAAAAACAGAATTATATCCACTTTCCATGAAAACACAACCAAAAAACTTATCCCAAAATAACAACAAAGAAAAAATAAAATCAAAAGCCAATTTTCCTGCAATGTATCTGTTTCATTTAAATATAGGTACACACCTCAAAATAAAATAAAATAAAAAAAAAATATCTTACTTTATAATTGATGGCGTCCTGTTCTTCCTTCTTTTGCTCGCGTTCGCTTCGTTGCCTGTCGCGCTGTTTTTCTTCGTCCGTTTGCGATGTTTTGCTGTCTGAAACAGGAACTCAATTACAAATTGTCTGTACAGTCAATAATAAAAATAAAAAAAAAATAAAAATCTCTTCATTTCATTATGAAAATAGCTTTCATTTGATTCTGATAACATTAACAAGGGTATTAGTAGGGGGCAAAGCATTCAGGTCTGTTGGGGTTTGTATATTTAGGTAGCAAATTATGTGCAATGGAATTTTGTTCCAAAAAATGTATCCATCCAAACTATTGGGACATGGAACAAAACTAAATGGATAAGCTCACGAAAAATCAACAGAAAACAAAACAATTAACGAATTCATAAAATATTCACTACTATCATCAACTTCATTTCCTATTCGTCAGTAAATAAGTAATGAAACCATCATAAAGCGGTTAACCATGCAGAGCAATTACAAAAATTGAGTTTCACTTCATGAGGGTAGTGATTACCATGTAATTAGGTTGTAATTAATGTGTTAACATATTTCTAAAGAATATCTTATCGCCAATAGTATAATTAGTTTTTTCTTACGCATTCCATTTTCTATAGGTTAGATGTATCTTTTACGAAATTTAGTAAACTTATATCCACAAGACATCTTGCATTGGGGATTTGACCACATAAGGGATTTTGGTCTAAGTTTGTTCATTACATTTTCGCGATGCCTACTTACCTATTTTCATTTGAACTGCGATTTAAGTAAAACACCTTTTTATAGAGAATTTAACAAAAAGCATTTTCTTGGGACACAATCAGTTTTTACTCCTTATAATCTAAACAACATAATTGACGCCCTACATAACCTGCGAGATTGGCACTGAATAGTAAGAATTCTATATATAGTATTAAAACCTATTTGAAGGGTATATTAACTTTGTAACATAAAAATACGTTTGACAGACCCAATCAAATATATTTTTTAAGAATGTATTTCCATCAACATCAAGAAATTCACTGCTATCTCTAAGATATTAGAAACAAAAAAAAAGTTATTGTTTTAAAGCCTTAAATAAACTTTAAAAATGGATTCGTGAAGGTAAGACTAGCTAGTGTATTCTATGTAATTTTAGAGAAATTTGTAGCCACGTAGCAAACTTCAATTGGGGTCGACAGACGTTAAACTTGTAAGAGACTGGCAAGGACAGTTTTTAAACTTTTGTCATGAGTCGACTACGCTAAAGACATTTCGCACGTAGAACAGAGACCTGCAGCTAGTAGCTTGTTTTATGAGCCATTCGAAAAATGCATGTGTGCATGTATTTATACACATTCGTATTTCTTCACAAGGGATTTAAATAAATTCATGAAAACTGAAGACTTGAGGTCCCTGGCAAGAGAGAGTACTAATATCGACTCTGAACAACCTTGTTCTCCAGAAATCCCTTCTCAAAACCGAAATGACTGGATACTTATGAGGATAATAGCACCAGCTATCTA
Organism: Chalcosyrphus nemorum; assembly: GCA_949716465.1. Lineage (NCBI taxonomy): Eukaryota > Metazoa > Arthropoda > Insecta > Diptera > Syrphidae > Chalcosyrphus > Chalcosyrphus nemorum. The sequence goes on along the minus strand of OX454332.1, from coordinate 28,528,956 downwards.
GGTCTGAAGAAAGTTTAATTGGAAGGCGAATCTGACTGGCTAGTGGTTAATGCAGTAACAGCATCGTTTATTGGCACACTCATACAAAACTTCTTGCGAGATTCAAGGCATTCAAATACTGCCACATATCTTCTTAGGAAGTAAGTAGATAATTAGTTTTGGCTGTCAATTACAGTAGAACCCCTTTAATCCATTACCTATTGGGCTGTGGAACTCAAATATGGTCGGATTATCAGGTTATCCTTTATAACCGTCGGAGTCCTCGTTCACAGTTTCTTCACAGTGAAAAACAGTGGCAACAATCTGATCGTTATTGAGCTCTTCACTGATTTCACAGTCTTTGTCGAGAGACAATGGAGTACTGCAAGCAAAGGCGCGTGTTCACCGACCAATCTGGAAATTTTTTTCGACTCCGACTTAGGCTAGGCGCTCACATGCGATTTTCTGTCGCAAAATCATAGTCGCTGTAACTAAAGCAATGGACTAGCCGAGGTCGGACTAGAGGAGTTCTACTACTTTGTCATTTACTGAATTTAATGTAGTTGAGTTTTTTGACAGATATCAAGTACAATATTTGGCAATTTAAGTCATGAAGACAAACAGCGCATTTTTGTTATTAAATTGACGATCTGTATAAGTAACTTTTCGTAAAATTATCTACTAAGTCTGAAATTCGTGCAATGGTGAAGCGTTTTAAAGAAACTCGGTATTGGGTCAAACTCAATATCAGCATGATCGGCCAACACATACTTGTCAAAACATCAACAAGGTGAACAACAGTTGGGCTCTAAAAACATCATGTTGGCCTGATAGTTCCAAAATTTAATGAAACCATCTCGTTAAGTTTCCATACCACTGCAAATCAAATAATCCAGTTTCTGCAAAGAAAATTCCCTGTACGTATGCTATCATGGCGATATTGACTGGCCGCACAGATCTTCAGATTTTTGTAGAGTTATATAAAAATAAAAGCATATGCAAGCAAGCCTCACACCAGTGACGGGCTCAAGGCAAACATTTGTGCCGAAATCTTTGCAAGAAGCTCGAAAAACTGATGGAAAACCCACGAAAAATGACATATTTTGGCAACTTGAAAACTTGAAATAAATTCTGAAGGACTTGTCGGTTATTCTGCTTTTGTAGAAAACTTAGTATACTTGGCTTTGGAAAATCTCTATCTGTGGCTCTTATGAAGAGAACCACTTTCAGAATACTCATGCTTGGCTTGATTGCCGGGCAATTGATGCAACGCAACCTCAATATATCAATAAAATTTTTACATTGCACACAAAAGCCCTTTGGATTGAAATTGATTTCACGAAACCAGTACTTGCTCCCTTACAAAAGGTAAAATCAACTTAACCTTTCCGAAACCATTTTACGAAAAGGATTTCTTTTTTTCTTTTTTTTTTTGTATGTCACTCATTTAAAATTTAATTAAATTAAAAGCCGGCCATCCAACTATAATTGTTTTGGCGGAGCGTTCACAACAGAGGGAACTTTTAATTGCAATTAAGTACGAGTCATCCGTTGGAAAATTGCCAACAAACTATCCCCAATGCTCACTTATGAGCAGAATTTGGATGAACTTAATTAAAGCCTGTGACATCTTTTTGTCCTTAAAAAACCATACAAAATACAGTAACAGATTTTTTTTTTTTTTTTGGTCGCACCACATATCCATTAACCAACCGAAACACTATATTATTTTTAATATTTAATTAAACCATGTGTTGAAAAAAAAAATACAAGCTTACACACGCACTTCGCTTGACACGATTGGCGGCACGCACTACCATCAAATATTTGGACATATTCGGAGGTGGCATTTTGTCGTCATTAAATTATTTTATACGCACACACAATCAGATAGACCGATTATTTGATATCAAATATCGCAGATACATAAACGACTCGCAATCTAGTGAACTGTTATGACAAATAACTGAAAAATAAAAAGCATATTTTTTAAGGGATGAAACATCGTGCAAACATTCGATGTATACGTCGTCGATGATGGAGGCGGAAGTAAGACCAATTGATTATTTTGTATGTCTTTCTTTTGAACCCCCCCGTGGGTATTTTTTTTTTTTTTTTTTTTGTCCAACGGAAGAAAGGGGATACCATTTTCATTTGTATATGACAAAACAACAGCCTTAAGAACTCATAATACATTTTCCAATATCGAAAGTAAAGAAACAGAAAATCAATTTAATGTATCGACAGTGCTTAAGGGGGTTACGAAGAAACCGTCCGCGTCGTCAGATGGACAAGATGTTTCATTTCCATTTATTGGATTTGCTTATAGTACTTGTTAATTATGGAGTGCTGGATTTAATTGCACACTGCTTGACACTTCCTTCTGCAAATCATAATTAACCACAAATGACTGGGCGTTAGGTGCGAGGAGAAGGAAGCCACTATTGGCGCAACCACTGAAACCATAAATGGGCGACTTTCCTGTTTCAGGAGGCGGCATATGTTGGTTTCAGTAAATGTCTGGGCTATTCACTGTAATTAAACGATTAAATTCTTGGTAGATGGCGTTGAGCTGGCTTGGCACATGTTGTAGGACAACACAAGGCGAGTTGAGGTTCACGGGGGTAAGTACGGTTGCGAATGAAAGTTTCTTAGGATTATGAATCGGAAACTTGATCCTTATTCGGATGGTTTGTTAGGTAAGAGTTCAGCAAACTGGTTATAGTTCTTAATGTTTTCCATTTATGATCAATGGGCATACTATAGAGGCGATGAATTCTAAAGTGTTTGGTATGAAAGGACCATCCCTCATCATATGGTCCATAGTACTTGGAACAAGAATCGCAGAATAGTGATAAATAATAAATCTTATTTTGCTATCCCCTTCAAAAGTGTCATATAGTGATTCCTAAGTTAGGATACTGAAATACTGTTGAAATACGAAATTAAAGCTGGCATAAAAGCCTCCAAATATAGTCTAAGTAATACATATATTGTAATATCTTAAACCTATTTGTATGTCCGAATGTGAACTCAGCTCTAACTTTTTCGGTCATTTGGTAAACCAGAGATAAATAAGGATGATATGGAATTGGATTCCAGATTATACTACCTGATCCTTCAGAGCAAAAGATCAATGTGTTGACGTGATGTCATAACACGTACCATTGGCCGTCTATCGACTGCAACAAGTACAGGATGGGCCATCTTTTTAAATCATACTCGTAGGTTATTTTGACACTGAAACAGTTTCCCGCTCGAATTATTGATATTCATAATCTTTATTTAGGCAGATACTAGGCTAATTGAGATTGGGCATTGTGACTATTTGGTCTTCCTTGAATCCCATCAACCCATTTATCTATCCTAACACAGTTAAATTTAGAACTGTTTTGAGGTTCGCCGTTGTGACCTTAAAAGTACTAACAGGCTTCCCGGATCACTTCTTCATTCTGGTGTTTTTGCAATTGTATGATCCAGTTGTTTTTCCGTCTGCATAATTTTACACATCTTTTATACGCCCTCAAGGCACGGAAACATGATTTATAAGCAAATAACGATCGTGTATTGAAGGCTATATAACCTAACACCTAATGTCATTTAAAAGATCTAAAAAGTCAGGATAAAATTTGTTTATTATAAAAAAAAATTCACTTTCTCACTGTAGATCGTTTTTTTTTTTTTTTGAATATTTATTTGTACATCCCTTACGTACATACTCTTTCTGAAGTCATTTTCTTAAAAAAAGTTATATCATTAATTTTCTAAAAGAAAATTTTAACATTGTTCCAATGTTCGTATCCTTAAAACGACCATACACTCATTATAACTTCCCTTAACTCTATTACATCCTTCAGACGACTTCATTTTCCAAACTCAAAGGAAACTTAGTTTTTATAAAAAAAAAAAAAAAAAATACTACGTAATACACGGTAATGACGACGAAATAACAAAACTCAACGGATGCATAATGCGAAACTCCTTTTTTTTATTTTTTAATTAATCCTTATTCAAAACCATTCTTAAGTGGATAATTACACTTGCACGTAAAGTAAATATGCACTTTATATCCGACAGCCATAATGCATATAAAATTTCAAATAAAAAAAATGTGTTCATTAAAACAAGCTGTAAAGTGCAACAAAGTCCGTGTGTATGTCCTTTATTATTCTAAAGCGAAAAGTTATATATAATAAAGTGCTTAGTATATATGCAAGAGAATAAAAAAAAAAAAGAATTAATAAAAACAAAGAAGAAATGTGCAGAAAAAATTGTGGAAAAAAGCGCATCAAAAACTCATTAGGAAAATTTCCCTAAGTATCCTATATTTTCGAATGCGTGCCTTACCTCCAAGCAACCTACATCCGCACTAAAAGGATTGCATCCTTGTGGTGAAACCGCTTAACATATTTTTTTTTATTTTATCCTACGAAGACAAAACTTACTGAACTGCAATTAGAAAGGCCCAGAAGTGTTATTCCTTTTTTTTGTTTTTTATTATATATATTTTTTTTTTTTGTTTTTGAAAAAATTTTGTTTAACAAATTTCGTTGTTTTTGTAACAAAATTGAATTGGAAAACGTTTTCAAACTGCGAACAAATACGAATTTTATAAATTATTTTGTAATTTCTGGTTTAAAAATTTACCTTTTGTGCAAGGGGTGTTTAAAAAGTAATGTATAGGTGAAATCCTTAGAGTAAAATGAGCAGTTTTGGTGGATTAAATGTTCAAAATGTCGTAGATAGTATTCGAGATAATAGTAGATAAATCTATGAATGAGCTAACAATCACGCTCCCTGGTAGAAAATATTAATTTAGAACTGTATTTATGCATACACTGTTAAGTGACAAGGTCTTGGACTTATAGGATGTGCTTTGTCAAAGTTCTGAATTTGATCGTGTCCAAAGGAAAAATATATACGTACATATGTATCTTCTAACGAAACAGGCGAAGTTGAAAGATACCTATGTATATTAAGTAAAAGTTAGCATCATTCAAAGAACCTTAATTTAGTTCCCCAAATCGATAGATATGAACTACTGCAATTTAGTAGACGAACCCAGCAGGATAACGAAGAGGCTTTGAGACTTACAGATACGCGTTTATATTAGCTATCACGAATCGCGGATGTATGTATACCTTGTCAACAGTGTATCGGGAATTCTGACCTTAAAGTACGTATTTATACATGTGACAATTTTTAAATCGTTCAAATATTCAAACGAGTCATTGAAGAAAAACTCAAATTTCATCCTGAATGCTTCTCAAAAGCTCAATTTCAATTTGTTTTAAGGGTTGTCTGCAAAGTTTCGGTATAACTATTTCCACTTTTAATTATGTAAATTTTTCTGAACATATATCCTTAGAAATTCACCCAAATATCATCACTATTCAAACAACCCACGCGTTAAAAGGATTAAGGAATAAAACATCAGTATTAACATTAAAAAGAAAACAAAAAAACACAAATCTGCAATTATGTGATTCAAATTGAACAAAATATTAACTGAGAAAATAATAAAGTCAACAGCAATATAAATCTAGCAATTAATACATAAAGGCATTGATTATATTAAATTTAACAACACAATTTTAAATAAATGCTTGATAGAATGCAAACATTAAACACTTTAACAACGTTACACCACAACTGCCAAATTTTAAATGAATTTTACAAAATAAAATACATTTATCTTATAGTAATACCACTTTAAATGAAAAAAAAAACAAATAGTTAACATTATTTAATGATCCTTTATATTAAGTAAGAAAATCGTATTAATTATTTTATTTATGTAACATAATTTGCAATAACAACAACCACATTTATATGTAAAAAGTTAAAACATTTGTTTTTGTTTAACAAAATTAAAAAAATATATTAATGTATGTAGCCATTAAACTATTTAGTATACTTACTCGAAGAACCTCCACCAGCGCCTGGTGGCGGATAAGAAAACCAAAATTGATGTGCCAGTTTGGTGTACCCTGTCGGGCTTTCTGAAAATAAAATTAAAAATACATTTTATTTAATGGTTAAGATTTTATGAATTCTTAATTTTGTTTATTAGCCACGAGCCTGTCGGATTTTATTTTAATGTATTTAGCAATCAGTACTGTGAAAAATTTTTATTTTAACTTGCAGTTTAAAATCTCGTCGCATATAAGATCTTTTGATAGAATGACAACGTTTTGCAGCTTACTGAAGGCAGTAAAATCTTTGTCAATTAAAAAAGTATTTTGAATTTCTAAAGAAATTTTTAGTTCAGGAACAAGAATTTTCTTTCTTAACAAACTTTTATTGAATCAATCAAGAGACACAAATAGGTTTCTATATTGGAATAGCGTATCCATACCATACTTATGCCAAGCTCCTCTCTTCAAAAAACTAAACAACTCCTTCAACTCAACACAATACAGATTCACATTGCTCCAGGTTCCCTCACTTCACGTCATCATTAAATTTTGTTAACATTCCTTTGAGTATTAACCGATAAATAGCCATATTTTCAAGATTAGTTAATAAACAAAGTACCGTTATACGCATTTTTACCCTAAAAGTAGTACGGCATCTTATAGCATTTGCCAACCGTGTTAAGTTTTAATATTTATTCTCCATGGGTGGTATCCAATTTGACGGGGCAGAAAGGTGTGTATGATTTTTGAATTCGTTTAAAATTCACAGTTTATTTTTCGCGTTCATTTCATTTTTTCTCAAATTTGCTTTAAATAAAGTATGTAACGTTAATAATAGGTCTAAAACAAAAATTTTGATTTGTCCTCTTAGAGTTTACCTAAATCTCGTGATCGAAAATGTTCACGATTCCAAAATATACTACGTATTGCTCCAAATAAAAATGAAGTAGGACTTCTGCTATTCTACTGTACCGGCCTCATACATTGACTATCTTTCAAGAAAGCTCTCTCATATCTCAAAAAATTTAGAGAAGTACATATGTATGTCTGATTTCAAGCCGGTCTACTTATTTTAGTGCTTAAAAACTGATGGACTAATTTAAAGGGCATTTAAAAAAACGAAAGTACAATTTCTAAATTTAAACACTTCCCACATTTGTATACTTTTAAGTTTTAGTATCTTAAAATGTTTTCAGATTTAATTTTCCCATCACTCACTTGACCGACTAAAAATACCTCAGAGGAAATACATCAACTGTATATTATTCCAAACAAGTTTAAGGTCGCGCCCGGCCATAAAAGTTTATAATAAATCATCACAAAACGAGTGACTCTCCCAGTTTTTCAACAAACACGCATACAGTGGTAATTTCAAAAAAAAAGTATTTCCTCTTAAATGGGACGAAACAAAAAATATTTGAAATTCCAAAAATAGCCTAAATCCACAGGCTTATGGTTCTCAAGTAATAAGACTAACAAATACTTATGTTAATTAGCCCCATAATCGACACAATCGAGGATCAACAACAACAAAATTCGGACAGCATGTTTTGTTGTGTATTAAGTGCGATCAGAACTGGTAAGCCAGAAAAACAGACAGAAAACATGCTTAAGTCATTAAGTAATATAAAATCACCAGGCACACTCTTAATAAACAAAATACCTTCGGCGGTATCCTCTTCATCGCACATTATCTCGCCCCCGTCGTCAGCCTCTCTGCAAAAGCACTTTAGATACGTATTAATATCTACACGCAAGGCGCGAACCAACAAACAGAATAGAAATATTCTTTGATTTCCTTTCTTATTTTTGAACAAAAAAAAAAAAAGTTCGAATTGTCTGCTCGGTTGTTTGTTTACTCGAAGACGCTTTAATTACACCAAATTAACACATTTTATTTTTTAATAAACGAGTCGAGTGTTTATTCGAAAAATACAAAATCAAAAACACAGAATCCCCGTGTCGTATACTATTGTCTATCTGTCAGGAGAAGGTAGCACACGGATACATCGAATTTATCCGTCCGATATGAATAAGTTGTTTCGGTTAACAACATCCACTTGTTGTCAATGGGTGCTCTCTTTGGAATTGACTGAAAAACCATGCCTGATCGAGAGCGTGTTCTTAGTATTATGTAAATACTAGATAAATTTCGAGAATTCGTATTGAAAAAAATGTATATATGTACTTGGGTGGGTTGTTTTCTTCTAAAAATAATTCATCTCATTTCGCATAGCTGAGAATCTTCCGATACGAATTTTTCGTGGGAATTCAGGTTTTTTTTCGGTTTAAACATACTATGTACTACACCCACTGTCGCCGCTAACAAGTGTGTAGGATGGAAGATTAAGATGCAATAGATATTTAATTGATTCAATGAGAGAATTAAGAACAATTAATGTACAGTGTGTGGTATATGTTTGGGATAAATATAAAAACAAATCAAATACAAAATGTTCCTCTGTTTTACTAGGAAACTGCCACGCATATATTTTCTTAGGAATCCGAGAAATATATTCAAATTGGACGTATGGCGATGATGATTGTATCATGATTTGTGGATACATATTGGTAAAAGTGAGTTCTTGTTTGGGTACAACTGTTTTCTTAGTCAAATTATTTCAAAGACTTCAAACTATTTCAAATCAAATTCAACGACGAGACATTTCTGGATGAATGGGTTCGTCTACCAGCTAAAATGTTAAATTCGGGACGATAACAATCCACGCGAGATCCACTAAATGGCAATGCATCATTTTCACTAAAAATCAGGTGCTGAGAAGATTGTCGGTCGATCACAAAGAAACCATAGTGCAAGGCTTTCCGAAGATACCTGGTGAAGGATCAATGAACGAAAACACAGCCAAGCGCGTTAATTGCAGCAACTTTAGCAGCAGGAAGGATCGAGCTAGAGTCTCTATATCGCGTAAAGATGAGAGAAGTGCAGCTAGCGAAAGACGTGATAAGCGCAATTACATAAATCCGCTGGCTACGGAAGCAGAAGAAGCAGCGGGAAGGTGCGACAGAAGAATCGTTCATAGAATCACCAAAGATCTTATACGAGGTCGAAGCTCTATTCAACAACTAGTGAAAGACTTAGAAAGTTCATTGCTAATATCGGATGAGGATCAACTGAAGAGATGGAAGGAGCATTTTGCTTCGGTTCTAAACCGAGCATTCGCCAGCATTATACACCCAAGTAAAAAGAAAATCCCGATTTCGCACCACAACCCCTAGTAAGGATGAGATTATTATCCCAATCGAAACACTGAAAACTAATAAGGCGGAAGAACTTGATGACATACTTGTTTTTATTGGTGATTAGCGATGTGCTGATAATCAGGCCTTGTCAACAGGAAATGGAGGAATTCGATGGACTCTTACATCTGAACTCAAACACCTCAACTACCTTCACCAAATGACAGCAAATGACAACCATCTTTGACATTGCTGGACAACCGGTCAAGAGAGTAGAGAGTTTCCCGTACCTTGGGAGTATTGTCTCAATTGATGGCGGAACCAAACTGGATATAGCCAACCGAATAGGCAAAGCAAAATCTGCGTTTGGGATTCTATCTACAGTTTAGCAAAGTAGTGCAATTAGCTTAAGCACCAACCTACAACTGTTCCGTTCCAACGTTGAATCTGTGTTGCTATATGGATGTGGTACCTGGAAGCTGCAAACGTTTGTCAATAGGTGTCTACGATACATCTTAAGGATATTCTGGCCAAAGCGCATTTCTAACGAACAGCTTTATCAGAGAACGGACCATGAACCAATAGGCACAACCATACGACGATGACAGTGCCAGGTGATTGGTCACATTCTCCGAAAGAGTGACAGGTCCATAGCTAACCAAGCGATGCAATGGAACCCCTTAACCAGGATACGCGGCGGTCCTAGAAGTACGTGGCGCAGAACAGTTGAGAAGGAAGCACGGCAACTGGTAAAGAGTTGGGGAGAGTTGAGGTACATTTCCATAAATATCACACGATACCTAGAACCCACAAGGGGATACAGGACATAAGTAAATAAGTAAGTATTTCCACTAAACTGCTTCTGGAATATTCGGTACATGAGCGTAAAACTTTTCACCTCACTGTTTCTCTTCGGTTATTCTCCCTCGTACTTTTATTTAAACTTATTGTAACATCCACATTGGAATGAAATGTATGCATTTTCCCATTTCACAAAAAAGAAAACTACAAAAATAAACAAATATTTAAGTTGATTTTCAGTTTTCGTAAATTATTTTCAATTCCCTTTCACTCAAAATGCAGATCACGTCGGGTGAAAAACTTTGACCACCCTTGTATACACCGAGGGGAGCTATTAGCGCACCAACTTTTTGGGAATGTATAACGATTTAAGGTTAATCAAACTTTAGACTCATATGTTTTTAAAAATCAGCAATTTAAACAAATGAATGACTGGGATAAGTTTTTCTATTTGAAACCAATTTCAATTTTACGATTTAAACGAAAGCCATCTGTTCATCTACGTTCCAATTAAGGACAACTACTTCTCTTTGAATCAAGATGATTCTCTCAAACACAAGAAATAAAGCAAACCCCAACTCAACTTCATTAATTATTCAAAGCCTTTTTAAATTCAATTATGTGAAAGGCAGTGCATCAGCGCAACTCTGGCACTGGACAGTCTTGGCGACTGGATTATTGATTCAAGGAGAATGCATGACGCCATGCGTTCCTAACTAAACAAGATTCAATTACTCTGCACCATACCTATGCATTTATGTTTGCTTAATAAATGTATTTACATACTCATCCAATGGAGATAACACGGAATGCATTTACCAGAAATGGACATCAAGATTCTCTATTCCTTTCTCGAGTTAAAGTGCGTAGTTTAGCCCAAGATAATAAAGGAATTTCAAAAACGAATCTCTGACAGGGAAAAGCATTTGCTTCATCGCATCTCTGTGTGAGTGTATCAAATTAAATGAACACTCAACCAAAGCTAATTATGTTAAATTTATTTCTAAGACAATATCATTATGCGCAGCTTTCTAAGGAAGAAAACAAAGTCCTTGAGCAGCACAAAGTCTATAAGAGCTGATATACATTTGTTTTTTTTTTTTTGTCTTCTTTTACAAACAAGCAGGGCGGCAGTGTAATTGAGAAGGCTCGTTTAGAGTGTATGTAGATATTGACAAAGACCCTCATCGATACGATAACTCTTAATTATTGTGTTGTCCTCCTTGAAGTCGATTAATATCTAGTCATCGAGTGGATGCTCAGCCGATTGTTTATCGGTAATCAATTAGGCTAAGGAAAGACGCACACTTTTGAGAATGGTTTTTTGTTTCTTATTCTATTTTTATGCATATACACATTCAGAGACATAAAATTCCATCACTCTTGATTAATAGGCTTGATTTGTGGCAACGTAAATTGATATTTTACTTTGCACTTGGACGCTATAATGGGTGGAAATAATATCGATGAAATTGCGTATAAATCGAATCAGAAGTTAATGAAATACTGATGTTAAATGAAATGAGACTTCTTCGTTAATAATGACATGACGTGACAGAATAAACAGGCCTAGGATTGAAGTGCCGTAAAAATGTTTCATTGTATTTCAAGTGTTTGTGCAAAGAATTAAGTTTCGACAGACAGTAGGGCTGTAGAACTTTGTGAAAAGGTTATTCGTTTGTTAGTAATTTTAAGTAAGGGAATATGTACCTTTGGAGCCAGTACCAACAGTCATCATCTTTGAAAGCAGGGCAGCACAGTTGAAACGAACTTTAGGATCTCTTGCAAAAATAATTTGAAGGGAGGCGCGTATAGACCATTTAGCAGTAACCCATAAGGACACTGATGATGATCCAGGCTACTCAGTTAAAAGCTGCTAAGAATAGAATCAGCGTAGCACCAGAACATAAATGAGCTGCTGCCATAAGACTGATTGGCAATTGCATAGACAAACTCTCTCAATTCTATCGCTCATTCAAACCTACGAGAACTGTCTCATAGATTTGAGAAATCCATCAAGTCTCTGCCATGGAAGGCATTTAGTGAACAAACTTCTCTAGAAAGACTATGGTGATTTCAATGAAAATATACTTTTCGGGATGGTTTAAGTGACAGCTAGCTCACCACCTCTTCAGCATTCGGTTATCTGCAGCATCCGTTCGGATCTCACAAAGATCCATTATGCTCTCATAGTGTGAGCGTTTCTGGATGAAAAAAATTTAAAAAACATAACTGACAGTTAAGGGTTCAATGCTACTGGGGCTTCCGTAAAACCATCCTGAAAAAGTTATGAGTTTGAAGATATTTATTGGTGACTTATTGAACACCTCGTCCAGGTTATTGAAGTCGCACTCTTCAGGGATCGTCGTACACTTTCAGAACTTTAAATGCCATGGACCACGTGTTTTAGATTAGTTTCAGTAGTTTAGGCCCGCTATTATGGCGCTTGGTGTACCTATTATGATAACCTCAAAACTTTATTTTTACCTAGTCTCACGGTTAATAGGGCACAATTTAAAAGAACAACTTAACCTTGCTTACGAGTCAGTCACTAGAAACGATATCACTGCCAAACAATTTTCAGACTGAGTAATTACATAACATAGTATAGTTTGTGTATAAATAGATCAATGATTAAGGAAGGAACTGGTGCAGGAGAAAAAGGATCTAGTTCTTCTAAGCCCAGGCAAAGGTTACTAGTCTAATAATCTTTGTCAGAAAATGAATAAGCTTAAGAAAGGCCACAGACATACCAAATTCAAATATCAATGAGCCCTAAAGAATCACTGAAACAAGCCTAAAATATATCGCATTAATATCATGAAGTTATTTTAACCACAGAAAAGAATCTACTTAAGAAAGTTCAATGCCTCTGAACTGTGGAGAGAAAAAAATCAATCATGCCGGCAACATAAACAAAAATAAACTCATAGCCCTCTGTCGATAGATTTATGAGCGCACAGCTTTTTTTTTATTGAAAAAAAAAATGCAATTTCAAAGATTTTGCTTCGATTTTTTGTTTAAAATGAAAAATTAATTTCGTTCGAAAACGATGTCGGCAACAAATGATAAATTGAGTGTTAGTCAAGTTCTTTTGCTTTGCAGGAGCAGTAATTGAAGTTGCGTTGATTGAAGTAAGATAGATGAGTTTAAGCAAAGTTATTTGCTTAAATACTTGAATTATGCATGCTTAACGATTTCAAACACGTGACAGAAAGAATTTATAACTTGAGATACATGGCGGTGTATCTGACTGGGAAAAAATCATTAGTCTTTTTTTGTCATTCATTTAGAATTTGGTTTGGTTTAATTCCCCTACAATAAATTTATTTAGGTCATTTCAGAATTTGTCTCTACCACTTATAGATTCCCTAGTCTTTTTCTCAAGGACTGAAATCATATTCCATTCAAAATGATATTTAAGTCGTTAACTTTGAGAGATCTAATTTTGAATGAATGTACATTTCTATTGAATTCTGAATTAATGTACAAATCAATATTTGCTAGACCAAATGGGGGGCATTAAGGACTCTTCATACTTTTCTTTAATGCGGCTCTATACACAGAATTTCTAGGCTACACAGATAACAAATTATATTTATTTTCGTTCCTTATAAATATATTCTTCTCATTTTATTTTTAAATTTATGTTCTTTCAAGTGGCAATGTAATTCTGAGAAATCCAACGTTTCCACTGACAAAAAATGTATTTGAAAAGATGATACTTAATTTAATTGAAAGCAGGTGAATAAGACTTATTAGCAGAGAAGAACATAAAGAAGGCATGCTCTATTAATCAATTTGAAGCATCCGTAAGGGTAAGATGCCTCTTGTATTTGGAGAGCGATTTATAAGAATTCATCAACAACAATGTAGCAGTGTTTAAAAATAAAGAAAAGAAAAATCCATGGTTACCTTTGGAAATGGAGATTGCAAGAAACAAAAAAATATCGAAACACATTTGAAAAATTTTTAATTAAAACTAATTTCTTTAATCCAGTGCAATTTTGATTTAAAAAGGAACGAAAAGAAAATCACAATAACAATTGGAAAAAAAATACTTAGCTGCCTTATTTAAAAAAACAAAAATGTATAAAGATGACTTACTTGGTCTCATGCTTATGTATATGGTTCAGGTCATATATTGGATAAAGATCACCAAGAGTTACACAAGTTCGATTAAGAAAGGAGCGAAAGGTATACCATAGGGTTCTGTGTTAGGTCCTATTTCTTTACATCATTCCTCTTGATTTCAAAACATTTATTCAGACGATAAAAAATTCTCTTGTCCGAGCTTTTCAACTTCGATATTGATAGCATTAATAATCTCCTCATTAGATGTGCAGATTTTCACCCAATTTACACTTAGGGCCGCGGCGCTAGATCTGAAGAATAAGGTACTGGGCGCATTTCATTAATGCCAAAGAGCCCAAGAAAGTTGTGGGTTTTTTCAACAGTGTGCGCAGGCGGAACTCTACTTTTTGTCGGTGTCCGGACTTGTGGGAAGCAAGTTTCTGTATACCAATTAGCAGTGGCTGCCTGACCAGTTTCAAGCGGGATGACGGCTACCATTTTCGTCCTGGTAAAGTATCGTACATCGACGTCATAACCTTTATGGCTGACTTTTGTTGTTTGGCCTTTGCGGGAGGACGTGGACATTCTGAGTTACATTCCGGGAACTGTTATTTGGTTTCCGGATCATACTTGTTGAACCAAGATTTATCACCTGCAACGATCTTATTGAAGTAGCTTGACTCTCAGTTTTCAAACTTATCCAGGAAATACTAATCAAAACCAGCACAAGCCTCTCTTCGTTCTCTATTCATTTACATCCTTGGTCGAGGGCTTGGCCCGACCTTCACGAAATTCGTCCTTGACTGAAAAATGGTCATTCTAGAATCTTTTAAACCATTTTTAAAATATTAACAAGAGACGGTGCATTTATTCTGTAAGCAATTTAGCATTCGTGCAGAATTTTGACTGGCGTCGAAATCCGAAGAGGATGGCACCAAAAATTTCTTCCTATGTTGGCTGCGAAGCTTCAACCAAACCTACCATTGTTATGTACCTATTCTTCTAAAATTTGGAAATAAATATCGCTAGATTATAAGCTACAGAAAAGCACCTTTTTTCGAAAAACTACTTAATTGACACCAACTACTAGCGATAGAAACTTGGACTTAGCTGCATGTATCCCCAACGATCAATGATTTCATCAAAGTAAATGTATCTCAATGGAAGTATAGTAGACTATTTACAAACATTTTACATAAGCATAACATCTGTATATCTGATTATAAACAAAGAAGGGGATATAAAATATCTTAAAACCTCAAATAAATACATACATATGTATGCACATATGAACCCTAAATCCAATAGAAAAATATTTGCATTGTTAACAACGAAATTTGATGCTGGAATTGAGATTAAGATAAATAAAAAGTTAAACATATCCACCAAACCCATCCTTCAATCCAATTATAAAGTATTAGATACAATCGCTCTGCCATCCAATTTAGCACACTTCCCCATCTCCTTTATCACTTATGATACTATCCCTCCCACCGCAGTTTCAACAGCAACATACGCCCGACTTTAATCACAGCTTATTAAAAGTTATATCATCGTGAAAGCAATAAATATCCTTGGAACCCTCCTGTCAACACACTGCATCACCCAGATACAGACGAACAACAAAAAAAAAGAAAAAAAGAACAAGAACACTATAAGCCTCTTACAGTAGAAAGAAAAAAAAAAAAAGGAGTACCTATACATAGAAGTGGAGGTAAATCAGGATGTGGAGTGGGTTTAATGGAATATGCCTGTTAGCACTTTGTCTGCTACTGAAACCATCGGTTTCAAGCAAAGCAAACTCTTCCACTCTTTCTCTCTATCGCTCAACTAAGGCACACTTAAGTGTACATTTTATTGGAACACAAGGCGATTAATTTTTCTCTGACCCGTTTTAGTAACTAATAACTTATCCATGTTGTATAACCAGCTGTCTAAATGGGCGCTTCGCCCTCCATTCCTTACACTTTTTCACCGCGAAACTGCAATACCCACAGCAGGCGCACACACCCCCAACCAAGTAAAAGCTAAAATTCAGGACACATGTAGGTGCCACTACCGGTACCGGTGTCGATCTATTCTCATGCTATAGCACTGAAGACTTTAATGATTTTTGAAATTAAATTTTCACCTGCCTTCGGGCTGGGGCAATCATGTCAGAAGAGGAAATGTGTTAATTCTATTGTTTATCTTTCGTACGACGGCATACCAGATAGAGATATAAGATATAGAACACGTAGTTGAAAAAACAAACAAAAAAGTTTTTCTCCCGTTGTTGAGTTGTGTGGCGCATAATATACTTTTGCACCTTACTGATGGATAGATACACCACCATGTTCTCTAGCTCGCCACCAATCAACTTTGAAATTATTTATTTGCTAACAAAACACAGAACGCGAACGTCCAGGATGCCAACTAATGACTGCAATACATAGTGTGGCCAGGCTGTGTGAAGGCCAAAGTCGGTTGGACGCCTCTACTGAGATGGAACGTTGTTCTTTTGTTTTTTTTTTTTCTTTTTAATTTTTTTAGATAAACATCGAAAATTGTTAAATTTATTTGCTTGAAAAATTTATCAAGACGATACACGATATTGAAACGGTACATGTGCGAACAGGGGAGGAAATTGTGGGATGGGGGTTGAACAATAAGTTCTAAAGTTTTATGAGGGCTGTCGAGAAAACACACAAAATTGTTTGAAAACTATTTGAAAGTCTTTTGTATGCAACAGCACAAATACACATTCATACAAAGCGTATTATGCTGACAAAGGGGTATCCGTAAAATAAGGGAACAAACGATGTATAAGCGAAGCCATCGTTAGAACTAGAAAGTGTGTGCTGATTTTAAGAAATACGAGACAATATGAGTGGAACATTTGTGGTTTCTCATTTCATTGGAATAGCTAGTGAAAAGGTTAGAAAATTTCAATCTGTCGGGTGTAGTAGAATGTCATTTGGATTGCATGTGTTATTTCGTTCTTTCTTTTCTCTTATTGTCATCCGTCTTTCCATATAACCCCATTTTAACTTGTCACAGCATATCGCCTCGTTGATTGTTTTGCGTGCCACATGTTTGTGGTTACATAAGACTTGCATCATCACTTGATGTATTCAATTGCACTGACACCTTGTCGCTTTTGTTTTCAAATTTCATTGTATTTCAGTTCTTTTATGCGTTATGAACTTTGTCGTGATGGTGAATGAGGTAAGTTTTCGTGCAACAATAAAATAGTGAGCTACTCGTAAATCAGTTAGAACTTTAAAACGGAGATGACTTCACTTCTGGTAAGCGTGTACTGCAAGACTTTCTGTTATTAACTCTACATCTAAAGATCGTGTTTTAAAATTCTGCGTATTTTTACACCTTTTTAATAAGAAGCTGTCATGTGTTGACAGCTGTCAAGTAAAAGTTATACAATTGCGTTGCAGAACTTCGAACAAAATGGTGGCGCGGAGGCATTGTTGACATCCTTTGTCGCTGAAGTGTTAAAGGGTACCTAAGTAAGACACATATATACCTACCTGTAATATATATCTTTTTGCATCTTTGTCAAGTTTTTAGAATAGAGAAGCTCGAAAAGTGGATTTATCGATTATGTATGCTTCTCTGCGTGTATTTCTCTCTGTCTGCTCATCTGTGTATATGTAATTTAAACAGGACTGCAGTCTAATCGGCTGAGTCGATGTTCTTTACACTTCAGATCTGAGCTCTGTAGGATCACAATTCGAGGAGAAATTAAAATAGAATCATTGCATTCTTTTACACATAAATGAAACTTATGTTTTTGCTTGATATAAATACAATATATTTATAGGCCGTGTTGCAGTTTTGTTAGA
Organism: Chalcosyrphus nemorum; assembly: GCA_949716465.1. Lineage (NCBI taxonomy): Eukaryota > Metazoa > Arthropoda > Insecta > Diptera > Syrphidae > Chalcosyrphus > Chalcosyrphus nemorum. The sequence continues at coordinate 28,511,147 of OX454332.1, read as the reverse complement.
ACAATGTCTAAACCCTTCAAAAACCTCATCATAAACTTCAGCTTAATTCCTTTATAAATGCAAAATACCTTAGATATTTTAATCGTAAAAAGCAGCATCAAAAATCATTCTAGTACCTTTTTAAAAAAATAAAAGAATATCCACAGTTTAAGAGCACTTTCTGTATTTATTTTAGACTTCCATAAACTTCGCGAAAAGATACTATAAAGTACGCAGAAATAAAAATTGATAATTGCCAAGTCCTTCTAAAAGATACCAGCAGATGATCCTAAAATTACAACACTAACCCTTTTGGAGGATACTAAAACGACTTGTAACACATAGCCTCATTTTTACGTTGTGCTCCTGCGCTTGGGCACAGTATTACCAATGAAGGGACCTCTGCTTCAACTAATAACCCTACAGATGTTTACAACCCATTCATCCATATACAAAAACACCAGGACGGACCATCGCCAGTACTTATCCAAATGACCGTGACGTGTCAATGTAAGTGCTGCAATTTAATATGAAATCATAACCATCTCAAGTATCTCATCCACTGGATGGGTGTATTTTCCCATTCAATATCCATTACAAAATCAAATATTGCAAAAGGATCCATACAATGAAAAAGTCATCCGAAGTTGCCGCACCATTTTACTTTTATACCTTTAGGCTCCATTAAGCTTTTATATAGGCCGCTGCCGCCGGCACTTCTAACCAACAGCGCGAGTACCGACTACCTACATCCTCCTCGCATCATTGTACGCCTCGGATACAATCATTAAGACTCTTGTAATTTTATGGTTTCTTGTTGAACAGTTTTACGACTCAACTCCTAGTGTTGTAATCAAAAAACCGACAAAAAAGAAGAACAAGGAAGTCTATCTCACACACTGCATGCAACGCGCATCGCTATTTATATGCACAGGACATAAAATGGGAAGAGCTAAACTTTTTTTCTAAAAGAATAAAACAAAAAGTACATCATAAAACCAGATCATCTTTCCATGCTAAAACAACTCGCTGCTCTGACAACCCAAAACATTTTGCATGTGTTTTCATTGTTGGCCTCCGTGTTCCATAAAAATGATTTACAACACATTAATGTAGGCTTCGCTTGTACATACATATGTTTGTATTCTTACAATTCGTGGATCTGTGTGCGCGTCCTGTCTCGTCCAGCGATACAAATAAAGTTTAGCCATTCATTCGACGAATTACGATTATCGTTTTGGTTTTTACGACGCGAAAACTGTCGATTAATCAGGATCTTCTCAATGCACAGTACATATAACAATGTGGCACAAGGACATCATGCCGAGTCCCCCTCACATATCTATCATAGTTGAACGAAGCATATAAAAATTATACTTTGTTTCCGGCGGTTGTATGATCCACAGACTGAAACAGAGAGAGGGAAATCAATTTTTATTTAACGAAGGACTTCTTTTCCTGGCTGTTTGGGGGTTCCTTTTGTATATTTCGCAAATAAATGTCATCCGACGATGTTAAATGTACCGTCCCCTAATGTCTCGGGCATTGTTCGGGCGTTAGGGTATTTGCTTGTTCCTGCGATTTTAGGGGGCGTTTTAGGGGGAAGTTAAGTTGCGAGAAGTTGTGACTTTGTGAGTAGTAAGCGGAAAAAAACAAGACAAAAATGAATGAAATCAGATAAGAAAAGTAGGACAAAGCCAAAGTTGACGCATTGTTGGCACCATCTCACCCCAATACAGTAACAACGATGCACACAATATCTCTGTCGACCCACCCCCATCCATCCAATACAAGAAAAAAAAAAAAGATCATCTTTCCCATTTGTATTCCTTTTCACAACGAGGACGACAACGTCTTTGTTACGGAGAGCGATAATGTTCGTGCTAAATTGAGGACTCACAAATAACTTAATTAAGACGTTTTCAAACGAACCCTTGGGCTATACACAACGAAAAAAAAAAAAAACTATCTCCTTTTAGGATTCAACAAATATTCCATGGAGTTGTCCCTCTATTGTTATATGGAATGAGAAGCCCTTGAAAGAGAAGGAGGACTCTGCTACTGGTCTTTACAAGCTATCGTGCTATTCAGGAATAATTGCTAGAGTTAATTGTTTTTTTGTTAAAGTCCCTTGCAAAGAGCTAGTGGATTTTTATTAAACCTGACAAATCGTCTGGCAATTAAGAGCAGGATAAAGTCCGTTTGACTTGAATGTTAAAATTTTTAAATAGGTTAAAGCTTCCGAAACTAATTATCGTGATCCATTAAATATTAATGGGTCACCAAAGAAAAAAAAAACAAAGTTGATCTCTGTTTCAAAAACTTAAGAGAGAGACAATTCCCAATGGAGAGGAGTATACGTCGTCTAAATGATTCAACATCTATTACTTCCCCAAACAATTTGTTGTGTTTCTAAAGTTAAAAGTTTTTGAATTCAATTTATTGAGGCAAACACACGCCGATTGACATTTAAATGGGTCGCGTTAAAAGGTTAGTTTTGTGTGGGAGAATGTTGAGCGTGGCAGTACTAATTACAACTCGGAATCAATGGGGATAAGGCTTTTAGAGTATAAAGTTATAATGAAATGATTTGGAGAGGAGCGTTGATGATATTGCGTGGGGGTTATTGATATGCCGTTAGTATATTTGCTGTAAGGAAGTGATGATTGTAACTTTTGTTTATCATAAAAGTCACCGACAGGGTGCTGGAGTGATTAGGTACTTCTACGCAAGAGTGCTCTAAATTAAATCGATTAATTTCTATTAAAATAACAAGTTTCATTATTTAATGGCAGTACTGTCTTACATTATGCAGATGATTCACAAGGAGATTCAGGAATGTAAAGCATTGGTTTTCAGTATTTTCTTTTCGCGTGTGCACTTGTGTGCATTTCGGTATCCTGTTGCTTTCAAGTCAATACGCTTTTCCAGCTCTGCTCTAATCTTCGCAAAACAGGCACTTGCGTACGCGATAATTTCAGCCACAGTCAGTTGATCTTCCACAGGTGTAGACCCAAGTCATGATGCAAAATTCGCCAAGTTATGGTCTGTAAATGGCCGAGTTCTTTTGGGTGGCGCGGAATTGGCGGCCTTGGGTTCTCCTGAACACTCTTACGAACAGCTGCGATATTTTCGGCAGATCTTCCGTTTCGTTGACGTACGGATGTTGGCGGATTGTTCACTTAACTGACTTATGTATAGTAAATTTACTGACTTTAAGCCGAATTACTTATATTCCTCTCTGAAGAACGATTATTACGACCGCGCGAAATGTTCCTCGAACAGAAGACCCGTAAAACAATTAATTCATTTGCACACGGCGGTCTTACGAACTAAATAAATGAAAGCCAATTTGACAGATGTAGCTTCAACAATATAGCCGCAATCACCTGTCAAAATTCGGAAAACCTAATGCAAAACCCTTTGGTTGTCAAAAATGTTGTTGCTATTGCAATGCTAGTGAGTTTCTCATCACAGCATCGCTCTTTTTACCTACTTCTACTTCTAACTACATATGTTATGGATCAAGACTAAAAAGCAAATAAATTGCCATCTATTTATCTAACAATAAAGCTCGTTCTCGTCATAAAGTTGCACATGAATTTATGGATTATCTTATGCGTATCGTTATATCTTTTTTATAGCTGCATAATTATTAATCACCACTCTTTCCTGTGCATGCCACAGATAGAAATTATACAAAACTTGAAAAAACCCAACATAACAAGCCATCGTACAAAAAAAAAAAAAAAAAAGAATCAACTTCTCAGCTTCGCCTATGGTTAGCATCCATTTTATCTTTTGCTCTATCCTATGAAATTTTAATTAGCACCGAGAAAATCCAATTTAGCACTTCAGTGCGCATAATAAAGAAATGCATAAAAAAAAACTCTTTAATTAGATATGGAAAGATCTTAATTAAACTATTTGCGGTTTATCACCATAACCAAGATATGATATTCCTCACTGCCGCACGCCGTTTTCCTTCAGTCAGATATATTTTTTGTGTAGAAAAATAGAATGTATCTGTCATATGTATGACTCTTCTAAAAATACCCCCCTATAAGTTTGACAAGCTTTAGATACACTTTAGTTGCTGCAAAATGCAATATTTTAAAATACATCGGACTGATGCCAAGAAAGTTGAGAATAACTATATCTGTGAGGTGATAGCCGTGTCCACATTCTGCCAGTCGTGTGTCTCATTTTAGTTGCCTACAAGTGGGTCATTAATATTCTTCGCCACAGCAAGTTAGGAAAAATAAATAAATAATTGAAATGCAAAAGTGAAGATAAAACTATCCGTAAGTGGGTTATGTTTATAGGTACACGTGTCCATATAAATCATCCAATAATAGAAAAGAACTTTAACGGAGTATCCAAACAACCAATGTCTATTCAAATCCTACTGCTATCTCCATGTGGTGAGCCGCGGGTGGCTAGATAATTGGGACGCCCGACACAATAGATCCATTCCAAATCCCGCTGAGCGAAATAAACGAAAAAGGTTACCATGTGCTGAATTCAAAGTAAAATTCTAAATGACCTTCGTTGGCTTTCACTGATATGCCTGTCCTATTCATTTGGGGACAATTCCCAAAGTGCCACCTCCTGCTAAGGTTGGATTGTTAAAGTGCGTCAGGCTATGAAAAATTTGTCATATTACCTGATATTTGTCTGAATATAGACTAATGTTTTGCAGTGCATTGGAAGTACATATGCAGGTGTACCTTTAGAACGTACATATACTCCGTATGGCAATTGGTCTATTTTACAGACTCTCCTGTGGATACGTAATTGTCATAAGTTATTATATGTCAACTGTATTCGGCAGCTGCACAATTTGAATAAGTACTTGCTTTCCTTTGAAAACTTTGTAGGGTTTTGTATACAAAAATATAAAGAGAGAGAGAGTTATATGCAAAAGTTGTTGCCGTGGTATTCTAAACTCAGGTAGTAATGGTTTCAACATTTTATTGTCCATTGGTGGAGTCCTAATTGACTGAAGAAAATTGTATGCAATTTTTGTTCTCTTTTCTAATTCACTGAATTTACTTTAACAAAAAAAAACTTTAAAAACTCAAGCCAATATTTCCTTTCCGACAGGTGCACATGTTTTTGTACATATTTGTCTGGAACCAGTACACATACCATATTCATACACATCATTCAAATGGACTATCAAGTCCTTCCTTTAGACTAGGAGCAATATTTATAGCAAACCTGTCACAAAACTTCTGCACAACATATTGCCGTCATTCATATGAAGGACTGTATCTATACATCACCCACACTGCAGTTGATTTTTACTCGCAACTACCCCTCCAACACATACATAAATCAAAATTCTAATGCAATTTGCATAATGAAAAGCAAAAATCAATGCACTCACTTATTAGCATCCCCGAGAGTAGGTACCTATTCGAAGTTACCAAGGCTATTCAAAATTAAGATATAAATTGATTAGCCATCATACAAAACATTTATTGGTGCTTAACTTAGGGCAAACTTGAGCTCATCAAGCTAAAAGCTTTCACAAAAATCAATTATTCAGTTAATGCAGTACGTCTGTCTTTCCTATCTCTGGGGTGTTAAAGAACTCAATGCAAAGTATGGTTTATTTACGACCAAGTGCCCATAAAATGTTCGTTTTAAGTAATTTGTATATGTATCTTATAATGCATTCATTACAGTCATATATTTCTGTTCTGAAAATCCAATACATATCAATTGATTTATTTTTAACTGCCTTTGGATGTGTCTATATGCAGGCATAGATTTCATTTCTTTTCTTAACCTACATATGTCAAGAGTTTTGCATGAGAGTACTTTGCAGAATAGATTGGTTGGAAAATATTGGAAAAATCATGGAACAAAGAAACGTAACAGACTAATGCACTTAGGTATAAGGAACAACTTTACTTTGGACTTAGTGGAGTACGAATTTGATTCCTTGCCAATGAATCCGCACGCACATACCATGTGCCAGTTATATAGTTCTGAGTCACTGAATAATGGCCCAGATAGAGAATGTCCTTTGTAATTTCAAAAATGTTATGATGCCTAAACATTGTCGTATACTGCCAAGAATAGACCACTTAAAACTAATGAAATACCTGCCTTCGGCCACTTTTTTCTAGTTAAATTTAAAAGAGGGTTGCCATACAACTATATTTGAGTATTTTTATGTAAAGAGTCGGTTTTTTTTTTTTTAATTTTAGTCTTTAACCAAAATGTACTCGTGCGTTTAAAAATTACCGTATTTTACATTCAAATACTAGTCGTGTTAGTTCGCATCCACTTCAACCGAATAAGATATTCTGCTACGGTCATTGGATATCATAAATTATCCTGACAGTGGGAACCCTTAACTCAAATTTATATGGTTTTTTGTCCAAAAGAAGAAACTAAAATCATGAAATTTAAAGACTTTGGCTCTTAAAGGTCAAGTTTTCCAATTTTATAAATTCAGGACACAAGCCGACAAATGTGAATTCCGCAAATATTTTTTCTTACACTTTCTTTTAGCAACGTTAAACCTATAACTAGATCAGTTGAGTATATGTGAAAAAAGAACAGGACTGTAAAAGAATGCAATCATTGTGAAATGCATTCACATGAAGTCATACTAAGAATTCACATAGATTAAAAAAAAAAAATTAACATAAATATCGGGCCGTAAGCAGCCCATAGAGGGCCAAGGCCTAGCTTCTCACAACTGTATATGTTGTTCGTGGTATACATTTCGGCACATACAGAAGCGACCTACAGTTTTATGCCGTATCCGAAGGGCAGAGGGGTTTTTGAGAAGTTTTCTCAAGACAGTAATACTCTTGAATGTTTGTCAGACACTCGGAAGAGGTGGGGCCGTGAAAAAACTTTTGATGGTATTTTTCTGTATTCGAACTTGGAACCACTTGGGCAGTAGTCCAACGCACTAACCACTGCGCCACGGCACCCACTCACATAGATTTAAGAACAAAATAAATCACCATTCATTTTGAAGTCATGTCTGGAGTAATAATTTTTAGCATTCAGATTGGTGAAGACAGAAGTCACTTGAAGTCACCAGCATTCACTGATTGCATTCAGTTCCATGAAGTCAGTTGAAGTCAGTGACTGCATTCATTTAATTGAGGTCTTTTAAAGTCAGTGATTACATTCACTAAGTCATTTGAAGTCGTTCAAGTCAGTGATTGCATTCACTTAGTTGAAGTCTTTTGAAGTCACTTCAGTCAATACAGGAATTATATTCAAAAAAGATTGCATTCCTTTACAGCTCTGAAATAGATGATATTATTGTGTCCCACTTAATTTAAAGACGTTTTGTATTTAAAAATTGAGATAAAATATCCTTTCTCTTAAAATAAATTTCCTGCCGTATCTTACCTTGCAAAGACTTTGACACTTAATTTTATTTTCTACTATAAAATTTTATTTCTTATCACGAACTTTGGGAAGAATTCCATTGCCCCCAGCAAGTATACATAAAAAAAACACACACACAAACATTTCTGAAGATACATACAATTTAAACAAACTTCCTTCAATGACAATATGAATTCCAGAAATACATTCTCTCTAAATTGTTCCAAACTAAAACGAAGTCCTGCCAAACCCAGCATCAGTTCAGCAACGCGACATAGTTCTCAAGATTAATGATTCTTTATTGACTTTCATTAATGTGCCGTGGTCTCTACAATACAGCACTCTTGTGGGGAAAAGAAAATTTATCAATTGCGTGAACAGTTTGATATAATCGCCAAACCATGATGGCTAATGAGTATTGTTGGGACTGTGAGCATTTGTGTCAAGTCACGTCTTGTCTTATACACCATCATGTCGATTCTAACTAATGACTTATGTGACCTGAAATGCAAATCTTTAGAACAGAAAGTGACCTTTGAATTGTGTCTTATTGTTATCATTCCACTTTGTAGAATATTTGTAGGCAAGAGGATCTACATAGTTGTAAGATAAACTTTCACAAAAAAATAACGCAACATCATTGGGTGACATTATATGTCACATTAAATCAACTTCCTGGAAGCGGGGGTCTTTTGGGAAGTTTTCGTTTATGTTTGTGTAACATCTAACCCCGTGGGGCTACAAGTAAACATGACATTCATGACTCTGCTCACAGAAAAGTGAAAATAATGATTTATTAAATAAGTTTTAAGGGCAAAAAAATATCTCATCTGAGGCTTAGGACTTTTTGTTTTCGTGTTCTGATAGAAATTAATTTTGTAAAATTTACTCTGGAACGCATGGTTAGAAGTATTGAAAAAAGAAAGAAAGAGATATGTAATTGGTAAAGTACAACTTTTATTATAAGAAACATTGCGGATAGGATCGGCTGTATGCGGAGGTACACATTAAATGGAAGATGGATCAGTAAAAGTGTGGGCTAAGCAATCTAAAATCGGACTTCTGATGAAGCCTTTTTTAAATATGTTTCCAATATTTATTTGTTTCCCTAATTTTCAGTTAAATATATCTAAATATATAAGCTTATACAGTGAGCTTATTCGAAGAAAGTCTGAATAGGATCAAATACCCCCGGACTTCTTGGTTTCGTTGGTGATCGAGCAGAACTAACCTTGATGCCAAATCTTGTGAAAGTCTTTAAAGACGTCTTTAGAGACGTCAAGGAATCCTTTTTTTCTTTAAAAGATTTTTTCTGTTACATCTGTTGATCTATGCACTTGTTCATTTTAGCCTTTGGACATCTATTCTAGTGAATTTTTCTGCACGTTGCTTTCACTAACATATATATATGGCGGATTAAATCTAAATTCAATTTGGGTTGAGTGATTGACGCATGATTGACTCGATCCGATCAGTTTGTCCATGTAAACGCGAATTGAAAGATTGAGTTTGACAGATGGAGAAAAAAAGACAAAAAAGTTTAGGAAATGATGTGTCATGTCGTGTTTTGTTTTTATCGTTTAGGTCTTGTGCGGAGTAAAGTAAAATGTATAAAATGACGGGCAGAAATATTTGGACGCATGCAAACAAAATGGCGAAGTGTCAACTCATTCATGACTCATTCCTCTTTTGATTCGATTCGATTCTGCCTCGATCCATCTATGTAGTTACAGCGATAACGTCGATTGAAACTCAATCTGATCTCCCAATCCCGCCATATAAATGGATAGAGTTTTCATTGTGGGAAATTTCTGCAAAATTTCAAAATTACAATTGGTTGAAGAGGGACAAGTTGTTGGATTTATAGGTTTCGTCGTCCATTACTTTGATCGGTATTTTGTCATATATATGTATACGGCCCATTTGGATATTTTATTTCGAATTTGAATTTGGCCACAGAGCTCCGTTTCATTTTTGGTGAAAGTTCCGAGGATATATTCGCTTTAATTCTTATCGAAATTGTTCCTCGTTATTCTTCTTAGTGAGTTTTCATTTCAAAATCTTCATCTAAATCATAAAAAAGTGTTCATACTATAGTTAGATTCAATGTATTAGCAATTACACATAATTGATCAAATGAAAAACTTGCATATTTTATGAGGATCATTGAAATATCACGTCACGGTAGAAATAAAACATAACCACCGAACTTCAAAACGATCAGCCAAGAAAAGTATATAATAATCTCTACACATCGAACAGTCTTGAAAAAAGTACTGTTACCCAATGAAATTAGTTAGTAGATTAATAGCTGGCCAATCTAATCTAACAAAAGACCGGGTGGATTTTAAAACCATTCAATATTCTGCAATTTGTCGAATAAATATGATTACTCCTACCAAACCCATTAATTTCCACAAAAGATTCAAATTTCATCTAATATCCTTGAAATAACAATATTCTTCAACTTGAAGGCCATGTCCTTCCTCCCAACTCTCAATCATCTGCAACAAAACCTCTCAAAAAACCTCTCCCTTCTGATTCAATGTTTCTCTTTTGACTTTTATCTTTTTACATTTCCACTTTTTCGTTTTTGGACGCTCTTCCAATAAAATGGAATCGTGTGATTACGTTTTAGGAAATTTTTGTTTAGCTTTAGCTCCCATCATGTCGCACGATAACACACCAGATGTGTTATCCTTAAGACGTGACATTGAATTTTTTTTTTCTTTTTAAATCGCAACACTTGGCATAATATCAAAAAGAAAAAAAAAAAACAGATGACAGTTGAAAAGAAAATACAACATAAGCAAGATGATGTCCGTTCGCAGTTCTTCCTACGAGCTGGAGAGTTTGCGATACAAACAACAACATTAAAATCAAAGTAACAATCTGGCTTTGGAATACATTTTAACAAAAATCCATAAAACAATCCCTTTTGAAATGACAGTACAAGAAAATGTTATTATTAGGAACCCGTGGGCCATAAAACCATTTCCAGCTATGTACCTAGGTACCTATGAGCAAAAACAAATTTTAATCCCCCACGCGACACCCATTACCGAACCCAAAAAATGTATGTCACATTGTCCACCCGGTCTCACCCTTGCTACATGGTTAAAATTAATATTTTAATATTTCCATATTTAAAAACAAAAGAAGTCCGAGGAGATATCGCATATCCCCTTCCGACAGCAACAAACAAACAAAAGGCAAAAACAGCAACCCTCTATGTGAGTTTGCCCAATCTTCCTTCAAAGCATTTCCTTGCATTCATTCTATTCATAGGCAAAAAACTATACAAAATATACATATATATAGTATTATCCAGCAACCATAAGGATGTGAAGTATAAAAAAAGGATCTCTGCCAATTTCGCACAGAGAACACACAGCCTGCAGTCCTTAAACACTCCGTAAGGTATGGTGAACTCTTCTTCTTTTGCTACTGCTGCTGCTGCTTGCCTCTGTTTTTTCTGCTGTGTGCGCTCTTTTATTAAACTGACCCGATTATATGTACATATATATATATATATATTTTTTTTTTTTTTGTGCAACTACTTCTACTACTGCCATCACCTCCCCCGCCCGCACACAGTCTTAGGCTCCTTTCACATGGAATATTATTTTAACCAGGAGAATAGATTAAATAATAAAACAAGAAGCAAGCAGGTTTCTTTTTTTTCATTTGTTCGTTCGTTCTCACCCCAAAAATAGGTACGAACAAGGATATAATGTCTCTCCTGGCTTTGGTTTATTATTGTTTGCTAAGGACGACACAATGGTTATGAGGCAGTGGTGATGGTGGATGATGATGGGTGGTTTGGCGATGAAGATGATGATGATGACCAATTTGCTTCTCAAGAACTATTAAGCCATTTGAAATCATTGTGTCTGGTCGTCCTTGCAGGGTCCACCGCAATCAAGCTCCCCACCGTTTTTTTTTTTTTTATATTTACTTTCCGCAGCGGAAAGAAAGCAAATAGATATATGTATGTATGTATTTGGTGTGTACTTACCGACTGAAAATTGTCCTTTATGTTTATTTTAAACTGAGCATCAATTGGAAAAGTTCTTGTTCAACTGCTAGATACAGCTCATGGATGAAAGGATATCTTTTTTTTCTATTTTCTCAGCTCTTCGATTGTATAGATACTTTTCTTTTTTGGGGCTTGAAACAAAGTTGAACACTTTACTTTTCACTCAAACACTTGAATGGAGAAGAAGAGAAAATTGCATCGCGCTACGTTTGGAGAGAGAATTGCATCTAAAGCTACACTTTGCACGGATACTTTGAATAAATATTTGTTAAAAATTTTCACAGACCGAGAAATGGGAAGGAAAATTGCGTATACGCCTTGTTTAACCGTTTGCTGTCTTGTGTAAGTGGTTTTTCTTTTTCTACGTTCCTCTTCTATTTGACTTTTTTTCTGGATTCGTTATACTATAGAATAGTTTGTAACACAAAGACCAGCTTAAGACCGATAATACATAATCAATTTATCGAAGGGAATGTGGTCATAAAAAAGGGTTAGATACTTTTTTTTTTTTGAAAAGAAAAATATTTTTCTTTTTTTTCTTTTCTTTTTTTTTGTATTCACGTTGCACTGCGACGGACCGTATACACTGCGTACCGTTAAAAAATGAAAATAATATCAACAATGGGATACACAATATAAGGTAAGAACACAGAGACACACAGCACAGGAGAGCACAGCGACAACGAACGAGAGAAGCAGCAGCGCAGTGTTGAGCATCAAAACAATTCGTGGGTGTACTCGGTACTAAAATCGTGAAAGATATTCTTGAAAAACTTTGGCTTTTCGATTTGGCGAAAGTTCATTTTCATTTTGTGAGTAGAGTTCATCGAGAGTAGGATAGGATACATGGGAAAAATTTCTTCGTTGAGGTTGTGACAAAAAGCTTCTTTTTCTTCTCTGGCCCTGCTGTTGTTGATACTGCGATACTCCCGCAGTGTATACATAAATGGCTGATGGTGCTGGTGCGTCTGTCTGTAGTTCAAAGTGCTAATGCTGCTGCAAAATCTCTTTTGTTTCAGGTTTTTTCTTTTTTTCTTCTTTGGACTGACAACGACAACTTTGTGCCTCTCTTTCTGTGTGTAATCAAAAATTCTAAGACATGAAGCAAATAGATAGAAAAAAAGAACAGAAACAGAAACGATAAAGAAAAGATAAACAAATAGGAGCAAACACAGGTTGAGAAATGCAAAAGAAAAAACATACGTAGGTATACAAAATGAGCACTCAAAATGGGGTGTCCCTAGGTACATAAGGGTTAAAACATTGTAAAGTTAAGTAATTTATTCGCACCTTTATGGAGGAGCTCAGGAGAAAATTGCTCATCTCTATGCGCCTGGGGAGGGCCTTGTTTTTTTGTTTTTTTTTTTTTTTTTGCCACTCAAGTAAGGACCTGAGACCTCCACTGTGGAAATTATTTTCTTTTTTGATTTCCTTATTTTTTTCTTTTCTTCGGTGAAGCACTTGATTCCGAAATCGTTGATTTCCTCCGCATAGAGAGACGTGTACATAAGGGGAATTTATTGGACGTGTAAATTGGGGAGTACGAGCTGGATGAACACGCTATGCTCTCTGAACGTTTGCACATGATCGAAGGTCAGTAACGTGGGTATGGTATTGCCTTAATAATTACTGTGAACATATTCGAAAACAAAGTAGAGGTTACAGTGGGGTCGCTATGTGGCCAAAGCGACCACTTAAAATGATGATAACTTTGGGGGAATATCAGGTGGCAAGAAATTGGCAGTAGGTTTACACTAGTTAAGCTCCATTTGAATATATAAATAACTAAATTTTAACTTTTATAAATAAGTTTTACATATATAAAAATGAAGGTTTCTAGTATGGGAATACTAAACAACATTATTAGGAACAAAAGAGGAATAATGAAAGAGCAATAACAATTTATACATAACTTTCTTCGTTTTCACTTTACTAAGGAAGCAACAATTCAATTCCATTGAAGGATACAAGTTCTCTAGTTTATAAACGAACGATGGCTGTAATTAGTCAAGGTGTTGCCAATCTTTATAGACATGTGCATGCTACATATCAAAATATTAATGTGTTAAAAGATAATTAGACCCATAACACGGCATGCACATACATATAAGTATATAAATAGTTGGATGGCAACGTGGCCCTTCTTATATGTATTCTGATGTCACATTATGTCAGTTGCATGTTTTTCATATTTAAGTATGTATCACAGTACACCACGGTCGATTATAGCGACAGTTGCATGTATGGCCGCATGCGACGCCTTGTTTACATGCTAACATACGGCTTTTACAAGTTATATGTGATTAATGACAACATGCGCCATTTTGTCCGTTTGCTATACGGAAATGATAAATGCAAAATACTGGAATTCGTATTGAAGGATGTATCCTACATGCAGCAACTATTTATGGCGTTTTTCTATTGCAGATTGTATTTATTATTGGTGTATCCAAGATACATTAAGGTAAATTTGATCTGTTTGTGAATATAGGTCAATAGTATTCATATTGACATAAGGTATTTCAGTACTTCTGAGATAGATAGAAATATTTCTTGACTAAAGGTGAAAATCAATCTAGATTAAGATCTTCTGCCTAAATCCTTGCTTCTAATTTTGTTTCTCTCCGTAAATTTTACCGCAAATCTCAACAGAGTTCTTAGCAGAGTTTCAGAAAGTGAACTAGACTTCGGAATCTCTTGAAATCCTGTAATGCTTCGCAAACCGTGATATTTGAGCGATTGAATTCTTGATTTAGCTGTGGGACACATCCTCTTTCTCAAACTCAACACTCATTTGACGCAGATCTATAGCGCGTGCACAAATATTTTCTCTTTCCTTGCATCACGAAATAATATTGAAATTCATTAAAAAATATCCTTGGAACCATAAACCTTTTTTGTCGGAAATGTGTAAATGTTCCCTATGGCATCGATCTCTGCTTTAATGAATTTGAAACTGCAATTCGAGGTTATTGGTTTCTTGGACGCCTTCATGCCTGATTTGTAGGTAATACATATGTAAATTCGGTTGTTGCTCAGAGCTAAGTTTTGTCTCCGAATCTATTTCTATCTCTTTTTTGCAACCTCTTAAACTACCCTTACTTTCACTGATGACAGAACTCTCTGTTTTGAACTAACTCGCATCCCCACTCTTAGGGTGTAGAAGATTGAAGGCAACATATTAAACTCATTAAATTTCGGTCTTGACAACATTATCAGAATCAGTGGAATTTAATGCATTCAAAAAGCAATGCCGTCTTCTGTCTCTCAAGCAAAAACAGGACTCTTATCCGTGATATGTCATTGCCTACTTGCATCGGTAAAACCAAAAGACGTGCCATTCTCGGTGTAAGTATAACGAGTATTTATCAATCTTCGATGGAACGATCACACTTTTCAAGTCGGTGCAAAACGCCTAAAATTCCTTAAGCGGTGCAAGAAGTTGCCTTAATTTATAAGGCATTCATCGCCTCAAAGTTAAAATACAACGCCCACATCTGGGGGTTTAAGTCAGTGCATACAAATTTATACATATGTATATATATGATAGAGATATTGCCAGCTCCATAGTTTCCCTTGAACATCGCAGAAATATCTGGCATTTTTCTCTATTCTATCCTCTTTTTTCCATAAAAATGCTTCCAGTAAAAAGCCAGTTGAAAAGCCCAATGACACGTACATACATATGTGAAATGATCATCCAGGCTATGTATTTCCTCATTATTACAACCTCCAAACATTCAAAATTCACTGAAACCTCCTCTATTTCTTTTCCCCTTTGCACAAACCCTCACGACCTGAGAACAATTGAGAAATAGTTTCTACAATTTAAAATTCAATAAATACTCAGTTAAAATCGCGGCTTTTTAAATTAAAATAACGTCTTGGAATAGTGTTTTTCTTTTTCTCGTTGATTGGCCTCAATTAATGGAGTAACAAAAATACCTTAACAATATTTTAACTTATTGGGAAAAAAATTATTCCATTTCATTTGAACAAAACATAGGAAATGATTGCTTTGTACATAACAACATAAAAATTTCCGCCATAATTAGATAATTACACTTTTATTTCATTCCACAAAGGGGTAATTGCGTGACAATAGTAATTTAAGTGAAATATGATTGCTGGCCCTAATGCCTCAAATCAACACAAAACATCAACCATTCAAGTCACCAATCGTGTAAATATTTACCATATTTCCAATCATGACCGATAAATCTACTGAACCCTTCTAAAGGGAATCATTACAAGCAGTAAATCAAGTTAAGTATAGCAAGAGGTGCAATCAAATTAACTTTGCCCTGGGATGTTATTTGTCGGTTGAAAACATGAAGACGGTGCAACGTTAAGCTGACTTGGGTTTTGCAAATTGCACTTTATAGATACTGTTGTAGGAATGTGAGGAATATTGAAATTCGACCGTCGATTGTTCGTCCTTATTGAGATTTTGGAAAGTTGAGTGACTTTGGAATTTGAAGTGATACAGCTGGAGATGAAGACTCTAGTTGCTTCATTTACCTGCTAGTTGTTAATCATTCAAGTATCGATGAAAAATTTATAAAGCTGACTTTCATACAACTTTTTTCATTTCTGTTTTAACATATGATCAGCATCAGTAGCTTCATCTGTTTGTCAATTTTGAGCTATATCGATGAAATATTGCATGCCAAGTCTTTGGTAGAATAAGCAGTACAAACGCAAAAGTTTTCAAAATCCTGGCACGACCACTTTTCAAAAATGCACATTATACCCTATCCAAAGTAAACTAAGTTTGATACATCCATACTCGTAGTTTGTAACATAGAGAAATATTAAAGATAGAATCAATCAAATGAATATCAGTGGCCACAAGCAATAACCCTCTTAAGTCGACATAAGAAGAAATCGAGTAAAGTATACCACAATGTTTCCCAAAATTTGAATTATGTACTGTAAATTTTTTTATTCCAAAACTCGCAAAAATAATCAATGTGTAGACAAAAAGGCAAAAGCATTTTCAAAAATTCAAACGCTTTTTTCTCAAAACAGGAAAAATCGCCTTAGACGGCTATGACTTGTGACCACAGATATATGTATAAATGATCACCATCACAACCCGTATCGATTAAACTATGTCACAAGTTTTAAGGCCTTAAATTTGTACCTAGGTCTATAAAAATTTCTGTATGACATTTTTGAAAATCCGAGCAACACAAGTGTACAAATTTTTGTTAATTCACCCAATTTACTTTTTTTTACAGAACTAAAAAATCGTACCGTTATATGTATATTGTTTGCTGTTAAAGTATAGAGCGTTTTATGACACCACAGATTTCTAGCACAGAAAGCTAGCCAAGATAAACTTCAACGATATTGAGTTTTGCAACCCAAAACCGCTTTTCCAAACATTGGCTATCCGCAAATCGAATTCAAAAGTCTCGCCATATATTTGCATACATACGTATCTTTATAAATTGTCTTTCAAACAATTAACTTGACTTAAATCACATATTGATAGCTTCTCCCAAAAGCGATACCCCATTCCAAATGCGTTCTCGAACATTTGCAATCAAAGGACTTAACTTTTCCTCTGTACAGCGCAGCGGGGGGCATTTGCATTCCAAATCGGAAATCGCTTTTCACATATTTCAAAAGTGGAAACTAGAAATTCAAAACTTTCTCCTCATCCATCGCTGAAAAGTTTTGGATCTTCGTGTGTGTGTGTAAAGAACTGATTCAAATACCCTCAACTCTAAAGGACATCAGTATTTCTATTGCAACATACAAAGTAAAGAAGTACTACGAGCCTCAAGCAAAAACAAAGCATCTCTTCCCCCAAAATGCACAGAATAAGAAATGGCGCGGAATATCTGTGTACATGGTGTGGAACTGTGGAGGAAAATCAAAAGAAATCGACGACTTTGAGTTCTGCAACTAAAAACGCCAAATGACCTTGAAATCTATTTTTAGCAATGGATTGTGTGTGCAAAAGGAAAACTTTGCAATGTTTCTCATCCAAAAATAGGTCAAACTAGCAGCACACCACAATGCCATGTGAACGCGTCCTCAGAGAGCCAAACCACCCCACAATAAGTCTCACAACAATGAGACGTCAGAGCTACAAACCCCCTAACCACCCAACACGGTGGTGGATGGGTTGACTGGTGTTTGGTGGAGTTCAGGCGACATGGCCGTCAGAATGGAATGCAACAGCGCAGTTGAAGGCCACAACTTTTGTTATTTTATTGAAATGAAACTTGTATTGACAAGATGTTGATGCTCATATGACAAGGTGTGAAACCGAGTCAACTAGGGAATGTAATTACAAGGTGATGATTGTATATGACTTGACTCTGGAGGGTATAAAGTGTGAGTTTCAAACTCACTCACTGTGTTCGCGATTTCCTCTTGTTGATTAGCAATTTCTGCGCTCTTGTTTGTGTGCTCAACCCTCTGGCTGAGTGTGGGGCATTGTGAAACATCTTAAGTGACCGAGTTTGATGGATGTCAAGTGGAATTTACTATTTCTTGTGCTTTTGCCAAAAACAAAGTCTTTTGAAAAACCAAACGAGGGTAGATGGAATGACTCGATGAATCTTTTCAATTTCTTAATTAAAAATACCTAATGTGTGTGAATGTATGTGTATGTGGAAAGAACAAGAAGCTTTCCTTGGTTCGCATAACATTAAGAAAATGAAAAAGTAACAAAGGGGATGGAAATACACTTGGGGTGTGTTTTGCGTTCTTCCTCGCATGCAGGTGAAAGCTTTATGTGATTAGCCAAATGAGTTGTATAGAAGTTTTAATGAAATTCCTTTCTGGTGAAAGGGATGTGCCTATTTAATGGTAGTTAACACAAAGACTGTGAAACTGATTAGATTAGAAACTTAGAAGAATGTACATAATTGTTTTTTTTTTTTTCCAACAACTATGCGTAGGAACCAATAAAACGAGAAAGTTGTATCTATGCTAGGTTAATGTCTATAGGGTATTTAAGAACAAAACAAGTTGAGATCTTTAATGCATCTTACAATATTATCCTCATATTTTGCTTCTAATTTAGGACATTCAGGTTTAATTTTAAATTAAAGTAGATTACTGAGGATGATTAGACACAGCAGAATTTTTATTACCTGAAAACGGAAAAAATGTGGCGATAAATAAAAATTAGTACATATGGCAAAATATGTATATTGGTGAATTTTTGTTTTAAATTTTGAACTTAAATTCGATGAAAAACACCTGGCGCTTATTTTATAAAAAGAAAAAATGTCTAAAAAATCCCGCCGAGTATTATATTTCTCATAGATTTCTAGTCAAAATATGAAGACAAGTTGACGAGTAAGGCGCATATAATTAGCTGTGAAATCACAGAGTAATCGGTGGCAAAATATTCATTTTTCTATGAGGTAGAAACCTTTAATTGGTGCAATAGTGAGCAACTTTGATAATTCTTATTTCCAGGAAGAATTACCTACAGCTTAGTGCCAATTAAATAAACCAATTATATTTCTCAGTCTTATATTTCAATTGACTGCTTGACGGTACCTAAATACTTTAAAAAAAAAATCCTAAATGGAGGCAAAGTATTCGCTTCTCTTCGTTGTATTTTTGATGAATATTTTATTAACCTGTGTTTTATGACCTTACCATGAATTTGTTTTGTTCTAGAAGTTTAGCTGGGCGCAGTTTTTTTAGATGTTTTTGAGTGTGAGTCACTCTAAGTTTACATCCTTTATTTTAGCACACATTAATTTTTGCTCACATTTCGATTTTGACCAAAATCCATTGAGAAATTTCTCAAACCAGTTAATAAGCAAAGTACCATATAAAGCCTAACCAATTTATTTTGTAAAAAACACTTACACCGACAGTTAAACGATGAGACTGTAAATAAAATCAGGGTGCAAGGTAAATATAAACAGCTCTACCACCGATATCTTAGAAAATAATTATAATCTTGAACTCTTAACAAAAAGAGGCCTATCAGTTCCATTTTCAGTCCTTACACCTTAAAGCTCAGTTGCAAAATAACTTCAGTTTAAAAAGTGAGTTGTAATACAACATTTAAGGGAAACTATAGGGGACTCGAAACGAAACTATTTTTCAGAATACAAAAACAGATCCATATGTACCTTAAGGTGGCAAGTGGGTCACATTCTAATAAATAAGGACCTTCTGTTCTAGCACTGACTCTTGCTCGATTTTCTCCCATAAACATACATGCATAGACACATGTACATACTTTATCGACACTCCACATCAAAATAATTGCTACAGCTGCAGAGAAAATGCTGCAGTTATCAACTGTGTTGTTTTTAATTTTTCCCCAGAATTCGATCTGATCAAGTAAAATTATTTTGCTGACTCAGACTAACTACCTATGCATAATAATTTATGTACCATGTCATAATTTGTTTATACATAAATCATTAATTTGCTTATACATAATAATTAAATGAGTCACTTAAGGCGCACAAACATAAATGTTACACTCTCCAGGCATTGATATACATTGTACGTACATATGTATGAATGTATGTATGTATGTATGACTTTATCTACATAAGTCATATGCATGCATTAAAATTAACTAATTTTATTTATATTTCAATAGCCAAATACTTTAGATAACCTTCATAGTGTAATAAATAATTTATTGAATGCAATTTCAACATCTCCAACTAGGATTGCACCACATGTGGAAAATATAAGTGTGTACTTGGACAAGCGGTAATCAAGAAGCAGAGTGGCGCAGTGGAAGCGTGCTGGGCCCATAACCCAGAGGTCCGTAGATCGAAACTACGCTCTGCTATAAAGATGTTTTTTTTTTTTTCTCTCTTCTGAACCAAACACATAGTTTAGGTAGAGAAGAATAACCATAAACATTTGATAAAATGAAATGCACATATGTAAATTTGCAGTGGAAAAATGAAATTAATATGTACACATGGATATCCGACTTTTTTTTAAGAACCTTGTAATTTGTTTAAATCGTAAGGAACTGTATGTTGCAAACAATTAACCTGCTCTTTAATTGTAATCCTATTTTGAAAAAAAATGAAAACCAGAAAACTGTTAATGAATTCCTATCCTTTTTACTCTATCAACGTAATGTGAGCATTTGTTTATATCTCAAGTTCTAATTTTTCGCGAAAACAAATTTTGTCCCATTAAATCAATCTACCCTTCGCGCATACTGGTTTAACAACTAATTTTCATAAGGAACAATGAATATGAAAGAAAAAAAAAGAAAAAAAACTTTTGCAATAGCAGAGCGTAGTTTCGATCTACGGACCTCTGGGTTATGGGCCCAGCACGCTTCCACTGCGCCACTCTGCTGCATGAATGTTCTGTGTTTTTTTTACTTCATCAAGTTTTTACCTTTTACACTGCCATCTATTATAAAATAGTTACATTTTGTAATTTTCAAGAATTTGATGGCAACTAAGGCCATTCATGTACAACAACCAAAACCGTACAAATGTGTAGATAGTGTGTTCTAAACACAGATGGCGCTTGAACAGGTTTGACAGGTAGATAAACAGTGTTCGAAGATTCTGCTCATTGAATAGTTCATAACATTAATTTTTTTATTTTAAAACTAATTATATAAAAATACGTTTTATAAGTAGTAATTTTAGTTTGTAAGGCTAAAATATATATATTTTTTTAAGAAAAACGAATATACACGAAATACACCACGTTTGTACTACGATTTTAAAAGATTGTTTTTCTCATTGTCCTTCAATTTGTCAAGTTATCTTCACCTGTGCATTGACACATTTGAAAAATCCGTATGAAAAAATATTATTGCGATCTTAAAAATGAATAAATAAATAAGGGACAAAACTAAAGTCCTTTTTTTCAGTTTTTGTAGAAGTTCAATTTGCACTATAAAACTCGCTCTTCGAATGATTTTGTGTGCAACGTCGAAACAGGATCAAGTCTTTTATCAATTATGATAGCTGGGTTTTATTATCCATATTTTATTTTATTATTTTACTAAGCATTAATTTGTTAACTTCAAATTAAGAAAAATGTTTTTTTCAGACTTCATAAATAAAATTTCGGAGTATATAACGAAAATTAGTTATTGTTATTTTTGTTCACAACTAGCCGTGTTTTATTTTCCACTTTTCAAATTTCTGTTTGCAGGCAAACACTATAAAAAATAAATACAAAAAAAGATTAACAAGTAAAAGCTTAAAGTAGCCATAGCCGTAAAGAAAATTCACGCTAAAGTCGTATTCCAAATAATGTGCCGTAGCAGTGCTTACTTTAAACTTAAAAATGCTCACCAGCTTATTAAATGTGCAAAAATGATTAATAAAATATATGCTCAAGAGTAACACAAACATTTTTATAATCTAAATATAATCTGTTATATTATATTATATTTTTTTTATTATTATTTTGTGTTATACTTAGCAATAACATCGTTTACTAATTTCTCAATCGATTCGAAATAATTCATTGAAAAAAATTGTATCCCATAAACACCAGAATCGCTATCAAACACATCCTTTATCAACTGAGCTGCCGTTTCTACTGCGTATTCTTTGAAATCCTTTTTCTGGTGTTGTCGACTTTTATACTCGTGCATTTGCTCTGGCGGTTCCACCTGGGTAATAGCCAACATTGCTCGCATTGTACGATAATTTTCTGGTACATAAACACCAACAATAATTGGAACTGTGATTCCGTTTTTGCGACAATTTCCAATAAATTCAATAATACTACTCGAGTTAAAGCAAATTTGTGTAATTATAAAGTCAGCTCCACAATCCACCTACAAAAAAGATAATAGTTTTATTTTTTAGATTAAATTTTCCTGATAGTGTTAAGTTCGTGAGCGTAATTTGCATTTACAGGAAGTAGGTCATTGTTAAAAAAAAAAAGGAAAAAAAAATATAAACTATAGTAAGTTAGGTAAGATACAAAATCCCCGAATCACAAGCCGGTTTATCTTTAGAATAATTTGTCAAACGCAGTGAGGTGATAATCTGGTTTGAGAGTGTTTATCTTTAGCAAACTAATTGAGGGGACTCACAGTTTTTCGACATACGACACAAAATTTGCCGGTGACTTTCTTCGCAACGTAGGAGTTTTTCCTATCCGCTAATGTTTATTTAGCATGTAAGTGGTACATAACACTTCTATCTCAACTATCCACTAGCTGATTTCTAGCTTCATCAAAAATGAGCTCTATTAGAGTTCTTTTGTTATTCTCTTTTCTTCCTCACACTTCATTTCAATTTGATTAAAAAAAAAAAGAAGAAGAAAAGAAGAGTTACATTATTTTATTCAAAAGAAAAGTAGTGGTTTTTTAGTGGCATCTCTGGTAAAAAACCTTAAGCCCTATCATAAAGAGTTGCTTAAAACACATGGCGTGGTTGTGCTGCACAAACTTCTCCCAAGTTCGGGACTTAAAAACTTTATTTGATTGCACTTCCTCCGAAGCAAAAGTACGCGAGTACAAATATGGCAACGAAAATTACCTTGTCTGAACTGGCTCTTAATAATAATAATAATAATATGCTCATCTGCACTTCAAAACAAATTATCCACAGTTTTCTGACAAAAGAACGTTACACTAATTTATAAACAAAAAAATTAAAGATTTCTGACAGTTAAACTTTTTTATAGCTTTTAACTTCATTTTCATCAACAAACCTATTTATTCATTTTTTTTCTTTAGGTAAAAATACACACTAAATATTTTAATGGCTATAACATTTATTGTTACTTTTAATGAATATAAATAAGTTCAGATAATGTAAGCCACAAAGCTAATCTTTACAAAAACTATGTACATACGTATGTATGTATCAAAGCATATATATGTTCACATTTGTATATTGCCAAGCGAAAAGCTTAGGCTATCAATTCATTCAATTTTTAAACGATCAAGTCGCAATAAATATAACGTAAGGGCTACTATGACTAAGGGATTCCCCCACGATTTATTAATACCCTAATTTATTGATTTCTAATCGATGGTAAGTCACATTTCACAAAACCTCTTGTATTAAACTTACCTTTTGCTTCAAGTATGCCATGTCTTCTTCCATGGATTTTGATTGCGGATGACCCTGTGGATAACCGGCCACAGCAATAGTTATTGTACCTATAAACCATCCAATTTGAGGAAATTTTTCAAATCCAATTTCAATATCAACTTACCACCACGAATTTTTCGTATCTCCGACACCAAATCGGATGCATGTTTAAACCTCTGATCCGCATCGATATCATCGCCGCGCAGTGCAACCACATTTGAAAAATTCAATGAAAGAAACTTCTTCACTCGCTCCGGCGTCGCTCGGTAACAAGTAAAATGAGGCATAACCACAGTTCCTGGTTGCAACGACTTACCGAACTGAAGGGAATCTACCTCACTAATCGGATCAACATCACCATACGGACTAAACCACACCAATGACGTAAACAGCGGCAACAGGGCGAACTTCCTATAATCCAGCGTACTATTACTTGACTTTGCTGATATCTCAATGCCATAGAAATACTCTTTGTTATCAATTTTCGATTGTATTAAATCCGCGAGCTTCGGTTGCTCGGCTATAGGTACAAATCTTTCGGTAAAGTGCACCCTAGTAAAGTTAGTCGATGGTGAATAGTCGGGATTATGCATTGTAAAGATGTTTTTCTCATGCCATGCAGAAGCGCTGTAATTCGAATGAAACCAGTTTTGAGTGTCGTTTTATAGATACTTTATAGGTGCACGACTAGTTTAAAACTAAAATCGAATTGTCAATGGATCGAAAGTTTCAAGTAAAGCTCAATTGTTTGATAGATTAACGAAATAAGCTTTTTATTTCGCTGTGCTTTACACAAACAATTTGATTATGGGAATTTAGAAAATTTAGTACACAAATAAAGTAATCTGTCCCATCTTTAGTTTGTATCTGATTAGAATGGAAGCAATAAGTCCTAAGTTTTTGTTTGCCCAAACTTATGCAGCCTCTAATTTATTTATTTCTGTTCAGGTGTTTATGTATGTACAAACTTACAAAAGCCACCAAAAAAACGCATGCATTTGTATGTATGTATACTTAATAAATATTATTACACTACAAAGAATTAAAGGAAAAAAAAAATAATAATTTCTGCTAACCTTTCTCGGAGAAATGACAAAAGCGGAGAAATTTGATGAAAAGAAGAACTGTCCTCTCAAAAGGAGATCAGCGAAGTGTTGGAAACGCGCTCATTATACATCCAATATGTAAACGTTATGCTGATCATAATAGATCAATTTATCGAATGAAGTGATGAGGGCGCTTCTCTATTGCCTATCGACTTCAAGAACGATTTATATGGAAAGGAGAGACATCATACTCACAGCTTTTTATCAAAGACGACGAAAACATGTGTGCCGAAGGATTTTGAGTTTCATAGTAGAGAACGTCACAAGAACTTCTGTTTTTAAAGGTAATCAAATCAGTAATTTACTCATTGTCATATACTAATATCCTTCCTTAAGCCCATTGTGCGATGGCCCAAAATCGAGAAGCTACGACAAACTTCCGCGCTCAACTCACCAGGAACAAAACAGGAAGTTTGAGTGCGCACCAAAAACCTACCCCATATCAACAGCATTAGAATTGACTATCGATGTTTTATGAACAGGAAACGGAGGAATTCAATGATCTGTCTGCCAAATTTCAACATTATCTGCCTTGCAGTTCTTGAAGACACTTAATGGCAATTACTTGTTGCATTAGGAATATTAGCTTCACAGGTTCAAAAGTCATTGATAAAACAAATCAACAGGTGGAAAAAAGTCGTTAACATTAAAGTTCAAAATCATTAGATATCTTTGCTTGTCGTTATGTCGTAGAAACTTTTTTTTTCTCTCTCTCTTTCGCTTATAAAAGTAAAAATAAAAACACTTACCAATTACCATATCTATTCGATGAGTAGATGATAGGTTATTATCAAGATATGTACATACATATGTTGTTGCCATGCTAATAAATCATGCAGAGTCAATAAATATATTTTTTGAAGAGAAATTAAACTCAAGCAAAACAATGCAAGCAAGATAGCGTTATCAATGAGCAAGTACTATTGCTTTTCCTTATAAAATGAAAATCTCCCATGAGGCGCATTGTCTATCGTTATCTCTTTGATAAATGCGTAAACCTACGCGTACCACACACGCCTGAGAGAAAATAGCTACACATTTTTTAAAGAAATTTTGAAAAGGTTTATGATAACCGATTATAAAAATTAATGTTACATCCTATTCAAAACAAGTAATAATGCGGTCCAAAACAAAAACATCCCGTATAGAGAGAGCTGTTGTAATATCAATGAATTGTTGTAGTGACTGTTGTAATTAGCAAAATTGTACGGTATACCCTGGCTAACGTTGTCCCGCACAACGTTGTTTCGCTAAACGTCGGCAAGGAATTGATACTATACCTCGTTTAACGTTGAATGGCTTCACTGTAACATCGCTTAAACAAACAAAAAATTAAAATTGAAGCAAAAGTGTCTCCATGGAATCGCCTTTTTAAAGGTTTTTAAGATCTTCGACAAATTTGTGTCAAGATATTGCACATAAGTAGTATTTACGTATCCATGTTATACATATATGCCCACATACGTTTTTAGCTTAATGTTAGTGATAGTATTTAAAAAGTTCAAATGGATGGCCACGGTGTAGTGATAGTGTATTCGGTCATTGAATGAGAGGTTTGGTGATCAATTCCCGACCAAGTCCATTCAATTTTCACAGTATTAAAATTAAATAATTCGCTCAGAAAGTACTTTGTGTATTTCAACATGAACGCGAAAAAAATACTGTGAATTACGAACGAATGCAAAAATCACACACAACTTTCTCCCCAGTCAAATTGGAAACCACCCATGGAGAATAAAAATCGAAACCTAATATCACCTGAGTTTCAAATACCACTACACCAACTCTTTCCCATCCCTTCTTCTCTCTTCCAAATTAACTAAAGCCCGTGCCCTGTTAATCAGTAAAAGGGTATTCATATCCCCTTTGGCATGTGCAAATTATAAAAAAAAAAAAAAAAAAATGAAATAAACCTT
This sequence comes from Chalcosyrphus nemorum, assembly GCA_949716465.1. NCBI lineage: Eukaryota > Metazoa > Arthropoda > Insecta > Diptera > Syrphidae > Chalcosyrphus > Chalcosyrphus nemorum. The sequence continues at coordinate 28,484,695 of OX454332.1, read as the reverse complement.
TTTTCCGAGTATAAATAAACCTTTAGGCAAGGTTTTTATTATATTTGCCCCGCACAACGTTGTTTCGCTTAACATTGTGTTTGTCAAAAACGCATTAACGACGTTAACCGGTGTATGCCTGTATTCTAAATGGGTCATCACATAGTGGTGCAATTATAGAAGACGGAGATGAAGCGTGAAGTAAGAAACGGGGTTAAATGTTCATCCAGTGTTGAAGCGGTTGAACATCGAGGTGGAACAAACACATAGTACATAATGAGTACGTTTAGAACTCTAGGCCTACTTTTTGAGCTAAGGCCCAACATATGGAACGGTAAGGAGAATTTTCTTACCTTCAAATCCAGACCAAAAATATATATCTTACTTTGTAGTCAACACTAAAATTCTCAACCAATAAAGATTCTTACACCGCATTATTGATCCAGTGCGTGGTGAAAATAAAAGATACGCCGGGATAAGATTGCTCCAGTGTGTGATAATAAGTGGATTTCAAACAATTCAAGGCCGGGAAAAGTCGAATCTCATCACTCTTGCAAAAGGAAATCGATTTCAATTGGAGCCAGCTACAACTGAGGATACATATACATAAGCACATAATATGTTGAAGTCAAAACAGCAACTTACATAGTTCCGTAGAGTTTCCAGGCGGTTACCGCACCTGACATACAGATCATTAGAAGCTGTTGTTGTTGGGCTATCAATTCTATATAAGTCTTGATTAAAAAAACAGCTACTACATTATGTAATATGGATCTTTGAAGTCTGATTTGGTTCACCGATGGATCGAAGATGGAATAAGGAGTTAGATTTCTCTCTCTTTTTCCAGACATATCGGGGTACTGATCACGAGTGAATTTTAAGTAACAAATCTGCCGGTGAAATATAAATTCAGAGAATTTTTTCATAATTTGTTTCTGACATTAATTATGACATTCATTACTTTACGGGAGGAGGGGGAGATGAACAGTTTTTTCGCAACACATATAGGACAGATTGCAGAAAGCAGATATCAATAAGGGTATTGTTGTCTAGACTGGGACCAACGTTAATATTATTCACTAGGTAACTCAGTTTAACATATGCATATGCTTATACGTTGTAGTAAGAGAAGAGATGGAGGAACTGCTCGGTTTGGCTAAAGATATTTTGGCACATACGAATTCAAAATACGATGACCTGTTTGTTAATTAGATTTGTATCTAGATGATTGTACATATGGAAATAAGAACTGCGCGGTCCAAAGAGAGGTCATCATTATCCTGGCCGTCATATCAATGCGAAAACCTCGAAATCAGTGAATTTTGACAGCTAAGAAGATTGGTATAAAAGATTGGTTTCAATTAGGACAAAAATGTGGAAGGGAAGTGTATGTATGTGAGATTTGGTGCGTCGTCATCTAACGTTCTGATGATGAAGGGATAGGAACCGTGGGCTACATGTATGCTTACGTGCGTAAAAGAAATGGTGTATCTATTAGGTCAATTCGACCCTTTTGTATTAGTCATTATAGCTGAAACATTGACCGCAGTCACACGTCATTCGATACTTTGTGAAAACTGTCAAATCTGTCAAATCAGTGTAAATGTTTTGCTCTGTATGTCGGGCGGGTAAAATAATGTGAAAGATTTTATCGTATACCCCTTTACCTCGTTCGTTATTTTGTTCATTTGCTATATTTTTGTGCTCAATGCGTGTGCTTGCACACAGTAAAATTGCGAATAAAAAAAAAAATATATCAAGGATCTCCTGTGTGGCGTCTCGACTTATAAAAGCAACACAGAAAAAAAAACTATTAGAGCGTTAGCAGTCGCGTCGACGGCCTAGCCATGTTGTGCGTGGGATACATTTCTGCACGTACAGAAGCCATCTACTTTTTATGGTGTAAGCGGAAGGCAGAGGGGTTTTGAGAAGTTTTTTCATAATTAGACTCTTGAATGTTAGTCAGATATTCACAAGAAGTGAGGCTGTGAAAAAACCCTTGATGGTATTTATCTGAACTAAACACTGAGCCACGGCACCCAAGTAAGAGAGACACCAAGAGAAAATAGCAAATTGTCTAGAGTCTTCGTCGGCCTATCTAAAATTGCTTCTTCGAGTGTCTCGAGTCTCCGTCCTATCTAAAAATGGTCTTACTTTCTCGTGAGCGCTCTCTTCTCGGAAAAAAATTCTCTATACGTGAACAGGTTTAAAAAACTAAAGTAAAATTCCGTGGTTTTGGGAGGATACGAGATGCGACGTCTTATAATACGCTTCTGTATTTTATTTTTTGTAATATAATGAAAGACCATTGATTAGTGATAAAATCGGAATGTATTTTTTTTTTTTTTTTTCGTTTTATTTATCTTTTGGCAAATATTGTTTGTTGTAACATATTTTGTTATATTAATGTTTTTTCTCTTTTTTCTTTGTATAACTTAAATTTTTTATAATGTATTTAGTTTATTTTAATTTTAGAATTACTTACAAAATATTAATTTACATTTAAGTATACGTTGTACAAATAATGCAGTTATCTTCGACCATCTTTATTTACATTTTGGTAAAATCATATCTAAATAATTTTAAAATAACTTCTTTTTTAAAAATTTCTTCACAGGTTTATTTTAAAACATTTTATTTTAAAAATCATTAACAAACGTCCCAAAATGTTTTCTTTTTTTTTTTTTGTTTAACAGCTGAATATATAAAATCTAAAATTGGGCTCTTTTTGTCGAGCAGGCTAACAAATTCACATTTGTATAACGAATCAAGAACGAACAAAAATATTGGTATTTAAAGAAAGGGTTCATCTTCTTTGAATTTAAAATAAAAATAAATTTACGACTCCTAATGTGCTGCACATCTTACGCGATAAAAAAACCGTAAAAAGAATGACTTTTACAATGTACAATAAAAATAGGAAAATATATTTTTTGTTTAGCTGAGAATTTTCCATTTTAACGTCAGACAATGCAATGGTTGATCCATCACAACAGGTAGTAAATAATAATAAAGAAATAAGTTGACATTATACTATAAAATTAGTTCTAGTGTTCTTTAATTGATTTTTAGTTTCAGTTATTTTTCTTTAACTAGCTATAAACTATCGCGATCAGGATATGTCTGTCATTTTTTCTTAATACGCTGAACAATCCATTCTAAGCCTTGGTAAAGTCTGCAAGAAAAAAAATTATAATATATTAATATGTGCATGCGTATATTTTAATAATATAACTAATAAAAAAAAATATTAAGCCGTAAGCAGCCCATAGAGGACCAAGGCCTGGCTTCTCACGACTGTACATGCTGTGCGTGGTATTCATTTCTGCCCTAAAGGCAGAGTGGTTTTGAGAAGTTTTCCCATGACAGTTATACTCTTGAATGCTTGTCAGACACTCGTATGTATGTCTTTCTCAGTCGACAAGTGTAATTAACGCACGAATGGGAAACTCAATTCCAACATTATTTACTTATTCGATCTATAATTAGTTTACATTTTCGGTCTTAAAAAGTAACTCAAAAAACAATACCAACCCTTCGCCAGTTAGCGCACAACATGCTTGTATGTGCCACTGATGTTTTTTAATTGATGTCAAATCCAACTGCCGTGAGATTTCCGCAGCTGACATTGAACCCTTTAAATCCTTAAAATAGATGTTAAAATTTAAATTTTCATTAAATAATCATAGTTTAAAAAAAAACAAAAAAACTCACTTGTTTATTTGCATATACAAGTAGACTAGCTTTGCACAGATCTTCATGTTGTAACATTCGATATAGTTCTTCTCTTGTAACTGCTAATCGCTCTCTATCTGTAGAGTCGATTACCATTATTATGAACTGAAAATGTATTCCAAAATATATATAAACTTACTAATTTTGTAAGTAATAGAAACTAACCTCTGTATTTGTGTAATATGTACTCCATGCAGCACGTAAACTTTGTTGACCTCCAAGATCCCATACTAAAAAGTGAATATTTCTCCAGACAACCTCTTCAACATTAGAACCAATCGTTGGGCTAGTGTGCACCACTTCATTCATTAAAAACTGATACAGAATTGTTGTCTTTCCTGCATTATCTAAGCCAACCATCACGAGTTTGTGCTCTAGAAATAGTAAAAAAAATTGTGTTTTTAGTAAAGAATTTAATTAAAATGCAAGCAATGTATGCAAGCAATTTCGAATATATCCCACCTAAAACAATCTACATCAACACAAAGCATGGTCTTTCATCATTACAATATTTTCTTACCGAAAGGGGCTATTCTAAGTCAGCTATCACTTCTCTGATGACTTTACCTCTAAATGAAGCACCCATTACTTCATAACCATATATGTAAGTACATTGTACCTTTCACCATCATATTTTCGGCCAAATTTTTGTCTTTAAAGAAAAATTGTTCACCTATTCATATTTCTTAGGCTGATTTTATTTTTGCAAAAATATAAGCCTTTTTCCCCAACACGAGCGCAAAAAAGAAACTGTGGATTACGAACGAATGCAAAGATCTATACAACTTTCTCTTCAGTCAAATTGGATACCACCCATGAAGAATAAATATTGAAACATAATAACACCTGAGTTTCAAATATGCCTTCTCCTCTCTTCCAAATTCACTGACGCCCGTGCCCTGTTAATCAGTAAAAGATTATAAAAAACAAAGAAATTTCAAACTTCAATGAATAACACAAGTAGCGCAGTTGTTTCAGGCCTTTGGAAATTTCGAGGTCCATTTTCATAGAATAATAGAACAAGCTCTCTGCTTTTCAAACTCGGATACACTATTTTATCCTATCCCTATAATGGTCTTTCCTTAACTACAGAAACTTTTTATCTTAAGAAAAGAAGAAAACTAATTAAAAAACAAGTCCTGCAGTAGTACAGTTCGACAGAAAACCGCAAAAATCAACTGCCATGTGTACCTTTAAAATTCAACCTTAAAATATATTTTCAATTATAACAATGCGAAATAGGAACTACAAACATCCTCATAATTGTTTGCAATAAAAAACAAAACATCAAATCTACCTCCTAATGAGCCTAATACCAAATAACAACAAATCAACTTGAATTAAGTGAGTGTTGCCAACGGGGAATTAAAATCCAGTTCCGGTTAAAGAATGACATCCAGTGGTTTCATTGATCAAGGTCTCACGTAGTTTTGTTTTTTTTTTTTTTATTTACACCCACTGCAGAACAAGTGTTCGATATGCCTAGATAATTTAAATAATGACGCAATATTTACAGATGTAAAATCCTGAACAGAAGGATTAATGAGGGTGTTACTGTAAACGATTACATCTCAATGCGTACATACATTGTATGTTTTATTTGCTATTCGCATTTGAAAGACAAATTAGCGTGCAAAGAAAACTAAATCTTGTTATTCATCGGCTCGAAGAATTTTTTTCCTAGCATTTACCAGTTAACTGTGTTTAATGTTTGACATAGTTTCTGTGGAATGAACGAAGCAACAGACTTAGTGTGTGAAATTATTATACGAACAACAAACACCGTCGACCGTAGAAGGGAATGGTATGCAGTAATTTAAATTCAGATTTAGTTCAGGTGATGTGAACTTTTTGTTGTTTTTAGGACTCTGATCTTAAAAATAATTTACTATAAAATAAGGTCTCAATGTAGAATAGAGAGACGGTTCAGATGGACTTTGAATAGTTTGTAATGAAAGTTGCTAAAATAAGATCGGAAATGCTTCGAGCAGAACCCATAACACAAACAATTTAGTACTTTTTATCAAAAGAACTTTACATTGGGTTGGTGCTTGTTCACAAATGTTGTCTTTATTTTTCGTAAAAAAGGTGTGACTAGAATTCAAAATGTTAACCACGTGAATAAAAAGATAAATATTACATCCACACACTACATTAATGAATTAGCTGACACCAATTTGTTTTAGAAAGTTAATTGACGTGGTTTAGCTTATTTCGCATATCTGAGAACAATGCGCCTTAATAAATTGAATTTATTAACGCAGACTCCCATTTATTTAGTCATTAAAAAATTAACAGTCATTAGTTACATTGTCTTTTAACCGACGGAGCGTGAAAGTTAATATCGTCATCATTACATCTGATATAACAGCTTCAAGCCTGGTACAAACATCTGCATTGGTCAAGCTGGCGATTTCAATTAGCCAGATCTGAGCTCATAAGCCACTAACATATTGAGTGATTGCTGTGTGGGTATGGAGCGCCAATTGCAAATTAAATGAAAGCGGACTACATCAATCGCATTTATAGATGGAATACTCTTTACTATTGTACATCGAAGTTTGATAAGACCTTGCAGAATTTGTCAAAATAACCACCAGCCAAACAGCCAATAAAAAAATAAAAGTTCAGCGCAAAGTTTCGAATTCTTCTCGCTTCAAGATCAATGTCGAAGTGTTTTTCTCATTTATGAATCAATAAACAAAATGAATTATGCCCCAAATATCACACCTGTACCTACACAACAGACGTACGAACAAATTCCATTTTTTGTTGATACCCAACTCAATCACTTAAAGTGAACTTGCACAATCTAAATTGATCTAATGAAAGACCTAGCTACTTCCGTATGTAACACACGTGCATGCAACACTCAAATTGAATTGGTTCGCTGTACCTGAAATGATTTATAAACAAATTCCTATTTATATAAAAAAAAATCAAGGTTTTACATTCAAAGTGTAGCAAATCGGATGCCAATAACATTCATTGCTTATGTGACTTTTTGCCTACCAACAGCTGTTCAAAGAAACAAAAAACTCAACACAGATAAAAACAAAGCGTGAAACACTCAACGTACGATAAAAAGTACAATTAATTGAATTCATAGTGCCACCAAACGAATACGCAGAAAGTGAAAATGGATCATCGTTTTGTATTTTAAATTATGTGTCCGATGACGCGTACCGGAAACTTGATTCATAAATGAAAACGAGAGTTAGAAAGGCATACATTAATTTGAATATATTTACTACTTTAAAACCTGACCACAGAAAAAAAAATATGTGTAGATGTGCTGTTGCGTCCGTAGGCAATTGAAAGGGGTTAGCAAAACACTTCAAAGCTGGTTATGTGCGAAAAAAAATTGTTTTGACATTAGATGACTGGAAGTGGACCGTACACGAGCACTAGTAGATATTTTGTAATAATGTCACGATTTTAATTAAACTATCAACATTTCTAGATTCTCATAAAGATTGTGAAAAGAGACTTAAGTAATCAAACCATAAGATTTGGTTCATTGTCGTTTTCATTCAGTTAAAAAAAGAGTGCAAGTGCATACCAAAAAATTTACTTTTTGTGGCTTCAACGAACTAAAACCAGTTTAATATACAGTTTTTTTTTTGTTATTTATTTCTATACTGGTATTTCTTGCATGGATTATACATCGAAGTACATAAATTCAAATTCCTCCGCTGCGCTGCTCCTCAAGAATCAAGTTTGTTAAGGTTTGGTTATCAACAAAATCTTTTCAACAAATTTAAGAAACAATGTTTGTTCTCTAAGATATGTATAATATACATACATATATAATAAGTAGATTCTTAACAGACTAAATATATAAATACGTGGGGAGATGTACCTAGCAGTTTAAAAAAGAGCTATTTGTTGTTCACACCCAAAAGTCTTTAAGTAATTAATAAAAAAAATAAAAAAAATACAAACTCATTTCGACATACATACCTATCACTAAATAATGTTAACAGAAAACGGATAACGATAATATAATAAATATAGATCCGAGCAACGACTGTAGGGAAAAGAACTTGATTCCAAAACTATGATGACCTACAGCAATTACAGATAAATTTCACAGCGATACCTAAAGGCAGAAACACGATCTATAGTCATATATGTTACAATACAATAATATAAGGGAAGATAATGGAACTTTTCATTTCCAAACATACATATAATACGCATATTAGAAGAGAGAATTAAAACTATTGCATTTCAGACATATTTAGCATAAAACTGATGAGAGGCACAAATATCTCCGACTACAGGTAAATCTTGACTGGACATATTCTGCAAATTGGTGGCGGAAATTCTAGTGTACTTACTTTCGCAGATTTTTGACGTTTATGAAAAATTGATTCTGACTTTATTTTGAAGCTACATTCATGCCCATATGTATCTGGACACTAGCTGCCACCCAACCTGCCAGACGTAGCCTAACCTGACATAGTCCCAGAGAAATTAATCGAGCAGTATCGCATGATCGCGACAGTGAGATGACCAGTGCTCGTACCAATAACGGTAATTTAGCTGGTTCACAGCCGCTTACACAAAAAATTGACTTGAGTATAAAATTGAGTTTCTGTCGAAATTTCGAGCGAGAAACAGCTCTGTGTCAAAATAACCTATGATTAAAAAAGAACACAGTCTGACCCTTTAACTGCACACCTGTCTTTCATTCATTTTCGAGTATTTTGAGTCTTCGTCTGCGTGTCTAAAAGTAATTTGTACTTTTTTCGAGTGCAGCATTAAGAAGGTACTGCAATTGATATATTCAATGCTTTTACCTATTACCAGTACCAGTAGTCCAACGCACTTACTACTGAGCACCAGCACACACAAAATAGAAACGTTTGATAAGATCAATTCTATAACTTATAATACGGTATTCCAATATTATTTGGAAATCTTTATCGTTTCTCTTTCAGGGTAGGTACGAACAAATTGATGTTGATCCAGATAATCGCTTGTGTTTCATTTGTTCCTGACAAAAAATAATGTTTCTCATATACCTATATGTATTTATTTGTTAGACTTAAGAACAAAAAAACCAAACTTTCCCTATGATTAGCACATCTACGTAAATTACCACACTCTTCTACGTGAGGGAGTTCACACTGCTCTACGTTATCCACCGTAAAATCCCCAATATCAGACGATTAAATACTATACCTACAGTTCAAAACTTATGTGCCAAATCCACAGGATTTACAGTAAGATCTTTCTTACAACATCTGTAGCTCCAGAAAATATACATAATTAAACAACGATGGCGAACGTTTCGATAACCTTTATGGCTTTCACGTCCGTGTGAATCAGAATATCAGATTTTTTTTTTGTCTCCCTCACTGCTGCGAGCAATAAGCGCGACGTCGCAGTTTTAAAAATTCTATGCAAAACAAAACAAAAGCCCCCTCGAGACATTTCATAAATTATGCAAATTCGAATGCTTTATATACATATAGAAATCACTTTTACTTTTTTGCTCTGAAGGCCACTCCTTTGCACCCTCAACGATTATCGTCAGAACACAAAAGACCCACCAGACAGGTACCTACCTTCGTTCCCGAACATGCTCCATAGTTTCGATATCAGCAATCCCATTTCGTTGGACGAAAACACTTGCTTCTTTTTAAGAATTATTTGATAAACAACGTGATTTTTTTATAGAGACGAAACTCCTTTCGCACAATTCGTTTGGCAATCAACTTTCACTGAGTATTCTAGTTGGAACAATAGGCAAAAACGACTGTGATGAAGCCAAGGAAGTATGTAATTCTTTCTTGTTGGACGATTGGTAATTAGCTGAGGCCATGCAAGACCTTACAAAACAGCCACAAGAGGAGAAAAACTGTAAATTGCAACAATTGGGTGAACACAAATTACTTAAACGGCGACAACGGCGGCAATGACGATCGGTATTGTTTTTTAGTTTTTTGTACATTTAACTGCGAATCTACGAGTTGAGATGAGTTCACCATTTGGCGGAGACCAAGACGACGATCGTTGTTTGCCCGCACGACCGTCTGTAACCTATCGAGTGTTATCTAATAAATGCAAACTCTTGTTGGTTAATTTACGTTGTATACAAGTTAATTTTAATTTAATTAGAGAAACTGCAAGACTCTGATGGAAAAAAATTGTCCGGGGAACACAGAATTTATTCAGCTGCCTTGTTACGCCATTTTGAAAAAAAAAATTCACATATGTCAACTTTCATTCGATACTCGAAATTAGGATAACATTTCCAAGTGGAAGTGTTTGGTGAACACGGTTTACAGTAAAGGGCCAACCATAGTTGCCGAGTGTAAAAGTTGTTCTGCGGTACCTGGTGGAAATAAAATGAGCACTGTTAGCAGTACAAGGCAGGTGCACATCTATATGTGGGCTTATACCCGTAGACTCTTGAGGCTGGACTCACATAAGTGCAAAAGAGAAAGAAAGTTCGAAAAGTTGAGAAGAAAAATATTTTGCCCTGTGAGTCGAGGGTAAAGTTTTCGGCGACTCTTTTTGACGTTTTCTTTTCTGTTCTTCTTTTTATCATTGTTTTGCTTTCATATGTTTTCGTTGCTTGTAGGGTCGGATATTCACGAAAGAAAATAACAAAAGAGAACTTCGAAAAGAGTCAAGCCTCAAAGGTGTACGTGTAAAAGCGCTAGACTCACGGAAGAAAATAACAAAAGAGAACTTCGAAAACATAGTGGGCTTTTACACGTAGACTCTTGAGGCTGGACTCTTTTCGAAGTTCTATTTTGTTATTTTCTTCCGTGAGTCTCGCGCTTTTACACGTAAACCTTTGAGGCTTGACTCTTTTCGAAGTTCTCTTTTGTTATTTTCTTTCGTGAATATCCAACCCTACAAGCAACGAAAACATTGAAAGCAAAACAATAATAAAAAGAAGAACAGAAAAGAAAACGTCAAAAAGAGTCGACGAAAACTTTAACCTCGACTCACAGGGCAAAATATTTTTCTTCTCAACTTTTCGCACTTATGTGAGTCCAGCCTCAAGAGTCTACGTGTAAAAGCCCACGATGCTAGGTAACAAATCAGTTTGTTAATAAAAAAGTTATTACATGTTTAAAGAGATAAATTAAATTTGCATGTTTAAATATTTATTACTTGGTGGAATTGATGTGGATAATATATATTTAAAAAAAATCATTTTAAATGTGTAAACAAAAATTTTGCAGATAATTCTTTAAACATTTGTGTAATTTGTTTGTTTTTATTTAATAAGATTTTATTCAAATATATTTGGATTATATGTGCTATGGAATAATGGTTAGCCCTTTAGGTCCAACGTTCAAGTTCGTGTTCATTCATCATTTTCGGTAATTTTATTCATGTGTTTCTGCTGTTAGTCTAATTATGATTGGGCCTTTAGATGAGGCAAAAAAAAAAAAAACAAACAGGGGTATTGCCACTTATATAAGACTAAAGGTTCACAACATTCACGACGGGCAAATGGATGAACTGCGAACAAACCTATTTTAGCACAAATTTACTATGCCCAAAGAGAGGACTTCAATTATTATTTATCGATTAATACAAAAGGAATTTATTTCTTATTACAATTAAAATACGATTAAAACTAACAATTCCTGATTTTTCTACGAAATCCTCGTGCAAACTGTCATTCAAATACATCATTGCGAACTTTGATTTCGTATTTTAAGACGATTATGCTGACTTTAATTGGTATCAAAATAAAATTAATCACTTGTAGAATTTATTTACTAAAAAAATTACTTTATTCTAATCACAACTCTTCCACATCTTTACTTTTATTATTTTACTGATTGAAATCGATTTTAATGATCAGCTAATTTTCGTTTCTATAAGTTGGAACATAAGCGTTTCACTGCTGTGTTCTATTATCTTCCTATTCTCATCTGTGAGTTTTGCTTTCAATGATCAACTCTAACATCAAAACCTTTACTTCGTTGTTGTAACAATAATGATTTTTTCCAATGATACATTTATATGATAGATATAACTGGTCCTTAAGTAAACAATTTAATTCATTGCCTGAACGCCCATTTATACTCTACTACAAATCTGGTTGTCAAACACCCGTCAAAAAAATAGTATTTTAATTAAATTTTGGATTTAATCATTATTTTGTTATGTTTTTCAACAAATATAATGCGAATATGGTAAGAGAATGTGATTGAAACAAATAATATTTGTAAAAATTGCTTGATTACAGCATGGCTTCAGACTTCTTCTTTCCCAGTATCGGTGGAGTGGAGGAACATATTTTCAATTTGTCACAAATCCTCTTGTCTCATGGGCACAAGGTACTCGATTACTATATTTACTCCAGCTTTTTTGATTCTCATTCAATAAAATTGTAGGTTGTGGTGATAACTCACTCTTATGGTGACCGAAAGGGCGTCCGCTACATGACGAACGGCCTAAAGGTCTACTATCTACCAATCACCGTCTTCTATAATCAATGCATTCTTCCCACTATGGTGTGCAATATTCCATTGCTGCGCTGCATACTTTTACGTGAAAAAATCGACATTGTTCACGGTCATTCGGCATTTAGTGCGTTAGCACACGAAGCTATGCTTATAGCCAAATTGTTAGGATTAAGAGTAAGTATACTGTCGAAGCCAGAATTGTACTGTTTCCGATTATCCCAATGCGTACAGTAAAGCAACTTATGGCTATTTGAATTTATTTCAATACAGGAATTAGAAATGATAAATAATTCTAATCACACACTCTACTTTCAGACAGTATTTACAGATCACAGTCTTTTTGGGTTTGCTGATCTCTCTGCAGTAGTTACTAATAAGTTCTTAGAGATAAGCCTGTCGACTTGTAATCATTGTATATGCGTTTCACATATAGGTACGTGATAATTTCTCTTTTCTCAAGCTGTACTTACAAACTTGCCTTATAGGTAAAGAAAATACTGTTTTAAGAGCCCGAGTTCATAAGGATAAGGTTTCCGTTATACCAAATGCTGTTGACACTGCCCACTTCACGCCAGATCCCAGTAAAAGGCCACAAGACGGAACCAGTATGTAACTATCACATCACTAAATGCACGTATCGAAACTTTTTATTTCATTTCAGTTAACATCGTTGTGGCTTCCCGCCTTGTTTACCGTAAAGGCATCGACCTACTTGCCAGCGTAATTCCTCGGTTCAAACGAATGCCAAATGTTAACTTTATTGTCGTAGGCGAAGGCCCAAAGCGCGACACATTAGAGGAAGTCCGTGAGAAGACTAACATGCAAGAGCGGGTAGAGATTGTTGGGTCAGTTGAGCATTCCAAAGTTCGGGACATTCTTGTTCGGGGTCATATTTTTTTAAATACCTCCTTGACCGAAGCATATTGCATGGCGATTGTAGAAGCGGCTTCATGTGGACTACAAGTTGTTTCTACTTGTGTGGGTGGTATTCCAGAGGTCTTACCATCCAATCTAATAATTTTAACTGAACCCGAAGTTGATTCCATACACCAGGGAATCTTAAAAGCTATCTCACGCTATAAAGGACAATATTCAGAATTGAATGGCCATGTTGTGTCAGTAGATGACAATAGCTTCGCAACCAATGGATCAATTTCGAAGAAAATTGGTGAATATCCAAAGAAAACCAAAGGAACTAGTGCTCGTTCACAAACATCTGTGGCAGGAGAACGCCCCACAAATTCACATCGAATCCACGAAGATGTGGTGCTTTGTCCATTCAAATGCAACGAAATTGTCGCTAGTCTTTACAATTGGGAGAATGTGACTCAACGCACTGAGAAAGTTTACCAAAGAATTCTCAAGGAGTCTGATCCCTCTCTGGGTGAAAAGCTAGTAGCCTATTTGCAAAGTGGTGTTTGGCCTTATTTAATTGTGGTTTCGTTATGCCACTTGCTTTTGCTGTTTATGGAATATATTCGACCACGAAGGGACATGGAAATTGCTAGGGAATTTCCAAGGAAATGCAAAAAATAGCTTTATTTTTTACTAATTTATCTACCTATTATGACTTAAATAAACGAAAAAATATGAAATGCTACGATAATCTTTTAACTTAACTTTTGTTGTAACGTACTCTCCCAAAACAGCGAATTTTTATGAAAATCTAGTCGCGTACGGACAATTTAGTTAGAATTGAATCAAAATATGTACTTCTTTCGTGGTAAAAAGCTCACAAAACGAACAACAAAATAATTGGAAACAATGTTCCATGCTTTTTAAAGTACCTAATTAAAAATACACACAGGAACAGTAAATTTGAAACATGATTAGGGTACGAAAAACCCCATTGTATATTATATATGTTGAATTTTTAGTGTTTGATTGTAAATTGTTAATATTCTGATTTGGTTTTTATTTTTTTTTTAAATTCCTCTATTTTTGTATCCAAATTTCTAAAATTTCAGATAAAAGCTTTGTTTAAATAAGAAAACTGCCTGCTCCATTGGAATCCAGAAGAGAATTATTGAATTGAAAACGGCATTAGTGTGTATTTCCCTTAGCAACGAAGTAGAATCATACCATTATTTGCACCACTCTCCCTCTAGCGACTAACCACGAAAACACCCATCTTTTTATTTACCACACTTCATTCCTTTCAAATTCATCGTCAATTTTCCTTTCTTACCCTCAGACACAAACCATATTCTTAATTTTGAAAGATATTTTCTAACCTACAAAAGAAAGAGATGCTCATATCGAGAAACCCACACGGGTAACTAAACTAACCATATACACAATTACAATTGCATCCGTCACTTGCAACCATCTCAGTCACCCAAATGTGACATGGCGGCGTCTGCTATGTGTGTAGGAATAAAGTTTGACTGAGGCGACGAGAATTTTTTCACAAGAAATCTCAAAATTCAATTCAATTTTTTTATTGAAATTAATTAAGTTTCTACTAAGAATTCTTCAATTACCCTCTAACAGACACAACAACCAGTAGTTGAGCCGTATTATTGCATAATAGAAGCAATTAAAAACACGACCATTGTAGTCGACCTAAAGTATCACCGATTCAACCGCACACCACCAATCAGCAGCCATTCAGTCGGTAATTTTTTCTTTTCCATCCTTCGACACAGAAAAATTTATTCCAGATTGTTAAAGAAAAATGAAGATATAATTTAACGCCGGATCTAAAGAACAAAAAAAAAGATACTGCTTCCGCAAATATTAAACGCATATATATATAACATCAAGCGCAGTCGACGTTTTTTTTCTTTTTTCTTTTCTTTTTCCTTCTCTTCTATGAGAATATAAGAAGGTAGAAAAAACGAACGCGAAAATCTTATTTTTTATTTTCAATTTGGTTTCGCGAGAATAAGTCAAGAATTAATTGCTGTATAATCCAGCGGCTGCGGCGAATTTGAACAAAAAGAACGGTGCTCCATTGGGCGCACGCTAAGCATTAGAAAAGAAGGCGCAGCCCCCAGAGACTCACTCGCCTGAGGGACGGGGTGGACACAGGAGCAAAAAAGAAAGCAAGGAAAAAAAATGAAATGATTTCCTTCTAATTTCATATTTGCAATCGATTAGAGCAACTAAATTCTTCAAAAAGAACTAGAAAAGGCAAAACTATTACAAATAGTCGAGTGATATACACCGAAACAGATACTTGTCGCGGGGAAGAGATAATCATTGAGAAATATATCTGTATAGTGACATCCAAAAAGAATTTGCATTGATGGTAATGCATGCTAGAAAACCGCAACGTATGAGCGATGGGTAATTTTTTGTTTCCTTTTTATTTATTTATTTTTTTGCATTTTTGTTAGTCTTATGTTGATTTGTAGTTCAGTTCATTTTTGTATATATTTTGTGTTTGGGAAAAAATTCATCAAATTCAATTTAATTTTTAGTTATACTTTTTGTTTTCATTCTCCATTTGTTTTCCCCAAGTTTTATGTGTCCACACACCAACATTCTTCTATCCATCCATCAACCCCACTTCTCGCATTTTTCGTTGAATCGTTCGTTTGGTTTTTTCGTTTTATTTTACTCATTTTCTTCTTTTTCCACTCGTTTCAGGTACTTTGAGAAGCATCAATCCCATTCTTATCAGGTGAGTGTTGAAAATATGCACTTTTGAAAATTGTTTCCAGTTGTAAAGTGGTTATAGACTTTTCGGCAAAAATCCTAATTGGGGATGGTCTCTTGTGGATTATTGCAAAACTGTCAGCTTTTCCATTTGAAAGAATATTTAGGGTTGGGCTGTACGTTGGGGTTTATTCCTGTAATGCTGTGATGGAAGGAAAAAAAGTTTTATATATGTATAGATACGAATGATATATCCATTTATTTTATCTGCTGCATCTTTGCAAGATTTATTGTAGAGATTGATCTGTTTTGTTACAATCGAAATGCTTATTACTTGTAAAAAAAAATTGGATACGCAATGGTTTTGCGAGCCCTGTGATACTATGTTGTTAAAACTCGGAATAAATGCACAGTGCCGATATTAGCTAGCCAATTAGAATTAATTTGCGAAAAATTTCCTTGAAGTTGAAGCGGATAGTAGGTATGTGTTTGGTGTAATTGCGGGTGTACGGCAATTGTTTGACAAGTTAAGAATTCGATGTAAAACGGAGATTGAAAAGTCGTTAGCCTGGTTGTACATTATATATTCTACTTGTTTATTGAATGCTAAATTAGAAATGCCAATTATCGAGTGATAAACACTAAGGCTTACTAAAAGGTTAATGGGGTACTGTGCGCTTTAAATTGTGACACTAGGTTACAGCAACATGGTTTCTTGTACTATGTGCACCAAACTGCAAACCGGTCATCCAGCCAATACCATAGAAATTCCACTGTTCCATTGTTTTGGAATAGTACCGCCAGAGAGAAGTCAAAATACTTTATTTAAACGTATGTTCCGTTTTACTGACACGTAATGTTTATGGTCACGATTACCAAGCAATTGACAGCAATGTGCCTGTTATTAAAACCATTGGCTAAAAGATGACCTTGTGGCCAAAAATAGGTAACTAACACCTTACAGGCAAAACCAAAAATTAGTTGTGGATCCTTTTGAAGATAGATAATTTGGCTTTTCAGTTCAGGTTAAATCCGGAGTCACATAGACTGAACCGAAAGTACATTACTGAAAGTGAAACCTTACTACAATCAATATATCTGAAGCGACCATAGAAGAAGCATTATTCTGCTCTCAGGGCAGAATCCATCGAAGTTAATAAATATTGATGAATTTACACTACATGCCAAAGTTTTCCTATAGTTTGTAACTCTGATTGTCAACAAGAGAGCAGCTTTTTCCGAAAGTTTACTAATAAGGGATTATTGTATGCAATTGACATAAAGAGTTGGGAAAACGGCCAAACAGTCGATCGAATGATTGAAACCAACCTGAAATTTGAAATCAAATTTTAATGATCGGCAATACCCTTTTCACACTCTAGCGCCTTTAACAAGCAAAATTGCCCCATTAGTGGAATGGAGAATCCATACGAGATCCATGAAACTGTATACCATAAATGTGTTAAAAGGGTCTTCCTTTCCAACTTCCAACAAGAAAGCACCCTATGCAAGATTGTAAATCAAAAAAATTCAGTTTCTACAACGAAAATGCCCTGTATATGTGCTGTCAAAAGTGAGAAATATTAACTGAGCATCTAGAACTCTAGCTTGATCTTTTTGTTGGGTTATTTGATAATCAAAGTGTACGCCAGCAAGCCTCAGGTCATTGACGAGCTAATGTCAAACATTCGTGTCGAAATCATCGCTTTACTGCTACAGTGCATATTCTGCCTTGGTTAATAGAGGTGGTGTCTTGATTGGTGTGTTATTTAAAAAATAGTGCATATAAATTTTAAAGGACAAACATATCTCATAGGTATATAGAATTCTGTTGTTTTGTTATAAAAGACGGCACCCTGTGTGTATTAATCAATTCCTACCAAAACTCTCCCGATCAATTCGAAAATTATATGCATAAATACTTAAGTTTAATGAATTTATATGTACCTATTGTTTAAAATTTTTTAATATAATACGATTTACTTTTCTATTGCAGAGTTCGAAATACAGTAGTTCAAAACGCGACTATGATCGTGAGAACTCAAGCAGATCAAACTACCGTGAACGAGATAACACACCGACGGGGGGTGGTAGTTCGTTAAACAATGGTAACAGTGCATATCGTTCCCAATCCCCTGAGATAGATTCACCGTCATCTAGGCACGATATACGCGGTGATAGAGACCGTGATCGTGATAGGTTCAGTTATATCCAAAAGATGAGGGATCGTGACCGTGATGTCTACAAGAAGGATAAATATTCTGGTAAGATCTAAGAATATTAAACTCTAAAGGCTCGCCAAACTGATTGTTGTTTCATTGTAGACAAACGCGATAGGCGTGGTAATGATCGAGAAACCGAACACCGGACCAATCACGACAGAATTGATCGACGGACTAAACTCTGCTCTTCTAGTGGTGATAAACGTTCTGGATCTGATGATAGAGACCGGGATCGAGATCGGGATTTAAGAGATAGTAAAAGAGATCGTAATGATCGGGACCGCGATAGGGATAGAGAACGTGACAGAGATCGTGACCGTGATCGTAGTGACCGAGATAGAGACCGAGAACGAGAAAGAAATGATAGAGGTGAACGAGCTTCGTGTGCGAGCGATTGGAGTGAACACGTCAGTTCTTCTGGTGAGTAAAGAAACCGAAGTGCTTATTTTTTTCTCATGTCTGTTTTAAATTTCTTTAGAGTCATCCAAGTCTGAATGCACGGCCGTTGTTAGTTTCTCCCGTTGTTTTTCAGATTAGTATGTGCCTGTCAAATATACATACATATAGTCTGTACTATGTTTCACAAATGGCAAGTAGACTTATTTTTTCACTTGCCTCTTCTGTCGCAGTTTTTTAATTTGCAAAACCATTTGCTGATGATACAACAAGAAATCCCGAAGGGTACCACATACGACACAGTGAACATCAAGATAATCGTTTATTAAGGGTTGACGTTTTACATGTTCTTCCGTTTCGAAGTTAGCAGCAAACGTACGTAGCTTGATGCATCTTGCATTGTTTCTTTATAAATTCTTATATGATACTGTTAATGGTTCGATTTAGTAACCGATGGCATATGCTTGACACGTTCCATCATATTTTTCGCTGCTACACTTTTATGAATATCGAGATATCTACCTAGATTGAAATTCTTCTGAGGATAAGACCAAAAGAAGTACCTACTTCTTAATCTTGTGTCTATATATGTATGTGTCAATGTTTGCACAGCTAAACCTAAGAAATATTTTTGTCTCCATAGAATTTGGTAGCTAGCTTTAATGATGAAGAGACTTACGCAGTTAAGATACGTTCACATTTTTAACACATTTACAGGCAAACAATTGACAATTTTACTATTCCCAAAGAGTTACATGTATTTGATGGATTTAAGATGGAAACAAACTGATGGAAGCGTTCTAAAAATTGTGGCAAAACAGAAATAGATAACATTTTGTGTTTTATTCAATTTTTTCTCTTTGCACTCTGCACAAGATGTTTCGGAGTCGCCGCATTATCACGAGAATTAAAACTTAACTTACATAATATGTATGTATATACATATATGAAGGTATGTAGGAATGTCGAGATATAAATTAAACCCACTTACTTTTCTGTATGTACACATAATATATACATATATTATAAGAGATTAGATTTATTATGAATAATGAATGTGCATACATACCAATTTTAAACAAATTTCTTTTTTTTTGTGATCAAAATTTAAGTAAAAGCTTGTGGGAAATTTTATTCTTATTAAGTCGAGTTTTACAGCATTAGACAGACTTATTTGAATTTTTCACAAACTAGCGCAACAAAGAGCAAAAAAAAGTGAGAGAATGAAACAGTAAAACATCGGCCTGGTGATGTTTAATGCCTATTTCGTCTGAATAAGCTCCACTCCATTGACATTGAATATGTATCTACTATTCAGCAGTCATGCGCTTCCTTCTAAACATATTTCTCTTGTTCGGCTGAATGTATTGCATATGGACTTCATTTACATAATATATTTAAATAGAAGTGAGTGGTTGTTTCGAATTCTAGTATATTACAGAACTTTCAAGAATAGAATATCGTTCTAGAAATTGCACTTCTTTCTAAAACTGGAAAATTATAAACTGTAAATGTTCTGTTATTCCAGAGAAAATGTTTACTTAAAAAATATGTATATGTAAGTAAAACTTGGTACCACTTAATGTGCATATGATAATGAAAAAATAAATGACTTGTATGAGCAGATACTTTATAATATTAAATTTTATTACAAAATTCATAGAACTATCATTCTTTACTTATAGGTAAAATGTATTACTATAACTGCAAAACGGAAAAATCACAATGGGAAAAACCAAAGGAATGGATTGAAAAAGAGAGGTATGAACAAATATTTTCTTTTATATGTTTTGTTAGACGTTAAAATTCTATTTTTTAACTCTGCAGAACACTTACGAGAGATCAACACAGGGAAAAAGATTATAGAGACAAGGAACGCGAGAGGGAGCGAGATGACAGATTCTCTAGATCTTGTAAGTACATAATAAATATACCAATTAAGACCTTTACATTAAAATTTTAAAGTAAACGAAATAACAGAAATTCTTTATAACAATTATCCCTATCATTTAATCTCAACCCAATCGATCCACGTTCACTTATTCTTGCATCCCGTGGGCTACTGCGCAAGGGGTTCTAAGTTCGAATCCAAAAAAAATACCATAAAAAGTTTTTTTTCACGGCCCCACCTCTGACAAGTGTCTGACATACATTCAGGAGTATACTCTGTCATGAGAAAGCTTCTCAAAACCCCCCTGTCCTTCGGATACGGCAAAAAACTGTAGGGCCCTTCTTTACATACAGAAATGTATACCGCGCTCAATACGAACAGTTGTGAGAAGCTAGGCCTTGGCCCTCTATGGGCTGCTTACGGCCTAATATAAAAATATATATATAAGGGAGAAAAGTAAAAACAAAACCTTGAAAATAGGTTTCTATTTTATTTGTGGTATAGTTTTCGTATAAATGGCGATGATTTATTGGGGCTGCCGAAATATGGCCAGCTTAATTCCACCAACAGCCAAAGCTTTCCAAAATATAGAGTTACTTAATGAACAGTTTTTGAATTTAAATGAAAACATTGAATTCAGTTTTTGTATAAGAAAAATTTGTATCCAAACAATTTTAGAAACTTGTATTGCATTATTTCAAATGAAAATTGGGTAAAGGGAAAAGTTCAATACGGACCAATTCTGGCCAAATGTGCTGCGCAATGTTCTAAGCCCCATAGAATCCAGAGATAAAACTTGCCTCATTTAGACTGCAGTCGAAGAGACTATCCCAGATAGAATTGCAAGATCTTTTATCTGTTAACATTATAATAATCAAGATTACATTTACATACGTACTCTGTAATCGCAATTAAAAGCAAGAAATCTCATATACAATTAGTTTTCTTTCATCTGGGTTACACATCCAGTTGTTGGTAGACGATTGTGATTTTTGGGTGATTAATATTATCAATAAGTTTTTAAGAATTGTGATGAAATATACTGTGCAGTATTTCGTTTAACACATAGTTCATGATATATCTTAATTATTATTATTTTTTATTATTACAGCAGCTTATACAAAACATTCCAGTTCTCGAGGAAATTCACGTTTAAGATGGGGCTATGAGAATGATGGTGGACTACCCGCACGTAGGAGACGAATCGATGGTAATATTTTAAAGAAAATCCTAAGCAGTATTATAATGTCTTATTCTCTTATAGACAACCCTGACATGGATATAAGTCCAGGAGATTCGACACCCACATCCGAAGCTAGCTATTCACTGACAGGCACACCGAATACAGCCCAGCTAAATGACCAATCTGCCCCACTAACAATTGGATCAGCAGTTGCAGCCGGCAGTGCAGCAACTGTACTTATGCCTAATGCATTGCCCCGTCTCGCATCGCATCCAACAAATGTTTCGGTGGTTTCATCTCAAATGCATTTCACTACGACGGCATCCGGCGGCAGTGGTAATGTGAATATGGGCGGTTCAGGTGCCCAAACAAATAACAGCAACCATCGGAAGCTTGAGTCGGTAGTGCAACAGGTGAATCTATCCGTTTCTCCCCCCACACAGGCGACTGTAAGTGTAATAAGAGGAGAGAAAATTTTAACTTATTTCAGGATATTTATTTTATATTTTTCAGAGTGGTTCGCAAAATTCAAATGCAACGTCGAATCAAAATGACCATCATTTGAATTCAAATGCACCCGGTCCTCCGAAATCGGGCACAAAAACCCTAGAGTCTATGGATATGAATTCCCAACAAAAGAACGCTATGCTTCGACAGACGCATGGTATTTCTGTGTCTGGATCATCGGATTCAAATGCTTCAATTATGGATGCGCATCATTCGGCAACAGTGCCCGGCATTATTAGTTTAAGGTAAATAAAAATATTAAAATTGAAACTGAATGGAATTATATGTTTTTTTTTTTTTTTTTTTTTTACAGAGATAATCCACTAAATTCACCGCACTATAACCTAACACATGCACACGGTATGTCGCCGTTGAGTTACACTAAGAGTCCTGTAACTGGGACAAACAATAGTACTACCGTTGGTCCATACCCGAGCAACACCCTATTCGGACTTAAGACTGTCGAAGGCGTCAACTCTAATGCGGTTGGCTGCCCAACTAGTTTATCAAACGCATCTCTATCGAGTGGCGGTGCCGCGGCTGGTGGAAATGGTGGACATATTGGCGGCGGTGAGGGACCACCAACCCCCACACAAGAACTAGATATAAGTGGCAATAGCGCAGAGCAAAGGAAACGTAAGAAAGCTTAATAAAATGGTTGTATTTTTATATATTCACGTGTATATTCTTTTTTCTAGTGGAAGGCACATCAGCATCTCTAAGTACTTTACAAAGCTGTGTGGCTACGGCGGGTCAGGCTGGTCGAGCGCAAGGTCCTGATTTATCTCCAAAATTAGCAAAGTATTTTAGAGCCGATTTGATTACTCATGTAACAAATTGGCCGGCAGACATGTTGGAAAAACAGGTAAATAAAGCAAACATATCTTAAGTATTTGCATGTTATAGTTTGTGTAGCAAAGGGAAAGGGATATTTGTCAAAAAATCAAAGTATTTTGTTTGTGTGCCATACTTTTGAAGTTTTTAAATTACACGCTCAGCAACAAAACTCCCCAAGGCACATTTAAATAAAAAAGTGTAACTGACTACAAGTATACCGGTAATCTTATGTCCAATACGTGCAAGAATATCGTGCTACCATACCCCTGCTAGTCCTGGAAATACATGACTGGTTTAAATCTGACATCGATTTTGGTCACGTTACTGGATAGCTGTTCATGAATTAAAGTGGTCAATGCATTTGAGATAAAACCACCGAAACATTTGTTGAATGAGATGCGTGGCGGGGTAATGCATTTGGCAAAAGAACATTTGCTTTTGTTGATCCAATTGTTAGTAGGGCAGATTGGCCATTTATCTGGGCTGTATTCGGTATGCCTGTCAGTGGTTCGGATGTGGGTGTCGAATCTCCTGAACTTACATACATATGTATATCCATGTCAGAGTTGTCTATAAGAAAATAATACATTATAATCCTACTTAGGATTTTCTTTAAAATATTGCCATCGATTCGTCTCCTACGTGCGGGTTGCCCACCATCATTAAGTGGCGTCTTATAAAATTCATTATAAAATAGCCTAATTTTATAAATATTGAAATTTGAAAGAATTCGGTCAACCCGACTGCGGCTTTTAAGCAAATTGGTGTTAAGTGCCGTAATAACAACTTTTGGTCAAAATGTTGGAAGTCATTTTGTAGCATGTATTTAAACTCTATTCAGTACAAAGTTTAAACAAAATTGTAGGAAACGTTTTCCAGAAAATAGGTTTTTTTGTCAATTTGGCCTTAAGTAGAGTACCGTTAATATTAGGGTTAAAATAAAAATTTCGATTTCGCTTCTAAGGATTAGCCCAAAGACTCCAAAATGCGTGTCTCGCTGACAGACAGGGAGGCAGAATTTTTGGACTAACTTTATTCGACTTCTCTATAAAAGTATTATCAGAATTCATCAAAATCTCGAGATTGAACATTTTCACGAATCCAAAACTTGCCCTATACTCCGTATCGGTGCAAGTAAAATTAAGTCAATGAACAAATGTAATTTCTGTAAACCAAAGGAAAAAAACCGCGCAGAATATTTTACCTTTTAATCCTATGTAGGCGGGAAAAATTATTAAATTTTCGTTGTAAATATTTTTTAAAAACATTTATTATTCCGTTTCTTAGGCCCAGAAATGTTCAGAGGAGACCCACGCGCATGGTGACCTGCAATGCACGAAAGTATCCGCCGAATTAAAATCAGCTAGAAGTTTAGTTAGAATTACAGAAATAACGGCAACACTACAAGAACAAAAGTAAGTCACCTTATATTGAAAAACACTAAATATATCCTCTAAAAATATGTTTTATATCCGAATATTTCAGAATTATGTATCTTCGTCAGCAAATTCGTCTATTAGAAGAATTAAAATCCCAAAATTCATTTATGTCAGATGATCTATAGCCAATATTTAAATTGTATTAAATTAATAAAATAATAAATTTAATATTTAATAATAATAAAAAAAAAGAATAATTATAGTAATAATATAATTAGTAATAATAAATAAAATTTAAAAAAAGAAAGAATGCGATAAAAAAAATAAAAGAAAATAATTTTTTAAAATTAACCCTACAACCAATATTTAAACAAACAACAAAACACATATGCAAAGTTTTAATTTTATAAAGGTTTTAACCTCCCAAAAGAAATAAAACGTTTTTTTTTTTTAATTGTAAATATGCAATAGTTATTTTTTTAGTAGGTAAATAAGCATGCGCATTAGATTGGAAACATAACACATAGTTGTTAGGAAAATCCACATAGATTGTATAATATGAATCCAGTGATGTAATTTTATGATACAATTATTTTAGCAATAATTTCAGACGTTTTTTTTTCTGTTTAAATGCAAACTGTATATTGACTTTAAAAATATTTAGTGCATAGAGAAGAATAAAAGATATAATGATAAGAAAAAAACTTTAACAAGAAGTAGTAATATTACGTTTTCCTATTGTGGCAAATTACTTTTGTATAACAGGAACGAACAAGAAAAAATTCGACAACTGTCAAAATTTTCATACAACAGGATTTGTTTGATCTATTTGGAAAGGTTTATATGTTACTCTACCCAACTTTATTACCTCCACTTGTTGGATAGTCGTACTTTTTATTTATAAACAAAGAACATAAACACCATCTTAAATTATTGTGATCATGCAGTGTAAGTAAAGTTCTTCAACTTTCATTAAAACCAAATGCTTTTGCAAGTGCTATTCTGACATAACGATTCTTACATAATTTAGATTCAAATTATGAATTCTAGAAAATGTTGACAAGAAATTATGTCGTTCGGAAAAAAATGTCTAATGGAAGGATGTCGGTTTATATTTTTTTAATTCTGCAACGACATAAAAAAAAGACGATGACCACGGGTGGAGGTAGAGTGAAATCAAAAACCTCAAAGAAATCCACATGAGTAGAATAGCTCTACAAACTATGCATTGCATTTATGGCCAAAAGGCATACTTTTACAGAAATTCTGCTTGCAGTGCTGCAGAAAATAGAACCTGTTAGGATTGATTATTCATTAATCTGCTATGTCCGTAGTATGTTGGTGGGAAGGGTAAACGCCACGGTGAAGGTATTCCATGCATTACGCTGCAGCTGAGCAGTATTACTACATATGTTGCATTTTCAAGTCAAGGATTAATGAATAACAACGGAATTAGATCAGTTTCAAAGAGAATCAGGAACAACATATTTTAAAAAGCACAAAAACCACAAACGAAATGTAAAATTTTTAATATCTTACAAGAAGAACTCATGTATAGTTCTTGTAGAGAGAACTATAAAGAATAACCATGCGTATTTGGGAAATGAAACGATATTGTATCGAAATACAATTCGGATATAAAAATATTTAAAAAAATTCTTAAATCCATGAGAATTGAAAACTTGATATGCCGCAGTTCTATCGTGATTAAAAATTACACAGGAATTTTCCGAAATTAAAAAAATTTGCATCTAAACAGAAAGGAATAACGTGTAATTCCGTCAAATTTGCCGATAGCCCTGACTGAAGTAAAAATATTCAGCATTCTTATGAAGGAAATTATTTTCTTCCCGCTATCGTGAGTTTCCATAAGCAAAGGTACAAAATTGGTATCATGTTCATATGCTCTGTTTTGTTCTTAAGTTACCAAACTTAAACAGGATTTTTCTTTTAGTGTTAATGATTCAATGTCTGACATCACTGCTTACGTACATGCGATACTAATGCTTTGCTTACAGAATATATCGGTCACATTTTAGTGCCTGGCCTGAAAATGAAAGTCATAGCTAAACATCAAAAGTGCTTCATTAGAATGAAATCAACCGATTGAAATCTGCCTGTCTCCTTTACAAAACGACATTCGGTGGATTTTTGAAGGAAGCTACTCTTCTATTTTCTTTTTACTTAAAGTCTACCAGTCTTGTCCGACAAACTTTCATTCCCATGAAAAAATTATGTTTGCAAATGGATTTTCGGTGATTTTGTTTATACAAGCAAACTGTCTTTCCTACTCAATTTAGGAAAGCTATCGAGTTAGAATCAAACATAGTTTTTATGACTAGATAAAAATGTTGGCAATAAAATTCAAATTTCAAGTTCGAAGCTTCTTGCATTTCGAAAAGATTCAATCTAAGTCCTAACAGTTTCGTTGCGTTGCTACATGCTACAAAGCAAGTGGATAGTATAAAATATTCGTTAAATAAAAGAATAAAATATATATATATTTTTATTATTATTTTATGGGTACAATTTTCAGATCGCTACAATATATGAACCTTATAAAATATGTTCGCGTTCCAGTTGTTCTACCTACAAAGTCGTTGCTCTCTATTGAATATATGAAGACTGTCACTAATACGAAATTTAATAATATTGGTACTTTGTTCTCGATTTTTCGCCAGTTTTAAACTTTTATGTAATTTTGTAAAAAAAAAAAATGCGTCCATAAAATAAAAACAATTATTTAAAGATTAAAAATCAACAAATTATTAAGTATGTGCGTTTTATTTCACAAACTTTTTTCATTTATAAAAAAAAACCGCTAGGCTACGATTATCTCACAAATGCAATTCTTTTTTTCAGTTAAAATATTTTTGCATTTATTAACATTTTTTATAACAATAAAGAAAACAAATATTATCTTTTATTCCAACAGTGCTATTATTAAGCAGCAAATTATTTTACCATTCACAGGTGTATACACTTAATAAAATAAACCAATAAAAAGTGTGCATGCAAACTTTGCTAAATCTGTTTCTGTTTTTATAAACAAAAGTAAAATACTTTTGTTTCGAAAAAATGTACATAGCAAGTTTTTCTACATTGGAAATACATATATATAAAGTATTTGTATAATACAAAAAAGTATGTACCGTATATATCGTTTTTGTACACAAATCATGGTAATGTAAATTCTTTGCATAATAAGAAAATGTAGAAGCTATTTTTAACTTATATTAAAAATATTTATAAGAAAACTTTTTTGGAGTTTTCTTAGTTCTTTTTTATCATATAAAAATAAAAGAAAAAACAAAATATTTTAATTTAAAAATATATTATCTGAATTTTGTTTGTTTTATTTTTTTTTTAAAGAAATAAGTACATACATACATCTTTAATGGAGCCTTAATATTTACATCTAAGTAAAAGATAAAAAATTAAGTAAAATGAACTTAAGGACCCTAGTAACGTTTCTCTTAGTAAAATAAGGTGTTTTAAAGAAAATGAAAACTTTTTACTAATTTACCTTTGAGGATACAACTATGAACATATGAATACGAGGGTACGAATATTTTATCTTTAGTTTACTTATTTTCTTTCAATACTTATGTATATGTATTTATTTCTTGTTATTTTTAATCCAAATGCTTTTTTAAATAGTTAAAAATGGTATGTGTGTTTTAAGGATATATACACCAAAAGGGTTTTGTTTTAAACTTTGTTTTGTTTACCCTCTTGTTAAATTTATGTTAAACAATTAAAACAAAGAAAAAACATTGTAAAATAAATTAAAATAACATTCATAATTGTTTAGGATTAACGAATATTTTGAAATAAATGCAAACGGTTTTATTTAAAATGACGTAAAATAAATTCTTTTTTTAAACGGCGAGACTATGAACCGGAGTAGAACGATCCTTCCACTTTGCAGCTTCCCTACTGGTTCGTTTGTGGAGTTCGCCAATTTGACTTTGTGAAGCACCGGCTGGCTTTCCAGTTTCAGATCATTTTATCACTCCAGACAATAAAATGTTGATATTTTGCATTTGCGTGATCCAGTTGTTTTTTATTCTTTTTGATATCTCAGCTGTAGCTAAGGGAGGACTTTTCGATTACAGAAGATAGTGGCGTTTTTCCGCTACTTCAACAATTCCGTAAACTGAGTTGTGAGTTTGCAAAGTAAAGAGTTCTTCATCAGTGGATAAGAAGTTTTACTTAAACGTAAGCCATCACCGCTATCATTAAATCCGTGTGGGTATAATTTTTTTCGTAGATTTTTTACATCTTTGAGGCCCTATAGCTCCTAAAAGGCCCCACCCAAGTTCGCCAGAATTCCACAGCTGTGATGTATCCGACCACGACAAAAAAAAATTTTTCCATCTCGTTTTTGTATAAAATAAAAGGTAGAGGTCCCAGTTTACGTCCTTGTGGAACTTCGTACTGTACCCCATAAGACTTAATGCAGCAACCTTTAACTTTCAACCGAAATGTCCTCTCTGTCAAGTAGGCTGCGATCCGATATATCAACTTTCCTCTCACCTCTATGACAGAATCCGTTGTAGTAGGAATTTTTCTACGAATTACGAATGTACTATCACAGAAACTGTCATAGAAGACACTCAGCCCTATCACAGAATCCGTCGTAGAAGATATTATGCCACGAATTTCGAAATTCAGTAAGGAATATGATTTTTTTTTTCAGATTCGTAGCGTAGAAGGAGGTTCGTTATGACGGATTTTGTAATAGGGGTTAGACCCCACACTTACACCCACTCTTTGGGCAGAATCTATTTTTTTATGGTTGGTATCAAACATTGAAATTCTGAAAGATAACTAGATGATGGTGCCGTCTGCTATTGTTGATCAAATTTGCAAATTCAACAAGAAGCCCCTTTTTAACCTTAAATTTTGAACTAGATCGAGGTGTATATAGTTTATTAAAATTCACCCATTGGGACATAAAATTTTCGTATTTAAAAAAAAAAAAACTAAAAAGAAAAGTTTTTAAACAAAGATATTCACTACTACACAAAAAGGGCATTTTTTTATTTAGAAAATGACTTTTCCAGAAAAGTTTCAGTTCTTGGGAATGAAATACATAGGGAATTGTGGGAGGACTTGAACACTATTTGGTTTTATTCAGACGGGAAACATTTTTTACAAAATTTGCATTCGAGGTCAAGCTGTGTGTGATGTGGCACTGTCTTGTTGCAACCACACGTTCTGAAGGCTTAATTCATCTAATTCAGACATAATAAAGTTTTTCAACAAGTTCTGATAGCGGTCATTAAAATGTTTTTTTTTTTTTTGCCAACAATCCCCAGTTCCCGGCGAATTGGCTCAATTTTTTAAAATCCGTTGCAAAAATTTATTTAATATATTATAATATAAAAGTTTAAAAAAAATACTCTTTCAAGCAAGTGTATTTATAATAAAAAAAAACCGACATAAACAACAGGAAAATCTTTAAACTTTCTTTTGAATTCCTTTAACGAGATTTCACCATTTTCATGTCTGCCAAACCAACTTCCGCAAGATGCTAGTGTCATCTGTCATTCGTTTTTTTCTTTTATGAGTACTGAACTTCTGCCAAAGTCTTCCAAACTTTCACCGACAGTGAATAGAAATAGAATTCATATTTCAACTTGCAAAAAGAACAAAAAAATGTAGGTGCATTCTTTAAATTTTGTGTTTTTACAAACTGAGGCTCATAACCTACTGTAGTTGGTTTCAAACGAACAAATGGTGTTCCGTTTAAAATTTGTAAAATAAACAAGAATAACATGAATTCCCTAAAAAATCTGTTGACGGACAAATTCATTCAAATCATGTTCCTTTACAGCTTTTCCGGAAATACCTAGTTACATACATATTTAAATAGTGTACACAGAAAACATATGCATATTTATGCATTGTTATGATTGTGCATGATTTACATGCTATTTTAAAACCAATAAATAAAGAAAAATATTTTTTTATGTATTTAACTTTTATTAACTGCCGTCTGCAAATGATTTTTCCAAAAAACGACCGGCTTCCTTTTCATATCTTGAATACGTCTGACAAACGCTATTACTAAAATTCTGGAATCCTGGAGACTGTTCCAATGCTTGAAAATTAGACCGTATGTAACATATTCCTGCCCATGCTTTATATTTGATACGCTCTAGATCCATAGGTGCGTCAGGTTTATTTTGTGGTGGGAACTTGATCTTTTCGTTGCACATGTTATCAAAATTCTGCATTGCCTTCTGATAATAGTTAAATAGGGCACAAACAAATTTTTTTGAAACCCATTTATCATCGGGAAACACTTTTCCCGGGGAATTAGAACTTGTAGTGCGAACGACTAATATTAGAATATGGACAGATTTTTTCATTTTATTAAATATTTCGAATTTTTATAGGTCGGTTTAGAAAGCATTAAAATCTAAGAGTACTGATTTTTTAGTAATAATTCTAAAGTTTGACAAAAAATGTTTGCAAATACACCTAAAATAAAAAGTTTATCTAGTTATACAAAAGGTGTATACATACATATGTAGTATAAAATATCATCAATTCGGGTGGTATGAATTTATTAAAACAAATATTCAAAGCTGTGGATTTCAAACAATTTAAAGTTAGACTAGATAGCGTTGAAGGAAGTAATTCTCCATATCGAACATAAGCTCTACAAATCAATTTTTTGGTTAAAAGCGATAACCGCTTGAGTCTATTTTGTTAGTAAGAAAATTCATTCGAAGTTTATCTGTTTTTTACCATAGCCCCTACTGTGTGACATCTATCGATCGTCGATTGCAGATTTTGGTATTCACCCTTATTGTTGACGTTGTCACGACTCTAAAAACAAAGGTTACGACTGTTTGGCATTGGCGATGCGATCTAACGACTTTTGTCGAAATGGTGATCGACAAAGGTCATCTGAATGTGGAACGTTGAGTCGCGGATGATTGTATGTTATGATTGTGATTGACAGTTACTGCCCACAAGTGGAAGAAGGAGCTACATTTGTGCATAGGAAGAAATAGGGTATCATACGATCCGCTCCAAACGTATTGTAGCATTTTCATATGCTTTCAATTATTGGGTGCTTTCCTAAATTTAAACGAAATGGCAACATGCAACATGCATCGGCAAATGCAAATACACGATGCTTTCACAATACATTGCGCATACGATTGCGTTTTGAATCATGAAATTTTGGAATGTTACACGATGCATAAAAGTTTTTTTTACGTTACCATACATTTAAACATTTTCTAACTAAGTTGTCAAGGAAATATTTAAAAACTGGATCAATCAACAAAATTTCGGTCTGAACCCGGCTCCAAAAATACCTTATTTTTTGTCTACGAGCTGAACTTCTATTGAAACTGCAATATCGTTGAAATTATAACAGGAATTAGGTTTTCCGTACATTGTTTTCTCTTAAAACATTTTAACAATGTGAATTATGTTACATAATAAATACTTCGTTTTTTTTTTAAAGAACTAATAAGTTCAACAAAATGTCATTAGCATCGATGCGCTTCTTGCTTTTGTATGTGCAGTATAATTTGTCACACTGCATTTTGTAAAGTAATGCGTTGTCGTAATTTTTGGTTTGCACTTAGGAATGTTCGCTGATTCACAATGCAGGCAGTACTGCATTTAGGAAAACACCCATTCAGCCCAATTACGTTTGTCGGGTGTCGGAAAGGATTCAAGTCGGCTGTCAAGTTGGGTCGCTGAAAAATCGCCTCAATTACGTTTATCAGTTTCGACTAAAAATCGTCTGTTTAACTGTAGAAAAAAAATTAGTGCACGGCTTGTCGGTCGAACAAACTATGTAAGCAAGGTCTTTTATCGACTCGACGTTATTGGGATGCTGTTGCAATAAATTAGTTTATTAGTAAATTTTTATTTGGAAATCGACATTCTCTCTAAAAATGTACACAACGTAATGGAAGACTTTGATTCCAGCCACCCCCCCCCCCCCCTCCCTTAGGTCAAAACAGCAACAGACACCCCAATTCTTGAACTCGAATCCGTCGCATTTAGTTATATTCACCCTTATTGTTGTCGTCGTCTGTCGAAAACGACTGGCGACATCTGACAAGTCGAGGCGTTTAAAGTTTTACATTGCGTAACTAAAACGACACGACCTAACATTCCACACACATTTCAAATTAATTTTGTCGATCACCACGCCGACAAAAGTCGTTAATTCTTCATCGCCAATGCCAAACAGTCGTTTCGTGTATTTTTAGAGTCGTGGACGACGTCGACAATAAGGGTGATTAAAAAGTCGTATCTTACGAACAGATACAAGTTTGTAATAATTCGTCTGTCTTTACCAAGTTCAAGAATAGGTATTGCAAACTGGGCACCAAACCGGTGTTTCACCACCTTTTGTTCTGTTGGACGAATGTAGACCTAAGTAAAATGACAGTCAAAACGTGTCGCTCGTATCATACCGCCATTAAATGGCCACGACTCAAAAAACTACAAGATCCCAGAGTTGTTTTCGTTCTGTTAATGAAAATACACCGGGCGTTTTCTTTTGAACATAACTTTTTTCTCCCTTTATGTTTTAATTTTTTAGTTTTTTTTTTTTATTTTATTTTTTAATTATTTTATTTGTTTTTTTTTTATTATTTTTGTTCTATGTATTTGCAGGAACAGGCGATGCCGATGCAGCATTATTCGAAGAAGTTCCTACTGAAGTTGATGGCGCTGATGACGAAGATGACGACGACGATGATGATGCTGTTGCGGATGAAGATGAAGACGACGGTGTGCCCTGGGTGCTGCTTTCCTGAAGCGCTTGCGTCTTATAGAACTGGTCGATCTACATTAAAAAAAAAAACATACATTTTGTATAAATGAAATGCTGTCCAATTTTTGAGGGATTTACCATTTTTTTAATATAATTGCATAAGACACGATTATGTGTATTTCCAACCACATTCTTTGATCTGTACGGCGGCGAAACTGTAACTTCGTTAAATATTTGTATGTTAACCCCTTGCCAAGTTACCTCGGGATTCTGTTAAAATTATAAAAAGAATATAAGATTTAACAAAATATTTCAAAATGGTTAATATGCCTTGAAGTTCTTCGCCAACACTCTGTACAGTTCCTGCGCTTCAGGGCTAACTTCAGCGTTCTTTGACTTAATCCACGTTTGTCGATTTTGCACTGTTTTACGCAGACGTATTTTCAACTGTTCTAAGTTCAACTTCTGGGGCTCCTCGACAAAATTACCGTTACATTCCTTTATCACCTGAACGTTACTGCATAGCGACAAATTTAGAACAAAAACATCGTTCAGTTTCTCCGATGCCTTCGAATGGCTTTCTGAATACAGCATTATTTGTGTTAAGGAAAATAATGATTTCTTATATGTGTTTAAAAAAAATTAAATAGAATATTATACATAAATTAAAATACTCTTATTGCTAACAGTTTCGCGAGAGCAGTAGCCAACCGGACGCAATCAGAAAGTACATGGCTGAATTGTTTCTTAATGAAGTCTAGAATTGTTTTTGACCTAGGTATCAGCAATTACAGACGGTGTAATTACACTGCAACTCAGAAATGTTTACCTGTGTTGCATGTGCTGCACGGCTGGATAGTTTATAAATTACCTATTTTGTCAAAATACGTGATATACAATCTTATGGACTTTACCAATTCTAAGGTCTTAACCACAAAATAACTGGCTTGTACTTGTTAAATAGATGAAATGCGACAACTGTTGAGTTATCATATCATTGTAGCATAAGTGTTCAACAGTCATCAAATTTCACTTGTTTAAAAAGTACCTACTTGTTGTTCTGCAGAACAGCCCAATATATTTTAAACTGTGTTTTTCATATACATATATAAAAAAAATTCTATGGAGAAGTGTGCTTGACGCTATACAGTATATGAAAGATGTGTGGATTAAAGGAATACGTTTTTTAGAATTAATTGTAAGATTATTTTATTAAATAACTACATTTTGTGAGATGTCGGTTAAAAATGTGAGTACTCTGATGATCTCTATCAGAAAAATGTTAACGTTTTAAAAACATTAAAGGAACGTACACTGGATATATATAAATATAAATATAAATGCTTTCGAACATGTATTGAATGATCTAGCTTTGTAGATTAAAAAGAATTAAATAGAAAATTGCTCCCCGCCAACAAAAATACCTATACCTTTCAACCCTTTCTAAATGCCTAATTGATATGAAGATCGAAGATCGAAACAATACAGCAAATTTATTTTTTATAGTAGCTAATGTCAGAAATCAAGAAAGCTTAGTGAAACCAGAAATCAAGAGGTAATCGGCACAAATTTTAGATACGAGTATAAGCTACCTTTGACCATGACGTCAATGTTTTGATATTCGCTGCAAATCATGGGTAGAGGAACATCTGGGTCGTATTTCATAAAAATTCATAAAAGTCTTTTGTAAATTCTAGGTATTAAGGCAGTATGACTTTATAACTTCGTTGCTGTGTCAATCCCAAACATGATGACAACCTGATAAAATCCTCATAAAAACAGCCATGTATTAAAGGCAGTCCTTAATATTTTGCCATAAGAAAGGAATGATATATACGTACACGTACTCATAGTCCATACATTAATGAAAGCTGGAAGATATCGACAAAGTTTGTCAATGTAGGTATAAAAACATGCCAAGTACTGGTGTCCCAAATTAGAATACCAGAGAGGTTATTAACTTCTTAATTGGATTGCTATCCATTCCAAATTAAATGTTTAGCATTTAACTCACAAATATGAAATATTATGTATGAAACTAATTAGGAAACAAAATATTGTACCAAAAATATGTACAACTTTCTCCCGCATTTGTGACAGACCAACGGTAAAATATGGGAAAACGCACACATAACCTGCTTTTCTGCTCTCAAATAAACGTCAAAATAGTGCAAAATCGATTTTCTTCAGTTCATACTGCAGGCGGACGACTCCTTCCGAAACAATTCGGCCTACACTGCACTTCCTGACTACATCCCAGAGTATCCACTTGCTCATCCTTTTACTTAGATCAGGTGAAACATTGTTTTTTTTTTCTTTATTTACGCTATAAGTTGGCACTTAGTTTTTCCAATTTGATTTCATCAGATCCAACCACGTCCGAAGGGTAGAGCTCTAGTCTATCCTTCGATTGATGGTGTTTTCTTGTTGGGCGTATGTGTGTATGTTGGTTTCAATTTTTTATGAAAAGGATACTTAGTATTAGCATTTTTGTGGTATGATCGAATGCTAGGACTTCGCCTTCCACCTCTTGATTGAAGCATGTCGTACAGAGCACAGTCGATCCAATTGTAAAACAATCATTTACCGCGGCCATTTTTTTTAATAAAATGTTAAAACATTACTAAACTAACTATGAAAATTTTGAAAAAATACGCTTCTAGTTTATTCAATTATTATTAATCGGAATTTTATCTTAATAATGGAAATATGAAAATAAACGGCAATAAGTCGACGAGCGGAACGAGCGAAGAAAATCTTCTTTTTCTTCTTTTCCACCACACGAATTGCGGTGGGAAGAATAGCCCAAGAAGATGGTTGATTTTCGTTGGTAAAAAAATTCATCATAGATGCAGCATTCAGCGACATGGAGCGGTACTACGGCTCGATGGGTGTAATCAGCCCAGCAGAAAGGTTATTTCCTAAAGAACCATCAAAATTGTTTTTGCAATAAAAAGCCTATGAAACTAGTTGCTAATTTTTTATGAACTTTCTTGTCCAAATTATAATGGGAAACAATGAAGAAATTTTTACGCTTCATAATTAACATTAATACTCTGCAAACAAAGACAATTTTTCTCAGTGAGAATAGAAAGCAAATGTTTTACATTATGATTTATGATAATGTTTAAGTCCTATAAAAATGTCAACTGCATTTGGAATTAATTTGCGGTTGAGAATGTTATGTCGTTTTCCATAGGTTTCACTCAAGAATTCTCTTCTTCTGAACATATAATTTGTCTTTGTCTTCCAAAGAGCCAATGGAACATGATTGGCAGTGTTTTTTCTCTTCGGAACACAAAAGGAGAATTTTTTCTTGCACAATGCAAAATGGCATTAGTTCTTCAAACCAAAATCTTAACAAAATGTGTACATGAATTTTGGATCGAATTTAACAGAATTAATCGGTCGTCTTCTCCCTCCTCTGCCGAAAATTTTGTAAAGTACGCCGATTTGAATTTTCCTATCTGTGAATACATGTGAGCGAACGTGCGAACAAGACGTAACTATAAAAACAATCGTGGTGTCTCTTTTTTCCTTTTGCACACCACATTTTCAGCAGAATGTCATTCAATTAACAACAACAAAATGTACAGGAAAATGGCTGCGCCCATGAAATGTACCGCGGATTGAGAATGTGTGCGTGAGTTCAGATTTGATTTTGTCGGAAACGTCAGAATACATTCAAAATCAGTGGTACTTTTGCTCTTGTGGGAACTAATGGTCAAATCGGCCGAAGACGACCGTCTATATTAGTTTGTCTATGGTAAGGATTTTCCAATAACTTGAGGCTAAAAACCATCAAAAACCCCATTTGTAATTTGACGTTTCAGCAAAATTCAATGGTAGTATAGTTTTGGATGACTCAATTGACAGCATAATGTTGCCGCCATTTTGTAGATGCTGTTTACAATTTGTTCCAGATAAAGGAATAACCAGAAAAAAAATGTTTGTCGAAAGGAAAGAAAGAAGCAGCACAACGAGTTTATATTTATAGTTAGGTTTTGTTCACACGCAAGATTACATGTATTCACAGACGAGACGATTTGTAGTAGAAACACATTGACACAGTAACAGCCAGCATCAACTTCAACAGCATACACAAAAAGACCGATGCTGTGGCATATTACACACATCAACGACAACAGTACACAACGTGTTTTTAAATGCAACACAATAGACTGAGTAACAATAATTTGCAGCAGATTTAGGATTTAGATCTAACGTTCAAGTTGCCGTTGCTGTTACTGTGGTGAACGTATTCTGTTCCATTGAAGATCATTGGTTCTAAAAAATTCCCCACGGTTGTCAAAGTTGCTGTTGCTTCTCAATGAAGCAATATTATGAAATATGAAATATAAATTTTAGTGTCTTCAGGAATGAAATAAGGAAGAGATAAACTCCCAAAGGAATTGTATAAATGAGATAAATAAAACTTAAACAAAGTTACGTCGCGTTTTATTTTAGCTCTAGATATGGGTTCAAACTAACTATGAATTATGTTAACTCCGGATTAGCTTAGCATTATAAGGACTTATCAGACATCTTTAAATATTGTTTCCGTTGAAAGGTGCTAAATTACCTTAAAGTTTTTGGCTTAACCTATTCAAATTCCATCTAATGGAAGAATTCAAAAAAAAAATTCATTATCAAAACAATATTAATTGTTAATTTTTGCTCCGCTATCTCGATTTTGCAAAATTTTACCCATAAATAATATTCTTTTTGTCAAAATTGGTTAAAAACGAAAAACGTCACTAAATTAGAAATAATTGTCATTGTGAATGTATCGACCCTTTTGGAGAATGGAGAGGTGAAATTTCCGCCAACTGTCAAAACATTTAATTCTCCACCGCATTCCGTTGGAGGATGCATGTAAATTTTCGCACTTTCAACAATTCGCTTGTGACAAAGTTTTGTTTATTTCCTCCAAATAATGCATTTTGTGAATAAAACTTAAAGATGGCATCACGAATTATACTAGTCATAATTTGCTTATTTCACATCGCTATATCAATTGCAGCCATAAATCATTGGGTATTGAATGAAAATGGAAAAATCCTCCAAAAGGTAAGGCACCATGACAACAATCCGAGTGCACTCCAGGCTGTATGTATCTTTTTTTTAGATTGATTCCCCATTTTACATGCGAGAGCCTCACAACTTGATTGCATTCCTTGATCAAATTAAATATAATGACGTCGTTGAAAGTACATACCTTGAGCTGTTACGGCAACGCGAGCAAATGGCCGAGCAGATAAACTTCTCTATACAATTCGGTATGGAGATAATTGACCAGGCTAAATGCGCCCTTGACTACTATGTGATTGAGAAGCAAATAACTTACACGAAGGTCACCAAAGACTACTTGAAACGGATAAATATAAAGAATGCCAAAAAGAAACCGCCCACCATGCCAGTGATGGGTGTGCCGAAGTCCGCGCCGTTTTGTTGGGAATACACCAACCTCTATGTTGGCATTTGTTGTTATGACCATTTAGACGGTTTGAGGGGGACCTATGCTTTGCAAATTGAACCAGAAGAGGAACTGGCAAGCAATGATTTGGACTTCAAGTCAAGAAGATACATACAGGGACTGATCGATGGCCTGATGGACAGTCCCATATCTTGGAAGTATCATACATTAAGTTCATTCTATTGGCGGATGCGCGGTGATGGCACTCAAGCTGTTGAGTGTGCTAAGCGTGGGGTAATGTTGGCACCACGTAAAGTGAAGGATATTGCGCTGTTGAGCTTGGGTATAATTCTCTATCGAGCAGGGAAATTGCGCGACGCGGAGGTAGTACTGAACGCCGCAGTGGACCACGGACCTGAAGTTGCAGAGAATCATTTTGCACTGGGTACCACGCTAGCAATGATACACGAATTTAATCGCTCGCTTACACACTTTGATACAGCAGAAAAGTTGGACCCGAGTTTTATTCCGCGCACCCTTCCACTAAAGAATTTCATTTCATGCGTTGAGAATTTAACCCGAAAGACTACTAAGATGTACAGGTATGAAAAAGAAGCATATTGACATTCGAACATAAATATCTAAACTTTTAACATGTTCTTTCAGTTACGCTGAGTACATTAAGAGTGAAGTTAATGGATTGAAGGCTATGAAGAACCTAATCATGCAGAGCCACGAAAAATTAATACAACAGCAGGTTAGAAGTCAAAAGTTTTATTAGCATCTAATAATTACCACAGAGTAACGTGCGTTTGTATAAAAGGTGCTATGTATAGTTCTTTCACGGCAGCATTAAAAGTTGCTATCGGGTTCACCGCTGCATTTACATATTTGTCCAAAGAGTGGCAACATGCAGTGCATCATACTTACTCGTGCTACAAATGGTTGGCACAAATGGTCCTTATTTCACTTTATTCTCGCAAGAACTTGAGATTGATATTTTGAATTAGCATTTCGTAAGAGTCAAGCTACCCTTAACGAATTGCGCTCCTACTTGATCATTTTGAAATAAATTATATGATTTATTATTTGTGATTATAGTGCCAATGCAAACCGATTGTCAAAACCACAAACTCTTCTCTAAAAGTAATTTAGACACCACCTTGCCTTTTTTAAAGCCAAAAATCCATGTTCAATGTTTTAATTGCAGATGCAACAAAAAAGCACTTAGAACTAGACGTATGTGCGGACGAATTTCTTTAATTTTTTTATTAGAAAATGAAAAATAAAGAATCTGTTCACATTTTTGGCACTTCGATACTATGACGTTCTAAAAATAGCTTATATAATAGGTTTATAAAATCATTTCATAACTTGTTCACTTTTTTCTTTTAGGTACCTCTAGGAGCACGTTTCTTCGATACAAAAACATCTAATGAAGAGCTTTTACATCGCGGACAGTATTGTAGCACTCGCACTCTAGCCGGTACTGATGAGCCAGTTCTTTTTTGTGATTTCTATTCAGACCTCCAAATGAAGTTAGAAAGCAAGGAGGTAGATATAGAATCCCTTGAAAGAGAAATAAAAGCCAACAGTGATGCTATTATAAAACAGCTTTCAACAGAGTTTCATACACAATTTGATTTTAATAATCCGCCTCCTTCGGTAGTACCGACTAAAACTAAGGAATCGTAAAAAGGAATAAACGTAAGTTCTCAATATTGGGTTTACGAGAGTATAATTATCGTATCTAGTTGTTCCATTTCTTTCAATGTCTGTGCATAATTTGAATGCACAAAAAAAAAACAAAAAAAAAAACCAAAAAAATTGATGCTTGTAATGAAATACATTTGTTTTTAGATGGTAAGGATACTTATTTGGAAGGAAATACAGGGATTATATTTTTACTTTGGTTTACACTAGGTAAAGTAAATCGTTCTCCAATTTTGTATCATTGTTGCCTTTGGGTGTTATTCAGAAGTCCGTAGCATATTCATCGAGTAGCAGGTATTTTTTAAACTGATCTTTTTTCTCTCCCAAAAATTGTTGATTTTTTGGCATTTGTCATTTTACAAGCCTATCTAGTAATGTTAGAAATTTATATTCATTACTTGGCTCTAACAAGATGTTGCTCTTTATTTCATACTTAAATAGTATTCTGTTACGACTGTACTTCTTTCATTTTTGATGAGATGGGGAATTGTCATCATTCTCCACAGAACATTTTATCTGCTAAGAAATCCAGTAAAAAGTATTACTTGATGGTAATTCAATTTAGTTTCACAGTCAGGTATGCCTGATCTTACGTAGTTTATTTCTTATTACACGACCCACTACTTAATGTAGCGTATGTGGTAGAAATCTTACAGCGATATGGTATGCAGGCAATTTTATTTATGCATCATAAAATCTAGTAGTACAAGTAAATACAGCAACCCAAAAACGTCTATTCTTTGTTAAGTAAGATCTTATTTGCAAAAAAATAATACCAAAGATGCAAGATAATCTCATAAAACCTCTTCCAGCTGTTTGCCGTAATACCATGATAACCTGTACAATAAATTGCATAACAGATAACTGTACTGATAGCTTCTATCAACTAGACTGTCGTTTAAATATCCTCTTAATAGTTTATGATTATATTATATAAGTCTAAGCAAACCAGATCTAGATACCTACTCTCGTAAATTCCTTACGTGTATTTAAGATAACAGACGAAGAAGTGGGCTCTTTATACTTAAAGGCACAAAGTACAGAAAACTCAAAACCTTTTAAACCAAACCCAAGATATTAAAGTATAAGTGTAAAAAATTAAAACAAATATCCAAAAAATAAATGAACTGAATTTAGTTACTATTACTATTATGTATGTACACTATTATATGTATAAATAAAATAAAAAAAAATCTAATTTACTATGTTTAAACAATTTTAAATAAACAAATCAATGTTAACACAAATGTCGCCCAAGTCTTTTACTACCATTTAATATCATCCTGTTCCAGTGATTTCAACAAACTTAGCAAACTCTTGTAAACGTGTGCCTTGTTCAGCTGCTTTTCTTTAAGTTCTTCTTCGGTCATCTGTGATATCAAAAGGCTCGACCAACCAGCTTCTTTGGCCCCCAAATAATCCAGCTCATACATATTCCCTATATGTAATGCCTGATCTGGGGTGGCATTGCATTCGGCCAGTGCCAAGTTGAAAATTTCTTTGTTTGGTTTAAGTATGCCACAATCGTATGCGGTAATAATAAAATCAAATTTACGTAAATCCATTACATCAAGTATCTGTGGTAGACTAGGATCAAAATTCGAAATGACACCAACAACCTTACCGGCTTCCTTAACTTTGGAAACGAGTTCTCTACCCCCATCTATGTGCAACCAACATTTGTCGGTGCGATAGATTCGTATTAGCTCTTCCGCAATTACTAGTACGTCCTTCTGAGGGATTCTAGACTCCATTGACATGAAGATGTTCATCACGAGCTGGACCCACCACTGATTCCAGTTCATATTTGGTGTCTCCTTACCATAATTGGGGAAATCGTTCAACATAGATTTGAATTCAACACGGAAACTCTGTAGTAACTTGTCCTGGTCCAGGTTTGGATAACCGAATGCAGCTGCAGTCTCAGCATATTGAATTCCTGGAGATCTTCTAAATCTTAGTAGGGTGTCGGTGATATCGAAGGTAACGAGCCGGAATCTTTGGAGATTCTTGATGAACTGCCTTGTAAGCGGCATTGTCAACGTTGCTCGTGTTATCCTAACCACACCAAAGTGGCGGTGCTCTTGAGGGGCTATTGAATGAAAATTGGATATATATATTGTTTTATAACATATGCGGGATTATTGGTAAACCAAAACAAACATATCAGCTGTCGAAAGGGTAACCTCAGTCGCCGACATTTCTATGGACGACAGAATGACAAATGAAAAGTGTGTTCGCTTTAAGCATTTAAATAAGTTTACAGCTTGTTAAGAGATAAAACTAGATAGGTATTTCTTTTACACACCATGGCCTCTGCCAGGACAAACTTTGAGTGTGCCATAAGGCAATTACCTACTTTGAACTATGGATTAAGAATTCAAATTTTGATGTTCATTATCAGTGATTGCTGCAATTTTTTTCTTCATTTAAGCAAATTTAATTATGTTCTTCATGTAATATCTAAACAGATTATGTCCATACGAGGCGACTCCACCAAAGTGCTACTAAGTTTTCCGTTTGAAACCGAACTGTACTAGTGCTGTTTTTTATTTTTATTTTTTAAGTTTATTTGAAATCAGTGAACTTTTGATTTAAGTTAAGAAGATAATATATATAACTTAAAATGTAAATACAGTAAACATCCAATAAAAAAGAAATATATAATGCAGAGCCTGAAATTGATCCTTTATTTTATGAAAGAAAATACAACAGACACTGACAGATGTATAGGTATAAATTTACAAAAATGCCCAAATCGACAACATTTTTTTTTCATCAAACCCGTCGCTTCGATTCGCAAGTCGAACACCACTATTTTTTCACAATTTTCCTTTCAAGTACTGAACGTACCCACTCTATTGTGACAGTTTATCTGTGTGGCTAAGCGAACATTTGTTTATTTTTTATATTTCTCACTAAAATCTTTATAATTCAACTGAAATTATAATGACCGAGGAAAATAAACCTTGCTTCAAGAAATCAACATTGAACTGTGTACAAGCGGGTGGCAAAAAGCGAATTTGGAAATCGCTTAAGCAAATACTGGCGACAGAAAAGTCATTGCCATGGCCAGAGGATGCAGTAACTTGTAAATAAAAACACTTACTTTGTGTTGAAATACGTCTATAAATATTCGTCTTTTAGATTCTACGCTTAATCCACCGCCTTCGTTTAGACCCGCCAAGAAATATTCCGATATTTCTGGTCTTATAGCTCCCTACACGGATCCTCATACCAAACTGAATTATCACAATTCGGAAGAATATTCTACAGTTCGAGCACTACCGTCTGATCTTACCGCCGGATATTTGGCCTTGCGTGGAGCTAGCAGCATAGTTGGATAATATTAGAGTTAAATAATGTTTAAATAAATATAGAACTTAAGCAAAATTGTCTTCCTAATAAGTTATGGTATGCTTTAAGGTTTTTTTACAGTGAAATTGAAATTAGAAGTTTGAGGAGTGTTGTGTTGGCCAATTCTGTGTACTACAATTTAAGAACCACTGAGTATGCAACATAATTTTCCAAAATATCTAAAGTCGCTGCATACCTTAGGGTTAGAGTAACTCAATTACGCCGGAGTATATGCAACAAAAATTCCAATAGTATACAGTTTGGGAGCCATTGAATATGAAAGAGAAAATCAACTATCTACTTCTAGGCGTTGCCAAAACCAAGTGCATGGACTTGAAGTTGGGCGCACATTTTCTAAATTTCTTCCAACCCCCAATAGAGGTCTTCCATACATTTAGCTTGAAGTTGGACGCACATCTTTGATAGTTGATCCAAATGCAAATAGAAGTCTTCCATACATTTAGCTTGAAGTTGGGTGCATATCTTCGATATTTCCCCCTAATCTCAATAGAGGTCTTCCATACGTTTAGCTTGAAGTTCTTCTAACTTCTAATACAGGCCTACCATAGACGTACATATTTTGTTTGAAATTTAAGCTAATTTGCTTAAAAGCAGGTTTTTAAAAAGACCTTCCTTTTCTATATCACATTACAGCTAGCGTCACAACAAAGTACTCTATAACTAGGACTTCTGTTGATTCTCATATCCAATTCACTTGTGTTTCGTTCCATTGGAAAATTTAAACCCATAAAAAAACTGGCAATTAAGAATACAACTAATGGACCACGATAATCATCACCATAATCCTTTTTTGTGTAAATTATTTCCGTTTCCTGTCATTTTTTCTAGGATACTAATATCTTTTAAGTAAGATAATAAAAACATACTCCACAAAAAAATACAATATC
Organism: Chalcosyrphus nemorum; assembly: GCA_949716465.1. Classification (NCBI taxonomy): domain Eukaryota; kingdom Metazoa; phylum Arthropoda; class Insecta; order Diptera; family Syrphidae; genus Chalcosyrphus; species Chalcosyrphus nemorum. The sequence continues at coordinate 28,440,361 of OX454332.1, read as the reverse complement.
TTAAACGAAACTGACATTTTCCACCACAGAGCATCGCAGCCACTTTCTTAATTCCACATAAAAGTCAGTTCGTCCTTTCAAGACAATAACTCTAAATGCAAAAAGAAAAACACAAGAACTTGAATTTCAAACAAAAAGACTCAATTAAAGTGGGATACTTATGGTATTTACATCCTGCTTTTTGAAGGCTAAGCGCACACACCCGCAGAAAAAAAAACTATCGAAATACTGCAAAAGGATTCTTGGAGTATTGCCAAGAAAATGTTAGGAATATATGTATAAGTGTGTGTATCTATACGTACAGCTTTCGTGAACAGGAAGCAAGAACATTTTCTTAGACAAACACTTCACATTTATGTAGGTATAAGTACATATTTATATTTTTTTTAATAATATAATAATAACGAACTTTGGTTTTGTAAATGGTGTTCAAAAAAGGGAGAACTAAGTTTTTTAATATCAATTGATAGCTGTTTAAATCGAAACAAAGTGACTAACTGGTCTCCTTCTAATTATTTGTCTAACATACCCTTATACATTTGTACTTTCACTATGGCATTCTAACAATCAAGTTAACCGGATTACACCTTCAATTGAGGGGATAAATTGCTAATAACGAAAAATAAAGAAAATTAAAAATTAATTAAATTTTTTATTCACAAATTTACGATTTCTCCTAGGCCAAAAACGACGTCACTCACGTCTGCCAAGCTCGTCCAATTAATAAATACATGTCATCATCATCATTATCTAAATGGACGGTGAAATAGGTAGTTGTTGGCCTCTTTGCCGTCTGGAAACTATTTTCAAAAGCATAATTATAAATTTCTGATTCATGGCAAATTAAACCTACCTACTCGTGTGCTATTAATTTTTGCACGTGTGCCAAATGCATTTCTCAAATTTTGAGAGTTTTATCATCTTAAAACGATACATGCTTAGAATGCTTATGTATGCAAACTTGTGTGGGTGGCTTTAATTAAAAAAATTTCCAGCCCGGTTAATAAATCATTCAGCAATAAGAAAATGTACATATGTATACTCAACTCACAGAGGTATCTACTTATGCCGATACCAAATGGCAAATGCATGCTGTGTTCAAATCTAAATTTAATTAGACGCCCCCCATCCAGCAGACACGCAAATAAAAAGTGCAATAAATATTGTTTTGCGAAGAACAAAACAAAAAATAAAGCACGGCAATTACAAAAATCATAAAAATGGAATTAAAAATCATTTGCTATGTTTTCGGGGGGCGATACCACGGGCTTGTGCATGCAACCGGTAGCTCGTTTGTCAAAATGTAAGACTTGTTGAGTTTGGTTTTTTGGCAACTTGTCAAGAGTCCGCGGTGCCAGCGAAATATGTGCCAGTTCCGGCTTTTTCAATTGCTTTGGAGTTATTTGCATTTTTTGGTGTCTGCTTAGTGTCACGGCCAATGGACCCCTAGGAGTGTTTTCATGCTATAACAATGGATAATCTAAGAAAATTAATTGTGTAACTTTCTTGTGATGGCACAGGTTTTCAAGGGAAGATTTATGATTTTGCATAGTTGAGGAAGATTCTGACTTTAGCGGTTGTATTCATATAAATGTATGTATATTCTTTCATAGGCCGTTAGGAAATTCGACTTGTAATAAAGTTAATGGAATGATTTTGTTTTTATTATTATCTGTATTATTTTCTTCCCCTCGGTAATAAAACCGATACTCACTGGTCTGGTGGCCTGCCCTGGAGAAGACCTTCAACCCTTCTCAGGAAACTGAGAACCTCTGCCACCGCAGCGCTCCATGCTCCATCTACTTCCAATTGACATAGTCAGCAAACAACTGCCTGCCTGCTCAGCAATAAGACTGAGAAGTTCTAAGCAATGGAAGGAACAACACACTGGACATGCCAGAATAATATTGATTCATCGCCATCTTCCAAAGGTCACCGACCACCTGCCAAATGAACACAACTTCAACATGTGCTACAAATGCTTAATACCCAATAGAACTGAATAGACAAAACAGGAAGTAGTCGATGCTGGAATCTTTTCAAAAGACCTGGACATCAACCCCTCCTTCAGCCTTTCTAACTTCTGCAGCGTTTTCAAACCGAAGTCATTGCCATTCGTCAAGAAGCTGACTGACTGACGGTTAATGCAGTATCAGTATTGGATATTGTCATATACGTAGACAGCCGGGCGGCCATCATTTGGATCCAGCACAGCGAGATCCAAGGCAGTGCAAGACTACCGCCTATCTCTGAACGAGATGGTTGGACAGTATAACCTTACCCTCTGCTGGGTGCCGGGTAACTGTAAAATACCAGCGAATTGTGAAGCTGACGACCTGGCTCGACGAGGCTTCGATGCGGTGAGAGAAGCCAACCATCGATCGCAACAGCTCGACCATTGTAACACTGCAACGCTGCTCTGGCCCATGCTAAATAAAACCAGGTCCATTGTCTATATGAAGACATGCCGAAAGTCTGAGCATTCCTTACAATGACTACTGCAGATGCTGTAGGGACGAAGAAGAGGAGACTATAAGTCACCTCCTATGCATGTGCCCCGCACTCGCCAAAATTAGAAAGGCCACATTAGGTGAATACCTGTTCAACGATCTAAACGATCTCAGCAACGCCTGTACGGCAAAGATTGACTCTTTCATACTAAGGAGTAAATGGTTCCCAGAATAAGAAGGTGATCCACCCACCTAACACATCGGCAGCACAATGGATCTATTCTTGGTCTAAAACACCTTACAAGAGCTACCAAATTAATGCTCTATATAACGTTCAGTTTTATGGAGCCGAGTGCTAGACGATGCGTAAACAACTGAGCATTTATTGGGCACCTTTGAGCGAAAAATGCTTCGCCGGATATATGTCAGGACGGCGAATGGTTGTGGATGTAGTCCAAAAAGCCAAGATACATTGCCTCCGCCACATCGACCGATTGGAGAACAATACTACAGCTAAAAGGATCTTCGAATCACAGCCCTCAGATTCGAAACGGCGAAGAAGAATGAACCTTCGATACAAGTTGGAAAACCTTATCTTCGTAACTGAAAGCAGCCTGTCCGGAACCGCAGCATATGGAAGGCAGCCATGTCTCATGTCTCACTCTGCAAGGAGCAGGAGATTTTTAAGTAAGTAAGTATATATGTATGTCATGAAATCGAAAGCAATTTTTTGTTTTACATACAACCTTGTTATTCTCAAGAGTCCAGTCACGAATGTTCATATGAAATGAAAATTTAGACACAATTTCGGAGTTTTACCAAAGACTTCTTCAGTCACAATTGGATTCGCAGCTTAAAACATACAAAATCGTGGCTATGAGGATCTAGTCGTTGTGATCTGAAACCTTACTATCAAAAAGGCCCAATTCTAAGATAGAATATTCGCCGGGGTATAATGGAATCCCAAGGAATAGAAAGGCTGACTAAAGGGATCTAAACAAAACCTGTCGAACAATAGAATGTTGTCAATATTGTTAAGTTTACGAACATTCAAGCCATATGCATAAATAAATGCTTTCTTTGCCGTCCTATAATAATCTTTACCGTGTCTACGTTAGCATCTTGTTCTCAGCATCCCCTGATCCGTTCATGCAGCAAGTGCAGCAGCAACAAATCATGACCATGTACCACTGAATGTGACATACTTAAATTACTTAACTTTCACCGTGTCGTCATGACTAGTGGCACGGTGCTGCAATCTGCAACGTTTGCTTCGTCCAGCACTTAACCTTATTTTCATCACACTGTTTGTTCAAGTTGCTCCTCTTGTTTTGGGTGCACAGTACCAGTAATCCAAGTCGTATACAGTCATTGCTTTAAATAGAACACCGTAATTAAATGGATGCAGACTCTTTATCCTTAACTTTGTTTAAATTGCATTCATGAGTGCTGGCTGACGTGTCGGTCGGTACGGTACGGTGTAGGCGGGTGCTATGGTGGCAACCTTCTAGCCTTACCTTCCCCGCTTACAATACCACGTGGCCCTATTAAATTAGTTTTAACACAGATGAGGCTGCATAATACCGCATCTCTTCCTGACGAATGACTCTTGGTGTAGCAGTCACAGGGTGTACACTGTATACATATATTTGTTTTTCTTGTACTGCTGCTTCTTGGATGTTTTCTTATTTCTTTTTCTTTTCCTTTTTGTATTATGCATTTGTAGGAGAGAAAAATAATCCTTTCCATTTATGAGTGCGCGTATTGCTGTGGTTTTCTACCCTAATTGCTTCCTTTCATCTCGGTCTTCAGCATCATCACATTTGCTCGCGTTCAACGTAGCTGCAAAGCGGGTTATTTTTAAACTTTCAGCACGTAAGTAGGTATAAGTTTGAGTAAAGGTATTTTCTGGGTGCCTAGCTTTTGAGGTCAATGGTATTTCCTAAAAAAGCAGTTCAAAATGTTGAGGGTTTTTCTTTTTTTTCTTTTGCTCCTTGCTGCATCTGCTTCGTACAGATATGTTGAATTTTAGTTTAAATGTGAAATCACCCGCGGCGAATTGTGTGCTCACAGGTGACAAGAAATTCCACATTTGAAAGTGTTTGCCGCAGAGGTTTTCTCTTTTTTTTTTTTGGTGGCTAAGTGCATTTGCAAAACTGTGTGGGATAGGAATGCATGAGGATGTGAGGTGTAGGTTTTTAAATTGCTTGATTGATTGCGAAATCAAGTATTCTTCGAAATCTTATTCAATATCGTTTTCGAGAAGGTAAAATGTATTTTGGAAAGAGATGTGATTTTCTTTTTTAAGATCTTTGATTTTCGAAATTTCGAGGTTTCTGTAGTCCATGGAAAATTCTCCTGATCTCCCTCTTGTATTGTCTGATAAATAGATCAATGTGAATGGTGCTCATCTAGTTCGTACATGTAATGTACATATGTATAAATTCTATCATATTAATGAAATGCATCATACTCTGTATCATTCAGTGTCTAGCTTAAACTGTATCATTCTGTGTCTTAACACACCCTGCCTGCGGATCAGAAATGATCAGTGAGCTTAGTCGCCACTATTGCGACTAATGGTGCCGGGACTCAGTGGTTAGTGTGCTCGACTATTGTGCAATAGGTTCCATTTTCGAATTCCAAAAAAATACCATAAGGTTATTTCACGGTTCCGTGTCTTGCGATCGCCCGAAAAATATCCATTACTGTCTTAACAAATCTGAAAAACCCTCTGCCCTTTGGATATTGTATAGAATTTAAGTTTCCAGATCCAACATGTAGGACTATCAGAAGCTAAATCTTGACCTTTTATGGGCTGCTTGTGGTCTAGGTTGTTTTAAAAATCGTTTGCATCTCTGTATGTCTGCGTGAGTCAAATGCAAAGCCTACTGAATGAACTTGAACGTAGTTTTCGCAGTTACATTACTCAGAGTTCAATATAAAGGGAATTGATGAGGGAGCTATCTCTAGTGACCACTAGAATTGCTGGTGCTGCTTAATCACTTATGTAACGTAACGTAATACCTCGATGCCAACCTACTGAATAGGAGACGCTCTTCAGTGCTGTACGCTTGATTTTGCAATGTGCCTGCAACACTTGCGTTGGGTGACAAATTTTCGCTATGGCATTTTTTCAACATTATAAAACATAGACAGAAAAAAATGAATTTTGTATTATTTCAAAACCAGAAACTCAATGACGAGAAGCTAATTTTCTTATCCACCGTCCTATCCAAATAAATTGCCAGCAGATTGCTCATTTCCCATTTGTACTTTATAAGATTTGAAAATCTCAAAACGGTGCCTTAACCTCAATGAATCATGTGACCTACATTTTATGGATTTCCACTGCTGTGCGTAGGTATACGCTAGAGTGGTTCATTTAAAATGTGGTCATAGAAAAGGACTATCACAGATTGGGTGTGAAATTGACAAACTCGTACGTGCACATAAAATTTTCTTCCGCAAATGTATGTCAACAGATCAGATTGTAAATCAGTCCACCTCCGAACACTCATCCCCTTTAGACTCCATCTCCCCAACGACTTATTGAAGTCATCACTCTAAGGATGATCCACATCAACGACTGCCTGTTAAGACGTCATAAATCATCGAATATAAAATTTATTACATAGACAGATGACTGTGTATTCACTTCTTGTCCTGGTTAGCCCATAAAATCCGGAATTCATAAAAATCACATGGCAATGCCAACTGTACATGCATTGAGCTTGATGTCCTTTGAGAAGAAACAGCACCCCGTCTGTCACTTCCTCTCTCTGCTTTTTGCTTTAATTGAAAATTAAGCAAGCAACGAATAATCACTACAAACAATGGCAACCGTGATTCGCTGTTTTATGGCAAACAGCCTTTTATTTTACTCTTAATGTATTTGCCATAAATAATAATGAAACAATAAACGCACACAGATACACACCCACCACATCAACGTGAATTCTCATCATCAATGATAGAAAGTCTCGTGTATGGGAATCTGTTGGAGGTCGAATGCAGTAGAATGAATTCCTTGTAGAGCTCCTGAATATTTGCGGGTGGATGTGCTGCTGATTAAGTATCGAAGTCAAATAGTTCGACTTAATTGGAGTATACCATGGTGAGAGGCGCACGTGCTGCACTCATATGTGACTAAAAGTTGAAGGATGAAACTGGCAGAGAACTGAAAAAGGGTGAACATTTTAGTCCTGTATAAATGCATTGTTAAAGGTCGATAATTGGGGCGGAAGCTAGTCAATGATATTGGCAATAAATTACCATTATTTTCCTTTGGGTCAATAAATAACGAAACCCCACTTGAAACAACTATTGTAGTCATTTACGATTCCTAAAGGTTTACTCGGAGCTAGGAACCGGGAAAGGCAGATGGTTTGGCATGTGTGCTGTTGAATAAATTTATTTGAAGATAGGTATGATTGTTGTTTGGCAATCACAGAATAGGACAAATTGCAGTTTGTTTTAGCCTGCGAATTGTGTGTGCACATGAACTACAGAACAACATTTTGGATAGATACTAATTTAGTAATGAAAACTTTAAGGAAATACAATTCTGTTAGAATAATATCCAAGGGAATTTAGATCATTGGTTGAATGAGAATCTTATTCAAAGCATAATATCAGAATAAACTTATTTTCTGAAACTCATATGTTGTCTCAAGTGAATGAGTCCTTACATCCAATTGATTATGTAAAAGGTTTTCCAATAAGGAGTTCTAAGCTTTGACACCTGATTCCTGCCATATTGTTGAAGCTAGATCTTTCAAATTAGGCGGCATTTATTAAGTCTGTTTTGCCAAATAAACTATTTGCAACGTGGTAGATAAATTGCTTAGCCTTCAGTTTCATAAAAATATACTCGTAAAAGGATTTAGATCTTATTTTAGGCATACGACGAAGTATTTGGGACATATCATTTCTCCTGTAGACTTTCATTTCAGATCGATAACGAGCCGCTGGAAGTGTATTACAAATATAAGAGTCCAATAAAATGATGCAATTATCTGCACCTCATAATAATATTAAAGCTAATTTGCTACCACAAATTTCCATTAGTCACTTCTTATATTGACACAAAATCTAAGCACTCACTTGGATGCCAAAGCAAACAAATTTCCTCCTAGTTAGGGGAAATATTGTGGCTGAGGCTGCTCCACGGTCCCCGTCAGCCCCCTTCTACCAACGTTTGTATACATGATATTGACATTTCGGCATGACAGGAAAGCATCTGCTGGTGTACTGATTTAAACGCATCACTACAAGGATTTTATTGGCTTGAATACAACCGGGGATATGTCCAACAGTATGCTGAAATTCTCACTGCTTATTCATATTCAGCCGACGTTGTTGTGGGTCATAAACACATCCCACCCGAATGCTGTACTGTGTAAACATGGAAAATATTTAATTTGTTTTCTAGATTTAACTAACAATTTGGATGCGCATCACGAAATTTTATTTTAGTTTACTTTTTATGGTACTTCGTGCTAAATCACTTAGTCGGTGCATCAATCCGCACATGTAATAACCTTAAGTCGAGAGTGAATTAGAGTGTACACGCATGAGAGAATCCTTTTCGAAGGATACACACACATCGCAGCAAAGTTGGTTGCATAATAATTAAATTTGTTGCAGTTGAAGTAATAGATCAAATTCCCATTAAGGGATTACATTGCAACAATGTGGAGTACATCACCTGATGCGGGATTTGAATGCACCCAAGCTAGGTAGCCACATAAAATGAAAGGATGCTGCAATTTGAATGATTTATGCAAACAAATTATGCGAAAATAGGGAATTGTTTTTGTTTTATATTTGTTGTCAATAAGGGTATTCCGAAAAATGTATAGTTGTGGACATATTGCTGCTGTACTTTATAATAGGTACTTTAATTTTAATTTAGTTTGAAAGCATAAGTCTAATTCGCACATATAAGTATTTATCGCGACAATGACAACGAGGAAAAAGTCAAGTTCTGAGTAAAACACTTTTATAAATATCTTCATGACTTGTTCTCCGTATGTATTCCAATGACAAGAACGTACAAGAAAACACTAAAGGAACTGACTAGCTCAATGTTGCTCTCCACAAAAAAAGTAAATGGCCGTGTTCCCAAAACTTCGATAATCTAGCTGCTCAAACACTTTTGGGATAACAGATTTGTCGCTAACGAATCTAGCGGTCTCTAGAACACAATCTGTCATCCCGGGACAGATTCTAGCAGCTAGATTGGCAAAGCGTTATACCTACAAGGTGGGGCAAAATTAATCACCCTGTCGGAAGATGTTAACATTTTTGCAAATAGCGTTGTACAAATGTGCATCAACACTCAAGCTTCACGTACAGAAAATAAGTGTTAAACTTAAAATGTTTGCTTTTCCGAACTCAGGGCAATAAGAGGAATGTAATTTTGATAGTGATTGTATGTCTGTCCGAGTAATGGCTTTTTACGATCACAATCCTGAGTATAAATATGCACTTTAACACTAATATTTTGAACGCGGCGCTTGAGAAGCTAAAATATTTTCCCATTACAAATGGAAAACGAAAAACATTTCAGAAACGTTCCACAAAGTATCCAGACCAAGAGAAATATTTCAGAGACATCTAGAAAAGTTTCTTCAATGTTTTCGAAATGTTTCGCCCTATTTGGACGCACAATCAGATCTTCAAGAATTACTCCGCCCTGAAATTCAGAATGTAGATCGTTTTAGAATAGTATGAAGATCATAGACTTCACATGATCCAGCCCGCACATTTTCTTTTCTAAAACAGGGTGAGCCGAAAGATGTAACTATAATTATGTCGGTTTTTTTTTTTGCATAGTCTGTCAAGATCAATGAACAACAAGAAAATGACTCGTGAGAAAAGATTAAAAATTGGCTGTAGTTTACAGCTTCGGGGGACCAAACATCAAATTGAGTAAAGATGTCTGTCTATTATACGTAGTTTGCCGATTATGAAGATGCGAGTATAAGAATGCTTAAAGCATTTTTTAATGGGGTAGAAGTCACTTCTAGTATTTTTCCCGTACCAACATACTTAAATTTACTTCAATAAATCTTATGATGATTAAATGCATAATCTTGATGCACCTTACGCTTATCTATTTACATACTGTACGTGCTTTTGATGTTGAAGAAATTAATTAAATAAGCAAATATTTCCGATAGTAAATTTTTCTTATACACAAGTCAATTATATTAGTCTTTTGCTAAGCAAATCAGTTCATTGACAGTATGGTCCTTCATCAACCAAACTCTTTCCAAAGCCATCATTCATACTATATTCGCCCTGCTTTGACTACTAATCACATCATGCTGGATACAGCGCAATCTGAAGAATACACATAACTTATACGGTCAACTGCTTTGGTAGACAACTCAAAATATTTACCCATTTCTATTCATAGTATGATTTCCGCATAAAAAAACATACTCGTTCAAATCGTAGCATTCTTTTGTATACATGTATGTATACTCATGTACGACACCCCGGTTTGACCTTTGTCTGACAGCAATGAATATGGAATAACACATCGAAAAAGGACACCGGGTGTAGTCAATCTAATTGCATTTGCTTTCACACGCTTCAATAAATAATCCGTTTATGGACTTCTGCATTCGAATTGGACAAAAAAAGCTTACGAAAACGGTTTTAAATCCTTTTTTGTTGTGTACCTACAACACAATTAGCAACTTCTTGTCACAGAAAGTGGGGGGAAAAATGTAATTATTCTTAACGCTAATCCTGGCCAACCATTCTAATATATATACTCGTATCTCCACCGCTATATATCTGCTGTGTTTTTGCAAAGTATCTAATTCATTGTCGGTCCATGTCTTTGGGAATGGAAAATATCCTTGCGTATGGAAAAATTTCCCTCTTCTACACTGCTGTACTGATTGCAGATATGCTCTCCATTTGCCATTTTATGCTTTGGCATTACTGCCCTATATTACACTCTCTAAACTGGTCTAAATAGAAACCGAAAACTTGAACACACTACCACATGAGAAGAAAAAAGGAAAAATTCTCTCTCTCTCTCATGTTTTTTAAAAGGAAAATATAGGTGAAAGCTTTTCCTTTTTAATCCAACTCAAGCGCAACATAAACAAAAATCCAGCTCCCACCTGTATCTATTAGTTGGGGGAGATTTTGTCGCGTGAAGAAAAGCTTTTTCCGATTTTCCACTCAAGAGAGAGCTCACTGTATCTAATAGATGCGTGAATTTTCCGCACTATCAGGGGGTCCGCAATATTCGCGCTTTTCCATCTCCGATAGTCGAAGTGAAAACGCCGCGATGATAAGATCCGCCTACGTGCATTACAAATTTCCGTTTTAATTTATACCAATTAATTCAAAATATATATACATATATATATTCTCTCTCTACGGTTGTGTGTGTGGTGTTCTCGTGTGCGTGCATTTCGGTTTTATTTCCTTCCAAATTTTGTTCTCCCAATTAATTTATATTCGTCTTCACTTTTACAATAAGTATCTCTTCTTCCATCAGTTGTATGATTTTCGAATGTAAATATCGCTTTTTAAATGGAAGTTAAACTTAAAGTGTAAATTTTAGAAAAAAATAATAATAATAATCTTTTTCTACACAAAAAGAAAGGATTGCAAGGATCGGTGTGTACGTATACCATTTTGTAAAAAGAAAGGTGGCTCACGAAAAAATGCATAAAATAAAAATCACAAGCAAATGTTAAAGTTCAATTCAAATTGTAAATGTGAAGGTTCTCTCTGCAATATACCCCAACCCCATTGCAGAAAATCACCCACCATCACTACTACCATCATCATCATTGCCATTGCCATCCTACTACACCAATAAAAGAAGAAATGTAATCCAGTGATCTGTGCTACTGCAGTTTGCAATATTCTTCTCTACCTAAAAAAAGGATACAAAAAGAATCACGCATATAAAAGAAATATTTTATATAAATCCTGTATACATACATATATAGAAAAATAAATTTAATTTTATATATGTATGTCAATAGTTCGAAAAAAAAAAGAAGTTATTTTTCAACAAAAAATCTCTAAAATAATTCTGAGAGTGCCTCCTTCTATTGCTCTTCTATAGCTAGTGTTGCAAGGATACCGCTTCATGATTGGTTCGGATTTAAGAAGTGTCGTCGGGTTTATTTTTTTATTATTGGAAACCACGCGAATAGTGAATGATAGTGCAACATTAATGTGATTTTGTTATAGTTTCTTCGTCTAGGTTTCTCTGTTATAAAAAAAATATCTAAAAGAATAAATTTAAAAGTAGAAAAATAGTGCGCTTCACTTTAAATAAATTATATTTAATAAGGATTAAACTCGCAAATTGAAAAATACCATCCACTGAAACGGAATAACTTTATCAAATAAATAGGTGAGTTCTTAATCCGAGAGAAATGTATCTACAATATAAAATAAGTCCTTTCATTGCAATGAATTGTATCTATTGGTATTCTTGTTTGCAAATATTCTTCAGAAAGCAAAAAAAAAAGAAAAGAAAAAACGATTAATTTTTATCCAATCACAAGGATATACCAAACATCCTTTGTTGCCATCATATCTCTCTCTCCATTAACCATCATCTTCATCTCATCTCATCACCAAAAGCTGAAATCTAAACCGAAGCGAAAGCAAAACCAGTAACCACCAGCACAACTAGAAGCAGTACCACCAGCAGAAGCAGAAGCAGAAGCAGCAGCACATTGTTGCTTTTGACCCTGAAAAATTTTATGCAGAACATAATCAAAAGCCCGCAGCGCTGTAGTGCTGAGAGATTGTAAAAGGTGGCCAGAGCGGGCGCCGAAGGGGGTGTTTGGGAGGACGCCTCTTGATAAAACGACGAAACGATGCTTCATAGCCAATTCCAACCCGGAATGGTCTAGCAGGAATATCGCGTCGTGTCGTTGCAGAACTTCTCTACCAAGAACACCCAGTTTGTGTTTGTATGTGTGCGTCCTTAGTAGTCACATCTCTTAGAGCTGAAAACTTAAGGGGAAATATTTCTAGAGTGTGATATGGAGAAGAAGAAAGCTTTATTTTATTATTCCTATTCTCGTTCATCTGCCGTGGCAATTTTTTCCCTTCTCTAAAGCGTTCTTCATTTTGAATGATAACATTTACGTAGAGAGTAGATATGTATTCATCTCCATTTATACACATATGTATGCAGTTGAGTGTGGCAACCAAACAATTGATAATGCTACTTGACTGAAGGTGTTAGAAACCGGGTATTTTTTATTTTGTATACAAAAGGGAAACTATTATTCGAGTGTGTTTAAGAGTCCTTGAGATGGACGCTTAAAAAAAATACATGTACCTAAACGTACAATAAAAAAGGATTTTTTTTTTGTTAGTAAAAGGTAATAAAAAAATAAGGAAACATTCGAAATGTGGTGGTGAAAACAGTCTTTTGTTGCTTTTATTTCTAAACAATTTTCGTTAATAAAAATAAGAACAAGTAAATTTAGCTTTTGGAAATTTAGAACTAAATGCGATATCAATTCGTTTATAGTGCAAATGATGGTGTTTTAAAATCTTTTTTTTTATGCAAGTATTTTTCAAAAGACAACTATACATACATAGTTGTACAGAAAATTCTATCGATTGGTAATTTTTAAAGAATAGCTATAAACACGTCTTTTCCTTCATATGTCTTCAAAAGACTTTTTAATGAAGAAGTTTTTTTTTGTTTGTTTTTATGATAAACATTCAATGGAAAAATGTACATAGTACTCGTAAACTCTGCAAATTCGAGACTTCATCGAAAAAAAAAAACTATAAAATTGATATCTACCGATTTTAGTCAAAGCATAGTACTTATATTTTTAAATTTAATATTTTTTGAAAATGATTTTAAAATCTGATATTTCGAAAATGTCTTCAAAGATATTGTTAAGGAAAAAGCAGTCAATCGATGTTTTTATTTTATAACAAAAGAACCACGAAGAAGAATATTTTTTTTTTTATAAATAGTCTTCACTTGTATATTAATATATAAAAATTGAACACAAAATAACAAGTTAAATTATCATTAAAATAAAAAAAAAAAAAAACAAAAAAGTGCAACTAAGGCAATCAAAAGTTGAAAACCTCAAATTAGAATTTTCAAAGTACGTACTTTGTCCAAAAGAATAAAATACAGCTTAGCAATTTCTTGAAACCACTAATTAAATATAAATGTGCTGAAGCTCTGAAAAAATGTTCAATAAACCGAAAAAGACTGTAGAACTTAGAATAACAATTTTTAGAAAAAGATTTAGAAGATGATCCAAGAATCTAAAATTTTTCTGTCAAACATAAAAATGTTGAAGTAAATTTCAAGCTTAATTGCAAAAGGAAGTTCAGAAAAAGTTTAATTTTATTAGTACAACTTGAAGGGCATGTTCGATAAACTAGAAACTTTTTTAAGGCCCAGTTATCCGATTAAATTGATTAGACTGATGATTAGACGTAGCCCATATACTTAATTGTTTGCGTTTTACAGAAAACGGTTCGTTCGGTTCTACGATGTTGTGGTTCGTGTCTATACAATAAATAAGTTTAGCTTTGCTATCCTTTACCGCTAAGCAGTGTTGAGACTTCTAGAACTTTTTACATTTTTTAAAATTCTACTACTCTCACTTGAAATCTATTACCATAACTAGACTACCGGCATTGAGGATAAAAAATTGACTAGATATTAGCGAATTCTAGCGAGAAGGACATTCGCTATTAAGCAATTGATCAAGAAATGACATAAACCACACAGAAATTCCCTTTATTTTTAAATATTATTTTTAGTACATTTTAACTGCATTTTTATTCTTATTCAACGCTTAAAGCGAGCGTAAATGTTTAATGGTACTGTACACACATTTTAAGTGTAGTATCTTTATGCTGGATCAATGGCTTAATTTGTTCACATCATTCATTGTCAAAGGCAATCATGTGTAAACAAAACGATTCTTATTACAAATTTAAGGCGGCCGTTAAAATTCAAATGGCAGTCCTTATTTGTAAAAATAATTTGAGTTTTAATTTTTTTTTCAGACACAGACACAAAGGCATTAAATTCGCCCTTTTACATTGTCTTTCGGTGGATGGTTATTAAAATAGAACCGTAAATGAAAACACGAGAAGCTCAGCAGAATTTCCTAATTGTCTGAATGCACAATCGGTTTCCAATCGATTTATCTACTTAACCTTTATTCCGGTGAAGCATAACATTTTTTATTGACGCACTATTCAAACGGAAAAAAGAGGTAATAAGAATGAGGTCGTCTTGCACTTTAAAAAAAATGCAATTTTGTGAGGCATGTGCGTAGACACGCGGCTTAAGCAATCGCTTTGAACTTACGAAAGAAAAGAGGAAAAATAAATCGAAAAAAAAAAAATTATAAGCAATCAACCGTCTAGAATGAAATTATGAAATAAACACAAAATTATATCGATGTTCATAGAGTGCCAAATCATGTTCTATCACATTTAAGGTTTCGTGCTGCACGCACTTTTACCCTCGAATCTATTTGCAAAGAGGAAGTATTCAATTATCTAACATTTGTAATGTCAAAAACAACTCAATTTTTGTGTAGATATAGGCTTAACGTCTATTATATACTGTATCTACCATTCTAAACGAGTCACAGGGATCCTCTTTTAATGGTTAATTTCTTTGTGTATAGTCGTATTTTTGTCAAGGACTCTCTACGTACTTACTGTTTTAAACCGTAAAATTTGTTATTTTCAAATTGAATCCTTCCACTCAATCCTTTTGAGTCCTGCTCTTACCAACACAAAAAGTGAAGATAAACAACTAGGTTGGTATATACTCGAATTTGAATTAAAATCGAATGTCAAGTCCTTGTTTGTGTGAGAGCTTACATTCGTTGGTACTTAACAATCATCCTCTGGGCATAGAAAATTCAACGAAGCGAATGCTTTAAAGTCGGTCTCTTTGTCTACCCTTTTGAATTCTTCTTCTTGCAATACAGTGTACAAATGAAAAATGGGACGAAATAAATAAAAAAGCACACGCAAAAGCTTACCTTTTAATTAGAAAAAGAAATAAATGCTGCTCTTAAGAACATGGATTATTTTGCTGTCCTATTTCAATTTGTATTTTTTTTTGTTTTTGTTTTTTTTTTTTTTTTTTTTTAATGTGGTAAAATTGGGTAAAATTTTAAATAGTAGTCATTGAATTAGAAGGAGAGGCTGGGCGGGGTTTTTAATTTAGGATCACAGGGACGATACTGATGATTTAACATTAATTTATGGGCGGGATGATGAGTTAATTGGTCGTTAATTGCAGTGCAGAAGTGTCGGCTAATGAGTTGTGTTATTTCATCAAGCCTATAATGCAGATTTGTATGCAAATGCAAAATTACTATTGTTACCATTACCATGGATGTAATGAGTTTTTAATTTGGCAGCCTGCACATAGTATGGCGGGTATTTCTATTGTTCGTGACAATCGCAATGTTCGGTTTGTGTTAAATGCTTTCGCAGTAATGGCCAGCGATATGTTTTGTGCTGAGGTTTAGGAATTAAAAAATGTCCCTAATTGCGCAAGAATTTAAAATGGTTTCTGTAGAAGCTATTTGTGGAACAGAATTAAGTTTATTTATATCCGAATTAAATCATTTTTAAATTGTCTCCTTTTTCTAATTCAAGTTCTGATATATTAATCATTTGTAATTAATGCTGATCATTAGGTTAATTGACTTTCTCAAATTAGCTATTACTGAAATCACTTATCTACACAATGAAATGAAAATGTAATAATTTTAAACTTATTTTAGGTTGACGTTAATGCAAGTGGTTTCAGGAAATTGAGGGTCAAAAAGTCGGCCCAATCATCAGACTTCAAAACGAAACACGGAACCCTAATGTTTTTTATGTGGCCTGTCTGTTACAGCCATGTAACTTTCAGACTATTTGGCGTATAGATATGAATTTTTCGGTATGTAAACGTTAGACGGTGGCAATGAACTTCATTTCGTAATCAGTTTTTGGACCTCCTTGTACGAAGGCAAACCGTTGAACAAACAATCTTGACAAGGATTTGAAAAATGTTGTTCTTCCGTCCTAGGGAATGCAATGAATCACCCACAATTCTCTCCCCAGTCAAATTGGATACCACCCATGGAGAATAAAAATTTAAACCTGATATCACCTTAGTTTCAAATACCACTACACAAACTTTTTCTCTCTTCCAAATTAACTAATGCCCGTACCCTGTTAATCAGTAAAAGGGTATCCATATCCCCTTTGGCATTTGCAGATTATAAAAAAAAAGATTGTGATATACACATGTAAATAATTATTACAATTTCTTTTCTCGAAGACAAGTTCTGCCGAAAATATCGCCGAAAATATGTCCGTGAGAGAAGGAGTATCCGAAGCAGTCAGATCCGCGCCATGCACAAGAACTCGGTTTTTCGCAGACTAAAATTTTGGAAATTTGGCGTCATAACTTGGGCCTACACCCGCATAAGATTCAACTGACCCACGAGCTCGAAGTTAATGAACACTGATTGGGCTCTCCAGCAGTTGGAAGTTGACCCCAATTTCGGTCGGCAATTATGGCCTATTTCTAGATAAATGAATTCATCAACAAGCAAATTGTCAAATTTAGCCTGATTTATTCGCCAGAGTTATGGAAACTTGGAAATTTCGAATGTGCGCCAACCAACAAAGCCGCGGCGGACTCACAGTTTGTTTTATTTAAAGTTAGGGATAGGAAACCTTAAACGGAAGTTCCCGAGTTAGAGATTTAAGCTAAACGGATGGAATTCTTTCAAAATTTTCTTCTCTTGCTGCCACTTTATTTTATTTCGATTTTTCTCATCATATTTAAGTATAAAACGATCATCAAACCGATAAAACTGATTTAGCTTTCAATTAGCGATCATTAAGATATGTACTTAAAAATACAAAAAAAAATGATCCTGTTAACAGTTAAAATCATCTCTAAAAGAGTTTATTAAGTACTAACAGTCAACCTAATTCTAACAACCATTTAAGCCAATCCCATCTTCAAAGAACCGGCGAACAAAAGGGAAACAATAGCACCTAGTCAGTAGACCCTTTTAGTATTCTTTTTCTTCAAGTCAATAAAATGTATCTATTTTCTGTTAACCATGACAGGGGATAAATTTCATCTAAATGCAAATAAATATCTATGTATAAACTTAAAAGTGAGATTTATATAGTGCGGAAGGACCCTTTTAAAAAAAAAAAAAATAACAAGGAAAAAAGCCCAGACAATTATGGTAATCGAGTTATCGTCCTTTTTTGTTCTTATTCTTTTTTTTTTTTTGACTAGCGAAATCAAATTAAATTCTGATCTTCCTCTTTCGGCGTCAATGTCTTAATTGAGAATGGGCATACTATAAAAGGATAAGGGAATGCTATAAAATGTGATCCCTTAAGAACCTGCTCGTCCGCAGCAAATTAACGTCTCAGAATTAATTATGCTGTAAAATGTTTGGGTAAAGTAGAATGTCGACAGGGAGTATGTGACTAAATGTTTGACTTTGTTAATGATAAATGCTCCATTAGATCGGTTATGGGTGGGGGATGAATGACGAAATGTGCATAGAAACATTTTATTTAGATATAAAAACCCAACTGAGGGAAGAACAAAAATAAATTTTGGAACAAAAGTCGTTGGTATACCCAGTTTAGCAATTCAAGAGCCTTTTGGGTATTTTGATATTATCGACGGGTTCGGGTTGTGATATATTATGCCCTGTGGACCACTTTTTAGTGGAGGTTGAACTAAAGATAGCATTGCGATAAATAACCTCATGGCGGTGGGGTAAGCTTCAATGTTATCCACTAAATGTTGAACAATATGTTACTGTCAGCTTCCAAAATGTATTGGGGGTGGTTTATTTTTGAAGAGAACGCGTGGTTGATCTCGTTTTCTATACAATGGTGTATTATGTAAAATGTTATTATAATTTATTTTCATAGAATTTTGGTTTAAAGGATTTTTTTTTTCAAAGTATGAAAGGTAAAATAAAATAATAGGTAATGCAAAGAGGGATAAATGAAAATGAATGGTGTTATATAGTTTATAATCTTCCATACACATACATACATACATATGTATAGAAATTATTAGATAGATAGCAGTATTAACTGATGATTTAACAAAGTAACAGACAGTGGCTTGAATGAAGTGAGTGCATCCAGTAATAAAGACAAAGACACAGACAAGCTAATCGTTAATATCAGAAAGCTTAGTCTATGGAACTAGACCCATGTTCAGGTGTGTGGTTAATATCTAGATTCTAGAGTAACGAGACACAATAAATTGGTGGAGGTGAGGAAGCTTGGTGGTTGAAATGCTGCCATTGCCACCTATGTTTTGCTTAAAAACTGAAAAGATGACTACAACTTCTTTTTTGAACTTTTTGTCTCGTAACAGAAATTTATTATACCACATTTTATAATATAGTAAACTAAACGAAACTTAACACAGTAATTTTTCTACGATTGCTCTAACTTATAATCCTTTTTTTTATCCTATCCAATGCTTAAATTAGGTTTGCCATATAAATTACATATGTATATTGTATGTAGGCATACGTGATCAACATCAAAAGCCGATTCGATTGAGCCGTCCGTCCATCTGTCTGTCATCAGTTTTTGGACCTTAAATTAAGCCCTCTTTTCGAAACATGTCCTTTTTCAGAATTTTTATTTCAAACTCCAAGAAACTTACATAGGCAAACACGGGTCTACTCTAAAAATATCCCCTTAATTGCTTATGGTCACGCCCACAAAATAGGGGCATTTTTCTAAAGAACCTATAGAAGGACTAATGCCCAAAACACATGAGCAGAAATTCCGCTTGCAGTGCGGTTGGCAACTCATGAAACACACGTGCAGACATTTTTTGACGTGCATAGTATCGGCTTTGTGACAAGACTGTCGTTTGCAGCGAATTGACAAAAATGTGCAGAATTCTGCACATGTCGGAAAAACGTTGATCATATCTTCTTGGACTCGAACTTGGAACCACAGTAGTCCAACGCACTAACCACTGAGACGCGTCACCCACGCATAAATACAATACACATATATACAATATCGGTTAAAAACACCTCCTCTCCACTGGAACTGTTGTATTTTCGAAAAAAAAATCAAGCTCTCAGAATAAGCCAAACATTTTATATCGCACTATAGTAACACTTTTGTTGATGTGTAAACAATCAAGCTGAATACGTTCACACCTCCTTAACAAATACTATAACGATGCTATTTTGTTTTTATTTTATTTACCTCTTCGGCTATATTTCTGGCCATTATTTTATAGATATTAAATTCGAAATATGAAAAAAAAAATCAGAAAAATTATAAATCCAATAAAGCACTGGAGATGTGTTTGTGCTCCCATGTGATGTTATAAAATTAGACGTCGTCTTCCTCCTCAGTTCTATTAACCAACCGAAAAGAAAAAATTTCTCCCCCATGCCGACAAACAACTACGACACTAGTAGAGTATCTACCAAAATAAAAATCTTAAAACAACATCATCAGACACTTAATTAAGTCTGTAAACACAAGTCTATGCAGTCTTGTGGTGGATCTTTATATTTTTTTTTTAATCGCATGTACTCTAGGGGGTTCATGGAGAATTATTCAAATTATGGGGGCACACGTCACGCGTTAGTCATTTGCATTAAACGATGCATTTGTGAATTTAGCGCAAAGCTAGCATTAAATGGTGGAAAAAATTGAAAAAAAAAAAAAAAATAATAAAAATACTTCGAGCAGATGTGAGTGTTTCAAAATGCATTCATAGAGAGAAGTTTTCATATCTCAGAAATTGTTGTCGTGCTTCAACTTTGTTGACAAGTAGTTGCTTCGTTGCGTCAATATAAACATCAAAGAAAAACGTTCCACTAAAAGAAGATGCGATGCGAATCGCTCTTGTGGAATATTTTTATCAGTATATTTGCGCGATTTCAAAAAAAAATATACCACTACATCTAACAGATTGTGTTTCCACTTTGTCATTGGTCTTGATTGTGTGGCATTTGACGTTTCATTGTTTTGAAAACACATTTTTATTCAAGGAAAACAAAGGCATGATGGCCTTTATGACACTTTTGCACTTTTGCAATTGGAATTTTGCCGTGGTTTGAAAAGAATTGAAAAAAGAAGACACGGCTGGAAAATAGAGAAAGAAATTTAAGCAATTATTGTTCTATTATGATTTTTATTTTTAAATTTTGATGTAGTTTAGGGGGAAATTGGATGGTGTTTTGAAAATTTACTCTTGCGGTGTTTTCGACTTTTGTATGTTCTGCTTTTGGTATTAATGATTGTTTTGTTTGAATGTTAAAACTATCGTGAAATCTCTTAATGAAAGAAGTTGTAAGTAACATTCACGGTTTTCGTTTTATGAGTTTGGATTCTGTTTATGATTTATCTAAAATGCTTTCAAAAATTGGTGACTAAAATAATATAATAATAAATCTTTCGTTCATGTTCAAGGGCTGCGAAGATCTAGTGACTAAACGAAAGAAAATGTTAGAGATTCATCATTGATATTAGAGATCGTGATGAATGAAGAACTATTTCTTGCTTGCACTAATAAAATCTCATAAATATTTTGACCTCGAAATTTGGTAGACATATTTGAAATCAGATAATATTTTTAGGAGTTGAAATATGTTGTTAATGATATAAATACTACATTCAATTCCAATATATGGAAAGTTATTATTATATTTAAATAAATCCTTATATATATATTATAATTATATCTGTATGCTAAAATGATGCCATAAATCATTGCAAAACCAGAAGATTAAATCTCATATAAACAAAAAATAAAACCTAAAACTCCTCTGCACTTATCAGAATGTCAGCGACATTTCAAAATAAAGTGTCCCAAAGTTATCCCACAGATTTCATTCGAATAAAGCAAATATTTCAACACAAAGTAGAACACATGAACCTATCTATTTCAAAATGTTCGGATTTTCTTTTTTTCTGAATGACGTTCGTTTGGTCGGAGAATTTGCTTTGAGACATTGAGCCTCACTCATTTGAGCGAAATTGACATTTTAATTACCTATATAGGCAGTTGGCACACACTCCTATCCTAAAAAAATAAATTAAAACAATATAATGTCTGCAAATAAAGCTAAAATAAAACTTTGAATTGAAAAAAAAGAAGAAAAAACTATTTCGAGCACAAGTAGAAACAGAGTGAACTACTAGGTCGTACGTACTTGCACATGTATGCTTTTAGCTGAGATTGAATTAAAATTGGTTGTCAAATAAAGGTTTATGTATTCTATATTAGTAGTGTGTAGCGTGGAAAAATAAGATGAAAGGTAGCGCAATCTGTCGGAAGATGCTATAATTTATGCAAATGGTGGTAAACGTCAAATTTACTATACTAATAATTTCATCGTTTTATCTCTCGGCGATTTAGTGATTTACACTGGTCGACAAGATCGCCTGATTTATCCGTTCCAGAATTCTTTTTGTATGGTTTTTCAAAGTGAATGTCAATAAGCTTCAGACTCTTGAAGCTCTCAAAGAGAATATCCGTCAAGAACTCGTGGGCCTTTCGCCGGAGGCTCTGGCAAGAGTGATGGGAATGCTATAAATCGGGTCCAAATGGTCATCAGTTCTTGCAGTGGCCACTTACACGCTTTGAATTGTAAGTGGTTAATGTTCAAATGATAATTGACTCAGAAATGAAGTTCAAATTAAATCAGGCTTCAATCTAGCATGCACACAAGTAGAAACCACTGTCTCGAGTCTCTCTATCATCGTAACGTTAAAATTGAATATTGTCTTAAACTTTTTTTTTACGAAAACAATACTTGCCCTGTATAATAGTTGCAGGTAAAAAAAAAAAATCAACGTGAAATTGTGTATCGAAAAAAACTAAAGGGGGAAATTCTCTCGATGAAGCTAAAAGCTCTTGACCTCGTCAGACCTTGCGTTTAGCGAAAAAGTATATAATTAATTTATTAAGGTCAAAGGTCCTCCAATCAAATGGGCTTGTTCCTCTAGATAGAAGTTTTCTTGTTTATTTTTTTCTTTCACCACTCTGTTCGTAACATTTTCTTTGTGACTAAGACGTAACAAACACAAATACAATATATTTTATATAAAAAAAGGACCCTTAAGTCCTCCTCGTTGTTTTTTTTAATGTAAATAACGTTAGAAAGGAAAAAACACCTTAAACACGCCACGAATCGCGAATCAATTTTGTGTTTTCTTCTCCCATGTCGGGTTCAAAGGCGAAGCCTAGGATTTTTCATTTCCAAGGTTTTAATTAAATGGGTTCATTCTATTTAATCAGGGTGTGTGTAGTTTAGACTTGGAGGTAAAGAGGTTCGTATGCTTTTTTATTTGGTCTCTTCTTGTGGCAATGGAAGGCTTCCAACCTGAACATTGATTTCGTGTCAAAAGTCACTTTATGGCATGGAATTATGATTGCTGTTTAACCAAGTTATTCTGCATGTGGACAGGAACGTGTACGAGAACAATGGGATGTAGTTTAAGCTTGGAGACGGTGATGATGTCCTCAATGTGGCGCGTTGCTTTTTCATGAATGAAACTGCTGCTCTATTTGAATTCATGGGTGGGAGGAATTTTTTTTCTGTTTGCATGTTAATGGCTGAGTGTCGAAAAGTTTTATGGAGGGTTTTTCAAAGTACATGACAGCCAAGCAAATATGTAAATATGACGGGCGCCCTATGGTTTAACCAGGGATGTGTACAATTGTAAGTGGCTGGCAGAAAAGCCAAGTGACTTATTGGTTTTTCACATTACCGTTTTTTGTTTTTATATATACACAAAAACCAAAACAATAAAGAAAAGAAAAAAAAGGAAAAAAGTCACACGCGATGGCAAACAATTTAAAGGAAAACAATAGTCTGATAATTGAATTTCTATAAAAATAAAATATACCAGCAATAAATTAGTTCATTTATTTGAAAGACCTTAATGCTGTTAATTCTTTGTCTATAACTTTGATGGGTTTAACCGATTCGTCACTTGTGATTTGTGCTTCCGAAATGAACTTACCTTTGTTTACTATTAAAATGTTTTTCAAATAAAAAAAAAACGATTAAGCAATTACGTCCAAGGACACTCCGATATTCATGTGGTATACAATTATAATTTATAATTTCAATTTTAAGAGATCATAGCCGTACATAGGTTGTGAGGACTTTAGGAAAAAATCGTATGTCGTTGTCTTTCGTTCAATTGTTACGCTTGTTTTTGACGTTCACAACAGGTAGGGGCGTAGAAAGACCTTGACGTTATTTTCTGGGGTTTGAATCAGATTTGCACAGTAGTCCATCGAACTACCTTATCATATGTCAAGACTATTTCAAAGTTAAAGGTCTGTGGCAAATAGATAAGCTGACAGAACTTGTCAATATTGAATATTGTTATTCAAACACACTCTTTGTGGAGAAAAATGCACTGTAAACTGAATTTCTGTCACATGAATTTTTTGTTAAGAATGCTTTTTAAATAAAACAGTATAAACTTAAGCTAACATCATTAAATTCAAGTCAATTAAGGACGAACAGCCTTTACCTGGTTCCCTTTGATAACCTCCAAGAAAAGCTAACGAAATCCTCTGTTTAAATATAAATATAACTTAAGCAACAGATAAAAGGCATCCAATTTAAATAATCACAGGATCTGACGAACAGATAATAAGACGTCTCTACGTGAGCAGCATGGGAATTTGAAAACATTCTCTCCTGATTGCGTAAATAGTTCCTGAATGCTGACAGATACAACAAAAGCACATGAAACCATGTCGTCCTTTTTCTACGTCTTTTCTCCAAAAAGATAAAACCCTTGTCTTTCTTCGTATTCGTGAAAATACACAATACACAAAACACAATAGCTTTTGAGTTGAATGGAAGAAAAATCTCAAGTTAATTATCCATAAGAATTTATTTACACCACATGATGGTTTTGACCAAAAAAAAAAAAGAAATATATCAAACGACAGTAATGTTATATGGCACAGTAAATTCACTCAGAGAACAAATTAAAAAAAAAAAAAAAAAATATGTACCTCTCGTGAAACGAAGCAACATCTTCAGCACAATTACACAGTGCTTTGTTCCGGAATTGACGAGAAGGACTTTATCCTCCTTCAGCGCGATAAAGTGGTGCTCTTGCTCTCATTTGCAAAACAATCTCATGCGAAAAGTAAGGGTGTTCTCCAATTCCGCTTTCGTATAAAAATAGGCTTCACTCTTACTCACTCCTCGACGACTAAATGACATTTAAAATTATTGCCTCTCTGACAAGCTGCAGTATGGGTGGAACTTGCCCAGCTCAACCACCCACCAGGGTAATATGAAACGAAATTCACACATTAGCTCCGGGAAAAATGCAAATTTAGGTAATTTAAATGAATGCTCCAAGTAGTTTCTTTTTTCGCATTTACAGCATCAGTAGGATGGAAAAAAATGCAAGTCGTATATGTGCGCCTACGGGCAGGGCTCAAGGAAGAGTCCTTGCATTTTACCGTTGAGAGATAAATTGCCTGCAATTTTCTCTGGCTCGGCATGTGTGCCACGGGCTGACATACATCGGGTGCATTATTACTGCAGCTTGGTTAAAGTCCTTGCGGCAGGATTCGTTATGGTCCGTTAGATTGCGTTTCATGTAGCACAACACTTCGTAGGAAGACTGTGTTTTTTGTATATTTTTCTTCTTTGGGGTTTCATTTTTTTTACTCATTCAACTTGATCTCTGTCAGAATGTGAAAATGTGCGGTCAGGTCCTTTGAAGTTGTGAGTGTGTTTCCTTTCACAAGTATGTGCGCCTAACATTGAAGCATCTTTGAATTGTTCTCGCGCGTCAACTGAAATTGGATGGAGAAAAGTGGAAACAGAGCCATTTTAGAATGAAAAAGGATGTGGAATTGTACACGGACGTCGTTAGCGTCATACTGTCTATCCATCTACAGAGCTCAGGTGTATATACATACTTGTCTGTGTGGTAAGTGTGCGAACGAATGAATGAATGAATACGAACGACTATATGCTTCGGCCCATTTGAATCAGTTGTGTCTACATTTGCCAATAGAGAAAGTCGCATAATGCTTGGTTGTTAAGTAGAGGATTTTCAGGATTTGCATACGACCCAGTTGTACAGATAGAGTGTTATACTCTGCAGATGGTTTTTCATAGGGGTCGAGTGAACGGAGGCGGATGGGGTTGTTGGCAGTAGGTTTGAAATTGACATATATATCCAACGTGTGAAATGTGGGTGCCTGTGTCAGACATTAATGTCATCATTGCAAGGATATATTATAGTATTGATTTTTTTTTGTATTACTTTTCAGAGCACACAACTAGGCAAGTGGTAGGTCAATATGGAGCGAACAAGTTAACTGCTTGACTGAATAAACGAGATAAACGAAATGGAATGGAGTAAAAGGGTGTAACACAAGAGTGCCATTCGTTTAATGTGTTGAGGCTTCATCTGCAGGAAGGGATTTGCAAGTAATTTGCAGTGAATGGCATAAGAGAAACGTGATTCATTTTGTAAGGTCCTAGATAATAATGAAGCAGGGAGGATATTAAACTGGGTTTCTGTTGCATTTTTATTAATTTTTTTTTTGTAATGTTATGCTGGTTTCAACCTTTGAATACATCATGGATTGAAATGTGCCTATGTGTGAGAGGAAGTGGATTCAGCACATGTGCATGGTGGGGGCCGCGGCTCAGTGGACTACTGTGCATGAGGTTCCAAGTTCGAATCCTGAAAAATACGATCAACGTTTCTTTTCACGGCCTCACAACCCTTGCGTCGTATTTCATTAGAGTTGGAAGAAAGGGTCCAACGTAGACTCAACGAAGTGGTTGAAGAAGACATCATCTTGTTTACGGTCTGAGATTATGGTCTTCAAGGAAGACGGAGACATTCGAGCGGCAAAACTTAGAGAAACGGTCCCTAACTTTGACTCGGTAATGACCAAACTTAAAGGTGCCCAATATTCATCTAGTTAAGATTATATAAACGCCTATCGTCCATTGGAGCTAACCGAAGATAGTCGCCAAATCACGATGTTTTAATGCATAAAGGAAGACTTTGTTACAAAATGTTGCTATTGGGGTAATTTCAGGTCCCGAGATATTCCCATAGATAGACAATGGAAAATTTTCTAGCTCCCTGTCAAAGTGCTCTGAATTATTTGAATGACATTAATGTTTTTGTGGGACTGAGAAGGGCGGTGTTAAAAATGTTCAAGGATATGAACGCGACCTTCAACAAATTCAGTGGAAAAGTTCTCGACTTGACATCCTTAGGTCATTTATATCCAGACAAGGTTCGAATTCCGGTCACCAAACACGAAGTAAGAAATAAGAAGTTTTCTGAGACTGGTAACATTTAAGGCTAATATGACAGAACCATTGTGGAATCTCTTAAAGAAGGATATTATTTTTAGCTGGGAACTGCCAGTTCAATCAAAGAGCTCTTTTGCAAAAATCTCGACTCTGGCTTATTTTAATCCAAAGCTTAATAGCTGCTGTGAGCCCAGTTCCTGGAAGATAATACTTTTTTATTTATTTTACGTTATTTTATTCGCTAACAAGAGCCTCTCAGCAGAAGAAAGAAGGTATTTACAGACCGAAAAGGAAAGTTTGGCGTTATTTGGGGCCATGGAATTTTCACCTTGCATGAATCGAGTTGGATCTCATGACTGACTACAAGCCACAAGCCTCTAGCTAGAATAGAAAGATTGGCCCTTAGACTTCAAGCTTTCAGATTTACGGAAGGAGCTCTTTATTGACTAGACATACCCCTAGCCTTGCATTCCCACGAGAAGGGTTCAGAAGAGGACTCTCGCCATGCCTGGGGTCTACCTTTCTTTTGAAAAACAATACAGGGCACAAACTCAAGTATCCAATAGTACCTATGAAAATTATCAAAAATCAATTATAAAGCTTTTAGTATGTGTAGCTATCTTTTTATAAATTGCATTTTTATTCTCAGAAATTAAATCGGCTGATCTTTGGACAGCTTATTCTATTCAAAACATCTTTTTATGAGGACAAATAGATAGTATTTGTGTATAACAGTGTATTTTGTATACGTTTCGAAATTTACTACGAGAAATTTTCTAATGAGTCACGAGCCGTTCGTTAAAGAAAATTAACGACGTATTCGTCGTATTTCAACCTCAAACCAGACAGACAAATATGCAACTTAAAAATAAAAATTCATCTTCAAAGACTTTGCAGTTACATTATAAAATAAATAAATTAAAACCAGGTTAGCTACAAGAATTTATTGTATATATTTTTATTTTATAATTTCCACTAATAAATTTTTGGTTATAAATTGTGTAGACGCATAAAAAATCATATTCCGTGGCATCACTTTAATCTGGCAGGTCAGACCAAGAGTAAAAAAAAATATTTATAGAAACAAATAGTAGGATATCGTATCATGAATTTTTTATTTTCCTGAGCAAGAAAAAAAAAAGAAAAGTGATTTGAAAAAAATATATGAAACACGTGCATATGAATTTTGCTTGATAATATTATTATTTTTTATTTACATCTGAGATTGTATCTTTCCCAGTTCGAGGAGGAGATATAGATTTTTTTTTTTAATTTGAAATGGTCAAACGAAATTGTGCGTATACTTTCACCCAGGCATATCCTAAAATTTGATAACTCAGCCGTGAGTATGCGCTCTGCTTGTGTTTACGTTTGCCGTGGGCTGGATTTCACATCGATTTCAAGTGGACAGGAAAAAAATTTAAAAAATAAATATTATTTTATTTATCAGAAAAGGGAGTGGATGTCGGAATATTTTTGAATGGAATTTCCTTTTTTCTGTCCTCCACAACTGGTTGATGTAACAATTGAAATTAATAATTTGGAATGGAATTAAAAACAATAAATCAATTTAATACCTGCATAAGTGTTACACACATTCAATTTAATGTGCGGTTGCGGTCGTGGCGTAAAATTATTATTATTTTACGAATTGTGAATTTCAATGAACTAGCACGTAACATAAGGATTTAATTAGCGTTTTTAATGGACAGCTTTTGAGGTTCATAAACATATTGCTATATGGATATCAGATTGTTGTAAATTTAGATTTGGATTTGCTAATTAAAGATGTTTTGTATTTTAATACGGACTGGGATGAAAGCTATAAGAGTCTGGCCTATATGATGTCAGCGGGTTTAATACAACTTAGCTACTTAGAACCGATGTTTTTTTTAGGATGCATCTGATCTCAATGGTTTTCCATCTAATCACAATAATCTAGTCTAATAATTAGAGCCAATTTTATCTGCAAGTTTAGTTGCATGCAATCAAAAGTTTTCTTACGGCTCCACCTCTTCCGAGTGTCTGACAAACATTCAAGAGTATTACTGGTTAAAAAGCAAGGTCTCGGTGTCCAATTCACATCGTCTTCGCTTCAGATAACCATGTTCGGAAATCGCTCGTGGGAAATGTCGTTTTTGTCACAGGCTGGGAAAATGGGGTCAACTTTCAACTGCTCGAGAGCCTAGCCAGCGAACATTCGGGGTTGTCTATTGTCATTAATTTCGAGCTTCTGGGTCTTGTACAGATGTATCTTTAAGTCTTGACGCAAAATTCATAAAGTTGTGGCCGAGTTCTTATGCGACTGCCTCCGATTCTCCTATGCACTCTCACGGACAGCGGCGATTTTCGCAGATCTTGCGTTTCGTCGATGTACGGGTCTTGGCGAACTGTTCACTGAACCAGTTAAGTCAAATTTATCCACAGGTTTCACTCACAGGGCACTGGTGAGTGAAAAAACATGTCATGGCCATGGGATAGCACAAGACAATATACATATGTATGCTGAATGTGTATATTGTCACAGACGAAGAATCAGCAGAACACGTCATCGTTATCTGGGTAAGTTCTAACTTGAAGCAGAAGATATTACTGCTAGCTTGCTCAAGGACGTAGTTGACTTCATAACCAATACTGGAATACTGAATGAGCTCTCGAATGAGGAAGTCACAATAGGTCCATAAAGACTAGATCCAACTCAACCTACAATCTAATCTAATCCACTCTCGGAAGGGCAATCATGGCGAGCGTAAAATGGGCTAAGCGCGCGAAATATTGCGCAAATAGAAGACCAATTTTCATAAAACAATTGAATAATTTGCTCCATGTTGATTTGGCAAGACAGAAATTCTTTTATGTGACAGTCAATTTGACAGATGTGACTTCAGCTATATGGCTGCAATCACCTGTCAAATTTTAGAAATCCTTACTGGAAACCCTTTATAAAAGCATACAAAAAATTGCTTCCAAGCCCATGAAATTATCTTCTGATATATCTTTTATATTCGAAGCCTGTTATTTCTCTATGACCTAATTAAAACAGATCCTATTTCCCTTAGGTACTATACATAGTCTAATGTTATATTCTGGAACAATGGAAGTATCAGTGTACAAATCCTAACACTCGCAGTGCGCCAAAGATCATCGATTAATGAAATTGATTTTTAATGCAATTATTTGAGTCTACCAATGTGCATTCATGCATTCTAAAACTTAATTTAAATCAAATTCAAAATCATGATTTGCAACAAAAACTTCTAGAAATCGTGTCTATATTATTAAACGTCACGACAAATTGCTCATGTAGCATCACATCCTTAGTAAAATAAAAAAAACTTTCCAATTGATCTACTTTAAATGCAAAACATATGTAGTTTAAATTTTCTTTTGTACATGCCACATTAATAGAGTTTTGAATATTTTATTACATTATAAAAGAAAATGTGTTGTTGTGACAACATCTACATGGATTACGGTGAAACGGAATGTGAGCCAAAGCACACATCTTTCGTGGATCCGCGGGGTTAACATTGCTTCACGCTCTTTTCTATTTTATTTATTACACATTAATTTTAGATGAGAGAGAGATTCTATTTTTTGTAATATTTCCGAATTGTTAAAAATAAAATAAAAAAATTTATCTATTTTAGACTGAAGGAGATGCAGCTAATTTTAAATTTTAATAGAGGTGTATTAGTGCATGCTACTCACTTGAATTTGTATGCATTTCCAGTTGGTACTTAATTAGAATAAATTTTAAGGATGTCATTGAAATATGGGTAGCGATTATTGCAGTTAGCAGATGATATAGCAAACGACTTAGTGAAGAATTTTTATTAGGTTGTGCATAGACTTTGTGGAAAGATAGCTACAATTTTAGGTCGAAAGTATAGTATTTTTTATGCTTTAAAACGATATTGGAGTGTAAATATAAATAGGCACATGAAATCAAGACAAATAAGCTGTACTTTACGTGGTTGCCTACTAAGCATACGCAGTAGTGTGACCAGCAAGACTGCCAAATAAAACAGTGTTTACTGATTATAATACTAAAACTGGAGATCACAGAAGGACTATTTGCATCAACAAGAGATGGCCTAGTAGACCCTGTCCAGTAAGGACACTAATGAGTATTGAAAGGTCTGCTTACCTTAGGGGTTAAGTTATGAGAGAATGTGGTGAAAAGAGAACTCATCACGTGTATTCTGAGGCACCAAAGGTCCCTTGTGCCTACTCTTGGTAGTGGAGTGGGAAGGGAGAAAATTAAATACTGCGAGGTGGACATCTATCTTAGTGTAGGTCTTCGCTTAAGTCAGCTGTTATATTATGTTATATTAAGTAGGTTCATTATCCATGACTCTACTACTATGTGCTTTGCTAGAGAAGATTCTGTTGCCTAGGATTCGAAGGCGCTGTGAGGAGGGGCCGTGGCACAATAGGTGTTGGATAGATTCTACCTCCTCTTCGTCTACGCCAATTCTGCATAACTCGCTGAACTCTGCATTCCATTTGCGGAGTATAGTTCCTACAGCGCATTGTTATGACCCCAACAGCTTGACAAACTGGCGATAGTACTACATTGCGTTTTGAACTCAGCAAATTGACTGCAAGTTTCATTGCTCCGACCAAGCTGCGAACCAATTCAACAGAATTCTGTCACAAAAAGGACCATAAGGACTAAGATTTATTGAAAATGTGACAAACGTAAGTCACAAGAACATATAGGATAGGCTGCATATGTCTGTATTCTTATTCTCAGCACATTCCTTGAACGCCAACGGACTCATCATCTTGCATCTTGGCCAAGACAGTCCTTACAGTGTCCAGTTTCATGACATTTGTATCTGTAGTAGCACATTTCCATATGGCTCCGGTTGCTCCTTCTAGTATTGGTTTGCTATCTCTGTTTGCTAGTCCCTAACGATTCCTTTCAGAGGTTCTAAACCACCGGCTTCCTATACAACTCAAAATTAAATCTACTTAACTCATTTTTTCGTTAGGAAAACATCATACATTCCTCTACCCTAACTACCCTTGATTATCCTCTCTTCCACTTCGCTCTAATTACTAAATTTTGTCAATTTTAAAACTGGAAATTTAACCCAAGACTAAATTCACATATACATGTATATACCCTTCAATCGTCTATAAAGTTACGAGATAAAAATAATCTCACCCACAACGTAACTACAGGACGAACGTTGCTTACAGCAATAAAACTACCGGGAAAGGAATTACGTTGCTCACAGTAATAAAACTACCGAGAATCCAAAACGAATTTTGTGTGTGGTAAAGTCTACATGAGGATCAAGGATATAGTCTCACGTAGTTTATTTTCACCTGCTCGTGGTCGTCCGTAATGGGGCTTCCTTGCCTTGTACATCGTGTGATGCATTCTGGGGACAACATCGACGTGATGGAAATACCAAAATAGAATTCCTCTCGATTCACTTCTAGACACGGGAGCCAAACACACCCATTGCATTTATTTTTCGAAATTTAAAAAAAATTTATTCCAATTCCCTCGGGTTGGCCAAAGTCTCAGACAAAAGAGTGTAAACCTTGCTTTTGTTCTTCGGATTTCCTTTTTTTTTATAAATTACCGAAACAAAGACACAAAAAGAGGAGAGGAAATCTTGAAAATTTGCCAAAAGAAAAGGAAAAAATTTTGCTCTGCAACTGCAGCACCTGAGTGCTTGTTCACATCCACCATGATTATAATCATGAAGAAAAATTGTACCATCCTTGCAATCAGCCACCCACAGCCGTGCTTACGACGAGGAGGTGAAGTGCGGACTATAATTCAGACAAATGTATATGCAGCACTTCAGTGTAAGAATACTGAATTGTGGTATTTTATTTCTTTTGCTCATCCGCTTTTCACAAAAAAGTCGGAAAAATGTGACAAAATCTCCTGGGAAGCACAACAAAAAAATTGTAGGATAAATGTATCTATGTATGTTGTATCATTCGGAGTGATGATTGTGTTTGATGATGCGGCTCGTATATACAGAAGAGGATGTATATGAATAGAAATGCAACATGCATGCATAGATGTGGAGTAGGAATGAATGATCATTGTTCACTGGTAAGTTCGGATAACATTGGTTATGTCTTGTGAGAGCTTTGACGTTTGATGTTTGTCGAGGTGTCAGTGCATTTCCTTCCGGTTCCTGAAATTCATTAGAGTGATGGTAGTGTCTTTATAATGTATGCATGAAAGGTAAAGGTTTTCCGCAAAATTAATAAAGAATCATTTGATATGCATGATGTGCTGCTGTTGGGAAATAAATAAATGTTTAGATACTTGAAGAATATTTAGATTTCTTCAAGCCTTTTGGTCTTCTTGATACTGCATCTTTTTGTGCTATTTACTAGCAAAATTCTCTCTAAGCCAAAGCGAATAATAATCTAAACAAAATAGCATCTCCCAGAAGTCAGTCCAATCGAATTTGTGTCATGGAATAGTATACGCTACCATAACAAAACATAACGTCCGTTGCCGAGGCGGCCTGATATTGCTAGCAGCAGATTACCGAAATTATCGGGTAACTGCCGTTCCTTGACGTTGGTAATTCGCTGAGGTTATACCCTTACAAAATTCAAATTTAAAGCTCAAATCGAAAATGATTTTTACCAAAAGTTATCATGGACTATTAGGTTCATTTTTTGCATGTGACTGTAAATAAACTAAATTGTCGGTTCTAAGTTTCAATTCATTCACACAGAATCTTTCCATAACAGAGGCTGCAATTTGTGGGGAAAGAATCATTCAATCGATTTTTGTTTATTTTTAGTTTTTACCTAAAAACATTCCTTTAGCTATCATTCAAACGCATCAATTGGAACAAACCAATGGAATAGTGATTTCATATTTTTGACAAGTCGGTTATATCAATCATTGAAAAAATAGCTGTCAGTGGAAGGCTCTGTCACTGAAATGGCAACAACAAAGAAGGTTAGAGTTGATCATTGAAAGAAAAACTGACGGTTGAGAATAGAACACATCAGTGAAACCAAAGTTACGGAAACTATAAGTCAGCTATTTATTGAAATTGATGTAGTAGCTCCTTAAAGTTCTCACCCTGTATTATATATTGTGCTTATATGGTTTAGATATGCAAAATGGCGTTTCATACACATGGAAACTGTAACATTCCCCATTACCCAAACTCGCTCAATCAAACAACCGATACATATATATAAAGGTACTGCGAAGCTAAATGCAGAACTATAATAGTTGGACCCAATCGGACGCTAAGGTCAAAATTGAGGGCAAGGTTTCCAGGCAAAGAAACCAGCGGGGCAGAGATTTTATCTTCCAGAATGACGTGGTGAAGAGCCATATCCTTTTCGAAAAGTTTGAAAAAATTCATAGTCCCAAGTATATAACTACCGTGCCAAAGAAATGAATGGCATTACGTGAGTGTGTCTTCTAACAGTGAACTCCGGATACCTTGGGCACCTCCGGTTTATAAGACATTGGCATGCGGGGTCCTGTCAACAGTGTATTTCCCTCCCCAAGCAACAAAACAAAACAAATCTTTAAAAAATAACAATCATGAGCAAGATGCTTCTCCGAACTCATCCGATTTAAATATCGGTTCAATGACAGCCCCCAGTTGACTGTCAAATTTCCATGGGCTGCACTATCAACCCCTATCTCCACTATCTATCTCTGTACCCTCACATTTTATTTAAAAAAAAATATGCATTTCGCCTTTTTGTGAATAATGAATTTTCAAGGAATTGAATTTTAATAATAATAAATTGCATTTTCCACATTTAAATTATCGATC
The DNA here is from genome assembly GCA_949716465.1 of Chalcosyrphus nemorum. Lineage (NCBI taxonomy): Eukaryota > Metazoa > Arthropoda > Insecta > Diptera > Syrphidae > Chalcosyrphus > Chalcosyrphus nemorum. The sequence goes on along the minus strand of OX454332.1, from coordinate 28,405,735 downwards.
CCGTCCTTCACATGTTCACCCTTAAGTGCAAATAGATACAGTTCCTGTCCATAGACAATCCTTTTGCAGCAGTATTCTGTCTGCAATGCATCTCCACGTTAATTTTGCTCCCCAATTCCCCTATTGTCTTATTTATCACTGTAAAACATGTTAACTGAAAATAAATATTTATTTTCCACCCAGTGCCGCTATTCAGTTTCCATTTGTATATGTGTGTAGTGTATCCGTAGGGAGGAAGAAGAGAGAACGAACGAGGAGGCGTACTTATGCAAATAAAGTTCAAGGTCACTCTGGGCATAATAAATTCATGCTATGAACGAAAATTCAGAATGGTAGTGGTAAAAGACCTTTTTTTTTATTTCTCCATCCCTGTGTATTCGAATTCCGTAAGTAGACACATTCAGAAGGAATTCCAAATTAACTAAATACTATGCAAGTATTGTACAATTAAATTTATAAAATTTTGTTTCCCTTTTATAAATACATACTGTGTTGGAGCGTACTTCCTTTGCTAAGAGAGGAAAAGGACCTCTTTTTTGTTTAAAATGTTTGCTTTATGCCAATTTATTAATTGAGGGAGGTTATTTTGAAGCCGCAGCTTCAATGAAATATGTTTTGCATGAAAGTATCTATAATACAGGAGCACCTGAGTAAACAAAGGCTTTCGCAAAATTTATATGGATTATGTGCTTTAAATAGCGATAAACGTAAGGGTATAACGTAAAGTAGCCTCTTTGGCTGAAGACAGGATGTTCTGTTGAATATTTTAATTTATTTGGAAAATGTTTTCCTTTCGCTTAAATGTCGTTGTTTTTTTTTTTTTTTTTGGGTGTCCTTCTCGAACAGAAATGAATAAATCATTTTGTCGAATTTTTTTTTCGCTCTGAAGCGGGTTACGTAAAGATGGTTGAGGGAGATGCTACCTCTGAGGGTTTGTACGTAGAATTAAAAGGATCTATAGTCCCCGAGGAGGGAAACCGGGCACAGTGCTTTGAATGGATTATTATGATTATTGAAATGTAATTAATTATGAGCCCAATAGGCACTAGACAACTTGATTGTTGTGGTAGCATTTGAAATTGGTTTGTGAGTATCTAATCTATTCGTCTATCCTGCAGCGAAGAGATCGTAATACGTTTGTTGACGGCCATAATCTTCAATTGATAGTAAATCTGATGTTGGTCTTTATAGATAAAAGCCTTAAGTGTTAGATACTTTTGTAAGTATTGTAATACTGCCTTGGATCATGGATTAGTGTAAATCAATTGGTTTAAAGTTGGGAATGATATGTTTTCGATCTATCTATCTATCACCGTTTAACTTAATCGCTACTGTTGATGATGCAAGATGATTCGATGCTCAAAAACGATCGTATTGTAAGTTAATCATATTTCGTATGAAATGAAAATGAATGAATGTGAATCTAATTTAATTGATCTCGATCATGTCTGAAAACTTAACAAAAATTGAAATAAAAGTTTAGTTTTGAACTGAGACCTTCAAAATTTCTCGTTCAAAGTATTGAGAAAGAAGACAGAAACCCATAATTGTTCTTTCTTTTTGAGGCTCGTAACACTAGAAAATTAATTGATCGCGATTAAAAGTAAGTAAAGATTGTGTGGATAAAATGGTTTTAAGACTTCTTGGAACATGAGCATAGTTTTATAGTCTACTAGCCTATGGGTCATTCCATGATAAATGGCCGATGCTATATGGAGATCTCTGAACAACCCCCCCCCCCCGATTTGGCTGAAAAGTGGTAGAAATATTCAAGGGAGTGATATGAATCATAAGGCAAAAAAGTTCAACACATATAAGTGTAGAAAAGGTTAAAACCTGTTTACCAAAAAGGAGAAAATTTTTAAGTAGACTGGTAAGCAGAAATACTCCATGCCAAACTCAGGTCGATACTGATCCATTGCGATGGCCAAAGGTCAAAAGGGGACCTGTTGTCATGCCACTCCTAAGAACTGAGCTTGCAAGGTACTGCTGTGATGTGGAAGTTGTATGGATTAGTTGGGAGATTCGGAAAATGCTTGGCCCTGGCTTAGGTTATATACGGTGTTAACTATACTAAACCTCTGGCATATAGATGGATGATATATATATTTTTTGAACTTTTCTGATCGAAGTAGATCCCAGATCGGCATTTCTAATAGAAAGAAGTAAAGAAAACTAATTTCATTACAAAGCCATGTATTTGTTTTGTTATTTTCTGCACTGTAGTGATGCAGGTGCTTCCCACTACGAATACAGGTTTTTAACAGGTAGAAACAATACAAATCTAAATTCAAAATCAGTTAACAGGAATCAGTTAAATCGTGCGAAAGGTTCTTAGAGACTCCAGATTCTCCAGAGACTAAGAGAATCTCCTCCGAGATTCCTTCCAGATTCACCAATAAGTTTTGAGTTTTGCGACACAGTCAATTTTTTCTCTTAAAAATAGGATCTATTTCTAGTGTACTTACTCGTTCACATTGTACTTATTCCCATTTCTGGCATTAAACTAGTTCTTTGAACGTTGGCAAATCATTTTAAATTTAAGTTTTGTCGTAGAAAAATAAATCTCATCTTTGTAGTCACGTTTTCTACATCACGACTCCTCCAAAGGAGTACCAAATCAAACATAAAATAATTTCATCTTCGATCCAAAAAAAAAGGATGAATACATTTATTGATCTCGATAAATTACATGAAATAGCTAAATTGAAAATTATCCATTTTTGTTCTATCGGATCAAAGGCAAAACCCTTTTTAATAAATTACTTGTAATTAATCTAAAATTAATCGCCATTAGCAGCGAGATCCTCTTAAACGGCCAAAAAGTCGTAAAAGGCCACAGCACAACAGGCACACCAATTAAAACTTCCTGACCGATCCCTTTTGCTGAATCTCGGATATCCTTCATCTCCACAGGTGGCGTCAGACTTTTCCCTTTGACCCAGTCATCCCTCCGTGTGGCATACAAAAATAAATTCAACAAAAACTTAACGGCCGTATTGACATTAAAATGTGAGCAACATTATCCCTAAGGACCGGATCCATTGTCCTTTGCTTTTCTCTACTACTCGGCAACGAATGAATCTGTGACAACTGATACAAGTCGGCGTAAAAGTTCATCCCTTGGGCTGGTACCGGGTTAAAACATGCCGACACCTCTACGCAATCGATAATTGCGGTGCGAAGTGGTGTCACCAAAAGTGTTGAATGATTCGGCTTTAAAACGAGGAGAAGAAAATTACATTTTCAGCGGAAATGTATTTTGAACTCACCGGTTTTTTATTCTCGTACAATTCCCGCATCAGGAGAACTGCAGTGCGGCTACCAGCTAGTAGATTCCATCTCGACCAGCCGAAATTATGTGAAAGCCCCAGGGTGGACATGCAGGCATAAAGGTGCATTTCCATGATGTAGTTCTTTTCGCAGGAACCTTCTGTGTAGCAGAAAGCATCCTCTTCGGGGAATATATCGACAGCGCTTCCGATTAGAGTCGATTTGAGTTCTGCAAGAGATAGGGTTTTGCCAATCATTTCGGTGAGCGCGTCTGTTGTGCCACCTTGAAAGGAATTCACACAGTAGCCAGCGGCTGTTATGGTCATGTCCAGGCTGATTATGGATGCTGTAAAGCTAAACTGGATGGCTCCTTCTCTAAGGGAAAAAATGTAAATTTATTTTATGCAGAACATAACCTTTAGGTGAAATTCAATTTACAGCTTAAAATCGGGCCTCAATTCCCACGTTTGATAGGGCATGTTGCTGTATCGATTTAGAGCGAATCCAAATATTCCTGTGTAAATTGAAAATGCAACTACAGACCATGAAACAGCAAGGCATGTAGAGTTTGGCAGGACAAGTCCACCTTGTACGTACCTAAACGTCCGATCCGGAATTGAATGGCAAATTTGTCTTCGTTGAATTTCGTATCGTGGACATCACGAGTGCTCCATTTGCCAATTGATGGGAGTTGGGTGGTGCTGTTATCCTTTCGGCTGAAACGAGGAACAATATCCTTGTATGACTCTCAAATTGAGAAAATGTTGAGATTGGTTTTTCGAGAGAAGTTTTTCTCTTGCTGTATTCCCTCTTGGGAATAGCAATTCTAGACGATGGCATTTGAGGTTCTATTTTTGAAAAAAAGTTTATGCCTCTGAGGGTGTTTTGATTGCTGCTGTTATTTAAATAAATGTATCTTTTGCCAAGGTTATATGTGGAAGGTATGGGATCAGATGTACATTTTGTGTTCCGTGACCAGTGGTTTGTTTCGGTAAGTTTTTGACATAAATCATTCATTGAAAGTTTTTGCATTTATTTTGAGGAAAGTTTAGTTTTCATATCAAAATGTTAGACATTCATGGCTAGAATTTGATAGTTGAAGGGTGGTATTGAAAGGCTTGAGAGCATACCAAAAGGTCTTCAAAAATTTGAGCTGCAAATGGAAAAATCTGCTATTGGGAGTGGTGTGTTTGAGTTTGAGCAGCTGCACTCTCAACGAAGGAAATAAGGAAGAACAATTTCGGACGAAGCATCCTGTGTTATAGCTAGGATGGCCCCTATCCACATTCTCGCCAGGGAAATGAAAATGGTTTACATTAGTCTTATCACGAGCAGGCAAGATACCAGAACTACCAGGAGCATAAAGGAGAAGAAAGCATCTAAAGCCCACTCACACCACCAAAAGTAGATGGACCCACAAGCTGATTTCCAATATTGGAACTTGAACAAGAAGAACGCACGTGAACTTCGTTACGTAGCTCCAGCCTGTGCATGAGAACTATACCTCAATACAGATTTGGACACAATAGCTCGTCCGTTTGCATATAATGCCCAGAAGAAGAGGGAGACGTGGAGCTCATTTTGTGCGGATGATTTACAGTGGCGTAGCGAAGTAGCCCGGAACTCCTGATAGACTACATGAAGAGGTCAGGGGATGAAAGGGTTGAGATTTGTTCCGTCATAACAGCTATGCTCTGTGTTGCGGTGATTGAAAGCATTAACAAGGGCCGAAGAATCGAAAATTGCTTACCAGCCCCACGAAGTAGTACCTAACGGGAGTCCCGTGCGGAGAGTGGTTTGAAATGTATAGGGGTATGTGTTTAGTTCGTAGGCGTATTCCTGGCATCGATTACTCAGGTTTACGAATCCTCCATGCTAATCGAACTCGGGCTGTTAGTATGTATGAATATTACAACATCCATTGCGCAAAAAAGGAAGCCTTGCAAAGAAAGGAATAGTTTTAGTGTTTTGGTCATTAAAAAGGAAGAGTGGCCTGTCATTTTTTTGACACATACACATACTACAGGCTGAACCAAATTCCGTAAAAACTTCAGGAAACCTCGGAAATCAATCTTATACAAGTTTTTCCTCGATAAACTCAAGTGCACCCTTCTGGATGAAATGAAACCATCAATGAAAATAAAGTGCCACAGCTTAATCTATTTCTCACTCCATCTTATCACCCACATATCTCTTGCACACTCTCTAATTAAATATCCCCAAAACACTAAAAACAACATACACACAAGGAAAAAAAGGAAAGACGTACAAACTTACACCCAGCCACCCCTTAATTATTACTTGCACACCCACTGTTGGCTTTTTTATCTATCCGATTTCCTTTTCTCACCCATTTTCATTGTCATCTGGCGCATCCTCAATTTGCTGTTTACTCAAGAAATCCCCATTATCTTCATACTCTGAGCTGCTTTCAATCTCGCAAGAATCCGCGTCTTCTCCTTTGTTGACGTTGTCGTCGTCGTCGTTAGGCTTGACTTCCGATCCTTGAATTATAACAATGCCAGACAGTTTTCTTGTTGGACTATGTTCAGGAGAAAGAAGCATCCCCGCTCTTGGATCTTCGTCCTCGTCCTCGTCCTCCGCCTTTGGCGATGATAGATTAGAACAGATTTTCATCATGTGCTCATCCCAGGAGGGCATCTGAAGTTCACACAGGCGATCAAGGTCCTTGACGTAGGAGTGTACAAAATATGTAACGAAGAGGAAAAAACAAACTTTTATTAAATCTATTTCACGAGAAAATTCAAATTACCCACCTCCAGGAGTTGCGAAAACATATAACTTGTCGTAGGGGCGGTTGTGGGAGCTTTTGTTACCATATCATTACCCAGAGCCGAATCTTTGACGGGACTTTTGTCTTCGCTGAGCTTCCCCCTCGTGCCTTTGTCGTCATTGTCCTTATTGTCGTTGTCGTTCTTATCGGAACGTTTAATTTGAAGGATTTTTTTAAAATTGAATTGAGGGTAAAACTCCCTCGGTGAGCCCGTATCTATAAGGCTTTCAGTAATTGGTGCTGGCGGTTTTGTTCCATCCAAAATGGAATCCGTATCGACTTTTAACCGAGCCAAACATAGAAATTTAACTTTAGGAGTTGTATCCTCTGTGTTAGATTCTATACGAAAAGTGTATCCCTGCGGCAAACGGGGAACAACAAAATCTTCCAGAAGTCCGTATATGTCTATCCCGGGTGGTATGTCGTGCATATTAAAGTCGTTGATACATCTTACTGGCAAATCTTGGGTGCTGCTGCCAGTGGTGGTGGTGGTAATTTTCTTTGAACCTAGTCGACCAGTGGATTTCTTTAGGTCATTTCGTTTCTTACATGGTTCCTCGTCGGGATCTACAACAACCACCGGGATACCGTCATTTTCTGATTGAAATGTTTCCTCTGCGGTTTCCCAGCGGCAGGCGATGGGTGGTTCAAACCAAATCACGGAATTTGGTAATCTACCAGGATATCGAATGGGAAGAAGAATAATGGGAAAAGAATAATGAAAGGAAGTTTGAGTTGAACGAATGAGAGATAAACGCATTAAAAAAAAGTTATATAAAGAAAAGGTTTTCCGCAGGCCGGGGGAATTGAATAAAATAAATAAACATAAATTTATAAGTGAATCGTTTTATTGAGACAAATTTATTGCTCTCTAATATGGATTTAAGCCTGTGCTGGGGGCAAAAAAAGACGCAAATGAATACTATAGGACTCTTTTCTTTATGATAATTGCGCACTCAAAAGGATATCTGAAGAAGGGAGATTAGTTTACGTTGAAAACGTCTGAATAAATATTTATGTAGATTTGCTGAAAGCTCTTGTTATATGTATTTTTACATTGGGCGTTAAGGAGAGAAATAAATGAATGGAAAGTCCCACTTGGACGAACGTTCTAAAGGATTAATATAAGGAAATTAAATTGTGAACTTCCAATGGGGCAAAGAAGACTGTATTGTTTTCAGTCTGTTGCTGTAAGGCCTTTGGAAAGATGTGGAAAAAATTGTCCGTAGAGGATATTTAGAACCTTCAGTTTAAGTTGAAATACTGATTATCCTTAGACAGATTAGATTTTCTAGTAAAAAATGTTCTACATCTGTCTTCCTATCAACCTATCACAGGCTTTTTTCCTTTGGAACCTTCACTTTCGATATCAATATATCTAATTTTTTGGACACTGTTTGGGTAATTTACTATGTATAGATATACATACATACATACCTGCGAAATAAGCACATGTATTGGGTTGAAAGTTGTAGGCAAGAGATGAAAATGAGGAAGAAAATAAGGAAGCGATTTCTGTATTTTAAATGTGCAACCAATAGAATCTGTTGATCCGTTGTTCCGTCTGTTTTAACTGACAGTTCGAAAGAATTCACACATTCATTCACATATTTTCTTTAATATTGCACCTCGTTTCTACTTTTCCATCCGTCGTTCCGTTGACATTAGATACATTCATACTTTTAAGTTCACACATTCACATATTGAAGTTCACACATGAAAATTGAGAGTACGATTTTTCATTGGTCGAAGCAGAGAGAGAATGCAGAGCAACTGTCATCGCCTTTGACAATCAGTTGATTTGACGGATTTTATGGGACTGTTCTATCCGGCAATAAGTTAACTTGAATGTCAACGTTCACCAGAACTATGGGTTCAGCAGGAGCTGAATTACCGCTATCGATAACGAGCGAGCGATTACGTAAGCGTGAATGAAAAATCCCCACTTTCCGATAACGAGTTAAGCAGCTTATAAATTCTCTCAATTTCCTTCCTTCATCAACGTGAATGGGCAAAAATTCTGTAAAAAGTTATAATCTGAGTAAGAAATCAGTATTTTACAGCTTTATAGCTAATTTTGCCAAATATTTAAATTGATTGTGATTTACAATTAAATTTTTAGCCAAAGGCTCCAACACAGACTCCGTTTTATACCTTGTGGGGGGATTATTTTACCCGGGGGTAAGATTATTTTGACATGGCGCTATAAACGTCGCTGTTGGAGAACGTCAAATAGAGAGGGAGCAGGCAGCACTGTCCATAAATAGACTAATTAAGATTTTTTTTTTTCATTTGCTTAACGGTTACGATTGACTCTTTTCCAATTGACTATCTCACCCTTCAATAGGATAATTTTTAAGCAATGTGCACTCTTTTTACGGGCCCTTTCCAACGTGGCTCGATATAAGAGAGGCAATTTATTAAAGAACAGTGCTAGGCTGCAAAACAACGCAACGTTTAAATTCGCTCTGTTTGATGAGCCTTTAAGTGATTCCGAAATTAAATTCTGTATTTTAGAAAAGTTCTTGGAAATTATAAAGTAATTGATATTAATTGACTTCTGAAAATATAAAAATAAACAGTACACAGACAAATTAAAACAAGTTTCTGAACAGTGATCAGGAACAGACACATTAAGATATATTTCTTTTTCAAAGTCTTTCAACAGCACTCCATGTCCATTGATTCAAGAACATAACAAGCAAGAATTTGGGGAACACCCTAATTCCCCAAAAAGCCCAAAAAGAGGACATTTTAACAATGTAAATCAAAAGAGGACGATACTCCCTGCTAACTTTCATAATTTAAAATTCCCAGACCACAATTCTCCTGATGATACCACAGAGTATAATTTTTTTACGCAGCTGGCAAAGCATTTCAGCACAAAACAAAGAAAAAAATAAAAATATACTTGTTAGGCAAATAATTAATACGAAACAGTTTTTGCGGTAAAAGAGGGATGTTTTACTGATTTCCCAGGAGACTACCATCTGCGACAGATGGAAAATTGCCAAAACAAAGGGTTGTTAGTCGGCTTTGGGGTGGGTGCGTCAATAAGCTTCGTTTACTAAATAATGCATGAGATGTGTAAACACCTATTTGTTGAGGCGACTTTTCTTTTCTTTTTGACACTTTGACTAATGAAATCAGTAAAAAAAATAAAAGAGAAAAAATGATACGTGCTGAACAATTTTGTTGGTCTTACTCCACAGTCATGGTACCCAATTTTTCCAGATTCGCTTCGATATATCGCATTTCAGCTTCGATTTCTTCCGGCAACCTACGTACTCCCGGAAGTGGTGGCGGTGGTGGTTTATATGTCTGGTGAAATGGTTTCTTTATCAACATGCTGGGCGATACAACTAAAAGGATTCATTCTCATCCTATCAACCTTCTATTACAAAAAAAAAAACATCACTATAACTTACTTGTTCTGGTGAAAGATGTTGTATTCAATCTTTTATCCTGCTGCGGTTGCTCCAAGAAATCGACCGTAAACACACCCCCGATAATCCGGTATTTACGTAAGTTCACGTCGAATTCACCCAATTCGGACGCGCTCAGTCCCATAGCCTTGCGGCGCGCCTTATTTAGTTCGTCCTCATAATCATTGTATATCTTATCGATGTCAATCTTACGAGGTGCGGTCAGTTCGTCCGGTATAGTACTAGAATTGAAATCGGAAATCGGTAATTCACGGGATGCCTCATCGAGCATTGATTGAAGGATTTCTTTGCGTTTTTTCCATTCCTTTTTCGACTGAAGAAGGATATCTACAGAGGGACAAAATTGTTGGTGTACACTCCCTAAAATGTTTTTTTTTTTTGACAATTATACTTAAGTGTTTCTTTCTTTGCCTGGGCATGGTATATGTTGTACAATAGTCACTAAAATGATCATAATTCAGCCAGAGGCCACGAAAGGCAGAGTTGGTGATATTCACCGAGGGTGGCAAAGTTATTTGCATATTTATAGCGGGAAAGTCGATTTCTGTCTGACGGATTTCATCAGTTTTGACTTTTATATCCTTTGGGTTTCTGGAAATGAGTAGGTATATTCAAGTTATGATTAGTCGCAACTTATGATATATGAACTTACGTTTGGACATCGGCAGATATTGTCCAAACTTGACTCTTAAAGATGTCGGAGTCGTAGATGTGCTTGAAAACACCTGCTCTATCCTGCCTATAAGGAAAGGAAGAAATATAAATTATAAATAAAGGAAATGAAGTTTCACAAAAGCTTTCTTATATGCCTTTGCTACTAGTGTCACCCTCAACAAGTTAAGACAAAGAGAAGTGATCTCGTAAGATACCTGCAAACCTATCAAAAAATGGGAAGTCTTCAATCTTGTGAAAAGGCTGCTACAAGACAACTCCATCTTATTTTTTATTTTTATATTTTAAGAAGATTTCCCTTGGGATCCTGCCGTTTAAGACAATGTGTACACACATCCAAACGCTATGATTGAAAACATAATATATAAAGAGAAAACACACAGGATTTGTGATGACAGCTTAAGAATTGCCAAACAAAAGTTTCTTTTCTCGTCAGGCAATAAAATATGCAACATTTTGGAGCTCAGTTACTGTCACGTTGAATACTGATCTATTGTGTTTTAAGGGTGAGTATTTGAAAGGACTTTTGAAAACAAAAAAAAAACCCCCCGAAGGGAACACCCTGAGTAACAATATTTAAGAACCACAAACAAAACAAATTATTCGGGAATAACTATCATTTCACAGGAGTTCTAAGATTTAACTGGTCTGTAGTACTTTTTCTTTGATGATTAGTACTCAACAAATCGACAGTACATTCGCACAAAAATGCTCGTCAAGTGTAGCACATTAATAGGCTTAACAAAGTAAATTATTGCACTCAGATCCAATAAGTTATCTGCTGTTCTTTTTACAAAGACACAACAACAAGAATGCCCTTATTTTGTGACAGCTGTCAAGCAAAATCAAGCAGAAACGACACATCCATTGATGAACATGTAACTTTAATCACCTGAGGATGATAAACAAAGTGTCAGTTCCTTAAACAAACTAATAAATACCACCGGACACGTATTATCTTCACATATTATACTCTCATAACAAAGTTAAACAAATTGCATCATATACATATACTTACTCCATATCTCGTTCGATGTGTGATAAAATCTTATAGGTGAACTCATCCAAATAATCTCTAAGAAAATCTCTAATTTCCTTTTTCAATTTACTCAAATCGGCCAGTGTCCTTATAGGCACTTTCGACTCTGCAATAGCATCATCAACTTCCGCAAGTATCTGCACAGAATAATATAAATTTGATATTCCATTCACCAAAAGAGTCCTTGACTTAAATCACTGCAGGAACAGCAGCTGTAGTAGACACTCACCCCAAGGACTTCCTTTATCCGACCTGCATACAAATCTCCTAAATTTCCCTGCTGCCTTTGTAGACTGTTCCGTGACAAATCCGGTATAGTTGAATCCTGTGTGAGAAGAGTACGTTCATCGGTTTTTAGCAACCAATTGCGTTCGTCCTTGTGACGATTTTTAATGTCTATTTTCCACATGTGAATGTATTTTCGCAAATCACTTGGACAATTAGCGTTTGGTAGACCATTGCACCGCATGAACTTTTCCCATTCGATGTTTTCCTTTTCCCTCTGTTTGATGGCGTCAATTTGTGAACGGATGCCAGTGAAATATGCCATGCTGGCTTTTAGTTGTTCGCGACGCTCCTTGTTTTCAGCCATTTCGACCCGTTGACGTTTTTTGGCCTCCTCACGTTCGATTTGTTTCCGCTGGCGTTCCTCTTCGACTTTTTTTAGCCTGTCGAATGTTGAAATTTGTTACAATACACGTACACATGACGTGTTTGTTTGTTAAATTGACTTACTTTTCTTTTTCCATTTCCATGCGAAGCAATTCGGCTTGTTCGGCCTCGAGGCGTGCCTTTTCCTTTTTGGAGAGTTTCTTTTTTGGTGGCTGAAACAAATGGTTAAAATAATTTAGATAACTTTTTAGAATATTTACCTAAATTTTTGCTTACCATCTTCAATCGAAGTCCTTTCGTACAGTGACTTTAGAATAGTCTCTTCTAATATCGATAAAACATTTCCATGGAGTCTCCATAGTTCTTCACATCAAAAGAAAAAGCACACACATAAGGATAAGGACTTATCCTCAACCGCTCAATGGTCGTTGTAAGACACATTTGTATTTGAATAATAGTAGCAATCATCTTGAGATACACTTTTCTAAGATTATACTTTCAAATCTTCGTATTGTTTTGAATGTGTTCTTAATACATTTACTGTGTTTAACGACGAATAGTGGGGCCAAAGATGGTTTCAGGGGAAATGTAAATGTACAGTTTTATCATTGTCTTGAATCGAATTGGTCCTGGTAAAATGTTCGACCTGTTCCTATACTTGTAGGTTGCATAGTATGCATTAAGCTGATCCCTATGTGTCACAAGGTGAAAAAGGAGGAAACATTCTCTTTGTACCTGTTCTTGAACTCACTTCATATGCTGAGAGTGTGACCAATCCACTGCCACTTTTGTCGTGCCTAAAGGTTCATAGGCTGTTCTCTGATAGAGCTGTTCGTAAGAGATACGGTTAGGCCAGCAAATCCTTTAAGAAGGTTTACTTACAAATGTTGGCAACTTCCTCGTGATAGTGGCGTTCACTCTCCAGGTACCACATCCATATAGCAGCACGGATTCAACATTGGAATGAAACAGTCGTAGCTTGGTGTTTAAGCACATTAGTTCGCCAAACTGTGGATACCATCCCAAACGCAGATTTTGCTTGCCTATTCGGCTGGCTATATACAGTTCGGTTCCGCCATCGGTTGAGATAATGCTTCCAAGGTATTGGAAACTCTCTACTCTCACAACCGTCTGTCCAGAAATGCATATATAAGTTGATGAGTTATGACCTAGGCAGATCATTTTTGTTTTTGCCGAATTCATATTCAGGCTAACGACGTCTGCTTTCCTCTCCATATTTGCAGTCATTTGTTGAAGGTCCATTATTCGTTGGCATAGTCGAGGTGCATGAATTGAGACGTAAGAGTCCATCAGTGTTGATGTGGTCCACCCAGGCGAATCCAGACCGGAAACCTGCTTGTCCGGCGTAAAGTGTGTCTTTGCGGTGTTCATTTGATTCGCTCCAGGATGATTCTAGTTGTTATCTTGGATTTGCACTGTGTTAGATTACCTTTAGGCTGCTTGACGGTCATTCCTTTCTTTAATCATCTAGAAAACTCTCGGGTTTCCTTGTTCTTGCGACAAGTGGGACATTTTACCAGAATTGTTATGTATTTTGAAGTATTTTTAAGTTTTAGACAACAATTTTAGTGCCTTAAATTCATATGAAACTGTAGGCCACTAAACATTACATGAAAAAAAACAAAATTTTATTGAAATTTCTTAAATCGTCTAAATTTGTTTGGTTCCACTGTGCGCAGTGAACTCCTGCCTCTCCTGGTAAATTAAATAAAAATGCAAATCTATCCCTCCTCATACAAAGGCAATGGGAAATTTTGCCGTTACTCACGCAGGAGTACATGATTACAAACATTTCCATAAGTGAATACGAAAACTTTCATCACATTCTTTGTCAACATGTGGTTTATGTGGTTTTTTTCACCCGCCCACCCCAGGAGTGGTTTCTTTTAATCCGATTTCAATCGAATTGAAATATATTTTCCGTTTTGTTTGTAAAAGAAATAAACACGCACGTATACACATATACACAGAATGATTTATGTATCTTTTGACTTCAACCGAAATGTCGCAATAATTAATATCACTGCTATAATTGAGTCGTCAGTCTTACGGAGTGGCACTTATCCACAGGCCCGTACTCGGAAGTGATATCCTCACCAGTGTAATTAAATAGAAAAATGTGCAGACATCAAGAAGGAGGATGATCTCGTGATGTGTATTTCGAATGACTACGTGCGTTTGGAGTAATGATTTGAATAGGTTGAGTAATCCACATAAGAGATGTCTGTAATTTGGTAGGACATTTATATTACGATGGCGGACATAAATAAATCGACAGGGACATTGTGTACTATATACTGAAATCCAGAGTAAGGACAAAAAGGCGGGATTAAAGAAAAAAAAAAAAAAAAAATCAACATCAAGTTAATGAGATACTTTTATAAAGATGTAAGAAATGATTAATATTTTCCGTCTCTTTTCAAATGAGTTTTCAAAAATTAAGGGGCCTGCATACGAGCTTCCAATTTAAACTACGAAAAGTATATTCATCTTCATCTCAATAAATTGGATCCAAGGATTCCGTTGTCGATATGCTCTCAAATTCGAAGGAGTATTTCGCAGCAAAACCAAAATCATCGCCAATTAGGTCCCTCAAGAAAAACAAGGGGTTGGGTATTGATGGCATCTCAGGTCGAAATATTTCAAGCGGCGCCAAATATATCGGCAGATTTGCTGCGTCCGCTAATACAGAGAGCTTGTGATAGCCAATAATTTCCACTGGACTTGTAAAGGGGGATTATCATCAAGCTTCTGCAAAAGGGAAACTGGATGAATTGTGGAAACTTGCCAGGTATGTTTGTACTGCCAACCGTATCCAAAGTAATGTTAAGAATAATACTGGAAAGCAAGCAATGTGTTGTACAGGTCTACGCTGCATCTGCTGGTTATCGACATCGAGAATGCTTTCGACAGAGATGAATAGAGATGCTTTTTGACTGGCCTTGCGTATAAGTTGCTTCCCAGAAAAAAATATAGCTATTATCATCGTGAGGTGTCAGAAACGTTTGAAGTCCAAAGCAGCGCCCAAGCTAATATTAACGGATTGGAAGTCGAGAAAGTTAACAATTTTCTTTACCATTATTACCATATTTCGGAATGCATTTCACCATCTGCGAAAGCAATGTTATGCTTAAGGACCAAGCTGCGACTCTTCTGCACGTAGAATCGGTGTTGCTATCTGGGTGCAGCACTTGGAAAGTGGACACCATTAACAGCATTCTAGATTAGCAACTTTTTGATTTTCTTATAATTTCCTTGGGAAGTTTTTAAGTGGCTTAGTATCCTATGTACACAAAAGCATATAATTAACTGGATTATTTTCCAATATTTGTTATTCTTTAAAAGTGCCTGTTTAGCACCCCTTACAAGACTACGTGCATTCCCCAACCCAAGAAGTTAGCACTTCCAAAAGTAACTACAGCCAAAATATGCTTAGTCAAATTTACATACTCATTGCAGCGAGATTTATACCATAAGCTTCTTGATTTATGCGTACATATGTATGTATAAAAGCCAGATACGTTCCTCTAATTCTAACTTGGCCTCTCTAATACACACACGCAAATGTACATGCTTAATTTGGCAGTAAAACGCTAATTCCATACATATGTATGCATGTATTTTTACAAGGCACGAATGTATTTAAGATCTCAAAAGAAAGAAAAAAAAAACCAAACTTCCTTCTTTAACTCTTGTGGCGGCAAAAGTTTCCCTCTGGCTACACACAAATATGTACACCCAGCCCCTAAATAAGATTCTCTACCATAAAGGACACACAGTCGGTCTCGTTCCCATATGTATGCTCATAAATTGCTAAAATTTTATGCAAAGTTGGCGGGCGGTTGGAAATTTAAAGCCTCCCCTCTTCTCTTAGAAATCAAGTAGGTAAGTGGTGTGGGTAAATTTGCTTCGTTTTGAGTAAAGCCTACAGTCTCCGCGCACAAAGAGGCCACAACAAAAGAAATCCGAACAGAAAATTCGACAGTTGACATACTTTCGCCGTAGGTGTGCTCAAATTCGAGATCAACTTATTGACACAACACCTGCGCCAGGCCCACTTTTTAAAGTTCATTGCTGGTGTCAGTCAGCAGGTGCGATAAACAAAAAAAAAAAAAAAAGGAAAATAAATTTCATGCATTCCTATAGATGGGTGAGTAATGGAATGGTTTATTATAGGATATCAGGTATTTTCCCATTATGTCACGAAGGAGGAGTGGTATGAAGAGATAATTTCTGCATAATTGATTTTCCCCATGAAAGGACGTGCCTCTGATCACACTCAGTGAGGTGAAATGAATAAAAAAAAAAAAAAACACCATCGTGCCGCCCACAAGCAAGAAGTATTTATACGTTTGTTTTCGTTTATTTTTTTTCTCCTGCTCCTTCATAGCTTAGTTTTAGAGCAAAAAGGACATCGTCCTTTGCCTTTAAAAAGGGGGACGAGCGACCGAGAATGAATTTCACCCAGCCAAACCAAAATTAATGATACCATTCCGTTCAACACAGCATTAGCTTGATGGTGACGGTAGCTATTTGCCGAACGATAGGTGTTTTATTTTTTTCCTTTACAAACACTTTGAATTTTTAATGATCCTGTGGAGGAAAGAATGCGATGGAATATAAAATGAAGTCAATATAGTCGAGGCATGAAGTGTGGTTGAAGTATTTAAATGGAATAATTTTGTATGTAAATTAATAAGCCATCCAGAGCACTTGCTGTCAATTTGAAACAAGAAAAGGGTTCCGTTTTGTAATTTCATTGAAACAACCCCGACAAGAGTGTAAAAGTATGTTAAGTTTTGAGCAACAGGATACGTTCAGTTTGAGTGTTGACGAAAGGAAAAGTTTTGCCACAATTAACCACGAAAGGGATTATCGTAAGGTATACCATTATCGTAAGAAAGTTTAACTGGTGTGTGGTGGGCATATTAAAATGTTATATTTTTGAAGTGCCTTAAGCTATGAGAAGTTGGTTGCTCTGTGTTATTAGGCGTACTCATGAGAGCCGGCATATGTTCTATTCAGATCATTATGCATCGTGACCATTGTGTTAGAGGCTCAATGTTGCTACACTCGCATAGTATGTTATAGGTAGTTTGCCCTCTTCCAGACAGATGCAGCAGATGTGAGGTTTGAGTGTTGTCATTATTAGCTTTGACGAGAAAGGGGGAACTCCCTAGTTTTCTCATAGCATTTCTACAATTCAAGCTTTGATTTCCGCCTGAACGTTTGTTTAAGGATCTTTGTTGGCATCAGGCTCAACACTCGGATATTCATACTATACCTTACATACTTGCTTACTTACGTATGTTGGTTAAGGTTCCTGGTTTGTCTTGTTTACACGATCTATGCAGATTACATCACGTCATACCTAGACTTATTAACCTCAGCCTGCTCTAGCAAATACCGAATCCATAGCGATATATACTGATGATTCAAAAATAGACACCGGTGTAGAGTCTGGAATCTGTTAGACTCTCTGGGTATACCTAAATCTACTTATACGTATCTCAGACTACAGCAAAGTTTTCCAAGCAGAGGTCCAGGCAGAGACATTTCCATTTTCGTGGGGATCTTCACGGGACATCCAGCGTTCAAGAAACAAATTCTTTGACAAATATTTCTTTCACAATCTAGAAGAACTATCTAGCTGACAAAATGCTGAACCTCACAAAATAATCAGGGTGGTTTGTATGCTCCAAAAAAAAAGTAAGGAAATACCTAATTTACCCCTAAGGGTGACACAATGGGTTAGATATGGCCTGAGTGCGGCGGAAGTATTTTCCTTCTTTCTTCCAAATCCACATACCCACATACCTAAGATAACTTATAAGTTTCTTACTAAGTCATCGCTACCTTAATGATGCTGGTATTAACACCCTCTGTTGCTGACTGCGAATTTTATCTATCGTCGTAAAGGACGTTATTCTGTCTCGCAGTAGAAGTTCAAGAACGAACTAAGTATGCAGTTAAAAAAGAGCTTTTACCCGTGAACTAGTTCGCAGTCATTTGATTTTAGTTCATTTAGTTTAGTTAATGTAACAGTTCGTTATAAAGTCTTACGTTTAAGGTAAACACGCAAATAGTTGCCTCAAGAGTCCTGGACTAACTGCAAAGAACCACCACAATTCAGCATCATATGGAAACGCTTTTGTGCTATAGCACTTGCAAAACCACCTGCTTATCAAAGTATACCATGTAGAAAGAATTTTTTTAAATTTATTATTCTGAACATTATGCAAATTATTATTCAGATAAAAAGGAAATCTATTTATCACTTCTTTTTGCAAAAAAAAAAAAAAATGGAAGCCAAAAAAATATGCAAATAAGTTGAAATTCACAAAATATCCTCCTTATTCTCAAGAACCTTCAATGTCGCTTCTCTTGTAAAGCAATACAAAAAAAAAAAAAAACAAGAGAATAGAGTGATGACTTCCTCTGGCATAAGCCGACAACAAAGCCCCCACAAAGCCTCAAAAATCTTCATGAAGAACAAAAAAAAAAGTGTTTTTCTTTTCTTGCCACAAGCTTCCCTTGGGCGCACTACGTTGGTTGCCCGCCAGTAGTCATCATCGTTTTATACGTACGGCATACTTTGAGTGGTTCCTCGTTTTAATAGTTGTCTCTAAACTGGTAAAACTAATTTTAGCTTCTAACAAAATAAAAGATAAA